>JAKZAP010000011.1:17738975-19001980 GCA_023053575.1 Branchinecta lynchi | reverse complement strand
CCCATCGAACCCTTGGTCTTGTTTCGACCCTTGGTCTTGTTTTTTGCTGATCAGTCAGCTTCACAATCATATTCGGCAGCCATATGCTATGTTATCTCTTTCCGATTTCGACACCACAGCTGATTCATAGAAATGAAAATAAGAATACTGAATATCACTCAATCCTTGTTTGTAAATGTATGGTAAAGGACAGAAACTAAAGAACTCCGAAAATATGTTCTACTGGATCCGCCGGTCTGGTACTAAAGCAGTCATTTGTGTTTAGTTTCTTTACGGTAAAGTTACGGTTTAGTTCATTTACGGTAAAAACATGTATGTCTTATAAGCTAATAAGATATTCATTGGGGGTAAGTTTTCTTGCTGGACAAATGTTTCATCGCGAATTCGGCTGAAACTGGAAATTTGGTTGAAGATCAAAGTTTTTTCTGAAATTGATTAGAGATTCGGTATTGGGGCAAGGAAACTTGCTGAATCCATTTTTGAATTTTATTTTAACAATAAAAATCTACAAGGAATCTGACGAAGACTGAATGGCGAAGACATGGCCCAATTGTTTGAATCAAATGTTAGATTTTGGGATCCCATTGAAACCTTTGGTCTTGTTTCACCTGTAAGCAAAAATCGACTGTTAGACCAAAATCATTTTTAGGCGATGAGGGGCTTGTAACTTTGGCCAGTTGGTGTACGTGTGCATATTAATCCTAATATTTGTTTCTGTTGTATTTGGACTGAAAACAATTTAGTACTATGTCTATCACGGGGAGATGGATTTGGAAGTAGGAATCGGTTGCTAGAAGGGGTTGTAAAGGGCTAGAAACCAGTGCAAATTGGTGCACATTTTATTTGATCTCTATAAATCTGAGGTTAAGAAAATTAGTCTCCATGGTCCATCACCGTAACTTAGAATAAGTCTTTGAGTTGTTGACAAATTTACTGGTAGGGTATACACTCAAACAAAGAATAAGCGGAGCCTAACTGTGAGACAAGTCAGGGGCTTGTAACTAACAAACGGCAATTACACCATAATCATCTTCGGCGATGAGGGGCTTCCGACTTCTCCTAGTATGTGTACCTATTTTGTTTCCGGTGTTTTTGATGATAAGAAAAATTTGGTTCATGTCGTCGTTCAAGAATCGGCTACTAAAGCATTGTCATTTTCATAAGATGCTACAATGGTCTGTGATGGTCTCACTGTAACCTAGAATTAGGTGTTAGCGCAACGGATACAAATGATAACTTTAAACAACGATATGTTTCGCAATGTTTACTGGAGTGACATCCATGGTATTTTGAACTAAAAAGCTATAGATAGCTTTATAATACCAACTAGGTTATATAAGCTAATGTTACAAGTTTCCACTAGTCACAATGTCTACGATTGAAAAGGATAACGTTCAACTGGCTGCAAAGTCAATTTAGTCCGGGCCATACTTCCGATATTCTTTTTTTTCAACGCTGAGGGATAACCACGTGAAGAAAAATATTCTTCATGGATTGGAACATAATGTTTTGAAAACCTCGATGGGTTGACAAATTCAGCATTTAACCGTTAGCGAAGAAACAAAAACAAAGTGTTGCTCTCGCAACACTTTAGTCGGCGAAGCCGAACAAAGGTTGATGTAACACTTCACGTTCTTTTGCTCCTTACTCCAAATATGTTTGCATGCCAGCGATGCAGATTTGATGCCTGAAATCTTATCTTGTTTTCACGGGAATACGAAACGTCGGGTGTGTTTGAACGAAGTATTGAATGAGCAGGAGGTAGGAGAAGTTGACGTTTGAACAAGTATGTCAGATTTTCATATTTCAGATTATTCTTTACACAAAAAAAAACTACAGTTCCTGGAACAAACTGAATATCCGCCAAAAAAAAAAAAACGTGCGACCTATGGTAGCGAACATACAAGTAACGAGCTCATTCAATAATACTCCCTTTTAGAACAAACGTAAAAAGAAACTTTATTGTTTAAATACATTTACAAATAACAACTACTATCACTTGAAGATGACTCTTTCAGCTGTTTTTTAAAAGACTAAAGGTGTAACGAATGATCGTAACACCAGTATGTAATGATCCGCAATCGGCATACGTCACCACGATTAAGCTTTTGATGACGAGTGCAAAACTATGGTGTCGCGTAAGTGCAAGATTGCTAAATGTTCCTACACAATTAAGGTAAGGAATATGAGGTTCACGTCATTCCTAATACACAGAGGTATTTGATTCCATAGCGCTACTCCTGCATGTCTTATTCAAAACACCCCTCTTGAAGTATGCTCCCTGTGGTGGGACAATAAACTATATGATTCAGAAGATGTCGGAAAACCAGTCGGTACTCAAATTGACTTTTCCAGGACCTGGTTAAGCACTTGAAACGTGAACTCGGCGGAGACTTGGAGAAGACCGTCGTGGCCTTGATGACACCAATAGAAGAGTTTTTGGCCAGCGAGATTCACGACGCCATCGCTGGCTTGGGCACAGAGGAGGGGACACTCATGGAAATCCTGGCTAGCAGTTCTGGCGAAGAAATCCAGGAGATTTCCCAAGCATACGAAAGACGTGAGTTCCGCTTCGGAAACAGTTTAAATACGTCCCAGTGATAAGATCACACGCTTGTTCCCCAGCCTAGAAAATCTTCAAGAAAGATACCTAAATTCATTCTTTCCGAATTGCACTAAAGCCAGTCCGTACAAACAAATATTCAAATCAGTGCGAAGCGCTGTGCTTCTTCGTAAAAACGGTCAATTTGTTCCTAGAAAACATTTGATTGTTCTTTAAAACGTTCTTCCGAAAAATAGTCAATTTTTTCTTAAAACAATCGGTTCTTCGGAAAAATGGTCAATTTTTTCTTAGAAAAGTCGGTTTTTCTGAAAATCAGCCGATTTTTCGTCGTAACATTCGTTTTTTCTGCAAAGAAAGTCAGTAAAAATAACTAGCCAATCGGTATACCCCCCCCCCCCAAACACTTTGGCTAGTATCGCCTCTGGGTCAGATCACAAGCTTGTTCCCCTTTCCCTGTTTCCTTGTTTATCTTTCCCCCGCCTACGAAATCTTCAGAAAGATACCTAAATTCATTCATTCCATATTTCACTAAACATTTTGACTGTACTTGATTATGTTCGTTTCGTATTTATTGTTTGTTAGTTTGTGTTTTATTTGTGTTGTTAGTGGTTGTTTGTTTTTCCAATTCCCGCCCAATTTCCCAATTCCCTAGTGCTATTAGGGTTGGAATGAAATAGATTGGCCGATTGATCTTTGCTCGAACCCAACTAAGTTATAACATTCACTATAAAGCTAATCAAGAGCGTGGTCCTTAGAAGGCTTCGTGTCAAAAGAAGGGCGTCTGGACATCCCTAAGCCGTGCAGTACTTGATTTCTAAAGCTTCTGCTGGGCACAGTTCCATCGTTTCCAAACAGCTAGAGCATGGATTGTGGCCAATTCTCTTTTTTCCAGAAAAAGGAAAGAAGGGGATTAGAGTCTTGACGTGTGTCTAATAGATTCACAGGGGTTAAAACGAAACATTCGATAAATAAAATAAAATATACGAATACTTGTCCTCCAAAAGCAAAAATGTGTGTTTATTTGCTTGCTTGGCTTTTTTTGTTGTGGGCTAGACCAAAAGGCTGGCGGAAAGTCAAACCACAATGAGTTCAAGGTTTCATCGAGGGTTTCATTCCCTCGAATTACAGTTACTGATGTCTATCCATCACCATGCACAATGATGAAAGCATTCAGTTTAAAGCACAATGGACACTTCTAATGCTTTACTTTGTATTAAATGCTTAACAAATAAACACTTCCGACTTCCTTTAGAAGGCGCTACGAAAATCGGCCGTTTTCTTGTTATTTCTTGTCTTTAGCTCTCTGGCATTTCGGCGATCCAAATCTTAGGAGCTGGGATATCGTGGCAGGAAATTATAAAAGTCCGAGCAATGCTTGATATATAAGGATATATTTGAGATGTCACCAAAGTCATGCCGCAGATGCAGTTTACCTGATTGTTCTAGTGTTTCGTCAGAAGTTCCATGGCTTAAAGTGCCTATTAAAAGTTTTTTTGTCGAATAGTGTTGTAAAGCTTGATCAGCTTGCTTTATAAAATGTACCAGAATATGCAATAAGCTTATGAAAAATTACATAGCTACAAAAGTCATTCAAAAATAAATAACCTATTCAAATCTAAACTATACAAGCTGATTTATGCATAAAATAAAGATCTACTAAGTATTATAAGAAACATCACTTTTATCTTTGTCCAAGCTAGTAAATTGAGCATGTACTGGCCCAAAAAATTACGCTTTGAAAAATCACAGAGAGGAAACTGTTGAAAAAGCTGTTGATCTAGAGGGTAAGCATTGTTCCTAGGTTATTACAGAGTGGGATTGGGGTAGTTTGACGTGCCCATTGAACTTTAACACTTAATTGCCATCGCGTTCTCCTTGATTTAATAATTGTATTGTTTAATTTGTATATATTAAAATAGCTATATTAAAATAGATGTAACGTATTTTAACCATTCTAGTCTACGAGAAGTCTCTAGAAGATGCCATTTCTGGTGACACATCTGGACACTTCCAGAACCTCTTGGTTGCTTTGGTTCAAGGATCTCGAGGAGATAGCAACGACGTCGACTGGGATAAAGCAGGCGAAGATGCTGAGCAGCTCTTCCAAGCCGGTAAGGTTTGACTTGCCTCATTGACATTGAATAAGGAACACGTTTTTGTTTACCATCATTAGCAGCACACCATCGGCGAAACGATGGTTACCGTGTTAAAAAGCGCTCTGCTTATTCCGCTCTTATACCGCGGCAAAAGCTCTGTCGGTAAATCAGAAAACTTTTTGTCGGGGAATCGGCAGTGTTTGTCGGTTCGGAGCCGATATTCTGCTTCTTTAAAGAACTCTGTCGTCAAAAAATATCGTCATCTGAAAGATGGCCGGACCAATCCTTGGCCCTCCCAGTCCACCGCCGTCTGCCCTACTCTAAACAAAATGAACAGGGAACAGCCCTTTGAAAGCTTGGACAGGGTCGATAGACCCGTTATTCGACCCGGCGGCAGTTGGTGGTTTTGAATTTAGGAGTAACACCTGTTCCTCCATAGGTGAAGGAACATTTGGCACTGACGAGTCCGAGTTCATAAAGGTAATGTGTACGAACAACTACGCCCAGCTGAAAGCCATACAGATGAAGTATAAACTCCTGAGTGGCAAAAGCTTGAAGGAAGTAGTCAAAGCAGAATTCCGTGGAAATATGGAAAAGGGTCTACTTGCTATTCGTAAGTGAATATACATTAGATAGTTTTCCGATCTGATATTTTTAAATTCTAGGCTAAGCTCTGCTGGGATGCCTAAAAATTACAAGCCCATCCCAGCTGTTTCCACCTTTCCACCAACTTCCTCTGAAGCAACAAGACCTAAGGTTTCGATGGGATCCCAAAAACTAGTATTTGGTCCAGACAACTGGGTCTTGTCTTCGCCAGATGCAGTATTCGCCAGGCTAATCATCTGAGAAAACCAGCTTCAGATATACCTCTACCAGCCATATCTATTTAAGTAATAAAATAAATTAATTTAGGACCCGCCATTTTGAAAAGGCGGAGTAAATGACGAAAATAAAGAAAATAAACAAAACACATATATACACACAGAAAAAGACACTTAATTTGAAGATACAGACCGAAACTTCCTGCTGATTCCTGTTTCGGCCGAATTCCAAGCGAACTACTTGTCCAGCAAAAAAAGAAAACTCAGAAACGAATTCAGCGTATCTCCTTATAAAGGACATCTCATCAACTTCAAATAAAACTAACTTACAAACAAATTTCCGGTTTCAACCGGATTCCGGTCGAATTATATGTCCGGGTGAAAAATTATTGTCGTATACAGAATCAGCGTCTCCTTAGCCCTAAATCTGTCATCTAATCCGCTTCAGATAAAACTTTTGCTTTCAACGACTTGTCCAGTTTTGGCCGGATTCCGGGCGAACTATTTGTCCGGGTAGAAAATACTTTTCATATAGGTGTTAAGTATGTCTTCTTACTCCTAAATCTGTCATCTAATCAACTTCAGATAAAACTTTTACTTTTAGCCAACTTTCCGGTTTTCCCCGGATTCCGGACGAACGACTTGTCCGGCGAGAAAATGGTTTTCATCGTCGTCTTCAGCATGTCTTCTTATCCCTAAATAAAAGATCTAATAAACTTCAAATAAAAATTTTACTTTTAACCAACTTTCCGGTTTTTGCCGGATTCCGGACGAACTACTTGTCCGGCGAGGAAATAGTTTTCACCATCGTGGTCAGCATTTCTTCTTACCTCTAAATGGAACACTTAATCAACTTCTAATGAAACTTTTACTTTTAACCAACTTTCCGTTTTTTCCGGATTCCGGGTGAACTACTTGTCGGACGAGAATATGTTTTGCATATTCGTGTTCAGCATGTCTTCTTACCGATAATCAACTATCACAATTAGCTGTTTAAAAATATTTTGTTTGTCCCTTAATATGAACCCCCTCCCCCACCCCTAAACTTAGGGCTACATAGCCCATCTACGAACTTGACCCAAAGAATCTTCACACCAAGTTTCATCAAGATATCTCATTCCCATCGATAGTTATCATGCTGAAAGACGGACGTACGGACGGACAGACGGACAACTTTTGCGATGTCATATCCCAAAAAGTGGTAGTCTGATCTGCCTCGAAAAGAGCCAAAACTGGCAATTGCGTGACACCAGCGCAGCGTTGTGGTGCCAAAAGGCAAATCAAGTTTGAAATTCCGAAAATGTGAATGGATGGAGTGAATGGGGACCTTTAGTGAAACAGTAGTATCGGCAAGACGGGTCCTTTAAAGTTCATCTTCGTTTATTTCTGAAATCGGCTTGAATCTGAATCCCGGAGCTGCGAGAGGGGTATTGATTTGCTGGATATTTGTAATAACGATAATACAAAACATAAACTATGTCACTATGGTCTCTACAAACTCTGATCGCCCGCTGTGGCGCAAGCTTGGAAAAACATTGGAAGAAAATAGAGCAAATTGCTGTATTAACACTGATAATAATAGTTACGTTTTTGCAGATACCATGGTATCTGTTACCACGGTAACTGAATCTGCAGTTAGTCGTTTTTGCAGTTACCGTGGTATATCTGATACAAGGTGGCTCTCCAAAAACGACTATTGCCGAAATTGCACTTTTCGAAGTCATCCCGAAAGAAAAACTGATATCCAGTTACGTCACTAAGTGCCAAACTTCTTTTCCACCAATTTGACAAAATGTGATGAAAGTGAGATGACTTTTCATAGATTCATTTACTACGGTCGGACCGTGTACATGAATATCAGATACCACGATAACTGGCCAGATACCACGGTAAGCTGCAAACACGCCTTTTGACCGTGGTATTGGCTACCACGGTAACTGCGAAAAAGACTTTAGATCGTGGCATCGGATACCATAAAAACGCAACTGATAACGGGACAATGCACAAAATATACCATTGGCCTATGAAATTTCTGATCGCCCGTTGCGGTGCTGGAAGAAAGATAATACATATACGCAGGGAAAAACCGACTTGTTTGCACTTTAATCAGAAAATTCAGAATATTTCAAATTTTCCATTTGGAACCGTTGATGGTGGCGGAAATTGGGACGCCTGATTGGAGGTAGGAGGTTTATCTTGATGGCGGCTCTGACTGATAAGTTGGCATGGGAGGTTCCAACCAAGGCGGATTGAATAGTTGCGTTTTTGATCGAAGTTTTATTCACCGTTGGCTTAGCCGGTTGCTTAATTTCCGTTTTCGTACGCCACTCTTGATGACTATAGGCGCCGTTCCCCGAGGACTTCACTTGAAGAGTCCCCACGTTTTTGTTCGTCCCGCGGACTCACTCCCCATATTCTCACGAGTCCCCCACGGACGGGGAATGCTCCGGTTATCTCTACCAACTTGAAAAAGGACTCCCTTTCAGATTCGGAGGGGAATCAATTTTGCCGGTGTTGGTGCAATGTAAAATTAATTAAAAAGAATCAGAATAAACAAAACCAAATAAAGTGGATCCAGACTAGTTTCGTCACCTGCATATTATTTTTCGAACAAAATCCATTTTAGAAGTATTCCCCGTGTTCTCGTTGTTTTCCTAGGCGGAGTCCGCGTGGAGTGACTCCCTCTATTCTTGCCGTTCCCTTCGATTCCCTGAGGACTCCCCGGGGAACGGCAAGAACGCGCCTTATCCCTCCTTGCCGATGCAAAATCTCCGGCCTCTCCGGGTAGCTAGCGGAAGAAAGGCAGAAGTGGTGTCAAACTGCTACCATTGGTCGTAGTGATTGTTTGACACAAGATTTGAGTCGTTGAGTTTGAGTCGTACGCTTACTCCTTTTCCTGAGGATCAGCCTTAAAGGCGTATTCTCGCCGTTCCCCGAGGACTCCACTTGAGGAGTCCCCGCGTTTTTGTTTGTCCCGGGGACTCACTCCCCGTATTCTCGCGAGTCCCTACGGACGGGGAATGCTCCGATTATCATCCCTGTCATCAAAAAGGACTCCCTTTCAGATTCGGAGGGGAATCTATTTTTGCTGGTATTGGTGCAATGTAAAATTAATTAGAAATAATCAGGATAAACAAAACCAAAAATAAAGTGGATCCAGACTAATTTTGTCAACTGCATATTTCTTATTCGAACAAAATCGATTTTGGAAGAATTCCCCGTGTTCTCGCTGTTTCTGTACGCGGAGTCCGCTTGGAGTGACTCCCTCTATTCTCGCCGTTCCCTTCGATTCCCCGAGGAGTCCTCGGGGAACGGCGAGAATACGCCTTTAGTCATACAGAGTATTACTCCGGCGATCCTTGCCCGGTCGAGGATTCAAGCAAACTTCGAGCTTGCTAGCTGACGAGGTTCGACGGTCAGAGTTAGAAGGACAAAGAAGCTTAGACCGGTGACCGAAAATGTATTTAAACAAAGATCTTCGAGTCTGAAGGCAACTTCGAACTTCGATCAAAACGCAATTAATGCCACTTAACAACAGCGCAATTGGACAGATCATATTTGGGGTCTTCTCTCTTTCCTGAGAATTAGAATCATGAGCATGTTAATGAACGTTTGCTGGGAGTTGTGAGCTACAAAAGAAATTTTTGGAATGGAGGCTGGGCAGCCGAGAGAAAAATATTGGTGATTCAGAAGCCGCGAAGGCTTATTTGTCCGGCAATATGTCGCATACCAGCTATTTTTTCTGGGGTTTTCCCGTTTGGATCTTATGTATACTCTTGTCTCTCGTGGGAAATGTTTATGTATAAATAAACGACTTACATTCATATCGAATCGGTTCATAGTGCTTCCGTAAGTGAGCGAGTCCGTGGTAAGTGAGCCAAGAAGTACGGTTCGTTCTAGCAATGTTGCAAGGCATTCAGGTATGGTGGTCTGGAATACTTTTCCAGACTCAATCTGAGAAGCGGAAAGTGCACCGCAATTTAAACAACGGTTAAAGAAACATCTCCTTGAGGGTAGTTGGTAAGTGCAGGTTTGGAAGGGATCGACTAAAACCAGGAAGGGGAGGGAACGCGAGAAAAGCAGGAAGGGCATCCTAAAACCAGGAAGGGCATACTAAAACGAGGAAGGCTTTCGCCAGAATTCGCGGCACCGTTCACTTCCTCTACTTAGTATTATTTGAGGGGTCGGCAACTTTTCAAATTCAAAGTTCACCATCCCTTCGTCGTCCCTGACATAATACTAAATAGAGGAAGGGAAAAGTGCACCGAATTCCTGGTTTTAGGATGCCCTTTCTCGTTTTAATTTGCCCTTCCTGGTTTTAGTATGCATTCCTGCTTTTCTCGCGTTCCCTTCCCTTCCTGGTTTTAGTCGATCCCGGTTTGGAAGCCGAGAGAGGAAAAATTGACAAATTTATTAATTAATTTTAGTTTATTTTTGTGAAGGTCTGATTAGAATATGGTAGTAAATGTGTGCTAGTTGCGTTTTTCAAGCACGTATGTGCTTTGTTTGTAACCGGTCGTCAAGCCGGAATGAATTTTTTTTAGTAAAGTTGTTGAATCCTGAATCCATGAATCCTGGAATCCTGTAAACTGCTATTATTCATTTCTTTAGTGAGCTGTTGCAAGAACGAGTCAAAGTACTTCGCTGAGCTTATCCAAAGTGCAATGGAGGGAGTTGGTACCAAAGACAAATCTCTCGTTAGGATTATCGTCAGTCGGTCTGAGATTGACTTGGGACGCATCAAAAGCGAGTTTGAGAAGAAATACGAAAAGACGCTGGAGTCTGTCATAGAGGTAAGAACTTTATTTTGGCCCTGAGGGCCACTCTTTCTCTCGGCTGAGTTTTTAGTTGGAATCGAAATTTGCGCACATTTCCGGGCTTGTTTCGGACTCGGAAATCCATTTAACTTTTTTTTTAATTTGCTCTTCGTCCATATACCAAATAAATATTTTCTTCTCTTTAATTATTTTTTTTAATGATAATAATAACATAATGAAAATTAATAGGCCATTGGCCTGTACAGAGTTCGTCTAAAAGACTTTTCATCGTGCATTCTTTCGGAGTACACTTTGTCCAAAGAATTCTTCAAAGCGTTGACTGAGTCACCCACAGGGGCGTCACGACTGGGGGAGGGGGGGGACGCTCCCCCTCAAACATTTTGGCTAGTAACGGCTCAGGTCACTCAATACCACTTTAGATGGAAAGGGCCTACACAGACCATCACTCGATTATGGAAAAGCCATTTCACTTTATAATTTACTTTTCGTTCTCACACCTGCTAAATACTCTTTATTCTCTGTACTTGTTGTTTTGAGAGGTAATCTGACAGTGCCACACCGTCGGAAGTTTCATAACAGATTGCGCATAACACTTTCAAGAATAACACCTTTCACTGAGAAATAAAGTGTTCTGATCAGTTAAGTTTATACTGTTTCGTGCCTAGATTCCCGCCCATGTTAGCCTAGTGCTATTAGGGTTGAAATAAAATTGATTGATTGAACAAGATCTCCAGCAACACCTTCAATAGGTAAAAATACTACAGTGTCAGAAGTTACACAACGAGAACAGAAGGATGCGCGGTTTCAACAGATAACAGTTTGGGATGTTATCTGTTATGTTACTTTCGTTTCCGTTAGTATTTTTACCAATTGAAGGTGTTGTTGGAGATCTAGGCACGTAATAGAGTAAACTTAATTGGTGATAACACTTTATTTCCAAGTGAAAGGGTGTTATTCTTGAAAGTGTTATATGCTATCTGTTATGAAACTTCTGACAGTGCAGTAATTTACTTTGCGAATTGCGCCACTAGATGGTCCTATGGTCGTACCAAACGGGTCCTGGTTTTAACTAGCGTCTTGAAAGATTTTGCATAAGCGAGAATTCTTCCGGAATAAATGACTCCCTAAGAGCGCTAAAGCAGAAGCAGAACCAACCTCTGACGTTCGAACTCCCAGTCAGAGCAAAATAACTCTTCTGAGTAGCGCCAAGACTTGAAAAAAGTGACGCACATTCGAATAGCAGTGACACTATCACCACTAGCGAGAAAGAAAGTCCCTAATGAAACTGTATCAGTCTTTCACAAGTGCTGGCTCAGATAACTTCAGATTCTGAACACAGCAAATAAAAAAGACACAATTTCCCCTGTTTCCTCGATGTATGTAATGTAACGTAATGTTTATTTTTCACCCATCGTACAGGAAAGAGAAAGTGTGCTAACCGCTTCTTAGTTGCAGGGGCGTCACGACTGGGGGGGGGGGGACGCCCCTTCCCTAATGCTGTCGGCCAGTCGGTAAAAAATAACCCAGTCGGCGCGAAGACTTGATTTGAAGAGTCGACAGTTGATTTTTTTTTCACGAAAACAATTGGTCTATTTTTCGTCAAAATAGTCGGTTTTTCTGAAAATTAGTCAATTTTTTTCAAAAATTGCCATTTTTATTGTTGAAAACAGTCGTTTTTTTTTGCAGAAAAAGTCGGAAAAATTACCAGCTCGGTAAATGCCTCGTCCCCCCCCCCCAAACATTTTGGCTAGTAACGCCTCTGCTTAGTTGCACTGGAATTCTCTATGAACCCGCAATTGTCTCGCTTTGAATGTCCAGAACGTAGTGTGTGGCGCTATGAGTAAGGCCAATCTCTGATTATGGAAAGGATAGGTCTTGGTGCTACTCCCTAGTGATATTTTACTTTACTCCCAGTCCTTCCCAGTTGAGCCCCGTGTGATCCTTCGTCAAACTGGGCGTAGGACTAAGAGCAAAGGATTAATTTGTGAATTTCTTTTGCAGAGCGAAACTGGAGGTGACTACGGAAGACTTCTACATTGCCTTCTTTAATCTGCGATTCTTCGTTCTGTCTTCTATTGTATTTTTACTTTCACAAGTGTCGAACCTTCACAAATACAGCGTTAAATTCGTGATAAGTTATGTCTCGAGTACTAATATGGTATCCTGAAGACTGTGCAGGACGAAGGAACAAAATTTTGCGATTATTCAAGGAACTTATATAGGGCCTTATGCCTTACATAGGAAGGGTCTTCAGTAATATAATCAGCGACCACTGGGGACCGAAGCTAACCCGCCTTGCTGAACGACCGAGTTGATAAATTTTTGTATACCGAAGAAGTCGGAGACTTGTTCGTTGACAGTATGAAGCGAATCTTAGTCGGAGTCTTGCTAATCAGGCTAACGTCGCAAAACAAGGCTTTGAACATTGGATTTTGGAAGGAAGAAGAAAAATAATTACGCTAGAAGTACTCGAATTTTCTCAGCTCTCATGGAAGAAGAACCGTCTAAACCGAATATTCTTAGAAGCTGAAACTTCAAACACTGTTCTGAAAAGTCAGGCATTCCTTATTCATAGCAACTGTCAACTCCGGGGGTCATTGTCGAAATAAATTATGTGTGTCAAACCAAGCTTACATGGAGACCAGGTCATGCTTTCAATAAAGACTGCGACAGCCATTCAGGCGCGGAACTTCGGAGTACATCGACTTTGTTGCAAGGCTTTGCGAGAGTACCAACAGACTAACCACGACCGCAAGGGCAACAAGTTCGCAATGCACAACACAGGTGAGTACCTGCGTTCCTTCAAGTAGCGGGCTTGCTAGGACAGGCTCCGGGAATGAAGCTTCGCCAGCAAGAAAAGACTATTACCTCCTGGCTGGGACCAGTTCTCCACTGTCTGGAGGAACATGAACCACCTACTACTGCAACCCAAGGCCAGAAAACAGACGCACCGGTACGTTGTTGTTCCCAATGTCATCTTCTTTGCGAGTTTATTACAACATCTTCTTTTGCTTAGAGACAAATACAAAAGTTACAGTAGTATAGTTTAAGGTCGCAGTCATGTTCACTTCTCTTCACGAAGAAGATCTAGAGTGACAAACCACTTGTTTGCTCTGGAACCATCTTCATCGGACCAGTATTTTCCCCTTCTTCTCTTCCCTATCTCTTTCTCGATCGTTTGTTTTGTCGTTCGGCAATCTTGCCAAGTCGTTCGCATGATTCGACAGCATGTCTGCCATCTAGCGTTCAAGTTCTTCAACGCGGACTCGCTGCTCTGTCTTGAATCTTAACGATCTTCTCAAAGAGTTCGTAATCGATGTTAACTCTGGTGTCGTGAAAAGGACGAAGGACGAGAAGGCAAGCCGTTGTCGGCTCTGACCAGTCGTCGTGTCGGTGGAAGTCCGAAGCTGTCCGGACGAGGGGCTTACGACGCTTCGCTAGAGAAGTTGTGTTCTTCCGGTGGGAGATCCGGAGAAGACCTTGGAAGTTCTGACTCTGCAAAAAAATACGAATAAAAAACAAGACTTTCATGTTTATCTGTCTGACGTTAAGGAATCTTAGCTACCGCCTGTCGCGTGGACGACGATGATTTCTGTCTCACTAGACGATCTGCTGCTTACGTCTTCACCCCGTCAAGCCATCTACTTCCCTGCTAAAAAAAGCTATTGTCCGACTTTGGCTGTACTTAGAAACCTTGCCCCTTTGAAGCTACTTGAAATGACCTTAAAGCCTTCTTGCAGCGAGATAAGGTCGGGTTATCTCCTGTTCAGTCTCTCGCTGGTTCGTAGTTGTGCTTATTACATCACCTCAGTGGCATCCCAATGCAGCTGATATTTAGCTATGCTTCCAACCCTCGTCCAATTCTTTTTGAAGCCGTCAAGCGTCAATGTGTTGACAGTTTCTTTTCTTGATACTGATACTTTGTTGTAAATTTCACAGCGTTGGATTGCCAAACTTGCTGCTTTTGTCAGGTAAAACCAACTAAGAACCAACTAAAACATACAACAAAACGAGAGCTACGAGCTCATATGGCACTTCTTACGAGTGGGCGGTACAAGAAAGTAAATGAGAACGTCACAAAATACACCCGCCATCCAAAAATGCGGTTAGGAAATACAAATAGGATATTTAGTTTCACTCAAGTCTGAGCAGTTCCGGGATCGTCTCGAATTATCTGTAGTAAATGTGCATCACTGTTCCAACTTCCAAGTTTCAGGCCAATAAATCCACTTGTTTTATCCCTAGACGGGCTAGTCGATTTCCGATACTCCCTCCGACTCCCCCTACCGTGGCTATATCTGGTTCGGACCAAAAATGGATCATCTGAAGCATCTTCTTTATACAATCTATCAAGTTTCAATCGAATCGGAGCATTTTTGGAATCCGGTACCCCACCCCCTCCCCCTCCACGACCGTTGTCGGATCCAATTCGGACCAATAATTATTCTTTGAGCCAAGATAACTTAGCTGACAGCCTGACGCGGACCCTTGCCAAGAAGGGCCGAAATATCGCTGATGAACAATCGTAGCTGAAGTACATCCGTTGTAAACATTGTTTGAATATCTGGTTGGACCCTAGAATATGGCATCTAGGGTATACGCTCTCTCTACAATTCAAGTTTCATTTAAATTGATGCACTCGTCTGACCCCTATGTGATCCTCAAAGTTTCCGGCAATCTCCCACCACCTGCCCCCACTGTGGCGGAAGAGGACTTGAAAACATAACCGTCGTATCTCTTAAGCTCCTCTTCCCGTCCATTAAGTCTTACTGAAATTGGAGCATAGCCTATCCGCAAATTTAAGGTAACCCCCCCCCCCCTCTCCCTACCTTGACCGAATCCAGCCCGGACGTCAAATAACAGATATAGGCCGGCACATACTCGGCACTGTCGAACTTGCATCTCATTCGATCCATCCGTTTGGTTTGTGTGCATGTCAAAATCCCCCCCCCCCCAATTCCCCCAACAGTGGTCGCATATAGTTTGAACGCATGTTTTACATGTCTAGGTCATTGATTCCTATCAGCCATTAAGTTTCACTCGAATCAGACCACACGTTCGCAATTTGCAGAAGTCCATTTCCATATTTTCTTCCCTCGCTCCACCAAAATACTCGGATCTAGGAACGGAAGTTTCCGGTGTATATTGTGTCAGGTTCTGAAGTCAATAAAATCGGGTCACTAATATGCCTGCAAAGTTTTCTTGCCTTAGTACATTTGGAACTACTCGAACTTGCGACTACCGAAATTCCAGGATACCCCCTCCAACTCCCCCACAGAGCCCCAAAACCATTGACTTTCGTATCTAGGCCTAATGCTTGTTCTCTCCATTAAGTTCCGTCCCAATCCCTCTGCTTTAAGCGTTCCTTGAGTATTCCGACCCCCCCCCCCCCCCCCCACACACACACAGGTATTGGACCCAGCCCGGACTTGACACTGAACATCTGAGGCGATAGCTCTCTTTCCACCCTAAAAGTTTCATACCAATCCGATCACCCGTTCAAAAGTTATGCATGCCACTAGACTCCGGACACGCCATCCTTCCACTTTCCCCACGATGGTCGGATCGGTGAAAGACTATTCTCAATTCAATCTGTTCGGATCCCTACCATATCTGGCAAGTTTCATCGTCCTAGCAGATCAGGAAGTATGCCAAACTCACGGGATCGCTAGAAATCCGGACCTCGCCCCCCCCCCCAACTCCCCCACAGTGCTCGGATCCGGTCCGGTTTGTCAATGACATATCTAGGACTTGTGCTTGTTCTTCCCACCAAGTTGCATCCCGATCCCTCCACTCTAAGCATTTCTCAATATTTCCGGTTCCCTCCCCCCTCCCCCCAGTGTCATTGGATCCGGCCCAAATTTAAAGTGCAACGTCTCAGACACGAGATCATCCTAAATATCAACTTTCATCAAGATCCGATACCCCGTTCGCAAATTAAAAATACCTAAATTCGTGTCATCCCCCTCCCTCCACTCCCCATCCCAGATGATTTGATCGAGGAAGTGACTATTTCCTATTTAATCTGGTCGGTTCCTTGACATGCCTGCCAATTTTCGTCGTCCTAGCACATCAGGAAGCACCGAACTCGAGGGATCACTAGAAATTCGGATCCCCCCCCCCAAAAAAAAAAACAAAAAAAAATCACCCAGAGTGAGCGAAACTGTTCCGGCTATGTCAGTCACGTATTTAGGACTTGTGCTTGTTCTTTCCAACAAGTTTTTATCCAGATCTCTCCACTCTAAGCGTTTTCCAAGATTTCCGAATTCCCCCTCCAACTCCCCCCCCCCCATGTCACCGGATCCGGTCTGGATTTAAAATGGAACGTCTAAGACACGAGGTCCTTCCATATACCAAATTTTTAATCTGGTCTGGTCCCTGATACGCCTGCCAAGTTTCATCGTCCTAGTTTATATGGAAGTGCCCGAACTAGCAAAACCGGGACCGACAGACCGACAGACCGACAGAAATTAAAATCGCTATATGCGATATATATGCAGCCTGTCTTATCATGGGCCTTCCTTCATTGTCAACTTGATTTGCTAGGTTAATGAGGTATTTACGGTTTCCCGAAGGAGGACATCATATACCAAAGAAAAGTCAGAAGTCCAAGGTCATTGCAGCCTCTCTAAAGTTCTTTCAATGGTTCTGGTAGCTCATGTTTTATTATAATTTGAGTCGAAATTATAGTGCCATATATCGCTATATGGCACTATAAGGCAAGTGCCATAAAAACGAAAGAGAGAAAAACAGTGCTTTAACGTCAAGTCTGCTGATGTAGATCTCACCCTTCAAAACACTGTCCGAAGTTGCATTATGTGGCAACACAAGTATTTGTGTTGCCAGTCTTTTCCGAATGACTGCTCCAGAGTGGGATGCTTTGTAGAAAGAAAATACATTTCCGCTCACGCCCCTTATTGCTGGTCTGTTAGAGCTTCTTTGAACTTTAATAGTGTCGAAATAATTTTGGAATGGGGATAATATTCATCTTGTTGGTCCAACAATTTTTAAGTCATCACGACATCACCAACTGGGCAGCTTCAGCAACCTCAACCGTTCTTGGTATAAAAAAAAAAAAAAAAAAAAAAAAAAAAATTGTTTTGGGGGGGGCATCTTGGTGGCTCTCCTCTGTACTCCCTCCAAGGCTTTGATGAAGTCGGATGCCGTACTCAAGGTGGCACCGCACAGAAGCTGTCTTAGCAAGTACTGGCCATCTCGAGGTGATGTTCCTCTAACTAGGTTTAAAAGCAAGAAAAATAAAGCAAAGCAATGCAAATTTTTGCATCAGCCAGGAGTGCGATGCATGGTTGGGTCCCTAGGTGTCAGTTTTACATCTGCGTTGTCTGCTGCTAGTCTTCGTGTAGTCACCCCGTCAAACTTGAGGCCCACACCCGTTTTAGTTCAAAGCAGAAAGTTTGATGACTTGCAGGGGAGTAAACAGTAAACTCAGAGAAATTTAACATACTCGAACAAGCACAATGTCGTTTTCTCGGCAGAACGCGCTGATTAGTAGATTGAAGAAGCCACTGCTCTCTCCTAGCCCATTTGCAGGGACGACACAGGCCATTATGTTGTCTGCTTCCATAAGTGACTCCATGCAGTCGGTCATACCGAAAACCAATCTCTCTTCGTTGGCAGCTCGCCTAGTCGCTGTAACCAGAAGTTCTTCAGAGAGCAAATCCATCTTTACGAAGATAAGCCTTAGCCGAATTCAACCAAGTAGTATTTGTCAAGAGACAGTCTCAGATGCTCTCGCACTTTCAATAGACTTGGCGAAAAAGACACACACAAGGCCACGAAGACTCGTTAAAAGCTTTTAAAAGACTTCACTTCTTAAATGCGACTTGCACTTGTTTGCTTCGATGTGGAACTGACAATTTTGTAGCCTGGGATACAGAAAGCTCCCTCTCAAATTAGGGCTAGTCCAAGAAAGTTTAGTATTGACTTTCTGTTATAAGGTTTCTTTGCGGACGTTCTACGTTGAGGGCCGAAGAGACCATAGAAATGAAGGTCAGGTCCATTCGTTGCATAACGACGACGTAACATTGCACTTGGCCGATTAGGCAGCTAATCCTTCCAAAATGTGTTCACACAGTATCCAGACCTGCATTCATATTACACCCGAAATTCTTTTGACATCGCCAAAGAAGCGCCCGCAACAAAAAGAGCTTCTTTTTTAATTCGATTTTTTTGCACCGACTATTTGGAAACTACTACCGTTAGATATTCGGAATTCGAATAACCTTATTTCCTTCAAGCGAGCAGCGAAAGTTCATTACAGGAAAATTGTTTAGTGTTATCATCCATTTGACCCCTCCCCTGTTTTCTATTTTTTTTCTTTCTTTCTCGTTCCTTGTTTCCCTTAATTTCTCTTTTTTTTCATTCAAACTTGAAATCATTGGTTAATTTTTTTTCGTCTCCTTCCTTTTTCTTTATATTTATTTATTATTACATTTAGCGTTAAGCTTTTAGCTTGTCGCTATTACTTACACAAGTACAAACGGATTACATATACTTCACACACAGAAACTGATACACGACACAAGTAAACAAATTTTCAGACTACAAAAGCAAGTGAGTAAAATGGGGTGTCGACTATACCACGCTTAAACGTTTGGGATTGGGATTCGGTAATTTATTCAGTATAATTTCCAGGATTAGGAAGTTAACCGCGAATCCTGACTTTGTTCCAGTTTCGACGAAAGTATACCGAATATGAATATTGTTCGGTGGTCTTTCGATGCCAAAACAATTCGGTATAATAACCGGTACGGTAGTTATACAGAATCCCGAACACGCTATCGGTCTAAACTTATTTGGTATAATAACTGGGATTCGATAACTTATTCGTTGTAATTGCCAGGATTCAGAAGTTACCACGAACCTCGAAACTTAGAAGAGGTCGAGTGAAGTACAGGCCGCAGACAAAAGTGATGATCTATGATATCATCGATAGTCCTTACTTTTATTTTGGATCCCAAAAAGAATATCTAATCATAAATATTTCGAAAATTCTGCCTGCAGCATTTTTCGTAATATTCTCTGTTTTGTGGAAGGGCGCGTCATTTGACTGTTTTAGGACTGAGATTTCGAAACATTAAAAGCTAGAATTTGGATGGAAATTAAATTTGGCAGGAAAAATCAAACAAAAAAAATTTCGCCTGCGGCGCTCACTTTATGTGATCATAGGTAGTATATTGACTAGACTACAGTTGCTGCTGCTCCCGGAACGTCGCTCCATCCGGTTTCTGGAACTCTCGGTATTACATCTACGGTAAATGATAGAATTAGTAAGAGAAGCAGTTAAATTTTAGCCTACAAAAAAAAATGGATTTTGAAAATTTTAGCCTAGTCCACTACCGCTCTTACTTACCCACCGCCTTACACGCTACCCTAAGACACAGTGTACTGTCGATATTCCGCGTTCAACAGTGTGGCTACTACCACCCTCACTCGGACAACATGGATGGGCTATGATTAGATGATAGAAGCGCCATTTCGGCACCAGAGCTGTTCGAGAATTCTCCCGGGCAGGAAGATCTCGTACAGAAAAAGATCACCTTGATAGGAGATTTTCTGGGGAAAGAGGCACCAGTGGTAGTTCAGGTCCAAAAAAAACAAAGAAATGAAGTTCAGGACGATTGCTTGCGTTATCATTCATAACGATCAACTTGGCCATTTAAGAACGACTCGGACTGCGTTCCTCAGGCTCGTAAAGTTTTTCGCAAAGTATGCTCCGTAAAGCTCATCGCCGCTTAAATGAGAATTTGTCCTAGTTAACTTTACGAGAATCCTGTGTGGCAATTTATTCATGAAAGAAAAAGAATCAAATTACTATACCAGTATTATTTATTATATATAAACCACATGTAGATATTTATTAATACTAAAAGACATAATGAGCCACGGTTAATATTCAGATACACAAAAGTAACCTCCAATAAATAAGTTTCATTTCAATCCAATAACAAAAATAATATAAACAAAGAAATCGGTTTAAAATAATATAATCCAGTGAGTAGGCATAACCATTTCTTCCTCACTCACCTGCCAAAACCAACAAGGACTACAAAATTCTAAGAGAAATTGTTAAAAAAAAAAACATTTAAAATTATTCGACTTTATTATTATTACCCATTGCCATTCGCAACCACGATAATCGTCATCTCCTCATTTTTCAGTTTACTAATCCTTGCCTAATCCCACGTAATCACATATATTTTAAAATCTTGTTTTTGATATTATATTTATTTATAACCCATCAACTGGCCGAGGCCAAAAAAGACAGAGTATGGAAACCATACAAAAAATTAATGGATTGGTGAACAGAATAACATGAAATACAAAAGAACAACAAAATCCAAATAAGCTTGAGTCAAATCCGTTTCAAGGGACTTCGCATTAGTAGTTCCCAGACCTCGTAAATTCAATCACTTTTGGACAGAGAAGGTTGTAAGCTGGGTGTTTTGCACTCCCACAATTTGCGCACTTCACAAAACGGGCTCTCACGGCTGGATTCGTGGCTCCCACCACACTTAGAACATTTGACGTTGTTCTTGCGGTCACAAGCTAAGTGCCGGACTCTGGGCACTTGTAACACCGCTTTGGGGCATAGATGTACTTGAATATTCGAAAGTAGTCGTAGTCTATATGAAAACCCTCTTTCAAATATCTAACGATCGTCTTTGGTTTCGAAATAAATTTTGACGGCAAGTCCTTCTTACACGGGTACAGCCAACCACGGCCTGTTGCACTTCAAGTTCCGAAACGGATAAAGGAATTCCTTTACCAACACTGATCAATTTGTCTTCTTTTATTTCTCCATGGAAATGCTTTGCGATGATTTGTGCAGATTGTTTGTCTTTGACTTTCATGATCCATTTGATATTTGACGATTTTACACGGACCACAGAATCGCGTCGCAGCTGTCAATTAATCTACGTTTTTGGGATCCCAAAACTTAAGTGGAGGGATACCTATGACACCGCAAAAGTTGTCCGTCTGTCCGTCCGTCCGTCCGTCTGTCCGTCCGTCTGTAAGCACGATAACTCTCGAAGGGAATGAGATATTTTGATGAAACTTGGTGCGAGGATTCGTTGGGTCGTCGGACCAGTCAAGTTCGTAGATGGGCTTTGTAGCTCTACATTTAGGGGTGGGGGAGGGGATTCAAATTAAGGGTCAAACAAAATATTTTGAAACAGCTAATGAGATAGTCGATTATGAGGTAAGAAGACATGCTGAACACGATGGTGAAAACCATTTTGTCATCGGACAAGTAGTTCAACCGGAATCCGGTCAAAACCGGAAAGTTTGTTGAAAGTAAAAGTTTTATTTGAAGTTGATTAGATGTTCGCTTTAGAGGTAGGAAGACATGCTGAAGACGATGGTGAAAACTATTTTCTCGACGGACAAGTATTTCGACCGGAATCCGTCCCAAACCGGAAAGTTTGTCAAAATTAAAAGTTTTATTTGGAGTTGATTGGATATTTGATTTAGGGCAAGAAGACATACTGATCACTTATGTGAAAACGATTTTCTACCCGGACATGAAGTTCGCCCGGAATCCGGCCAAGACCGGAAAACTGTTCGAAGTTTTATTTCTAGTTGATTAGATAAGCAATTTAGGGGTAAGAAGAGATGCTGAGTCCCTGTATGACACTCATATTTTACACTGGCATATAGTTCGACCGGAACCCGGCTGGAATTGGAAAATTTGATATAAGCTAAATTTCTATTAGTTGATTAGATGTTCATTACTGGGGAAAGAAGATACCCTGATTTCGTCTTTGAGCTTTATTTTTTCGCCGGACAAGTAGTTCTGGAGTTCGGCCGGAACCGGGAAATTGGCAGAAGTGGCAGGAAGTTTTCGTCAAAACAGGTATGACTTATAGGGGTAAACACACATGCTGAATCCATATCTTAACTTGGTTTACTCAGGTGATGAGCTATTTGGCCTTAATCTGTTTCTGAATTTTAATTGTAAAAATGTTCAAGGAGTCTGGCGATGACTGGATCTAGCTAAGACAGGACCCAGTTGTCTGGGTCAGATATTGAATTTTTGGGATCCCATCGAAACCTTTGGTCTTGTTCTTTAGGACCAGAAACCTGTGGTGGTTTCTGACACTTCAGTTATATCATATCATCTTTCCAAAAAGACCAAAGGCCTGAGTTAGATCAGTTAATAGTTCCTCTTTGGTCCCATCCCTCAGTTTGAAAAAAAAACACTGAAAAAGTCACTTTTCTGTAAAAGTCACATCCAATAGCAACCATATCGTCTGTCAATTCTTCCCTGTCATATGCATGCAATATGAAGTTCAAAACTCCGTTCTGAATCACGCGCAAGCCCATAACTTGCCAAACCAGTTTTAATCTAATTATCCACAACGAGTTGAGATCATCACGGGTCAAGAGCTGAAGAATGAATGACTGCCTATTTACTTTACACCAAAAGGAGGGAACCCTTGCTCCAAAAGGTCATTCTCTCTTTCAAGCCTCTTCTCAACGTGAATGGGAGCTCTATTTGTAACACTTTGATTCATTTGTTTTCGCACTGTCAGTCGGTTGCCAACAACTATTTTCCAACCGCTGAGGACGGCCTTAGGGACCGGACATCGATTGCCAGTGGAGGCTGTACTTTAACTTCGTAATATTTCTGCAGTTACATTCTCAGCTTTGACCAGGCCAGGATAATACATCAGATTTAAATAACTAAGACTTTACCTGAATGACAACAAGTACGCAAGCGCTCACACGTGGAGTGTAAAAGAATGAACTAACTGAGTGAGATTTCTCCCTTCCCGTACCATTTAATATTAGTTATCCGTGCAACCAACAACTGAGCTCTCAAAGAATCTCCAGACACGTCTCACCCTCAGGCCACCTGTCATACAAGCTGTTATGCTCGCTATGAGCAGTGTTGGTTTGTTCCAATACACTTCGCTTGTACTACCTTGCTCGAACACCCTAATTTCGAAGTCATACATTTTCGAAGTGCCTCTCATCTGACACATTCCACGCGAGACTACACGTTAGTTCACTTAGAATCGCAATCCCTTAGAGTAAATTGTAATTCGGTCTCCATCACAGTATTGTCCATCTTCGTCTTTCCAGTTTTGCTTCTTACAAACCCCGCAGGCTTGTTCCAATACACTACTGGCTTTGCTTTCATCAGCCTTGAAATGTATTTCGTTTAATATACCTTGTTAAAACACACTTATGTCAAAGTCATCAAGTTTCAGACCCCACCGTTTTTAACACGAAAACACATGTTATGACTAATTGACACCCCAAACCTTTCGCGAAACATTAAGCCAACAAACACAATGCACACCTTACGAAAAGTGTTGTGTACAAGTATACCAGATTTTAGTTTGATGAGTGTCCTCGTCACGAACTTAACACATGGGCAATCTGGACCCCGTTCCAAACGATCGGGAAGGGCGGGGGAGGTTAAGCTAAAAAATTATATTCAAAAGCCTAGAAACCTTAATGAAATGGAATTTCATTGTCGTATCTCTAATTGTTGTCTATGTTACACAAATTAGTCGCTGGGGAATATGCGCCTAGTAGTGTCTGAAAAGACCGGATGTTCGAGGCAGGACTCCCCTCCTCCTAATAAAACGTACAGATCTAGACCCCAATGTCAACAATCGTTCAAGGTTAAACAGACCCAAATGTCATCAATTCTACCAATTCTAAATTTTCTTACCTGTAACGGTTCACACAATCTCAAATCGTGCGCTGCCCGGGCCCAGTTGCCCATGAACGGGGAGGGTGGAGGAGGTGCAGTTTCAACATTCTCTTCGTAGCTACAGGATATAGGCAGGGGCGTCCCAACACCTTCCTGATGGAGGGGGTGCACCTTCAGAATGTTACCGGAATTTTTCGAGGTTTTACCGGAAATTCTCCGTAGTGCAGAAACTCTAGAATATTGTTGTGTTGTGACTTCCATTTGTAAACAAGCGCAAACAAAAAACAAGACTAAAGGTTTCGATGGTACCCCAAAAATTTAACATTTGATCCTGACAGCCTAGAAACCGGCGAAGAGGTTTCTGTGAGACATGTAGGGGAAGAGGTTCAGTCTTACCCAGACTCCTTGAGCACTTTACTAATAATATTTAGAAATAGATTAAGGCAAGTGGTAATCATCTGAGAAGACCAAGTTCAAAATATGGATTCAGCATGTGTGCTTACCTCTATAGCCTGCGTCAGATCTGCTTTGACGAAAGTTCCTGCCTTACTTCTGCCAAATTTCCAGTTTCAACCGGATTCCGGCCGGAGTACTTTTCTTGCAATAAAATGAAGTTCAAAAACGGATTCAGCGTATCTCCTTACCCCTATGTCGAACTTCTAATCAACTTCAGATAAAACTTAAACTTTTAACAAATTTTCCGATTTCATCCGGATTCGTGGCGAACAATGTGTCCAGGTAGAAAATGATTGTCATACACGAATTCAGCATGTCTGCTTATCCGTAAATCTAACACCTACTGAAATTCAAATAAAACTTTTACTTTTAACAAATTTTCCGGTTTTGGCCGGATTCAGAGCGATCTACTTGTCCGGCGAGAAAACAATTTTCATATTCCGATTCAGAATGTTTCTATGTCCTTAAATCGAACCTCTAATCAACTTCAGATTAAACTTTTATTTTTGACATATTTTCCGGTTCTGACCGGATTCTTGACGATCTACTTGTCCGACAAGAAAATCTTTTTCATATTCGGATTCTCCTTGTCTCCTTACCTATAAATCAGACAACTAATCAACTTTAGATAAAACTTTTACTTTTAACAAACTTACGGTTTTTGCCGGATTCCGGGTGAACTACTTGTTCGGAGAGAAAATGGTTTTCATATTCGGATTCAGCATGTCGTCTTACCTCTTAATCGACTATCTCATTAGCTTTTAAAAAAATCTTTTCACCCCTTAATTTGAAATCCCTCCCCTCCCCTAAATATGCAATTATCGGGCCCTTCTACGAACTCGGCCTTTCCCTTGACTTGAAGAATCCTCACACCAAGTTTCATCAAAATATTTCTTTCCCTTCGAGAGTTATCGTGCTGACAGACGATCGGACAGACAGACAACTTTTGCGATGTCATAGGTATCCCTCCACCTTACACTTTGTGATACCAAAAAGGCTCGTTAACACTTAAAACAAAACAAAAATCTGACATTCAACACACCTTAAATATTTATTCGTCGCGTTTTAACCATTTTCCATGTGTCTTTAACACATCCAATTTCACACTCATCAACTAGATCACAGGTCAGCAGGGGCGTCGCAAGGGGGGGGGGTGCAGCACCCCCCCACCTTTTTGAGATTCGGTAAAATTTTGGGCCGGAGGTTTACTAAAATTGTTCGGTATTTTTTCGATTTAGGGGGATTCGTTAGTTATACAGAATCCTAAATAGGCTATCTGTACAAATCTCTTCGGTATAATGCGGGATTCGGTATAATTACCAGTATTCGGTAGTTATCACGAATTTGGTGAGAGAATTTACTGAAATCATTTGGTAATTATTCGATGCAGGAACTATTCGGTATATTTATGGAGATTCCGTAGTTACACAGACTCCCGAATAAGCTATTGGTTCAAAATTATTCGGTATCATGATTGGGATTCGGTAATTTATTAAGTATAGTTTCCAGGATTAGGAAGTTAACCACGAAACCTGACTTTGTTCCAGTTTCGCCGAAAGTATACCGAATATGAATATTGTTCGGTAGTCTTTCGATACCAAAACAATTCGGTATAATAACCGGGATACGGTGGTTATACAGAATCCACGCTATCGGTCTAAACTTATTCGGTATAATAACTGTGATTCGGTAACTTATTCGTTGTAATTGCCAGGATTCGGAAGTTACCACGAACCTCTAAACTCAGAAGAGGTCGAGTGAAGCACTGGTCGCAGACAAAAGGGATGATATGTGATATCATCGATAGTCCTTACTTTTACTGTGGATCCCAAAAAGAATATCTAATCATAAATATTTCGAAAATTCCGCCTGCAGCACTTTTCGTAATATTCTCTACTTTGTGGAAGGGCGCGTCATTTGACGGGGGTTTTAAGACAGTTTTAGGATTGAGATTTCGAAACATTAAAAGCTATACTTTGGATGGAAATTAAATTTGGCAGGAAAAAGCAAACAAAAATTTCGCCTGCGGCGCTCACTTCATGTTATCATATTGACTAGACTACAGTTGCTGCTGCTGCCGGAACCCTGCTCCATCTATTTTCTGGAACTTCTTAGTGTCTCAGTATTTCATCAATGGTAAATGATAGAATTTGTAAGCGAAGCAGTTAAATTTTAGCCTACAAAAACAAAAGATAATGGATTTCGAAAATTTTCGCCTGCGGTGCTCGATTTAAATTTTCTATTGGCTATAATAGATAGTAGCTGTTACTGCAATCATGCCCGGCAACATATTCTCCATGTGGGCTTCGCCAAAACGCCGCCTAATAGTTGGCTTATCGTCTTTCATGCTGCCTTTTATTGTTACTCTTCCTACGTAATCTTTTCTGTTCCATAATTTAAAGCTCGAATTCTTAGTTCTAGGATTCGGTAAAATCTTTTAAAGATTCGGTAAAATTTTGGCTCTGCACCCCCCCACCGAAAATGCACTTGTGACGCCACTGCAGGTCAGCCATCATGCTATCATCACTTTCATCTTGCTAAAAATTCGTTCACCTTTTGCTCAGATAACAGGGATTGTCTTATGGTGGGTTTACACACTGCGTAAAATCCGAGCGTATTTTGAAATCCAATCGTATTTTGAAATCCGAACGCATTTTACGCACGTTTTGAGCTTGAAAACATTTCGAGCAATACGGACGTATGAGAGAAATCGGTATGTTTTGTATTTAAATACGTCCGTATTGATAGAAATCTTTTCAAGCTCAAAACGTGCGTAAAATACGCTCGGATTTGAAATACGCTCAGATTTTACGCAGTGTGTAAATGGGCCATTAGCCAGCTTGAACGCTTTCCATACTATTGGTAATACGTATTTCAGTTGACGAGAGCCCTCGATTATATCTTCAAACTTTTTGTTTGTTTCGAGGCTCTCCCGGCTAATTTCTCCATCATTTTGAAACAAGGCTGATTCGTTTTTGAACTCCTCGGTTCACCCGAAGAAGTTGAGAAAGCTGTCGACGCTTTTTCAATCTAGATTCAGCCAAGTCCGGGTAGAATCTGTGGGGTAAACTCCGGTAGATTCCCCAAGACCAGTACCGGTAGATTCCTTTCGGAAGATATCGCAAAAATTCTGGTACATGCCCTGAGCCGAATTCTGGTAGATTCCATGGGGTAAATTCGGGTAGATTCCCTGAGACAAATTCCGGTAGATTCCTTGTGAAAGATTTAGCGCAGATTCCATAAGCAAAATCTGGTAGGTTTCCTGAGCCGAATTCTAGTAGATTTCGTGGGGTGAATTCCGGTAGATTCCGCGAGACGAGTTCCGGTAGAATCCTTGTGAAAGATTCCGCACAAATTCCGTAGATTCCCTGAGACAAGTTCCGGTAGATTCCTTGTGAAAGATTTAGCGTAGATTCCATGAGCAAAATCCGCTAGGTTCCCTGAGCAATAATCCGGTAGATTCCCGAAAAATGATAAAGTTCAGGTTAATTTGACAAATTTTAACCGGCGCGGCTTCGCCGCACCAGTCAAATTTTACCGGAATTTTTTCCCCACAAACTTTTTTTTTTTTTGTTGGGGGGGGGGCAGCATCCCCCCCCCCGACATCCCCCCTCGGGACGCCCCTGGATATAGGTACAGGAAATTTCGTCATTTTAGCTCCAGTCGTGGTAAAGCTTACATCTTAGCCACAGGGTAATTTGGGCCCGATTGCCCCAGAACCGGGTGAGTGCGGTGATTTTGGGACCACAAAAAGTACAACTAGATCTCAGTCCCGACAATAGTACCAAGTATCAAATTGATGCCTGTCATGGTTCACGAGTTATGAACTCCACTATCTGGGCAATCTGGGCCCAATTGCCCCTAAAAAGCACAACTAGACCCCAGTGTCAACCCTTGTACCAAGTTTCAACTTGATCTCTGTCATTGTTCATGGGTTATGATCTCACTCAGTGGGCAATCTGGGCCCGATTGCCCCTGAACCTGGTGGATGTTGGGGGTGGGACCCCTACTAAGTACAACTAGACTCCAGCGTGAACAGTTGTACCAGCTTTCAACTTGATATCCGTCATTGTCCCCTGGTTATGAAGTCTACTCAATGGGCATATTTTCCCAATTGCCCCTGAACCGGGTGGGTGGAGAAGTTGGGACCCCCTATAGGCACAACTAGACCAAAAGAGGCTCTCATTAAACTTGACATTCCTAAATTATCTGTAGGTAGAAATACTCTTTCAAACAAATTTGGAGCTAAGATAACGTGTTGTCCCCTGATGACCCATCTATTCCCCCCTCTCCTCCCGTCTTCCGTGCGTCGGTCCGAGAGGAATACTGGCAATAACTTTTTCCATATCCCGCTAATTCTTCTACCCAATTTTTACGTAGTTTCATTCCATCATTTATTTCTGGTAATTTCTTGTAAGTGTATTAGTTAATTTGTTTCTTGTGTGTCTGTGTATTTTGTAAATTTGTATTCCTTTTCTAGCTTTTAGGTATTCGGATTAAACTTGATTGATTAATTGAAACTACCCACAAGTGTACCAAGTTTGAACTTGATACACGCACTGGTTCACGAGTTATGAGCTCCACAAAAAAACGGTGAAAACCGGAAATCGAGAACCGAAAGCCGAAAGCTGCTACAGCGCTCGCAATAGTGGATTGTTACATGGAAGACATCACTAAAAACCTGTACCAAAGATAACATATTCTTTCAATTATCGGTTGAAAGGAAAATAAAGAATCAGTTCAATTAAATTAAGTTTGAAATATACTTTAATCATTTTGACAGTGACAGAAAGCATTGCCTTCATACTGACAGAGAATACTGATTTAGAAAAATAAACCTGAAACCACCCAATACCGACGCTCAGAATACCGATGACTCAAAATGGCCACGACACAGAATGACCATGACTGAGGTCGAGGACCCCGAGATCGAAATCGTTCAAAATGTATACGACCCAAAATGCCGACAGTTTACAATCCTCCCTAGGGGGTTGACCCCCCCCCCCCCCCCCCGAAACACACACAAATAATCATTTTATAGACTTTTCTCTCTGATCTATGTCTTTTTTGTCCGACCCGCAGGCAAAAAAAACCCGAAAGGCAACCCCCCCCCCCCCGAAATAAATGGACAGTAGAGGTCGTCAATAAAAAAAGGCCAAATACTGTCACACACAATCGAAGCAGGGATATGCGATACCCTTCCACACAATGATAAGATAAGATAAGATAATCTGTATTTGAAAGCCGTATGGCCATATACAGTAACAATCAACATCCATAAATACAACCAACATTCAATCACGACTACTATAATTTCTACGGCGCACTTGCTCTATCTCTTTCCTCAATCTTACTAAACTCTAAAGCCCTTCCAACAAAATTCCCTACTGCGATAATATACCTCGGCGACGTTGATCTCAAAATCCCAGGGAGAAAGCCATCATTCCCCTTTTCAAAGATACTTCCCCTCAAATGTGAGAGGCTACGACACCGCAGGAGAATGTTTGACCAACTGGGACGAAACTTTCCCGGATTCGCGGAAGAAATCCTTCCACAAACCTCAAGGACCACACAGAGCCTGAAATTGACTGCCTATCTGTGGAAACCAGAGCACGAGCAAGAGAGCAGGAAGAGACCAGCCTATCCTCTCCAGCCTACGTCAGAGAATATCGTTTTGGAACGAGAAAGCCCGACACCCCAACTACAAGGGAAGAAACCCATCACACCCCATGAGCCGCCAAAGCATCCATCAACCCAAGCTACCGAGGAAAAAAGTAGCGAAGTACAAAGAAACATAAATATCCAACCAGACATCGGCTGCGGATCACAAACAAAGCTGATCGAGCTACAAACTGGTGATCCCGAACTCGAGAAGATTCGAGGGCTAACTAGCAAGTCTCCAGCCCACAGCCTCGAAAAGCAGTTCGTAAAACAAAACGACGTTCTTTACAGAATATTACACCACAGTGAGGTCATATTACAATTGTGACATTGAGGCTTATGAAAAAATCCAACGGAGAGCTACGAAGTTCGTACCAGATCTGCGCGATCTCCCCTACCAAGTGAGATTAGCCAAGTTGTGCCTTCCCTCCATTGCATACAGATTTTTTAGAGGAGACCTGATTGAAACATTCAAATTAATCAATGGAAGTTATGACAATTTTGAAGTGACTGATTTAGTAAGATTCAGCATTAACCGTCATCATCGGGGGCATGCGTACAAGCTTACAAAGTCAAGATTCCACATGGACGTTTTTAAGTGGGGTTTTGGCAACCGAATTGTTGATCCTTGGAACAGCCTTACCGAAGATGCGGTTAATGCTGAATCGATCAATAGTTTTAAGTGCATTGTTGATGAGATTTTTAACTCTGATCAGTTCGACTACTCAAAATTTCTTAGAGTTATTTAGAGGCAAAAGCCTTTTCTCTTGCTTTGTATTATTATTAGAATATGGAGAAACGGTGACTTTGAGAATAAGCAGATTGTGGTACCAAAAGAACTTCGAAAGAAAATAGTCGAAATAGGACATGACCCACTCATGAGCGGCCATTTGGGCCGAAAGAGAACAACCAACCGCATACCGTGGCGGTTCTGGTGGACCAATCTAAGAAAAGACGTCGCTGAGTATGTCAAATCGTGCAAGCAGTCAGTTGACTTCAAAGAAATTAGTCAAAGATATGGCAACACTGAAACCTTTACGAGTGACATCACGCCTGTTCGAACAAATAGCCATGGACATTATAGGACCTCTACCAAAGAGTTCGGCCGGACGCCAGTGGATACTAGTAATCACAGATTATACATCAAAGTATCCGAAAGCTATCCCACTTAGGTCTACTGGAGCAAAGGTCATCGCCGATGACTTGACGAAATATGTGGGAAGATTTGGGATCCCTCGGACCATCTTAACAGACCAAGGTGCTGAAACAAAATAGACATTAGAACTGATTACTCAGTAGTATATTGAAGTAGATTATAGGATACCGTTATTTTTTTTATAGTACATATATCGGTAGTTTATTGGGATTAAAGGGCAATATGTTCATTTCTGGAGGCCTTTCTTTTTTAATTATGGAAATACTTTTTTTTTGAAAAGAGGGTTAATTTGATATAAAACATGTTAAAATTGGTAAATTTCATGTAACTATGGGTTTATTTTATTCGGGGTCGGGTGGGCTAGGATCGGCGTTTTTGTACTACTTTAATGCATGATTCAGTCGGAAATGTGCTAGATTCGATACTCAGATCCTACACCCGCTTGAAAGTTGCGCATGCGCAAATATTCGGGCATCCTTTTCCCACCACTCCCTCGTGATGGTTCAATAGTGTAAGCGAATATTAAAAAGTAAGTTTATTCCGGTCCCCGATTGGCCGTCCAAGTTCCATTGTCTTAGCAAACCTGGAAGTGCCATAACCCGCGATCACAGTTGCAAATGGCCGGAAGGCATGTGCCATAAATAATTTCCAAGAGAAACTTCCAACGATTGACAGATTATATTTGTTTGATAGCATCACCGCACCTATACCCGGCCAACACCGTTGATTGGTTGACACAAAATCTGAGATACAAAATTCCGAGTTTCATTAGTCCTCTTGCTAACCAACACTAATATCGTCAACGCATCTCTCCCAAACCAACGCTGTTGATTGGTTGACAACAAACTTGAGTCGTCGTTTGGGCGATGTTTTTCGTTCTTCCCAACATTCAATGGCGTGTTTTCGGAATTATACCCTTTTAAAGATTCCGATTCCGAAGATTCCCAAAATTCCGAGTTTAATTTATTCGGAAATAGCGTCACCGCAGTTCTCCACAGCCAACGCCGTTGATTGGTTGACACAGAAGTTAAGTCATCATTTTAGGGACTCGAACAAATTGTCGTTTCCTCAATCGAACCATCGTGGGAGCAGTGGTTGGATAGGGAATCCGGAATCTAGGGGAGTGAGGCCAAGGCCTCCAAAGACAGTGCCGTTGATTGGTTGCCACACAAGTTTTTCAAAAAAAAAATTTAAAGCTATTGAAAAATATCGGAAGAGCAACCTCGATTCCCAGTCAGGTTAACCTCGCTTCGCTTGGAAGATATTTTTCATAACATACCTTTATGTTCTGCTCGGTTGTTATTTTCCAATATAAACCTCTGTGGATATTTTCAATCTTATCACATACCTGTTCGAGGAAAATTGTTATAAAGCAGGTATTCTGTTTCAGGACGGATGACCGACATTTAGCTGTGAGATGCCATTTGATTGTCGATGTCTTTTGCGGCTACAGATACAGTACATGAACGGAGTACCAGAAATGCTGCTCTCGAGTATATGTAAGTGAAACATTTATAGCAGTAAAGCCGCCAAGCCCGAGCCAATGATATTTCAGCCAATAACCAAGAACAAATAAGCACGATAACCTCAGTCTCACGATCTTTGTAATACGTCAGTTCAGAATAAAAACTCCTTATTTCCCGCGCAATATAAACTTGCGGTGGGTAGGAGCTAAGTGGAACATCACAATTACCTCGACAATCAGCTATGTCGCCGAAGAGCCTCGGTTAAGCAAGTTCAAAAGCAAAAGCCGAACGCGCGGCTCTTCGCGCTTCCTGCATTATTTCCTGTGATATGCCCAGCGGAAAAGTGGGAAGTAGACGTGCAATGACTCAAAGCTAGAGCAAATTCTTAAAACTCGGCTCAGTTTTTGCGGGATACCCATGGTCGCTAGTGAGACCAAAGACGGAGATTCTATTTGATTATTTGTTCTTCTCTTATTTATTTTGTTCTTCTCTTAACAGAACGCGTTAAAATTAGAACTTGGCAAGGGCTCTATGGCAATTCTAAACCGACCAACATTTGAGGAATGATGAAAATGCAACAGAGGAATGATCCGAAAGCGAACTATGATGATGAAATACTTTTGTTCAGAGAATCGCACTATGATGATTGAGAATCATAAGTCCTATTATGATAAGTGTCTATGTTAACTGGGTTACATTGCACGAAAGTATATTTCCATTTTACAACAAAGGAAATAGCATTTTAATTTCAGGAGATGTTTTACGGCATAGTACAGTTTAGACCTGAGAATTTAAATAAGTGCTTTCCTACAGTTGATCCAGTGTCAAGGGAGAAGCTTCTATCGGTTTATCCGGCGAGTGTATACCTGAGACTTTTGTGTGTTTTACTTAATTTAAATAAGTACTTTCCTGCAGTTGATCCATTGTCAAGGGAGAAGCTTGTATCGGTTCATCCGGCGAGTAGATACCTGAGACTTTTGTGTGTTCTACTTAATTTAAATAAGTAGTTTCCTGCAGTCGACCCAGTGTCAAGGGAGAAGCTTGTATCGGTTCATCCGGCGAGTGGATACCTAAGACTTTTGTTTGTCTTACTTAATTTAAATAAGTACTTTCCTGCAGTTGACCCAGTGTCAAGGGAGAAGCTTGTATCGGTTCATCCGGCGAGTGGATACCTGAGACTTTTGTGTGTTTTACTTAATTTAAAAAGTACTTTCCTGCAGTTGATTCAGTGTCAAGGGAGAAGCCTGTATCGGTTCATCCGGCGAGTGGATACCTGAGACTTTTGTGTGTTTTACTTAATTTAAAAAGTACTTTCCTGCAGTTGATCCAGTGTCAAGGGAGAAGCTTGTATCGGTTCATCCGGCGAGTGGATACCTAAGACTTTTGTTTGTCTTACTTAATTTAAATAAGTACTTTCCTGCAGTTGATCCAGTGTCAAGGGAGAAGCTTGTATCGGTTCATCTGGCGAGTGGATACCTGAGACTTTTGTGTGTTGTACTGAATTTAAAAAGTACTTTCCTGCAGTTAATCCAGTGTCAAGGGAGAAGCTTGTATCGGTTCATCCGGCGAGTGGATACCTAAGACTTTTGTGTGTCTTTTGTGTGTCTGAGACTTTTGTGTGTTTTACTTTCAAATGACTTTCTTATCGTGATGACCTAGCTACTTGTCTAAAAAACCTGAAAATGAAAAAGTGATAGCCATGAGTCAAAACATACAGGATTATTGACTCAGGTTAACAAGCAAATTCTTAAGCTCAAGATAATAAAAAGCACCAAGTTTATAACCATATATAAAATACAAAAAAATAGGTAATGGCAGATTAATGTCTCTGGCGGTACGAATAGTGTCTGGACTGTTTATTGCCAGTTTGAATGAAGTGATGTATGTTGTTACGAAACAAAAAATTATAGGGGAAGAAAAATATTAAAAATGGAACTAAATTTGGTACTTTACTTGGCGAAATTTAATATGGAACACAAGCGACAAACATTAATGGATGCTCACTGTTTTCGTTTTAAGGCAAATATATATACTGGTCCCTACTTTTGCCCTATGTGTGGTAGCGAGAATGAGAATTTGTTACATCTGATGTGTGAATGCCGTGAGCTAGGTGACCTGCGGGATGAGATTTTTGGGAATGTAACTACAATATATGACGAAGTATGGATGATGAGCGTTATTGGAAGTAAGTGTTTTCGAGATCTGAAGAGGCTGGTAAGGTTCCTAAAAATAGCTTTAGCCCACAGAGAGAATTTCCTTTAGTTTAGTTCTACTATTTCGTTCAAATAATCTCTTTTTTTTTGTAACCATTTTTGCCATGGCCTCAGGCTTTTTGTGCAATAAATTCTATTCTATGTATATGGCCCTCGGGCTTTTTCAAATACAATTATTATTATTATTATTATTATTCTATTCTATACTAGGTTGCAGAAGTAGGCTAAGTGACCCACCGAGAGTAGAACCAGCAAGAAAAAAGGACAGAGCATGAGGGCTATTATCACCATCAATGGATATTGAACGTTATCATAGACAGAGATACTAAAGAAAATAGAACGTGAGGCCAATACTCACGATAGATGTACATTCAATATAGTAAGAGGAAGGATTAGTTGTTATAAGCAAGGATAACCTCTGATCTACAAGAAACAGAATTAATCGAATCTGACCTAATGCGAAAAAAGATAAAAATCGTATTGGCTACGGCAGACAAAGGCTGACTATTCACAATTTGCAGGCGATGTACTCACCCGTCACGTCTTCAACTGGTCGACCGTGGAACAACAAAAATATAATTAATTGCATGGAAGCTTTTCTTTGTGAATGAATAATTCCGTGATGGGATAAAGAACATTCAAATCACATCAAGCCTTACACTTTGAAAACTATTTAAAATGTATCAGAACAAGCTAATAAAGCTAGTGGCGACAAGCTAAAAGCGTAATGCAAAATGTAATAATAAATAAATAAATATTATAAATAAGTCATGGTTATATACATATAAACATCTCTTATAAAGTACTAGTAAATTGCTTAGTACTCAGTTATATTTTGCAATGCAGGTGCTTAAATGAAATATGAATGTCCAGAGATTGAGAATCCATGCAATTACAGATAGATTTGGATACAAGTGGCAGAGAATACTAGCTCATGGTAAGTTTGTTCAACCAGTTAGCTAGTCCAGTATTCACACCTATTTAATGCTACATTGACGTCATTCAGGTTTGCGGGCCAGCACAAACAAAACTAAACGAACGTCTTACTTCTTTCAGTTGAAATAGCTTCTGATCGCCTGAAATTATTGTTGACATCCTCTTTTATTATTATTACACGTCAGCAAAAAAAATCAAGTATTCGAGAGGGGAGATATTCAATTATTCCAGCAATGTTTTCAACGGATACGTCAGCTAAGATTCTTCATAAGCGATATTTCGGCCCTTCTTGACAAGGGTCCTCGTCAGGCTTTCAGTCCTCTTGTTCAACTTCGGGGAAATAAACAAACCTGTAATAAATAACTGAAGCTTCTACCGACTATAAATATCTTATTAAAGTAAATTATCTTCAAATACTACTATAATGAAAAAACTAGTCCTGAGATTTAATTTTTGACACCGACGCTGTTTTTGCTGCACGATTGGGGCGATAACAGGAAAGGGTTTTTTCTGCATTTTGATCAACTTCGGTGTTTTTTATTAATAAGGGGCTGAAAACTTAAATATTATTTTATTAATGTAATGGAAATATTCAAGCCATAAAGTTTAACTGAAAAACAAACTAATTTTTAAATCACTTAGTAGAATTAGATTGGTGGAATTTAATAGATTTTTTGGATTTGGTAAGAAATTTAATTATTTTCCCTTATATGCTCTAGTAGTGAAGTTCAGAATCTGTTTCGTAAATCGTTTTCGTCAAGCGTAAAACAAAGGGACAAGCGCATAGAGGTACCAGAGGTAAGAGAAAAGCTCACGGTGCGGAAATCGATTACTCGTCAGCGGTGGAGCAATGAAGCAACGTATTTCCATCTGGTCTACTAGCCTATTGATATGAATAAGTGACGGATATGCGACATGGAAGTGGTGGTAGGCCTATGGCAAGTAACAGAGGCTGTAGGGATTATGCTAATGCACGTGAAATGAATCCAAGGCAGTTGTTTTCAAATGATGATCGGGGAAGAGACGAAACATTTTATCTAGACTTCGAAGATGCGTGCTCGGAAGATGGGTCGGATGGTCACGCAAAACGTGATTAGGTACTAGAGGGCCATGAGCAAGTTATAAAGTTTGTACATTGGAATATCCAAGGTTTTGACGATCAAAAGTTTGATAATTTGATTCGAAATAAAGAATTAGATTTGATTAGTTTAGTTGAAACATGGAGAGAAGAACCTATTTCTATTTCACAGTTTTTTAGTTATAGTGCGTGTAGGAAGAAAAGTAAGAATGGAAGGGTTTATGGAGGAGTGAACGTTTTAGTCAGGAAAGGAATGTGTAAGGATTGGGAAAGATTGCGAAGTGATTCAGAGAATTTAGTGTGGTTACGCTTGGTTATTGGTGAGCAAAGATATCTAGTTTGTAGCGTGTATATTCCGCCTGAGTCAAGCAGTTACGCCAGCCGTGAAAATACATGGGATATACTGTCTTCAGAAACGTGTAAATATAGAAAAAAGTTTGCTAATCATAATTGTGTTGTTTTAGGTGACTTCAATGCTTATGTGAGGGAGGATTTTGAGAACTGGATTGTGGATTCAGAGCTCCAGGATGACTCCCACGGGAACTCCCAACAAGACGGCGTGCATGAGAGGATGTATGGTAGGAGGAGTAGCAAGGACCAGGGAAGAAAAAAGAACAGGTGGGGAAATAATCTTTTGGATTATAGTGGTGTTGAAAATATGATAATTTTAAATGGGCGTTTGGGTGAGGATAAAGGGATAGGAAATTATACGTGTTTTTCGAGTGGGGCTCCTAGCGTTATTGATTTTATTTTGGTAAACATGTCTCTTTGGCCTCGTTGTAAGAACTTCAGAGTAATGGATGTGATTGGATCTGACCATGTTCCTATTGAGTTGGAGATGAGAATTAGAGAGGGTTCTAACCCTCGTCCAGACAAAGGAAGAAGAGAAAGCGGAAGAGACGGAGTAAGTACATCCGTGCGGAAAAAAACACTGATCACGGATAATCTTAGTGAAAGTGTATTTTTAAATAGGCTAGGCGTAGATAGTATTATGTTAGAGTTGGATAATTGTGCTGATGTCATTAAGAGAGGAGAGATTGAAGAAGCTGTTTTGCAGATAACGAAGGTAGTGTATGATGCAGCTAGAACTAGTGGTAAGGAAAAAAAGCAGAAGAGGATTAATAAGGAATTTTTTGATGAGGAATGTGATGTTAAGAGAAGTGAGGTAATTGAAGCTTTAAAAAAGGTAAAAGTTGGAGGCCCATTATCAGGATGTAGGCTAGATGAATATCGGAAGGTAAGAAGAGAATATAAAAATCTTTTAAGGGCAAAAAAGAAAGCAATGGCAGATAATATTAATATGGAGATAGTTAAGAGTTATAAAATTAAGGATAGTAAGAAATTTTGGAAATTAGTTAAACACCAGATAGAAGGAGATCAAGGAAACGCAGTCCCGCCTGCACACACATGGCCTGAACATCTGGAGTCGGAAAACGACCCGGGAAAGATTCTTACGGATGAATTTGCCACTTCGCTAAGGTCAGAAGTTCCATTCCCGATGAAAGAATCTGATTACATGCTTACAGATGCAGTTTGTGAGGAGGAAATTTGGCATTCAATGAAGCAGATGAAAGGTGGTTCGGCACCTGGCATGGATGGTATCCCAGCAGTAATTTGGAAATGGGGAAGAGTCCATTTGCTTCCATTGTTGGCACTTTTGTTTACATGTATTGTCGAGAAAGCAAGATGGCCTGAGCAGTGGAATATTTCAATGATGGTTCCAGTTTTCAAAAAAGGAGATAGGAATAAGCATGAGAATTACAGGGGGATTAGCCTAGGTAATGTATTGAGTAAAATTTTATGTAAAGTAATAGATGTTAGGCTGAAAAAATGGTTGAATAAAAATGAAATATTAAGTTATATTCAGGCAGGTTTTAAGGAAGGATACAGTACGTTAGACCAGATTTTCGCGTTGCATGTGTTAATTAGAAAATATACTCGAGGTAGAGGAAAGAAACTTTATGTAGCTTCTGTGGATTTGAGGGGGGCTTTTGATAATATAAACAGAAAGTTGTTAATGCAGACATTACTAGAAATTGGTCTTCCAAAATTGTTTGTATTGTTGATTGTGGAGATGTATGTTAATACGAGGGTGGTGGTGAGAGTACTTGGTAAACTGTCAAGAGAGATTAAGTCTGTTCTAGGTGTTAAGCAGGGTTGCACGCTTTCCCCTAAGTTGTTTTCTGTTTTTATTAATGATGTTGAAAAGTTTATGGTAGACAATAATGCTCCTTTGTTAACGCTTGACGTAGTGTCTCTTTGTTTGTTGCTTTTTGCAGATGATCTAACCCTGGTGGCAGAATCCCATACAAAATTGCAGAAACTATTGGATATTTTGAAGTTATACCTTGAAAAGAAAGAGCTAGATTTGAATGTTAAGAAAACGGTGGTAGTGGTATTTAGAAAGGGTGGAAAGCGGAAAGAAGGAGAGATTTTTAAGTACGGTGAAGCTGTATTGGAGGTGAAGGAGGAATGTGTTTATTTGGGATGCAAATTTAAAGCGGTTGGGGGAATGTTTGGTAAGCAGGTGGAACAGAATGTGAGAAAGGGAAAAAATTGTGGTAATTTGATTTTAAGAAGTAGTCTAAAGGAGGTAACGAATCTGAAGCTGCATAAAGAAATATTTTCAACGAAAGTGGTGCCAGTAATGCATTATGCTTCAGAGATTTGGGGATTTAGTAAGGCAGAAAAAATAGAACAAGTACAACTAGGTTATTTTAAGAGGTTACTAGGGTTAAGCAATAGGATTAATGGATTAGTGGTGAGAGGAGATCTAGGTCTAGTTTCGTTAAGAAATAGAAGGTTGGTTAATATGGTGAGTTTTTGGGAAAGAATTATTAATATGCCGCGAGTACGGGTGCTTAAAGCAGCATATATGGAATCATTACGGGATGAGTCGCGTGATTCTTGGGCGTCCCAAATAAAACAAATTTTGGACCAGTGTGGGGTTAGCTCGTTTTGGAATAACGGGGAGGGGCAAGGTCATGAAGTAGGAGATGTTGCAGGTGTGGTTAAAAAGGTGTTGATGGATCAGGAAATACAGCTGTGGCAGTGTGATGTCGGTAAGTTTAGCTCGTTGAGGTTTTACAGAGATGCTAAAGAGACATGGGGGGAAAGTATTTATTTTAAAGCAGGGTTGAATAGGGAGGAGTTAGCGTGGGTGATAAGTATGAGGGGTGATTGTTTACCGCTAGGGGATAGGAGGAGGTATGTGGGAAGGGGTTTAAGTCGGATTGGTCCTTACTACTGCCCTATGTGTGGGGAGATGAATGAGAATGTGTTGCACCTGATGTGTGAATGTAGTGAATTGGATGGGTTGAGGGATGAAGTGTTTGGAAAAAGAGTGTACGATGAGGAATGGTTGGTTAAAGTAATGAAGGATGAATGTTTTTCGGGAGTTCGCCAGTTGGGAAGATTCCTTAAGCTTTCGATGAAGCATCGTGAAAGATTCATTTAGGTTTATTAGTAATTTAGTGAAAATTTATTTTTATTTTGTTTTGTATTGCCATGGCCCTCGGGCTTTTTGTGTAAATATATATCATTATATCATATGTAGATTGTCTTTTCTCAACACTTTTCAGTTAAATGGCAACCCTTACAGGAAATTTGTGGACTTCTGTAAACAAAGCAGGAGATTGGACTAGGTAAATAAGTAAAGGTTTGGAAAAGAGTTTTCTTGTAATATCACGACCAATAGATATACTTTTCTTTAAGAGGAGGCGGGAGGCGAACTACGGCAAAAGGAAGAACAGAAGCTGTTGAAGAAGGTTTTATAACTTTTGTAAAGTTACACTAGAGTAATTGCAAATATTTATCATGGCACTGGCATTGTATTGGTATTCTCATTTTCATTCATCGTCCTCTTCAAGCGGTCAGGCGAAAAGAGGAGTGACAAGAGCCAAAGTTTCAAAGCTATGATAAAAATTGTTTCGGCTACGACAAGCTGTTATTGAAAAGCACTTAGAATGGTTATAACAAGTATATTCTCATAGCCTTTAACACTGATAAACGCTATAGAACTACTGGCAGTGTTGATTTAAGATCTGCAATCGATTATTGTCTGTCCGGATGTGGTCCGGCTTGCATGAATCGACGAATGGACGAGGGCTAAATGGGAGAAGGGAAGAGGGCGAAATAAGGAGGTAAATTGCCCACACCTCACGAGATACTAAAAGAAGGAAAAGCACGGCACAGCTTGCCAGTTTTTTCTAATACTTGCTGACCCCTCACGGGATACCGAACAGAGGAAAAGCTTGCCAGTTTCTCCTAATTTCTTTCCTCGTTTGGCTATCCTTGCCAGATTACTAAAAACAGGAAAGAAATGGTGGACTTGAAACTTTTACAAGCGAAAGTTGCCCACACCTCACGAAATACTAAACAGACGAAAAGCACGGCACGGCTTGCCAGTTATTTCTAATACTAACAGGCGAACTTTTACAAATGTTAGTCGCTGACCCCTCACGGGATACTGAACAGAGGAAAGGCTTGCCAGTTTTTTCAGATACGAAAAGGTGACCCTTGACAAATGGAAGTTGAAGACCCCTCACGGGATACTAAACAAATGCTTGCCAGTTTTTTCAATAAATGGTGGACTTCTTAGTCAGGGGCGTCGCTACGGGGGGGGGGGGGGGAGTGGGGGGGGTGGTACCACCCCCCTCGACGAACGGCAAAAGCTGAAACGGGCGCTCTCCGAGCGCCCGTTTTTTACCCGTTTTAGGTCTAAATAAATAGGTTAAATCGGGCGCTCGCAGAGCGCCCGGACACACAAATTAAGCTGATCTTGGCGCTCAAATAAGCTGACCTGGGCGCTTAAATAAGTGGTCAAGGTAAGAAAGCTTCAAACATAAGTAAGTTTAGTGTGCTCAAGTTTTACAGCAATAATATGTTATCTGCCGAGCACTCAACTGCATAAAAGCAAGCTACCGCTATTTTATTGTTTTCTGGCCAAGTGAGGTCGTGAATTCCACTGATGCCAAGCTGATATACTTCCAGATGTGCAAGGTCGATGAACCTTGGTAAGCGAATCAGGGACTAGACAATATTCACTTAAAAAAAAAACCAGTTGTTTCCCCGATCCAACAATTGTGGGGAGAGTGGTGTAGGAGGAATTCGGAATTTTGATATGTGCCCAACTTTCAAACGTGTCGGATTCTGATCTTTATGAACTTAATTTCTGAGAAGAACCCATATTTCAAAAGTCTCATTTCAAGTCCATACCAAATCCGGTGACTTGCGGGGGGTGGGGTGGAGGGAGGAACCGCAAATTCGATGTGCTAAAAATTGCATTTCCTTTGATCTGGAAGTGCTGCCAGGTATTTTTGCCGGCCTCAGTTAGTGCTGCTGGAGCAGAAAAAAGCTTCAACAAGTTGAAAAATGTGATGATGAACTTAAGTGCCATAGTGGGTGACGAACGTCTTGACTATCTTCTCGTCAATTCAACCGAAAAAGTTTTCTCTGGCGAGGTGGATCTGGAACAGCTGTGTGGTACATGGAAGAATATGAATATCCGCGACCAATACAGATTTCATCTCTGATGTTCTCTTTTACCTTTAATCTTTTGCTCTTTCTTTAAACATGTATAACAGATTTGAATTATAAATGTGTTCTCGTCCGGTTTTGTTATGACAATATACGACAACATTTATCATAAATTTGACTAGAAAAGCTGAAATGGGCGGCTGGGCGCCGGCCCCTCGAGTTTTCGCTAGCGATGCCCCTGATCTTAGTTGCCGACACCTCGCTGGACTCATGATCGCCTACCGACAAGGTGCTATAAGGAGGAAAAGGTGAACTTTTACAAATGTAAGTTGCCGACCGCTCACGAAAACTAAACTGAGGAAAAGCAAGGCACAGCGTGCCAGTTATTTCTAATAGTAAAAGGTGAACTTTTACAAATGTTAGCAGCTGACCCCTCACGGGATACTAAACAGAGTAAAAGCTTGCCAGTTTTTTAGAATACTAAAAGGAGGAAAAGGTGAACTTTTACAAGCGAAAGTTCCCCACACCTCACGAAATACTAAACAGAGGAAAAGCACGGCACAGCTTGCCAGTTCTTTCTAATACTAAAAGGTGAATTTTTACAAATGTTAGTTGCTAACCCCTCGCGGTATACTAAACAGAGGAAAGGCTTGCCAGTTTTTAGAATTCCTAATTTCTTTCCTCGTTGTGGTACTCTCCGTGAGAAGCTACTAAAACCAGGAAAGAAATGGTGGATCTGAAATATCTTAGTTGCCGACCCCTCGCTGGACTCATGATCGCCTACCGACAAGGTACTAAAAGGAGGAAAAGTTGAACTTTTTCAAATGTAAGTTGCCGACCCCTCAAGAGAAACTAAACTAAGGAAAAGCACGGCACAGCGTGCCAGTTTTTTCGAATACTAAAAGAAGGAAAAGGTGAACTGTTACAAATGTAAGTTTCCCACCCCTCACGGGATACTAAATAGAGGAAAGGCTTGCCAGTTTTTCGAATCCTCGATTCCTGGTCCTTCTTTCCTCGTTTTAGTTTGCCCTTCCTGTTTTTAGTATTCTTTCCTGCTTTTCTCTTGCCTTTCCTTTCCTGCTTTTAGTCGATCCCGGGCGAACTACTTGTCTGGCCGGAAAATGATTTTCATGTACGCGTTCAGCATGTTTTCTTACCCCTAAATCGACTATCTCATTAGCTTTTAAAAAATAAATGTGTTCGACCCTTAATTTGAACCCCCTCCCTCGCCCCTAAATGTAGGACTACAGAGCCCATCTACAAACTCTTGGCCCAAAGAATCCTGAAACCAAGTTAGTTTCATCAAAATATCTTATTCCCTTCGAGAGTTATTGTGCTGGCTGACGTACGGACAGACGGACAGAATGATAAGCTTTACGAAGTCATAGGTATCCCTCTACTTACGTTTTGGGATCCCAAAAATAGTAAGGACACGTCACCGATGATGATATAGAGGGAAAATGTGGCACATATAAAAGCGATCACCACTCCAATTAGCTTAGGTAAATGTCAGTTTTAATCTTTCGCATCCGATCTGAATTCCTCGTTATCTTCAACAAATAGTTTGTTGCGGAACAGCTCTCGACTCAGTTGCAATTTGGTTCACAAAGAACACATTTACGTCAACGTCAACACAGACAGCCAGTCCAAGGAAAATGGTCAAGGTAACTTATCGTTTCTTATGCCACTTTATATTTTCTTACATTAGGACGTAATTCTCGCTCCTGTTTCACTAGTGCTGCTCTATTTGTACTGTTTTCTTAAAGGCCCTTTTTGCTTTTAAATGCTTTCACACCCCCAGTGACGACGATCGTGGTCTTATGACCTATGGAATCTGCCTCTTTACAAAACCCTTGTAAATCAGTTTATTTGGGATTCAAATGAAGCGCTCGCCGAGATTTCCCAGGGATGCTAGACTAACTTTTGGTTTGTCTTGAAAAGTCGCTAGAAACTTGAATGTCTTGAATCGTCCGATTCGGTGACCATGAAAAAGAAATCAAATGTCTCTGATTTCCCACCTTTTGATCGCTCTTTGTCCAGTATTCAAGCAGGCTACGGCGCATTTATTTTATTTGACGGTTCAAAATGGATAAGTCAGCAACATTTTATTGGAGCCGAAGGATTATCGCATTTATTTTCAATTTTTGCAAGACAGATGGATCCACACAGGGGAGTTACGTATGGGAAGGGGAGGGGGACGCCCCGCGCCACAATGTTTTCAGCCGGTTGGTAAAAAATATCCGAGTCAGCGCGAAGTGCAGCGATTTTTCGTAAAATTGGTCGATCTTTTTCTTGGAACACTTGATTTTTTTGTCAAAACAGTGTTTATTTCTTAAAAACAGTCATTTTTGGGATCCCAAAGCGTAAGTGGAGGAATACCTATGACATCGCAATAGTTGTCCGTCTGTCCGTCCGTCCGTCTGTCCGTCTGTGCGCGCTATAACTCTCGAAGGGAATGAGATATTTTGATGAAACTTGGTGTGATGACTGTTTGGCTCAAGAGTAAGGTCGAGTTCGTAGATGGGCTCTGTAGCCCTACATTTAGGGGTGGGGGTTTAAATTAAGGGGCAAATGACATATTTTTAAACAGATGATATAATAGTCGATTATGGAGTAAGAACACATGTTGAGCACGATGGTTAAAACCATTTTGTCATCGGACAACTAGTTCGCTCGGAATCCGGCCAAAACCGGAAAGTTTGTTAAAAGTAAAAGTTTTAGTTGAAGCTGATTAGATATTTGACATAGAGGCAAGAAGACACGCTGAACAAGGCGGTAAAAACCATTTTCTCACCGGACAAGTAGTTAGCCCGGAATCCGGCCAAAACCGGAAAGTTTTTAAAAGTAAAAGTTTATTTGAAGCTGATTAGATTATTTTAGGGGTAGGAAGACATGCTGAACACGATGGTGAAAACCTTTTTCTCGCAGGGCAAGAAGTTCGCCGGGAATTCGGCGAAACCGGAAAGTTTGTTAAAAGTTTTATTTGAAGTTGATTAGATGTTCTTTATACGGATAAGGAGACATGCTGAATTCGCTTCTGAACCTTTTTTTCTGGACAAGTATGGTAATTCGTTCGCAATTGTCTGGATCAAGTAGTATTAGATTTTTGGGATCCCATCGAAATCTTTGGTCTTGTTTCTTAAGAATCAGTCGATTTTTCCTCAAGACATTAGTTTTTACTTAAAAACAGTCGTTTTTTGTGCAGAAACAGTCGGTAAAATGACCAGCCAATCTGTAAATACCTTGCCCCCCCCCCCCCCCGCCGCCCTCACACATTTTGTCTAGTAACGCCTCTGGATCCACCAAGTACAAGGTGTCAACCAACAATTACCTACAACAAACACAAGCAACCACATTGTCAATCTGCTTGAATGATTATTATCTATATATTCTCCTAAATATTCTCCATTTTACATATGAACCTCCTGAACTTACGAACTCGGGTGTTGTCACTTGTGCTTGATGAAAGCTTTGACTTTCTGGCGCCTACGAAAACGAATATTTTTTTTGTTTGTTCAGCAATTAACGAAAATTCTAGCTATAGCCTATCATCTTCATTATGCCTGTTCAGGCAGTTTTTTACTTAATTTTGTATTTGCTGGTAAAGAACAGGTCGCAAAATTCTGGCTTGCTTTGTCGAAGAAGCGAAATCTGCAGAATTCTGCGACCAGTGGCAACACTTTCTGAAATCTTTCGAAATCTGTTTACACTTTTGCTTGATTCTGATACGTCGAAACCAGATCGCGGATGGGAACCGCATCCAAATAGTTCGCATGGTAAAAAAAAAAAAATATGCGCTATTTTCAGAAACCTGTATCCCGGTATCTTTCATGCTTACAACAGGTGGAGTCGTCTTAAAAAGTGCTGCCCCAAGTTGGAAAGCCCTGCTTATAGAAGGAGAAGACTTTCGGTTCGGTGGATTAAAGGCTAAAAGCCGTTTTTTTTATAAGAGCTTTGCTTTAAAGACGATCTCAAAATACATTGCATCTGTTTAAAACCAATTTTAATTTTTTATTTCCGGACACCCAAAACTGTTCCTTCCACCAAAATTTAACAAAGTTATGACAAAACTGCGAGTACATTCACTTTCTTCAACTGTTAGTCAAAAAGTCTCTAACCCCCTTGCTCATCGTTTGTTACTACTTTCAAACGATTAAATGATTCCGGAGTTCCTAAAATCCCACCACTAGTAACAGAAATCATCGATGAATAATTGGCGATTGCATATTTGTGATTTTTAGATTTGAATGTCTAAATGGTTAATGCTTGCTAAAATTCTCGAAGTATTCTTTATTTTGCGTTCTGCCTTCATCGAAATGCGTTGTTATTGCTGACGATGACGAGACTGCACTGTCAGAAGTTTTATAACAGATAACACGAGGATGCGCGATTTCAGCAGATAATGCGTAACAGATAACACTTCGGATGTTATCGGTTGTGTTTAAAAATGTTATACATAATAAGCGTTAAGATCAGGAAGAACCGAAAAACCGCCAAAATGCATCTGCTGAGTTTGCCGACATCATGATTATAAGGAATAAAGTCAGTAGATGCTTTTTTGGCTCTTCCTAATAAAGCTTGTTATGCATAACATTTCATTCTTAAGTTTTCAAACACATTGATAACATCCGAAGTGTTACCTGTTATGCATAATCTATTGAAACCGTGCATCCTCGTGTTATCTGTTATGAAACTTCTGACAGTGTGGTTGACCAGTCTCCATGATGGTGGAACGGTGGGTTCGATAAAAAGCAAAAGCGGAAGATTAGATTGGGATTAAAAAGTTCATGTTTGCATAAAGACAGAGATTATTTTCCAGAAAGCCCCAACGGTAAAGCCATTCGATGAATTCAATGCCAAAACTGACATCGAAAAGCTCAAGAAGGCCATGAAAGGCCTTGGCACAGACGAGGCAGCAATTATTGACGTCTTGACGAAAAGATCAAATCAGCAACGACAGACGTTAATTGCTGAGTATAAGAGCAGCTTCGGGAAGGTAAGACTTGCAGTAGCTCCTTTACTAGTCTCGGCTTCAATTGCCGTAGTCTACGGCAACCGCTGTAAACTTTTAAGTTGGGGACACTAGCAAGTTCTCCGGTTCCGTGTTTTACTGCTCCAGTTTCTGTTGTTTACGGAGACTCTCACTTTCAATTCAATTCCCTTCTTTTTCCAAACATTCTTCATGAAGAAAAATAGCACCGGAAATATCAGCAGAGTCACAGACATACACTGATATGCTAGTCCATAGCACTTTTGTTAATTAACATAACACTTTGTACGATTTATGTACAGTTTTGGTTTTATAAAACATCTCATCACTTGAGAAAGATCTCCTCGCAAAACCAAAGCCAACGAGAATGTGGAAAAATCTTCGGAAAAATCTCCACCAGCCAGTGACCCAATCAATCAATCAATCAATCAATCAAGTTTAATCCGAATAGCTAAAAGCCAGAAAAGGAATACAAATTTACACAATACACAGACACACAGGAAACAAATTAACTAATACACTTACAAGAAATTACCAGAAATAAATGATGGAATGAAACTACGTAAAAATTGGGTAGAAGAATTAGCGGGATATGGGGAAAACTTATTGCCAGTATTCCTCTCCGACCGACGCACGGGAGACGTGAGTGGAGGGGAGAATAGATGGGTAATCTGGGGACAACACGTTATCTTAGCTCCAAAATTGTTTAAAAGAGTCGAGCAACCTCCAGCAATTCCTACGATGTGACCAAACCAGATGCTTCCAGTTGGTAAACTCATGATTTATTTTATCACAGGACAATTTTTCTAGCTTGAGACTCTTGCCAAGAAGGGCCGAAACTTTTCTACAATAAGACTCAGCAGACGTGTACGGTGAGTGCCGTCAAATATGATCTTCTGTATATTAGACAATGGCTAAAAATGGAAAAGTCAGCTATGATGTTCATTAGCGATACTTCGTCCCTTCTTGGCATGGGTCTTCCTCAGGCCAGATGTTGCTCGATGAAAAGAACATGCAAGCAGCTACATTGGACGTTCATTTTACCTTCAACGTTCGTTATCTACGTTCAACTGTCCAACATTAACTATTATCTTAGAAAGAAAAAGAAAAAGCTAAATCTAACAAGAGCCAAAAGCTCGTATGGCACTTGTAAGAACAGTAGTCATATTTGTCAGATACGGTTTGCAGTTGTCAGGGCGGGGTCTCTCGGTTTCATCAGAACATTGGCTTGATCTAGCAAATCTGAAATGTTTATTCCACTCACTGACAACTGTTTCTACCACATTAACGATGGTCGGATCGGGGAAGGGACTATTAAGCCAATCTGATAGTCCCTAACATGCCTGCCAAGTTTCATAGTCATAGCACAGCCTGCCAAGTTTCATGGTCATAGCACATTTGGAGTTACCCCAACCCGCGATCACCGGAATCCGGCATCCCCCTCCAGCCCCCCAGCTATCGGTTTGTTCATTCACAATCATTTCACGAGATTTCTTGCCCCCCCCCCTACAGCTACCCCCCCCCCCTAGTTATTTGATTCGTTCTGAACTTGAAATTGATCGTCTGAGACACTTGTTCTTGACACTTGTCAAGTTTCATTCACGTCTGATCACCCGTTCTAAAGTTATTCATGTCACTAGATCCTGGATTCCCCATCCCTCCACTCCCCCCAAGATCATCGTATCGGGGAAGGAACTATTCTGAAGTCTACCTGGAAGAGTACCTAATATTTCTGCCAAGTTTCATGGTCCTGCTACATCTGGAAATACCCTAACTCGTGATCGCCGGAAATCCAGGAAACCCCCTCCGACACCCTCCACTGCGACACGATCGGTCCTGTTTTGTCAATAAAGTATCTAGGGTTAATGCTCGTTCTTCCCTGCAAGTTCCATCCCGATCCCTCGACCCTAAGTGTTTGACAAGATTTCCGGTTCCCCCCCCCCTATCCCCCACCCCTAGTTTTCGGATTCGGGCCAGACTTGAAATTGAAAATCTGAGACACTTGTCCTTCACACTTCTCAAGTTTCATGCATGTCCGATTACCCGTTTCAAAGTTATGTATGTTTCTAGTACCAGATTCCCCATCCCTCCACTCCCCCCACAATCGCTGGATCGGGGAAGGGATTATTTCCGAGTTAATCTTGTCGGTTTCCTCAGATGCCTTTCAAGTTTTGTTGTCCTAGCTTATGTGGAAGCGTTTCACGAGATTTCCGGCGCCCCCTCCATCCCCCCCCCGGTATCGAACCTGGTTCGGACTTGAAACGGAATATCTGAAACACGTGTTCTTCACGTATGTCAAGTTTTATGAATGTCCGATTACCCATTCCTAAGTTATGTATGTTACTAGTTTCCGGATTTCCCATCCCTCCACTCCGCCTACGATGACCGAATCTGGGAAGTGACTGCTTCCAATTTAATCTGGTTTTCGAGTCCCAGTCTGGAACAGTATCAAAATATAATTAGACTACTTTGATCTCATTTGGCCCAGAGTAAAAATTGGAGACAGAAGTAGCTTACTTTCTTGGGAAAAGGCAAAACACAATCAGATAAAAGTTTAGTTTAGCATTTGTTCTGACCCAAATCCTTAAACTGTTCGTGGTCCTGCATTTGGCTCTAAAAAAAAAGCAAGAACGGCGGTATGGACTAGTGCGTGAGTCTTCCACCAAAGAGGACGTCGGATCGATACCACATCTGGACATTACCCTTTTGCTACCCTTGTTCCTAGTTTCCGGACTCCCGGATCCGGGGAAAGTTGGATCGGGGAAGTGATTATTTATAAGTTAATCTGGTGGGGTCCCTGATATGCCTGTCAAGTTTCATCGTCCTAGCTTGTTTGGAAGTGCCCGAACTAGGAAATCCTGGACCGACCGCCCGACCGATGGACGGACAGAAATTGCGATCGCTGTATGGCAAGAAATGCGACAAAACGCTAATCTCCCCAGAAAGAAGAAGAACAAGACCAAGAGTTTTGATGGGATCCCAAAAAACTAACATTCGATTCAAACAACTGGGTCATGTCTTTGCCATTCAGTCTTCGTCAGATTCCTTGAATATGTTTACTGTTAAAATACAGTTCAAAAGTGGATTCAGCACGCCCCCTTGCCCCGATACCGAATCTCTGATTGATTTCAGAAACAACTTCGAGCTTCAACCCAATTTCCAGTTTCAGCCGAATTCGTGATGAACCATTTGTCCAGCAAGAAATCTAAGCTTCCATATGGATTCAGCGGACCTCCTTACACCCTCAATGAATATCTTGTTAGCTTATAAAACATACATGTTTTTACCGTAAATTCCAAAATAATCCTCTAACTCTAAAGATAGTACTAAAGGACCCATCTACGAACTGGACCTGTACTTTACCAGTGAATCTTCATTGAACAACATCCTCGTTTGAACATTACATATCCACCCTTTCGACCTTATATTACACTAGATCTCTCCGACTTCACTCTGACTCCAAATGAATGCCAGCGTCCACGCGCAGAGCTATAATAGTTTGAGAATAAAGCGGTAGGGACTGCTACAGCCGAAAACTGGTCGACCAATTGTGTGTCCGGTTTTCGCCGGATTCCGGGTGAACTACTTGTCCGGCAAGAAAATAACTCTTATATCCGTATTCAGCACGTCTCCTTACCCCTAAATGAACCATCTTGATATCTTGATAGATTTAATTTGAAACCCCCTCCCCCACACATAAATGTAGGGCTAAGGAGCCCATCTACGAACTCGACCATACTCTTGACTCAAAGAATCCTCACACCAAGTTCCACCGAAATATCTCATTCCCTTAGAGATTTATAGTGCGCACAGACGAACAGACGGACAACTTTTGCGATGTCATAGGTATCCCTCCACATACGTTTTGGGATCCCAAAAACCTAGCCACGCCAAAAAACGAGAAAGTCACGATCCCGGTTCTTTTGTTTTTCTTGCTCTTCTTCCTTCAGTCAGGATCCCTGTTCTGAGGCAGGATCCGTGTTTTAGTAATGTTGACGAACAAGGCTTCAACTTGCAAGACTTGGACGAACCCGGATCCTTATTTGCACTTAGGAAATGCAAAAAAAATCGTGGATAAAAGTCGAGTTCTTTGTCTTCTCTCGTCTTCTTCTTACGTCATCGCTCTCTTATCTGAAAATTGCAAAACGAATGTTACTCACGATACTATATGCAGATGTTTAAGACTTTTATTTCCTGGTGGTCGTGGCTTTCGTAAACATAAATAAACGACAACTCTCCACATCTTTCTATTGCTAGGATCTTCTTAAAGAACTAAAGAGCGAGCTGAGCGGCAACTTTGAGCGCACAGTTCAAGCCCTCATGAAGTCACCAGCAGAATTCTTAGCCATCGAGATAAACCAAGCCATTGCTGGCGCAGGGACAGATGAAGGATCCCTCGTGGATATTCTTGGAAGTTGTACAAATGAAGAGATCAAGGAGGTCGCCCAAGCTTACAACAAATGTGAGTAATGAATTTAATTTTTGCAGGAAGAGAAAATAAGTCCATGACTGCATTTCTTTATTTAGTCTCTAAAGGATGGACTCGAGAAATGAACTTCACAACCGGTATCGAAGAAATACTGATTAAAAGTTTCACAAAAGTTTCATCCTAGATATTTTCGATTCCTCAGAAACTGATAAAAATCTGGAAAGGACAAAAGTCACTGTCATCCTCGCTACTAGTGCAGACCGACGATCAGGTTTTCTGGTAGGATTTTTTGCACTTCCACCATAAAATTAAAATAAAAATATTTTTCCAAATGGAAGTAATTATAGTGCCGAAAACCCTGCGGAATTACTTCCAGTCCCCCGATTCTCGATCACGATCGTCTATCGACCCCTAACTTAGAAAGTTGACGTGGAGCGTAGAATCACGTTGAGAAACTACAATGTTTCAAAACAACAAACCTGGACCAAAACTCTGGACAGTTTGGGGCGGAGTAACTAGTCATCAACCAACCAGATTTTAGGGCGATTCTAACATTCTCACGGATTCGCTTTCTAAAAGGCAAGGCGAAAATTCGCATCTCTCAAGAACTAAAGGGAAGCTGTTGCGCCTTTATTAATATCTACTCGCTGTCTTGGCCTTCCGAGGAAAATCATCTATTAGTTATGGAAGCAGTTTTATAACTAAACTAACAAGACCAAAGTTTCGATGGGGTCCAAAAAATGTAATATTGATCCAGACAATTGGGTCTTGTACATATCCGGTCTCAGCCAGACTCGTTGAATATTTTTACTATCAAATTTAGAAACAGATTAAAAATCAGAACTTCCTGCATTACTTTTGCCAAATGTCCTGTTTAGGCCGGATTCTGGCCAAAATCCTTGTCCGACAAAAACTCTAAAGCTCAAAAACGAATTCAGCGTATCTCCTTACCCCTATATCGAACCTCTAATCAACTTCAGATAAAACTTTAACTTTTAGCAAATTTTCTGGTTTCAGCCGGATTCCTGGCGAACTATAAATTCAGATATAAAATTATTGTCATATACGGATTCGGAATGTATCCTTAACACTAAATCGGATCTCTAATCAGCTTCAAATAAAACTTTTACTTGTAACAAATTTTCCGGTTTAGTCGGATTCTGAGCTAACTACTTGTCCGGCGGGAAAATGAGTTTCATATTCTTGTTCAGCATGTCTTCTTACCACTACAACGACTATCTTATTAACTGTTCATATTTTGGTTGCCCCTCTAATTTAACTCCCCACCCCTAAATGTCCATCTACGAACTTAACCTGTCTCTTGACACAAAAAATCCTCACACCAGGTTTCATCAAATTATCGTACTCGCAGACGGACGGACGGACAGACGGACATCTTTTATGTAGTCATAGATATCCGTCCTCTTACGTTTTGGGATCCCAAAATGGATATCAACAACAACTGCAATGAACCACAACCGGATGAAGGCATCTTCTCTTATTCTTCCTGGATCATACTCACTGACTGCAATTAATACAGCCGGCGCAAGCAAGATAGAGCTTTAAAAACCGTCAGAATAGGGATCCACTGAAGCCAGGAAAGGAAGGGAACGCGAGAAAAACAGGAAGGCATACTAAAACGAGGAAGGGCATACTAAAACCAGGAAGGCTGTCGCCAGAATTCAGAATTGGAAAGCCGCGCCGTTCCCTTCCTCTGTTTAGTATTCTGAGGGGTCCAGCGAGGGCTCAACAACTAAGATATTTCAAGTCCACCATTCCTTCCTCGTTTTAGTATATTCAAGGTACTAAAACGAGGAAGAAAATGGTGGACTTAACATATCTTAGTTGCCGACCCCTCACTGGACTCGGGGGATTAGTCGCCTACCGTCAGAACTAGAAATGAAAAGGTGAATTACAATTTGATATTTGCCGACCCCTCACTGATCTCAATGCCTGTCCCTGCCAGGATACTAAAACGAGGAAGGGATGGTGAACTTTAGGTTTGAAAAGTGGCCGACCCCTTAAAGACTACTAAACAGAGGTGTGGCTTTCCAATTTATGGCTTCCTGCTTTTTTCACGTTCCCTTCCCTTCCTGGTTTTAGTCGATCCCGTCAGAATAGCCCTGCTCTGCTGTATTCACCTTAATTCACTGGAAAATTGGACCAAACTGAATTCAACAAAGAGACCACCGAGATGAATTTATAACTGAATCAAAACATAGCTGGTAACATGACCGACTATATCTATGTCCTTGTACATGAAAAGCCCCGAACAGACAGGGTACATACAACAACACAAAAAATTGTTTCTTGTTATAGAAGACCTCTGCCTGATTCCTAGCCTCGTGAACTGTATGAGACCTGTTGTTGGGCAAATCGGAGCAAACCGTAATCTTTCCTAGTAAGTAAATCAAGAACAAATAATCAGATAGAACCTCTGTCTTTAGTCCCATGCCGCGTACTTGCTCTAGCTAGAGTTGATACCCCTCCACTTCCGTCTTCGCTTTTGCATGCTCATCGCAGAACAATAAATGCAGGAGGGTACGCTGACCCGCCCTGTAGCTCGTCGATTACTCCGTATAACCAATCGGCTTTAACTTTGTAAGTCTCTTCAACACAGCTGAACAGCGATAGCGCTATCTCTAGAGGTAACGAAACTTGATTTGCCGCGTGGCTCCTAACCTCCGCTCGTTGCATCGGGCAGAGTACGGGAAAATTTTCTTCTCCGCATAGTCATTTCACAGAGATAGGGAGACAGAGGCTCTATTTGATTATTTGTTCTTTGAATCATAGACGTGCATTAACTGCATGCTTAATTCCCCGGGTTCTTCAGCAATTTGTCATGAGTAATTCACACTATCATCTGAGGAACCACACAGGGGCACCAGTAAGGGCAGCTGCGACTCGCTCCTTTCCTAATATCCTCCTTTCCTTCCCAAATTTTTTGTCTTGGACCCAACTGCCAAGCTAAAAGAAATAAGTGGACATCTTCTGCCACCATCTAATCGCCTTCCTGCCCATTGCCCATTGCGCCTGCTAATGCAGTAAATTCATTGTTCTTTTCGTGTTTCGTTATGTGTTTCTTCTTTAGCGTTCGTTTATCTTTTGCTGTTGTTGTAGATTTTGTGTACATATGTATTTCTTGTCAAGTGCTCATTTACCTTTTTTTTTGTATGTACTGTGCAAATGCCTTATTACAAGGCTGCATGAAATAAATTCATTCATTCATACCTACTTCTTCTTTTTTTTTTCATCCTCTCAGAGACACAAGTATGGCTCCTTCACTTTACTGTAAAATCTGTACTCCTTTAGTCCTACTGCTTAACAAACAAGACCAAAGGTTTCGATGGGATCCCAAAAGTTCAATATTTGATTCAGACTATTGTGTCTTGGGGAACAGTTTCTGGGACAATTGAGTTTCATCAAAATATCTCATTCCCTTCGAGAGTTGTCGTGCTCACACACAGACAACTTTTGCGCTGTCACAGGCATCCCTCAACTTAAGTTTTGGGATCCCCCAAAAATAAAAATTTACCTTACTTTTTACAACAACCAAACTTACTAAGAGAAATCAATGAAAAGTATTGAATTTTAAGGTATTTTGTTTTTTAGATTTTGGAAAATGTGAAAATAAAATTTATTTGTTATGATGAAAGTGTAAGTGACGTCATAAGGTAAACTGTTAGGTATTTTTGGTATTAACGTCACTGAGTTGGAGGTGGAGACGTAGCCACTGTTTTAGTTCAACCTAAAACAGGAAAAATGGAAAAAGAAGCTACGCGGGATAAAAAAAAAAAAAAAAAAAAAGTATTGACAGCATTTGTAAATGAGCGTACCTACTTCTTGTCCAATAAGGCAAATGCATGGCTGTGTTTTTTCTTTTCTAAGCCCGACTTTTCCGCCCTGATTTAAGGCCCGGTCTGAGGTAAACTTCGTTTTTTCAGTATTCGACAAGTCGCTGGAATCAGCTGTAACAGGCGACACTTCGGGCGATTTCAAGAGCATCTTGGTCGCTCTTTGTCAAGGAGCAAGAAACGAGTCCGATACCGTCGATGAGCAGAAAGCGAAGGAGGACGCGGAGAAACTTTACAAAGCAGGTAACACCAGATGACATGCGTGAATGCCACCATTGACTAGGCGAAGTCTGACTTTGAATAATCTATAAAATCTTTCAAGCTCTCCCCCCATCCATGAACCTACTTTTGCAAACCAAAGCAAGGAATTTGTGTGGACATTTGACAAATCGGTCATCTGGATTTCATGCATGTAAGTAACTTGACAAAAAAATAAACCAGAAAAGTAAAACTTTTATGAAATAATGGAAGACAGAAGCACAAGAACTAAATTGTCATAATTACGACAAATCTTGCAAGCATAGTAGCCTATACCATTCTTCATATTTTTCAATAAGACAATATCGTTAGACAGCGTAAGAGTTGCTTCACCAAACGGGGAGCTGTAGTAGAAACCTGGCGTACGACCGGGCGGTCTCTCTGCTTCAAGATCTGCAAAAGCGGTCAAAACAATCCGGAAAAAGCTGACGCCAGATCCGAATACATCTAATTTACCGTCCAAAAATCTTCACCGGTGTCGCTGCGCACTGTAAGAACTTTCATAACACACAAAACAAGGAGACGCGATTTCAACAGATAACATTTCTCTTATTAGGTGTTATGTTTTTCAAACATTACGCATACAAGAAGAGCGGAAACACTGCTGAATAAAACATGTGCTGACTTTTTTGTTTGTCATCATAATGTCGGAAAATTCAGCAGATTCATTGGTTGTGTTCCACAAACTTAACAATTGTCAACAATCGTTAACTTTACTTCGGGGTGGAGCAAACTGCAGCTTTAACGATCGTTAACTTTTCCCAGTTCTACAATTGTTAACTATTTTGTAACGAGTCTCACCGACCATCGTTACAAAATAGTTAACAATCGTTAAGCTCTGGAACGGAAATTGTAGGTGGCGGAGCTTAAATTTCGAAATCAGAAACGTAGAACGCAAAAAAATAACAACTGTTAACCATTTTTAACGATCGTTAAGTTCCGGAACGCAACCTTTGTCAGTCGTCTTTCGGCTATTGCTGACAATGCCTGTTGTGTGTAGCGTTTAATTCAGAACGTTCGCAAAACCAAAACAGATAACATCTGTTGAAACTGCTCATCCTTGTATTCTCTGTTTCAGATGAAAAATTTGTAGCCTGCGTAGTTGTATGATAGTCGCACGAAAAAGTTGCATCTAGTGATATGTAATAGTAAAGAGTACTATCATTTAATGTGTCTGAGACTGGGCCAATCGTAAGTAGTAGTATCCAGTAGCAGCATGTCTTGCTCTAGGAGCACACAGTCTTGCTCTAGGAGCATACAGTCTTGCTAATAGGAGCATGCAGTAGAATGCAGTAACACGGTAGCCTTGAAGTAAAAGCATGTAGTAGCATCAGTTAGTACTCCATGCTTCTTTTTCGTACAACTTCATACTACTATTCGAGATAAATTTTTCATCGGGTTATGACACTTCTGACAGTGTGGGAAGGGCAGGGACTTGGCCGTCCGACAAAATTAAATTCGTCCTTTTTTCCAGGAACTGGAAAGGTCGGCACTGACGAGTCCGAATTTATCCGTGTTATTTGTACTAGTAGCTACGCCCACCTCCGAGAACTGATGCACCAGTACAAGAAGCTGACCCAGAAGAGCCTTAAGGATGCGGTCAGGTCCGAGTTCAGTGGAAACATCCAGAGGGTCATCATCACCGTTTGTAAGGATACTATTCATTTATACAAGGCTGTCAAGCACCACGGACCGAGAGTACCCTTCAGCTGCCCTTTAACGCTTCCGCGAGTTTGATCTGTTTCGTGCTACTTAATAATCGCACTTCATAACCGAAAACTGCATTTCTGGTTCAGTTCGCCTTCGCCAGAATCGCCCTTATTAGGGCCTTAAAACGCCACATGAAGCCATTGTATAGTTAGTTCGCCAAAAGGCCTTTTTCCGCGAAACAGATGTGGGCCACACACGTCTGGGTGTTTGTCGCGGAAACATGATTGTGTGCCACACAGTCCAGCCACGAGTTGAAAATCGCGGAGACCCCGTTTTGTCTATTTTTTGGCGGAAATTTTCAATATCTGAAAATAAAAATAAAATTCACGCAAAATCACAATAAAAATAACTTATTTTATTTTTTCCTTACCATTATGTGCAAAAGGGATCATCAGTTTCAAGTCTATATGCTTGGAAAAGTAGTTAACTTTATTGTTTAGAAACTATTTTGCTGCTTAATTTGATTTTCCCGCAAGAATCGAGCCACAAAATCGACAATCACCTCGCCAGTTGTTTGCCGAATTTGAGCCACAAAGCGAGCCACGAAAATCTTGTTGGTCGCGGAAACACACTTGTGGGTCGCAGGAAAGACAGCGGAAACACTCATTTCGAACCACTGTCGACCCACAAACTGGTTGTGGGAGCACGGAAAAACGCCTTAAGTATATTCCAGCTCAGCGCTCCAAGCGGACAATTTCTGAAAATCCTGTTGTTTTATTATCGACACTTGGGATACTCTAGAGGGCAATGCCAAACCTCCATCGTCTGGGAAGCAGAATGCAAATTTCTAGTCATCAGCCTATGGACATATTTTACTATGTCTATTATGACTGTTGATAAAGAGGCCCTGGAGGACTTTCAGAAACTGGGCCACCGGAAAGCATTGAACCGGAATCCGGCGAATTCAATTGAACTCGGAACTCGGACAAAAGAAGGGAGACTGAAGCGAAAGCTACGTTATCTGCCCTTTATTGCGGTATAGCTAAAGAATGGTTCTAAGCACGCTGTCAACAGAGTTGCCACTGGGGGGGGGGGGGTACCCCCTTGATATTACGGAGGGAAATAAATCTTCCATCTTGATACTATTTTTGAATCTAAACAGGTTTCAAAAAACAAAATGCGAAGCACCGACGTTACTTTAAAGGACACCTGAACAATGAAACCATACTTGAACACACCATGGAGAATGCATTTACAGACATGGCCACGGAGAGCACTCTTTTCAATAGGGATGTTCATTTCTGGAGGTTTGCACACGCAGACTCCCCAGACAAAAAGCGCAATTCATTCAAATCTTGTGCAGCGCTCAACGGATCGTATTGGAATATCTTCTAGATATACGTTTGGGCTTAACTGGTTAAAAAATACTCCAGAAAAAGGTTTGATTGGAGATATTTGTTCTTTTCTAAAATTTTTCGGTACCGAAATAAGGACAGATGCAAAATGGAGCAAAAATCCTAGCTTGGAAACCCTATTTCGTATTTGAATTGGGTTTTCTGCAGATAGGGATGATACTTGGTACTCTTCCTTCAGGTGTCCTTTAAGGTGTAATAAAAAAAACTACTCCATATTTAAATATTCTTCAGCCCAAGCTGACTGCGAATCATATTTGATAGTTTATATATAGCTCAAATAAAATTCAGCTGACGTATCCGTTTTGCGCAAATACTTCATATTTGTCCCAAAAAGAGTCATTACAATTTATGAGTCTAGTTATAAACTAGGGGATTTACCCCTCAAGGTTTACTGATATTGCACAACTGACTGTGAACCACGAACATTAGTGCAATGAAATGATTTAGAGCGTGCTCCGCCCTTCTAACAATATATAGATAAATATTTCCCATCGAAAACAAACAGATGGAGTATAAAAGCGAAAAAGAGACACAAAACAGAAAATGTTACATACCTACACATAACTGTTAAACAATACAACAAATTCACAAAGACGGGCACACCTGTTGGTTCAGCACAGAAGCCAAGGGTGGGAAGCAACTTTAGAATTATTTGGGCTTCTAGTACCGAATCTGGATCGGCCACTTTATAATTTCTTGTTATAAAACGATTACTGCTCCAAGGACGTAACCGCAGCAAAAATTTCGCGTACTATAGTACAGAGAACGTATTTTTCGCTTATCAGATGGGCTAAAGATTCGACAAAACGGACTAAGGTACAGATAATGTGGAAGTGAAACAGCGTTATACAATCGAGCCAAAATAGTGCGACCCAGACGTCTTTTTATTCCATGCGAATCTCTGTAACGGGATTGGCCGGATTACCCCGTGGAGTGATATTTTACCGAGAAATGGAAAATGTGTTCCAGCCTTGACGCCAAGAAGCCAAAATTTGCGACGTCAGCAAACGGCATGCGTTATGCGTAGTAACTACGTAAGTAGGGAGAAACCCTCTCTTAGTGTGCCTTGCTATAACTCGTTTCTTTGTCAGTGAGCTGCGCGAAGGACAAGTCCAAGTACTTCGCCGAGCGCCTGAACCATGCTATGGCCGGAGCTGGAACAAAAGACAAGCAGCTCATCAGAATTCTAGTGAGCCGCTCTGAGATCGACCTGGCTGATATCAAGATTGAGTTTCAGAAGAAATACGAAAAGACTTTGGAAGCAGCAATCAAGGTATGACGAATAAGCACAAAATGCAATTGCTCAACTTGTTTTGATTCTTATTTTTCTATTCCGATATCTTTCTTACATAAAGGAACGGAGATCCATCCAACGGGATGAGTCATAAAAAGATACTGCAGTGATTCCTATAAGGAAATCCAAACAAGGTCCTACGGTGGAAGAATGGCTCACAAAGAACTCCCTGGCAATCCTCCCTAGTATTGTTCTAGTAGAGAACATCTACATACTTTGCAAAGGCTTTTGCAATAGCATTTGAACTCCGACTAACATAATCGTTACGCTAATTATTAGGCACTCCTCTTGCGACTTAAAGTTTCCCACCAATCAGAAGGCGCCGTTCGGCGTCTCCAAACTCAGGGTCGGAAGTCATCGGGGGAGTGGTAGAGATCTGCGGTCTCTCTTATAACACCGTTGTAAAGAGGATGGTAATAGCGAGATTTAGTGAAGCCAAGGTTCCTGGACTGAAGATTTCCTGACACCGTAGGTGCCCACTAGCCCCAGGACCGGTCTGGAAACTGGATATACGAGACAAGGAAAGCCTCGGTGTATACTATAGTTCAGCTGTAGTCAATCCAGGAATCCCAAGTCACGCTGGTTTACACATCCTAGCTAAGCTGGGATTCACATATCCAGTTAAGCCCGAGACCTACTAGCCGAGATTGACCATTACCGAGATTGTTAATTAACTTGTATGACAGATTGTTTACACAAGTGAACATAATGTGAAATGTACTGGAAAACGCTGATGGGCCCCTAACTAACAATATAAATGGTCCTTACAATAAAGTCTAATATAACAGAGGTTCTGCTCGGGCCAAGGGTGAATGAGAACTCTTCTGGCTACGGACTCATTCCGTAGCCAAAAAAGCACTGAATGAAATGCATCAAAGCTTGACTTGGGATTAGCACAGCAGCTAACTGTAGCTGGGGGGGGCTAAATACCGAGCGATGTATGTCGCGATGCTGGGAAATGAATGATGCTGCTGAAAACCGAAGAGATATACAGAATGGCACTGTCTAGGGAGCCGGGAGCCGTGCTTTATGGCCTACGGAGCCGGTAGTTCTCACGGAAACCAAACCATAAGAGCTATGGTTCCGGGATCTGACGTCATTGACTAACAGAAACTTGTATGTGCTGGCTCCTGTTCCGGTAGTAAATTAAAATAGGTCACGGAAACTTCGTCACACCAGCTTCTCGTCCGGTAGTCTCACGGAATTATGTACTCAGAAGCTAGGGAGCTGGCAGGTGATACCGGGAACGATATAATTGGAGCTTGTGTTCCGGTAATGTCTACATCGGATATAGCAATCACGGATTAGTTTTGGTGAGAGCTAGGATGCCGGGATTTTCACTGACTTAGAGAAAATAAACTGGGGAAAAACCCAATACCGGAACCCATATATTGAGAGCTAAGGTACCGGTAGCAAAAACTATTTGGTTGAAAATTACCAGCTCACGGACACAGATGTCTATGGGCTAGGGTTCCGGTACTGCAAAAAAAAGGGCTCACGGACCCATGTCAGTGCAGACTAGGAGGTACCGGTAGCAAAAACTATTTGGTTGAAAATTACCAGCTCACGGACACAGATGTCTATGGGCTAGGGTTCCGGTACTGCAAAAAAAAAAGGGCTCACGGACCCATGTCAGTGCAGACTAGGACTCCGGGAGTGAATATTTTAAACTCACGCACCCCCCCCCCCCCCCAAAAAAAAAAATCGAACAGACGGAGACGTGTCAGCTTCAATTCCATTCAATTCATTTATTTCCTCCCGAAATCGGAGAGTAAAAGACATAGTAAACGCATACATAACTGGCCAAAAACATAAAACGACAAGATATGACATAACAAGGCCGTATCACATAAAACAGATCAACAGGCAAATATCAAACAAAAATTAAAACATGAACTGAAGACTCGGTTAGAAAATATTATCAACACATGGGGTATATGGAATGTTAATAAGTATAACCACGCACTACAGGAACCCTAGCCCATAGAAGCTGGGTTCCCGTGAGCTGATAATATATGCTACAGTGCTCGAAGACCATACCATATTGACACGTGTCCGTGAGTTTTTAATTTTAGCTTTTGGCACTACCGGAACCCTAGTCCATGGTCGTTCTGTCCGTGAGGTGGTCATTTTCAACCAAAGAGTCATTACTACTGGCTACTGGTACCTCAGCTCTTAATATACGGGTTCCGATAGTTTATTTTTTCCAATGATATTTTGTCTAAGTCAGTGAAAACCCCGGCATCGTAGCTCTCATCCCAACTATTCCGTGTGTTCTAAATTCCATGTAGACACAACCGGAACACAAGCTTTAATTGTATAGTTTCATGTACCACCTACCGGCTCCCTAGCTTCTGAGTACATGATTCCGTGAGAATACCCGACGAGAAGGTGGAACGATAAAATTTCCGTGAGCTATTTCTATTAGTACCGGAACGGGAGCCAGCACATACAAGTTTCTATTAGTCAATGACGTCAGGTCCCGGAATCGCAGCTCATATGGTTCGATCTCCGTGAGAACTAACGGTTCCTTAGCCCATGGGTATAAAGTACGGCTCCCTAATCAGTGCCATATAGGCAAGTCGATGGGATCCCAAAAATCTTAGATTTGATCCAGACAATTGGGTCTTGTCTTCGCCAGGCGATCTTCAGAGAAAACCGAGTTCAGATATTCTATCTATCTATCTATCTATCTATACCTCTATAAGCCATATCTATTTTGACGATACAGACCGAAACTTCCTGCTTTACTTCTGCCAAATTTGCGATTTCGCCCGGATTCTGAGCGAACTACTAGTCCAGCAAAAAAAAAGAAAATACAGAATCTAATCCAGCACATCTCCTTATCCCTTATAAAGAAATCTAATCAACTTTAAATAAAATTTTGACTTAAAAAAATGCGGGTACAACCGGATTCCGGACTAATTATATCTCTGGGTAAAAAATGATTGTCATATACAGACTCAGCGTCACTCGGCTTGTTCTTGTAGTGAGTTGGGGGATCTGAGGAGAGAAGTTTTTGGTAAGGAGGTTATTCAAGAGAGGTCTTTGAAAGATTTGATGGGTAGTAAAGTTTTCCAAGAGTTGCATCGGTTGGGTAAATTCCTGAAGGTTGCCATGGAGCACCTGAACGTTTTATTGAAGGTTGATGTTGTGGTAGGGATAGGTGTTAGTTTGTTTAATAGTTATTTAGTTATTAGAAGTATGAGTTGAGTGTTGAATATTTGGATGGGTACATTGCAGTTGGAGTGCTTGTTTATTTTTACATTTTGTCCCGCTATGGCCCATAGGGCTTTTTTGGGAATACATTCATTCATACATTTATTCATTCATTCATTCATCTAACCAACTTCAGATAAGACTTTTGCTTTTAACATATTTTCCGGTTTTGGCCGGATTCCAGGCGAACTAGTTGTCCGGCGAGAAAATGGTTTTCACCATCATGTTCAGCTTGTCTTCTTATCCCTAAATCAAACATTTAATCAACTTCAAATGAAACATTTACTTCTACCCAACTTTTCGTTTTTATTACTTGTCCAGCGGGAAAATGGTTTTCACCATCGTGTTCAGCATGTTTTCTTACCCCTGAACCAAACATGTAATCTACTTCATATAAAACTTTTACTTTTAACAAACTTTCCGGTTTTTGCCGGATTCAGGAAGAACTACTTGTCCGGCGAGAAAATAATTTTCACCATCATGCTCAGCATGTCTTCTTATACATTTAATCAACTTCAAATGAAACTTTTAGTTTGAAAAGAACTTTCCGGTTTTTGCCGGATTCCGGACGAACTACTTGTCCAGCGATAAAATGGTTTTCGCCATCGTGTTCAGCATGTCTTCTTACCCCTAAATCAAACATTTAACCAACTTCAAATAAAACTTTTACTTTTAACAAACTTTCCGGATTCCGGACGAACTACTTGTCCAGCGAGAAAGTGATTTTCACTATCGTGCTCAGCATGTTTTCTTACCCCAGAATCGACTATCACATTAGCTGTTTAAAAATATTTTGTTTGTCCCTTAATTTGAACCCCCACCCCCAAATATCGGGCTACAGAGCCCGTCTACGAAGTTGGCCTTACCCTTGACACAAACAATCCTCACACCAAGTTTCAACAAAATATCTTATTTCCATCGAGAGTTATCGTGCGTACAGACGGACGGACAACTTTTGCGATGTCATAGGTATCCCTCCATTTACGTTTTGGGATTCCAAAAAGTAGGTGATAGCGGGAGGAAATAACTAGGAGGACTATTGCAGAGTAAAGTGCTATGGGATGTCTCGACAACAATGTAGCGTTTACACGGACAAGAAATCCTGTCGACAAGAAAGGAATTCTGGTGGACTTAAGAATTCTTTTCATGACGACTATAGAAAGGTCTAGCGGGACGACAATTCCTTTTTAAGCTGAAAGCTTCATTGAAATTCTAATTCTCCGAGTCCGGGATTATTTTTGGGTTGCCGTGTAAGCAGTGTTATTACTAGAGCCTCGGGTGAAAAATAAAAAATCTCTTAGACAGGCCTGTATCCAGGAATATATTTCGGGGGGAGGGGATGCCTTTCGGGGGGGGGAGGGAGGGGGGCTCCCTTCGGGGGGGGGGGTTGCCCTCGGGTTAGACAAAAAAGACAAAAGATCATAAGGGAAAACCTATAAGTAATTATGATTTATCCATGTTTCGGGGGTGGGGGGGGGGGGGGGGGGGCGGGGGGGTGAACCCTCTTGCCCTTCGATGAGTCATAATATTTCAGTTTATTTTTAGATAAACTTTAAAAAGTGCTTAACTCAGGTTTACGGAACAACATTCTCTTTCAATTTCACCTTTTCTACTTCAAGTTGATTTACTCCGCTCTTTCATTTGTTGTATAGCGGGCCTCAATAAATTATTATTATTATTAGTACCTCTGTGTTACTATTATATTTTTGTGTATACCCGTGAGACATTGATACACATATGTGCATATCCGGTAAGTCAAGGTAAGGCAAGATATATATTTTTATTTTACGACATACCCTTCGAAGATGGGCCAAACTAAGCCCAATTCAAAATTTTTAGATTTTTAGCTGAACACTAACACAAGGGCGATTCTGGCGGTCTGGAAAGCTCCGCGAGCTTATGTACCCGGCTGTTCTTGCGACTTCTGCTAAAAGTCGCTTCGCTTTCCAGAGCTGTTCTCGCGCTCCTCTAATTTCTGCCAGCACTTGGAAAGCGAATCCACTTCGCGAGTGGAAAGTGGTTTTGGCAAGTCAGCGAGAAGTTGTAAAGGTGCAACTGAGGCGCAGCGACTTCTCGCTTGTTCTTGCGCTCGGCGGATTCTCGCTTTTCCTTTCGGAAAGCGAATCCAAGAGATCGCCAGAACCGCCCTGTAATCCGTGACTGAAAGGGTTTGCGAGCGAATGCCGTCTATGAAAAACCCATCTATTATTTCAGAGCGAGGCATCTGGAGACTACAAGAAAATCCTACTAGCCCTGGTCTGACCCCACTTGGTTGCGTTGGCTGTTACAGGAGGACACAGCGACCTAAAGCTGTTGGCATTGACCGAGAACTGTCACATTTTATTTTGTTCATCCTATCATTATTTTGTTTCTGAGCCAGGCATGCGTAAAGTTACACCGTAGACTAGTAGCGTACCGTGTTCCATCATACTTACCGTAGTTACTACGCATGACGTCACGAATTCTAGCTTTTTGCCATCAAGGCTGGAACGACTTTTCTATTTTCCACCACAGTATCATGCCACGGGCGAATCTAACCAATCACGTTATAGAGATACGTAGTCCCCATGCTTACTACGCTCCTTAGCCTGGTAAGCAAATTTCGAGAAGACTGGAACTAAATAAATAAAATAAATACAAAGCAAGAGAAAAGGCTATCGCCTCTAAATAACTTAAGAAATTTTGAGTAGTCGAACTGACCAGAGTTAAAAATCCCGTCAACAATGTACTTGAAAATATTGATCGATTCAGCATTAACCGCATCTTCGGTAAGGCTGTTCCAAGGATCAACAATTCTGTTGCAAAAATCCCACTTAAAAACGTCCTTCTGGAATCTTCATTTTGGTGACTGGATGGTGACTTGACTAGATTTTGGAACGGTCAGAGTAGTAACTTTTCGTGAGGTTCGAACGGAAATAGTAACTAATGGTTACTACTGTTAGAAGGGTGGAACACGCACTCAGTTTCGAAGAGAAAAAATTGCGGAAGTGTTGAGATATTTATACACTTTATTTATAAAATATAATTTTACTAAAGCACCTCTGCAATATTTGGTATAGTTTACGTAAGGTCCCTCCAAGAACTATATAAGCTTCACTCAAGGCCGTATCCAGGGGGGGGGGTTAGGGGATTGAAACATACAAAAATGGTCATTTTTATAGGCTTTTCCCTCTGATCTATGTCTTTTTTGTTCGAACCGCAGGCAAACCCCCCCCCCCCCCCCCCCCCCCCCCCCCCCCCCCCCGAAAAAACTTCCTGGATACGGGCCTGGCTTCACTGCACACACCACTCGACAATATGGAACTTGGATAAGAAAATGCAAAAGAGAATGACGAAGTCGGGGGAAAATATCACTTCAACGCGTTACTTTAAGACTAAAGACGCGTTCGATTTAGCCTGGTCTTGGTCCTGTCAGCCAAATGCCGTTTTATTTGTCCTGTCAGCTGACAATTGACAGTGCCCTGTCAGACCTGAACCCCGACCCTTCAAAGGCTTAAGTGAAAAGGAATATTCTGGTGAACCCAAACTAATATTCCAGAAATTGTTGAATTCAGACATCTGAGTCTTCCGAGTCTAGTCAGCGGTGATGAGGATTTGCTGATAGGACGCCTTGAATGATGACATGCTCTTGGAGGACGTTTCGGTCCCGTCTAGGGGAGATTTCACGACTGCGAATCATCCGCGACGCTTTTCCGTTGAGTCATTTACCTGACAAGGCTAAATAAAACGGCTTTAAACCGAGGCAAGGCAGTAACAAGAACACAAGACCGAAACAAGAGGCATATTCTCGCCGTTCCCCGAGGACTCCTCGGGAAATCGAACGGAACGGCGAGACTCCACGCGGACTCAACGTATAGAAACAGCGAGAAGACAGGGAATGCTTCCAAAGTGGATTTTGTTCGAAAAAAAATATATGCAGTTGACGAAATTAGTCTGGATCCACTTCATTTTTGGTTTTATGTATTCTGATTGTTTTTAATTAATTTTACATTGCACCAAAATCAGCAAAAAATGATTCCCCTCAGAATCTGAAAGGGAGTTCGTTTTGATGAGGGTGATGATAATCGGAGCATTCCCCGTCCGTGGGGCCTCGCAAGAATACGGGGAGTGAGTCCCCGGGATAGACAAAAACGCGGGGACTCCTCAAGCAGAGTCCTCGGGGAACGGCGAGAATGCGCCTAAGCAGGACTCAAATCGAACGCAGCTTAAAGTGCGAACACACGATCCGAATTTCCGGGCCGGATTTCTTGCCCTTTCATCATAGAGTTGAAATAATTTCAACTTTTCCACATGAAGTGATAATGGTGCCGAAAATTCGGGCAGGAATTCTAGTCAGGGAGCTCCCGTTCCTGATCGTGTGTTCGCACTATTAAGTAGGGAGTAGGATTGCAGGAAACAAGTAGGCTAAGTGGTTTAGAACAAACAATGAACTGACTATCGGCCTTAGAATTTCTTGCAACTGGATATGTACCTATAGAAAGAGAAAGTCCACCAGTTCAGTTCGAAGATCTTGAAAAAGCAGTAAGCAGTTCCAATACAGCCTTCACAAAATTCCTTCCAGACTAGTTATTTTTTTTGCCACTAGACACGCTAGTATAATGTAAACATCAACATATTACTCTTGCTGTGCGTTTAACCATTTTTGTTTGTCTATTTTCGATATCTCTTAGTTCTGACCATGTCTGAAACTGCTTGAAACGTTCTGTTCTCTTCCGACCTCAGTAATGACTGATGGCTGACTTTTCCAGGGGGCTAATGCGCGACTCGGAATGAATCAGAAGGCTAATCGCTTATTTCTCTTTCAGATAACTTATACCAAGATCTAACGTGTCATTGTTATTAGTTGTGTTTTTGCAGATGCCACGGTATCTGATACCACGGTCTAAAGTCGTTTTTGCAGTTATCGTGGTATCTATACCACGGTCAAAAGAGTATAAGGTACACGGTCCGACCGTGGTATCTGAAAAAGTCATCTCACTTTTATCAATTTCTGTCAAATTCGTGGGTAAGAAGTTTGGCACTTGGTCATGTTACTGAATATCAGTTTTTCTTTTCGGATGACTTCGATAAGCACAATTTCGGCAATTGTCGTTTTTGCAGAGTAACCGTATATCAGAAACCACGGTAATTGCAAAAATGACGTATTGCAGATCCAGTTACCGTGGTAACAGATACCATGGTATCTGCAAAAACTCAACTATTGTCTCGCTAGCGCATCTGGCAACAATTCGCCACTGGATTTTCTGAAGGGCGTATGTTTAAGAGTAAACCGCGTCCTAGACTTAAGGCGTTTTTCCAGGACCCCTTAAAGAGTTTGTGTCTGGGCCAAAAGATTGCGTCTCCACGACCAACAACTTTTGTGTGGCTCGGTTTTGACAAGTCGATGTGGTTTTCGACTTAGAGGCTATAGTTTGGCGGGAAGTTGAAATCTAGCGACGAATTTCAGTCTCAATAGTAACATAACCTTCTTTATCAAGCAGATAGTCATAAAAAGACGATATTTTTAGTACATAATGGTAAGGATGTACTTTGGACTCGACTAGTTTGATTTAGACATTCGAAAACACCACCAAAGACAAAATTTGCTGCTATTTTGTACGGATTTTACTTTTACCTGCGCAAGTACAGCAAAGAACGAAAAAAACAGGAAACCAGGATTCCGCGAGTTTCTTGTGGGCCGAGTGCCGAGTGTGTGTCGCACTCTTACGCCACAAACACTTAGATATGTTTAGCACACAAATATCCTGCGGAAAAACGCCTTTACATTATTTTAAGTATATGAACAACTTATTGATAGAGAACAAGTGAGGAATAAAACGAATGATTTCAGAAGTGCGATGAGGTATTATAAAGAAACTGTTTCAGATATAAACACTGGGAGAATTTTGAAAATTCTTGGAAAGGCTAGCAGTCATTCGAAATAGTAAGCGTCAATGTTCACTTTGCTTAGTTACAGAAGAAGAGGAGCCTTTCTTTGGTAGAATACAACCAACACTCTAGGACATTTTCTAAATGGGTATAAACGGATGTTCTGAACGATGTAAGGTGTACTGCCTTATTGTGTTCATGTGTTTTGTAGGGTCAATTGGCTATTAAACTATTCATTCAAAGGGCAATGGTCAACACAATTTGTATTAACATGTTCATATGAGCACGTCCAGTTGTTTCTTAAAAGCTATCAAATATTCCAATAAAATATAACGGGTAATAATGGTTCTATTGCAGGTTTGTTTCCTTCCCGGACGTTGACTCTGAAGATTGACAGCGTGACGAGGACCCTTGCCAAGAAGGGCCGAAATATCGCTGCTAAAGCATCATAACTGACGTATCTCACGTATCCATTATATGCATTATTTGGATATATGTTTCAAAGTTAGCTTGGGCTCAAGGAATATTTATAAAAGCTACTAATATTTCAAATAGAGATTTACGAAGTGTCAGGAAGTAAAAAAACAATATTTCTAAATCCTTGCGGTGGGCTAACCAAAGAAATTTCACACATAGGAACTGTGGCGGGTGTACACGAACTTAGAGGTCTACTAACCCCTTACCCATGAGTATCACTGGTTTAGGCATCGACTAGCGATTCTTTGACGAATATAAAGTCGTTGGCAAGCCAATCCGGGTTTGTAACCTCCTGGATCATACGGTAGCCCCGGTCTTCCATGTATCTTTGAATGACTTCTTTTCCTTCCAGGCCGTGAATGAACTCAACCGAAAGGGTCTGAAAAAAAAATTTAGTTTTGTCATAAGTGATGGAACTTTCGGCGAAGGACTGACTGACTGAGAAAACAGATCACAATTTTAAGCAGACAAAAGTAATTTTTAATGCCGTCTTCAAAGTTCAACTAAAAAGCGAGCTTATTTGTGCATCCTGTGTCTGAATACACCGAATTTATGACTAATTGTGTAGAAAAGAAACTGTTTTGAGTTTGTCATTGTCATTAGTGATGGAACGTTGAAGGAAGTTTTCAAATACACAGCCTAGAAGCTGTGAACTCGAGATGCTCTAATTTTTTTTTCTTTCACGGACTCGGGCTATTTATTACAGACTATTGTTTTAACGGACCGTGTTTTTCCCTTCCACGGACTCGGGACTTGTCATTTATGGGGCATATTTAATATCACACGGACATCTTCTATAACCAAGTAAAGACATTAGCCAAGCGACGGTTGTGTTATTCATCTTACGGTGTTATTCTAGTTATTGAAAAAAAAAACGTTACAGTTCTCGTCTCGTCTCCAGGGAATTTGTCAGGATTTGGGACTTTTCTTGACTTGTGAGTAATACTTTGGAGTCAGACTCGAACCCGCTGGACATGAGAGCACCACTACCTGGAGGTGGCACGAATGAGAGAATATTTGTAGATTTTGACATAAGTTTTTATTCAGTAAGAATTCCAGTCTTGGTCCGTAACTCTTATAAGGTTTGCTTTACCTATAATACTAACACAACCTACTTCCATAATCACTCCATATATTTCTATACCCGGAGACTCCAATTTTCGTACGGTACATTCTAACCATTTCTAAACCACGCTGATTTTCTCGCTTGCGGTTCTTTGCTACCTTCGATGTGTATCACGCTGTCGACGGATGTCTGCGAGAAGTTTTGTCCATCAGTAAAACCGCTTATGTAAATTGTTTTGCTGTTATCGCTACAGTCAGCGAGTCTCAGAAAAGGCTTAAAACAGCCAAACTGTGGGTTAGTCGTCGAAAGCACAGCCTAGTTTTAAGGTATCCAAACATTTTAAAATACTGTAAGTTGAAGAGCAAATAGTGCGAGGAGTCCTTTAAAGGTTAACCGAAAAGGGATGAGAGAGGACAATCTAGTAACCCCTCAGTTATTCACAGAGACTTGAAGACACGATGAAAATACATTACTTCGTTACTCCGCTATCCACTATTCACGAATAATCGTTTTTCATTTAGTGGAATTTCCGTGTAATTTGTGGTTCCTTTATGCAGTTGTACCTGTGTTGTATGCCTGACGAAAACGCTTCAGAAACAAGACCGAAGGTGTCGATAGGATCCCAAAAATTTAATATCTGATTCAGACAATTGGGTCTCGTCTTCGCCAGATCCAGTCTTCGCCAGGCTAATCATCAGAGAAAAGATATACTTCTATAAGCCATAACTATTTTGACGATACTGACCAAGACTTCCTGATTTACTTCTGCCAAGTTTCCGGTTTCGCCCAAATTCCGAGCCAACTACTAGTCCAGCAAAAAAAGAAAATTCAGAAACGAATCCAGCGCATCTCCTTATCCCTATAAAGAACATCTAATCAACTTTCATTCCGGTTACAACCGGATTCCGGACTAATTATCTGTCCGGGTAAAAAACGATTGTCATATAGAGAATCAGCTTCTCTTCTTACCCCTTAATCTGTCATCTAATCAAACTTTTGCTTTTAACAAATTTTCCTGTTTTGGCCGGATTCCGAGCGAACTAGTTGTTCGGTGAGAAAATGGTTTTCACCGTCGTCTTCGGCATGTCTTTTTACCCCTAAATCGAACATTTAATCAACTTCAAATGAAACTTTTACTTTTAATCAACTTTCCGGTTCCGGACGAACTCCGGATTCCGGATTAACTTCTTGTTCGGCGAGAAAATGGTTTTCACCATGGTGTTCAGCATGTTTCTTACCCCAAACCGAACATTTAATCAACTTCAAATAAAACTTTTACTTTTAACCAGCTTTCCGTTTTTTGCCGGATTCCGGACGAACAACTTGTCCGACGAGAAAATGGTTTTCACTATCGCGCTCAGAATGCCTTCTTACCCCATAATCGACTACCACATTAGCTGTTTAAAAATATTTTGTTTGTCCCTTAACTTGAACCCCCCTCCCCCACCCGTAAATTTGGGGCTACAGAGCCCATCTACGAACTTGACCTTACCATTGACTCAATGAATCCTCACATCAAGTTTCATCAACATATTTCATTCCCTTCGAGAGATATCGTGCTTACAGTCAGACGGACAGACGGACATTTTTGCGATGTCATAGGTATCCCTCCACTTGCATTTTGGGATCCCCAAAACCGGTTATGTAAATTGTTTCCCTGTTATCGCTACAAGTCAACGAGTCTCGGAAAAGTCTTAACACAGCCAAACTGTGGGTTACTTGTTGAAAGCACAGCCTAGTTTTAAGGTATTGAAGTATTTTAAAATACTGTAAGTTGAAGAGCAAATAGTGCGAGGAGTCCTTTATAGGTTAACCGAAAAGGGATGAATATTCTTTGAGCCCAAGCTGACTTTGAAACATTTATTCAAACCATGTTTACAACGGATACGTCAGCTATGATTCTTCATCAGCGATATTTCGGCCCTTCTTGGCAAGGGTCCTGGTCAGGTTGTCAATCCTCTGGTTTAACTTCGGCGAAGGAAACAAACGTGTAATCCTTCCCCGAAGTTGAACCAGAGGATTGACAGCCTGACGAGGACCCTGGCCAAGAAGGGCCGAAATATCGCTGATGAAGAATCATAGCTGACGTATCCGTTGTAAACATTGTTTAAATAAACGAAAAGGGATCAGATAGGACAATCTAGTAGCCCATCAGTTATTCACTTAAAGAGGCTTGAAGAAACGATGAAAATGCGTTACTTCGTTGCTCCGCTATCCACTATTTACGAATAATCGTTTTTCATTTAGCGGAATTTCCGTGTGCGCTTGTACCTGTGTTGTATATCTTACCAAAACGCTTTACAAAAAATAAGTGTTCAGCTGCAGTGAGCTACCTTCCACGAGCTAGTCACTGGCCTCTGAAAAACCGCGATTGTATTGATAATCAAATTTTCCGCGTCATAGTAAAATTTTGCGTTGTGACGACGGCTGTAGATATTCTGAACGTCGTACTCGAGCAAGTAGTGAAAAATAAAAAAAGGCCCTTAACATAATCTAAATAATGCAGCGTGTTCAGTTAAATGATACAAAAACGAGTTGGCTTTTCAGTTTAACTTTAAATCCTGACGAGGACCCTTGCCAAGAAGGGCCAAAATGTTGCTGCTAAAGCGTCGTAGCTGACGTATCCGTTTATACAATATGATCAAACTACATAGTATTTGTTCTAAGACGCTCTAAGATAATTGACTACATCAAGACTTAGCCAAGCTTGCAGAACTACACAAGGCTTCGGCTGTTTTTAGCCTATTTTCATGGACGACAAACTTGGCAAAATTTGCATAACCGGTCTTCGTATGAATCTGCTTCTCCGAAAAAATCATCGGGAGACTCATAAGTCACCGAAATAGAAAATATAATAGGTGTAATGCTAATAGAGGCGATAGTAGACACATTTAAAGTGTAGAATCTCGGGAACGAGTACGGATGGAAATAATATCGAAGTAGAATGAATACTATCTTAAGTACGACGTGTCCTTTAATGCGTTTGGCCTACCATATATCCTCCTGCCCACACTGAGCTTCGATATCAGAAAAAGATAAGCCTGCAATGGGGTAGTTCTGGTAGGAGTGAAGGACTAACTCCCTCATCAGCAAAAATAGCGTAGCGTCCTACAAAGCTTTTCGAAATCGGATGTCGCGGTATGCACAATAGCTCTGCAAGAACAACTCTATATGGCACGACGATGTTTTGGAGGTGTACTATCTGGTATAGTTCTTTGATGGGTATCTTAATTTTATTTTCTTTATTGTTGTTTTCTTTTATTTTCGATAAACTAAAAAAAAACAACAGAGGAATTACGGATACAACAGCGGCGGTCCGGGTCAAACATGGCTTTGATATACAGCTTATCACACTTCCTCCTCCACTGACAGACACTTTAGAAATTGAGGGATGAATTTGTTGGGGGTTGGGCTTTACCTCCCGGTATCCTAAACTCCATGAAAACTACATATCCTTAACCCTTATCATTGAAATATAAGACTCCCCTTTGGGGACTTTACTTCCTTCGTCGGTAACCCTTTGAGTTAGGTAAGCGTGTACTGGTTACGATCAACTTTATCGCAAGAGATTGTTAAATTTCAATGGGCGGGTCAAACAATCATACCACATTACCATCCCCTAGAATACAATGTTACCTCAGAAATCAGCAGACTCTTCGACAACTTATTTTAGCAAAATATATCGCTACGCCATTTTTTTGTTGACTACCATACGCCGATTTACTAGCTTCGAAAAATGTAAGCTTTCTTTTTTCTTATCTATTCGTTGTTATTGTATACTCCGGATTATTTGTATTGTTGGCAAATATTCATATTACCGGTGTTAACTGAGAATTCCTTGTAAGCTCTGGAATGAGCTGCATCTAGGTCAGTTATGTTCGTACATCTTTGGCAGTATTGTAACTTTACATCCAGAAGGCAAAACTTTTCTTCGGTACTACAAATAACAGAAAGTTTCATCAGATAACCCTGAAGCAATCTGCCAGATACAGAGACGGGTTATTTTAGTAGCCACAGCAAAACGATTGATTCGTGGCCGAGTGAATTTCCCAGCCTTGCATTAACATACTCTGAAATCGTCTCCACCGATAAGCCGAAGAGTCAATGACAAGCGATAACAAGAAAACGGCTCATTTTCGAAGCGCTATGTGGAAGTCAGAAATGTGTATGTGTGAAGCATTTTATAAACATTCAAGCATAGTTAGGGCCCATTGTGCTTTAAAAGTGAAGGCAATCTTACTTGGCGGCCTGGCGAGGATCCGCCGGATTGAGGGGTTAAACGTTTGTTTTATTATTATAGTAGGCAATTAAACTGATTGTTTTCATTCCATACATTACGTACCTTAATATCCACCTTGTCAAAAGGTATTGTTCTAAGAACCTCTAGTTCAGACCCTTCCACATCAAGGCTGAAATAATCCACGGTCGTCCGATTCAACGCCAACAAAATCGAATAGAGTGGAAAGCACTGAACATTGACGAGTCCAGATTGAAAAAATCCGGCAACTTTGTCGGAAATCCGACCTTGGTTCCGGTTTTGTTCAAACGATACCTAGCAAAGAAAAATATAATTATTACCGATTACTTTGAGTCAAGACTGAGTTAAGACTGCCCGGAGTAGATTCCAACCCAGAGAGAACCAGAGAGGCTTCCGACATTCCCGGAAAAAAAGAGAGACTCTGAAAACAGTCTAGTGCAAGGATTGGACGGACAACTTTTGAGATGTCATAGGTATCCCTCCACTTGCCTTTTGGGATCCGAAAAAGACAAAGCTGAGGAATCCGTCTGAGGAGTGGAAAGCACTGAATATTGACGAGTCCAGATTCTCCTGTTGCTGTTTTCCTAATATGTCGATAGTTTTACGTGATCGTCTTCATACGCGCACTTATATGTCTGGTTATGTACATTGGAATTCTCGGACCGGATTAGATCAAGACGAAAGAGAAAATGCAATTCAGGTTTTTGTGGCCAAATTTGCTTTGGCAGGAAGTGGAAAACACAAATATACATAATGAATTCTCGTTTGTGACCGGATTCTTTTCCAGAATACAGCAGCTCTTAAAAAGATAACAAACAGATCGATCGATTAAACATGTCGCCATACCTGATCAAAGAGATTGTAAGTACTACCGAGATTCCGGATTATCATCTCCCATCTCCGTTTTCCTACGAAGTCGGTAATTTGGCCGGATTAGCCGGAACCAGGCGGAAACCTGATGAGGTATTCGTTCTAAAAACTATCTCTGTCCGGCTGTCAGAGGGGGTCAATGCCCATCTCGAGGACCCGATTGTGAATGATGCAGCGATGGGTCACATCATTGTAGGGGGGGGGGGGGGGGGGGGGGGGGGGGGGGGGGGGGGGGGGGGGGCACGGGGCGGTACATAGGTTGATGGGTTTACAAATACATTACCATTTTGAAAAGGTCCTTTCTACTTGTTTTCGTACCGATGAGGTTTCGGGTAGAAGGTTGGAAGCCTAACTGTCAAAAGTACATTCAATAATAATATAATAATAAAAAAATAGTTGAAATAATAAGGCTTTCGCCTCTTACAAATCTCCCGGTAGATAGACTCAAGTCGTCTACAAACGATCTGGCGCGCGACCTGCTATTTAGTTATCCTGTCCAGGGGCGTCACAACTGGGGGGAGGGGAGGACGCCCCCCCCCCCCCCCAATACTATCGGCGAGTCGGTAAAAATAACCTAGTCGGCGCGATTTTTCGTCAAAACAGTTGATTTTTTTTTCATAAAAACAGTCGGTTTTTCTGAAAATTGGTCGATTTTTCGTCAAAATACTCGTTTTTTCTGGCCAATCAGTGCATTTTTCTGAAAATCAGTCGATTTTTCTCTTCAAAAATGTCATTTTTATTGTTGAAAAGTCCGTTTTTTTCTGCAGAAAAAGTCTGTAAAAGTTACCAGCACGTCGGGAAATGCCTCGTCCCCCCCCCCAACATTTTGGCTAGTAACGCCTCTGATCCTGTGGCATGTGGTTTCAACTTAGACGACCGGACAAGCACCATTACCGCAGCAGTTTTATTTTTTATTTTTATTAGGGAGGGAACACCTGACTATACATCCAGGCATAGATTTACTTGTTCCTCTACTGTTATGAGTATATGTATGTATGTATTGTACATGGAAAGCCCAAAGGGTCATGGTACACACAACTATATGCAAAGCGAATACGAACTACAAATTCAGCACTTTTTCCGATAACAAAACAGAGAAAAGTAAACTGAAAATCTGGAACGAAAATTTGATTTTCAAACAGACTTGTATGGGGTGCTCCAGCTGGCATGGTGCACCAACGTATGAGCACCTATGCTAATTCACTGGGGCACGCCAGGACGTTGGTGCAACGCTACCTAAAACTGAGCATTTAAGCATTCGTCTACTCAGGGTTTAGATAGTTCAAGGTTGCCACATGTCGCACGATTGTGTGAATTGTCACTCTATTTTGTTTTTGTCACTCTTATTCTACGTAGGACATAAAAATCACTCTATTGGGAAAATGAGCAAATGTGTCATTTTTGCAGCAGGGATTCCGACCAGACGTGGCTATTTCAAGTTTATTCATGAAAGTAAAATTAAGATATGTCATTTTTACAGAGGGGATGCCGACCAAAAGTGAACATTTCATGAAAATAAATTTCTCTCTCAATTCACTCTCTGTTTTGGGCCTAAAGTCACTCTCTAAATATTTTTGATGTGGCGACCCTGAGTTCAATACCAGCGCTTGTCTCAGGGAGTTTTCCGAAATTTATTCATATACCAACAGCTGTTCTGTGTTTATAATTTGTTGTCGTGTATTAGGCTAATTAATTCTGTCTTCCCTGTTAAATCTTAACCGTCAATATTTCAATTTGACTCTCACTGTTTTTTCTTGCATTAACATATTTCGCGAAACAAAGTGATATATAAAAGGTCTTCTATAGACCGAAATTACCTACCGTTGCTGGATGTTTCTTCACGCTCAAACACGCCGGGACTGACCAAGCATGTCGATTTTTCGTCTTCAGATCTTTAAAATTGGCAGGGTCTGCTTCTATGAGGACTCCTTCCCAGCCGAGATATCTCTCCATAAAGAGCGTATTCGATCGAATTTCTCCGTCTAAAGCTCCACATTCGACAAAGAATCCTTTATTCTGAAAGAAGGTGGGACAAGCTTAAATTTTATTTAAGCTTGTTGCTGGTAGGGAATACTCGCCTGTATCTATTACTTTTAAATACGACTATAAGGAGACATATTTTAAAATAATACATATAACGGATAGGTCAGGTACGATGCTTTAGCAGCGATATTCCGGCCCTTCTTGGCGACGGTCCTCGTCAGGCTGTCAATCTTCAGGGTCAACGTCGGGGAAGGAAACAAACCTGCAACAAATAACTGAAGCTTCTACCGACTGTAAATATCTTATTCGGGTCAATTACTTTTAAATACCACTGTAGGAAAAAACTAGTCCTGAGATTTTATTTGTGACAAGGCCCCTGATTTTTGCTGCACGATTGGGACGATGAAGGGAAGGTTTTTTTCTGTATTTGATCGACTTTGGTTTTGTTATTAATAAGGGACTGAAAGCTTAAATTTTGTTGCATTAATAACCTCGTTCCACGTCTGGTAGGGAGTACTCGCCTGTATCTATTGCTTTTAAATATGACTGTACGGAAAAACTAGTGCTTCGATTTAATTTTTGACACAGCTGCTGTTTTTGCTGCACGATTCGGACGATGATAGGAAAGGTTTTTTTCTGCATTGATCGACTTCCGTTTTGTTGTTAATAAGGGGCCGAGTCTTAAATTTTCTTCCGTTAATAACCCCGTTCCACGTTTCCGGTAGGGAGTGCTCGCCTGTTTCGCCTGGGAGTGCTCGCCTGGCTTCTTGAATAGTTTGATGAAGTACATTGCACCGGCGGCAGCTTATTCCCTACCAGAAACGTGGAACGGGGTCAGTAATTAAGAAAAAAAAGGAAGTTGATCAAAATACAGAAACAAACCTTTCCTGTCGTCGCCCCAATCTTGCAGCAAAAACAGCGGCCGTACGTGCCAAAAATTAAATCTCAGAACTAGTTTGTTCTCTATGGTGGTATTTAAAAGTTATTTCCCCGAGTAAGATATTTCTGGTAGGTAGAAACTTCAGTTTTTTGTTGCAGGTTTGTTCCTTCCCCAACGCCGACCCTGAAGATGGACAGCCTGACGAGGAGTAACAATATAACTGCTGCAGAAACCAGTCGCCTCCCCAAATTTCTGAGGACAATATTTACACTAAACTGAATATCAGCAAACTTCCATAGATGGGTGTCTCTGGGAGGCTTTGCAACTTAACACACCAAGTACGTAAGCAGAGCTAGCCTTCCTCAGATTCTGACTGAAACAAGAAGCAGATTTAAAGTTGAACTGAAAAACCAACTTATTTTTGTATCATTTAACTGAATCCACTGCAATTTTTGGGTTGTGTTAAAGTTTAACTGAAAAGGGCAGAGATGGGACAGTCTTCTTACGCCTCACCTATTCACTTAAGGAGGCTTGAAGACCCGATGAAAATGCGTTACTTCGTTGCTACGCTATTCACGAATAATCAATTTTGAAATAGTGGAATTTCCCTGTCAGATTTGTAGTACTACCTGTGCCGTATGCTTGACGAAAAAGATTTATGAAAGTTTCTGTATAGGCACTAAGCAGTCTTCACCAAGCTTATCATCGCCTACTGCAAAGCCGCGTTTGTGTTCAGATTCAAATATTCCGCGTCATAGTAGAAGTTGCCCTGTAGGGACAGCCGTAGATATTCTGAGCCTCACTACTAGAGCAGATAGTGGAAAAATCAAAAAATCTCTTAGCAGAATCTAAATAACTCAGTGTATTCAAGTAAATGATACAAAAATAAGCTTGCTTTTCAGTTAAACTTTAAAAGAATGGCGTTCAGAATATTCACGGTCGGCCTGACAACGCAAATATCTACTATGAAGCAGACAAATTGAAACTCAATACATACGTGGCGTTTCAGTAGCCAGTGATCATCTTACGGGTGGTATCTAACTGCGTGAACACTTATTTTTCGTAAATCGTTTTCCTCGAGCATACAACACAGATACAAGCGCATAGAGCATACAAATCAGAAAAGAAAAGTCCACTATTTGAAAATCAATTATTCGTGAATAGCGGAGCAACGAAGTGACACATTTTTGCCAGATCTCCAAGCTTCTTTAAGTACAAGGTGATTGGTCGCTAGATGTCCCATCAAAGACCTTTCAGTTAAACTTTAAAATTTCACAACAAGTCTGAATTAACCAATTCCAAAACAAAGATTGTTCCAGGACAACCCCGAAAAAGCTGATAACAAGTTTATTATTTTTCCTCCCCATCTGACTGTTTTATAAGCAAGTAGAAAAACCAGGGAAGTGAAACAGTTACAAATAATACTTCTACTGCTGTACAACTTAACTACCAAGGGGTTATGAACTGGGTTGCAAACCACTAAAATCGCCAGATAGAAGTGGGCTATAGGACCAGTGATCCCGCAAGTTGCATATTTATCTTAAAAGTCCCCCCCCCCCCATCTGACGAAATAATTACTTTTCTCGTAAAGATGGTGCTCCCAAGCTTCCATGAACGATTACACTCATCATGACGTGTACATAAGGTGCGTTTTTTTTATCTAGTTTCGTTATAGTTTCACTGTAGTTTGACGTACTTTTGTTTCAGTTATGAAAGTACAGTATGTGTAATCGACAAATAAAACGGTACACATAATGTACTTTCATATCTGAAACAAAAGTATGTCAAACTACAATGAAACTACACCGAAACTACAACCAAGAAAACGCACCTATCGCCTATTGTGAGAGCAAACAACGTTAGAGCCTGTTTGATCGTCACATTATCTGCAGGAAGTGTAATCGCGACAGGAAGTTCGTCCTCCTTGCCACAGATGGTCAGACCAATCTGTTTGCATAGCCTACTCCAATCCTGTCTGCTTTTGCGCCAATGTGAATAAAGGAGCTTAAGTAATTAAGTAAGTATTTATTCGTGAGTAAACCAAACAAGGTATTTCACTCTATATACTAAACTAAAACTACATGACATCAAAAAGAAAACACTAACTAAACTCAGAACGAGGAAAAAACTGTGACGAAGAGTGAGCCGTATCAAGAGTAACCGCACCAATTGTTTACGGATTGGTGGTCCCCCACCAGTTCTAATCTGGGGGAATAGGTCTATGGGCCTGAATTTCAAACATATCTGGCATACAACAGTCACAGAATATTCAGTTTTTAAATAAAGAAGGAAGGGGCAAGGCTATTCACCTTGTTTTTGAGCACTTGTAGAAGCAGCTGAGCCTGTCCCATCGACGGATTTTTCTCATCTGGCTGTTCCAAATTGTAATCACCTTTTGATGGCGGTAAGAGATACTTTTTTCGAAGAATATCAAGCGTACATGGGTCGTCCATGGGAGTACTTGGCTTGTTTATGGAATCTAGAAATATATAGGCTACGTTCAGCCTTCTTATAGCCCAACATAAAACCTGAACATACTACTCCTAATACAACCTTCACCTCCTAGGTGACACAAGACCACCCTTTGTTGTGGGTCACCACCAATACCAGCAGCCAAGTCAGGCATAATTGGGCATTTTCAATCAATCAATAAAATTTAATTCCAAATAGCTAAAAACTAGAAGAGATCAACATGCGAAGTGTTTACGAAACACATTAAAACGACAACATTAACCAACACACTTACGACCTGAAATAAATGTTGGCGTAAAACTATGTAAAAATTGGGTTGAGGAATTAGCTAAGGCAAAAACCGATTGCGCTGGTCCTCTCAGGCCGATGCACGGACGACGGGAGGGGAGGGTGGAATAGACGGCTCATCTGGAGATAACATCATATTTGCTCCAAAATTTTTTGAAAGGGTATTGGCGGTCAACTAATTCAGGAACGCACATTTTAATGAGAGACTTTCATATGAATGTCACAATCACTCATGTCAAGGACACATAATCTGACGGAATCTCCGTCTTTGGACCAATGCAGCGACTACGGATACCCCGATAAAATTGAGCGGAGCTAGAGTACGTGCTGTGAGGTTTGAGTTGATACCCGTCTACTTCCCTCTACGCTGCTGCGACTACCAGAGGAAAACCGTACGATAGCTGCAGGGGTAGACAACCCCGAGTTAGACGTAAGGTCACAAAGATAGAAAACCAATCAGCTATAAAGGACGTCTCAGACGGAGTTGTACTACGATACAGCTGTTTGTAGAGGTAAACAATTATGATGACCTGCGTGGCTCCTCCTCCGCTTGTTTGCATCGGGTAGGGCAGTGGTTCCCTACCTTTTCCGTGTACCCCTAATCAAGGCTCAAAAAGGTTGCGAACCCCCTTTATCATCATGTGAAAAATACGGTTCAGGTAAATATTTACTATCATAAATGATAAGGCGTACATGTGTAGAAATGTATACAAAATTCAAGAGACATTTGAGTCTGCTTTTTAGCAAAAATTTTGTCGGATCTCGGCTCGACATCATTAGCGGCAATATTTTTACAGTCAGCCTGTTTCTGTGTTCGGTGTTGATATTCTCCGTGATTCACAAGCTGCATCACTAACTTTTCGTTGGCTTAATTCGCAACCTGAATGACAATTTCACTTGCAATGTCTTCGATTATTCTTGAAACAATATTGTGTGACACAGGAAAAGCTTTTACGGCAGTTGGCTAGCGGTTTTGGAATCAACTTTATTCCATTGACTTTTCATCAGGGCTTGTAGTCATACGCGCCATGAACGAGTTGGCAACACCCACCCCCTCCCCCCAAAGTGGTTGGCCAGTAAGACGGTTAAAAAGAAACGAGTCGGCGCGAAGCGGTGCGATTTTCCGTAAATACTTTTTTTTTTAAATAGTTGGTAAAAATGACCAGCCAGTCAGTAAAAATACCTTGCCCCCCCCCCCAAAAAAAAAATTGGCTAGTGATGCCTCTGCTGGTAATATAAGGCTTCTGGGCGAGATTTTGAAGCTACAGACTAAACCGATTTTGGTACCTTCGGCAGGGGCGTCCCGGAGGGGGGGGGGCATCGATTTCGCCACATTCGGCCCGTCCTTGCGTAGATTCGGTGATTTAAACTGTTTATTTGGTATCATTCTTTACCGACTTCGGTAATTCGGTCGCATTCTGTCAGTCCATGTCATAATTCAGTCATAAATCAGATTCAGTTGGTTCTGATTCGTGACCGAGTACCATAATTCATCCAACCTCTGTTCACTCCACATCGATTTCGACGCATTCGGTTCGTCCCTGCCTAAATTCGGTGATTTATCCTTTTTATTTGGTCTCATTCTCTACCGAATTCGGTAATTTGGACGCATTCGGTCAGTCCATTTCATAACAAAATTCGGTGAGATTCATCTGATTCTAATCCGTTACCGAATACGGTAATTCACCGGATTTTTCTTTACTCTGTTTCTATTACTAGACTTGCCAAATTCGGCTATTTAGGTGGTTCTAACTAGAGTTTTATTCCATTACGAAATTCGGTTGTAATATCGGTCTAGATCTGTTCATTATTTTTTAGTTAGTTTTTCGGTATACTACGAATTCATTATTTGCTTCAACCCATTTACTGAGTTCGGAAATTTAAGTCGAATTCATTAAGCTCTTGTTCTTTACCATTTACGGTAGCTTCAGCTGGTTGTTGTTCATTTTTTTTACTTCTTAGGATTGCAGTACTTCAGGAATAAGCACGTCTCTTGACGTGAAAACTAGCCTACTTTTGTTCGCTGTAAAGTCCGAAGAAATGTACTTTGTATCCACTGGCACTTTACCCTGGATCGCCCCTTTCGTTGCCAGACAACTCTGGGTTGAATAAGTAATCTCGGGATCGCAGAAAGGCACTCTTATCATCACTGTTTCCACAAAATTTTGCCAGCGGCGCATTTCGCAGTCTTCACTAGTTAGACAAAGGTTGCCTCATTAGTTGGCGTTTGAGGCTTCGAATTTTGGGTGCTTGAACTATGTTAAAAGCTAGAATTTGCATGGGAAGTAGTTAAATGTTGCAATAAAAAAGGGGAATTCAAAAAGTTTCGCCTGCGGCACCGTAATACAACAAGCCGTTAATACCCACAGCCGTAAGCGACGTTGCCGCTATGCCGCAACACCGTTTTTTGCAATTGTTTCAAGTCCTGTTGGCAAAACTGGAAAGGTCTTCCCGTGCTACCTGCTATAAAGTCAGAAAACAGTCTTGTAGCTAGTGCAGCTAACCCAGTGCCTGCCTACTTGGCAGAAGCTACTTCTACTACGATAGAGGTAGTTTACCGGTGTTTTAGGTTGTTTCTTTCTTTTTTTCTTTTTTATTTAGTGTTGTTATGTATTGTATGGCCTCGTGCTGAGTAATAAAATTTATTATATTGATTGAAAGGTAAAAGGCTGGTGACGGCGGATCCATGAAAAAAAAAAAAACAGAAGCGGAAAAGACGTGAAAACGCGCCAATTTTTCTCTTTCGACTTGTTCGTATATACTCTACAACTTTTAACGTTGTAGCTTCATGAAGGCAACTCGCTGTGTTTTTACAAATTTTTGTAAATAAATTCAGTAAAAATCAGGTACCGATTCAGTCTTTCAGTTTTTTACTTTTGATCCACTTTTGACGATGGACGAGTGGTAGGCAAGGTTTAGTGAACATGAGGCTCCTGGGATGTGGGCTGAAGACATTGATACCGTAGGTGCTCAGTAGCCCCAGGACCAGTCAGGTAACCAGACATAAAAGACAAGGGAAAGTCTCAGGGAATTTTATAGCTCAGCCGCAGTCAATCCAGAAATCCCTAATCAAGCTAGTTCACACATCCTACGCTGGTTCACACATCCCGCACATCCGCGTACCCCTTGCAAGGGTCTCGCGTACCCCTTTGGGTACGCTTACCACCGGTTGGGAACCACTGGGGTAGGGTATCAGAATATATTCGACTCCGCATGGTCGTATTACAGAGATAGGGAGACGGAGGTTCTTCAAGATTGTTTGTTCTTGCTCATATTGTGGACAAAAAAACCTTTTTGGTTTGGTTGCAAAAAAATAATAATAACGAGGGTTATTATTTTTGTAAGTAAGTTTTAAATGAAAGAAAATTTTAAGGAAAGGAGATATTAGGGGAGGAAAAAGTAAAGAAAATTTTAAGGTTTTAAAGATGTGATGAAAATGGTAAAATGAGAAATAAGGGTTAATGAGAAATAAGGGTAAAACAAAAATATAAAAATATTGTGTATGCAGTCACCACTGTGTGCACGAAAGTCAATCAAAATAGTGTGTACCAAGCACACGTATCCCAATTACAGAAGTAGGAATTATAAACCACTGAGCATTAAAAACAAGACCAAAGGTTTCGATAGGATCCCAAAATTTCAAATTTGATCCTGACAATTGGGTCTTGTCTTCGCCAGACCCCTTGAACACTTTTACTATTAGTTAAGGCCAAATAGCTAATGATACGAGAAAACCAAGTTCAGAGATGGATTTAGCATGTGTTTTTACCCATTTAAGTCATATCTGTTTTGACGAAGCAGATCGAAACTTCCTGCCTTACTTCTGCCAATTTTTCGGTTTCGGTGGAATTCCGGAATTACTTCTCCTGCGAAAAAATAAAGCTCAAAAACGAATTCGACATGTCTCCTTACCCCTACATCCAATCTCTAATCAACTTCAGATTAAACTTTTAACTTTTAACAAATTTTCCGGTTTCAGCCGGATTTCGAGCGGTCTATACGTCCGGTGAAAAATGATTGTCATATGCGAATTCAGCATGTCTTCTTACCCGCAAATACAACATTTTATCAAATTTAAATATTTCCATTTCCATAAAGAATTTCCATGTTCGGACTCAGCACGTTTCCTTGCCCCTAAATCGAACCTCCAATGAACTTCATGTTAAACTTTTAGTTTTCACAAGTTTTCCGGTTTTCGCCGGATTTGTCCGTCGAGAAAATAATTTCATATTCAGATTCAGCATGTCTCCTTACCTCTAATTCCACTATATTAGCTTTTAAAAAATATTTGTTATTCCCCTTAATTTCAAACCCCTCCCCCACCCCTAAATATACAGCTACATAGTCCATCTTCGAACTTGACCTGTACTTTAACCTAAAGGGTCTGCGCCAAATTTGATCAAAATATCTCAACCCCTTCGAGAGTTATTTTGCTAACAGACGGACGGACGGACAGCTTTTGCGATGTCACAGGTATCCCTCCACTTACGTTTTGGGATCCCAAAAAGTGGACTACTATATTGTCGAAGAAAAAACAGAAAACACTGCCTTTGTTCTCTCGGGCTCGAAAGAAAGTCTTTAATAACAAGAGCTTAAAGCTCATATGGCACTTGCAAGGCTGGGTAAGGGGATGAAAGTAGGAATTTCCGAATCCGTGAATTTACTGTGATCATTTGTGAGGAAAATCATTGAGATAAGAATGATCGTGGACCCTTCGAAATCACGAGATTTCATCGTTTGGTAAAAAGTGTTTTATTTTTGCACTTGGATGTGACGATACGCACTTTAAGCTAGAAATTCATCTTTAAGCAAAACCCTTGAGGCATACATGACCCTGAGACCTTTAGGACCATAAATATGGTTGGTTTGGTCAAAACTATTTTTTTTACTTTTCGAATAAGATGCGTACTTTAAGGGTGCTACAATTCATTTGTAGGCAAAACCCTTGACGCAAAATGATCATGGGCTCATGGAAATCAGAAAGCACATCTGGAAGCACCTTAAATCGCGATCACCGGAATTCCCGACCCCCCCCCCCTCTAACTCCCCCAGAGTGCCAGAATCCGGTCCGGTTCTGTCACTGATGTATCTAATGCTTATGCTTGTTCTTCCCACCAAGTGTCATCCCAATCGCTACAACCTAAGCATGTCACAAAATGTTCTCCCCCCCCCCCCCCTCCCCCGACTCCCTCAACACTGATCGGATCTTGTCTGCACTTGAAATGGAAAATCTGAGACATGAGTTCTTTCCGAAAGTTGGTTCCCGTTCAAAAGTTGGACATACCTCAAGATCCCCTCACGATGACCAAATTGGAGAAACGACTGTTCTTAAGTAAAAATGGTCGAGTCCCTGAAACGCCTGCCAAGTTTCATCGTCCTATAGCACATGTGGAAGCATCTTAACTCGGAGTCACCGGAATTCTGTAACCCTCCCTCCAACTCCCCCCAGAGCGCCCGGATCCGGTCCGGTCTTGCCAACTATGTATCTAGAGCTTGTGCTTGTTCTTCCCACCAAGTGTCACACAATTTCCGGTTCTTCACTCCTCCAGCTCCCCCCAAAGGCACCGAATCCGTTCCAGACTTGAAGTGATAAATCTGAGACACGAGGTCTTTCCAAATATAAAGTTTTACGAAGATCCGATTCCAGGTTCAACAGTTATACATAGGTCAATATTCCGGATTTCACCTCCCTCCACTCTCCCCCCGTTGGCCGGATCGGGGAAGTAACTATTTCCAAGTTAATTTCGTCGGGTCCCTAATATGCCTGCCAACTTTCATCGTCTTAGCACATCTGGAAGTACTCTTACTCGCGATCACCGGACTGACCGACCGACAGATTGACGGAAAAGTGATCGGTATTGTAAGACAAGTGCCATAAAACGAACATGGAAAAATATTGCAAGAGTAAAAGCAAGGTTGATCTTAAGAAGATCAAGAAGGCATGAAACGAACTATGGAGATAATTACGCAGAAATACGAAAAAAAGTAGCTTCACTTAAGCTAATCCTGACATTCGCATATCCTCCAAGTACATTTCCTCAATAGATCTCAGTAGGCATTCAATCCCAGATCTACAGTAGGAGTTGCACTGGTGACCCCATCCTTCAGGCAGAAGCACTAAACCAATCGTTTGCACGTCTGCACCTGATCCTCCACCATATGATTAAAGGACCTGACAACCTTCACCAAAGACTGTTAAAAGAAACTGCAATGAAAAGCCCCTGCTGTAGCCACTCTCTTCAAACTGTCACTATCGAAGATAACATTGCCAATGGATTGGAGCACAGCTAATATTACACCAATGTATTCATAAAAAGGGTAGAAAAGATGCAAGTGGAAACTACCGGCCAACAAGCATAACTTCACGTGTTAGCAAGCTGCTGGAGGGGATCGTCAATGAACCTGTTCCAGCACACTCCGAAAAGAGTAACATACTCACCGATAGCCATGTGAATGCAGAAGTGGAAGGTCTGTTGAAACTAATCTCATCGAAGCTTACAACTGGGTATCGAAGATGTTGGAAAAATTGTCTTCAGCAGACATCAAAGTTTACGACAAGTCTGTCATAGGCTCCTAATCCAGAAATTCAAAGCAGCAGGGGTTCACGAAAAGGTGGTTGATTGGATACAAGCGTTTTTAGCTAATAGAACACAGATGCTTAAAATTTAAGCTAACACTGAAACCACAGTATTCTTGAGCCTTCAGCCAGTACTAACTCATATACCGCAAGGCATGAAATTAGGACCACATCTCTTCGACCTTTAGTTCAATGATGCCCCTTAGGTGGTAAAAAACAAGATAAATAAACGAAAACAACACAAAGGAGGCGATTCTATAGTCAAAAATACAACCAAGATCTCATCCATGCAGAATCCTTTGATTTAGTCGGTCTTCTAATGTGTTCCAACGAGTCAGTCAACCAGCGTCTCCACACCAAACCCATCTATTAAAACATGAGGCCGCAGCAGAAGACCCCCCAAACCCCATGCTTTGACAAGAATACGACATCAGTTCTTCTCTACCAGAGCTATACCCTTTTGAAATGGAATAGTTCTGCTGACGCCCCGTTTGAGCTGTTTGTCAATCCGTTGGAGAGGTATTGGCTGACATCAAGTCGAAGCTGGAATGGGTTGCTGTCACAAGACAAGCCATTATCCGTACCTACCAACCTGAGTCAACTAAGGAGCGAATTCTGACCGACAACTCCTTATTGTGCTCCAAGCTACTATTTAAGGTAAACTCAAGCAAACAATATTTTTTGGGAACCCAAAACGTAAGTGGAGGGATAACTGTGACATCGCAAATGTTGTCCGTCTGTCTGTCTGTCCGCCGGTCCGTCTGTGCGCGCCATAACTATCGAAGGGAATCAGATATTTTGATGAAACTTGGTGTGAGGAATCTTTGGGTTAAGAATTAGGTCGAGTTCGTAGATGGGCTCTGTAGCCCTACATTTAGGGGTGGGGGAGGGGGTTTAAATTAACGGGCAAATGAAATATTCTTAAACAGGTAATGTCATAGTCGATTAAGGGGTAAACAGGCATGCTGACGATGGTGAAAGATTTTCTCGCCGGCCAAGTAGTTCGTCCGGAATCCGGTAAAAACCGGAAGTTGGTTAAAAGTAAAAGTTTCATCTGAAGCTGATTAAATGTTTGATTTAGGGTAAGAAGACATACTGAGCACGATGGTGAAAACCATTTATTAGCCAGGCAACTAGTTCACCCGGAATCCGGCCAAACCGGAAAATTTGTTAAAAGCAAAAGTTTTATCTGAAGTTGATTAGATGACGTATTTAGAGGTAAGAAGAGTCGCTGAGTCATATAATTAGTCCGGAATCCTGCTGTAACCAGAATTTTTTTTAAGTCAAAGTTTTATTAAAATTGATTAGATGTTCTTTGTGGGGATAAGGAGAGATACGCTCAATTAGTTTCTGAATTTTCTTTTTTTATTTGCTGGACTAGTAGTTAGCTCGGAATTCGAGCGAAACCGGAAACTTGGCAGAAGTAAAGCAGGAAGTTTCGGTCAGTATCGTCAAAATAGATATGGCTTATAGAGGAATATCTGAACTTGGTTTTCTCTGATGATTAGCCTGGCGAAGACTGGATCTGGCGAAGACAAGACCCAATTGTCTGGATCAAGTATTAGATTTTTGGGATCCCATCGACACCTTTGGTCCTGTTTCTTATGGTAACTCGGCATTGTGACTTCGCAGACTCGTGATAATCAGCTAACTAGAGCTGTTTCTTATTCTGTAACTCTTGTACCAACACAAACACGTTGTCGGTGTACCCCCCCCCCCCCCCCCCCGCCTATATCATACAAGAAACTAAAGTAAAAAGTTCGAACCAAGAACTTTTAATCCCTATGGGAGAACAAACCTGTTCAGCCCGTTTGGCGTGAAAAAATATCTGACAATTATGAGCGCACGCTAACCCATCCCTTGTTGGCGGGTGTTTCTCGGTCAGTAAAGTTAGGAAACGAACGGTTGCATGGAGATAACAAGGATTTTTAATTTAATAAAACTGAACTGAACTGAACTGCAGCTCTTTCATAAGAGCTGGATAGAACTTCATAAGAACTAGAACTACAGGCTCTTGAAATACTGAAATGATGAATGGATGGGCATTACCGATTTATATGAAGAACACTTTCCATCGCCACAGAAAGTTATTTTGTTACCGTCAGAAAAATGTCCAGCAATTTACGGTACCACACTGTCAGAAGTTTCATAAGAAATAAAAAAGGATGCACTTTTTTAACAGATAACACATAGGATGTTAGCTGTTCCAATTTTGCAACTGTCAGGCACAAACATCGCCAGATACATCTGCTGTCTTTTCTATTAATCATCCTGATATTGGAAAAGTCAGCAGATTCTCTTTTGGCATATTTTCGGCTCATTGTTATGTGTGACGTCCAATGCATTCTTTGGAAAATCACGAAAAACATCCCAAGTGTTGTATGTTCAAACTGTGCATCCTTCCCAGTTTCCCCTGAAACTGTGCAGGTCTCTCTTCCCATTATTATGTTTTACAAAGTTAGCTTAGCCTGATCGATTACTCAAGGTAATGGAGAAACAGCTCATTGAGGAGGGATATTTTTGCTCCTTCGAAACACATAAAAGAATTGCATGAAAAAGCAGTAGAAACATAGTAAAGTGCAAGATAACCAAGTTAGCTCGGACCCAGGGGGGGACTGGTATGAAATCTGAGGACCCGAGCCGGGTGGGGTGGGTCATTTTTGCCGCGATTTAGCAGATTTTATTTGGGTGGTCCTCTTGGTTTTTTATTTTTGTACACTGACCCAAGCAACATATCATTTAGCAGGAAATCACACGGCCGAAACAGCTGGGACAAAGAGACCTATAGATGTCTTATTCTGAACATCGTTCTAGTACAAGTACAAGAAGCCTATTCACTTTCCCGTCAAAGCAAACTGAATCTGGAAACAATTGTACTAACTTTATTTCAATTAAGTTAACATTACGATTATAAGCATACAGTTTAAAAAGTAGTCAGGTAATAGTAGTAAAGCACGGACTTCTTTCGCATGTCTTTTGGTGCCACAGAGTGCTGGTGATCAATTTCATGGTGCCTCCTTACACCAAGACGCAGACTTTGCTTCGTTTCCGAGGTCAACAAAACCAAAGGTTTCGATGGGATCTCAAAAATCTAATATTGGATCCAGACAATTGAGACTTGTCTTCGCCAGGCTAATCATCAGAGAAAACCAAGTTCAGATATATCTCTATGAGCCATATCCGTTTTGACGACACTGACCGAAACTTCCTGCTTTAATTTTGCCAAATGGTTTTCACCATCTTGTTCAGCATGTCTTCTTACCCCTATATCGAACATCTAATCAACTTCAAATAAAACTTTTACTTTTAACAAACTTTCCGGTTTTGGCCGGATTCCGGGCGAACTACTTATCCGGTGACAAAATGGCTTCTACCATCGCGTTCACCATGTCTTCTTACCTTATAATCGGCTATCACATTAGCTGTTTAAAAATATTTTGTTTGCCCCTTAATTTGAACCCCCACCCCTAAATGTAGGGCTACAAAGCCATCTACGATCTTGACCTTACCCTTGACCCAAAGAACCCTTACAACAGGTTTCATCAAAATATCTCATTCCCTTCGAGAGTTATCGTGCTCACAGACATACGGACATTTTTCGATGTCATAGATATCCCTATACTTACGTTTTGGGATTCCAAAAACTTACCGTAGTGGTTTATAAGGGTACCCTTCAAAGAATGAGATATAGGGTTGATAGACCGGTTCGTGCTACTAAAGATAGGAAACACACTTTTCTTGAAAAAAAAAATTGACGTTATTAGTTTTTACTTCACCCATCTCCTGAAGGGAAACATGAAAAATTAAAATGACGAGGATCCGGGTATAACAAGACCAAAGGTTTCGATGGGATACCAAAAATCTGTCGGCCTTGCGCTTAACAGTCTTGCAAGAAAGTGCCTGTTGTCTCACGAAGTCATTTCAGACAGGCTTATGAAAGCACGTTTCCAACACAAACATGGCAAAATGACAGTTCTAGTGTGTTATGCTCCGACGAACGATTCCGATGACGACATCAAAACAGAATTTTATGGTGAGCTCTTCAGAACACTCACAAGCGTATCCCCCACGACATCAGCGTTCTGCTTGTGGACTTCAACGCAACAGTAAGATACGACGCCGGTGTATGGAGAGGCACCATAGGACCCGTAACGCCGGACCCCCTCAATGACAATGGTCTGCGCCTACTCGAGCTCTGCAGATCTCACGACCTTGTTGTTGCAAACACCTACTTCCAGCGCAAAACCATCCACCAACATACGTGGTACAGCAACGATGGCCGCACGAAAAAAAACCGTCATCGCTGAGGAATTCCAGAACGTATAGATCAGCCGAGCTCGGAAACGCTGACCACAGACTTCTCTGCGCGGAAGTTCAGCTTCGCCCGAAAGCTAGCGGTCAGAAACGAGGCCAACCGTCATTGATGTCTTGGAACTGAAGGAGTCGGATGCCAAGCGAAAGTATGCCGTCGAGGTATCTAACCGGTTTGAGCTACTTCGTACACTCACCAATAGCGAAGATACCTGGAAGTACTTCAAGTCTCAGACGAACGAAGCCGCACAACTAGTTCTAGGCAAGAAGAGGCGCCCCAAAAAAGCTTGGATTTCAGAAGAAACTTCGCATGTCATAAAACTGAGGCGGAAGGCCAGACTACATGATGGCATGGCGTCTTACAGGAAGCTAAATGGTATCCGCAACAAACTCATCCACCGAGACCGAGCGAAGCTCGTCCAAAATAAAGCTGACGAAATCGAAGACACGGCAAGGAAGAAAGACATAGGCAGTCTCTTCAAGCATCTTCGAGATCTCACAGAAAGCAAGGCTCCTACAGTGGGACCCGTCTTTTCAAGAGACGGGACTCTTCTTTCGGATGAAAGCTCGTGCCTCAATCACTGGAAGGAACATTTCTCCTCACACCTGAACAGCACTACTCCCCCTGTAGCAGCAGACGAAAGACTCCGTCAGTCTTCCAGCCCAGCCATCGAACTTGGCGATCTCCCCACTGAACCATTTAGCACCGTAGAAATCAGAAGCGCGATGCATAGGCTGAAGAACAACAAGGCCTCTGGTGTATGCGGCATAAGTTCACAGTTGCTGAAATATGCGGGCCCAGTCGTGCTCGTTCTTCTGCAGACTCTCTTCTCTGTTGTGTGGGAAACGGAGGTCATTCCGGAAGACTGGCGAAGAGGATAAATCATCCCCTTATGGAAGAGAAAAGGCAGTCGAAGTGACTGTGCCAATTACCGGGGAATAACCCTTCTCTCAGTACCTGGCAAGCTCTTCTCTATGGTGCTTCTGGATCGTTGCCGAAACATTATCCGCCGAATCCGGCGACCAGAACAAGCCGGTTTTGTGTCAGAGCGACCGACCATAGAGCAAATATTCACAGTCCGTCAAGTAGTGGAGTGTTTCGACAGAAAGCATTCATCGCCTTTGTCGACTTCCGAGCTGCCTTCGATTCAATAGACCGGGATGTCCTGTGGAGCATCTTGAAGTCCATCGGCCTCCCAGACAAGTACTGCAGACTTTTCGAAGCCCTCCATCACGAGACCGAGAGCTGCGTCCAAGTCAACAGCCGACGAAGCCCGTTCTTCCGAATTTCTACAGGGGTTCGGCAAGGTTGTGCCGTTGCGCCCGAACTGTTCAACGTCATCATAGACCACGTCATGGCGAAGACGACCTCAAGGCTTGGATTTGGACTCAAATTTGGCGATCGCATTCTCTCGGACGCCGACTTTGCCGACGACCTGGTGCTCATGGCGCAATCCATGGATCAACTGGTGGAAGCACTTCACATCCTTCAAGAAGAAGCTGCGAAAGTAGGACTACATGTCAACTGGGACAAAACCAAGATTATGGCCGTAGATCCATCCTTTAGCAACACCAATCCTCCTGTGGCCCTGGACCAAACAACTACTGTCGACGTGGTTCAGCAGTTCACCTACATGGGCTCTGTCATTGCTGCAGACGGCTCGCGTCTCCCTGAACTACAAGCAAGAATAGCCAAGGCATCCGCTGCAATGGGAAGGTTAAATCGTCACCTTTGGCGGAAACCAAATATTAGTCGGAACACGAAGCTGCGAATATTCAACGCCTTGGTAGGTTCTGTAATTCTTTATGGAACAGAGACCTGGCCGGCTACAAGCACAGCTCTCAAGACTGTAGACGTGTTCCAGACGAAAAGCCTTAGGAAGATAGAGGCCTGAGATGGTTCGACTACGTCAGCAATGAGAAGCTATTGCAGACAACGCAGCAGACACTGTTCTCCATCCAAATTGCACAGCGCACTCTACGATGGTACGGTCACCTCCTCAGAATGCCTTTACACCTACATGCGTAAATCGTGCTAGACTTCAACCCCGCAGAAGTCGGCTGGAAACGACCCCGCGGCAGACCGAAAATCGCTGGTCCGATAGTCTTTCCAAATACTTGAAGCTGGCAAACATCGACACCCACGACGCACCAGCGCTAGCTCCTGATCGCATCACATTGAGGAGGCTGACATCACTCTCTACGCTGAGCGAGGCCCGGCAGGAGACATAAGTCAAGTAAGTCAGTCAAAGATCCAGACAATTGAGTCTTGTCGTCGCCAGATCCAGTCTTCGCCAGGCTAATCATCAGAGAAAACCAGGTTCGGGTATACCTCTATAAGCAATATCTATTTTGACGACACTGACCGAAGCTTCCTGCTTTACTTCTGTCAAATTTCCGGTTTTGGCCGAATTCTAAGTGAACTAATTGTCAACGTATATCCTTATCTCTATAAAAGAACATGTAATCAACTTCAAATAAAAAACTTACAAAAAAGATCCGGTTACAACCAGGTTCCGGACGAATTATATGTCCGGGTAAAAAATGATTGTCATATACCGACTCAGCGCATCTTCTTACCCCTAAATCTGTCACCTAATCAACTTCAAATAAAACTTTTGCTTTAAACAAATTTCCGAGTTTTGGCCGGATTTCGGGCGAAATAGTTGTCCGGGTAGAAAAATGCTTTTCACATAAGTGTTCAACATGTCTTCCTAACCCTAAATTGAACATTTAATCAACTTCAAATAAAACTTTTACCTTTAACTAACTTTCCGGGTTCTTAACTATTTGTCCGATGACAAAATGGTTTTCACCATCGTGTTCAGCATGTCTTCTTACCCCATAATCGGCTATCATATTAGCTGTTTAAAAATATTTTGTTTGCCCCTTAATTTGAACCCCCTCCCCCCCCCCCCTAAATATAGGGCTACAAAGCCCATCTACGAACTTGACCTTACCCTTGACCTTACCCTTGACCAAAAGAACCCTTATACCAAGTTCATAAAAATATATCATTCCCTTCGAGAGTTATCGTGCTCACAGACAGACGTATATTTTTGCGATGTCATAGTTATCCCTCCACTTACGTTTTGGGATCCCAAAAACTTAAGAAAATCCTTCAGGTCTGCTGGAATAAGCTTTTTACTTGGATAGTCTTCTTGATAATAATAAAAGGAGTACAGCATACTTCTAACCTTGTGATTTGGAATCGAACGATATGCTATACACCCTGCTATTGGGGGTGGTGTGTGAAATATTTTTTTTTTTTATGCCATTTTTTTCGGTAGGTATTGGGGTACCCCTAGCGGTCTCAGATTTCATACCAGCCAGGCGGGGGTGGGTGGGTCTTTTTTCCGAAAAAGGCCAGATTTTAGGCTAGGGGTCCTCAGATTTCATACCAGTCCCCCCCTGCTCGGACCGAAGAATTTCAAAATAACTCGAAGCTGAGGTGGAGTAGTGGCGCTTCCAAGGAAGTCACACAAAACCAAGAACAAATAATCAGATAGAACCTCCGTCTCCCTATCTCTGTACTATGGCTATGCGGAGTCGAGTATTTACCCGTACCTTTTCCGCTGCTTACGAGCAGAGGTTAGTAGCTTCGCGCCACATGACGTTCTGTTCTGTTACCTCTACAATTAGATACATCGCACTGAAGTGGGCTTGAGGAAAAGTAGAAAACAAAGCTGATTGATCCTCTGAACGCGCTCAAGAGTGGGTCCGCGCGCGGAGCACTCCTCCTGCATTTTCTTTATCTGCGATGAGCAACGGCGACGACGGAAGTAGAGTAGACGGGTAACAAGCTACAGTAAATACCTCTAGGTCCTCCCAGTTTTGTCTATCTGATTATTTGTTCTTGATAAAAGGCAGATGAAACAAGACTATGAAATACTCACATAGGCTGCATCCTGATGGAAGAGAATCCTGTGTAAAAGAATTCAGTAAAGAGTTGTTATAAGACACCAGGAAGACTAAGAACAGGGCTGATGCAGCAATCAGGTAGAATATCTTCCTCATAATATCCCCGGTATTTCAATGACTAGAATGGTACAGCGAGAGTAAATCCTCAGTCAAAAACTCTGCTATGGTAGAATCTTCATTGGTCCTGAAAATAACAAAAAAAATGTAGGATAAAAAAAAATGGCAGGTCACGCATTTTATTAGAATACATGATAAACTTCAATGTACCCTTCCACAAACCTTTCTTCTGAACCTTTGCAACCAATGTTATTTTCCTACAGCTTACAGAATTCAGTCTGCCCACATCTCTCCCCCAGTAAGGAGAGTAGCCAAGTAAAGAGACCATACTTGATGGAGCAAGGATTCTGCTGGCCCGAGCCACTGCAAAATGCAGTGCCTGTGCTGTGCATGAGTTGAGAGATTCTCCTGCCCATGAGAATCCTTTGCAATGGAGGGTCTCCAGCCAGCAGAATCCTTTTTGATGGAGTATGGTAGCTTTTACTTGGCTTTAGGAGGGGGTATGTGATCTTGATTTTACACATCCTCTAATGGTGCCACGAAATATTAAATGAAATTTCCATGCTGTCCTGAAAGTCAAGAGGCAAACTGATTTTTTGTTCAACAGTCATCAAAAGTAACCAAAGGATCTGTTTTGAACATGTCAGTCATTGGATGAATGCTGAATCTCGAATGTAGGCTACAGGACTGGTACAGATTCCATTGAAAGTGTACAGAAACGTGCTCTCAGAATTATATACAGAGGACCTAAAATGCCTTATTGTTTTCTTTTAAATCATTTTAAACTTGAGACCCTCCATCATAGACGGGAGAGGCTGTGCAGAGATTTTGGTATGAAGTCCCTACAGGACCCCTCCTTCCGCTCCCTTCTGCCAGCCTCTCTTCCAACCTCAACGTTTGCGTCCTCAAAGAGCCTCTGCGGAGCGAATACCCAAGCTATAACCCCGCTACTACCGTACGGAGCGGTATCGTAATAGTTTTATCAGTAAATTTGTACATATTTTCAACAAAGAGGTTTAATCATTCTTGTGTGTGTCTCACTTCTATGTTTTTGTGTCAGGCCATATTCAGTTTGAATTATTTATCTCGATATTATGACAGACATTATTGATTTGCCTTCATGTATATTGACATATTCAACACGCCATTTGGCCCCAAGCCACAATATGTGTTGATATTTGAAATAAACTGAAACTGAAAACTGAAACCCGGGTTACCTCACCTCTTTTTTACACCATCTCAAATTTTGCAGCACACATTTCCCCAAAATGCTTAGATTTGAGTGAAAGTTGAAGATTGAAGTTGAAAAATCCCACATATAACCTATTTCTAGGTCCGAACCATGGGAAGTTGGGCAAGAGGTATTTTTGTGACGTTCACCCCTACTAGCACCAACCCATAACTAACCCTACTAGCACCTACTTACAACAAGCGACAAAATGGGCTCCTAGCTCTTTTTTAAAGTAATGAATGTGAAAGGATTATAGGTCACGCACTGAAATAATGAAACAAAGCAGAAAATTAGGTTTTAGTTTTATATCCCTGATGCGGTGACTTTAAGCTGTCACGAGTGTGTCTATTTACTTCAGGCAGAGGCGTCACTAACCAATATTTGTGTGGGGGTGGGGGCGAGGAGGCATTTACCAACTGGCTGGTAATTTTTACCTACTGTTTCCGCAGAAAAAAACGACTGTTTTCAACAACTAAGAATGACAGTTTTGAAACAAATTGACTGATTTTCAGAAAAATCCACTGTTTTTCAGAAAAAACGAATATTTTGATGAAAAATCGACCAATTTTCAGAAAAAATGACTGTTTTCATGAAAAACATTGACAGTTTTGACGAAAAATTGCGGCTCTTCGTGCAGACTAAGTTATTTTTTAAGGACTGGCCGACAGCATTGGGGGGGGGCATCCCCCCTTCCCCCCCCCCCCCCCAGTTGTGATGCCCCTGACTTCATGTTTCAATACTTACTTTCTAACAGAATTTGCACTTAACTCGCTCACTTTCCCGAATGTGATTTTTCAGAAGCCTTCACGCTTGACACCTATGGTTCTTAGTTTTATTCCCGATGAAAGATGTATCTCAAAATAGTAGTATGAAGTAGTACGAAAAAGTAGCATGCAGTACTAACAATGCTACTACATGCTTCTACTTCAAGGCTACCATGCTACTGAATACTACTATATGCTACTATTAGCAAGACTGGATACTACTATGGCAAGACAAGATGCTACTGGATACTACTACATAAGATTGGACCAGTCTGAGGCACATTAAATGATTGTACTCTTTGCTATTACATAGTATTACATGCAACGTTTTCGTACTACTACCATACTACTATGCAGGCTACAAATTTTTCATCGGGTTACTTAGTCCTACATGGTATTACTTGATTTAATCCTGCTGAAAATGGTGCAACATAACATCCATTGGGCAAATCCCTTTTATTGGTAGCTGGAGACTTAGTTTTACTTTAAAATTACCGGGCTGAGATGTCTACTTGAGCTTGAGCTTTTGTCATGGTTTAAAGCTGTTTTATTTAGCCTTGTCAAGGGAATGACTCATCAGATAAGCACAAATAAAATGCAGTGGAGAAATCTACCCAAGACAGGACCGAAACTTGCTCTGAGTCTGAGATCATGTCGGCATTCACTGCATTCTGTCTGACAGGGCACTGACGATTGTCAGCTGACAGGAGAAATAACAAGCCATTAAGCAGACAAGGCAGTTAAATAAAATGGCTTTTTGCTGACAGGACTGAGATACCTTTTCAATGTATTAAAGGGAGTAGGTTTAACTTCACCTGCTCTTTTTAACAACTTGGTTCTTCCAGCTAAAAATTCTGTTGAGTGCACGAGTATTTATGGCTGTATCTGACATTTCGAATTTTAGTCGCACTTTTTTGTAAAGTGAGAGTACGATTTCGAAGCTAAAACATGAATATCAGCAGATCGGACTGAGTTTTAATGTTGATAAAACTGTAGCAATTGCTTTCAATCTGAAGGGTAATCCAGACAAGCGACTTGAACTTTCTGAAATATCTATTCCGCTTTCTGACCGTCTTGTTTACCTTGGTATGCCCATATCGGAAAAACCATTAAAGAAACCATCAAGCTTGCCATTCAAAACCTAACTAAAAAGATAGAGATGGCTTATGCTTCACTTGCTTCTAATACCACACATCTTAATCGGTTTCATCTTTCTATACTTTACAACAGTCTAACTGTGCCCCATCTTCTTGCTATGTCCCCCATTTGGCAATTTTTGACTGCTTCTAATAAAAAAGATGTTCACCAGATTTATTTTAAATTTGCCAAGTATCTGCTGCATTTGCCCTCTCGAACCAGTAATTCTCTCTTGGTGCAGAAATTCCATCTGGTTCTGCCTGCTAAGATTATAAATAAAAGAGTGGAAGATTTCAAATCTTCCGCCAGAACTGAACCACCAGTGGTCTTCCCTTTTCGTGTAATCTGTAGTGATGTTTGTATTGTGTTTAGTGTAAAGTTTTCCTATGTGCCTTGTCTTTTTTTTTTTTTTTTTTTTACTCCGTCACTAGGGCTACATGCCCTTCGTTGTTTGGGTGGGTAATAAATAGATTGATTGATTGACAGGACTGAGACAGGACACAGACAAGGGTAAATTGAATGCGTCTTTGGACTTGTGACTCGGCCAGATTTCAATACGAGTCCGAGTCCTGCTCTCTGAACAACGAGACCAAGTAAAAAGACACTCAAGACGAGTCCAGGGTCCGAGTCCACCAGCAAGCATATGAAATTGCACTCTTCAAAGTGAAATAACCTTTGCAGAAAGATACAGTAGAGGTATGCTTATGTGAACGTTTGTTGACAGTGGACTTCGCCATTTACATGCACTTGCTGTGATTAGATCTAACTACTAGTTAGCCAGAGTAGATAATTAAGGGATCAGAAAACACCTGTATAAGTATTTTGCATCTGCATTCTACCATTCAGCTCAAAACTGCACTGTTCACATTAAAGTAACTGTTCACATAAGCATACCTCTACTGCTCCCAGTTTCAAAATGTTTACCAGATTGTTTGGTCTTTTCCTTGGTCACTCTGATGTTCGAGACCACAACAATACAAAAAGAGCTCAGACTTGACTATTTTCTGTAGAAAGTTCAACAAGCAGCCGCAAATTTTATTCTATCCTGATAGCATGTTCACACGGATCTGAAACAGCGGCCAATTCTCGCGATTCTCTTTTTCCGCGAAACAATTGTGGGCCACACGTCACGGAAACACGGAGCGTGTTCCACCCTTCTACAAATAGTAACTATTAGTAATAATCATTAACTATTTATAATATATAATAATTATAACTATATAATATATTAATATTAAAAATATTATAAATATTATATATAATATTTATACAATAATTATAACTATTTGCTTACCACGCTCGGGAGCGTAGTAAGTGTAGTAACTATGGATCTCTGTAACGTGATTGGTCGGATAAAATACTACATTAACTCTGCATTTTTTGCAACGTTTTGGTTTCGGACTAGAATTTTCGTGAAATTTTACGTGCAATTAATACCGAGAAAAATTTCATGAGAAATGCTGCAACGATGCAGCATTTTTATGCGGAATTTTGAGGAAGAAGCGGAAAGCGCGCCGAAGTGATGCTATGTTAAAATGAATAGTAGTAGTTTTCTAGGGGAAAATGGCCTGAAAACATTAACATAAATATTTGATAAGTAGTCAACTTAAAGACAAAAATGCTCCTCAGCCGGGCTTTGAACCCAGGACCCTCTGCTTACAAGGCAGGCGCTCTACCATTTGAGTTAACGAGGGGCTTGTGACGGAGTTTGCAAACCACTTAGAAGCCGGCAATAGGAACAGTGATCCCGCACGAAGGCAAATTCATCTAACCATGCCACCTATGTATTATTATAAGATATATATGTTTGTAATAATGATGTTTGAAAGTAAAAAAACAAAAAAACAGTCTAGATTCATTTTTGAATTAATATCGAATAAAAAGAGAAAAAACTGCTATCATCAAAAATAATACGGTCCTTTTTTCACTGTGGGGTGACAGGAAAATGTACTTAAATTATTACTTTTCCAACGAAAAAAAATATCAGGCAAAAAATAGATCAGAAGTATGATTTAGAATGGTTCTAACTTTTCTCACAACCCCATACAAGTTCTGGAAAGCTTAATGTAACAAGAGCTAACTTGTCGGAACAGGTAGCATGTTCGTCAGTTTCTCCCCCTGCAGCTCCCCCCCCCCCCCCAGTGATCAGACCCACTCCAGACTTGAGTTTCATGCACGTCCGATCACCCGTTCCTAAGTTACAAATGTTACCAGATTACTGATTCCCCATCCCTCTACTCCGCCCACGCTGATCGGATGGGGAACGGACTATTTTCAAGTCAATATGTTAGAGTCCCTAATAGGCCTGCCAAGTTTCATGGTCCTAGCACATCTGGAAGCACCCTAGCTCGAGATCACTGGAATTCCGGAAAACCCCCTCCAACTTCCCCTACCGTGACACGATCCGGTCCTGTTTTGTCAGGAATTTACCTAGGGTTTACGCTTGTTCTTCCAACCAAGTCCAACCTCAACTTTAGAGGATTCAGGGAGATTTCTGGTGCCCCCCTCCAGCTCCCCCCCCCCCCAGTAATCAGATCCGGTCCAGACTTGAAACTGAACATCCGAGACACTTGTTCTTAATACTTCCCAAGTTTCATGCACGTTCGATCACCCGTTCCAAAGTTGTGAGTGTTTGGAACGGGTCTACCCCTCTACTCCCCCCCCCCACGATGATCGGATCGGGGAAGGGACGATTTTCAAGTCAATGTGGTAGAATCCCTAAAATGCCTGCCAAGTTTCATGGTCCTAGCACATCTGGAGGTATCCTAACTCGAGATCACCGGAATTCCGGTAAACCCCCGCCCAACTCCCCCCCACTGGGACACGATACAGTCCTGTTGTTGTCAGTATGGTTTAAGCTTGTTCTTCCCACCAATTTCCATCCCGATCCCTCGAATCTGAGCCTTTCAGAAGATTTCCGGTGCCCCCCGGCCTTTCTAGCCCCCCCCCCCGCACTTGTTCTTGATACTTGTCAAGTTTCATGCACGTCAGTAGTATATAAAGCCGGGTTCTACTCCACCCTCCCCCCAATTTCAAAACCCCAGTTTAACATCAATTTCTTAAATTTTAACATCCTTTTTACCAAATTATCCCCCTTTTTAAGAACATTTTTATTTTCTTAATTCCAAAATAAAGGATACAAGAAATGAGAATATTACCCTTTACTACATATAAAATACTACAATATACTACTACTTCTTTTTTTTTTACATTTTTAATTTTTTATTCAAATATTACTGAGTAAACAGTTCTAAATCCACATATGTTTCTTTGTTCTTGTTTTCGCGTACAATTGGTTGCAAAACTAGATTTTTCTTTAAAAGTAATTCGTTAGCAATGGCATTATATTTCTGTGTTATAAACAAATCACAGGGTTTGTCATTATGATTAATAACTACAACCAACTTATCACCGTATTTTGTCTTAGCAATTCTCATTTTAACAATAGTATATTTCAATCCTAGAACTAGTTCTTCTTTCCTGATTGTCTGATTGTATTTATTCATTCTGATTGTATTCAAGACTTCCTTTGTGGACTCCATTTATTAGGGGATGATTTTATTAAATAAAAATCCAGACTCACAAACTCACATACATATTTTTATTGATAATATCTAATGTAAAAAAAAAAATCCAAATCGATATTCATCACATCATCAAATTAAAATCTCCTCGAGGTACCCACAATTCTGCCTCTAGTACTGATAAAGCTCTTAGGGCAACAAAAAATCTCATTGCGCATTAGTATTCACATCACAAAATATTTCGTTGCGGAGATTCTGCAGGCCCCGTTGGTGTAGTGGTCTAAGATGTTGCAACGTCTTAGATCAACCACTTCATCAATGATGTCGTGAGATCGAATCCCGCCATCAACTTGAGGTTAATGGTGAGGATGGCGAACAAAAAACTCAGAGGGTTTCCTCCCCTCACGGGGCACCCCAGACACACCATAAAAAATAATAAGACGACAAATAAACATCTTCAATCTTCAAAGTCTGGGGTGGGAGGTTTTGCAAAAATTTTATATTTTTGGTAAATTTTCTTGTATTTTGATAGTTTCGTTCTTACAATATTTATAACCGTTCAAGCGAACCTGTTTCATGTATTTTTCGCGAGGAAAAAATCGAAAGGTTTTACGCATCTCTGTTTCTCTCTGAATTACCTCCTCAATTGTTAATTGTCCGCATTTTAGCATTGAGAACAACTCAGTATAAAAATTGTAATTTGTCCTAAATTCTGCTTTTCTATCAGCAATGCTTAACTGCTTTTCAATTATTTCGATGATAACAGCACCCAAACTTAAAGAAGCTAAAGGTAGCACTAGAAACGCAGACATTCCTGCTGCCGAAAAGAGGAATTTGGATACAAGTAAGCTGTTACTTATACGATTGTAGTACTTGTAACTGCGACGGTAAACATACATTTTCTTTTCTAATTCTTCCATTTATTATGTAATAAAATTGTTTCAGAAATTATTTGATTGAATGAAAGGTTCGCGATTCGGAACACATCCGCCACCTGCTAAACTGTATGGAATCTTTCTTGACTGATCGGAGAGAACCTAGATAGCGCTTGCTCCTTGAAACACAAAACACATCTGCTATCTACGGAACTCTACTGAAACTTTCTTGACTGATCGGAGAGAATCTAGATAGCGCTTGCTCCGTGAAACACAAAACACATATGCTATCTACGGAACTCTACTGAAACTTTCTTGACTGATTGGAGAGAATATATACAGCGCTTGCTCTGTGAAACGCATACTGAAACCAGTGCTTTTCTTTACGACTAAGAAAACGCAGTCGGGAGAAATTTATTAATAAAAATGTTCCCCTATTAAATGATGAATACTGCAGAGGTTATTCAGCTTTGTAAAAAGGTTATATCGAACAACAAATCGGTTATACAAAGATTATCGCTATACACATATAATGAACTGCGGACTTATGCGAAAATTAATAAAATCAAAACAAATGGAGCTAAGAAACATGAAATAACAAATAATATAATAAACCATCTTAATAAGTATATTTTGATAGCTGAAGATAAAATTAAAATTGAACGCAGAAACGAAAGAACTCATAATAAGAACAGACCATCCGACTACAAACCAGAACCGAGATTACGAACCATTCTGGAAGATGAGATAAGAGAAAATAATATCACCATTACAAAACTAAAACAAGAATACAATGATAACAAAGAAAAAGAGACAAGCGAATTAAAGAAATTTCTGAAAAACAAGAACCTATCAACTCGCGGAAACCGAGAAGAAGTCATACAAAAGGTTGAAGAATACTATAATAATATTATTACCAAACATAAAGATTCCGTACAGAAAAATAGAGATATCATAAGAGATCAAACAGAAAGACGTGATAACAGTAGACAGAAAGTAGTCGATTTATCAACTCTCTTCATAAATAAGAAAAAAATTAAAGAAGAAAAATTAATTCCTGATCATGTATTTAGAACGGAAGAAGAACAGCAGCCTACTATTTTTAGCGAAAGTGAGAATATATTCACTGTAAACGTTTCAGTTCAAGGTAATGGAGTTGACGAGCATACTCTTATTGCTTTTACTTTCGCAGATATACAGCGGCGAATGAACGAAATAAATCAATATAGAGTTCAGTTTGTAACTCGGGTTATTTTCCATCGACAGGAAAATGATGAAGAAGTAGTAGTGTATTACAACAGTACTTCTTGGATTATAAATAAAAATAGCATTCTTACTCATAATCATTTGAATGATAATAACAAGAGACTTAGTTCTTTAAGTAATACCCCTCGATCTGGGCTACAATTTAGTCGGTATGAAGGAATTGATTATAGGATGACACGAATAGAATCTTACATGGGAGGAACGTTTAAAATACTGCCAGATTTCGTAAAAAATAAAAAAGCGTGTATAAATATAAAAAATTTAGATCAAAAATGCTTTCTTTGGTCCATCTTAGCAAATCTACATCCAGCTAAGGATCATCCGGAAAGAATTTCGAAATATAAACAATATGAGAACGAATTTGATTTCGATGGGGTTACCAACTTCCCAATGGATACTAAAGATATACACAAATTTGAAAATATATACAACATTAAGATTTGTTTATTTCAAATTGAAAAAGAGAAAATTATCAGAAGTCATATACTAAAAAGTACAATCAATGGCAAAACAGCTAAACATGTTATTAATTTATTATATTTCGATAATCATTATGTATTGGTAAAGGATCTGAGCAGATTAGTTGGTAGTCAAATCTCTAAAAATAAAACAAAGACATACCTATGCACTTTTTGCGGAAGGCATTTTACAAAAGAAGAACACTTTGAAAAACATGAAAGTAAAAATAATTGCGAAGATCCTGATATAATAATGCCTCCTGAAGGTTCAAGTATACAATATAAAAATATTGCAAAACAAATGAAAGTACCTTATTGCATAATAGCAGACTTTGAGTCTTATAACGAAGAATACAATCAGGTAAACGGAAAGAAAACAATAAAAGTGGCCAAACAGAAACCATTTGCTTACGGATTTCAGGTATGCTGTTCCTTTGATACAAACCAGAACAAATACTATGACTATTTCGGTGAAGACGCTGCAAAACATTTTGTTAAAACCGTTACAAAAGTATCCACAGAAATTGCAAACAAATATGAAAGCAGACAAAGAAACCATACTTATACCAATTCAGAAATTACCGAAAAATGGAAAAATCTAATGGATAAGACTTGTCACATCTGTACAACTGAAATTACTGAAAATCCTCACTTTGATCACGACCACATGACAGGAGAAGATAGGGGATTTGCTCATGCTGAATGTAATATGAAATACAGGATTCCTAGGCATATCCCGGTAGTAATGCATAATTTATCAAAATATGACTCTCATTTATTTGTTAGAGAATTGATACCTGATAACGGAATTTTTGAAAGTGCAGAAAGTTTCATATCATTCTCGAAATCAATAAGTATAAGAAAGACGGATACGGAAATAAAATATGAGATCCGGTTTATAGATTCGATTAGATTTATGGCTTCATCTTTAGACAAACTATCAGCAAATTTAGCGAAATGTGATTGCAAAGTACCCTGTAATCATCTAAGAGAGAATTTCAAGTACACATCGAATAGTTTCAATAACGATGAAGAATTCAAAGAAATAATTAAAAAAGGGGTATATCCGTATGAATTCGTAGACAGTTTCGATAAAATGAATTGTACAAACTTACCATCCATAGAAAGCTTTTATTCTAGGTTGACAGGGAAAGGTATTGACAAAAGTGATTATAAAAGAGCGGTATCTATATGGAAGCAATTTAACTGTGAAACTTTACTTGATTATACCAAGTTGTACCTAAAAAGTGATGTGTTAATTCTATCAGATGTTGTGGAGAATTTCAGGAACGTTTGTATACATAATTATGATCTGGATCCACTTCATTACTTCTCAGCTCCAGGACTAACATGGGATGCTTTCCTAAAGCATTCGAAAGTAGACTTGCCGTTATTCTCAAAGGAAGACATGTATACCTTTATAGAAAAAGGAATAAGAGGTGGTGTATCCCAATGTATAAAAAGATACGCAAAAGCAAATAATAAATATACAAGTGATTATAATAAGAATAAGCCATCTAATTATTTAGTGTATTTGGATAAAAATAATTTATATGGGTGGGCAATGTCACAAGATTTACCAGCGAATGATTTCCAATTCATTTCCATACCGGATGATTTGAAAGAAAGGAATGAATATGAATCAATCGAGTATTACAACCATCTAAAAACTCATATCAATTCGATAATGAAATTACAGAATGTAGGTGCTATATATGAGGTAGACTTAGAATATCCAAAAGAACTACACGAATTACACAAGGATTTACCATTAGCACCCGAACACTTTAACGGTAAGCTATGTACCACAGTATTAGATAAAACTAACTATGTAGTTCACCACAGGAACCTAGAATTCTATTTACAAAAAGGTTTGATATTGAAAAGAGTACACAGAATACTAGGATTCACTGAAAGTGCTTACTTAAACGGATATATAGACCACAACACAGCACTTAGAACTAAAGGTACAAATGATTTTGAAAAGGATTTCTTTAAGCTTATGAATAATACTTGCTTTGGAAAAACTATGGAAAACGTAAGGAAGCGAGCGGATATGGAAATAATAACGGATAATGAAACAAGAGAAAAAATAATAAAGAAGCCCAACTTTAAATCTGAAATAATTTTTAGTGAAAACTTTTCAGTAGCAAGAATGTCAAAGGAAAAGATAAAATTAGACAAACCAATGTATATCGGCTTTGCTGTATTGGAACTATCCAAGTTATTGATGTATGAATTCCATTATGATTATATGAAGCCTAAATATGGAGATAAAATTGATTTGTGTTATATGGACACTGATTCTTTCATATATGATATTAGAACTGAAGATTTTTATCAAGATATCAAACAGGATTTGAATGAGAGGTTCGATACATCTGATTATGCGAAAGATAATCAATATGGATTTCCTAGTGTAAATAAGAAAGTGATAGGAATGATGAAAGATGAATTAGGTGGACAGGTTATGACAGAGTTTGTTGGATTACGATCAAAAGTATATGCTTATTTAAAGGACAACCAAGACCCTTCAAAAGCTAGCAAAAAACTGAAAGGAATAAAAACCAATATAGTTAAAGATAAAATTACGATTCAAAACTATAAGGATGTACTGTTTGGTAAAACGGAAAACCTTTCTATAACCCAGTATAACTTAAGATCATACAAGCACAATATGTTTCTAGAAGAGCAGAATAAAAAAGCGTTGGATCCTAAGGATGATAAAAGGATAGTATCAAGCGATAAATTTACAACTTTGCCTTTAGGTTATAAACATTAAATTCAAGTACCTACTTAAAAACTTCAAGTACCTACTTAAAAAATTCAAGTACCTACTTAAAAACTTCAAGTACCTACTTAAAAAATTCAAGTACCCACTTCAAAACTTCAAGTACCTACTTAAAAAATTCAAGTACCTACTTAAAAAATTCAAGTACCTACTTCAAAACTTCAGGTATATACTTAAAATACTCAAGTAAATCTTATAATGAAAAATTCTTCCTAAATAAATGAATGAAAAGGCTCCAATCAAAGTCTATGACTTTAGTGAAAAGAACACTTATCAGAATAAGCACGACCTTGCACCTCAGTGGCCATTTAGACTCTTAATTTGTGGTAGTTCTGGAACAGGGAAAACTAACCTTCTTTTGAATTTAATTTATGAATATCTTTGTTTCAACCGAATATACTTGTATGCTAAAGATCTTGAAGAAGATAAATATCAAGACCTTATAACCAATTTAACCACTTTGGAGTCACAATGCAAATCGAAAGTCTTAACAGTAAGTAACAATCTTGATGATATTGTCGATGTTGACGACTTAGACCCTGAGTACCAAAACTTGATTATCTTTGACGATTTTGTCACTGAAAAAGACCAGAAGAAAATAGAAGATTTATTCATAAGAGGAAGAAAGAAAAATGCCTCAATTATTTACTTGTCTCAAAGCTATCATAAAACGCCAAAGGTGGTAAGGCTCCAGTGCAATTATTTTGCATTCTTTCAGTGTTCTAATCCAAAAGAAGTAAAATTAATAAGACAAAGCCATGTATCCAGTATAGACGATGAAAAATTTCTCAAACAATTCGAGACTGCAACCAAGGGCTACGGTTTTTTCTTCATAGATTTAAAAATAAAAGATAAAACCCTTAAGTACAGGAAAAACTTTGAAAAATTTACCGGATAATTTATTTCTATAATAAATGAATAAATTTGGTAGTGTTGGAAAAAAGGTTAGTAACGAATCGAAAGTTACTGACGAAAATGGTAACATTAACCTACATGATAGACGAATTATAAATTTAGGTGATGCCAAGGCAGACAAGGATGCTATTAGCTTAAGATCTATGACTGTGATTATGAATCAATTTAAAGAACAAATGACTGCAGGACAAGTGCAAGCCAACCAATACTTTAGCGAAGATATCAACAGATTAACTGCGATAGATGATTCTCCTGATAATTCGTTGGTAAGGAACAAAGATAAAGGGTTATTTGTAAAAGAAATAGTTCGAGTTAATGATAAAGAGATTAACGCTGAAAACAAGTTGATAACAAATGTTCAAAACCCTAGAAACAAAAATGATGCTGTTAATTTAGCAACGTTAACTATGAATCTTTTAGATTATGACAAAAAGCTTCTTGGGCAACACACCCATAACGGTATAATTGAAGGAAAGTTTGCTGGTCAAAAAACTCGTATCGATAATATTGAAAGAGCAGTAGTAAATATTTTAAAAAGGCTTCTAGAGCTAGAGCTAAAACCTGTTGACAAACCATTCGTTACCAGAATAGAAAAAATGATGGCTGGTAAATAAATTTTATAAGATAAATTAATTCCCTAATAAATGGTTGAAACAATGGAGTATACAGTTTATTTGTCAAAGCTTCAGAAAGGAAAGCTGAAGAAATGTTTTGATGCTAAACAAAAATGTCAGATACGTGTTAGTCATAGTAGACAAAATGAACGAGAACCAGTCAAGTTACTTTTAAGTAAACGACAAATTGATAAAATTGAAACATGTAAAATGAATAATAAGGGTTGTGATATTGATGTATCATACAAGCAGATGAGAGAAGCGATTCAAAAAGGTGGATTACTTCCATTTTTAATACCGCTAGCAATTACCCTTGGTAAGGCAGCTTTAACAAGTGGTGCTGCTGCTTTGGGTACATTCGCTGGTAAGAAAATTATGGATAAAATGACCAACACAGGTGGTGCGCTAAAACTTCCTGGAACACAAAAAGTTACCGGTAATGGGGTACGTGGAAGGCCTAGGAAGTCAAAAAACGGGGACATCAAAAAAGAAGCAAAAGTAAAGTAGGACCTCTAACCAATTTTGATATTATGGATGCATTAGGGAGTATACCACAGTTTAGAGGTGTGTTCTCTTTAGATACGCTACCCAAACATATAAACGATTCGGAATGTGGTGTAATCAACTATGACAAACGTGGAATGCCTGGAACACATTGGGTTGCCTATTGTAATCTACCTGAATCCCCCTATGTCGAATTTTTCGATTCTTTCGGTATTCCTCCAGGAAAAGAAATAGTTAAATATCTAAAAAATTCAAAGAAAAAAATAGCTTATGAAAATCTTGCTGTTCAAAATATAGATGAATTAAACTGTGGTTTTCACTGCATTTCCTACATCCAGCGCAAAATGAAGTTGGTAGCTTTTCGTTTATAAAAATTGTTTTCTAATAAATGGAGATTTATTGTATGAAATGTAAAAAGAGCACTGATACTGAATCAATGTTTAAGGCAGTGTCACAAAAAAATAATGTTCCAATGCTGAAAGGGAATTGTGTTATTTGCGGATCGAGGAAAAATCGCTTTTTAAAAAAAACCTCGACGCAGAAAAAGATATTTTAAAGACGTATTATTCTAATTATTCAGGTGTGGATGATATTTACAGAAAATTAAAAGGAAATGGTGTTAAGGTTTCCAAGGATAAAATAAAAAATGTGTTGCAAAATGAGAATGTGTATACGTTACACAAACCTTCCTATCATAACTTTGAAAGGAGGCGAGTGTATGTTCACTATGTTGATGAGCAATGGCAAGCTGATTTAGTTGACATGCAGAAATATAAAAAAGAAAATAATAAAACAAATTACATTTTAACTGTTATTGATTGCTTTAGTAAATATGCTTGGTGTATCCCTCTGAAAGACAAAACGGGTGCTGAAATAATAAAAGCATTCAGTGTTATATTTAAAGAAAGAATTCCTAAGAAACTACAAACTGAAAAAGGTAAAGAATTTGTGATGAGAAATGTTCAATCTTTTTTGAAAAATAGCGGCATACACTGGTTTGCATCTGAAAGCGAATTGAAAGCGCAAATTGTAGAACGATTCAACAGAACGCTAAAAGAAAAGTTATGGAAATATTTCACTCACAATAACACTACTAATTGGATTGATATTTTACCTTTATTTGTGAGTAATTATAATAACTCGTACCACCGTTCAATACAAATGAAACCAGTTGATGCTAGTAAAAAGGTTAATCAGAAAAAGGTTTTTAGTGCTCTGTTTTCTCCAGTAGATGACTACAAAATCACAGGAAACGTCAAAGTAGGGGATTTAGTCAGAATTAAAAAAGAAAAAAGTGTTTTTGATAAAGGATATTTACCTAATTATACGGATGAAGTATTTCAGATAGCAACCATCAGACCTACCATTCCCATTACTTATGAAATATCTGACAAAAGTGGGGAATTAATTCAAGGAGGGTTTTATGAAAAAGAACTTTCAAAATTTATTATGAAATAAAATTACTTGTATATAAATGGATTCAAGACGCTTGAGTGATATGTTATCGGATATAGTGAAGAACAGAGAAGTTCAGAGAAGAAAGGTTCAACAAAATGAGATGGAGAAGGCAGGATTTCGGGAATATGCTTCAGAGTTAAACGCTCCAGTTATTATAGCACAAAAAGAAAACACTAAAGACACCATCAAAAAATTACAAGAGAACACTGAAATGATCATAAATAAACTACAGGAAGGTGATGATAGTTCAAGAACAAGGCTTCTCCAGATAGGTGAAACGAATCAACCATATCAGCTTCCAGTTTCAGGGGTAGAAATGCAGTCAACCGCTTTAGAAGCATCTCCAACAAGTATAAAAGTTGTTGATCTGAATGAAGGTGTTGATAAAGAGTTATTAAAAGCACTTAATGTGAAATATAGAGATAATCATAGAAGATATGAAGGGGAATATTTTGAGATGCCTCATTTTTATTATGATAACCCAGAGAATATAGAAGATGCTTTGGCTGAATTAACACCTATAAGTCAAAGTTATGGTGGTCTGAAAAGTAAAAGTTATAGTTCTAGTAAGTATGATAAAATTATTTTATTTATACAAGACTATAAGGATAGATTAAGAAAAATTCAATCTAGTATACCCTTTATCAGACAACAAGGAACTGGAATATTTATGAATTGTGATGAAATGATTTCAAAATTATACACTTTGATAGGTAGCAGAGTAAACGGAAATACATCTGATGAGGTGAGAAATGAAGCTATTGATATTTTGGATTCGTTAATGCGAAATAAATTTCTTACGAAGAGAAATTACAATTCAATATATAAAAAATATTTCTAATAAATGGTGTTGTTAAACATTGAAGGTAATGAAAGTATCATTGATATAACATTTAGTCAACCAATCGAATTGAATCGTAATTGGGATTATGAAATAGGTTTGAATCAGTGTACTTTGTGGTATTCATGGCATAATATAAGTGATAAATTTGGAAATAATACATTTAAATACAGGAAAGACGAAAAGGGGGGATGGATGAATGTTACTATTCCTAATGGGATGTATAACGATGATTGTTTGAATTATTTTTTGTGTCAGTATTTTGATACCCCAAAAGATAAATGTCCTATTGTAATTTCATCCAATCCAGCATCTATGAGATTTGTCATACTATTACAAGAAAAATATGTGTTTAGATTTAATAGTGACTTGTGTCAGATTTTAGGATTTGAGAAGGATAGTGAGATATCTAAGAAAATCAATGAAGGTACAAAGCTTCCGAATATAACAAGAAGCGTTGATAAAATTCAAATTCACTGCTCTCTTGTAAACAGTTCTATCGTAAACAAAAGTAAATCAGATGTCATTTGGACATTTGTTCCGAATACAGAACCGGGTTGTCAAATTGTTGAGAATCCTAGACAATTAATCTACCTTCCTATTAATACAAAAGACTTTATTTACTCCTTGAGAGTGACAATTACTGATCAGTTGGGAAGACCTATCGATTTGAATGGTGATAACGTTGGATACGTGCTGCATTTAAGAAAAGCTTAAAGGATTAGTGAAATAAAATTATTTACCTATAAATGTTGATTAATAATAAGCGATTACTTTATAAAAAGCAGTATGGAGTGGAATCGGTAGTGTATTCAAAAACATTGTTAATTCCCAGTTATTTCAAACGTCAGCAAAACAAATAAAAGATGGGGCTATGTCAATGTATAATAATATTATTAAACCGAGATTTGAGTTGTTGAAAAACAGAGCAATAGAATATGGGAAAGATCTGATCAATGTAAACAAGAAGGAACTCATTGATGTAATTGGAAACAAAAAATCGATGAAGGATCTTATCGGTACAAATAAAAGGATTTTAAATCAAAGAAGTCAGGACTTGATCAAAACGTTAATGACTGGAAATGGATTAAAGATTCTGAAATAAGTTTTATTTAATAATTTCTTTCTTATATAAATGGCAGTAAATAAAGTTATCAGTCCTCAATGGAACATATTTGACGAACCGCTTGTGGATGATACAGTGGTTAAATATGAATTTAAAGAAATTCGAGAAACAGATGTGAATGTATCTAATAAATCAGAGTTTGAATTCGTAACAAAGAAATTAGATTCTTGGTTTTATCCAAGTGAAAGTTATCTTGATGTCAGTGTAAGAATAGTAAACGAAGATGGGACTCCTATAGCTGCAACCGATGTTGCTACTTTAACGAATAATGGATTTAATTTATTCAGTACCGCTGAGTATGTAATAAACGATGAATCGGTTGAAAAAATTAATCATGTTGGTATTACAACTACCGTTACAAAGTTGATTGAATACTCTGATGATTATTCTAGAAGTGCAGCAAGAAATCATTTCTGGTATAAGGATTATAATCAAGGAAAAGAAATTAATCCTGTTATTGCTTCGTTTACTGCAACTCCAGTAGTAGCAGGGGCTGCAGCAGGGGGTGGAACAGTCAGTTTGAGAAATAATAATAATTATAATAAAGGATTTGAAAAAAGATATAACAGAACAAAGAGCAGTAAATTAGTAAATATGTATTTACCATTATCAGAATTGTTTGGATTTCTGAAAGGAAACAAACGATTCTTCAGAGGTGCATCGCATAAATTATTTCTAAGAAGAAATGATGATAACAACATGATTATAAGAAATGGAAATACTAATTTCAAAGTAGTAATCGAGTATTTATCCTGGAAGATCCCTATTGTAGCTCCTAGTATCGAAATGATGAGTGAATTAGAAAAGGATCTTGCTAAGGATAAAAAGCATAATCTGATGTGGGAAGCATGTAATAGTTATAAAAGTGATGTTAGTCAGAATAAGGAGCACACCTGGAAAGTTGTGTCTGAGAGAAATAGTCCTACAAAAATCGTTGTGATGTTACAGAAAAATGAAAAGCATAACAATCAATTAATGAATAATATGGTGTTTGATCATATGAATTTAACAGACATAGAACTTAGAATTAATGGGGATAAATATCCTGAAGAACCACTCAAATGCGACTTTAGCGATGAGAAATGTAAATACTCAAATCTTTACAATAGGTTCATACATTTGGGCTATAAGCAATTAGCATTTGATACTGGTAGTGTTGTTAGTATAGAAGAATTTAAAGAAGTATATCCACTATTCTGTTTCGATGTTTCCAAACACGAATCAAGTATATATAATGGAACAACTGCTGATATTGAAATAAGTTTAACATTAAAACACGCTCAGCCTGTACCATATAATATTTACTGTGTTATATATTATGAAAGAAAAGCTACATTAGGTATTATTAACAAAAATATGTATGTGAGTTTGTGAGTCTGGATTTTTATTTAATAAAATCATCCCCTAATAAATGGAGTCCACAAAGGAAGTCTTGAATACAATCAGAATGAATAAATACAATCAGACAATCAGGAAAGAAGAACTAGTTCTAGGATTGAAATATACTATTGTTAAAATGAGAATTGCTAAGACAAAATACGGTGATAAGTTGGTTGTAGTTATTAATCATAATGACAAACCCTGTGATTTGTTTATAACACAGAAATATAATGCCATTGCTAACGAATTACTTTTAAAGAAAAATCTAGTTTTGCAACCAATTGTACGCGAAAACAAGAACAAAGAAACATATGTGGATTTAGAAATGTTTACTCAGTAATATTTGAATAAAAAATTAAAAATGTAAAAAAAAAAGAAGTAGTAGTATATTGTAGTATTTTATATGTAGTAAAGGGTAATATTCTCATTTCTTGTATCCTTTATTTTGGAATTAAGAAAATAAAAATGTTCTTAAAAAGGGGGATAATTTGGTAAAAAGGATGTTAAAATTTAAGAAATTGATGTTAAACTGGGGTTTTGAAATTGGGGGGAGGGTGGAGTAGAACCCGGCTTTATATACTACTCACGTCCGATTACCCCTTCCAAAGTTATGCATGTTACTAATTTTCGGATTCCCCATCCCTCCACTCCCCCTACGATGGGCGGATCGAGGAAACGACTATTCTCAAGGCAGTCTGTTCGGGTCGATGATATGCCTACCAAATTTCATCGTCCAAGTACCGAACTCGCGGGATCACCGAATTCCGTCCCCACTCCCCCCCAAAGTGCCCGAATCCGGTCCGGTTATGTCAATGATGTATCTAGGACTTTTGCTTCTTCTTCCCACCAAGTTTCGTCCCGATCCCCCCACTCTAAGCGTTCCTAAGATTTCCGCCCCCCCCCCCCCCCTCCAACTCCCCCCAAAGTCGCCGAATCCGGTCCGGATTTTAAGTGGGTCGTCTGAGGCCCGAGATCTTTCCACATATCAAATTCCGATCCAAAATCCGATAACCCGTTCAAAAGTTATAAATACCTCAAAATTCCAGATTCCCCGTCCCTCCACTCCCCTCACGATGCTCGGATATTTCCAACTTAATAATTTGGGGTCCCTGATACGCCTGCCAAGTTTCATCTTCCTAGCTTATGTGGAAGTGCCCGAGCTAGCAAAACCCGGACCGACCGACCGACCGACCAACCGACAGACCGACGGACGGACAGAAATTGCGATCGCTATATGGCACTTTGCCGATGGCAGGTGCCATAAAAACAATGCTGTGTTCACACTCGTCTGAAAATGTTTGAACTGAAACGACAAGCAAATCCTCAAGTTTGACCTAATTCCCCAAACAACAGACTGCTTACTGCCAAAAATCACATTCCAAAGGATTTATAAAATGTAAAATCTCAAATAAATAGAACTCCGGGCTTATTTCCATACCACTCTGTACAAAAAGTATCCTCAGTCTATATGGTTGAAAAAAGGATCGCCGTCACTACCCCCACTCGTTGATCGTTGAGCACAGTACATTACCTTGTGCGCTTTCTGCAAGATATGCTTGAACATCTGGAAAAGCAGGGGGCGTACATTGACTGTATCATAGCCGACTTTGTAAAAGCTTTTGATTACCTGGATCACAAAACTGTCATCAAAGAGGCAATCGACATGGGAGCCCGGAAAATCGCTGTCAGAATGCTGGCAAGCTTTCTCTCTGAAAGACTGCAATGCGTGCAGCTCGAGGAAAGTGACACTTCTGAACTTCTTGGAATCTCCTGCGGAGCCGCTCAAGGGTCCAAAATTGGTCCCCTGGCCTTCTTATTGGTCATAAACAGACTCATGCGAGAGTTGAGAACACGGTACAAATTCGCAGACGATCTCTCGATGTCCCTGCTCCGCCTCCTCTCTGACAACAACCCTGTCGAACCGGTGAAGGCCCTTCTCACACAGCTCAAGGATGAAGCCAATGAAGTAAAACTTGCAGTTAGTGAAGAAAAAAGCACCCTCTTCCGTGTCACTTTCCTCAAGCAAGACGTACCTGACCTTCCTACTGATTACCTGCAGTGCACAAGCTCCGTAAAAATCCTAGGTGTTCATTTCGACGATGACCTGAGATGGAGTACCCATGTTGCCAGCATCGAGTCCAAAGCAGCAGGTTTACTCAAGTCATTTTCGTACCTGAGAAGGTTTGGCCTCAAGAGAAACACACTACTAACATGCTTTAAAACATATGTGAGACCAAGTGTCGAATAGGCTTGTCCTGTTTGGCATAGTGCCCTTACTGTCGATCAGAGTGACCGAATCGAAAATATACAAAAACGTGCCTGCAAAATTATCATGGGAAACGAGTACGTCGAGTACCAGGCAAGCCTCGAAGTCCTAAAACTACAAACGTTAAAGGAAAGACGTCACGAACTAGTCATGAATTTCGGGAAAAAATTACTAAACTCCGATGATCACAGGGACATACTACCGGATTTCATAGAGCGGGAAGACGTAAGGGCCACAAGAAGAGCGGCTAAACTTGCTAGTAAACCCCAGCTGAAGCTCCCTCCATCTCAATCATCTGAGCGATATCTGAAATCTTTTGCGCCATATTTTATTCGCCATTTTAACTCTGTTTGATTATATTGTTGTTATTTTTATCAGTTGTGACCAAGTTTATATTTGTTTTATTAATAGTGATTTCAGTGTGTTGTTTCTACATGTAGTCATAAGTATTTGACCCGATGATTGAATATTATTGTAACAGAAACAAATTGTATATAATATTAGCCAAAATTGTACCCAAATTGTATATTGCATGAAGTTTTTAGTATAGTATGTACTTGTACGTTAGTGAAATTTTGTTGACGTTTTCCTATGCTATTTTTCGCAATGAAGAATTTTTGGATTAATAAAGTGAATTTGAATTTGAATTTGAATTTGAATTCACCCACCCGATAATACGCCCAATCTAGAAATCCGTCGATTCTTCCACCCGTTGATTCACCCACCCGTCGATTCACCCACCGTCAATTCCCCCAACCGCTGATTCGCCCATCCGTTGAATCATCCATCCGTCAATTGGTCCACCCGTCGATTCGACCAATGTCAATTCACCCAACGTCCTATTGCTTGAGCGTCGATTCACCCAATTCTATGATCCGTCGATTCAACCACCCGTCATAAGACCCAAAAAATCCGTCGATTCGCCAAAAAATCCGTCACAAACCCTACATTTTGTGAAAGTTCGCCTACCCGTCACAAGACCCAAAATATCCGTCCCAATTTTCAAAACCGACCTTTGATCCAGCGCAGCTCTTTTCAATGAACGCGGTGGAAGAAAGCGACTGAGCCACTGGGGAGTAATTAAGAAGAATACGATACCGTCCGATATAAATAAGGGTGAAAACTAGTCAATACAGCTTTAGAATGATGAGAAGCATGATATAAGGCCGCGGTGCTGATAGTGAAAGAGGAAATGGAAGAGTAAAGTATCAAAGAGCTACCATATCTTAAGGTACAACATGCACCAAAAGCGGTAGGCTACATATTGCGATTATTTTTTTCGGTTAAAGAAATTATAATGCCACACGATCATTCAATTCTCAATAGAGTAAAATTTGATTGGTACTCTCCAATACCTTTGGTCGGCAAACATGACCCAATGTCGGCTAAACCCTTAGTCGGCAGGAATACCAAAGGTTCCGACGGGAACCCAGAGGAGAATATTTATGAAATTATTACAGCTGGAATACTGAAGCTCAAAGGACATTCTGATCCATTTTACGCTTCCTTATACATGAATTGTCAGATGAATCGGAAAACGAGTGTACTGATTAGTCGGTAACCTTACAAGCTTCTAAAGAACAGCTTGCTGACGACAATCATAAGTCAACTTTTTCACTCAAGTTTTTACCGGATTTCTTTTATTATTCCAATTGTTCCAGGATGTGCCTGATTTTAGCTGAATCGGTACAGCAGGAAAAATGGGCTGACACTCATAATGACCCCGATCACAATGCCCACTACTCAAAATGCCCTCTATCCAAAATGTCCACGATTCAAAATGCCAACGACAAATAATGCCCACGGTTCAGAATGCCCACGATTGTACAGTTTGAGGTGTTCAGAACGTAGTAAATTCGAGCTATTGATGAATGTGAAACGAAAGGAGCGGATCGAGTATCAGGATGGCGATAATCGCCCATTGAAACTGTTCAACTTTTCAATTGCAATCTAATCTTTTCTAGTTTTTGTCAAACCCCTACCCCTTTCTTCGCACTAGCATAGCTCTGCGCCTGGATGAGTCATTCTTTCTTCACATTAGTATAGCTCTGCTCGTGGATGAGTCATTTTTTGCTTAAATTCGTTCGGAGAGAGCTAGAGCAATCGAAAGTCGAAGGGGTTGGTTAATATGTTGCTGAACCTTAGTAGGGGTTGATATAGATTAGGGGGTGCTAGGATGATGAAACTTGTCAGGCGTATCAGGGACCCGACCTAACCAACCTGGAAATAATCAGTTTCCCGATTCGACAATCTGGGGGGAGTGGAGGGTGGGGGAATCTGGAAAATTGAGTGGTGTGTAACTTTCGAACGGGTGATCGGATTGAAATGAACTTAATACCTGAATAAATGACATATCTCTGATGAGCCATTTGAAGTACGAACTGGACTCAACAGTTATGGAGGAGTTGGGGGGGGGGGGACTGACCATTCCTTAAAGTACCAATCATGACCGCAAATTAAGAAAAATACTTTTAAGCAAAGTATGGAATTTCATGATCCCCTTTGAGCTCATTACCATTTTTGCCTCAAGGGTTTTGCTTACAAATGAGGTTCTAGCTCCTTTAAAGTGCGCATCTTCACCGCAAGGCCGAAAACTACGATACCTTCTACCTGGTAGAGGCTTCAGTTATTTATTACAAGTTTGTTTCCTTCCCCGACGTTGACGCAGTAGATTGACAGCCTGACAAGGAGCCTTGCCAAGTAGGGCCGAAATATCGCAGAAGAAGAATCGTAGCTGACGTATATCCGTTGTAAACATTGTCTGAATATACACTCTGGGGGAGTTGGAGGGGATCCAGAATTCCGATGGCCGCAATTTAATGTAGGCTACTTCCAGATGTGCTAGGACGACAAAACTTGGCTTGAACATTAGAGACTTGACAAGATTGGCTTAGAAATTGTCACTTCCAAGGTCCGACCATCCCTTAAAGTACTCATCTTAACTGCAAAGTACACAAAATACTTTTCAGCAAAACCTACATTTCCATGATCTCCATGAGCAATGATAATTTTTGCCAAAATGGTTACACCCTTAAAGTGCGCATCTTAACTGAAAAGTAATAAGAATACTTTTGACCAAACTATATATATTCATGATCCTAAAGGGCCCGTGATTATTTTTATGTCAAGGCTTTTGATTACAGAAGAATTTCTAGCGCCGTTAAAGTGCGCATAATAACAGCCAAGTGTTGCAACATGTGTTGCCCTTTCAACATCCTAACCAGAGGCAGTTACGGTTCGGACCCAGAAATGGGTCAATTAGCTCATCAGCTCTTACGATCCATCAAGTCTCATTAGAGCCAAGCATTTTCCGGGAATGTCTTCCCCATGTAAAACCTCCCGCAAATGAGTTTTTCACCAATCCCACACGCAATCCGGAGATCTACTTGTGATACTTTTCGCACTTCTGTGAAACTGGATACTGGATATTCCAGTTTTTCCCTGACTTGATTAAAGCTTTGTTCTAAGGCCAAGTATCAGGCTGACGAATTAACACACGTATTTTCGTGCCGTTGAAAAATGGTAAGTAATATCTTGTAAAAGTTTGATCAGAATCATTTTGAGTGCCGAGATAGGGGCACGAAAACCATAAACAAACAAAGTATCACATCATAGACATTTTTCCGATGGTTTCCAAAATCAGCACGATCTCTTCGCCCACTCTCACAATTCCCACGAGTCCACGACTCAAAATGCCATAATTCAGGGTGTAGACCCTGAAATCAAAATCGTCACAAATGTCAACGGTCCAAAATTCCGACAGTTGAAAATGCTCTCATGGAAGGCTAGCCGACGACTAACTGTCGGTAGGGGAGGTCAAAATGATCTGGGACAACCGACAGCCAGATTGAAAGGGACAGGGTTACTACGGAATATTGTGAAAGGATTATTTTATAGTTCATCAAACTAGAATGATTTGCGCGAAGGTACGAAGGAATGGTGATCTAAACCTTGCACCCTGAAAGTAAGAATTGTTGGAAATAACAGTTTTGAGATCGCTGTTTATTTTCAGAATTCGAAATTACATTGTAATTCACAACCAGGAACAACCGGAATAACAAAAGAAATCCGGTAAAAACTCGAGTGAAAAAGTTGACTTATAATTGTCGTTGGCCAGCTGTTAAGTAGAAGCTTGTAAGGTTACCGACTAATTAGTACAATCGTTTTCCGATTCATCCGACAAGGGTCATGTATAAGGAAGCATAAGATGGATCAGTATATCCCTTGAGCTTCAGTGTTCCAGCTGTAATAGTTTCATAAATATTCTCCTCTGGGTTCCCGTCGGAACCTTTGGTATTCCTGCCGACCAAAGGTTTCGCCGACTTTGGGTCACGTCTGCCGAACAAAAGTATTGGGGAGTACCAATCAAAATTTACTCTATTGAGATTGAATGATCGTGGGGAATTTTATTTTCCTTTAACCGACCAAATAATCCCAATATTTAGCCTACCACTTTCGGTACATGTTGTACCTAAAATATGGTAGCTCATTGATATTTTACTCTTGCATTCATCCTCCATTTCCTCTTTCTTATCAGCGCAGAGGTCTTATATCATGCATCTCATCATTCTGGCTCAAGCTGTATCGACTAGTTTTCACCATTATTTACATCGGACTCCACTGCGACTCAGTCGCTTTCGTCTACCGCGTTCAATCAAAAGATCCGTGCTGATCAAAGGTCAGTTCTGAAAATTGGGCGAATCGACGCATATTTTGGGTCTTGTGACGGGTAGTGGAACTTACGGAAAAAGTGGGGCTTGTGACAGATTTTTTTTGGCGAATAGGCGGATTTTTGGGTCTTGCGACGGGTAGTGGAACTGTCGAAAAAACTGAGACTTGTGACGGATTTGTTGGGTCTTATGACGGGTGGGCGAATAGACGGATCATAGAATTGGGTGAATCGACGCCCAAGCAACAGGACGTTGGGTGAATCGACGTTGGGCGAATCGACGGGTGGGCGAATTGACGGGTGGGTGAATCAGCGGGTGGGCGAATCAGCAGTTGGACGAATCAGCGGTTGGACGAATCGACGGTGGGCGAATCGACGGGTGGTTGAATCGACGGTTGGGTGAATCGACGGATTTCTGGATTGGGCGTATTGACGGGTGGAGGTAGTGACGGCGACCCTCTACTGAGACTTGATTGATCTTGCGGCATCATAATCTCTTTGACAGACCATATAATTGCATAATGTAGCCCACCTCTTTCAATAAACTTGTTTTACTTTTTCTTTTTTTTCCTCCTTCATTATCAGCACTGAGGTCTGTCATCATAATTCTGATAAAATCTGGCTCAAGCTATTCTGACTAGTTTTCACCCTTATTTACATGGTACGGTCTGGTAACCTTTTTAATTACTCCCCTGCGAATCAATCGCTTTCTGACATCGCGTTCAATGATAAACGCCGCACTAAATCAGAGGTTGGAATCGACGGGTAGCCGAATCGTCGGAATCGACGATTGTCGGAATCGACGATTGGAGGAATCGACGGTTGGATGAATCAACGGTTGGGCGAATCAGCGGGTTTTGGGTCTTTTGACGGTTAGGCGAACTGTCGGAAAAAGTGGAGAAGTGTGACGTCTTTTTGGGGCATAATGACGGTTGGGCGAACAGACGGGTCCCCGAATTTGAGCCACAAAGCGAGCCACGGAAATCTTGTTGGTCGCGGAAACACATTTGTGGGCCGTACGAAAGAGCGCGGACACACTCTTTTCGAGCCACAGTCGACCCACAAACTATTTGTGGGAGCAAGGAAAAACACCAAAGGTGCTAATAAATTCGTAAACGATACCAAACCGTGAAAAAGGAAAAGATAATGCTAATTAAATTCGCTTCAAATCTACTTCTGACTTAATCAGACACGGATTTATTTTATTTAGGCGTATTCGACTTTGGCACATCCATAGCAGAAGATTGACAGCTGTTGTTGTCTCCTGCCAGGCTATCTGCCTACTCTTGATGACTATAGGTGTTTTTCCGCGACAATCCCGGATTGTAATCCTAGATAACTGATTCATCAGAGAAACAGCGAACCGACAATCCCAGATTGTACAAACGACGGTCCGACGATCTTGCTCCGTTGCAAAATTCTCGAACCGACAATCCAAGCACGAATCCGGAATCCACGAACCTCGGGGAACGGCGAGAATACGCCTTGGACTCCACTTGAGGAGTCCCAGCGTTTTTGTTTGTCCCGGGGACTCAGTACCCGTATTCTCGCGAGTCCCCACGGATGGGGAATGCTACGATTATCATCACCATCATCGAAAAGGACTCCCTTTCAAATTCAGAGGGGAATCAACTTTTTCTGGTGTTGGTCCCATGTAAAATTAATTGAAAATGATCACTATAAATGAAACAAAAAATAAAGTATATCCAGACTAATTTCGTCAACATTATTTTAAGAAGAAAATTCATTTTGGAATCATTCCCCGTGTTCTCGTTGTTTTCCGGACGCGGAGTCGACACGGAGTGACTCCCTCTATTCTCGCCGTTCTCTTCGAGTCCCCGAGGAGTCCTCGGGTAACGGCGAGATTACGCCTATAGTGTATTGGCCATATTCCTGTTCAGCGCTTCCAAGCGGACTAGTTTCTGTTAATCCCCCCATGCCTCACCGTCATTATTTGGATCAGACATGGTAAAATAGAAAAATTCGAAGAAAAAAGCGACCCACTACCCTATGAATTTGACTTTTTACTATGTCTACACAAGTGTTGGTTAAGACATAGTAAAAAGTCGAATCCATAGGGTAGTAGGTCACTTTCACTTTCTGCTGCTGAAACATATGCAAAACCTCCAATACCTGGGACACAGATGACAGGTTTTCCACTTACTAACCTGTGGATCTATTTTACCATGTCTGATCCAAATAATGACGGTGAGGCATGGGGGGATTAACAGAAACTAGTCCGCTTGGAAGCGCTGAACAGGAATATGGCCAATTGAAAGGCTAGCCGCACGAAATACCGCAGAAACACAGACGACCCACAAACTGTGTGTGGGAGGGAGAACGCGAAAACGCCGGTTAAGACTTCGCTAGATAGAATAAAATATTCTGTTTGAAGGACTGAACTCTGAAGTAGTTAGTCCTTAAATTTCTGTTTACCATTAAATTGCCTGGAGTGACTGAAGTGATTAAAATAATTAAGATTTCCCAAGTAAATTACTCATATGAGCTAATCTGCTTATCCATCTGTCTGAAGCAGGTCTGAAGACACATCAAGATGTCCATCCGCAACTCAATCACTAGAGATTTACATGGTAAATTATTTCATTGCCTTGCCTAATTTGTCTCTCTGAGTCTAGCCTAGGATAAGCTTAATTTTTAGACTAAACATAAGCTTTTCTAATACAATTCTCTGATATTTACATAGTCAAACATAGGCCACAAGTTTGGAAAAGCCTACTGCAGTACTGGAGCCTATACTATTTCAGTCAGTTTCTGTTTCCGTCAGCACCTGACGGAATTAGTTTCCTAGCTTAGATGTGCCTTAGATGCACCACAACCTATCTAAAATAGTTAAACCTGTTGGAAGATGTGTGTTTAAAGTCATATTCACTAATAAATCTTTCTAAATTCAGAAATTTAGGCACTGTTGTGTGTTGTGACGGAAATAGAATCACCGAATCCGGTGTTGTTACAGTACAAGAGGGTTGACGGCAATTTCTGTAAGCCAAAAAGACAAAGATCTTCTCTGTTTAAAACACTAAATGTTTTTCTTATATTGAATTCATGTTTGTTTCTAACAATCATACAATTTGCTTTCATATTTCTCCAAGTACCTAGGTTAAACAATGATTACGTGACGGAAACAAAATTCGGATGACCGGCCGTAACGGTAACAAAGTCACCAGAAAATGTTTGGGTCATCACAGAAAGTCATGCACTGGCAACGCAGCTTGCGCACTATTATCTTGGAAGTAAATCTAGGATGATGAAGAAGAAGATGGCTTTCTTTTGATATACAGTTTACCTTTTTTGGAAATTTCTGTGGTGAGAATAAGACAACCAAAGCTGGGCAATGGAATAGACAGGTTAACTTCTGACGGAAATAGTACAGGCTCCAGTATATCATTCTGGATCATTTCTCACCACAGAAATTTCCAAAAAACGTAAACAGTATATTCAGAGTATATCAAAAGAAAGCCATCTTCTTCTTCTTCATCCTAGATTTTCTTCCGAGATAATAGCGCGCAAGCTGCATTGCCAGTGCATGATTTTCTGTGATGGCCCAAACATTTTCTGGTGACTTTGTTACCGTTAAGGCTGGTCGTCCAAATTTTGTTTCCGTCACATAATCATTGTTTAACCTAGGTTACAGAAATTGATGTCAACTCTCTTGTAACAACGCCGGATGCCGTGATTCTATTTCCGTCACAACAGTGCCTAAATATCTGAACCTAGAAAGATTTATCAGTGAATATGATTTTAAACACACATCTTCCAACAGGTTTAACTATTTTAGACAGGTTGTGGTGCATCTAAGGCACATCTAAGCTAGAAAACTAATTCTGTCGGGTGGTGACGGAAATAGAAACAAACGGAAATAGTATAGGCTCCAGTAAATGCCAGTTACCCTTCTTGCTTGGTTTAAGCTCCATTCACAAGCAGGCGTAGCCAAGCACAGCACATATGTGTAGGCACGTGGCTAGCATCACCGTTCACCCCCATGTCTAGACACAGATTTTGGGCCAGGCACAGAGTTCCAGGCATCCAGGGTCTAGAACCCAGGGCCTGGCTCTGGCCTGGCTACGCCTGAGCATGTGCCTAGGCATCTGTGGTTGGCTAGGCATGCTTGTCAATGCGGCTTTATGCTATGGATGCCAGTCAACCACAAAGCCCTGATTTTTGGATACCCAATGCCAAAAACTGGGTAGGCTATATCCAGGTACATCAAGCATTTGGCATACTGTAGGCCTAAGTCTAACTCTGGATACTGGAACCCAGTAAACTGGTAAATATTGATGATTTGAGTGAAGCTCAGAAATCAACCAATCAGAATTCATCTTTAGTGGGGTAGGTCAGGGGTCACGGCTAGGGTACCAACAGCTATCAGCATTGGCATAGGGTAGGCCTATCTAGCGCTAGCAGTTAGGCATATATGCCAAATGCCAGATATAGCCTACACAGTGTTTTGCATAGGGTATCCACAAATCAGGGGTTTGTGGTTGACTGTTGAATGCCCTATAGAAGAAATGCAGTATGCTGGGCACTGTAGCTAACCCTTATTCCATATGTGGGACATCAGGTTTTGGTATATGCTAGCCTGTCAAGAATCAGGGACTTGTGTGGCTTAAACAGTCTCATTTCCAAACTAAATCATTTCTAAGGTATGTCATATTGTTTGCAGGAGGACACAGAGACAAAAAGGGAGACGTCAACCCCCATGGGTGTGGTCCTTTTTAAGCCCCATTTGAAAAGGGTGGTCTTCATTGCAAAATTGCCAGAACCCAATTGCAATTGGGTGGTCTACTGCGGAAGATACCCAAGAAATAGTTGAAATTAGGTGGTCTACCTCGAAAAACCCAGTTAACCCCAAAAATATGCATTTCACTGAAAAATCCCAAACTATTCCTAATTTTTCTTAAAAAAAGGACCCAGAAAAGCCGAAAAATACACATTTTCATTTGGAAAACAAGCTAAAGCATGAATTAAAAGCCAAAATTTGCCGGTGAGTGGAGCATGACACTGATGACGGTGACATTATATATACCCAGAATCATATCGTTTTCGTTGGATGACAAAAGACAGCATTGGCTGTCGCTGATATGGTTGCGATTTGGATATCAAGAGGTCCAATAGAGCAATAACCTCCAGTGTGCGAATTGACAGCACTTTAGACCTCTTGTCTGTGACCAGAGATGGGTGAATCCGATCATGAGAGGATTCGAATCCGAATCCATGGCTCTGTACGAATCCGATTCCGAGTCCGAATCCACCTTTTCATGCTGAGGATTCGAATCCTGAATTGAATCCGGATTGGAACCCGACCTTAACAAAAATCAAATTATTAGGCCACATAGGTTCTTAAAAATCAGAGGTGACAAAAAAGCACTGATATGTGAGGTAATCAGTTAAGGTGAATAATTACTGAGAATTGTTGGCGGTGGAAAACAAAAAGATATAATAAAATAAAATAAAATCAGGAAATGAAAACTGAAGGATGAAGACTAGAAATTTGGGCGGATTCGTAAGATTGCGGGTTTGGAACCCGAGTCCGAATCCAGCGTGGCAAGCAGAACATTCGAATCCGGCCAAAAGGACGAATCCTGGTTCGAATCCGAATCTGGATTCGGATTCGCCCATCTCTGTCTGTGACGTCGACCGATGGCTGGAGCGGGGTGCTGTCCCGACTGATTACCGCTATTTTGTCCTACCGGATTTGGTTTTGAAGCCAACTTTGCCTGCTTCACACGAGGATGACCAGGGCTACTTTCAGCTCTTCCATGGTTCCACTAATCATTGCGATGTCGTCGGAGAAGTAAAAATCGGAAAGCATTTTGCTGGCCAGCAGCTGTTGCGTATCCTTGTCTAACACTACTGTTAATATCGAATGGATTGAATTTCTTCTGTTGGCCATTAGTAAGCTCTCTTACACAGCCGGAATAGGCTGGATAGCTTCGCTGGAAGGCAGGCAGTTCACGGGATCAGCCACAAATGCAGACTTGAAGACAACGCAGGCCGTATTGTTGTTTTGCCTGTCGCGAGATTTTCGAACAGTCAAACTAGGAAGATCTGTTCATCGGTCGAACGCTTGTTGTTGTGTTTTATTTGATTCTTTTATTTTATTTTACATACTCCGCTTTTCAAATGGCGGGTCAGAAATCACTTACTTACTGACTTACTAGGCATGGATATATTCGAGCATGGACTATGCTGGAGGCTCGCAGCAACAGTAGCATGGCAAATAATTTGTTGGGGACTGAGGGCAATGTTTTTTATTGTGGTTGTAAACCGGGAGAATTAGTCTACGCCTTGTATCAAAGCTCTGCTGAACAACGCTTAAGCTCCTGAGGGAGCTACAACGTACTCTCGCCGTTCCCCGCGGACTCCACTTGAGGAGTCCTCGCATTTGTGTTTGTCCCGGGGACTCACTCCCCGTATTCTCGCGAGTCCCCACGGACGGGGAATGCTCTGATTATCATCACCATCATCAAAAAGGACTCCCTTTCAGATTCGGAGGGGAATCAATTTTTGCTGGTGGTGGTGCAATGTAAAATCAACTAAAAATAATCAGAATAAACAAAACCAAAAATAAAGTGGCTCCAGTCTAATTTCGTCAACTGCATATCTATTTTTCGAACAAAATCCATGCTGGAATCATTCCCCGTGTTCTCGCTGTTTCTGTCCGCGGAGTTCGCGTGGAGTGATTCTCTATTCTCGCCATTCCCTGTGATTCCCGAAGAGTCGTGAATTAGTAGGTAGTAGGTACGAGCTGGTAAAACTGATACTTCCAGTCTTTAGTTGCCCACTCTATGTCCAGTGCCTTGTTGAACGCTTCGGGAAGGAGGGCAGAGACTATTGCTTCGGCCAATTCATTCTAGGGTTTGACAACTCTGTTGGTGTAGAAGCTTTTGCTGGCCCTGGTGCTGACATACCATTTGAATATCTTCTTTGAGTGTCCTCAGGTGGACTGTGGGGGCCTAGGTGGCTTGGTAGGATCTTAGCAGATAATGAACTTAGTGCAGGTACGGCAGTCTTCAGCAGCTCTGCTACTGTCTTCCATGATCTCGTGCTCGGTAAAAGGTTCTTCGTGGCTGATTGAAGGGGCGGTGGCAAGGGGCAACACCGGCACCGCGATATCGACGTCGAAGTCAACATCCGACAGCACTCTGCCAGTAGGTGTTTTCGCGAGCGGTTGATGAGGACGTGGTCACGTGGTCAATCACACAGTTGAACAGCTCAGGAGGTGCTGCGCATCGTTGTCTAACGCTATTATACTGCAGTTGATCTTGGAGGGATGTAATTTCCTTTTGCTGACCATGAGCGAGCTCTCAGAATCACTATACAGTACCCGGAAGAGGCTCATTAGCTTTGCTGGCCTGGAAGGCATGCAGTTTTGGGATCAGCCACAAAGAAAGGTGATCGACCGAGTCAAATGCAGATTCGAAGTTGACGCCATATAAGTATTTTGGACGAACTCCCGGGCCCTTTTCGCCGACTGTCTGAGATTGATGAAGATATGTTCAATGTTCAAATGTTCGATGGTGATCGTCTCGGCATGGGGACGTCTTTGAGCATGGAGGATACTGGAGGCTTCGGTTACAGTATCATGGCAAAATTATTTGATGCATGGGGACTGATACTGCTTGCAGTGGCTTTTGTTTCGTGGTAGTTATTGCGCAGTGGCTCTCGTATACCCCTTATGATTGTAAGCCGGGAGGACCAGTCAATGCCTTTTTTTCTAGCATGGCAGAGACTGATAGTCTTCGGTAGCTCTGCTCGTGTTCTTCTTGAACTCGTCCTTGGTGAAAGGTTCTTCATTGCACGGTGAACTGTTGGTGGCGTCAGCCTCCAAGAACAGTTGAAGATCAGCTAGGTCGTAGGACAGACATTTCAAAAGGGTGCCAAGTTGATCCTCTCATCCGACGAAGCGGGCTGGCTGCTCGCTGATCCGACGGAGTTTTCAAAGAGCCAACTGCTCTGTTTTCTTGGCTGAACAGCTCAAGGACGTCTTGAGGATCAAATATCTATACAAAAGGAAATTACTTTCTAAGTTCGATGACAACTTCATGGTCTGCTATTGGCCAAGTCGTTCACGTGCAAATTAGACAGTGCGTGAAGGAAGGCAAAAAGCTCTGCTGACCCAAGACCTTTGTGTCACAGACCATTGTGACAAGCTATTCCTAAACAGAAAAGATGGATTATAGCATGGATGGTTGGCCATTCGGCATCTCGTTGTGTTGCAACCTTTGAAGTCTTCGAAGACGTTCTGCCTTTAGAGCATGTGCAGCCATAGCAGCAGATCGTGTCTTTCTTCGGAAATGGGTCGACACGTAACATTTGGTTACCAGTCCATCTTCTCGGATGAAGGGTTTGGTTCCTTCTTCAGGCTGACCTTCGGTATTGTTGCCCTTGCTGCAGATGCTCCTGAAACACTAGTAACAGAAGAATTGTCCTGCGGGACAGGCTACAGAGTGGACACGGGTGATAATTTGCTTGAACTTCTGGACAATGTGACCAGAACTACGGCACATCCATAATAGGTGGTAAGCTACGAGTCCCTGCCGACAGTACTTCTTCATTGTTTGCAGTATTCCTGTTCGACTGGCCGTCAACATTCATTTTGTAGTGGCTGATAAGCTCACTGCTCTATTTATATAGCTCTATTTCAGAACGATGGAAACCGAGCTTTTTCCCTTTCGAGTTTTGGCACTTCATTTCGGGGTAGTATTCAAAGAGCTTGCATTTAGTTTTTTTGCAGTTCTTTTCTTGGAGCCGATCATTCGTGTAGGGGTGGAGGGAGGAGAATCCATGAATTTCTCTTGTACGAGTATCTGACCTTGGTAAAACTGGATAGTCCGTATATATGATAAGTCCCAGATGTTGTCGCGGAGTCGGACAACATGTCGCTTAGTGTTGTCAGGGAGTTGGAGGGGGTGCCGGAAATCCTGTGGCACGCGAAAACGAAGTATTTGTATATAGGCGGACGGCGAAACTTGTCATTAGGGGCCTTACCAGTTGAACCAGTTATCCGATTTAGCTGAATCTTGATAAAGAACGAGAGCACGTTTCCCAGAACCCCTAGATGTACAGGATTTGTGGGGGGAGACGTAGGGGGATATCGTGGAAATCTTGTAAGTTGCATAGTATTCTCGAACCTGATTCGGAAGAAGCTTGAAAGTTGGAGAGAAACAGGCTCTATATTCGCTGTTTATAATTCCTTACGGGACCCGGCCGGTATTAGAGGGTAAGGGGCGCGGAAATATTTTCACATCCATTACTCTCAAACAAGCGGTCCAGTTCGGGTGGAACTTGATAGCAGACAGGGTCATATGTCCTTGATGTTCAATTGGTCCAGTTACAGGTCAGGACCAGAGTCGGACACTATGTGGCGTTACGCTGCCGATACACGATTTTGTTTTCCTGGTAGGATTTTATTCCCCTTATTTTATTCCCCTTCCTGAAACGACAATCCTGGCCTGTCGACAATCCTGGCAGGAATTGGCAAGGATCCTGAGTTTTAAATTTGGATGGTGGAGTTTTCATCCAGTCATATGCATACAGGCTGCATAGAGGAGGAAGGGCGACTCAACATCAGAATTGACCGCAGAATGTACGAAGTCATTTCCATGAAGCCATACCTGTCAAGAAGCAAAATCTTGCTAAGTTCATATATTCAAAAAAGCATATTTTTTTTACTTGCTTTTTACGTTCATCAGGTCTTGGCCAAGCATCAGGTCTCGGCTATTAAAGTAATTTGCCGTTTAGCTAGATCTTTCTGAAGATTTTTTTGTTGTTGAAAATTTGAAACTGGGTTTTAAGTCCCCCCCCCCCCCAACATGGTCTGAAAAATAAATGTGTCTGCATAGTCTGAGCTTTGGTCAGCGCGAAGTGCCATCAAAAGTCTACCAAAACAGCTCTAATCTAACCAATAGGAATACTTCTGAGGAAACTACTTCAGCACAATTTTGAACGAAATAACTTCTGTCAGGCACGAAACCCTGACAAGAGTATGCTGACGTTTTTGCCTGCACTTTTGTGTACTGAAGTCAGCTCTGATCTGACCAATAGGAATACTTCTCAGGAATTCGCATTAGTGCAATTTCACTCCAAATAGCTCTTTCGGTTGAGAAGCCCTGACAAAAACATACCAACATTTTTTGTTGGCATGTTTTCTTACAAAAATCCTTCTCTATTTATTGTATTCTGCTTGAAATCCAACTTGTCAGCAAAAGTGTATTGAATTAATGTCATGCTAAACATTTAATTTGTTTCAACATTCTAATCAGACAAATTGCACCAACAGATGTAGGCTACCGCATGTCGACATTCTGCTGGTGGTGCCTTTCAGCATAAAATTTGCTCCAAACAAAACCCTGTTCTGTCAACTTTGTTTTACACAGCATTTGCTTCTAAGTTTCGAGTTCACGTTGGGCTTGGAGATTTCAGACTACCCAATTCACTGATACTGGGGTCCACAGTGTTGTGTTTATAAATCATGTGCTTGGACTTCTTCCTTCACTCTTCAGTTGTTTGTCTTATTTGTTAGTAGCACTTGAGTTCTTATTTTATTATTTTCCTTTCAGACAGTATTCGACATGTCACTGGTTCAAAGGTCAAAATTAGTCTCAGCTGCATGGTTAAACTGGAAACAAAGACAGAGAAATTGGAAAACCGAGTTCTGGTAATGACATTTTGATAGCTACTGTACTACAGGAACTTCAGAGGCTTATCTTTGAAAGTTGATGGAAGCTCTTCTGAAGTAATGGGTCCTGTTCCAAGTAATGGGATGCAAAATTGAAGTCTGATTGATTTGTTTGATGGTCTTGGGGCGTCCATTTAAAAGGGGAAAAACATTTCTTTTTTGTAATTTAGATAGAGCCCTCATTTGTTCAGCAACCCTTTCATATATCTAACGTTAATTTAGAAAAGTTGTTGCCGTAGCCCCGATTCACGAAGGAAATGAGAGACATTCCTAATTATTTTTATGGCACTTGCCTTCCGGCCAAATGCCATATACCGATCACTTTTCCGTCGATAAATATTCTTTGAGCCCAAGCTGACTTTGAAACGTTTATTCAGACAATGTTTACAACGGATACGTCAGCACAGCGCTCCGCCAGTCTAATAAACCAGCCACACCCAAACCGTCTGTGGGGGACACTACAATCTGACTAGATTGCCTACCCCTTGTGGTGTAGTAAGCTGACGTATCCGTTGTAAACATTGTTTGAATAAACTTTTCCGTCGGTCGGTCGGTCAGTTACGTCTTAGGAAGAAGAAGAAGAAACCACCAAAACTGGGATGCTTCCCTTCCTCGTTTTTCGCGGCGGCAAAATCGCTCAGCACTAAAGCCTTGTCACAAGCAGGACCAGGACCTTCCTCCCATCTCACCCCACAGCGGCCGAACCCGGTTCGGACATGTAGCCATATGTCTGAACCCGATCCGGCAACTTTGGAGTAAGATGTTGTTGTAATTATTGTGGTGTGTGTAAGTGCCGAATTCGCGGAGGGATTGAGACGACACTTGGTAGGCAGAAGGCTCAAAAGTGGAGTATCGAGAAGGAAAAAAAAAATCTATGGAAGAATCTGGAGCCATCTGGCAGGCTTACTTCACGATCAGGCTCGTAGAATTCAAAGATGGCAAACAAGACCGGCTACGTGCAATTACCACACTACCTTTCAGCTCGTGTTAATTATTTACGGACCAGAAACCTTCTTCTAGGCTTGCCTGAAATCCTATTACATTGCTTTTTTTCTTCCAGGTTTTTACATCATGTCGCCTCCTGATTTTTACCTCCAAAGTACCAACAAAGGTAGGTAACAGGGACCGTTGCTTTACATTCTAATAGTTCTATCCCCCCCCCCCAATTCCTCGTTGTTATTACTGTTGTTTCATTGTTACCGAACAGTCCACTGGAAGTTGCCGGAAATCCCCAAGATGCCAAGAAAAGTAGGTGACATTTATCATTTCTTTACATTCTGATAGACCTGTTAACCCTCTCATTCTTTTTTTGTTACTGTTTTGCTTAAGATTACCAAGAATATCTTTCAGGAAATTAAACGGTGGAAAAACACCGCACACCAGTTAGAGAGATAGAGAGATCGGTAGATTTCGAAACTATCGTAGCATAACTAAATTCAGTTTCTTACAAATAATAAATAACATTATAACTTACAAACATACACGACGATTCAGCATTGAAAACTCAAGTGAAAAAGGAGTTTCCGTAAAGATTTGTGCGGACTCAGCTTAAATTGCTAGTAAACATTTCATTTCTACATGCTGATTCCATTTTTAACCAGCTGATTTCTTTCCTTGGAACAGAACTTTCACGCTGCTGAATCGGTCCGTGTCCGAGAAGAATTCCGATTCATTAACAAACTTGGAGAAAGTATAGCAAACACATGAAATTAATTGAAAAAAGACCTTTCGACCTAGCAGTCGAACGTTTTCGTCCACATTTATTTATCGTTTTATATGTCATCATCCTGATTAACTAGCATTTTGAAGCTTTAGAACTAAATTTTTGTCTACAGTTTGTACGTCTGTGAAACAGATGTGAGACTAATAAACTAACATGAAACTTTTAGTCCGCCTCTAGCGGATGACAGTTGTGCCTCGCCTTTACAAAACAAGAGCTAGAAGCTCATGGCACTTGCAAGGCTTTGTAAAAGGATAAAAGTACACTGTAAAAAGTTTCTCGGAATAAGGGATTAAAGTTAACTGCAGTATTTGCTACTTGGATTAATCTTGTCTCTACTGGGATAAGATCAGTCCAAATTAGAGACTATCTCAGTAGAGACAAGATTAATCCCAGTAGTATATACTGCAAGATTTTTTTTTACAGTGTAGGAATTCGCCAATTTGTGGGTTTGTTGTGATCATATGTAAGCAAACCCTTAAGACAAGAATGGCGATAGACTCTTCGAAATCACGAAAATGTATTTTTGGGGGGCTGCACTTGGCTGTGATGGTGCGCACTTTAAGGGCGCTAGAAATCCAACTGTAATCAAAGCTCTCGAAGCGAGGGAAAAAAAGCCCGGGGCCCTTTAGGATCATGAATATATATGGTTTGGTCGATTTTTTTTTCGGTTATGATGCGCACTTTATGGGGGCTAGAATTGATTTCTAAGTAAAACCCTTGAAGCAAAAATGATCATGGGCTCATGGGATCATGAAAATGTAGATTTCACTTAAAAGTATTTTTTGTATTTTGCGTTTAAGATGAGCAGGCCTACTCTAAGCGATGGTGGGTAGGAAGTGACAATTTGTAAGCCAATCTTGTTAAGTATCTAATGTTCAAGCCAAGTTTCATTGTCCTAGCACATCTGGAAGTACCGTAAATTGCGATCAACAAAATTCCAGACCCCCCTTCAACTCCCCCAAGAGTGATCAAATCCGGCCCGGTTCTGTCACTGATGTACCTAGGGGTTACGCTTGTTCTTCCCACCAAGTGTTATCACAATTTCTGCCCCCCCCCCCCCAACTCGAAATTGGACATCAATGAGACATAGAGTTGTTTCCGAATTCCTAAGATTCCGGATTCCGCCTCGCTCCACTTACCCCATGAAGAAACGACTGTTCTTAAGTCAAAGTTGTAGAGTCCCTCATATGGCTGCCAAGTTTCATCGTCTTCGCGCATGTGTAAGCATCTTAAGTCGGGATCACCAGAGTTTCGGAACACTTGCTCCACCTCCCCCCACAGTGCTCGGACCCGGTCCGGTCTTTTCAACTATTTATCTAGGGCTTGTGCTTGTCCTGCCCACCAAGTTTCATCCCGATCGGTCCACTGTACAAAATTTCCGGTCCCCTCCCCCCCCCCGACTCCCCCACATTGATCGGTTCTTGTCCACACTTGAAATGGGACATCGGAGACATGAGTTCTTTCTGAATATCAAGTTTCATTAAGATCCGATGATCCATTCAAAAGTTGGACATACCTCAAGATTCCGGATTACCCCTCCCTTCACTCCCCCACGATGGTTAAATCGAAGAAACAACTGTTCTTACGTTAAAATTGTTGAGTCCTTGATTTTCCTACCAAGTTTCATCGTCCTAGCACTTTTATTCAAACAATGTTTACACGGATACGTCAGCTCTGATTTTTCATCAGCGATATTTCGGCCCTTCTTGGCAAGGGTCCTCGTCAGGCTGTCAATCTTCTTGTTCAACTTCGGGGAAGGAAACAAACCTGTAACAAATAACTGAAGTTTCTACCGACTATAAATATCTTATTAAGGTAAATTATCTTCAAGCACATCATGTGTAAGCATCTTAAGTTGGGAACACCAAAGTTCTGGAACCCTCCTTCCAACTCCCCCCCCCCCATGGTGCTTGGATCCGGTCCGATCTTGTCAACTGTGTATACACACGATTTCCGGTTCCCCCCCTCCAACTCCCCCCGAAGTCACCTGATCCATTACAGGCTTGAAGACATTTGAGACAAGAGGTCTTTCCAAAATATCAAGTGTCATTAAGGTCCGATTCCCCGTTCAAAAGCTATAAATACCTCAATATTCCGGATTCCCCCTCCCTCTACTCCCCCCCCCCCCCCCCGCGGTGGTCGAATCGGGAAGCGACTATTTCCAAATTAATTTGGGCGGGTCCCTTGTATGCCTGCCAAGTTTCATCGTCCTAGCACTTCTGGAAGTACCTTAACTCGAGAACAGTGGCCTGACCGACCGACAGACCGAAAAGTGATCGGTATATGGCACATGCAGCAAAAACTTAAAGAAAGTGAAGCAAACCCATGAAAATCAATCCCGAAAAGACCATATCTTTCGGCCTAGCAGCCGAACGTGATCGTCCACATTTATTTATCGTTCTAGAAGTTATCATCCTGATTAACTAACATTTTGAAGCTTTTAAGATGAAATATTTGTTTACAGTTTGTACGTCTATGAAGCACATGTGAGACTAATAAAATAAAATAACTTTTAGTCCGCCTTTGGAGTATGACAGTTTCTGTGCTGAAATAGGACCTCGCCTTCACACTGTCCCGTTTCAGCACTTGTGTCTTCAGTTGTGTCCATTAATTAATTTATTAACTTGACTTTTGCCTTTAGTTTTTCTTTGACCACTAGTTGCTTTTCATGGCGTTTTTATGGCACTTGAGCTTACTCAAGTGCCATATAGCGATTGTAATTTCTGTCCGTCAGTCGGTCTGTCGGTCCCGGTTTTGCTAGTTTGGGCACTTCCAGATAAGCTAGGACGATGAAACTTGGCAAGCATATCAGGAACTGGACCAGATTAAGTTAGAAATTGTCGCTTCCTCGATCCGACCATCTGGAGGGGAGTGGAGGGAGGGGGAATCCGGAAAAAATAGGAAAAATGAGATATTTTTAGCTTACGAACGGGTGATCGGATCTTAATGAAACTTAATACATGGAAGGACTTCGTGCCTCAGACCCTCCATTTTAAATCCAGACCGGATCCGGTGACACTGGGGGGAGTTAGAGGGGGAAACCGGAAATCTTGGAAAACACTTAGAGTGGAGGGATCCGAATGAAACTTGGTGGAAAGTACAAGCAAACGTCCTAGATACGTGAATGATATAACCGGAACGGATCCGCTCACTTTGGGGGAGTTGGGGGGGGGGGGTGAGAAGTCCGAATTTGTAGTGATTCCGCGAGTTCCGTGGTTCCTGATGTGCTGGGACGATGGAAATTGACAGGCATGTCTGGGACCCGACCAGCTTAAATAGGAAATCATCAATTCCCCGATTCGACCATCTGGGGGGGGGGGGGAGTGGAGGGAGGGTGAAGCCAAAATTTGAGGTATTTTTAGCTTGCGAGCGGGTGATCGGATCTTGATGAAAATTGATATTTAGGATGACCTCGTGTCTCAGACACCTCACTTTAAATTCGGGCCGGATCCGATGACACTGGGGGGAGTTGGAGGAGGGAACCGGAAATTTTGAGAAACGCTTAAAGTGGAGGGATCGGGATGAAACTTGTTGGGAAAAACAAGCACAGGTCCTAGACACGTCATTGACATAACCGGACCGGATCAGGGCACTGTGGGGGAGTTGGGGTGGGGAACCGGAAATTTTGAGAAACGCTTAAAGTGGAGGGATCGGGATGAAACTTGGTGGGAAAAACAAGCACAGGTCCTAGACACGTCATTGACATAACCGGACCGGATCAGGGCACTGTGGGGGAGTTGGGGTGGGGGTCCGGATTTCTAGCGATCCCGCGAGTTCGGCATACTTCCTGATGTCCTAGGGCGATGAAACTTGGCAGGTATGTCAGGGATCCGAACAGATTGACTTGAGAACAGCCGTTTCCCCGACCCGACCATCATGGGGGGAGTGGGTGGATGGGGAGTCCGGAATCTAGTGGCGTGCATAACTTTTGAACGGGTGATCGGATCTTGATGAAAATTGATATTTAGGATGACCTCGTGTCTCAGACACCTCACTTTAAATCCGGGCCGGATCCGATGACACTGGGGGGAGTTGGAGGAGGGAACCGGAAATTTTGAGAAACGCTTAAAGTGGAGGGATCGGGATGAAACTTGGTAGGAAAAACAAGCACAGGTCCTAGACACGTCATTGACATAACCGGACCAGATCCGATGACACTGGGGGGAGTTGGAGGAGGGAACCGGAAATTTTGAGAAACGCTTAAAGTGGAGGGATCGGGATGAAACTTGGTAGGAAAAACAAGCACAGGTCCTCGACACGTCATTGACATAACCGGACCGGATCAGGGCACTGTGGGGGAGTTGGGGTGGGGGTCCGGATTTCTAGCGATCCCGCGAGTTCGGCATACTTCCTGATGTCCTAGGGCGATGAAACTTGGCAGGTATGTCAGGGATCCGAACAGATTGACTTGAGAACAGCCGTTTCCCCGACCCGACCACCGTGGGGGGAGTGGGTGGATGGGGAGTCCGGAATCTAGTGGCGTGCATAACTTTTGAACAGGTGATCGGATTTGAATGAAACTTGTCTGGTGAGCTATCGCCTCGGACGTTCAGTGTCACGTCCGGGTCGGGTCCGATACCTGTGGGGATGGGGGGGGGATGGAAAACTCAAGAAACTCTAAAAGCAGAGGGATTGGGACGAAACTTAATGGATGGAACAAGCATTAGGCCTAGATGAAATTGACGGAGCCAGATGGTTTCGGGGCTCTGTGGGGGGAGTTGGAGGGGGTTTCCTGGAATTCCGGTAGTCGTGAGTTAGAATAGTTCCATATGTAAAACGACAACAAAACTTTGCAGGCATATTAGCGACCCGAATTATCTTGACTTAAAAACCTGACACAACATACCCCCGGAAACCTCCATTCCTAGATCCGAGCATTTTTGGGGGAGCAAGAGAAGAGAAATATGGAAATTGACTTCTATAAATTGCGAACGAGTGGTCTGATTCGAGTGAAACTTCATGGGTGATACGAATCGATGGCCTCGACTTGTAAAACATGGGTTCGAACCATATGCGACCACGATTAGGGGAATTGGGGGTGGGGGGACTTTTGACATGCACAAAAACCAAACGGATGGACCGAATGAGATGCAATTCGACAGTGCCCAGTTTATGCGGCCTAGATTTGTTATTTGGCGTCCGGGCCGGAGTCGGCCAAGGTAGGGGGGGGGAGGGGGTACTGGAAACTTGCAGACAGGCTATGCTCCAATTTCAGTCAAACTTGATGAGGGAATTAAGAGATTGGGCCCGAACCGGCTCCGACAACGTTGGTGGGAAGGGGGGGAGGTACCGGAACTTTCCAAAAATGCTCAGATTCGAGTGAAACTTGGTAGATGGTATAAACGAAGATGCTTTAGGTGGTCGATTTTTTTTTTATTCCGAACCAGATTCGGCCACGGTAGGTGGAAATAGAGTGAGAACCGGAAATCGTGTAGCACGTCTAGGGATCAAACAAATGGATTTATTGGGATGAAAGTTTGAACAGTCATGTGCATTTGCTACAGACAATCGAGATGATGCCGGAACTGCTCAGAAATGAGTGAAACTAAATATCCTATTTCTATTTCCGAACCGCCTTTTTGGATGGCGGGTGTATTTTGTGACGTTCTCATCTACTTTCTTGTACAGCCTACTCGTACAAGTGCCATATGAGCTCGTAGCTCTTGTTATTTTACTTATTCGTGAATTTTAGAAATGTTTAAAGGTTAACAAAATAGGGCTAAGACACGACAGTCTGATTACCCATCATATTTTTACTTAACTAGGCTAGAAGAAACCGACAAAAACGCGTTTACTTTATTATCCACGATTCTTGAATTGTAACTGACGTAATTTCTCTTCCGCAACTGTTGTACCTTTATACGGACATAGCTCTATGTATGGAATGTTTAGCAACTACAGCGGCAGCCCAGTTCTCTCATTGCTAAAGAAATTAGAGTTTATCCTTTGCTCCTTTCTAAGCGGTGACGTTAGAAAGTTGGCGTACGGCAAAAAAGTCAACTTTTGAACTAAGACAGGTAGAATTTTTTTTTCGACGGCCATCGATAGCCGTTGATGAGCTGATTAAAGTATATGTCATCCATTTTTTGGTACAAAAATTCCTTCATGAGATACACCAGTTTGAAAGTTTCAAGGGGTTGACAACTTCAGTAGTAAGGTGCAGACTGAAACCAAAAACAGGCGATACGAGTTGTGAGAAATGTAGGGGACTTGTAAGCAACAGTCGACTGTTAGCTCATAATCATCTTCGGCGATGAGGGGTTTTCAGCTTTTGCTACTTGGTGTATCTGTTATTTGTTTCCGGTGTATTCGATGGTAAGAACAATTTGGTTCCCAATCATAAGACATCATAGGGACTTCAGTAATAATCGGCTGTTATGGTACACTCATCTTGAGCGATGAGGGGCTTGCAACTTTCGCTAGCTGGTATACCCATTATTTTTATCCGGTGAACTTTGATGTCTATCACGGAAGAGGGACTTGTAAGTAGGAATCTTTCACGAGGGGGTAGAAATTTGTTCAAACTAGTGCACATTATATGCGTTTCTATAAATCTGACGGTAAGAAAGTTTGTATCCATGGTCTATCGCTATAACATAGGGTACAAACGATAATGTAAAACAATGAGGTAGTTCGTAATAACTAATAGTGTCATCTGTGGTATTATAATCCTGAAAAGTTACGGATAGCTTTATAATATCAACTAGATTATATAAGATATTGTTCCAAGTATTCATCCGTGTTAAATTAGGAGTATCTCTTTAATCGTTTATGCTTTAACTGTTGTACGAAACCGAGCATCTAATATACGTGTAGTGTGTACCCGAGCGGCTGGTACATATTAGACTATACCGGTACTCTGATCTTAATCCTCGAAGGGTTGGTTCGTAACTGTGGAGGGGGAAGTTCGGACGGTAGGTCCTACATTTCATACACAGTGGATAGAAAACACACTTACTTTTCATATTGAAGTTCTGCATACATCGAACACCTCTGTTAATCCATCGATCAGCACTGTCTTAAGACTAGCCTAAGACTGCCCTTACATACAATTTCATTGCTCCTTTTATACTAGCTTTTTCTCTTCGTTTTATGGGTTGCTAAAATCGGGCAAAAAGGCACTGCGTGTGAGGCAATGCGAATATGAGAAAAAGGGACTTGGAGACTACGAGGCAATGCGACTGTTCGAGCAACAGGGGATTTGCGCCAACAGTCGCTTTGCGAAAGTTATTATAATCATCTAGAATTAAATACTTCGTGTCGTTACATCCGTCACGATGTCTACGATTGAAAAGGATAAAGTTCAACTGACTGCAAAGTCAGTTTAGTCCCTTTTTTCGATATTCTTTGTTGATGTTAGGGCGATCGGTAGCCCTTGATGAACTGATCAAAGTAAATTTCATCATTTTTTTTTTAACAAAAATCCTTCATGAGGTAAACCAGTTAAAGAAAGTTTCAAGGGGTTGACAACTTCAGTGGTAAGGTACACACTGAAGCCCACATAGGCGATACCTCTTTGTTGTTAGTGATCCTGAAAAGTACGGATAGCTTTATAATACCAACTAGATTATATAAGATATTTTTCTAAGATTTCATCGGTCACAATGTCTACGATTGAAACGGATAAAGTTCAACTGACTACAAAGTCAATTTAGTCCCTTCTTCCGATATTCTTTTGTTGTTGTTTTTTCAACGCTGAAGAATAGCTTTTGGTCATTTGATTGTTCTTTTTAGAACATACAGTTTTAAAAGCTTCAATAAGTTGACAACTTCGGCATTTAACCGACAGCGAAGGAACAAAACCAAAGTGTTGCTCTTGCAACACTTTAGTCGGCGAAGCCGGACAAAGGTTGCCGCAACACTTCACGTTGCCCAGGCAACGTAGGTCTAGTTCTTTTTCAGAAAGGGTCGAATTTCTAGCTGAATGTCTCATATTTTTCTGGATTCGTCTTGAACAAAGACAGACGGGCATCCGTGCTAAGTGGCCTTACTTTCATTTGGATCCGAAAAGACGCTCTAATCATTCGGGATTCCATAGAATTCGACTCCGGTGCCTTTCGTAGTAGGCTACATTTACTGGAAGGTCGCATCGTTTCATTCGGGTTCTAGGCTTGAAATTTCGGGGCTTGGGCCACACGAAAAGCTAGGTTTTGTTGGGGGGAAGTAGTGTTGGAAGTAATGTTTAGTGTTAGAAGTAGTGTTCATTGGAATGGGTCGGGCTATTGCGGAAGTGCATTCCTCTTATTACGGATGACGTTCACCTTAGCCGTATAATACTAACTTTAATGTTTTAAATTCGTACAGCTTCCCGCATGTGATGCTGTGTTTCTTGACTATTTTTCTAACTGGTATGACTCTTTAAGCCTTGCCGCACATCTGCCAGTCGTATATTTTGATGTAGTCACCTTCCATGCCCAAGCCCTTCTAACCGCCCCTGAACTCAGAGATACGACTAGGCTTCTTCAGTCTTCAACGCTTCCAGGTCACGAGTTTTATTATTATATATTCGACGAAAAGCTGAAACGGGCGGTAGGGCGCGGACGGGCAGTAAGACGCGAACAGGCTCCCAGCCCCCCCCCCCTCGAGTTTTGTCTATCTACGCCCCTGCAAAGTGGTCACAGCGGCGGGGTGGACTTTTCGAATCCTTGTCTGCATTATTCAGTTACTTATAATAGGACTTCTCGACTCATTTCCTCTCTTTTGAAGTTGTTTTGTGACGGAAGTAGAAGTGTGAAAAATTATCTAACTTTCCAGATCGACTTCCATATCCACTATTTGGACCTCCAGTCCATTGAGAGCAAAAAGAACAACGTAATGATAATTGGAGCAAAGGACAAACTCTACACATTCCATACCTTTGATACAGAAGACAGCAGTACTATGGTAGACGGCATGGTCAAGACGGTTGTTCACGAGATCTTGGATTTGTTTCCTGGGTATCCACTGGGGTAAGTTTAAACGGATAAGAAGACAAAGTAAATCCTCCAAGTGGAGTGAAGGAGTTTGTAGCATAAAGACCAGCAGGGCTGGACAGTCCTATTCACCTGAATTGTGTCAGGTCCGAGTTGATCGTTCGTCGAAGATGGAGGCAACCGCGATCTTGTGAGATCCGCCGTGGACTACTTACCACACTGAGGCGATATCGGCCATCGCCGAGATTTTCGTCGCCAAAATCGGCGATTTCTGTTGCTTCGTCAGGCGATTTTCAATGTTGGGAAAATTCAACTTTAATCGGGCGACAGTACGATTTTTTTATGCATGCAACAGCAACATGTGCGACACTTTTGATGATTCAAATTAGAAAAATTTATTATTTTAATTATTTTAAGGGTTATTTTTTATTATTTTAATTATTTTTCGCGTTAAATTATGTTGCCGACGAAAATTTGGTGTGGACATCCAGGCGACAAAAATCTTCTGTCGCTGCGATTGAAAAATCTCCTTCATCGCCGCGACTTGCTCTGTATGAACCTAGGCTTAATCCCCGGCTAATCTTCAGCTTTTACTTATTAAAGCAAGAAAACTTTCGGGTTCAGAAATTTCTAGTAAAGCAAAGGTGAGGTCAGCACACACCAAGGACACAAGGGAGGCTGTATCATTTTTCGCTATGTTCAGGATAATAATAATAATAATAATAATTGTATTTGAAAAAGCCCGAGGGCCATATACAGGTACAGGTTATTAGTACACAGCAAAGTCAATCAACATACAATTAAGTTATCGGAGCCAGCGCTGGTGAAAGACTGATTGAGTTTCTTCATACAAGTCCACCCTCTGCTGTAGATTACCATCCAGGAGAGACACTATTTCACTCTCCCCACATTATCGTTCTCAATAGCAATCCTCGATCAAGTAAGAGAACAAAAACGAAACAAGATCCAAGTCGTTAGTCGCAAAGATAAAATGAATACTAGATAAAGTAGCCGTTAAACAACCAAAGCAGATATTCGGCAAAGATCAAATGTTTAAAGAGCGTCTTGAGTTTTTCGTTTTATTCGTGATCGAACGTATAAAATTTGACTGATTGATTTTGAAGTGAAGAAAAGTAATACATTTTTTGTTTTTTATGAGGTTTTAAAAATGTGAGTAGGTTAGTGGTAATGAAGAAGAAATATTGAATGGTTGTTAAATATGGTAAATAAAAGTGAATATTGTTAGAAAAATAGTAAGAAAAAGGGTAGATCTCATTAGTGATAGAGGCTCTATGGAGGAAGGGCTTCTCGAAATAGGGAGAGATTTCTTATATGAATGTTTAGTAGAAAAATGAAAAGTTTGAAAATAGAAGCTATTTTTGGAGTTGGAGAGTATAAATTAGAAAGTAGGTTTAAGACCAAAGTGTAAGTGACGTTAAAGTTTGGTAAATTTCGTATTAACGTCACTGAGTTCGAGGTGGAGACGTAGCCACTTGTTTTAGCAAGAACGAATGGAAAAGAAAAAGAAAGCTACGTGTGCAAAAATAAGAGCGTCTAGAACTCGCAAATATACCATTCTTCATTATTCATAGATGGTTAATCCTGCTCATATGGGAGGAGTTTCAGAATCCCGGCATCGACCAAATTGGTGAAAAGTTTTACAGGCGCCGAAAAAAAAATAAAAAATAAAGTGAATTTGAATTTGAATAAGGAGTGTTTCAATCATTGTGGTGACGGATGGAAAAATTACAGGCGTCAAAAATAGAGAGAAGAATTGGTTGTAGCAGTTTCTTATAGCGTTTTTAGTGAAGTGTTCCTTGGAACAATCCACTATTGCGAGTGCTGTAGTAGCTTTCGGTTTTTAGTTTCTGGTTTTCACCGTATTTTGTGGAGCTCATAACTCGTGAACCAGGGCAAGTATCAAGTTCAAACTTGGTCCACTAGTGGGTATTGGGGTCTAGTTGTGCCTTTTAGGCGATTCACCCCCCAACCCAAACGGGTTCAGGGGCAAATGGGCCCAGATTGCCCAGGAGTAAAGTCCGTTACTCGTGACACGAATCAACAGGTAGTCGAACTAAGTTAATATTTGAGACAGTAGCTATAATAAAGTACTAAAATGGATTTTAGCATAACAGGACCATTGTTTTAAACTTGGTTCACATAATTTAATTGTTTTGTCGAGAATTTTGAAAATTCGCGCCTAATTACTGAACCGAGATGTTGAAACTGACTTTCCGGCTCAGTTCGTCGTTTCAGTAACGACGAAGGAAAAGGGAGTTCAACCGAACAAAGAAAACTCATTATTATCGGCAGCTCAACGCCGTTCACGAACGGCGTCGTGAAGAAAACGCTTGTAAGAACGAAGGTTGGAACGACGGAAACGAACGTTAATTTTTATGTTATTTGTATTTTATATCTGATTGATTTAATGTATTTGTATATTGACCATATTTATCATAAGATGTCGGTATAAATGTCGCAAAATTGTATATACTTCTAGATTGTTCTGTTATGACGTTATGTATTGACGTAAAAACGACCCATCGGCTTGTCCGTTATCTGTTTTTTAGATTATATTGAATTGAATTGAACGCAGCTATTATGTGTCAACCCCTTCGAACTTCGATTTTTTCTCGAAGCTTTTTTCTAGTGGGCTAAGTGGTAGGGGATTGTAAAGAGCGACGTCAGTCAATCCAGGTTTAGAAAAACCTTCTTATTTCAGGCATTTCATTCGTCGACTAGATGTAGTTCCAGCCTCTCGTATTCCTCCCATCATGCCAAAGGATATCACAGGGCATGACCCAGGACCTTGTGGAAACTTCTCTCGCCAATACGCCTGTACCTGCGACTACCTTGGTGTGTCATACCGCGAAGAAGTGGCTTGGGTATGTAGCCTTTTTCTGCCCCTGGGTAGCTTTGCTATCTCAGCTTATCTGTCTCTTTCGTTTGTTTTTTTCAGGCGTTTTTCCACGAAGTATTTGTGTCTCACATGTTTCTTAATGTTCCTCACTGAAACAGAAGTATGTGCGCCATACCCGACCCGCGAGTCAAAACTCCGGGAAGCGTATTTGATAGTGCAAAACGGATACATCAGCTGAATTTTATTAGAGCTATATTTTGGCCCTAATTAGACCGAGGAAAACTCCTCGGTCTATTTATATCAAACGACTTAAAATGGGAACTCCAAACGAAAGAAATGGTATAGCGTGGACACACCGGCCTTCATATGCTGAAATTACTTGCTAAAAATAGGTTCCCTGAACAAGATTTGCTCCGTTTTATGTTTCTTTTATACGTTCGGGGCTAGAATACCTGTTGGAAGCTTGGCACTTTGGTCCTACTGAATTGGCCTTACTGGCTTATCGGATCGAAAAAATACAGAAACGTGCTCTAATAATTATGTCACGATCCCCCAAAATTCCTTACAATGAGATCCCTCAGAAATATAAACTTGAGTCCCGTAGGTTGAAACTGTGCATGGCTTCCGGTAAGAAAATGCTTGAGCACCCTATCCATAAGTATATACTTCTGCCACCGTTCAATACTGCTCGCGAATGACCTGCAAGAGCGACCTCAGTGGTGATCCCAAAACTCCAACACGTAAAATGTGACCATGTACGGTATGAAAAGACGTTTTTATCGTCTTTCGTTAACATTTTTAATCTTATTTAGTGTTTAATTTTACATATGACGTTGACACATTTAAATATGAGTGTCTACATGTATATATGACGATTTCGACAAATTTGAATTTCACCACGATAGTTCGATAAGAAAAAAGCGATATCTATCTATCGATCTATCCATCTAACTTCTTCAAAACCCACAAGTTCGTTTTCCCAACTTGAGCGGTTTTGAGCCAGAAGAGGATCCTGGCCAAGAAGGGACGTATATAGCTCTAATAAAATTCAGCTGACGTATCCGTTTTGCAGTACCAAATATGATTCACAGTTGGCTTCGACTGAAAGAATATTTATCCCGGAAACGCCATTTTGTATCTTTTTTGGCAGCAGTCTAAAGTGCCTGAAAAAAATCCAGATACAATCCCATTAAACAGAAGCTAGGCTTGCGCCCTGGTCATCCTGTAATTGAAAGATCCTAAGTTTTTAGTCTATCCGAGTAACAAAATAGCTCATTATTTGACGACGAATAAAACTTAAAAATACCGAGAAGCTATATGTGTTAAAACTCATTAGGCCCTGTAGAAATCTTAGCTGAAATATGATTACTTGTGCATCACTAACGTCTTAAGGGGCTTCGTAGTCAGTTTATATTGTATTCTTTTTCCCTTTTCAGCAAATGGGTTAAGGTCGGCAAGTGTGTAGGTGGGTGAAGTTGGTGTACTAGAAGATGTGAAATTTTATAATTATTGACTTAATAATTGTATTTTTAATTGATTATATAGAATATTTTAAAGAAGGAGGGTGTCGTGATGGCAATCTCGCTCACCAACGTGTGCGTTTAATTTAAATTGACGTTTTAAATTAAATCGACAAAATGTGTTTGATTTAATCTGTTGTCGGACTGATTTTTTTGGTTTTACAGTTCGTAATGCAGCTAAGCCTAGACAGGCGTCATTTGATCAAATGATGAACTTGTTTGTAGTTTTAAGCAGCAGAATCGTTTATTAATCAATTTTTTTTTTATCCTAGGATATAGACACCATATACCATGCTCATGAAACAAAGGAGATGAACCTGAAAGATTTTGACCACTTAGATGTCAGGTAGGCCAAACTCAAGATTATGTTCAGCGTCCATATCTGACTGAGGTTCCGACGAGCTTCGGCACTGGGTAGGGGGTCTTCCTAGACCCATTCAAGTAATGTCAGCAAAACAAGTCTAAAGTTTAACTGAAAAGGGCTGGGATAGGACAATCTAGCTACCCATCACTTATTCTCTTAAATTTGCTTGAATACACGCTGAAAATGTGTTACGTTGTTGTTCTGTTATTCACGAATAATCGATTTTCAAATAGTGGAATTTCCGTGTGATTTGTGGTACCTGTATGCGCTTGTATCTGTGTTTTATGCCTTACCAGAAAGATTTGTGATTTATTTATTTTTTGTTCAGGCACAAGCAGTCTTCACCAAGCTCACCACTGCCCACTGAAAAGCCGCATTTGTGATGAGATTAAAATTTCCCGCGTCATAGTAGAATTTAGGTTGTGTGGACATCCGCAGATATCCTAAAAGTCATAACTAGAGCAGATATTGGAAAAGAAGAAAATCCCTTAACAGAACAAATTATTCAATGTGTTAAGTTAAATGAAAAAAAAAAGCTGGCTTTTCAGTTCTACTTTAAAGGCTATGTTCAACTCTTGAGAATGACATTATTTAGCACGATGCGGTAGATACTCCTTTAGCCTATGTACATTTTTTTGCAGGTTCCTTTCTTTTAGCTATAGCCTGACGAGGTACCTTCCCAAGAGGGCCGAAATATCGCTAAAAACAGATGTCAGCTTACTTATCCGTTTATGGGCATAAAAAAGGAATGCGGCATATTAGGGGTGCTTTAAATAATAATACAGCGTGAAACGTTCCGTTCTTTGTCATAGGAATGGGAGTAGGCTACTCGCTTTTCCCATAAGGCATTTTTGTATTCAGTGGTGACTACTACCTGGTGCTATAAGGCATTACAATTACAGTTCGGTTATGTATCCATGAATATCTTTTACATACAAAAAATAGTGCTGAACATGTCATTACAAATGAAAAGATCAACCAAGGGACATATTTACAGTGGTAACCTATGATTTATATATACAATTCACGGTTTAAAATAAATTCATTTCATTTTCGTTCTCACCAGAGTCTGCTTTTTACCAACTATTACTGACTAGCTAGAACCTAGACACGAGGCAGGTCGCCTTTCCTTAGCTCGGGTCCAGTTGTCTTGAGCTACTCCCTAGTGTTATTGTTATTTTGCTCTTAGCAAAATAACACTAGGCAGTAGCGCCAAGACTTGAAAAAAGTGACACATACTCTAATAATAGTGACACTAGCATAACTAGCGTTAGAGAACGTCCCTACTGGACCTCAATCGGTCTTGCACCAGCTCTGGCTCCGATAGTTCCATATTCGGAACACTGCAAAAAAAAAAAACACGACCTTTCCTGTTTCTTCGCTGTGTGTAGGCCGCATTGTAGCCGTACTAGAAATTTCCTAAACAATCAACTTTTTCTGGCTTTGCGTATTGCGTGGGGCTACGAGTAAGGCCTGTTTCTGATAGACACAAAGCATAGGTCTTGGTGCTACTCCCTAGTGTTATTTTGCGTTGTTCTTATGCTTGAATAGAGTCACTAGGTATTCCTTTATTTTACCCCTTACTCTGTAAGGTTGATAGGCTTTACACTGTAAACAAAAATCTTGCAGCGCTACTTGCTTTAATATTGTCTATAAAAAAGATAATCTTATCTCTAATTCGGATTAATCTTATCTCAGTAGAGATAATATTGATCCGAGTAGCAAATACTGCAGTTAACTTTAATCCTTACTGGGAGAAACCTTTACAGTGTAGCCTGCTTTTGAAGTCTCTATTGGGACTGCGTCGAGTTCGCCAACTAGATTGGGACTTCCAACTGAAGTCTGGTGGCGTTTCTGTACTCGGTGACCCTGGAGCGTCGCACAAGTGCAGTAAACACAGTCTGAGCAGTTCAGTGTCAACAAATAGGTCTTTACCAAGTTTCAACTTCATACCTGTCATGATTCACGAGCATCAAAACGGCGAATACACAAAATTGGCCGGACCGAAAACCGGATTGTTCATAGATGAACATACACCATTAGAAGCTTCATAACTAATAACACAAGGATATGGAAATTTAAAGAGATAACGCTCGGGATGTTATCTAGTATGACCATTGCAGCTATGCGTAACAAGCGTTGGCAGGAAGAGCCGAAAAAGTATCTGCTGACTTTTCCGATATATGGTGACAATAAAAATGAGCAGATGTTTTTCCAGCGATATTTCGGCTCTTCTTTTACGCATACCGTTTCAGTTCGTTGACGTCCGAATATCTCAATATTAGCCTAACACCCTAAGTGTGTGTTGGAACTGCGCATCCTTGTGTTATCTGTTATGAAACGTCTGACAATGCAATAACAAACATGTATTATTTTTCCAGAGATCTAGTACCAGTCATAGCTGCTTTGGAACACAACAAGCATTTTACCTCCTTGCGGCTAGGGACTACCAAACTGTCGCACGAGGCGATAGAAAAACTTCTGTACATCGCAAGGAAGTCGCCAACCCTTCAAGAATTGCATTTGGACAGTGCGAATCTGAAAATGTAAGTACGAACAAAGAGCAACCTTCAGGTACAAACCATTAAAGGAATTTAAACAGAAGCATTCTTGCGTTTGTCTAAATCACTCCAGTCCAAGTCGCGGCTTGAATCCGCGCGCGTTACGAGCGTATTGTCATTGACACCGTTAGAAGTTTCATATTTGGATGTTTCCTCGTCGCTATAAAAATCATGAACAACAGGGCCCAACCAAAGCACGACACGTTATCGACTGCTTCCCGGCCGAAGATTGAAAAAGTGTCTTTTTCTGTATGTTTATGTGTTTATTTATTTTCTTTCGTTTATTCTACTTTTTCAAAATGGTGGGTTATAAATAAGTTACTTACTTACTTACTTATAACAGATAACACAATACAGCACAGTTTCATCAGACACAACATTACGCATTGAATGGTATGCATACAAGAAGATCTGTTGTCAGATGTCATGGTGATAAAAAAGTCAGCATTTTTTTTGTCCGGCCATGTTTCGGCTCGTCTTGCATGTATAATGTGGAACGTCAAACGTTTGAAAAACATAACAGCTAACATCCCAAGTGTTATCTGTTGAAACTGCGCATCTGTATGAAACTTCTGACAGTCTGGGGTCGACTTCACCTTTTGCCCGAATGGAAATAATTCAATTCGTAAACGATCGTTTTTTTCCAATTGTACTATGGGACATTTTTCCAATCGTAAACAATTGTGTTTTTTCGATTGTAAACGGTTGTTTACCGTTGTAAACAGTTGTTTTCAATCGTTTGCGATTATAAACAGTTGTTACCAATCGTTCGCGATTGTAAGCAGTTAACGATTGTAGTTTTACGATCAAAACCAGTTGTCCCAGTCGTACTTTTACAACCGGAAACAGTTGTTTACGATCGAAATCGATTGTTTCCAGTCGTATTTTACGATTGAAAACAACTGTTTCCAGTTGTATTTTTACGACCGAAAACAGTTGTTTATGATTGAAACCGATTGTTTCCAATTGTTAATTGACGATTGGAAACAGTTGTTTCCAATTGTATTTAATTTCTTATGATCGAAAACGGTTGTTTCCGAATTTTTACGATTTCCGACTCCACCTCCACCCCTATGCCCTAAACTGTAGCTTGTCGATAAATGGAAGGGCTTCGACTTCTCTCCAACTTGACCTAATGCTTAATTTTCTGGGATTCAGTTCAGTCAACGATATTAAGGAGGAATATTTGTAATCTTGCATATACAGGCAAATATTTGTTCTTAAAGGACCCCTCTTGCTTATTCTGCCTTTTATAATATACTTAGCTCCCCTATGGAATTATAAGCTTCTAAAATCCCAACCTTTCTCCACTGTTTCGTTTCGTAACTACGACTTTTTAGCGCTTTTCAGCCTTTCCGAGTTTTCCCGTGACCCAACGAAAAGTTTGCCGTAATCTTCAATGTACGTTGACAACTCTTTCACATATAAGGATGTGATACTCTCCTGTTTATTACTTCTTTTATTTGCTTAGTTTTCCCACTTCTTAACACAGGCACGGTTCAGTTTTCAAATGTTTTGCGCCCAGCCGCCGCGTCGGAGAGCAGGAAGGCTGGATATAATCGACAGGCGCTAACAAGAGAATTGCTAGTTTTAGGTGGGAAGGAATGAAATTTCCGAAAGAGTTTTTTCTGATTCATTTCATAGGGAAAAGATCATTTCTAGTAAGAGTTGTGCTTTAACAATTATCGATTAAACGGCAGCGCTAAAATTACCAGATGACGCTTTAGCAGTATAGAGGGGGCTTCGACTGCTAAAGCTGCTTTAGAAATATTTTGCTCTTCAACGAAAAGTGAAAATAGCAAAAATTCGGATGACAGCTATCAACTTTAAGCATTTCCACGTCTTTGACAAGTTTTGAAAAAAAACGATCATTAACAGTTGTTTCCAATCGTTTGTGATCGGGATTTCAGATTCAGCGTTTCAGTTGAACTATTTTGATCGTTCACAACTAAAAAAAATCAACTTCGCTATAACTGCTGTTAAAACTCAGGTCTGTATTTCACGACTTGAAAACAAAACAAACTATTTCCCACAGAAAACAGTTGAAAACGATTGTAAACAATTGAAAACGATCGTTTTCAATGGATACGAAAACGAATTCGTAAAATTACGATCGGAAACAACAGTTTCCAATTGTTAACAATTGTTTACAGTTGTTTACGACTTAATTTCCGATCGAAAACAACTGGTAAAGATCGTAAACAGTTGTTTTAATGACACTTGAAGAAGAAAAAAAACGTGAACAGTCGTAAACTTACATTTCGGATTTACCGTTTCACTTAAACTATATTGATCGCTCACAACTCAACAAAATTTCAACTTCCCTACTACCGTTGTTAAACATCAGGTCTTGTTTCAGGACCTGAAAACCAAACCAACTGTTCCCGATTAAACACAACTGAAAACGATCGAAAACAAATTACGATTGCGAATTTTGGATTCACCGATTCAGTTAAACTCTTTTGATCGTTTGCAACAACAACAAAAACAACTTCCCTATTACAGTTGTTAAAACTCCGGTCTGTATCTCACGACTTGAAAACAAAACCAACTGTTTCCGATCGAAAACAATTGGAAACGATTGAAAATAATTGAAAACGATTGGAAACGATCGTTCTGAATGGATACGAACAAAACGATCGGAAACAACTGTTTCCAATTGTTTCCGATCAAAAACAATTGAAAACGATTGGAAACAATTGGAAACAGTTGAAAACGATCGTTTTGAATGGATACGAAAAAAACGATCGTAAAATTACCATCGGAAACAGCTGTTTCCAATTGTTTACAGTTGTCGACAATTGTTTTCAGTTTTTAACGATCGTAAACGACTGTTTGCGACTGAATTATTTCCATACGGGTGGCGCCATCGTTTCCTGAGGTGAAGAGTAGATCTCACTGGCCCACTGTGTCGTTACTGACCCTTCTTCACTTTTATCTGCCGATTAGGCTCACCCCCCCCCACCCACCCCTGTCAGCTTGATTTCATTTTAGTGAGGTATGATATTTGTTTAAATCTTGGGACTTATCTCACCAACATACCAGCTAACATCTTAAGTGTTATCTGTTCAAAATGCGCATCCTTGTGTTATCTGTTATGAAACTTCTGACAGTCTGGAGTCGACTTTTCTGCTTGGTGCCATCGTTTCCTGAGGGAAAGAGCCTCTCTCACTGGCGCACTATGGCTCATTACTGATACCCCCCCCCCCCCTACCCCTGTCACCTTAATTTGTTTTTAGTGAGTTGGTGTTTCTTTAATTCTAGGGACTTCGCTCATAAATTGTCTCTTGCTATCATTGCCAACCCCAATTGCGCCTTTCATACGATTGACCTGTCACACAACCATATTGAAGACAAAGGTAACACCACTCCCTTATCTTTCTCCCTTGGTGTTGTGTTCGATTTGAGTCCGCCTTGTCTCGGTCTTGTCTTCTTGTTACTACCATGAGCGTGTTCCACCCTTCTACAAATAGGAGCTATTAGTTTCTATTTCCGTTCTAACCTCACCAAAAGTTACTACGCTGACCGTTCCAACCTTCTCTAAATGGTACATAATGGTAACTATTTACTTACCACGTTCGGGAGCGTAGTAACTACGGATAAGTAACTAACGTGATCGGTCGGATTCACCCGTGGCATGATATTCTGCTGGAAAATAGAAAAATCGTTCCAGCTTGACGGCAAAAAGCCAGAATTCGTGACGTCATGCGTAGTAACTACGGTTAGTAGGATGGAAACACTCTCCTTGTCACGTTTTAAACACCGTTTTATTTAGCCTTGTCAGGTGAATGACTCAACGGACAAGCATCGCAAATAAATTGCTGTCGAGAAATCAACCCGAGACAGGACCGAAACTTCCTCCGAGATCATGTCGTCATTCACGGTGTTCTGTCTGGCAGAGCACTTACAAATGTCAGCTGACATGACAAATAAAATGGCATAAAGCGGACAAGGCGGTTAAATAAAACGGCATTTGGCTGGCAAGACCGAGACAAGGGTAAATCGAACGCGGCTCAAGACCTTATTGTTCAACACTAGAATGAGCAACTTGTGTAGATTGCTCAGCCGGTTTTGCCAGCAGTGCTGGCCACTTTGAAAGAATAAGAAAGTACTGTGAAGAAAACTGTCATTCCATCTTGTGGGTCCGCTAAAACAGTATACCAGCGCATATGACGTTGACATGTTTATATTGACATATTCATATATGAGTGTTTACATGTATATATGACGATTTCGACAAATTTGGATTTCACCATGTTAGTTCGAAAGAATAAAAGCGATAGCTATCTAAGCCTATCTATCTATCTGTCTAGAAAGCTTTAAAGTTTAGCTGAATAAGGCTCGGATACGACATTTTAGATACACATTAGTTAAGTTTTTGCAGAAACCATGGTATCTGATACCACGGTCTAAAGGCCTTTTTGCAGTTATCGTGGTATCTGGCCAGTTATCGTGGTATTAGAAATTCAGATACTACGGTCCGACCGTGGTAACTGGTCGTGGTATCTGAAAAGTCATCTCAGTTTCATCAAATTTTGTCAGATTGCTGAGAAAGAAGTTTAGCACTTAGTGATGTAACTGGATATCTGTTTTTCTTTTGGGATGACTTTGGAAGTGCGATTTCGGCAATAGTCCTTTTTGCAGAGCACCGTATATCAGATACTACGATAACTGCAAAAACGACTAATTGCAGATTTAGTTACCGTGGTAACATATACCATGGTATCAGCAAAAACGCAACTATTACTTTTTTTTTTACTTAAATATGCTTGAAGACTCGATGAAAATTCCTTGCTTCGTTGCTCTGCTATTCCCGTAATCGATTTTCATCGATTCATCGGGCAACGTCACAACGTAGGTTGTGACGAGGGAATAATTTTTCTTTCTTTTCTTTTTTTTATTCTCTTTCTTTGCCTCTTTTTTTTTTGAAAATATATACTAAGTTTTTCTGTTATTATTGATTGAATAATTTTAAGTTAAAAGGTGGTTAGAAGATACAGCCACCCACAGGATTTTTGTCTTGTATGTGGTTGTTGAGTTTTTATGGCACTTGAGCTTACTCAAGTGCCATATAGCGATTGTAATTTCTGTCCGTCAGTCGGTCTGTCGGTCCCGGTTTTGCTAGTTCGGGCACTTCCAGATAAGCTAGGACGATGAAACTTGGCAGGCATATCAGGAACTGGACCAGATTAAATTAGAAATGGTCGCTTCCCCGATCCGACCATCTGGAGGGGAGTGGAGGGAGGGGGGATCCGGAAAAAATAGGAAAAATGAGATATTTTTAGCTTACGAACGGGTGATCAGATCTTAATGAAACTTGATATATGGAGGGACTTCGTGTCTTAGACCCTCCATTTTAAATCCAGACTGGATCCGGTGACATTGGGGGGAGTTAGAGGGGGAAACCGGAAATCTTGGAAAAAACTTAGAGTGGAGGGATCCGGATGAAACTTGATGGAAAGTACAAGCAAAAGTCCTAGATACGTGACTGATATAACCGGAACGGATCCGCTGACTTTGGGGGAGTTGGGGGGGGAGAAGTCCGAATTTGTAGTGATCCCGCGAGTTCCGTGCTTCCTGATGTGCTGGGACGATGAAAATTGACAGGCATGTCTGGGACCCGACCAGATTAAATAGGAAATCGTCAATTCCCCGATTCGACCATCTGGGGGGGGGGGGAGTGGAGGGAGGGTGAAGCCACACTTTGAGGTATTTTTAGCTTGCGAACGGGTGATCGGATCTTGATGAAAGTTGATATTTAGGATGATCTCGTGTCTCAGACATCTCACTTTAAATCCGGGCCGGATCCGATGACACTGGGGGGGGGGGGGGGAGTTGGAGGAGGGAACCGGAAATTTGGAGAAACGCTTAGAGTGAAGGGATCGGGATGAAACTTGGTGGGAAAAACAAGCACAAGTCCTAGACACGTCATTGACATAACCGGACCGGATCAGGGCACTGTGGGGAAGTTGGGGTGGGGGTCCGGATTTCTAGCGATACCGCGAGTTCGGCATACTTCCTGATGTCCTAGGGCAATGAAACTTGGCAGGTATGTCAGGGATCCGAACAGATTGACTTGAGAACAGCCGTTTTCCCGACCCGACCATCGTGGGGGGAGTGGGTGGATGGGGAGTCCGGAATCTATTGGCGTGTATAACTTTTGAACGGATTATCGGATTTGAATGAAACTTTTCTGGTGAGCTATCGCCTCGGACGTTCAGTGTCACGTCCGGTTCGTGTCCGATACCTTTGGGGATGGGGGGGGGGGGGGGGGTGGAAAACTCAAGAAACTCTAAAAGCAGAGGGATTGGGACGAAACTTAATGGATGGAACAAGCATTAGGCCTAGATGAAATTGACGGAGCCAGATGGTTTTGGGGCTCTGTGGGGGGAGTTAGAGGGGGTTTCCTGGAATTCCGGTAGTCGTGAGTTAGAATATTTCCAGATGTAAAACGACAACGAAACTTTGCAGGCATATTAGCGACCCGAATTATCTTGACTTAAGAACCTGACACAACATACCCCCGGAAACTTCCGTTCCTAGGTCCGAGCATCTTTTAGGGAGCAAGAGAAGAGAAATATGGAAATTGACTTCTATAAATTGCGGACGAGTGGACTTATTCGAGTGAAACTTCATGGGTAATACGAATCGATGGCCTTGACATTTAAAACATGCGTTCGAACCATATGCGACCACGATTAGGGGAATTGGGGGTGGGGGGACTTTTGACATGCACAAAAACCAAACGGATGGACCGAATGAGATGCAAATTCGACAGTGCCGAATGTATGCGGCCTAGATTTGTTATTTGGCGTCCGGGCCGGATTCGGCCAAGGTAGGGGTGGTACTGGAAACTTGCAGATAGGCTATGCTCCAATTTCAGTAAAACTTGATGGACAGGAACAGGGAATTAAGAGATTGGGCCCGAACCGGCTCTGACAACGTTGGTGGGAGGGGAGGGGGGTACCGGAACATTCCAAAAATGCTCAGATTCGAGTGAAACTTGATAGATGGTATAAAAGAAGATTTATTCAAACAATGTTTACAACGGATTCGTCAGCTATGATTTTTCATCAGCGATATTTCGGCCCTTCTTGGCAAGGGTCCTCGTCAGGCTGTCAATCTTCCGGTTCAACTTCGGGGAAGGATACAAAACCTGTAATCTAAAAAGAAGATGCTTTAGGTGGTCGATTATTTTTATTCCGAACCAGATTCGGCCACGGTAGGTGGAGAAAGAGGGAGTACCGGAAATCGTGTAGCACGTCTAGGGATCAAACAAATGGATTTCTTGGGATGAAAGTTTGAACAGTCGTGTGCATTTGCTACAGACAATCGAGACGATGCCGGAACTGCTCAGAAATGAGTGAAACTAAATATCCTATTTCTATTTCCGAACCACATTTTTGAATGGCGGGTGTATTTTCTGACGTTCTCATCTACTTTCTTGTACAGCCTACTCGGACAAGTGCCATATGAGCTCGTAGCTCTTGTTTGTATAATGTAGTTCTATTGTTGTTTTTTGTATGTAAAAAATATCTAAATCTGAGTCTGAATCATCGAATGAACTCTTTCTTTGGGATTGTGGTACCTTCGTTTGCATGCACCTCTTACAATAAATGATCGCCGAAATGTGTGTCACGCGCAATAGCGGGTTTTCTGCTAAAGAGGACATCTTATGGCGACAAGTAAAAGCTTACCGCCAAATTTAATAGTAGTAATAATACTGGAGTTGATTATTTCCTAAGATTCGCTTCATTAGACATTGAAACGCACGCTTTTGTTGAAATTCCGATTTGCCGCGTTTAGTTTCAATTTCGTCTTGTTCGGCGAGCAGTGCATATTCTGAACGTCAATATAACTAAGCGCTAAATGAAAAAATTCAAGTTATCAAGTTCATGTTCGAATTCAAGTTATACAAATAAGCTGGATTTTCAGTTAAAAAGATTGAAAAGATTTTAATTCATGACTTTGCTTTCGTCGCGTAAATGGTACAATGTAGAAAGCTTGAATGGTTGATAAACCTTGATTGTTCCGTTTTTTTTGTTTCGTTTTTAACGCTAATTTGTCTTTACTCAGATACGATTACACTGGCTGCCGCTGTTGCAAGGCTAGCCCAAGGTGTCATTCCTTACTGATTAGTCTTCATGTTCTGGGTGTTTTTCTGCTTTGAGGGATGATTGTTTTCCTTCTTTTTTGGTTTCCTTTGTTGAATTCTATTCCAATTTGTTTACATTTATCTGTGTACCTCGAAATTGAGGAGTGAAAATGTATAAATTAACAGTAACAAGATGTATGATGATGATGATAAATTTAATGCTCAGTTGGATGACAGATTTCGGATCAAAACAGATCCGTCATGGACCACAGTCCGCATTTGAGAAGTAAGGTGTGTATGATTATTTAGAAAGAGTAGGTGACGTTAGAGAGTTTAAGGAAATATTAACGTCACTGAGTTGAGGAGGAGTCGTATCCCAAACAGTAAAAAAATCAAAATATTTGGAAAGATGCTACGCGGGTTTAAAAAAAAGAAAAAAGTGTTGATTCAAGTTTAACTGAAAAAGGCTGGGATAAGACAATCTAGTTACCCATCACTTATTTACTTACATTGTCTTGAAGACCCGCTGAAAATGCATTACTTCGTTGTTCCGCTATTCACTTTTCAAATAGTGGAATTTCCATGTGATTTGTGGTACCTCTATGCGCTTGTTTCTGTGTTGTATACCTTACAAGAAAGATTTGTGGTATTTGTTTTTGTTCAGGCACTAAGCAGTCTTCACCGCCTTCACCGCGTTTGTGTTGAGATTAAAATTTCCCGCGTCATAGTAGAATTTACGTTGTGGCGACGACCACAGATATTCTGAACGTCATAACTAGAGCAGATTGTGGAAATAACAAAATCCCTTAGCAGAATCCAAATTATTCAGTGCGTTCAGTAAAATGACGCAAAAATAAGCTGGCTTTTCAGTTAAACTTTAATTAAATTGTAATAAAAACAAACTTAAATGGAGTAGAAGAAAAGACAAAAAGAAAAACATGTAGAAAGACCTCGGGTCTTTCAAGTCCGGACCGGATCCGATTACCGTGTGTGTCTGGGGGGGGGGTCGGAGGTGAGAACCGGAAGACGAGCCGCTTGGGCTGCAGCGATCGGAATGAAACTTAGTAGGGAGAACAAGCACAAGTACTAGGTACATCGGTGACAGAATCGGACCGGAATGATTCGGGATTGTGGGGGAGGTGGAGGGGTGTCCGGAATTCCGATAATCACGACTTAAGGTACTTCCAGATGTGTTAGGACAATAAAACTTGGCTGGAGCATTAGAGACTCGACAGCATTATTTATTTATTTTATTTATTTTTATAACCCGCTGAAAAGACAGAATAGCGGAGTACAAACAAGGAAAAACAACACAAAACACTAAAATACACTAAAATTCACTCTAGAAGAAGGGACAAGCCGTGATGTGCGGGGAAGCTGAGATGGGACGTTCTGGACAATTTTTTACTTATGGCCGAAAGTTTCAGCGATATATCCGGAAGCTTGTAACGCGAAATCAGATGTCTGTTTTTATACCAGGGGGGTAGGAAAAGGAGGAATTTTGCATATCGGTAATAACAAGAACGGAGGGAATGAAGATCTTTTTTCTTTAAAACTGAAGAGAGGCCAGAAAGAAATAAGATAGAATGGTCAGTAAAACTGCTGTAAAGTTTACTAAGGGCTTTTTTATTGTATTTCCCACGATTAGCAACGATCTTCGAGTATGATACTTGAATCTTTCTTTTAGCATTATTAACCGATTGAGACCGGAACGATTTGAGGTTGTTAGTAATGTGGATGCCCAACCACCCAAGAGATGTGACAAGGGGGATAGTCTTAGCTGGGAGAATAAGCGGCTCTTGGTTAGTTGAATTGAAAGATAAGTATTCGCATTTATTAACGTTCAGAGCCAGACCGATCCGGTCGAAAGCAGCTGAAACAAAAGAAACTGACTTCTTTAATCCAGTCTTGCTTCGGCTTATCAGCAGAATATCATCGGCATAAGCAATATAAGAGATATTAATGGAATTAATAATACAAGTGGTAGGTATAGAAGACAGGATGTTAGAGATGCACATTTTAAAAATGGATGGTGAAAGAACCGCGCCCTGTCGAACTCCACGTTTTATCGGGATTCTAAAATCGGATATGTGTCCATCCACTTTAGTGCGCAGAAAAGAATTTGTATACCAATAACGTAATAAGAAAATAATAGAAATATTTATGCCATGTGAAAAAAGCGAGAAAAGGGCTTGGGTATGTACAATGCTATCAAAAGCTTTCGACAGGTCCAAAGCACAAATATGCAGTTCCAAGCCTTTTTTCGTTGCCTCAACCAGGAGAGACGAAAGAACTCGGTGGGCATGTTGACAACCAATACCTTTTTGGAAACCCAATTGGTTTTCTCCGAAGTTAGCATTATTAATAAATGAGGGGAGTAGTACATACTCGAAGACTTTGCTAATCGTGCATGAAACGGTGATGGGACGATAAGAGGCACACTCGGAAGGGGGTTTACCTTTTTTAATAATTGATGTTACAATTCCGCAAAGAAAACTGTTGGGGACGGCAGAGGAACTCAGGCACATTTGGAAGAGCAATTGAAGATGTTGCTCAAGAGGTGGGCAATTTATTTTTAGATGTCTAGCCGATATTCCGTCGTTATCAACAGAAGAGGAACGGAGACGCTTAATAGCAAGTGAGACCGATGACAAAGACACAGGGAGAATATGTGCTTGAGTGAGGAATGGGGGAAGTGAAGCACTCAGCAGCTTAGAATAAACTGCATGAACATACAAATTTGCGGCACTTAACATTGACGTATAATATGAATTCCATGCGGAATCACTGATAACACTGAGCGACGACTTTCCATAAATTTTGTCTGCATTAATTACTTTTGACCAATCGCCTTGTGTACGTGGGAACTCGAGTCCCTTTGAACTGATCGAACGAACGTGCTTCTTATAAATACGCTTAGTTCGTTGTTTAATATCAAACACGGTGCCAGAACGTGGTCTGCCGCAAGAAACCCAAAGTCTTAACCAAAATTTAGCCTTATTCTTCACTATTTTCAGTTCTGGGTCAAGAGACCAATTTGATTTCCGAGTATTTTTTCGAATTCTTTCTTCCGGCACGGCCACTTCTTCCGCCACCCTCAAACTCGAAACGATCTGGTCGTAATAATTATTAAGACACGAATTGTCATTTGAATACCGCTCAGAAGCCTGCAAAAGGTGGAATGGGACTTTAATATTACTAAGGAGGGAAGATAGCGTAACAGTATACAGCAACAAATCAGCACGATTCCAGTTCCTACGTATAAGCCACTTATGACTTCTAACAGATCTAATGGACGAAAGTGCTATATCAGTTGCAGCAATTGTAAATGAAAGAGGTAAATGATCCACATCATTTTCATCCTCAATGACTGATATAGACGAAATATCAAGAGAGGGAGAAGCAACAACATGGTCAATGTTCGAAAAGCTACCAGAATTATGAACATAAGTGTACATTCTATCCTTATGAACTAACTTATAATCAGGTACTAAATCAGTCCGAGCTGACGGCTTTAGTAAATCACTGTTAAAATCTCCTGCAATAACAAATTGGTAACCCTGCGAAACAATTGACTTTAGCAGCCTCTCAAGCGAAGCGCAAGCTTTTGAAAACTTGTTGAGGGAAATCAAATTTTTACGATCACACGGTAGATATATATTGACCAGAATCACTTTACCAAGTCTCACTGCTAAAATATATTCATCACTATGGTAGCAGACCGGTGATAAAGCACTAAATTTCCGATTTATCACACACGCAAGGCCACCGGATGGCCGCCCAAAAGTGGCTCCAGCATTCGTAAGAAAAAGTAAATGGTCAGTGCTTCTTTTAAGGGCGTTCGAGCTAGCGGCCGTGAGTAAGTGTTCTTGAAGGAGCACAATGTCGTAGTTTAGCAGTAGTTCATCTATGTAGTGCTCTTTGTGACGGGTTCCATTTATGTTGAAGCTTACTATAGATATTGGGTGTGTCATTATCGGGTACCACCTACAACACGTGCTTTCATCACTGGCAGCATTGGCTTAGAAAGTGTCACTTCCCAGATCCGACCATCCCTTAAAGTATTCATCTTGACCTCAAAGTACAAAAAATAATTTTAAGGAAAAAATACATTCTTATCATCCCCATGAGCCAATGAGTATTTTTACCTCAAGAGCTTTGCTTAGAAATTAGTTTCTAGCACCCTTAAAGTGCGCATCTTAACTCAATTGTGAAAAAAATATTTTCGACCAAACGATAAATATTCATGGTCCCGAAGGGCCCATGGTCATTTTGTCTTAAGGGTTTACCTTACAAGTGAATTCATTAAAGTACAAAAAATACTTTTGAGCAAAATATACATTTTCATGATTTCAATGAGCCCCTTTTCATTTTTGCCTCAAGGTGGTTTGCTTGCATATGAGCTTCTAGAGCCCTTGAAGTGTGCATCGTCACAGCCAATGTATAAAAATCAAAATTCTCGTGATTACCAAGGGCCCATGATTATTTTTTCTGAGAGGCTTTGCTTACAAAATGACAACCACCCACGAATGGCCCAGTGTCTCAATACGTTCACAATTGATAGTAAAAAAAAAAAAAACTTTAAAACATAATTGATGACGATTGGTTACTTTTGAGTAGCTTCTTGACTCTTGCGTGGGATCGGATTTTGGGAAACTAATTTCCGATAAACTTACCATTTCTTTTCATAGGTGTAAGTCACCTGGCCAACGCCTTCGGTAAGCAGGAGACTGGCCTGCAGGCACTGCTACTTGCCCACTGCGGCCTGACTGGAAAGGGACTCGACAAGCTCGCTCACTCGTTCGGCTTAAACCAGATGCTCAAGTGCACGCTTAAAAGACTTGATCTCAGCGGAAACATTCTTAAGGACGATATCAGTGTAAGCAAAGGCACATATTTTTTGCAGCGAGTTAAAGAAAATCGTAGGCTATTGGCGCAAGACCTTCCTAGACGGACATCCAGTCCACTGCTCGCGTAAACAAGAAGGAGGGATAGTCCCTAATCCCAACCTAGGAGGGATATAATATAGATCCAGTCTACCACAAACCCCTGATTTTGGGGAAGCCTATGCCAAACGCTGGGTGTATCTAGCGTTTGGTATGCCCTATACCTAACGCTGGATACACTATGCCAAACGCTGGATACCGGGACCCAATAAAATATTAATGATTTGAGTGAAGCTAAGAAACCAACCAATCAGAATTCATCTGTAGTGAGGTAGGTCAGGGTTAGGGTACCAACCGCTATCCAGCGTTTGGCATAAGGGTATCCAGTGTTAGGCATAGATATACCCAGCGTTTGGCATAGGGTATCTAAAAATCAGGGGTTTGTGGTTGACTGTATAGATCCCAACATAGGAGGATTTAGTCCTTAGTCCCAATACAGGAGGGATAGTCCCAAAAAGAAGGGATAGTCCTGAGGTCGTCCCCTCAGCTACAATAGTAAAAGGTTTCGTGGTAAAATTTTCGAATGTTTAGCTCTTATGTCTCTTACGCAGCAGCCCGTCGGTGACGATCCCGTCAAACGGAAAATCGTTTGATTATAGTTCTTTTAAAGCATCCTCAGTTGCATTTGTCAGACGTTTAGGTAAGTAAGTAATTTATTTATAACCCGCCATTCTTGAAAGCGGAGTAATTGAAAAAAAAAACATAAAAAAAGAGTTTTTCAGTGTTGAGGAAACAGTCGAAAAGGTCGTGCTGGTTGGGCCCATCTGATAACCTTTTACAACGTGGATGCCCATCATATTGCTAAACCTTATAGTGGATTTAGAGTTTGGGTGATGACCCGTTTAAATGTTATCATTTCGTGTAAAATAAAAGGGTCTTAACATAAATTACCTCAACATCTGTCGCTATATTTAACACAAAGATTTTGATTCGTGTGATAAATGAAAAAAAAATTGGACATTGGGTAATACTGTTTCCCTATCAGTCTTATAGGGATCCCAAAACGTAAGTGGAGGGATATCTTGACTTCCTAAAAGTTGTCCGTTTGTCAGCACGATAACTGTCGAAAGGAGCAAAGTATTTTTATGAAACTTGTTATGATGATTCTCTTGATCAATGGACAGGACACGCTGAACACGTATATGACAATCTTCGAGATATTCTCGCCGCCGGAATCCGGCCAAAACTGGAAAATTTGTTAAAAGTAAAATTTTTGTTATGATGATTCTTTTGATCAATGGACAGGACATGGTGAACACGTATATGACAATCTTCGAGATATTCTCGCCGCCGGAATCCGGCCAAAACCGGAAAATTTGTTAAAAGTAAAATTTTTGTTATGACGATTCTTTTGATCAATGGACAGGACATGCTGAACACGTATATGACACTCTTCGAGATATTCTCGCCGGGCAAGTAGTTCTACCTGAATCCGGCCAAAACCGGAAGATTTGTTAAAAGTAAAATTTGTACTTGAAGTTGATTAGGTGTTTGATTTAATGGAAAGAAAACATGCTGAATCCGTAATGACAATCATTTTCTACCCGGATGTATAGTTCGCCCGGAATCCGGCTGAAACCGGAAAATTTGTAATAAGCAAAAGTTTTATCTGAAGTTGATTAGAGGTTCTATGTATTGGTAAGGAGGCATGCTGAATCCGTAAATGAAAATCATGTTCGCGCCGGACAGATAGTTCGTGCGGAATCCGGCCAGAACCTGACATTTAAAAGGTAAAGTTTTGTCTGAAGTTGATTAGACGTTCGATATAGGGGTAAGGAGATATGCTGAATCGTGTTTGAGCTTTAGACTTTTGACAGACAAGCATTTACACGGAGTCTGGCCAAACCGAAAATTTGGCAGAAGTATAAGGCAGGAAGTTTTGATCAGTTTCGTCAAAGTAGATATATGCCGTTTAGGGGTAAAACCATATGCTTAATAGAGATCTGAAGTTGTTTATTTTTTTGATGATTAGCCATTTTACTTATCTGTTTCTAAATTTTAGCAATACAAATGTGTAAGGAGACTGGCGGAGACCGGATATCTACAGGACCCAATTATCTGGATCAGATAAAGCGTTTTAGGGATCCCACCGAAACCTTTCGTCTTGCTTGGCTGAAGATTGCCTTTAGCACAATAAAGTCCGATCACTTGGCTCCTGGGCTGGTTATTCTTTTTCCACGAGAATCATTGATAAACGTGTTGGACAAAGAGTATTGCGTAGTTAAGTGCCTTTAAATAGGTAAAGTGGACCAAAACCTTTTTTTTTTTTCAGCATATATGTACATTTCTGGCTCAACCCAACGTACTAGTCTCTCTCAATCTGTCTTTCACGGAATCCAGCATTGAACCAGTAAGTCAGTACTATTAACTTTCTAACACTGTACTATATTTTTCACTTCTCTGACCGGATAATGTTCTCTGGGAACCCTTGTCCAGTAGCCTAGTCCTCTCAAGCTAGTACTATCCTGATTTTTCCAGCAGGTAAGGTAAGGTAAGATACAATTTTAATGGCAAATATAAATAGATCTGGTGTTTCTTAAAAGCATCAGACATGCCAGCGGCATAAAAAACGACGCTTCACTAATTCTGATGGCTTTGCAAAAATTATTAATACAATTCTAGCCTAAGGCATTGTAAAGAAAAACAAACGAACAACTATCACACATCAACACTAAAATTTAAGGACGACACGAGAATTTACGACAGCAGGCATATGACTAAAGAAAAAATGAAAAATAAAAAGGGTTTGGACATGGGTGTGATCTTCCTCCGACCACAAACAAAAATGAATCAATTAAGTCAGACAGAAGACATATAATTGCTAGATAACATAAATCTTTTTAGAGCTCTTTTAAAAACTTTCCTATCTTCGGACACTCTAACAGTTTCAGGCAATGAATTCCATACTGTTACAACTGTATGACGAATAGAAAAGCTAGACCTTGTAGAAGGATAACAAATGGTAGAAAGATTGGAATTCAGTTTGGTTTATTTGTATCTTCGAAAACACCGAAATTTACTCACTTTTCTACCTCGGCACTTTTTTCTTTTAGAGTATTCATTTGATTCAAAAATTACTTTCTAAATATGGCTTTCTGTTCGAATAATAGTATATGAACAATCTAGTTCGGAAACTGTAGTCTCTCGTAAGATGGTTTCTTACTGCCCGACCAGGAAGAAAATCCTGCTGGAAAAGAAATCCGCCAGCTTATTCCGGAATCGAAAGCCGATCTTGGATCGTGTTTGGTGGTTATAGACTGATTTGCCAGCTGAAATTTTGTTCGTTCATATCTTTACCTTCTTGGCAAATTTCCGCCTTAGGCCGCCCTTGCTTATTCTACTGACGAAACAGCGACCCGGGCAGGAATTTCCGTAGTCGTAAAAATACGAATTAAGCAAACGGTGAACTTCGACTGCGTTTGAAAAGGAAATTAGAGCCAATGTCGAACAAAACTTCCGTTAAAAAAAAGGCAACTACAAACTTCTGCAATTGTGAGAAACCGTGAGTGTTGACTCTTGACAACATTCCTACAGAATCGACAGCAACCTTAATTATGGAGTGTCAATCATCTGGGGCTTATGTTGGCTCCCACACTGGCAGAACTTTGACAACAGACAACGCATGTGTGTGCATTCTTGTCTTAAAGGTATGAGTATCTTATGACCCTTGTAATAAGTAATATCTTATCACGAATTATGACTTCTTAAAAGGACCATAATAGAAGTTGTGTCTCGAAACATGGAACTTAGAAAGGTCATAAGGCCAAGAATGTACAAACATATGTTATGTGTCATCTGCCTTCTGACAGGGAAGCCCCCCCCCCCCCCCCATTCATTTCTGTTAGATTTCTGGTTTCTCTGAATCTCACAAAGTTAAATACTCTTTGAGCCCAAGCTGACTGGGAAACATATATTCAAACAATGCATAAAATGGATACGTCAGCTACTATGCTTTGGCAGCGATATTTCGTCCCTTTTGGCAACTGACCTCGTCAGGCTGTCGAACGTCAGGACAACGTTGGGAAGAAACGAACCCGTAATAAATAAATGAAGCTTCTACCGACTATAAATATCCTATTCGGGGAAATCACTTTTAAGGTTTAATTCAAAAGCCAACTTATCTGTGTGCCATTTAATTGAGTACACTGAGTTATTTGGATTCTGCAAAGGGATTTTTTTATTTTCCACTATCTGCTCTAGTTATGACATTCAGAGTATCTGCGGCCGTAAAGTCCGCAGCGTAAATTCCACCATGACGCGGGAAATTTTGATTTCGACACAAACGCGGCTTTTCAGTGAGCAGTGGTGAGATTGGTGAAGATTGCTTATAGTGCCTGGAAAAAAAAATCTTTCGTAAGGCATACAACAAAAACAAGCGCTTACAGGAACCACAAATCACACGGAAATTTCGCTGTTTGAAACTCGATTATTCCTGAATAGCGGAACAACGAAGTAATGCATTCTCAGCGGGTCTTCAAGCCAAATTAAGTGAATGAGTGATGGGTAACTAGATTCTCCTATCACAGCCCTTTTCAGTTAAACTTTAAATACAGCTGTTGGGAAAAAACGTTGTCCCTGACGTTCGACGGCCTGACGAGGTCTCTTGCCAAGAAAGACCGAAATATATCTACCAAAGCATCGTAGCTGATGTATCTGTTTTATGCATTGTTCGATTGTGAGCGTGTTCCACCCTTCTAACAATAGTACCTATAAGTTAATATTTCCGTACCATCCTCACGAAAAGTTAGTACGCTGAGTGCTGACCGTTCCAACCTTCCGAACTAGTAACCAATAGTAACTGTTTGCTTACCATGCTCGGGACAGGGGTGGCCCGAAGCACTCAGGCCAGGGGGGGTGAGACCCCTCATTTCAACGACTCATGGATCGTAATATACGACTCGCAGGTACCAACAAAAATGAACTGTTGCGACTATGCGGCAATGGCGCACTTTTCCCACCAACAAATAATAGAGCCGGTGTAAAACTAGCTGCAATGCATCAGCTGAAATTATCTTTGTAATAAAAATTTGTGTATACATACCTTCATAGCCTCAGCTTTACATGTCAACTTTCGCATAAGAGGAAAGCTGTCAACGCCTGTACCCGGGACAAATTAAAGCAAGCGCCGCAGGCGAATTTTTTTTAATCTGCCTCTGTCTAGAAAGGTTTTAGCCAGCCTTTAATGTGTTTCAAATCTAAAAAGTTCCAAGCCTAATCGCTAAGTAAATGACACACCGTTCCTCTAAGTAGAGAATACTATGAAATGTGAGACAGGCGAAATTTTGTGAAACGCCGAGGAGACCATCTTTTTGCAATCCCATTGAAAGGAAAAAACAGCTTTGAAATAACAAATCTGACCGTCGAAAAAAGTGACAAAATAGTGGCCACAGAAAACAAAGTAGATTTGTTCTGTATTAAAGCAAAAAAAGAAATTCCTGAAAAAAAAATCCCGATTTATGGACGTAAGCCGAGCAGCAGAGCGTCATTTTGCGATCCCAATGAAAAATTAAGAATAGCTATGAAATCACGCCTCTGTCCATCGAAAAAGTGACAAAATAAAGCCCATAGAACAGAAAGTAGATTTGCTCCGAACTAATGGCAAAAAAAGTAATTTTCATGTTCAGAACACAGTTCCTCAGAAACGAAACGAGGAAAACAGATTTGCCAGTGCGTTAAAAAATTAAAATCGGGATTTACGGACGTAACGAGCTTTTGGTCTTGGCCTGACAGGAGTTTACAGATATAGAAAAAGACGCCAGGTTCGCCGACGAGACTTGAGTTGCGTTTTTTTTCCGGTGATTTGATGTACTTTTGTTTCATAATGAAAGTACCGTGCACCGTTTTATTTGTCACTCGACACACTGTACTTTCATGCCGAAAACTAAAGCAGGTAAAGCTACAGTGAGCTAAATCTGAAGAATTGCAACTTAAAACTGGTTTGCAGAATTTGATTCTACGCGACAGAAGATGCTATATACACAGCAAATGAAGACGAGAAGTTCGCTTTTAGAATATCTTAAACATAAAAGAGATCATTTTCGAGTTGTATGAGTGTCCTGAATTTTACGAAGTCTTTTCAGATGTGCTTTAACACTAGCATACAGGGGCGTCACGTAGGGGGGGGGGGGATGCACCCCCCTCCCCCGATGTTGTTGGCTAGCCGGTAAAAAATGAATTTTTCACGATTTTTCGTAAAAAGAATCGATTTTTTTGGGAAACAGTTCGATTTTTCTTAAAAACGGTCGGTTTTCTTTAAATCAGTCGATTTTCCCGCAAAAAAAGACGGTAAAAATTACCAGCCAGTCGGTAAATACCTTGCTCGTCCCATATTTGATAGTGCTATGATTCGCAGTCAGAAGTGATACATACGATTCGCAGTCGGCTTTGGCTGAAGGAATATTTTTGCTCCTCCCCCCCCCCCCCAAACATTTTGATAGTAACGCCTCTGCTAGCATAGAGGCCAAAAATTTACCTCCCGACTAGAATGAGCTATTCCAGCGTCTGCGGAATCCCTTCTGTCCTGGGAAACGAATTTCGGGTGTATATTAAAATCCCCCTTGTCCTTTTCAAGCGTTGTTCCTACCTCAAACTCTCTGTGTAATCGACATTTTTCGATTTGTTCTGGCACACTTCTTTCGCGGGTCTCCTGTCATTTGATTTCTGAATATTCTGATGGCTTTTCCATTCTGTTTAAAAATTCTATTCCTTCTTTTTTCACTTATAGCCAAAGATGACCAAAAATCAATGCACATAACCTTGTTACCAGTCAGACCAGTGTTGCCACTCGACCGGCACCGCTTCGCGGTGCCGGCCTCGTCAAAAAGCGGCATTTCTGCGGTATCCCTCAACCAAAATGCGGTAACATTCGCGGCATGCCCTAAATTCTCGAAAAAAAAAAACATTATTGATATTGAAATGGGTCTTGTCTTCGTCAGGCTCCTTGAATATTTGTATTATTAAAATTTAGAAACAGATTAAGGCCAAATAGCTAATCACCTGAGAGAACCAAGTTACGATATGGATTCCGCATGTGTGTTTACTATAAGTCATGGGCTATCTATTTTGACGAGACTGATCGAAACGTCCTGCCTTACTTCTGCGAAATTTCCGGTTTCGGCCGAATTCCAGGCGAACTTACCTTCTCCTGACCCTGATATCGAACATCTAATCAACTTCAGATAAAACTTTAACTTAAAACAAATTTTCCGGGTTTCAGTCCGATTCCGGGTGAAATATATGTTCGGGTAAGAAATGATTGTCGTATACGGATTCAGATCTCTTCTTAACCCTGAATTAGACTTCAAAAACCTCTTTCTGCTTTTAACTTATTTTCCGATTTGGGCCGGATCGGATACTAGGTGAACTACTTGTCCGGGTACAAAATGTTTTCGTGTTCAGTACGTCTTTATCCCTAAATCGAACATATAATTAACTTCAAATAAAACCGGTTTTGGCCGGATTCCAGGCGAACTACTTTTCCGGCAAGAAGATGGTGTTCATAGTCGTTTTCAGCATGTCTTCTTGCCCCTTAATCGACTATCTCATTAGCTGTTTAAAAACATTTTGTTTGCCCCTTAATTTGACCCCCCTCCCCACCCCTAAATGTAGGGCTAAGAGAGCCCATCTGCGAACTAGACCTTTCCGTTGACCCAAAGCATCCTCACACCAAGTTCCATCAAAATATCTCATTCCTTCGAGAGATATCGTGCTCACAGACGGACGGACAGACAGCTTTTGCGATCTTATAGGTATCCCTCCACTTACGCTTTGGGATCCCAGAAACTACCAGCCCGTCGGTAAATACCTTGCTGAATAGTACCGCCTCTGGTTGATTGTATTTTTAGTAGAAGGAACGAACTGGCAAATAGTTAAAACGTGCTGTTTTGGAAAAAAAAACAAAGAAAACAGATCATAGAAGCCGCCTACCCCCTAGGATAGGCCAGTACTTTTGGGGTCAATAAACCCTCGCTGACCTGATGACATATACCTAATAAAGTTATTACTTACCATCACACAATCCTATGACGTAAAATCCTGTGACGCAAGATAAGTCTGGCCTATTGCTAACTCCAAAACACAAACTAAAATGGACTGCTTGGTTCGGACAACTCCTGACAAGGATCATCGGATGAACTGAGAATTTCAAACGTCTGATCAATTCAACCCATGTGGTGAACAAAATTGTCTCCCAGGGGACAAGCTGCCGGCAGGTCATTAATTAAGGTCCGTGGTGGACTTCTGCGAATCGAACGCGGCTTCTAAATCCCAATTTTATGCAACAAAGACGTGTATTGCCAGACATTCGCGTAAGACGAGAAACTTCAAGTTGGACAAATTTTATGTAATGGAAAAAGCCATTTCGCGGCATAATTGCGGCGTGCGGCATCATACAAATTTTAAGCGGCATTTCCCTCAGAATCGCGGCATTGTGCCGCGAAATGTGGCATAAGTGGCAACACTGAGTCAGACTTCACTTTAACAACTAACCTATTGTAATTTTGACAGGCTAAAATCTGAAAGACCGAAGTTAGGCAGATCCAAATCCCATGGGAGTAGAACAGGTAGCCGCATTGCTGCCCCCATGAATCATGTCTGCGACCTATCGGGTTACAAAACCTGATTTAAACGACTTCTTCGAGGACTGGCTTACGACTGAAGCTGTGCAGAGACTAAATTAAAAAAAAAAAAATTAAACGACTCGGATTATTTTTTATTAAAATGAATGTCCGGGACCTCGGCGAGGCCAAAATAAACGACTGATACAACTTAGCAAAAGGCCAAAATAAACGACTGATACGACTTAACAGAAGGCAGGGGGGGTGAGTCACCCCCCCTTCGGGCCACCCCTGGCTCGGGAGCGTAGTAAGCATGGTAACTGTGCATCTCTGTAACGTGATTGGTCGGGTTAGCCCGTGGCGTGATATTGTGCTGGAAAATAGAAAAATCGTTCCAGCCTTGACGCCAAAAAGAAAGAATTCGTGACGTCATGCGTAGTAACGACGTTAAGGAGGATGGAACACGCTCTATACCTCACGAAGTTCTTCCCACTTTTAGGTGTTTGGTGCCTTAGTTAGAGGCTGCACAAGCCACCTCACCCACCTTAACCTCTCACGATGTTCCTTCGTCACGAAAAAGGGGAAGGAGTTGCCCCCCTCTTTTAAGCAGTTCTTCTCAAGCACAATTGCACTCAAGTATCTTTCCATGGCTGGAACGCGGGTACCTCCGGAAGCTTTGAAGTAAGTACAAACCTGGTTTCCTCCTCTAAAAAAGGCGTCCAGACGGTCTGAATCGGAAAGGAAATGGAATTAGGTTCAAGGTTATCCTTATTTACAAACAAATATATCGTTAACACTTTCCGCTGATGAGAGCAATGCTCGAGCGCACACGGAAAAAAAAAGCAAAACCAAAAATAACTTATATAAGATTTGAAGCCAAGCTGACCATTCATTCAAACAAGGTTTACAAAGGATACGTCAGCTATGATTCTTCATCAGCGATATTTCGACCCTTCTCGGCAAGGGTCCTTGTCAGGCTGTCAATCCCCTGGTTCAACTTCGGGGAAGGAAACAAACCTGTAATAGTTAGTACGCTGACCGCTCCAACCTTCCGAAATAGTAACCAATAGTAACTGTTTGCTTACCATGCTCGGGAGCGTAGTAAGCGCGGTAACTGTGCATCTCTGTAACGTCGGTAAATTGATTACAGGTTTGTTTCCTTCCCCGACGTTGAACCAGAGGATTGACAGCCTGACGAGGACCCTTGCCAAGAAGGGCCGAAATATCGCTGATAAAGAATCATAGCTGACGTATCCGTTGTAAACATTGTTTGAATAAATGTTTCAAAGTCAGCTTGGGCTCAAAGAATATTTTTCTGACCATTCATTACGAAAGAAATAGAAAACCTTGATCTTCGGGTTTTTTTTCTTTTCTTAATCAGCTCCTTTTCTTAATCAGCTCCCTCTGAGATGAAGTGCGAGTGATAAATATAAATTCGGATATTTCGGTTGCACTTCCAGCAAACCGTCCTCAGCGAAAAAAAACAAAAAACTAAATCGTAAAATCAAACACAATACCAACAGAAAAACGATGCGGAACCAACAAAACATACAACGATTTGTAACTAAAAACCAGAAGAACGATGCGGATTGAACGACAAACAAGTTCAAATAAAATAACGAATATTAAAATGTGCGTGTTAAAAGTGTATATATACAAATCTATGATTATTTTACAATTCTGAATTCTGTGTCTATTTACAATTTACCAGTTCCCTGGGAAAGCGCAGAAGCTTTCACCCAGCACTTACATAATCCTTCGTTTTTCCTATAAGTGTAAAAATAATTTCACGATTTTCTATTTCTTTCAAAAATAACTTCAAAATGACTGAAACTCTGAAAAAATCACGGTTTTCTATTTCTTTCAATAATAACTTCAAAATGACGAATCATATAACCCAATAATATCCATCCGCCAAATAATCACACAGCTAACCGAAAGCAAGGCCAAGGCACAGTCACAATCAGAGAAAAATAAATATATAAAGAAGAAATTAAATTAGACAAGCTTGGGAAAAAGATAAGGTAAGGTAAGATTTATTTACACCAAGAGCCAAAGGCCATGGCAAATACATGAAAAATAAGCACAAACAAACAAAATAACCTTCTATAAGCACCTATCCCTATGGGCTAGGGCTACCCTGAGGAACCTCGCCAACTGTTTAATACTCATAAAACAGCTATTTCCCATGATCCTGCACATCCATTCTTCGTCCACCCCTCTTTCATTCACTCAAAAAAATTCTAACCTAAGTTCATCAAAATTGTTGCATTCACACAACAAATGTTTCAAATTCTCATCCATACTACCACAAATCGGACATGAGTAAGGACCAGACGTGTCCTGCCTGCCTGTGCCAAATCTCCAGTTTTGGCCGGATTCCGGGTGACTACTCGTCCGGGAAAAACCTAAATGCGAATTCAGCATATCTCCTTACCCCTATGTGGAACTTCTAATCAACTTCAGATAAAACTTTAACTTTTAGAAAATTTTCAGGTTTTGGCCGGACTCCTGGCGAACTACTTGTCCGGCGAGAAAACAATTTTCATATACAAATCGAGACATGCCTCATTACCACTACATCGAACCTATAATTAACTTCAGATAAAACTTTTACTTATAACAAATTCTCCGGTTTCAGCCGGATCTCGGGCGGACTAAATGTCAGGGTAGAAAATGATTGCCATATACGGATTCAGCATGTCTTCTTACCACTAAATCGACATTAATCAACTTCAAATGAAACTTTTATTTTTAACACTACCTGTTCTGCGAGAAAATTATTTTCATATACGTATACAGTATGTCGTCTTACCCATAAATCGACTGTTCATTAGCTGTTAAAAAAAATATTTTGTCGCTCTTTAATTCGACCCCCTCACCACCCATAAATTTAGGGCTACAGAGCCCACCTACGAACTCGACCGTTCCTTTGACCCAAAGAATCCTCACACCAAGTTTCGTCAAAATATCTCATTGTCTTCTAGAGTTATTGTGCTGACAGACGGACAACTCTTACGAAGTCTTAGGTATCCCTCCACTTCCGTTTTGGGATCCAAAAATGCACGACAACATCCAGAAAAATACAGTAAATGTACCCTACGCTTATTCATGCAAATATCGCGACTCGCGACTATCCCAGTTTCTAAGTATTTCTTGACTTCACCATCTCTGTTTTACTTATTTAGATTCGTAACTGTCGAACCGTCAAAGAAACTTTCCATAAAAAGAAAATTAGCTTATTTATACTCCCTGACCCATCCGCAATTTTTTTTTTTTTTCTCACGTTTTAGTTGTGGTGAGGCGAGTCAAATTTCCTGCCTGAGAGGGCATGGTGGTCAATCCTAGTTTTTTCCCTCTAACCTAGCGGCCTCAGTGGTGATTCCAAAACTCCAACACGTAAAACTTGACCATGTACGGTGTGAAAAGACGTTAGTACCGTCTTTCGTTAAAATTTGTGATCTTAGTGTTTACTTTTATATATGACTTTGACATATTTATATACGAGTGTCTACATGTATATATGACGATTTCGACAAATTTGGATTTCACCATGATAGTTCGAAAAGAATAAAAGCGATATCTATCTATCTATCTACCTTTCTTTCACTTCTGTACATTGTTCACAGATTGCTCTTGGTCGCTTTCTATCCTGTGATTGTATGCGTCTACTTATCTCCTTTGCAGAGGGCTTCTGTTAGGCTTGGCCTGCAACGATGGGATCGATTCGGTTGAGCTTGACCTAAGCGGTAATGCGCTGTCAGCCATTGGAGCACATGTTCTGGATTCGTGCGTGCATGGCGTTCGGAGTGTTTCCGTGCTTGATATATCAGACAACGGTAAGTGTTATTAGTGACCGACGCCTGCAGATAAGTCTAGTGGTGAGTTTTTCAGAGATATCTCATATAGTTGCGTTGCGAGAGCAACACTTTGGTTATGTCGTGTTTTCTTTTGTTCCTAGTACCCGATTTCAGCTTATTGCTAGAAAGCGGTGACGTTCTAACCTGTGCGTTTTTGACGGAAAGTTTGGACCTTAGGACGGATTGATGGATATTAATGGAATTGTTTCGACTGGCTACGATGACAATTGAAACAAAAAACTGCACAGGCAGACTTTTCGCAATCGCAAACGACTGGAAACAATTAGAAACAACTGTTTACAATCGTAAACAACTGTATTGTTTACGATCGTTTCCAATTGTTTTCAGCTGTTTACGATTGGAAAAATGTCCCATAATACAATGACTTATGACTTGAATTATTTTCTTACGGGTACTATCTAGCTAGCAATAGGTTTATTGTATCTATAATTGTAATTAGTCTTATATGCTACGGGATGTTGGAGATTCGTACTTAGCTGGGGAGAAATATATTTCTGTTTACAGCGCCTATAAAAGAACATTAAACAATATCAATTTCCTCATTTGGAGCTCGTAGGTTCTAGCACTGGAATGAATTTTGCAAGAAATCTGACGTTTGGCCTTTAACAAAAAGGGAATTGCTTAGAGGCGGTCTCAAAATATGGAGCGTGTTCCAACCTTCTAACAATAGTTATTATTAGTTACTATTGCCGTTCCATCCTCACGAAAAGTTACTACGCTGACCGTTCCAACCTTCTCGAAATAGTAACTAATAGTTAATATTTGCTTACCATGCTCCGGAGCGTGGTAAGCGTAGTAACCACGCATCTGTGCAACGTGATTGGTCGAATTCGCCCGTGGCATGTTACCCCGCTGGAAAATAGAAAGATCGTTCCAGCCTTGACGGCAAGAAGCCAGAATTTATGACGTCATGCGTAGTAACTACGGTAAGTAGGGTGGAACACGCTCTTTACATCGTGACACCTGTAACGGTACTTTTTCCTGTCGCCAAATTCATAACGCTGACTAAACTCCGATCGCATTTACTCTCTTCAATCGCTAAGTCGCTGTTTCCTAGAATATTGAATGGTATTTGTGTTTCCTGTCTTGATCGAAACGGGTTGTTATTGAAGACATGAATGTTTGGTACGTGAACTGAAAATATGTTCATGATTAAAATTTTGATTTGCAGTTGCTCTGGAATTCCTTAATACGAAATTTTATAGTCCTGGAATTCCGTACAGAGGTCGACAAACATGCCGGATTCCAGTTCTGAGATTTCAGAAAAACTTACCTGATGGGGAATTCCGGGAAAGATCGTGGAATGACGGAATTCCGTGGATACCCAAGCTGATGACCAGGAATTCCTGGCTCGGCGCGGAATTCCCGAGTGTCGGTCCCGGAATACTTGAGTGCTCACGGAATTCCAAAAAAGGGGAATTCTGCGTTTTTTCCCGGAAACCGGGACCCTCTAAGGAATCCGGGCAACTTTTTTCCACATGGAGGGCAGTTTTGTTTCAAATATTCTTTGTTGTTGTACTTTCGAGATTCGCGTACATATGCTACATATCAGGTGTAAAAACATGCGTTAATAAATTCTTTTGTTCAGCTATTTTATTCGCCTTATTATTTTTACTTTGTTTTTCTTTATTGTTATTATTTCAGCCTTACTATTTGATCTCGCACTTATTGTTTTATTATTTTATTTTATTCCTTTATTGTAATTACCTTTTATTTCTAATTTAGTTTCCTTTAGTTTACCTTCTTTGTTTGATCTCACAAGTAGCTACCTGAAATTGTAATTTCTATCCTAGGACTAGAGGGAGAGCTTGCTAACATCATGACTTCCGCGAGTAAAAACAAGTGTCTTCGTACGCTCAACATTTCGCGAAATCTTCAAAATTTGAAGGCCAAACATGTGGCGGCGGTAGTCGAGTCCATCGTTAATTTGCTGCAGGTAAGTGGAGATAATTTCCCTACCACTCTTCTCCACCTTTCGTAAATTTCTTTCCACCCAAGCTGACTGCGTATCATATTTCTCTAATAAAGATATGGCTCTAAAAAATTCAGTTGACGCATTCGCTTTGCACTGTCAAATAAAATTTTTCCCTTTCTTCTGCACTCGTCTCTGTATTTCCCCTCAGTCGTAATTTTCGCCATATTCGAGTTCGGAGCGACCATAAGGTTTAATTCCTATTATTCTTACAATCATCACCATCATCAGCATGTATTCGTTCAGCATAAAAATGATGCGAACCTCCAGTGAGAGCTTTGGAATACCCTTCAGTTTAAAAAGTTAAAGCTTCTCTTTTTTGTTTATTAAAAGACCCGTTGTACCTATAATACCAATGCAACCAACTCCTGTAACTACATTCATCAATTCGCCCTAATAGCCAAAATTGAACTCTGAACCCACTAACGAGACCACTCAGCTTTGCCTTCTCTAGTCTACATGCGCATTACTCTCCCGTCGTGTTTTGCAGTATCGTGCTATTGATGCGTAAAACCGGCTTCCTGAGTTTTGACTAGTTTTGGCTAGAAGTCAGTGAGTCTGTGAAAGGGCTTAAAACAGCAAAAGCCGTGGATAATTTGTTAAATGCAGAGTTTTGTTTTACTGTGTTCATATAGTTTTGTACACTGGAACATAAAGCGTGAATAGTGCGAGGGCTGCTTTAAGGTAATCTGACAAAAACAGAACTATTTTTCAAAACCCGAACATTTCGGAGAAGTTAGGCTCTCGCTGTTGTAAAGGATGGTGTTGTGTTCAGCACGTTCACGCCTACATCGTTTTATAGATCTACTCGTGTTTTAGTGTTTTTTTTATGGCACTTGCCTTCCGGCCAAGTGCCATATACTGACCACTTTTCCGTCGGTCTGTCGGTCGGTCGGTCGGTTAGTCCGGTGTTTGCGAGTTAGGGTACTTCCAGATATGCTAGGACGATGAAACTTGGCAGGCGTATTAGTGACCCGACCAAACTAACTTGCAAATAGTCACTTGCCCGACTTGACCATCGTGGGGGGAGGGGGAGGTTGCAGAATCCAGAAAATAGGGGCATGCATAAGTTTCGAATGGGTGATCGGGTCTTAATGAAACTTGATACCTGGGAAGACCTGGTGTCTCAGATGTCTCATCTTAAGGCCGGACAGGATCCGATAAATCTGAGGGGGAGACGGAAATCGTGTGAAACTCTTGGAGTGGAGCGATCGGGATGAAACTTGGTGGGAAGAACTAGCACAAGCTCTAGATAAATAACTGTCAGGTCTGGACCGGATTCGGACACTTTGGGGGGAGTTGGATGGGGGTTCCGGGATTCCGGCGACCCGTAGTTGATGTACTTCCAGGTGGGCTAGGACGATAAAACTTGCCAGGCATATTAGTGACCCGACCAGATTAACTTGGAAACAGTCATTTGCCCTATCCTACCGTCGTGGGGGGAGGGGGAGACAGCGGAATCCGGAAATTAGTGGCATGCATAACTTTCGATCGGGTTATCGGATCTTAATGAAACTTGACATCTTGAAAGAACTCATGTCTCAGATGTCCCGGTTCAAGTGCGGACCGGATCCGATGAACTGGGGGGGGGGGGGGGTGGAGGGAAGAACTGGAAATCTTGTGATACGAACAGAGTGGAGCGATCAGGATGAAACTTGATGGGAAGTACAGGCACAAGTCCTAGGTGCATCAGTGACAGAATCGGACCGGATTCGGGTACCAAGGGGTGGGATGTAGGGGGGTGTCCGGAATTCCGGTGATCGTGAGTTGAGCTACTCCCAGATGTGATAGGACGATAAAACTTTGATCGAGCATTAGAAACTTGACGTCATTGGGTTAGACATCGTCACCTTCTCCGATCCGACCATTCCTTAAAGAACTCATCTTAACCGCAAAATAAAAAAAATACTTTTAAGCAAAATTTACTTTTTCAAGATCGCCATGAGTACAAGAACCTTTTTGCCTCAAGGGTTTTGCTTAAAAATTAATTTTTAGCACCCTTAAAGTGTGCATCTTAACCGAAAAGGGAAACAAAATTTTGACCATCACTTCCATCCTCTGACCCAGCTTTGCTGGTTTTTGTTTTCCTTCTTGTTTTCTTTTGCTTTCTGTCTCATATTTTTATATTTAAAGTGAAACCATAGGTTGAATTTTCAGCCCCCTTCATTTTTTCTTGATGGAGTATTTTTTACCACATATGCTTGCAAGTGCCATATGAGCCTACAGCTCTTTTTTTTTTTTTTTTTTTTTAGTTTTTTTTTTTTTTGTTGAATACTCGAACATAGCGCGAGGTGTGCTTTAACCTATGGATCAACCGAACTGTCTCTGAAGGCTACGGTGAATACTGATTATTACAAAAAGCGGGTCACAAATAAATAAACATAAAAATTAAATAAACTTTGCGACGAGGGGGGGAAAACAGAGACTATCCCGCTTGGAGCACTTGACAGATAAAAAGTCCTTTTCTACTGTTTGATTTCTTGCCCTAAAGCATATTTGCCCTTTTCTAGATATTTTTGTTATTATTGCTCCGTAAACCGTTATTGCTATTGGTTTAAGGGTTTAATCGAAAAATTGCCGCATAGCAAGAGCTAAATTATAGGCAACAAAGAGAAAATAAATAAGCACACATTAATAGCTAATAACATCTAAATAATTTACCATCAACAACGAAACATAAGACTGAATGCAGAAACAAATCAAGGGACTGAACATGCACAAATGAACAACAAACGTGAAATTTTATTGGTTCTTAAAATAATTACTAACAGGGGGGGGGGGGGAGAATGATTGGAGTGGATGGGCGGTACTTATACTATATTTACCGGCTTATACATGCATCTCTTAGATTTATACTGATGTTTCTTGTCACGCGTCGTATAATTAACAACAATATGAGCATATTAATTGTCAGAAAATACAAAATAAAGAAAAAACACAGAAGGCTAGAAGAACTACTTAAAAGAACTTATTGAATATAAATGAAAATAAATTTTATGTTTTATTGTTTTGTTTTTTGTCCTTATGTTTGTGCCAGTAAATAGCTGGGGTTGATGACTTGGTGTGTGAAGGTGTTGAGGATCTTTATTTTTTTATTTTAAGTGTTTAAATTTTTTTAATAGTTAATATTTAGTTTTTAAAGAAAATGCAGTTAAAGAAATTTTTTACAAAATATAAATGAGAGAATTAATTTCCAAATATTAGGGGGAAAGAATGGTAAATAAAGTATGGGTTTAATTTAAAAAGTTAGGTGATGCGAATACTTAAAATTGGATTAAAAAATAGAATAAAATTAACGTCACTGAGGGATGGAGGAGTAGCCACAAAAAGTACGAAATCTGTTTTCTTAGTTTTTGAATAATACAAAAATTAATTAAATTACAAAAGATGCTACGGGAAAAAAAAAAAAAAAAAAAAAAAGAACTTATTACTCCGTAAACCAATATTGTTACTTAACGGCTTATAAGTGCATCTTTTATATTTAGACTGATGTTTGTTATCACGCATCATATAATGAACAACAATATACGGAGCATAATAATTGTCAGAAAATACAAAATAAAGAAAAAACACAGAAGCCTAGAAGAAGTACTCAAAAGAACTTATTACTCCGTAAACCAATATTGTTACTTAACGGCTTATAAATGCATCTCTTATAAATTTAGACTGCTGTTTGTTATCACGCATCATATAATTAACAACAATGTACGGAACACAATAATTCTCAGAAAATACAAAATTAAGAAAACACACAGAAGCCTAGAAGAACAGACCAGTTAGAAGAACTTGCCCCCTGTGTGGTTCCTGCAGCTCGCATCTTATCTAGCGATTATTGAACAACAAATATGAAATTTTATTGGATGTTAAAACAATTAGTAACAAGGGGGGAGAATTGAGCGGAGCCGGCGGGCAGTACTTTTACTATATTTAAAGGCTTGTACATGCAAATCTTCGATTTAGACTGATGTTTCTTGTCACGCATCGTATAATTAACAACAATGTAAATAATAATTGTCAGAAAATACAAAATAAAGAAAAAACACAGAAGCCGATGCAAAACGCTTAGAAGAACTTCCCTCCAGTGTGGTTCCTGTAGCTCCCCTATCGATTATAGTGGTTTGCGAAATATGTTTACAATTCCCTCAGTAGCTCAGGGTTGGAGCTTTCGTCATGAAAGCCGAAGGTCCCTGGTTTAAGTTCCACAGGACTCGGGAGGAGTAGTGTTGTCTTTCAGTCACTATTTATCACTCAGAAATATTTCTTTAAGGAGGAAGATTGTTCATTGGAGGTTCTACTGATGTCCGACTGCAAGCTGAAGTGCGAAGCCTATGGTGTAATAAATTCCCTAGAGACGAATCGAAGTCTAGTCAAGTTGGATATCAGGTATGTGGAAGATTTCAACTATATGTGTATTATGTATGTATATATATATTTTATAAGTAGTGAACTGGAAGACAAAATGCTCGTCAGTCGGGATTTGAACACAGGATCCTCTGCTTACAAGGCAGGCACTCTAACCATTTGAGCTACCGAGGCTTTTGAACAGAGTTCGCAAACCTCTACAATAGTCTGGTAGAAGCCGGCCATAGGAACAGTGATCCCGCCGGAAGGCTGATTCATCTAACCAGTTCACATCCCCAAGCCACGGAAAATAATAATGAAACATAGATGGCACTTGACACAAGGGACTTGCACCGTGACCAATACACCAGAAACAGTTTTTTCGGTGAATCCGAAAATTGGTCACGGTACAAGTCCCTTGTGTAAAGTGCTATATATGTTTCATTATATATATATATACATGTATATACTCACATTGTTTATCCCTCGGAACACCGAAATGGTGGACATGCAGTAAGAAGCAGTAAAAAGAAAGGAAGGAAAAGAGAAGAAAACCGAATATCTAAAATTAAAATTACTTTTCCCGCTGTAAATATGCTGGGTACCAACTATGAATAGGATCTAGCGACCCTTTAAACTATATATGAATGATCTTTATCTTTGATGTTTACGATGGCCCTTTGAAATATTTACAAATCATATTCTTATCGATATTTGTCTGCCCTACTGCGTCCTTAAAGTTCAATTGAAAAGCCAGCTCAAAGTAGCCATGACTGAGTTGACGGATTTTTGTTTTTCACTACGCTTTCCTAGCAGTACAGTCAGAATATAGACAAGTCCCGACACGGAGAAAATCACATTTAGACCACACAACTTGAATTTCACGGTTGCGGTGTTTTTTTTTATTAGGCAAAATAGCGAAGACTCAATTTCAATTCAATTATATTTAAGAAAGCCATAACACGGACAAGCTGACCAGTAAGTTTCGTGTCACGTCAACATAATACAACAAAATAAGAACAGATATAAAAATTCAGCTGACAACAGCTCGGTCAGTAAATATGTCCACTTGCGATAGTTATATGGTTAACAATAGTATAAAAATAGCATAAAAATACATACGGTAGTCGTGCAATAAAACTTTATACGAATGCTATATAATTAGCACTATATAATTATAGTACTATATAATTAGTACTATATAATTATAATACTATTATAATTACAGTAACGCTATGAAAATTTGTAGCCTGCGTAGCTGTATGATAGTTGTACGAAAAAGTTGCATGTATCGATATGTAATAGTAAAGAATACTATCATTTAATGATCCTCAGACTGGGCCAATCTTAAGCAGTAGTATTCAGTAGCATTAGCATCCTTGGGAGCGTAGTAAGCGTGGTAACTACGAATCTCTTTGACGTGATTGGACCAATTAGCGTGAGACATGATATTTTGCTGAAAATATAAGAATGTGTTCAAGCCTTGACGCCAAGAAGCTGGGATTGGTGATGTCGTGCGTAGTAACTACGGTAATGAGGGTGGAACATACCCTAAGTCGAAGATTTGTTTGGAAATCAGTTGTAGCCTGACTGAATACTGACTTTCACTGCAATCAAACCTAGTGGACAAACCACATGACATAATGACAGTAGAGGTATGCTTATTTGATCACTTTTTTTAACTGTTCAGCGACCTTGGCTTTGTTACTTGCATATAAAAAAGTAGAAAAAATAACTAACTTGATATCAGCTAACAGCCAACTATTTCAGGGTTATCCTGGCACAAACTTGACAGGTACTTCTGCTTATTAAGGAATCTGCAGGTTCGGACTGCCATCTTCTCTTTAAAACTTTTTAAATTGTGAAAAGCAAACCAGAGCCTCGTTTTTGTTGCATGCTGCAGGTCACTTCTCGGCCGATTCGGGGCTGGTTCTTTCTACATACGTTTTAACACTGCAGTGCTTCTCGAGAATCACGGACTTGCTCACCGACCAAGTCCGTGCTTCCCTGCAAGGGGCTGCAGTGCTGCCGCTTCAACCAAGAAGAAAGTGAATCCAACAACGCATTTTGTGCAAAAGCAAATAAGTGCTGCAGCTGCGATGCGGCAGCGCTATTCCAACAAAAACAAGGCTCAGGTGTCAGTTGAGTCAGTTTCAGCCGTGTATTAAAAAAATATTCAAAAGTGACAAAAGCGTGAGTGGTTATCACAAGTAGCCTATTCATAGTAAAAAAAATGCCTGGTTTGGGTTTGAGTTTTTTCTTTGCCGACCGTTCACTGCTAGCAGACGTTCACGTAAGCATACTTCTACTGCAGGAAGGTAATACCGAGAAAGATCTTAGTAAAAAAATTATTTTCTATAGTGGAAATTTCATTGGTGATGCGGGAGCCCGTCTCCTTGGAAAGGCGCTTCAGATCAACACAAGCCTGCATACTCTAGTCATTGACCGCAACACTCTTGGATGCCAAGGTCTATGCGATATCGTTTATGCGCTCGAGAGGTAAGGAGCTCGTAACCCTTTCGAAACTTGAATTTACCAACAGCATGGTTTTCCACCTCGTATCGACCCACCACGAAGGGTGGATCATCTGCGTGGCTACGCTGAATGCTGGAGTGTACCCGGATAGCCAGCATATCCGATTCCTGTCGGTGGTATATATATATATATATTTATTTTTGCCCGCTTACAAAAGGGAAAAAGCGGAGTACAAAAAGAAAATATATACAAGCACTAAATACAATACTAAAGTCTATACCACGAATCGAGTTAGCATATGGTTTGCGCAAGCATTTAAAGCTCTTGCTGAGACTTGTTTCAATTCTATGTATTTTTTCATTGGGGTTTGTTATTTTGTATTCTTCTGATATTTTCTGAAGGCATGGTCACATCCAGCCCGGCCATAATCAGAAATGCTCATATTTTAGTGAAACTTAATGGCTGGGAAGAGACGATGCCATATATGGTCCATTTGTGTGTCCGAACCGGATTCGCCCACCATGGGTGAAGTTTGCGTGGGGTTGTACCGGAAATTGTGTGGCACGCCCAGGGAGCAAACGAGTGCAGCGATTGGTTTGAAACTTTACTGTATGAAGGTCATATTTCCTAGATGGTTCTCTTTGGGATATGATCCTGGTACGACCTCGGGTGGGGGGGGGCACCGGACATTTCCCGGAAATGCTGAGATATGAGGAAACTTGATGGTTAAAGAAGATGCCCTAGATGATCCACGTACGTGTCCTAACCATGTGTCCACGTTAGGTGGGGGAGGAGCGTCCCATAAATGGTGTGATACACCTAGCGATCAGACAAGTAGAGTTATTCAAATGAAACTTGGAAGTTATGTCCTTGATGATCAATTCATTGTTCTCGGCGGATCCGACCTAAGTAGAGAAGTTTGAGCGGGGGTGCTAGACATTTCCCGGAAATGATCAGACTCTGGTACAAACAGATGCCGTATATGTCGCATTTCTAGGTCCGAACCGCATCTGTGACGATGGGGAGTTGGAAAAGGGGGGTGGCGTCCTTACGTACCATCTGCTCGTAATAAGAATCAAATGAGCCCGTAGTTGTCAGCTTCAGGTAAAAGCTATCAGCGTCAGCCTAAACAGGCCTAACTGCGGTGCTTCGCCCACCCTTCCTGTCACCTTCCCCAGATTTTTCCAGGTGTCATCGCTTATTTTACAGGGTTACGCCACAAACCCTCGCCCGAAACGAACGTGTAGGTACAAAACGAGACTCAAACCAGCGACCATTCGCTTGGGATTTTGGCGTGCTAACCATTCGGCCAGACGGACGGTGGGTTCTGAGTTTTGAAAATAGCCATTTTATGCCCAAGATCAAAGGGGTTCCGTTTTTGTCCCCGACTGTCTTGTGTTATTGGTAGATTACCTTGTTAATTTACCTGGTAAGTAATACTTAGTAGGTAACTTACAAGCAATAAGGCTGCAGTACAGCGATGAATAGCTTGCGGTTGATGTTGGTCATTATTTGCTGGTTATAGAATCAGGGGCGCTCCAATCTTCTATCCACGCTAGTTATTGAATCCACTGTTCCATCACTGGTCCAGAGATGGGTATATCCGAACCCAGATTCGGATTCAGATCCAGGATTCGTCCTGTTAGCCGGATTCGAGTCCGGATTCGAATCTTCTGCTTGTCAGGCTGGATTCGGATCCGGATTCCAAATCCTCAATCTTAAGAGTCCGTTCAAATTTCTAGTCTACATTCTTCCGGCTTCCATTTCCCAATTGTTACACAGTGGGCTTAGGAAATCCATTTTTTCTATCTCCAGCACCAACCGTCCTCAGTAATCTATCGCGTTATCTGATTACCTCAGATATCTGTTCTTTTTGAGACCTCTGAATTTTAAACTGTAACTTTTGCATATGATTTGATTCTTGTTAGCGTCGGATTCGAATCCTCAGCATGAAATGGTGGATTCGGGTTCGTAACTAGCCATGGATTCGAATTCGTACATAGCCCTGGATTCGAATTCGTACATAGCCCTGGATTCGAATTCGTACATAGCCCTGGATTCGAATTCGTACCTAGCCCTGGATTCGAATCCGTACATCGGATTCGCCCATCTCTGCCCTGGTCACGTTTTGTTTTCCGACAGGCCGTTCCACAGACGAACAGCCAATTGGAAGACTTTACCGTTAGAGGCCTTCTGGTTCGTGATTGGTAACCGGGAGCAAAAGGGGAGGGCTTTTAGAGAACCTGAAACATTTACCTACTTGCAGCAACCGTTCTCTACGTAACGTTCCTATCCCATTGCACGATGTTGCCGCTCTACAGAAATCAAATCTGGAACGGACGGAGCAAATAGTCCGACAGCTTCAAGAGCTTCTCTTTAGGAATAGCTCCCTTCCAAGCCGAACTAGCGCTCATGCATTCCGGCTGCAGCATGTGAGTATCGTCTTCTTCTTCCTTATGACTGTCTTCCGTGCAGTTTAGACACGAAAGGTGCAATAAAAGACTGGTGGTCACTTGACTAAGGCTTGAAAAGTGCGTGTCGGCACCTGACAGAACGCATATTTTATGACTTGAATCTAGAAATTAAATAACATTACTAGGATAAATTTAAAAAATTTTGGTTCGGTATAATAGCTTCGACTTTTCGCTGCGTATGAGCGAGCGCGATAATGTATTATTTTTTATTTTTTTTAATGAATGAAGGGTTTATTTAAAAAAAACTGGAATCTTCAATGCCCAGAGGCGAACCTGTAAGGGACTAATTACCCTCGAAACAAAACATTCACAACAACAAAAACTTCGACGAAAATAAAGGAAGAAAAGGGAAAGAAAGAAAGAAAGGAGCTTGACTTGCCCGGTCTGGGACGCCTAACCAGAAAAACTACATTTCCCACCAGAATCACTACTAACTATCCAAACCAAAAAACTCAATGAGAAAACACAACTTATCATCATTATTATTTGCGTTTTTGCAAATACTGGGGTATCTGTTAGCACGGTAACTGGATCTGCGGTTAGTCGTTTTTGCAGTTACCGTGTATCTGATACTACGGTTGCTCTGCAAAAACGACAACTGCCGGATTTGCGCTTTTAAAATCATCCAAAAAGGAATACTGATATCCAATGACATCTAGGGGACAACTTCTTTCCCACCGATTTGACAAAAAACTAGACTCTTGGTCTTAGTGATGGTGAAAGTGAGAAATTCTTCATATACCATATCACGATCAGTTACCACAGTCCGTCAGTGGTATCTGAAAATTAGACACCACGGTAATATGGTATCCGAATATTGATACCACGGTAGCAGCAAAAATGTCTTTTGACCGTGGTATCAGTAACTGCGAAAACGACTTTAGAGCATGGTATCAGATAGCAACTAGGCTATTATGACTGGGCGCGACCCCGAGTCGGCGAAAAGTGCGGCCGCGCAAAAATCTCAGGCCGCGAAGTCATTCATTAGGCGGCAAAATTCGAAACTATTTCGTAGCGTGGTGACCTGAAGCGTTATTTGTGTCAAACGAGCTCTACCGCAACATTTGCCTGCTCGGACTCGCGCTCGACTCACTCCTGCCTGTGTTACTGGATCCCTCTGATCGTTCCACCCATTCTCATTTCTTGAGATTTTGAACTTCTGAGGTAATCTTTATAATGGTAATAATATAATGCTTGAAATGGGCCGTTCGAATTTCGAATTTCGGTTTTGTGCCCACACGCTCCCGAGGGCCTCATTGGTCAGGAAGACAGGTTTACGGTTTTCTTCGTGTTTCTCATCAAGTAGTAAACACCCGTTCGATCTTAACAAGACCAAAGGTTTCGATGGGATCCCAAAAATCTAACATTTGATACTGACAATTGGGTCATGTCTTCGCCATTTAGTCTTCGTCAGATTCCTTGAATATTTGTACTGTTCAAACAAAGTTCAAAAATGGATCAGCATGTCTCCTTGCCCCGATACCGAATCTTAAATCGATTTCAGAAACAACTTTGAGCTTCAACCAAATTTCAAGTTTCAGCCGAATTCGTGATTAACCGTTTGTCCAGGAAGAAAACTAAGTTTAGAAATGGATTCATTGGACCTCCTTACCACCTCAGTGAATATCTTATTAGCTTATAAAACATACATGTTTTTACCGTAAATTCGAAACCCCTCCTCTGCCTCTAAAGATAGGACTAAAAGGACCCATCTACGAACTTGACCTATACTTTACCAGCGAATCCTCATTGAACAACATCCTCGCTTGAATAACATATTTCCTCGTTTGAACATTGTATATCAACCCCTTCGACCTTCGATTAGACTAGTATAGATCTCTCCGAGATCCATAGAATAAACAAATGATGTCGTCATCATCCACGCGCAGATCCACACCGGTTTGAGAATAAAGGGGTAGGACTGCGACAGCCAAAAATTGGTCGACAAATTTTGTGTCCGGTTTTCGCCGGATCCGGGTGAACTACTTTTCAGGCAAGAAAACAACTTTCATATTCGGATTCAGCATGTCTCCTTACCCCTAAATCAACTATCTCAGTAGCTTTAAAAAACCGCCTCCCCCACCCCTACCTGTAGGGCTACAGAGCCCGTCTACGAACTCTACCTTACTCTTGACCCGAAAAATCCTCACACAAAGTTTCATCAAAATATCTCATTCCCTTCGAGAGTTATAGTGCGTACAAACGGACGGACGGACAGACAACTTTTAGATGTCATAGTTATCCCGCCACTTACATTTTGGGATCCCAAAAACAAGGTACATTAAATTATCATATTAAAATTAAGCATTCTACTTTGAGATAACCAACAGTGGAAGAACTGATTAGAAATAAATTCGATGTGGCTTCCTTTTCGTCTGCGGAAACGCGTAATCTCTCTAGAATCCAACCGCAAAACCGCACTTGTGCTTTAAAAAAAAAAAAAAAAAAAAAATAATAATAATCAGCACATGTAGGCTCAGTAGACCTTTTATTTTTAGGGATTCCAGATAAACTCGACCCATCAAACTGTGGATAGGCTGTATTCACAAACTGCCGAGGCTCTCCGAAATAAGGAAATTTCAGACCCGGATTCTCCGGTCATTCCTGGCGCCCTGGCTGTGTTGTCAGATGCCAGTAACGCAAAACAAGTAAGTTTCTGTGCCGAGATTGTACGTGTTAAGCCGCTTTTACATTGACACGTCGTTGCGATACGTTGCGTATGCGTTTATCTTGCGTTGCGTACAGGTTGCGCAGTGTATCTTTCCCACCTGCGCGAGAAGCTTTCGCGCTGGATGCTCATTTACATTTTCCTTTCTCGGTTTCTACTGCTGAATTTTAATTTCTTTCATTAGTAGCAATTTTTCTTCATCATCAGCACGTTTTTTTTAGTTTTCCTTCGAAAACTTCCATTTTCCACTGACAAATCTGATATCGACGCAACGTGATTGAGTGTTTCTAAGAACACAAACGGCTACCTTTCTCGGTTTCTACTGCTGAATTTTAATTTCTTTCATTAGTAGCAATTTTTCTTCATCATCAGCACGTTTTTTTTAGTTTTCCTTCGAAAACTTCCATTTTCCACTGACAAATCTGATATCGACGCAACGTGATTGAGTGTTTCTAAGAACACAAACGGCTACTGGGGGCTCAAGGGAGGTTGTATGTAATGAATAGTATATTCACATTCACAAGAGGAGAATCTGTCCCACTTCCTGTCAAGATGCAAGGTGCTCTCGGATTTGAGAGTAAGATTTTTTGGTGAAGATGGGTTGCTCTTTCCTGGTATCTGGACCTCTATCGGGAACTGTTCCCTTCCCCTCTCTTTGGCTAGGGGCTGATCCGGTGGAATGATATTAGTTGTGTGTTTGGAGATGCCATGGTATCTGTTACCACGGTAACTGGATCTGCAATTAGTCGTTTTTGCAGTTACCGTGGTATCTGATATATGGTTGCTCTGTAAAAACTGCAATTGCCGAAAATGCACTTTTCGAAGTCATCCCTAAAGAAAAACAGATATTCAGTCACATCACTAAGTGCCAAACTTCTTTCCCACCAGTTTGACAAAAATTGATGAAAGTAAGTTGACTTTTTCAGATACCAGGACCTGTTACCACGGTCGGACCGTGGTATCTGGATATCTGTTATTACGATAACTGCCCAGATACCACGATAACTGTAAAAATGTCTCTTCACCGTGGTATCGGATACCACGATAACTGCAGACCGTGGTATCAGATACCATGGTATCTGCCAAAACGCAACTATTTTGATTTTGACGAACGATCAGTAGTTGTGGCTCACCGACTTGACAAACGGCAGTTTGTTTTGATTAAATTCTTTTTGTGCCGAAAAATTAATAAAGTGACAGTGTGTTTAGAGCTGAAGTGATCAGTGACAGAAACAGTTGCCTGCAAGATTGTTGCAGGGTCCAGGGCAGTGACGTCTATATGTTCTGTGAAAATGCTTATAAGGTCTCTCAGGTCGAAGGGAATTAGAATCTAAAGAGCCAAATTATTGACAAGATTGGGCTGGAACTCAGCAAAACGCCAAGAACAGTGTCCAAAAATTGCAGGAAGATCACGCAAATTAAGCAATAAAGAATTTTGAGGGACAATCCCCATTAAAAGAGTCGTATTTTCATCAATTGTGTTTAGAGCGACGGATCACCGTCAGTTGCAGTTAGAGCGATCGTTTACCAACAATTGTATATTGGGGATTGAGACAATGGGTTTGTAGCCCGGGTTTCGGCCAGAGTTTTTGGCCTAACCATGTAATAATAATACCATGTTGTTGGCACAAAAACATTTGTGCCGTATTGTACTAAGTTTTATAACGAAAAGCCGTGAATTTGAAATATTTCTTGTTCGTTTTGTAGTGTGTCGACGTGCCAATGTTATAACTGCCATGCTTTTATATTATGGTGAAGAAATCTGAATTGAATTGAATTGAATTCTGGAAGTAATGATAGTTGTGTGTCCAACTGCTTGACAAAATAGCTCATTCTGTTATTTAAGCTTATTTAGACATCTGATTTTCCCACCAAATTTCGAGCCACATTACGATCCACAAAAATCTTTATCCCGGAAATGGGCTTGTGGGACACACAGACTATTGCAGAAACAATCGCGAAAAAACGCCTTTAATCGTCTGAGTTTGGAGTTCTCGGTTTCGCCCAAAAATCAGCCGATAAGTCTGCACATGTAGGTTTCTTCTGCGCATGTAAGATTTCAGTTCTTGAAGATCATTCCTTGTTTCTCTTTCAGCTTCTTCGGCAACTGTACGAATTGACAAGAAAAGAAGATAACACCGAGCTCGTGAAACGGTTAGCTGCTGCTAGTTCAGAGCTCCATAGGTGCATTACTTCCCAATTACAGGTAAATATGCATGTGTGTTTGGGCTTACGGGTAAGAAGACATGCTGAATACGAATATGAGAAGAATTTTCTCGCCGGACAAGTAGTTCGCCAGGAATACGGCCCAGACTGGAATTTTTTTTTAAATTTAAAGTTTATCTGAAGCTGATTAGATGTTCGATTCAGGGACAAGAAGACACGCTGAATCCGCTTTGACAATCATTTTCTACGCGGACATATAGTTTCCACCGGAACCCGGCTGAAACCGAAAAATTTGTTTTAAGTAAAAGTTTTATCTGAAGTTTGTTTTTGTTTTTGAGCTTTAGTTTTTGCCAGACAAGTAGTTCACCCGGAATCCGGCCGAAACCGGACATATGGCAGAAATAAGGCAGGAAGTTTTGATCAGTTCAGTTAATGTAGATATGACGTATAGGGGAAAGTACACACATGCTGAATCCATATCTGAACTTGGTCTTCTCAGATGATTATCCGTTCTATTTATAATCATATTAGTAAAAATGTTCATTGAGTCTGGCGAAGACCGGATATCTTCAAGACCTAATTTTCTGGATCAAACGTTATTTCGGATCCCATCGAAACATTTGGTCTTGTTTGAAACGTCAGTATTCACCACTAACAAAAAATACTGCATTAACAAACCAAAAAAAGAAAGAAGAAACTACCACACAGCAGGAATTAGGTCCCGATGGATGCCTCTAGATCTGTAAGCTGTAGAAAAATGGGTTCGCCGCCAGGATGATGAGGAAATTCCCTAATTCACGAATCAGTAACATTGTCAGGACTTTTATCTGGCGGCGTAATATAAAAAAATAGAGGTTAACTCTGGGTCATTTAAGCAGTATAGTTGAGAAAAGAAACAGAAAACGAATTATACTCAGCCAGAGCTACGTGAGTGCATAACCTCCAGTTACGGCGAAACATTATCGTAAATGAATGCTTCTATAAATCAATGACATAAAGAGCGTGTTCCATCCTACTTACCGTAGTTACTACGCATAACGTCAGAAATTCTGGCTTTTTGCCGTCAAGGCTGGAACGACTTTCCTATTTCCAGCAGAATATCATGCCACGGGCGAATCCGACCAATCACGTTGCAGAGATGCGTAGTTACTACGCTCCCGAGCGTGGTAAGCAAATAGTTACTATTAGTTACTATTTCGAGAAGGTTGGAACGGTCAGCGTAGTAACTTTTGGTGAGGTTGGAAGGAAATAGTAACTAATAGTTACTATTGGTGGAAGGGTGGAACACGCTCAAAGTCGAGTTAATCCTCGGTTACATTGATAGACCATCGACACAAACTTTCTTACCGTCAGATTTATAGAAATCGAATACAATGTGCAAGCATTTGCAAAAATTCCTAGCCCCTCGTGAACCGATTCCTACTTACAAGTCCCTCTCCCGTGATATACATTAAGTTAACCGGAAACAAATAATGGGTACACCAGCTAGAAAAAGCTGCAAACCCATCATCGCAGAAGATGATTGTAGCATAACAGCCGATTATTACTTACAAGTCCCTTGCATATCTTACCATTGGGAACCAAATTGTTCTTACCATCGAATACACCGGAAACAAATAACCGGTATACCAACTAGCAAAAGCTGCAAACCCCTCATTACCGAAGATGATTATGGGCTAACAGTCGACTGTTGCTTAAAAGTCCCCTTTATGTATCATAACTGGTATCGCCTATTTTTGGTTTCAATGTACCTTACTATGAAGTTGTCAACCCCTTTGCAATTTTCAAACTGGTGTATCTCATGAAGGAATTTTTGTACCAAAAAATGGATGACATATACTTTGATGACCTCATCAATGGCTATCGATTGCCGTCGAAAAAAAAATTCTACCTGTCTTAGTTCAAAAGTTGACTTTTTTGCCGTCGGCCAACTTTCTAACGTCACGACTTAGAAAGGAGCAAAGGATAAGCTCTAGTTTCTTTAGCAATGAGAGAACTTTTAAAGTTTAAGAGGCACATCTGATACCGTTACTCTACCACAAACGAAAGTGCAAAAAAAAAATATTATAAACTCAGCTGAAATCGTCGCAGACGTGGACAGAAACAATAGATGGCAGCACTTTCGGACCCGTGGGAAAAAGCCACTTTTTTGTCTCTGTAGATTTTTCTATTTATCACTCAAAGAAGATATGTTGGCTGTGGGGCCGGGTAACTGCCGCATATGTTTAACACTTATAGATTTTAGTCCATCTTCAATTTGAAACTGGTGCCTGCCTGCTTGCGTGCTAGAACGGAGCTTTCCACTCGAAAGCAGAAACATCTTTTGATGAAACGAAAGGTTCGCTACACAACTTCAGATAGTCCTCTCTGACATAGGCTATACAACTCCACTTCACTTCGCAAACCGTAGGCTCTGGCTCGAGGACAAGCAAAAACCATCCTTATTGGCCCCAGGCAAGAGTTCTACGGAGCTTTCCAAAATGTAATGTCATATTCATCAATCCGGCCTAAGGTCCACACTTTCCGTAAAAACCGCACAGGTTAGACCCTTCTCAGTTACCAGGAATAAAATGAAATCGGAGTCATAGGAAAAAAAAAAAAAAAAAAAAAAAAAAACGAGGACAAAACCAAAGTGTTGCTCTCGCAACACAACTAATAGTTACTATTGGTGGAAGGGTGAAACACGCTCAAAGTCGAGTCACTTCGACGAATTGGATTTTTAGAGGAGACTTGATAGAAACATTCAAATTAGTCAATGGAAGTTATGACAACCTTGAAGTAACCAATTTAATAAGATTCACCATTAACAGTCATCATCGAGGGCACGCGTACAAGCTTGCAAAATCAATATTCCACAAAGGTAACAGATTGTTGATCCTTGGAACAGCCTTATCGAATATGCGGTTCACGCTGAATCAATGAATAGTTTCAAATGCATTATTGATGGGATTTTTAACTCTGATCAGTTCGATCACTAAAAATTTCTCAGTTATTCACAGGCGACAGCCTTTTCTGTTGCTTTCTAATATATATAACCCAGTCAAACAAAATCCTCCGATAAAACTTGATGGTGGATATATAGAAAAAGACTAGCACTAGCACTGGTATTCCCGTCCTGATCTAGGTTGGTTATGGATAGATAACATGGTCACGGGATCCGGTGAAGACCGGAAATCTGTAAGCCCCATTAGTCTGGATGAAGAAGTCCTATGCATTCTTTGCGTCCTATGCATTCCTCAATTCTTTCGTGCCATATTTTACCGAACATTTTAACGTTCTTTAAAGTTGTTGTCGCCTATTTCTTTTCAGCCCGTTTCTTTATTTTTGTTGTGACATAAATAGTTTGACCATTGCATCTTTTTATCTCAATCCCATTTGTTTAAATTCTAGAATAGTAGTGACACTTATGATGAATTATTTTTGTACTTGTCATTTTAATTCGCGTCGGTATTTTCAATGAAATGTATTTTAAACCTTGACTGGTATAATAATAGTGACACTCATGACGAATTATTTGTGTACTTGTCATTGTAATTCGCGTTCGTATTCTGATGAATTGTATTTTTAAACCGTGAATTGTATACATAAATCATAGGTTACCATTGTAAATATATCCCTTGGTTTATCTTTTTATTTGTAATGACGTGTCCAGCACTATTTTTTGTCTGTAAAATATATGTATGGATAAATAAACCGAATTTTAAATTGTAAATTCTCTTTGAGATCCATCGAAACCGTTGATCTTGTTGTCATTCGACCTTGTGACGCCGGCATTGACTCTCCATTTATATTATTTGAAGTTGAACCTTGAACCAATTGTTCATGCATGTCACTTATTTTCTAGGACACCATTCAGAATACTCTCTCGTACGCCGAATCCCGGTGCCCTGAATTATTCCGCGTAGCCAACCTTACAGAATCCCTACAAGCGGCGTTAGAAGTGAAGTCGACTGTTGAGCCCGAGTTTGTCCTGTCGTCCTTGCGGGACAAGTGCGGACCTGAGTTGGCAGCCAAAGTGAACGAGGTCACGTTATCACTCATTTCGACGGTTTCAGAAAGGGTTGTGGAAGAGACAATACACGCCCTGTCCAAGACATACAAGGCTCTCGTAAGTGCAGTGTTTTTGTTTGTTTGTTTTTGGGGGATCACTTCTCGCCACTCCGAGGGCATGCCACCCTACCTAAAACAAGAGCTAGAAGCTCATGGCACTTGCAAGACGGGGTAAGAGGATGAAACGAGGAATTTGTCAATTCGTGGGTTTGTTGTGATCATTTGTAAGCAAAACGCTTGTGATAAGAATAATCATGGGCCCTTTGAAATCAGGAGAATGTATCGTTTGGTAAAAATGTATTTTTTTTTGCACTTGGCTGTCTAATGATGCGCACTTTAAAGGCGCTAGATATTCGTCGGTAATTAAAACCCTTCAGGCAAAAATAACCGTGGGCCCTTTAGGATTATGAAGATGCGCACTAAGGGTTCAGGTTCAGGTTGAGGTTCAGGTTCTTTTTTATGGCACTTGCCCTTCGGCCAAGTGCCATATAGCGATCGCAATTTCTGTCCGTCCGTCGGTCTGTCGGTCTGTCCAGGTTTTGCTAGTTCGGGCACTTCCACATAAGCTAGGATGATAAAACTTGGCAGGCATATCAGGGACCCCAAATGATTAAGTTGGAAATAGTCACTTCCCCGATCCGAGCACCGTGGGGGGAGTGGAGGGAGGGGGAATCCGGAATCTTGAGGTATTTTTAACTTTTGAACGGGTGATCGGATCTCGATGAAACTTGATATTTGGAACGACCTCATGCCTCAGACGACCCACTTAAAATCCGGACCGGATCCGGTGACTTTTGGGGGAAGCTGGAGGGGGCAACCGGAAATCTTGGGAAACGCTATGAGTGGAGGGATCGAGATGAAACTTGGTGGGAAGACACCTAGCAAACACTAGATACATCGTTGACATAACCGAGCCGATTCGGGCACTGTGGAGGGGGAGTGGAGGGAGGGGGAATCCGGAATCTTGAGGTATTTATAACTTTTGAACGGGTGATCGGATCTCGATGGAACTTGATATTTGGAAAGACCTCATGCCTCAGACGACCTACTTAAAATCCGGACCGGATCCGGTGACTTTTGGGGGGAGCTGGAGGGGGCAACCGGAAATCTTTGGAAACGCTATGAGTGGAGGGATCGAGATGAAACTTGGTGGGAAGACACCTAGCAAACACTAGATACATCATTGACATAACCGAGCCGATTCGGGTACTGTGGGGGGAGTAGAGGGAGGGGGAATCCGGAATCTTGAGGTATTTATAACTTTTGAACGGGTGATCGGATCTCGATGGAACTTGATATTTGGAAAGACCTCATGCCTCAGACGACCTACTTAAAATCCGGACCGGATCCGGTGACTTTTGGGGGGAGCTGGAGGGGGCAACCGGAAATCTTGGGAAACGCTATGAGTGGAGGGATCGAGATGAAACTTGGTGGGAAGACACCTAGCAAACACTAGATACATCATTGACATAACCGAGCCGATTCGGGTACTGTGGGGGGAGTAGAGGGAGGGGGAATCCGGAATCTTGAGGTATTTATAACTTTTGAACGGGGGATCGGATCTCGATGGAACTTGATATTTGGAAAGACCTCATCCCTCAGACGACCCACTTAAAATCTGGACCGGATCCGGTGACTTTTGGGGGGAGCTGGAGGGGGCAACCGGAAATCTTGGGAAACGCTATGAGTGGAGGGATCGAGATGAAACTTGGTGGGAAGACACCTAGCAAACACTAGATACATCATTGACATAACCGAGCCGATTCGGGTACTGTGGGGGGAGTAGAGGGAGGGGGAATCCGGAATCTTGACGTATTTATAACTTTTGAACGGGTGATCGGATCTCGATGGAACTTGATATTTGGAAAGACCTCATCCCTTGGACGACCCACTTAAAATCTGGACCGGATCCGGTGACTTTTGGGGGGAGCTGGAGGGGGCAACCGGAAATCTTTGGAAACGCCATGAGTGGAGGGATCGAGATGAAACTTGGTGGGAAGACACCTAGCAAACACTAGATACATCATTGACATAACCGAGCCGATTCGGGCACTGTCGGGGGAGTGGAGGGAGGGGGAATCCGGAATCTTGAGGTATTTATAACTTTTGAACGGGTGACCGGATCTCGATGAAACTTGATATTTGGAAAGACCTCATGCCTCAGACGACCCACTTAAAATCCGGACCGGATCCGGTGACTTTTGGGGGGAGCTGGAGGGGAGAACCGGAAATATTGGAAAACGCTATGAGTGGAGGGATCGAGATGAAACTTGGTGGGAAGACACCTAGCAAACACTAGATATATCATTGACATAACCGAGCCGTGCCTACTCGTAACAAGTGCCATATGAGCTCGTAGCTCTTGTTTTTCGAAAATACTTCGTGACAATATATTTTGATCACTGGGGGTGCTAGAAATACATTTCTAATCAAAACCCTTCAGGCAAAAATAACCGTGGGCCCATAAGGATCATGAAGATTCGCACTAAGGGTTCAGGTTCAGGTTGAGGTTCAGGTTCTTTTATTTCGAAAATACTTCGTGACAATATATTTTGATCACTGGGGGTGCTAGAAATACATTTCTAAGCAAGACCCTCGAGGCAAAAATGATCATGGGCTCATTACCTTAAATTGCACTTGCAACTAATAAAGATGTTGAATTCCGATGAGTAGCTTGCGGTTGATGATGGTGTTCATTTATTTCCGGGTCACTGTTTCTGGGGCACTCCAGTATACTTTCCACGGTTGCGCACACCAGTCCTCATCGAGTCGCTTTTTGAACCCCTCGGGTGTTTCCCTAGTCGCAGATAAATCAGACAGGCCGTTCCCCAAGGGAATAACACGCTTGCTGAAGAGTTGCTGGCGAACACGAGAGGAGCAGGATCTTCGGAACAGCTTCCGGGAGTGGCCCCTAGTCCGTGAATCGCTGTCAGGAGTGAAGAGGGAAGGGAGACAATTAGAGTTGAGTAGTTTGAAGACAAGTAGCATGTCTCCCCTCTTCTGCCGTAAAGTTAGTGTTGGTAATTTTAATTCCTGCAGCCGTGGTTCATAAGGCAGTATTTTGAGGCCACGAATGGATTTTGTGGCTCGCCTCTGGACGTCTTCGATGAGCTTCTTGTCTTGTTTATAGAGGGGTGAGGCAAGGGGCCGCTCTCCAATTTAGGCCTGACTAAGGCTTTGTAAAGATTCATCATAACAGCTGGTTTGCGAGGTGTAATTGTACGTTGCCACCACCTTTTTGGTGTGGGAATGGAGCTTCAGTTGGTCGTCTACAATGACTCCGAGGTCTCGCTCTTCTGAGGTGGGTGGGATCGGAACTGGGAGGCCTGATCCAGGTTTTTTCATCTGGTATTGTCGCTTTGGATTATTATGTCCGAAGTGAAGTATACGACATTTGTCAGGGTTAAACTCAAGTTTCCACTCACTTGATCAATCAGCTATGGTGTCCAGATCCTCTTGAAGGGTGTTTGTCAGAGCGTTGGCAATGAGCTTCGACTCATCTGCGTATTGCGGTAAGGGGTTCTTTAGCAGCTGATGGGCATCGTTAACATATATGTTGAAGAGGGTTGGTCCTACCACTGTCCCTTGCTGTACTGGAAACTTAAAAAGTATTTTGTGTACTTTGCGGTTAAGATGAGTACTTTAAGAGATGGTCGGATCTGGGGAGTGACAATTTCTGAGCCAATCTTGTCAAGTCTCTAATGTTCAAGCCAAGCTTCATCGTCATAGCGCATCTAGAAGTACCTTAAATCGCGATCACCGAAATTACCCCCCCCCCCAACTCCCCCCCAGAGTACTCGAATTCGGTCCGGTCCTGTCACTGATGTATCCAGGACTTATACTTGTTCTTCCCGCCAAGTGTTACCCCAATCGCTACATTCTAAGCGTATCATCAAATCCCCTCCCCCCCCCCCCACAAGACTTCCCCCTACATTGAACGACCCTGTCCGTACTTAAAATGAGAGATCTGAGACATGAATTCTCTCCGAATATCAAGTTTTATGAAGTTCCGATAACCTGTTCAAAAGTTGGACATAGCTCAAGATTCCGGATTTCCCCTCCCTCCACTCCCCCACTATGGTCAAATCGGAGAAACGAATGTTCTTACATTAAAATAGTCAAGTGCCTGACATGCCTGCCAAGTTTCATCATCCTAGCACATGAATAGAATAGAATATAATTTACCAAAAAAGCCCGAGGGCCATGGCAACAAAAATTCTAAGAAACGCACTCACTTACATAGCTAACACGCAGCTCCTATTCTAAAAATCTCCTCCTATGCTCCATCGCAAGCCTCAAGTAACGTCCAAGTATTTGTACAGTAACAAAACATTCATCCTTCATCATCCTTACCATCCATTCTTCATTAAACACTCTCTCACCAAATACCTCCTTTCTCCATTCATTCAATTCCACACAATCACACATCAAATGTACTACGCTTTCGTCCTCATGACCACACATAGGACAGAAGTAAGGACCAATTCTCTCGTTTACTTTACCAATATATTTTCTCCTTGCCCCAAGTGGTAAACTATCAGCCCTCATCTCAATAATATGCTTAATATCCTCCTTACTTAACCCTGCTTTAAATATAATTCCCTCGCCCCAAGTCTCTTTGACCGCCTCGAAGAAACGCAGGGACACTGGAATGCCCTTCTGAAATTGCCAAGTTTGGATCTCTTGGTCTTTCATGTTGAACCGTCTTAATTCGGGAGCACCAGAACGTCGGAACCCTCCCTCCAACTCCCCCGACAGTGCCCGGATCCGGTCCGGTCTTGTCAGTTAAGTATCGTAGTGTTTGTTTCGGCAATGTGCAAGCCTTATTTACTTTTTGGGATCCCAAAACGTATCAGATAGCCTAGTTATTGAATTAGATGAGCCTGAAGTTTTTCTCCCGCCTAAACAGACCTTCCCAAAACAAACAAAAGTAAGTTTGTAAAGTTGTTGAAAAAGAAGTCCCTCAATCACATTTTCATTTTCCTTCTTTTTTAACTTTAAATGCGGAAAGTCTCAACGTTGATAAAATGGGTGAACTTGAGGGTTATGTTCAAGTAACCGAAGCTGATACTATTACAGTTACAGAAGTACATAAACAAAGTCCTGAACATCTTACAATACAAGGTTACAAACAATTTATTAAACTAAGACATCATAATCATCCGTTAGGTAAGAAAGGTGGGGGCGTAGCGTGTTTCGTACGCGAGCAGTTGGCGCCGCGGCTTCTACAGATTCCTCATATTGATGATGATGATGAAATGATTTGGATTATGATTCGACCAAAAAAGCTTCTGAGATCTGTAACTGGTAGTGTTATTGGAGTGTTTTATTGCTCACCCAGTATGGCATCTTTCCAAAAAAAGGTCTTTGCTGAAAAGTTAGATTTGTGTGTTGATTTTATTACTTCTAAGTACCAGAATGTTGGAATTTGCGTTACTGGTGATAAGAACGATCTAAGAATTGAAAGCTTCCTCAGAAGTCAAGGACTCGAGCAGATAGTAAAGTTTACGACTACTAAAGGTAATACTAAACTCGACGTAATTTGCACAAATTTGTCAGAATATTATAATGAACCTCAAGACCTACCTCCCCTTGGTGGTAGCTACCGCTACATGATAAAGTGGGCTCCGCTACTTTCGTAAAAAGTAAAATATGTAGTTGAGAAAGTTTCCTACCGACCTCTTTCGGACAGGGGTCTCTTAGAATTTGGAAATTAGATTACATCCGAGTCCTGGGATGAGGTAGCAATTTTAGTCCTCCGATGAAAAAGCTAAATTTGTGCAAGATAAATTAAGAAACAAATATGAAGAATGCTTTCCTGAGAAAACTTCCAAGCGGTGCAACACAGATCGTCCTTAGATAACCCAAGAAATTAAAGATTTGATTCAGTATAAAATTCAACTAAGAAAAGAAGGGAAAATAGGAAATGCTAATATGCTCCGCAACAAAGTACGTAAAATGACAAGAAAAGCTGCAGCTGAGTATTACCACAAAAAAATTGATAACCTTTTTGAATCTAAAGCCTAGCATGTGGTATAAGGAAATAAAACGAATTTGTGGAAAATCCCCTAGTGGTGTTGATTTTTGTTCAGATTCTAATGATGAAACAGTTGCTAACCAGTTAAATGATCATTTGGCCAGAATAATCCAGTCTTTGCCGCCTCTCGATGTAAATAAAACGAACCAAAGAGTATCAGAAAATTCCACATGATGACGTACCTTTGCCTACTATTTCTGAGGATCAAGTTTTTAGGCCAAAACCGGAAAATTTGTTTAAACTAAAATTTTTATGTAAATTTGATAAGATGTTCGATGGCGGGTAAGAAGACATGCTGAATTCGCATATGACAATCATTTTCTCACCGGACGTATAGAACACTCGGAATCCAGCTGAAACCAGAAAATTTGCTAAAAGTAAAAGTTTAATCTGAAGTTGATTAGAGGTTGGATATAGGGGTAACGAGACATGCTGAATTCGTTTTTGAGCTTTATTTTTTCGCCGGACAATTAGTCCCGGAATAGCCCAAACCGGAAAATTGGCAGAAGTAAGGCAGGAAGTTTCGATCTGCTTCGTCAAAATAGATATGACTTAAAGGGGTAAACACACATGCTGAATCCATATCTGAACTTGGTTTTCTCATATGATTAGCTATTTGGCCTTAACTGTTTCCATATTTTATAGTAAAAGTGTTCAAGGAGTCTATCGAAGACTGTATCTGGCGAAGACAAGACCCAATTGTCTGGATCAGATTTGAACTTTTGGGATCCCATCGAAACCTTTGGTCTTATTTATTATGTTGGATAAGAAGTTCCCGAATTCGGTAGAAACCGGAAATTTGGTAGAAGTAAGCTAAGGCAGGAAGTCTCGATCAGTTTCGTCAAAATAAATATGACTTGTGGGGTAAACCCACGTACTGAATCCATATCTAAACTTGGTTTTCTCAGATGGTTAGCTATTTGGCCTTGATCTGTTTCCGAGTTTCTGTAGTAAAAATGTTAAGGAGTCTGGAGAAGACAGACCCAATTGTCTGGTTGAGATATTAAAGGGCCCTTTCTCAGTTAATAGTCTTATCTTTCTAGTAATACAAAACAAAACAAAATTACTTTTATTTATGCCACTTGCATCCTTTGGCTCGAGCATTTGGTAGGAGGATGAAACTCGACAGGCGTATTAGTGCCTCGACCAGATTGCCTTAGAAATCCGACCATCTTGGAGGGAGTGGAAGGAGGGGGAGTGGGGGGGGGCAGAAGAGTGATCTGGTTTGGATGGAAGTCGGCAGGTGGCAAGACCACGTGTGGTAGATGTTGTGTTTACAGGCCCTGTTCCACATCCCGTTCCTATGGTGGAAGTTGAAGGGGGGGCCAGAAATTTCCCGGTGATCGCAAGTTTAGGTGGAAGTTCGCCGCTGGGTCCAGTATTTCAGCTTAAATAATAAATTTAATTTAATTTAAATTACGGCTAGGGGGTGCAGTTTTTGGGAAGTTGGGGCCGTAGGCAGCTGCCTAGTTTGTCTAGGTGGAATCTAGTAGTTCAGCTTGAACTACATCCTGCGGCAGGGTTTCAGGCTGCGAGGGTACAGTAGATAAATTATTTATTTGTAACCTCATTTTAAGAAGAGCTAGAAGCTCATATGACACTTGCAAGGCTGGTTCAGTGGATGAAATATAGAATTTGCCGTCGCGGGTTTGTTCTGATCATTTATAAGCAAAACGCTTGAGATATGAATAATTGTGGACCCTTGGAAATTACGATAATGTACCGTTTGGTAGAAGTATTTGATTTGGAGCTTGTCTGTAATGATGTGCACTTTAAATGCGCTAGAAAACCATTTGTAAGCGAGACTCTTGAGACAAAAACGGTAATAGTTCAGGAGATCATTAATATATCATTTGATCGAAAGTGTTTTTTTGTTTCACTTTTCGGTTAAGATGCGCACTTTAAGGGTGCTAGAGATACATTTTATTAAGTGAAGTGACGACGTGATGACTTCTAAGCAAATCTTGTCGAATCGCTAATTTTCTGGCCAATTTTCATCGTCGTAGCACATCTGGAAGCACCTTAACTTGCGATCACTGGAATCCCCCCCTCTAAATCCCCCACAGTGCCCGGATCCAATCCGGTAATACAGTTATTAGATCCGGTCCGGACATGAAAAAGAACATCAGAAAAATGTCTTGCGTTCAGTTATTGAATTTCACTGGAATCCAGATCACAATCACCCGTTCCAAAGTTACACATCACTCAATATTCCGGATTCCCTCTCCCTCCACTCCCCCCACGATGATCGGATCAGGAAAATGTTTGTCTACAAGTCAGTTTGATCGGCTCACTGATACGCCTGCCATTTTTCGTCGTGAAAATCCCCAAAACCGCCATCACCGGAATTCCGGGAAATACCCCTCCACTTCCCATCCCAAAGTGTCTGGATCCAGTCTAACTGTAAACGATCCATCTAGGGGAGCTACTTGTTCTTCCCAGCAAGTTTAACTCCGATCCCTCCATTCTAACAGTTTCTTGAGATTTCCCCAACTCCCTAAAGCTGTCGATTCCGGTCCGGACTTCAAATGGGACATCAGAGGTGTGTCATTCGGTTCTCAGGTTTCATTCCAGTCCGATCACCCGTTCGTAAGTTAAGCAGTATTAGTTTTCCAGATTCCCGCCTTCCTCCACTCACCCCCCCCCCCCCCCCAGATGGTAGGATCGGGAAACTGATTATTTCCAATTTTTTTTGGTCGGGTCCCTAATATGTCTGCCAAGTTTCATCGTCCTAGCACATCTGGAAGTACTCTCACTCGCGATCACCGGACTGACCGACCGACGGTGCTTCGAATATTTAAATAACACGATCTCATCTTTTTATTTCCTTCTTTCCCAGAACGTGAGTACAATAGGAATAGAATAGAAAGAGCCCAGAAAGTGCCATAAATTTTACGAATGGTTGAAATGCAGTGGGGATATTATTCTTTGGACAGTGTTTAAATTTCAGACAAAAGTTGTGGCAGGTACACTGGAACAACTGCTTCTTTCGTAGAAAGATAGTCATGGGAGAACTGAAAATTTGGAAATTCTGGGACTCTTTTCTGTCCTCGTGGAACTGCCATCTGTGCAGCATTCAAAGTTCTAGGACGGACCATACGTACTTTAAAGGACCCCTCACACTATTTACTGTTTATATTCAAGTGGTACCACGAGGTTCCCAGTTCTTAAAAGTTCTCTGAAGAGCCTATCCTTCTGTTTTCCTAACACGGGCATGCATCCCAGGTGCAATTCCCAGGAAAGACAAGACCAAAGGTGTCGATAGGATCCCAAAAATCTAATATTTGATTCAGACAATCGGGTATTGTCTTCGTCAGATCCAGTCTTTGCCAGGCTAATCATCAGAGAAAACCAAGTTCAGATATACCTCTATAGGCCATGTCTATTTTGACGACACTGACCGAGACTTCCTGCTTTACTTCTGCCAAGTTTCCGGTTTCGCCCGAAAGTCCAGCAAAAAAAGAAAATTCATAAACAAATCCAGCGTATCCCCTTATCCCTATAAAGAACATCTAATCAACTTTGAACAAAAGTTTGACTTAAAAAAAAATTCCGGTTACAACCGGAAAAAATGATTGTCATATACAGACTCAGCCTCTCTTCTTACCCATAAATAATCTGTCATCTAATCGAACTTTTGCTTTTAACAAATTTTCCGGTTTGGGCCGGATTCCGGGCGAACTAGTTGTCCGGCGAGAAAATGGTTTTCACCATCGTGTTCTATATGTCTTTTTACCCCTCAGTCGAACATTTAATCAACTTCAAATGAAACTTTTACTTTTAACCAACTTTGCGGTTTTCACCGGATTCCGGACGAACTACTTGCTCGGAGAGAAAATGGTTTTCACCACTGTGTTCAGATTGTCTTCTTACCTCTATAACGACTACTTAATCAACTTCAAATAAATCTTTGACTTTTAACCATTTTTCCGTTTTTTGCCGGATTCCGGACGAAATACTTGTCCGGAGAGAAAACGGTACTCACTATCGTGCTCAGCATGCCTTCTTACCCCATAATTGACTATCACATTAGCTGTTTAAAAATATTTTGTTTGTCCCTTAATTTGAACCCCCACCCTTAAATGTAGAGCTACATAGCCCATCTGCGAACTTGACCTCACCCTTGACCCAATGAATCCTCACACCAAGTTTCATCAAAAATCTCATTCCCTTCGAGTTATCGTGCTTACAGACAGACGGACATTTTTGCGATGTCATAGGTATCCCTCCACTTACGTTTTGGGATCCCAAAAAAACAGATCGGCTTCGATATATAAACTCTTGCACTCCATTGTCCAGTATTTGTGACCAATTGTAACTGAACAACTTATGGGTTATTGAGCATAGGGAGTATGCTGGAGTAGGCTGTCAAAGTGTTTCTTCCAGGTTGGTGGTGCAAGACATAGAAATTCCACCCCTGATGTTCTACGAACAAGTATTAACCGCCTGTCTGCACAGTCTTCAAGCCCTTCCGCAGAAGAACGACTTTCCCTTTCCGAAAATGATAAGCTAGGAACTTCACCTGTGGTAAGTTATGATATTCACTTCTAATAGTTTGGAGGGCATGTTTGACCTCGCAAAGCTGGTTTGAGAATTTTGCAATGACAATTCAGTTCGATTTTATGTACATTTTCACAAGAAGAATTGAGTGGGGTGAAACAAAGCAAAAAAGAAATCAAACCTGCTCAAAATAACATGAGCTACGATCTCAAATGGCACTTGTTAGGAGTAGGTGGTGCGAGAAACGAGAAAGTAAATCCGAATATTTTTCCGGAAATTCCGGTACCCCTTCCAACCGTACTCGGATCCGGTCTGGACTCTAAAATATCTCATCTAATACGATACGCATAATACGCATACGATCTCTCTACTTTCCAAGTTTCATGCAAATCACTCCACTCGTTTAACCCCTATGCGAGCCACAACATCTCCAGGACTCCCCCAACTGAGGCCTAATACGACTCGGACACATAAACTTCGCATCCCTAACATTTCCTCTTCCCTTCCGTGAGGTTTAACTCGAATCGGAGCATAGCTTCAAATTTCCGGTTCTGCTTCATCCTCCTCCTACTTTGGTCGGATCCGGTTCGGACGTAAATGACAAATGTAGGCCGCAAAAACATAGTACTGTCCAACTTGCACCCCATTCGGCCGAATCTGTCTGACCACCCCTCCTCCCAACTCCCCCAACTATAGCCGCATGAGATTCGGACACATGCTTTGCATATCTTGGTCCTCAGTTCTTATCACCCATAAAGTTTCACTTGAATCGGGCCATTTGTTCGCAACCTACGTAGTCAGTAATATCCGGATTCCCTCGACTCCCCGAAAAATGGTCTGAAACTGGAACGGATGTCTTCCTAGGGCATTGTGTCGAGTTCTTGAGTCTTTTTGGTCGGATCACTAATATGCCTGCCAAATTTTATCGTCCTTAGCGCATCTAGAAGTGATCCTAACTCGCGATCACCGGAATTCTGGGAAACCCCCTCTAAATCCCCCCACAGAGCCCCGATACGATCTGATTCTGTGAAATTGCGTATCTAGGGCTAGTGCTTGTTCTTTCCACCAAGTTTCATCCCGATCCCTCCACTCTAAGCGTTTCGAAAGATTTCCGGTTCCCCCCTCCAAATGGATCCGGTCCGGAGTTAAAATGGAACGTCTGATGCACGATGTGTTTCTAAATATCAAGTTTCTTTTAAATCCCATCAACCGCTCAATAGCTGAGCGTGCCACTATATTCCGGATTCCCCATCCCTCCACTTCCCCCACGATGGTCGGATCGGAAAACTGCATTAACAAGTCAATCTGTTCGAGTCCCTGACAAGCCTGCCAAGTTTCATCCTAACACATCAGGAAGTACCGAACTCGCGAGATCACAAGAAATCCCCCCCCCCCTAACTTCCCCACAGTGATCGGATCTGGTCCATTTATGTTATTCACGTATCTAGGACTTGTAATTTTTCTTCCCACCAAGTTTCATCCCGAACCCTCCACTCTAAGCCTTTTGATTTCCACTTCCTCCCTTCAACTCCTCCCCCCCCCTCCATATCACCGGATTCGGTTCAGGTTTAAAATAGGGTGTCTGAGACACAAATTCTTCCTGTGTATCAAGTTTCATCAAGGTCACCCGTTCGTAAGTTAAAAATACCTCACTTTTCAGGATCCGCCCTCCCTCCAAGCCCCCCCCCCCCCCCAAGATGGTCGAATCGGGGAAACGACTATTCTCAAGTCAATCTGTTCGGGTCCCTGACTCGCCTGCCAAGTTTGATCGTCCTAGCTCATCAGGAAGTACCAAATTCGCGGGATCACTAGAAATTCGGACCCCCCCCCCCCCCGCCTTCCCAACTCCGTCACAGTGACCGGCTTAAAATCGGGTGTTCTTGTATAATTTAATATTAAAATACGTCTGAGACACAAGGTCTTTCTGTATATCAAGTTTCATTAAGGTCCGATCACCCGTTTGTAAGTTAAAAATACCTTTTACTTTTTTTCCCACCAAGTTTCATCCATATCCCTCTAATCTAAGAGTTGCCCAAGATTTCCGGTTCCCTCCTCCAACTCCCCCCAGTGTCACCGAATTCGGTCCAGGTTTAAAATCGGGTGTCTGAGACACAAGGTCTTTGTGTATATCAAGTTTCATTAAGGTCCGATCACCCGTTTGTAAGTTAAAAATACCTAACTTTTCCGGATTCTCACTCCCTCCAAGCCCCCCCCCCCCCCAAACAACTATTATCAAGTCAATCTGTTCGGGTCCCTGACACGCCTGCTAAGTTTCATCGTCCTAGCAAATCAGGAAGTACCGCTACATAAATTCGGATCCCCCCCCCGCAACTCCCCCACGGTGAGTGGATCCGGTCCGGTTAGGTTAATCCCGCATTTAGGACTTTTGCTTGTTGTTTCCGCCAAGTCTCATCCCAATCTCTCCACTTTAAGTGTTCCCAAGATTTCCGGTCCCCCCCCCCCCTCCAACTCCCCCAGTGTCACCGGATCCGGTCCGGATTTAAAATGGGATGCCTGAGACCAGAGGACTTCCTATATACCCAGTTTCGTTGAGATCTGAGCACTGTGTTTTAAGCAAAAGTACCTATTTTTTCCGGATTCGCCCTCCCTCGACCCCCCCCCCCCCCCCCCAGATGCTTGGATCGGGGGAGTGACTATTTCCAACTTTTGGGGTCCCTGATATGCCTGCCAAGTTTCATCGTCCTAGCTTATGTGGAAGTGCCCGAACTAGAAAAACCTGGACAGACCGACCGACCGACGGATGGACGGACAGAGATTGCGATCGCTATATAGCACTTGGGCGAAGTGCAAGAGCCATAAAAACAGGAAAAAAATAAGGTAAAACACGAATAGATGAGTAAGACGATGTTCTGTTACTGTAAGGCGTAAGACTGCTGAACACGACACCTTCATGTGCAACAAAAGCAGCCAAACTTCTCAGAAATGGTTGGGATAAAGAAGCTCTAAAAAAAATATGTATTTTTGTCACATTGCCTTAAAGCACCCCTCGCACTGTTTACTGTTTATGTTCCGATATTCAAAACTATCTGAACACTGAAAAAGTTCTGCTTTTAACAAATTATCCACGGCTTTGGCTGTTTTAAGCTTTTTCTCAGACCCATGACGTCTAGCAAAAACTTGGCAAATTCAGATTACCAGTTTTATGGATCAATAGCATCATACACGAACACTAGTCGGGATAATGCACATGGAAAATAGGGAATCGTGGTAAGTGCAGAGATTAGTGAGTGGTAAGTGCAGAGATTAGTTCAGAATGTAACATATACGAAATTTGTATCTTCGGAAGTAGACTGTAGGTACGACGGGTCCTTTACCTTTTGTCGATTTCTGTGATTAATTTCTAGAACATTCTCTTTCTTTCTCGATCTTCCTGAAAGATTGTCTACGAAGCAACCTGTCGTGTAAACTATAACCGATAAGATTTCGCGTCCTGTTTTCGAACCACAGCCACCAAATTTGTAGTTGCTAGTGTATGTAAGCTAATCCTGTTTTTTTCTCTTTCATTAAGATCCTGGAGTATCTAAATCTCGTAAGTCATTAAGCCTACTCTAGCCTAAACTGCTTTGTTACTTAAGCTCTGATATCTCGACGTATGTCCGCAGCCTATTGGTTTATGTAGCGTTTACACGGACAAGAAATCCCGTCGAGTAGAAAGGAATTCCTGTCGACTCGAAAGGATTCCGTTCGTGAAGACGAGTAGAAAAAAAGTCTAGCGGGACGGGAATCCTCTCATGATGAAAGAAATTCCGGTCTACTTGAAAGGAAACTTGTCGGCGGCGCTTGTAAAAAGTACTAAAAAAGTCTAGCTAGCTTTTAAGAGCAGCAATCATCAGTACTAATGTCATAAATGATATCAAAACATTTTTTTGTTGACAAGTGAATTTGTTTTTGTCAGATTTTCTGGTCTGAAGAATTTATTTTATCCCTCTGCGTGTGAACATAATCCTGTCACCAAGATCGGATTCTGTTCAAGTTTTCCTGTACTTGTAAACGCTGCATTAGAGGGAAAATCCCCTCTCTCTTGTCTGACCAGGCTATACTAAGCCTTCGGGACAACAGTGTTCTTCTTTGCATGTGAATACAACCGTACTTACCTAAACCGGTTGTAGCAGTACTTACCGAATACGCTGAAAGCGTAAGGATAATCTTATCTCTAACTCGGATTTATCTTATCTCAGTAGAGACAAGATTAATACCAGTAACAGATACTGCAGTTAACTTTAATCCTTGATCGGAGAAACTTTTTACAGTATAGATAACTAAAAAGAATCCTATCTTTTGTGCTGGTTGGTGCGAATAGAATTAAAGCCACGCTTCATCTTCGAAATACCTGAGGCACAGTCACAGTCAAGCCGATCCATCCGAATTCTCGTCATATTACTGATAGCTGAATGTGCTATTCTTCCACGTTTCCTGACTTCCTCTTCACTTATCTTTTGCTTCCCGGTCATTACTGCCAGTAGGTGCGTTTTTTATGGAAGTTGTGTTCGCCGCTCGCTTAGCCGGTTGCTTAATAGTCCGTTTTCAAATGCCGTCGTAGTTCACAGTTTACTGAATTAGTGTGTTTACGATTCCGGCGATCCTTGCCCGGTCGACGTTTCTTCGACGATTCAGGCAAACTTCGAACTTGATAGCTCACGAAGTTCGACGCTCAGAGTTTGAAGACCAAGACACTGTAGTTCCGTTTTTGATCGAACTTTGAAGTTACCTTCAAACTCAACGTTCTCTATTTAAATACCGTTTTTAGTCGCCGGTCACAGTTTCTTTGTCGTTCAAACTCTGACCGTCGAACTTCTGGAGCCAGCAAGTTCGAAGTTTGCTTGAATAGTCGAAGAAATGTCGACCGTGCAAGGATCGCCGGAGTCAAAACATTGATTATGCAAACGGTGAACTTCGACGGCATTCGAAAACGGAAATTGTTTTTAAACGGAAATTATTAATTAAACGGAATTAAGTATTTTATTTAGAAATTTTAATGTTATCAGACAAGTATTATTGACCTATCGAGTCGATTGACAGTGTCTATTTTTACGTATTCAAAGATATTACGGAGTAAAATATCATTTATTTATTAAATTAAGCAACCGGCCAAGCGAACGGCCAACAAAACTTTGATCAAAAACGCAACTTGTGATCGGCGACCAAAAACGGTATTTAACCTTTGAGTTTGAAGGTAACTTCAAACTTCGATCAAAAACGCAACTAGTCACTCTTCCTTCTTCTCCTGCCGCACCATTTGCATATTTATTTTCTCTCAATCGCGTTGAGACGGGCTAATCAACCCGACCAGGTCACAGATATTCGTAGTTACCACGCTTACAACGCTCCGAGCGTGGTAAAGTCGGGTCTTCACCTCCGGGAACTTCCGGAATCTGGGCTTCCAGATTATTCTTTTACGTCTTCTGTAAATTGTATCTGGAATACGAACCGGTCCAAACGTATATCAAAATAATCCGGGAAAAGGGGCTTTTGAACTTCCAGATGTCCGGAATTTTTAAAGTATCGCAGAAGAAACTGAAAAAAAAATCTTGAAAAATCTGGGAACCCAGATTCGGGAAGGTGAAGACTCACCTTAAGCAAGTAGTTACTATTAGTTACTATTTCGAGAAGGTTCGAACGGTCAGCGTAGTAACTTTTCACGAGGTTGGAACGAAAAGAGTAACGAATAGTTGGTATTGTTAGAAGGGTGGAAAACGCTCAAAATTGGACAAACAGTCAACAAAGGGCCTAGAAGGAAAAGCCGAGACTTTAGTAGTTGCTTCTGCTTGCTCTTGGACACAATCTGTCGAGCCCTCTCTGATCTTTATTTACTCGTGCTTCCCTTCCTTTTCTACTGAGAGCGTGTTCCACCCTCGTACCAATAGTAAGTATTAGTTATTATTTCCGTTCCAACCTCATCAAAAGTTACTACACTGACCGTTCCAACCTTCTCGAAATAGTAACTAATAGTAACTATTTGCTTACCTCGCTCGGGAGCGTACTAACTAAGGACCTCCGTAACGTGATTGGTCGGATTCGCCCGTGGCATTATATTCCGCTGGAAAATAGAAAAGTCGTTCCAGCCTTGACGGAAAAAGCCAGAATTCGTGACGTCATGCGTAGTAACTGCGGTAAGTAGGATGGAACACGCTCTGAATTGCACATTAGAATGCTTTGTGTTTGACCTTTGTAATTCATAATTGTCGGTTCTACTCTACTACTTTATTCATACTTTATTCATATATATTTTCGGTTCTGTACTTTATTTTCGTCTTTGCACTTTTGTAGAGAATACAGAATTTCGGTTGCTGGTTGCTAGACGTCTTGTGCGGGTGTTTTCATTAATTGCGTTTTTTCAGATACCATGGTATCTGATACCACGGTCTGAAAATCGTTTAACGCAGTTACCGTTGGATCAGATACCACGGTCAAAAGGTGGTTTAGCAGTTACCGGCGCAACTGATATAGTTAGTAAATTAGAAATATGCGTCTTGAACACTTATCTAATTTTTGATCACTTGTGTTGTTTTCGTTTTGTTTTTGGGATCCCAAAACGTAAGTGAAGGGATACCCATGACATCGCAAAAGTTGTCCTTCTGTCCGTCCGTCTGTTAGCACGATAACTCTCGAACGGGTTGAGATATTTGATCAAACTTGGCATGAGGACTCTTTAGGTCAAAGTACAGTTCAAGTTTGAACATGGGCTGTGTAGGGAAACAAAAAATATTTGTTAAAGCTAATGGAATAGTCGAGTTAGGGGTAAGGAGACATGCTGAATCCTAATATGAAATTTATTTTCTCGCCGGACAAATAGTTTACCCGGAATCCGGTGAAAACCGGAAAATTTGTGAAAAGTAATATGAAGTTGATTGGAGGTTCGATTTTAGGGGCAAGGAAACGTGCCGAGTCCGAATATGAAAATTATTTTCTCGCCGGACCATTAGTTCGGCCGGAATCCGGCCACAACCGGAGAATTTGTTTAAAAGTTAAATTTGTATTTAAATTTGATAACATGTTCGATTTGCGGGTAATTAGACATGCTGAATTCGCATATGACAATCATTTTCTCACCTGATGTATAGATCGCTCGGAATCCGGCTGAAACCGGAAAATTTGTTAAAAGTAAAAGTTTAATTTGAAGTTGATTAAAGGTTGGATGTAGGGGTAACGAGACATGCTGAATTCGTTTTTTAGCTTTATTTTTTTCGCCGGACAAGTAGTTCCGGAATTCCGCCGAAACTGGAAAATTGGCAGAAGTAAGGCAGGAAATTTCGATCTGCTTCGTCAAAATAAATATGCCTTAAAGGGGTAAACACACATGCTGAATCCATATCTGACTTGGTTTTCTCATATGATTAGCTATTTGGCCTTAATCTGTTTCTAAATTTTAAAAGTAAAGTGTTCAAGGAGTCTGGCGAAGACTAGATTTGGCGAAGACAAGACCCAGTTGTCTGGATCAAATTTGAACTTCTGGGATCCCATTGAAACCTTTGGTCTTGTTTTTTCTGAAACTGAAACATCCATCCGAATCATCCAGGCACAACCAGTTCCTAGGGACCAACACATTCTGGCAATTCATGCGTGTGTACGAAAGAAGTGTTGAGACAAATGCACAATTTTTTTTATTTTGGGGGATGGTGCCCCTATGTTCGGGTACCGTACCCTGCAGCAAAGCCATGGGTTGCGTTCCACAAACTTAACAATTGTTAACAATCGTTGACTTTACTTAGGGGCGGAGCTAACTGCAGCTTTAACGATCGTTAACTATTCCCAGTTCTACAATTGTTAACTATTTTGTAACGAGGCTCACCGACCGTCGTTACAAACTAGTTAACAATCGTTAAATGACACCTGAACAATGAAACCATACTTGAGCACACCATGGAGAATGCATTTACAGACATGTTCACGGAGAGCATTCTTCTCCTGAGCGTGACGGTTTCAAAATAGGGATGTTCGTTTCTGGAGGTTTGTACATGCAGACTACAAGACAAAAAGCGCAATTCATTCAAATCTTGTACAGCGCGGTCCGGATCGTATTGGAATTTCTTCTAGATATACGTTTGGGCTTAACTGGTTAAAAACTATTCCTGACGAAGGGTTGATTGGAGACATTTGTCATTTCTAAAATTTGTCGGTACTGAAATAAGGACAGATGCAAAATGGAGCAAAAATCATAGCTTGGAAACAGTATTTCGTATTTGGATCGGGTTTCCTGCAGGCAATGTTAACGGAAGTCATACAGATAGTGATGATACTTGGTACTCTTCATGCAGGTGTCCTTTAAACTCTGGAACGGGAATTGTAGGTGGGCGCAGCTTACATTTCGAAATCAGAAACGTGGAACGCAAGAAGTTAACAACTGTTAACGATCGTTAAGTTCCGGAACGCAAGTATGGTACCCCCACACAAATGTGTTGAATTGAGAATCTGGAACGGAACTTTGCCTTTTATGGGGGTACGACGCCAATGCGGTGGGGTATGGGGACCCAACATATGAGCACCATGCACATACGTTGGGGCATGCCACGACGTTGGAGACCATACCCTGAAATTGTGTATGACTGGAATGACATACCAGCTATGCCACGGTATGTACGAAAACGTCGAAACTGACGACATCCTCAATTTCAACTTTAACAACTTACGCGGCCTCATTCACCTCAGAGAGGTTCTGCAAAGATATTGGTCGGTGGAGTTTCAAAAACCACGTGCCACCCCATTGGAATCAACTGCCCGAAGAAACAGCAAACTCTCCATCAATAAGCCGATTCAAGAAAGAAATTGATGGAATGTTTCTTTCCCAAATGTACGACCCTAAATATTTCAAAATAACTTTGTGGCCTTTTTTTGCAATATATTATTATTATTATAATGAAGTAGGCTGCAGTAGAGGCATTATTCTAATTTGGATGTTTTCCTACTTTTGCAATGAAGTTTTTTGGTTGATTAGAAGGACTACAATCCCTAAAATCAACCTAGACGTTAGGCATTAACATACTAGTTTGACTTAAAAAGAAGTACACCTTTGTTTTCTATTTTGTCTGATTAAAGTCTGCCACTAGAGAGTAAAATATTTTGCACCACCAGACGTGATATTGCAGTCAATATTGGACTGCTATTTTATGCAACCTTGTCTGCAGTTTCTTCTTTCTTTCGCGCTTATCTTAGTATGTCAAGATGCTAGGCTCTGTCACAAACTCTTTAATTTCCCAATCGATTAAGGACTAGCATACCTTATGACTGCTCTAAGCATTCTAAGAAACAGAGCCCGTTATTGTTTTAAGACTGAACCAATTCTTACGTAGGTCTCTTATGTAGGTCTTACGATTCTGAAGTTGCCATGCCATGTAACTGTTTCTTCTATTAGCTGGATTATCTCTTATCAAATCAATCAGGAAGTGACCGACGTTTTTTTTTTCCTGTGTATTATACAGTATTAAACCAAGTGGCTTTATTAGTTAGGATTTTTTTGGTTCTGTTTTGTGGCGGAAAAAGTGGTAGTGGTAGCCGCCATTATTGCCCCCTTGAAAAAAAAAATAATAAGAATACATGATTGTTGTTGGGAACAGCCAAAAGAATGTAAGTTTGAGAGAGTTGCAGATAGAAAATTGTCGAGACACAAGTTTAGAACAGTAGTTGCGTTTTCTTTTGTTTTTGTTCTTTTGCATGTCGTTTTACCAATACGTTTTACTATAACACGTATAAAACGTTTGACCCCAATGAGCCCGTTTGTTGGTGAACGGGTTTTTAGACTCGTTCTCAGAAGAGGCTGTAACAAAAATCGCCTATTGCCCCAGTTTTAAGGCGAGGGGCTACGAACTTACATATAATAAAACCATTATGTTTGGCAACTCAGTAGCAGTGGATGAGAAAATAATTTTACCGTTGGCTTTATCTGCTACTAAAATGTGGTTATTAACGGAGATTTTTCAGTGGAAATATTTTGCCGTCACAAGAGGACTTATATTTCTTCTTTTTGCCTTTACCAGGGTTTCTAACTAGTTTGCTGAGCTTCTTCAGCATCACATCTTCTCTTCGTTCTTCCTGCTCTTTCCCGTTACTTGAGCCTCGTTTTTGTTGCATGCTGCAGGTCCACTTTTCGGCCGATTCCGGACTGGTTCTTTCTACATCCGTGTTTGCACTGCAGTGCTTCCGAGAAAGACGGCAGCGCTTCTCGAGGATCACGGACTTGCTCACCGACAAAGTCCGTGCTTCCCTGCAAGGTGCTGCAGCGCTGCCGCTTCAACCAAGAAGAAAGTGAATCCAAAAACGCATATTGTCCAAAAGCAAAGAAGTGCTGCAGCCGCGATGAGGCAGCGCTATTACAGCAAAAACGAGGCTCTGATGTGTGTGACAAAACGTGATGTAGAAAACTTTCGTTGCGCATCTAGTAAAACGTGATGAAGGATTGGATGCAATGTATTCTCCTTTCAGCAAAAAACAGACAATAGCACAACTGCGTTTTGCATAAACGACTTATAGAAAATATGATGGAGAAACAGAGAACGAGTTGATCAGAAAAACGCGGCTAGCATGTCCACGTACCGTTGGAGTATGGTTTGCTAGACTTTTGTGGTCACAGTTATTGTTGATTACAAAAGACGTGGGGACAAGAATCCCTTGGGCAGCAAATCATGATTGACTGGGCTAAACGGATTAGTCAGTTGCGACTCAGAAAAACCGCTCAAAAAGTATCTGCGATTTTTGTTTTTTTTTAAATTCGTCATGATATCGGGAAAGTCAGCAGAGGCTTTTTTGGCAATGCTTGTTATGCATATCACTTACCGCATAACGTTTTCAAAATCACGATAGATTACATCCCAAGTGTTGTCTATTGAAACTGCGCATCCTTGTGTTATCTGTTATAAGACTTCTGACAGTGCACATGTCATTCTGTTGTTGTTTTTTTCATGTGAGTCATGTGGCCTCAATAATTCCGCCGTCTCTTAATCCCATAATCCCTCAGATGTTAATGGATGCATTAATGATTTATTTTAAACCAAAAATATTTACCCTTTGTACACGTTAGACACAATCAGGCCAATATAATAATAATAATAATAACTTATTTATGACCCATCATACACTCACAAAGAGAAAGACGGAGTATAAATACAAAAAAGAAGAAAGGGTAATATACGGAAAGACATAATACCATACAAAAAACAACACGAAACCAACTTCTAACAAATTAACCTAATAATGAACAAAAAAAACAAAAAGAAAGAATAATAACAACAGAACTAGAACCAGAACAAAAAAGCCTTCCAAGGGTGGTTCGAAGGATTTTCTGACATGTCAGAAAAAAAGTTTATCCGCGTCGCAAGTATCTTTCTTAGACAGCTGTTCATAGCTGGGAATAAACTTCTTCAAAGTGTGCTCTTTTACTGCCAGGGTTGCCGCATGACGCACGATAGTGTGAATTGTCACTCTTGTCCTATGTATGGCATAAAATTAACTCTATTTCTTAAATCGTTTAGATGTGTTATTTTTGAAGCACTGATTCCTGCCGGAACTGACGATTTCATTTCTTTCACGAAAATAAAAACAAGATGTGTAAGTTTTGCAGCGAAAATGCAACCAAAGTTACAATTGCAGGTTTTTTTTATGAAAATAAAATTACCAAAGTCAGTTTTTCTGGCGTGACGACCCTGTTTACTGCACTTGAGGCAATACGTAATAGATCGTTCATTCATATTTTTCGTTTCTCTAGGCGACGCCTACCCTTTCTTCCATGAGACGCTCCCAGCAAAGCAGGAAACTGCGACCTAAGTCTGTTGTCGACTCCATGAACCATGCCATCTCAGCAGAGGTAATTTCGGATTCGGCTCACGCGTCTGGTCCAGGTAAGTCTTTCGAACATCCGACAAGGACAACACTGATATCCAATAGCGGTAAATTTCCTTGAGCCCAAGCTGACCTTGAAACATATATTAATATTATACATAACACGGATTTGTCAGCCAAGAGGCTTCGGCAGCGATATTTCGGCCCTTCTTGGCAAGGGTCCTCGTCAGGCTGTCAATCCTCGGTCAACTTCGGGGATGGAAACAAACCTGAAATCAAGCAAATGCAGTCATTGCAGGTATGTTTCCTGTCCCGAAGTTAAGGGGTTAAAAACATCGCTGCCAAAGGCTCGTAGCCGACATATCCGTTTTATGCATTATTTGAATATATTCAGAAGCGGTTTGAAAAATTAGCGTGTTACCAATGGTCCATGATTTTGAAATCACCGCTCGCGACTCTAAAGACATGTCTGAATATGCCATCCCTTGCAACCTTCTTCTATCCCAATAGGATTATTTCCATCCCGGTACATTGACCTTTCAGTGTGAGATAGAGCCGGCATAAATAAATATATTATTACTTGTTTGTTGTTCAACGCAAGAAGAGCGCAAGCCTCTATAGAAAATTCAATGAATATTAATCTAAAGCTTGCGTAAATCAATCAATCAAGTAAGTAGCTTACAGGTAAAAGTAGAATACAATATTTACGAAATAGACAGACCCGAAACTAATTAACTAATACACTTACGAGATTTGACCAGAACTAAATGATGGGATGAAACTACGCACAAATGGGGCAGAAGAATTAGCAGGATATGGAAAATGATGGGATGGCACGGATGTGTGACGAAAGAACAATTAGCGACGGCTCAGATAAAAAATATAAAATTTAAAAAAATATAAACATAAATAAGATAGAAAAAACGAGATTTTCGGGGTTTTTTCTTGATCAGCTAGTTACCCCTCCAAGATGATGTGCGAGGGATAAATACAATTTCGGATATTTCGGTTGCACTTCCGGCAAACCGTCCTCAGCGAAAAAAACAAAACTAAATCATAAAATCCAACACAATCACAACAGGAAAACGATGCGGAACCAACAGACAATAAGACGACATGTAACTAAAAACCAGAAGAAAGATGCGGACAGAACGAGATGCAGATAAAGATAAAATAACGAAAGATAAAATGTGCGTGTTCAAAGTGTATATATACAAATCTGTGATTATTTACAATTCTGAATTCTGTGTATATTCACAATTTACCATCCGTCTGGGAAAGCGCAGAAGCATTCACCCAGAAAACGGCCCACTCCAAAAATCCATAATATGCTTGACCACTTTCAATAAAACCTAACTAGATGATCAAGAAAAAAACCCGAAAATCTCGTTTTTTCTATCTTATTTGAAATAAATGGTCAGCTTGGCTTCAAACCTTATATAAACATATAAAATTTCCCATTGACCGACAATTTTCTTAAGGAGCTGAGACTTAAGGAGGGTTTCTTCCCAGCAGCTTTCTGGGAAAGGGATACGATAAAGCTCCTCGGAAAGTTGTATACTTGGGCAGAAATTTTGAAAGTGAGGAAAAAGACAAAGCAAGTGTCATTGTTAACAAGACCAAAGGTTTCGATCGAATCCCAAAACTGAAATATCTGATCCAGGCAATTGCTTCTTGTAGATATCCGTTCTTCACCAGATTCCTTGAACATTTTCACTATTAAAATTAGAAGCAGAGTGAGGCCAATGGCTAATCATCCGAGAAAAGAAATTTCATATATGGATTCAGCATATGTGTTTATCCTATACCTAGACGTCATATCTACTATGACGAAATTGATCGAAAAATCCTGCCTTACTTCTGCCAAATTGTGAACTTGTTGTCCGGCAAGAAACTAAAGCTCGAAACGAATTCAGCATATCTCCTTACCCCTATATCGAACCTCTAACCAGCCTCAGATAAACTTAAACTTTTAACAAATTTTCAGGTTTTGGCCGGATTCCGGGCGAACTATTAGTTCGGCGAGAAAATAATTTACATATGTGGACTCAGCATGCCTCCTTACCACTATGTCGAACCTCTAATCAACTTCAGATAATACGTTTACTTTTAACAAATCTTCCAGCCAGATTCCTGGTGAATTATATATCCGGGTAGTGTACGGATTCAGTATGTCTTCTTACCCCTAAATCGAACATTTAATCAACTGAAATAAAACTTTTACTTTTAACAAATTTTCCGGTTTTGACCGGATTCCGGGCGAAATACTTGTCTGGCGAGAAAAAAAGTTTTGAGTATGGATTCAGCATGTCTCCTTACCCCTAGGTCGACTATCTGATTAGCTTTTTTAAATTATTTTTTTCGTCCCTTACTTTGAAACCCTTCACCCACGCCTAAATCTACAGCGATGGGGCCCATCTACGAACGGTACCTGTACTTTGACCCAGTGGATCCTCACACCAAGTTTCAACAAAATATCTCAATCCCTTCGAGAATGATTGTGCTAACAGACAGACGAACGGACGGACGGACAACTTTACGGAGTCATATGTATCCCGTCACTTACCTTTTGGGATCCCAATAATAATATAATAGCAGAAAAAATCCTTTCGCCTATATAAATTAGTTATGGATGACATCAGTGGAAGTTCGTAGAACTTGTGAGAATGGAAGGAATGTCCATCAACCATATCTCGATTTATTATTCCTATAAAGTTCGAATTCAAAATTTTCTCAGGGGAATCGGAAGATTCTCTTTTAAGTAAGTAATTAATTAAGTGAATCGTAGCTGACGTACCCGTTGTAAACATTGTTTGAATAAATTTTTCAAAGTCAGCTTGGGCTCAAACAATATTTTCTCAGGAGTTTCGGCTTTCAATGTGTTTAAGAGATTAATGCAGCGGGACAGTGGAAAGCAACTCCAGGAATCGAAGTCGTCCTTTATTTTCCCGATTACGGCAAAAGCTTATTTTCCGTGCCGTGAAATACCTAATACTGAATTGTAAATATATTAAAGGACACCTGACTGAAGAGTACCAAGTATCATCCCTATCAGTATGACTTCCGTTAACATTGCCTGCAGAAAACCCAATCCAAATACGAAATAGTGTTTGCTATGATTTTTGCTCCATTTTGCATCTGTCCTTATTTCAGCACTGAACAATTTTAGAAATGAACAAATGTCTCCAATCAACCCTTCTTCTAGAATATTTGTTAACAAGTTAAGCCCAAACGTATATCTAGAAGAAATTCCAATACGATCCGGCCAGCGCTGTACAAGATTTGAATGAATTGCGCTTTCTGTCTTGGAGTCTGCATGTGGAAACCTCCAGAAACGAACATCCCTATTTTGAAAACGTCACGCTCAGGAGAAGAATGCTCTCCGTGGCCATGTCTGTAAATGCATTCTCCATGGTGTCTTCAAGTATGGTTTCATTGTTCAGGTGTCCTTTGATCGTAATTTTTTCGTCAAATTTGTATATGTTTTCTTGTTGTTAAAGTATAACGATCCGACGCTAGCGGTAATGCCATGTGAGCTATTGGAAATAATGGTGTATTTACATATTTAAATTCCTGTGTTCTGATTGCGAGTTAGCCACAAGGTCAGTGCAATATGAGATTATTATTATATGATTATTGTTGTAGAAAGCGGGTTTGAAGAAGATTGCAGTAATAGGAGCATTGGCAATGACATTTCGACGGAAGCCCGAGTGATGGTGGAAAAACTAACCTTAGGTTCACACTGAGGCGATATCGGCCATCGCCGAGATTTTCCTCGCCAAAATTGGCGATTTCTGTTGCTTCGTCAGGCGATTTTCAATGTTGGGAAAATTCAACTTTTATCAGGCGACAGTACGATTTTATGCACGCAACAGCAACATGGACGACCCTTTTGATGATTCACTTTTAGAAAAATTAATTATTTTTTATTATTTTAATTATTTTAAGGGTTATTTTTAATTATTTTTCGCGTTAAATTCTGTTGCCGACGAAAATTCAGTGTGATAAAAATCTTCTGTCGCTGCGATTGAAAAATCTCATTCATCGCCGCGATTTGCTCTGTGTGAACCTAGTGTAAGACTCTTTAATGTTATTTAGTTTTAGTGAACTTCTTTCTGCTGTCATTATTTAGTTTCCTTAGTTTACTGGCTTTTTTATTGACTAACTTATGAGCCGTAATTACTTCCCAATGGGATATAGAAAGCTCTGAGCTTTCTAACACAATTTACAAGTGTCTCGGCCCTCGAGACTCGAAAAGGCTCATTAGTCGTTTTCGGGCGATTCAAGTCCTACCGATAAGTCCCGTGTGAGCATGGAAAGCACATTCACTATCGGGTTAACTATCTGATTTTAGCAGGGGTTTTCGAGATCAGTCCAGCGAGAAAGTGGAAAGCAACTCCAGGAATCGAAGTCGTCCTTTATTTTCCCGAACACGGCAAAAGGTTCAGTTCATTGCCGTGGAATACCTAATACTAGGCTTTCCTTCTGTGAATGCTTTAATTAGACGACAAGCTCTAGGCTGCAAGTTCGGGGCAACGGGCTTTCTATGCGGGTTCATGTGAGACTGAACGCTATGCTAGCAGACAAATCTCATATGACTGTCACTTCATATAAAAGTCACTTTTTCATTCATATCGTAGAGCCGTCTCCTGGTCTCAATCGTTACCTTGCCGTCACGACCCCCTCCTCCAACCACGGTGCATCGATCTCGGAACCCGTCCCAATAACAGCGAGCTATGACGACCTTTCGTCAGTTCTCGAGTCGCTCAAGTCCGAGACGCTGAAATCCGGCGGCTCGACTCCGTTCGGCTCCTGGTCGGCTTCACCGGCGAGATCCATCCCAACGTCACCGACTGTACACTGTAGGCTTTTATACTCTGTGTTAGCGTGAGTGCGATGAGTGGCTGTCCCCCCCTACCTCGGCATTTCTGTTGATAAGCACCTAGCGGGAAAAGGCAAAGCATATCAAGGTAGAATCGCGGTGACGGGTCGGTTATTGGTCGTACTTCTCAGTCATCTTAACTGCAGTTTTCTGATCCCGGTATCTATTGTTCTTCGTTCTTAAAGAATCGTACTTATTCTGCTTTATAATAATATCCCTAGATCTCCTGGGAAATTATAAGTTTCAGAAGTCCCCACCTTTCGCCAGTTTTTCATTTCGCAGCAAAAACCTATTATCAGTTCCTTTGGCTGAGCCGAGTTTGCGACTGGAGCAGCGCTAACTTAAAAAGTAGGGCATGAGAAGTGGCCTTTCTATGAGTTGGCTGTTCCCCCCCCCCCCCCCCCCTACCTCGGCATTTCTATTGATTATCACCTAGCGAGAAAGGCAAAGCATGTCAAGGTTGAATCGCGGTGACAGTATAAATGTTTAAACAACAACGTATCGGTCGTATCATGAATATAAAGCAGTGGGCTAATCGTACAAACACAATAGACAACTTAATCTACAGTTAAATATAAAAGAAATATAACAATACATAGCAGGGCACTTTTTTAAGAAAGGGAAACTTTTCACGGACAAATGGTTCGGAAATATCATTTTAAGAATACCACTAGTTGACACGTGAAATAGTAAAAAAAAAAAAAAAAAAAAAAAAAAAAAAATTACTCTTGTCGAATCAGTCTATACTTCCCGCTCGCCAAAGCGAAGTTGGACCAACCATTTGTAAACTGTGCACCGTAGCTAAAAGGGGGGGGGGGGGGGGGGGGGGGAGCCGAGCAAAAGAAGAGTCCGAGGCACAAGATAGACATGTTGGCCTACTAATTAATGACAACGAAATTTTGAAGCTTCTCTACTTTTTTATGGCACTTGCCCTTCGGCCAAGTGCCATATAGCGATCGCAATTTCTGTCCGTCCGTCGGTCTGTCGGTCTGTCCAGGTTTTGCTAGTTCGGGCACTTCCACATAAGCTAGGACGATAAAACTTGGCAGGCGTATCAGGGACCCCAAATGATTAAGTTGGAAATAGTCACTTTCCCGATCCGAGCACCGTGGGGGGAGTGGAGGGAGGGGGAATCCGGAATCTTGAGGTATTTTTAACTTTTGAACGGGTGATCGGATCTCGATGAAACTTGATATTTGGAAAGACCTCATGCCTCAGACGACCCACCTAAAATCCGGACCGGATCCGGTGACTTTTGGGGGGGAGCTGGAGGGGGCAACCGGAAATCTCGGGAAACGCTATGAGTGGAGGGATCGAGATGAAACTTGGTGGGAAGACACCTAGCAAACACTAGATACATCATCGACATAACCGAGCCGATTCGGGCACTGTGGGGGGAGTGGAGGGAGGGGGAATCCGGAATCTTGAGGTATTTATAACTTTTGAACGGGTGATCGGATCTCGATGGAACTTAATATTTGGAAAGACCTCATGCCTCAGACGACCCACTTAAAATCCGGACTGGATCCGGTGACTTTAGGGGGGAGCTGGAGGAGGCAACCGGAAATCTTGGGAAACGCTATGAGTGGAGGGGTCGAGATGAAATTTGGTGGGAAGACACCTAGCAAACACTAGATACATAATTGACATTGACATGACCGAGCCGATTCGGGCACTGTCGGGGGAGTGGCACTGTCGGGGGAGTGGAGGGAGGGGGAATCCGGAATCTTGAGGTATTTATAACTTTTGAACGGGTGATCGGATCTCGATGGAACTTGATATTTGGAAAGGCCTCATGCCTCAGACGACCCACTTAAAATCCGGACCGGATCCGGTGACTTTTGGGGGGAGCTGGAGGGGAGAACCGGAAACATTGGAAAACGCTATGAGTGGAGGGATCGAGATGAAACTTGGTGGGAAGACACCTAGCAAACACTAGATATATCATTGACATAACCGACCCGTGCCTACTCGTAACAAGTGCCATATGAGCTCGTAGCTCTTGTTAAATAGTTGTCGGTGGACCTTGAAGCTTTCGGGGAAGTTTTCGCTGCTCCAGTCGCAAACTCGGCTCAGCCGAAAAAGCGATAATAGGTGTTAGCTGCGAAACGAAACACCGGCGAAAGGTGGGGACTTCTGAAACTTATAATTCCACAGGAGAGCTAGGGATGGATAGTCCTTCAGCCCAAGCTGACTGTGAATCATATTTGATGGCGCAAAACGGATATGTCATCTACATTTTATTCGAGCTATATTTCGGCCCTTCTTGGCAAGGGTCCTCTTCAGGCTCAAGCTGGAAAGTGAACTTGTGGAAAAACAATTAAAGATTCTTCCTTAAATATCTGATTTTATGAACTTCTTCTCTGAAAATTTATTGGAGTTAAAGCTGGTGCTATGATTTCATCCTGGACACGGCTTGAGCCTGAAGAGGACCCTTGCCAAGAAATGGCCGTAATATAGCTCTAATAAAATGTACTGACTTATCCGTTTTGCACCGTCAAATAAGCTGGATAATATAAAGTAGAATAATTGCGATTCTTTAAGAACAAACAACAATAGATACCGGGATCAGAAAACTGTAAGTGAACAAAACATGTGTTGGATGAGGGCATTTCTAAAATTTCGTGATATAACTTATTACTGTTTTTAGCTTTTGCGGCTGTCGAATTCTGGCTTTATTTATGAATAAAAAGGTCCTAAGCTAACTGGTAAAGTGGATAGATGGGTGGTGGATAGACGGTGGTTTGGTTGTTCTCGTAAAGCATCGTTTGAGTTTGAGGTTGGCCAGCTTTTACTCTTTCTTAATTATGGATTTGGTTGAGTGAGAGTGTGAGTCTTACTGTAGTCCCAGTCGTTTCTTGTAGTTGAACCTCGTTCACCTTTGTAACACATATTTTAATTGTCCTCTTTGCTTGTGTGTCGTCGGCATCAGCGCTGTTCTTGGTATTGTTTTCGGTAGCTGGAACTTTCATTTTACTGTATGTACTTTGCACGACTTCATTCCCGCCCGTTCTAAACCACTGTTATGCCTTTCGTCTTTGTTCGTGTAATTTTCTGTAGAGACGAAGCGTAGCACATTGTATTACTTCATTTATTACTAGCCTACCAGTAATTTTTTTTTAAATACATTAATCATTTGGGTTTCAGCATGGTAAACTACTGTATTGGGATTAATCATATTTTGTTTGTTATATTGTTATTTTTTTCCTAAAGAACTCGGAACATAGAAGTATGCCCGGTAAAATAGGTGAGGACTGTCAAGCAATTGTAACTACCAAATGAAACATATAAAACAGATAATGTATTTTCTTGCAAACAATAAAATTACAGCAAGACATAAAAGATGAAAATAAAAGAAGGACACAAAATATGAAAAGAAGAAAATGAGAGAGCATGAGAAGAGATCAACCTTAAAGGAACAGAAAACTTGACTCAAACTTGACATATCAAGAATGTACCCCGAGTTGATATTGACAGTAAGAAAAATTCTCGTTGCGACCATTGCAGTTTCCGAGAATTCGACTTTTGAGTTAGTAGAAAAAAAAGCAAAAGGTTTGTGTGCCGGGAGTAGGAATCGAACGCACGACCTCTTGACTACTGTCCCGATACTATGGTCGGAACACGGCCAAAGGCGAACTTTTACAGTGCATAAGTGCGTAATTACAGTGCATAAGGGCAAGGGCCTACCAGCTAGCTTTGGCAACGCTAAGGAAGGGGTTCGAGATAACCAAGAAGGGGGGTCCTGTCGACAATAGGTCTCTGTACCTTTATCTAAGCCCCCCCAGGTCGGTTTGATGGCCGAAAGTTGCGTAGTCAAGTTTTCTGTGCCTTAGTTTAATGTCCCTATGATGGGCGCATAGCGCATAGAGTGAGCCAGTATCACGCCTATTGGATCAGCAAGGGAGGTCTAGTTCATATTCGTAGGTGTCATGTTCACGAGAACTACAGTCGCTATTGTAACTAAACTGTACTATTTGCTAGGTGTGTGTGGATAATTTGACGTGACGTTTATTACACGAGAGGTGTGTGTGGATAATTGTTAGCAAACTTTCAGTTCCTGATATAACTTTATGGAGATACTGCACAGAAAACTCTCCGGTACGGCTTATGCGCGACTATCCCCTCAGCACCGTGTTATCCGTTTGTTTCGTTGATTTTGTGTATATTTCGTTTTCTCTTTTCGTGTTTCTTTACTTATTCCTACTCCACCATATTTACTTCATGTATCGTGTGGGTGATAAATAAATTAAATTAAATTAAATTTGACTCGACGTTTATTACACGAAAATTTAACCTGTGGCTGTAAACTTATTTTCCGCATGGGATGGTTTCTTTTTCCCTTGTAGTTTCTGCCACCTGCCTTGATTTTATAATATTGAATTACCATTTGAGACTATGGAAATGTTCACAGATTATATTTTCTTACTTTTCATTAATTATTAGTATAATTATCCTCTAAAGTCTTTTCATTATAGATTATATAATTTTGTCATTTCCTCTCTTTAGCTATCAGAAATAGAACTATCTGTTTTTTTTAGGATACCTGTCTCTGTTATAAAAATTAAACCTTCGGCTTTGTACTGTATGTTTTCCATCATTTATCTCAAATCTTAATGGTTCTTATATTGTTAGGGGCCATGGTGGCAGCTCATAATTGATAAAAAAATAAAAAATAAAAAATCACGAAAAATGACAAAGTCAAAGTGGCGTTGCCGTGGTTAACAATACATTCTTGCAGTGTCGATCGCGGAAGAAGAAAATGGGGACGCCTCTGTTTCCGAAATGCCACTACGCCATCTAGGTCTGAACCGCCCTAAGAGACTTAAAACCCGACTACCCACGAAACCTGCAGTCCGAAACCCCGACGGACCCCTGTCTTTGGGTACATTATCGCCGGAAATGGAGCTGAGTGAAGGTTTTGATTCATTTTTCGGGGTTAATCTTGCCTCCGGATCTGGTGCGACAAGTGCGACATCTCTGGGATCTATTTCTGAAGAAAGGTACGAATTTTGCTTCCTGTTAGGTAGGGACTTTGCCAGACAATAGGGACTTCACTAGAGTTCAACGTGGTTGAAACAAATATTGTTATTTTAGCTTATAATTCGTTGTCGCAGCCCTCTTTTTTGTGTGATTTTAAGGGCCTTTTTAATGATCTGGGAATCTGGTGATTTTTTACACGCATTTTATATTCAAACAATGTTTACAACGGATACGTCAGGTACGATTCTTCATCAGAGATATTTTGGCCATTCTTGGCAAGGGTCCTCGTCAGGCTGTCAATCTTCCGGGTCAACGTCGGAGAAGGAAACAAACATGTAATAAATAACTGAAACTTCTACCGAAAAACTTCTACCCTTGCCAAGAAGGTCCGAAATATCGCTGATGAAGAATCGTAGCTGGCGTATCCGTTGTGAACGTTGCTTGAATATATGTTTCAAGGTCATCTTGGGCTCAAAGAATATTCATCGTCGAATTTTACTTTGTCATCAAGATTAGAAGACCTGCTAAATCTTAAAAAACGTCATCGATAATTTATCATAAATAGTCTTTAAAATATAGGACTAAGAAACAAAAAACAATGTGACTAAACAACCAATGTATATGTGTCCATCTATTGTAGAGCTCGACTGGAACTTCCATTTTTATTTTTCACGCGCTTTATGGGAGGATGTTGCACATTGGACATTTGGGGGATTGAAAATTTGTACTAGAATTATGCAAAGATTGTAATTCTTTCCTCCAATTTGGCAGGCTGAAACTTATTTAAAAGAACGGGACCTTTCTTTCACGATTAGTCGTTCCGGGGGCTCTTTTTTGGAAGTTTCCGATGAAAAACTTGTAGCCTGCGTAGTTGTATAGTTGTACAAAAAAGTTGCGTGTATTATTATGTAATAGTAAAAATACTATCATTTTAGTAGTATGCAGTTGCATCCTCTCTTGCTGTAGTAGCATGCATTCTTGCTAATAGTAGAATGCAGTAACACCGTAGCCTTGACATAGAAGCATGTAGTAGCATCAGTTGTACTGCATGCTACTTTTTCGTACAACTTCATACTACTATTTTGATATAAATTTTTCATCGGGAATTGTCAGTCCTGAAAAGAAGTACGAGTAAATTAAATGCTATTTTGCAGAGTTTGGTCCCGGAACGCCTCGACTGACAGCAGTCCTCAGCATCGCCCCTCCTCCATCGCCCGTGAGATTTCTGCAAGGGAAGAGAAAAAGAGCTCCTCCCTCCCCCGCACCTCTGACTCCAAGCAAGTGACGCGGATCAGCGCAGGAGTTCCTGAGGTGCTGGAGAATAAGTTGAAAAAGGAGAAAGGAGTAGAGAGTAGGGAGACGAAATCTAAAGAGGAGCTCTCAGGGAAGGAGCAGCAGAAAGAGGAGTCGCCAAAAGATGAGTCGTTTCCGAAGAGGCAAGGTCCATTATTTTCGACTATCTGTCATGTTCTTCTTGAGGTCTGATCTAGTCTTGCTTCGGAATACCGCCCTCATTACCACACACGCCTTATCCGTTGACACAGTGTTGTTGTTGTTCTAACACAGACTCTAAGGACCCATCTTGAGGAACTGAAAGTCCTGGTATTTAATGGTATTCTGTTTATGAGCCGTCAAAAAGTGTTGAGACATAGAGCGTGTTCCACCCTTCTAACAATAGTAACTAGTTACTATTTTTGTTCCAGCCTAGTGAAAAGTTACTACGCTGACTGTTCCAGCCTTCTCGAAATAGTAACTATTGTAAACATTTGCTTAATTACCACGCTCGGTAGCGTAGTAAAGCCGCTTTCACGTTGACGCGTCGTTGCGATGCATTGCGTATGCGTTTATCTTGAGTTGCGTACAGGCTGCGTAACGTATCTTTCACACCGGCGCGAGAAGCTTTCATGCTGGACGCTCATTTTCACTTTCCTTTCTCGGTTTCTTCTGCTAAATTCTCGTTCTCTTACCATTATAATATAAGGTTTGAAGCCAAGCTGACCATTAATTACAAAAGAAATAGAAAACGGTGATTTTCGGGTTTTTTTTAAGAGTTCTGTGAAATTATTTGCACAGTGATGGGAAAAGCGAAGGATTATATAACTGTTGGGTGAAAGCTTCTGCGCTTTCCCAGGGAATTGGTAAATTGTAAATAGACACAGAATCAGAATTGTAAAATAATCACAGATTTGTACATATACACTTTTAACACGCACCTTTTATTATTCGTTATTTTATTTGAATTTGTTTGTCGTTTCAATCCTCATCGTTCTCCTTGTTTTTAGTTACATATCGTTGTATGTTTTTTTGGTTCCGCATCACTTTTCTGTTGGTATTGTGGTGTTGGATTTTATGATTTAGTTGTTTATTTTTTTCGCTGAGGACGGTTTGCCGGAAGTGCAACCGAAATATCCGAATTTATATTTATCCCTCGCACATCATCCTAGAGGGATAATTAGCTGATAAAAAAAAAACGAAAATCACGGTTTTCTATTTCTTTCTTACCATTAGTAATTTGTTCTTCATCATTAGTAGGTTTTTCTCCAGATTGTCTTCAAAAACTTTTTTTTGTTCACTGAATCATGCGTTTTGTTTGTCTGCGTAAGCTCTGCGTTGCGTCCACGCGAGCTCAACGTAGAGGTAGTGTAGCTCCGTGCGGAAGGCTCAAGCGCGTCAGTGTGAAAGCGGCTTAAGCGTGGTAATTACGAATCTCTTTGATATGATTGGCCGTAATAGCCCGTGGCACGATATTCTGGTGAAAATAGAAAAATGCCTTCTAGCCTTGACGGCAAAAAGCCAGAATTCGTGACCTTATGCGTAGTAACTATGGTAAGTAGGGTGGAACACGCTCGTAGAAAGAATATAAAGAAATGAGAACATTATGGAAAGACGACCATTAAAATATAATAATATAATAATAATATAATTGCAATAATAAGCCATTCGCCTCTAAAAATTTCTTGGGACAATTTATACAATAAATTGAATTTCAGCCAGGTGATAGTCGACGCCTGGCTTGAATTGGTTGATATTTTCGGCATTTACAACACTCTCTGGGAGAGGATTATTCCAGTATTCTACTATTTGGTTTCTAAAGTTCCATTTTCCAATGTCTTTTCGGAATTTCTTACAGACGCAGACAGAAAGAAAGACACAGACATCACAATCAAAGATAAAACTATTGCAGGAGAAGAGGTCTACTATAGTGTTTCACATTTCTTTGAAACTGTAATGTATTAGCTGCTTGTCCGCCGTTAAGCATTTTAAGAGTCACGCTAACTTCATTGTTACGGGTCCAGTTTTCGGCTCATATTCTTTTTTTATGCTGCCACCACATAAAATTTGTTTAACATGAACCAATTTCCTGGAAAGAAAAACGATGAGAGGAAGAAATGAAAATAGGATAAACGTACATAACGGTCGCAAGTTCATCCTCTACTGTAGATTTTCAACTCTGCTCAGTACGGCGCTTCCCAACGTCTTTGTGATACTTCGATCGATAGCCTTTTTTATCGTGCAGCTTCATAAAGTTTAACTGAAAAGCGAACAGTTTGTATCATTTAACTAAATACGCTGAATTGTTTGGATTCTGCTATGGGATTTTTTGAATTTCCACTATCTGCTCTAGTAGTGACGTTCAGAGTATCTACCGCCCGTCCACATAACACAAATTCTACTATGACGCGGAAAATTTGAATCTGAATACAAACTCTGTTTTTCAGTGACCAGTGATCAGCTCGCGGCAGGGGGCCCACTGCGCGAAGACTTTTTTGTCGCAAATCATTTTGGTAATAAAAACAACAAGGGGACAAGCAGATAGAGGTACCAGAAATTCGACAGAGAAAGTCTACTATCCGAAATTCATTATTCGCGAATAGCGGATTGACGAAGTAACGTATTGTCGTCGGTTCTAAAACCGTATTTAAGTGGATAAGTGATGGGTACCTAGGTTATCCTATCTCAGACTTTTCGGTTGAACTTTAAAGGACCCCTCTTTCTTCTAACTATTTTTAAACACCCAATAACGACTTCCGTGGTGTACTAATCTCTAGAATCTCCATCTTTACAAAATCCTTGTGAATCACTTTGTTTGATGCTTTCAGCGCTAGCCGAGATTTCCCAGGATTGCCAGACAGTAACTCTTTTTGGGATCCCAAAACGTAAGTGGAGGGATACCTATGACATCGCAAAAGTTGTCCGTCCGTCCGTCTGTAAGCACGATAACTCTCGAAGGGAATGAGATATTTTGATGAAACTTGGTATGAGGATTGTTTGGGTCAAGGGTAAGGTCGAGTTCGTAGATGGGCTCTGTAGCCCTATATTTGGGGGTGGGGGAGGGGGTTCAATTTAAGGGACAAACAAAATATTTTTAAACAGCTAATGTGATGGTCGATTATGGGGTAAGAAGACATGCAGAGCACGATGCTGACAATCATTTTCTCGCCGGACAAGTAGTTCGTCCGGAATCCGGCAAAAACCGGAAAGTTTGTTAAAAGTAAAAGTTTCATTTGAAGTTGATTAAATGTTTTATTTAGGGGTAAGAAGACATGCTGAGCACGATGGTGAAAACCATTTTCTCGCTGGACGAGTAGTTCGTCCGGAATCCGGCAAAAACCGGGAAGTTGGTTAAAAGTAAAAGTTTCATTTGAAGTTGATTAAATGTTTGATTTAGGGGTAAGAAGACATGCTGAGATGATGGTGAAAACCATTTTCTCGCCGGACAACTAGTTCGCCTGTAATCCGGCCAAAACCGGAAAATATGTTAAAAGTGAAAGCTTTATCTGAAGTTGATTAGATGATATATTTAGGGGTAAGAAGAGACGCTGAGTCTGTATATAATGATCATTTTTTACCCGGACATATAGTTAGTCCGGAATCCGGTTGTACCCGCATTTTTTTTAAGTCAAAATTTTATTTAAAATTGATTAAATTTCTCTATAGGGATAAGGAGATACGCCGGCTTCGTTTCTGAATTTTTCTTTTTTTGCTGGACTAGTAGTTCGCTCGGAATTCGGGCGAAACAGCAAATATTGCAGTAGTAAAGCAGGAAGTTTCGGTCAATATCGTCAAAATAGATATGACTTATAGAGGTATAGATAGGTAGATAGAATATCTGAACTCGGTTTTCTCTGATGATTAGCCTGGCGAAGACAAGACCTAATTGTCTGGATTAATATTAGATTTTTGGGATCCCATCGACACCTTTGGTCTTGTTTTCTGTTGAGACGTAGCGAATAGGCGTTGCCAAATCTGATTTCGTCACAGAAGTTGGGTATGCCCATGGGGCGGCTCTGCTTTCGCTATTACTTCTAGCATTTAACAACGACGCGCATTCGTTTAGAATTTTTCGCGATACTTACGTAATATACTAGCCTCTGGGATCATTCTCTTTACAAAATCCTTGTGAATCACTTTATTTTATGTTTTCGCTTTTTTAGCGCTCTAGCCCAGATTTCTTCGGATTTCCAGACAAGAACTATTTTCTTCTGTCTTTAGACGTCAGCGAACAGGCGTTGCCAAATCTGATTTCGTCACAGAAGTTGGGTACTGCCCATGGGGCGGCTCTGCTTTCGCTATTATTTCTAAGCATTTAACCACGGCGCAGATTTGTTTGAATTTTTCGCGAGAGAAGCCAAGTATTTTGCGCGAAGCCAGGCCAGAGTCGTCAAGCGCTAACAATAATCCCTAATTTGATGTGATAAGTACGAGTATTTTTTGGAAAACTAATATTCCCGGACCGTTTTATCATAGAAATGTAATTTGTAGTAAGAGTTGTGCTTTGATGTACCCTTCTTTTCAGGAAGAGCAGTGGAGGCGTGAAACTTTTATCCAGCATTTTTGGAAGGGCCACTTCGAGCAGTGACATCAAGGATGAGTCAGCGGATGAAAAGAAATCCCCACTTGCAGGAAAGAAAACTCGAAACTCGCCACTGCCAGCGAAAGGTAAGCAATTTCTTAAAGTTTAACTGAAAAGCATACTTATTTTTGTATCATTTAACTGAACACACTGCATCATTAGGCTTATGTTAAGAGATTTTTTTTTGTTTTTCACTATTTGCTCTAGAATGACGTTCAGAAAATCTACGGTTATCCTTACAACGCAAAATTCTACAATGACACAGAAAATTTGAATCTCAATATAAACGCGGCTTTCCAGTGGCCAGTGATCATTAATTCATTCATTCATTCATTCATTTATTCGTACTAGTAAGACTACATAAAATAAATATAAAGCAAGAAACAAGACCCCCTGAAGCTATCTTGTTGGGGGTCCACTACCTATACACTAACCTACACTACAAAATTCACATTACAGTAATTACATCACATTACAAGCATAAATAAACTACACATACAGAAGAATATTAACGGCAAAAAAGAACTCGTAGAATGTAACTAACTGCATGAACACTTATTATTCGTTTATTGTTTTCATCAAACATAACACACAGGTGCAAGTGCGTCGAAGTACCACAAATCCGACAGGGAAATTGTACTATATGAATATCGATTATCATGGATAACGGAGCAAAAGAAATAGAAAACCGTGATTTTCGGGGGTTTTTTTTATCAGCTAATTATCCCTCTAGGATGATGTGCGAGGGATAAATATAAATTCGGATATTTCGGTTGCACTTCCGGCAAACCGTCCTCAGCGAAAAACAAGCAACTAAATCATAAAATCCAACACAATACCAACAGAAAAGTGATGCGGAACCAACAAAACATACAACGATAGGTAACTTAAAACCAGAAAGAACGATGCTGACTAAAACGACAAACAAATTTAAATAAAATAACGAATATTAAAATGTGTGTGTTAAAAGTGCATATGTACAAATCTGTGATTATTTTACAATTCTGAATTCTGTGTCTATTTACAATTTACCAATTCCCTGGGAAAGCGCAGAAGCTTTCACCCAGCCATTATAAAATTCTTCGCTTTAACCATCACTATGCAAATAGTTTCACGGTTTTCTATTTCTTTCGTAATGAATGGTCAGCTTGGCTTCAAACCTTATATTGGATAACGGAGCAACGAAGTAACGCATTTTCATCGGGTATTCGAGCCTCGTCAAGTGAATAAGTGATGGGTAACTAGATTGACCTCTCTCAGCCCTCCTCAGTTATACTTTAAATATCGTCGGTGTCGCGCATTGAGGGGTCAAGCGACTGTTTTTGCGAAAATGAGTTATTGATACTAGGGCTATGGACAATACCTCCCACAATTACTAGTTGCGTTTTTGCAGATACCATGGTATCTGTTACCGCGTAACTGGATCTGCAATAAGTCGTTTTTGCAGTTACCGTGGTATCTGATATACGGTTGCTCTGCGAAAACGACAATTGCCGAAACTGCGCTTATCGAAGTCATCTCGAAAGAAAAACAGATATTCAGTCACATCACTAAGTGCCAAACTTCTTCCCCACCAATTTGACAAAAATTGACAAAAGTGAGATGACTTTTTCAGATACCACGACCAGTTACCACGGTCGGACCGTGGTATCTGGATATCTGTTACCACGATAACTGGCCAGATACCACGATAACTGCAAAAACGTCTTTTAACCGTGGTATCAGATACCACGATAACTGCAAAAACGACTTTAGACTGTGGTATCAGATACCATGGTATCTGCAAAAACGCAACTACTGTAAATTTTTGAGAGCCCTGCGACAAGGCGTTCCCGAGATACGTGAGTTGCTCAAAGATCTAAGCGCCACGATAACGTCAATAACATCTAACCGACATAAAAACTAAATTATATCGGAAAAAAAAATCTCCTTTCGTTCTTCACATCTTCTTTACGTTTTCCTTTCTTCCTTCCTTTCCATTCTTTACATCCACATCTTTACATCTGCTGTAAAAAAGCTATTGCTCGACATAAAAATCATCAAGGTCTTCTAAAAATAGATTTTTTAAACGTTTTTTATTCTCCTGAACATATAGAAAATGTTGCGTGTACCATAAAAAAAGCAGATTGTGTATAAATAATTGTTCCTGTGCATGTCCCAAATTTGAGCCTTAAAGTACGTATCAACACCTGGCAGGTGGAACATCTAATCACTTGAATCTGGTATAGAAGATAGGGTGTCTCGCTGCAGTGTGACAGATTATCCCGTAAAGAGCGCTGCCGCGCTTAATTTCACACAAATAACGCCGCGAAATTCGAAATAGTGTCGTAGAGTGGTCAGTCGAAGCGATATTTGTGTTAAATGAGCGTATTTATTTATCCACCGAAGAGCAAGCTACAAAAAAAAAATGGATTACCACGTATGCATATCATCCATTGACGTGAGTTTAGTGTTTATTTATCATTGTCATTATTGACCGAAAAATCAAATATCGGTTCCTCTGTCAAGGCTTTTGATATCGCTAAATGTCAGTGATGGGATATCAACGAGCCATGAAGTTTTGCCGTCGGGCTTTTAGCACGGTAATGCTCGAAGGGATTGGATATTTTTTTCGAACTGGGTGTGAGGATCCTTTGGTTCGAAGCAGAGGCGTTACTAGCCAAAATGTTTTGGGAGGGACAAGGCATTTACCGACTGGCTGGTAATTTTTAAGGAATTTTTCTGCAGAAAAACTGACTGTTTTCATAACTAAAAATGAGTTTTTTTTTAAAATCCACTGATTTTCAGAAAAACCGACCATTTTGACGAAAAGTCGACCAATTTTCAGAAAAACCGACTGTTTTAATGAAAAAAAAATCAACTGTGTTGACGGAAAATCGCGGAGCTTCGCGCCGACTCGGTATTTTTTACCATCTGGCCGACGGCTTTGGTGGGGGGACGTCCCCCCCCCCCCCCTCATGACACCTCCGGCTCAAAGCACATGTCAAGTTCGTAGATGGGCCCCGTAGCCATCTATTCAGGGTGGGGATTGGGTTTAAGATTAAGGGATGAACAAAACATTTATTCTAAGCTAATGTGACAGTAGATTCAGGGGTAAGGAAACATGCTGGTCCGGATTTTAATTTTATTTTTTCACCAGACATGAAATTCGCCCGGAGACATGAATTTTTTTAGGAGTAAAAAGTTCAGTGTGAAGTCGATTAAAGCTCGGCTTAGAAGTGAGAATTGCATGCTGAATCTGTTTCTGAATCTTATTTTCTTGCCGCACAGGTAGTCTGGTGTGACCAAACTCTAGCAAAAAACTGAAATTTCGTAGAAGTAAAAGTTTAGTCTGAAGTCGATAGATGCATCGATTTAGGGGTAATAGTACATGCTTGAATCCATATATAAAACATTATTTTCTCGCCAGACAAGTAGTTTTGACCGAAACCCGACCAGAAGTAGAAATTGGGTGATAAATTAATTATGACATTTGGGTAGTGTTTTGATATACTGGTAAGTAGTGGTAAGGACACACACGCTGTATCCTTGTCTGTTCTTATTTGTCTCAGCGGATCAGTCGTTTGGTTGTACGCGGGATTTTCACCTTAACCTTTCGGGGACAAGGTGTAGTGATTACAAGTTTGTCTCCTTCCCCGATGTTGACCCTGAAGATTGACAGCCCGACGAGGACCCTTGCCAAGAAAGGCCGAAATGGGGCTGATAAAGTATCATAGCTGACGTATCCGTTGTATACATTATTTGAATATATGTTTCAAAGTCAGCTTGGGCTCAAGGAATATTTGACAAGGGGTTTGTAAATTTATAGACATGCTACTCTGTTAGACTTGGTCGGAAAAGGTTGAAGTATCCGAAAAGACACGGTGATTCGTGAAATACTATTTGTTCTCCCCTCGGGTTGATTGTGCGGTTATAGTATCGTCAGAACCCGATGTTTTCGAATGAACCTGATTGTGTGATATGCTTTTTGCTGGAATGTGATGGATACTGTTAAGTATCTCTTAGGGTGATACTCATTTTACGGGGTTCGGCAAAGACTGAACATTGTCAAGACTCTGTTATCTCTATTAGGAAGACCAGCAAATATTCCCCTTTGGGACCTCATCGAAACGTTTGGTCATGTTAAAGGACCCCTCTTGCTTATTCTGCCTTTTACAATATACTTAGCTCCCATATGGAAGTATAAGCTTGTAAAATCCCCACCTTTCTCCATTGTTTCGTTTCGTAACTACGAATGTTTAGCACTTTTTCAGCCTTGCCGAGTTTTCACCCAACGAAAAGTTTACCGGAATCTTCAACGTCTGATGACAACTATTTCAGACATAAGGATGTGATAATCTTCTGTTTATTACGTCTTTTATTTGCTTAGTTTTCCCACTTCTTAACCAAGGCACGTTCAGTTTTCAAATGTTTTGCGCCCATCCGCCGCGTCGGAGAGCAGGAATGCTGGATATAGTCGACAAGCGCTAACAAGAGAATAGCTAGTTTAAGGTGAAAAGTAATGGTTTTTCCGAAAACTGTTTTTCTGATTCATTCCATAGGGAAAAGATCATTTCTAGTAAGAGTTGTACTTTAAAGAATAAATATGTTTACAGAACGAACAATTCAGATTTGTCACAACTGTGGGTGAAAATGGGACCGAGGGTAAAGAGCGTCCGAAAATCAAACCGCCACTCTAATTTTTGCCCTCTTATAGCCGAGCATGTAGTAAGTGAGAAGTCCACTGAAGAAGCCAAAGTGGACGAGAAGGCCGACCTACGCACCGAAGTTCCAAAGTTCAAGATCGGTGCTGAGGCCCCAAACGCGTTTCTTTCCGATCTGAAGACGCGTCAGGACAAACGGTCCTCCTTCTTTGCCACGAAACAGGTAAGCTTTCAGATATTGATGACTTATTTAAGTCCAATTAATCAGAAGAAGCTACTGATTTCCTCATCCAGTAGGCTGCATTCATCCAAGCGTTACCTGGAGTATTTGTAGCCTACCGTTTTTTATGGCACTTAAGCTTACTCAAGTGCCATATAGCGATCGTAATGTCTGTCTGTCTGTCGGTCTGTCCGCATTTTGCTAGTTTGGGCACTTCCACATGACCTAGGACGATAAAACTTGGCACGCATATCAGGGACCCAACCGGATTAACTTGGAAATAATCACTTCCCCGATGCGACCATCAATGGGGGAGCGGCAAGATGGGAAATCCGGAAATTAGTAACATTCATAACTTTGGAACGGATAATCGGGCGTGCATTAAACTTGACAGGTATCAAGAACAAGTGTCTTGGATGTTCATTGTCAAGTTCGGATCGGATCGGATAACTGGGAAGGGGGCTGGAGGGGGACCCCCAAAATCTCCTGAAACACTTTTTCTAGTTTTTGTCAAACCCCTACCCCTTTCTTCACACTAGTATAGCTCTGCGCCTGGATGAGCCATTTTTTCTTCACGCTAGTATAGCTCTGCTCGTGGATGAGTCATTCTTTGCTTAAACTCGTTCGGAGAGAGCTAGAGCAATCGAAGGTCGAAGGGGTTGGTATAATATGTTATTGAACCTTAGTAGGGGTTGATATAGATTAGGGGGTGCTAGGATGATGAAACTTGGCAGGCGTATCAGGGACCCGACCAACCCAACCTGGCTGTAATCAGTTTCCCGATTCGACCATCTAGGGGGGAGTGGAGGGTGGGGGAGTCCGGAAAATTAATGGTGTGTAACTTTCGAACGGGTGATCGGATTGAAATGAAACTTAATACCTGAATAAAGGCCATATCTCTGATGTTCCGTGGGAAGTCCGAACTGGACTCGACAGCTATGGAGGAGTTGAGGGGGGGTGGAGGGAGACCGGAAATCCCTGAGAAAGGGATTGGAGTGAAACTTGCTGGGAATAACAAGCATCTGCTCCAGATAAATTGCTTACACATTTGGACTGGATCCGGACACTTTGGTGGAGGGGTGTGTCACGGAATCCCGGTGATGGCGGTTCTGGGGATTTTCACGGCGAAACTTGGGAGACGTATCAGGGACCCTATCAAACTGACTTGTAAATAAAAATTTACTCGATCCGATAGTCGTGGGGGAGTAGAGGAAGGGGGAATCCGGAATATTGAGTCTTGCGTAACTTTTGAATGGGTGATTGGGTTTGAGTGCAATTTTGTAATTGAACAGAGGACATGTCTCTGGTGATCTTTTTCATGTCCAGACCGGATATCCGACAACAACTGGGGGGGGGGGATACGTGACCGGCTTAGACTGGAGAGATCGGGCTGGAACTTCGTGGGAATAACTAACAAATGCTCCGGATAAATCATTTACAGAACCGGATTGGCTCAGGCGATTGTGGGGGGAGTTTAAGGGGAAGTCCGGAATTCCGGTGATCGCGAGTAAAGGTACTTCCAGGTGTGCTAGGACGATGAAACTTGGCTGGAATATTAGAAATTCGACAAGATTGGCTTAGAAATCGCCACTTTCCAAACCTGGCCATTCCTTAAAGTACCATTCATGACCGCAAATTAAGAAAAATACTTTTAAGCAAAATAAACGTTTTCATGATCCCCATGAGCCCATTACCATTTTTGCCTCAAGGGTTTTGCTTACAAATGAGGTTCTAGCTCCTTTAAAGTGCGCATCTTCACCGCAAGGTCGAAACGTACTTTTTATGAAACGATGCCTTCTAGCTACTAGCAGGCGAAACTCTAGACGAAGCAGAAGTGCGACTCCTCGAAACGGGAAATTACGCAGCAACAATTCAAAGAAGAAACGTACTTGATATAAATGTCGAAACCATATTGAAGACCATTGAACCGCCCAACGAAGAAGAGGAGTTCTAGAAATGCCTTTTACAGTATTTGTTACCTACTAGTGTACAATAAAATAATATTCGATCTGTACAAAACTACCAAACAAAAAACTCCCGCCAACATTTTACCTATTCTTGCAAGTGCCATATGAACTTTCAGCTCTTGTCTGTAATTTGTAACTGTCCTTGTCGATTTATTTATTTTATTTAGGAATCGAGTGCCCGACCATAGATCCTTTTTTATATTTTATAGGACCTTTCTTACCTATAATACTAACGCAACCTACTTCATAATCACTCCATATATTTCTAAACCCGGAGACTCCAATTTCGTACGGTACATTTTAACCCCTCTAAGAAAACCACGCTGATTTTCTCACTTCCCGTCTTTTGCTACCTTCAATGTTTATCACGCTGTCGAAGTTTGTCTGCGAGAAGTTTTTCCATCAGAAAAAACGGTTATGTAATTTTTTTTTGTTTCCCTGTTTTCGCTGTAAGTCAATGGAAATATCGCTGCCAAAGCATCGTAGCTGACATATTCGTGTTATGCATTATTTGAATATCAGTCAACGGGTCTCTGAAAAAGCTTAATACAGACAAAACTGTGGGTTATTTTTTGAAGGCACATCATAGTTTTAAAGTATTCAAATATTTTAAAATCCTGTAAGTTGAATCGTTTAGAGATAGTATGGATTAAATCATTATTTATTTATTTGTCATTTATTCTCCCTCCTAAAGTTCGATGGGAGAACAGACATATAGTGAGAAACAACAATCACAAATTGTAATCAGAAATATTATAAACGTCAAAAAAAAAACACTACATCTCCTATATTTGCTGCTTCATTAGCCTGCTTGAGTAACCTCCCGAACTGATGAAGGTCGCCAACATTCTTATCTTTCCCGTATTCCTTACCAAATCCTCCTCTTCGATCGTTTCTTTCCCAAATATCTTCCTTCTCAAATCTTGTAACTGCATGGATCGACCCACCAATTGAAAATACCCTCGTCTTGTTAACCTGATCGCTTCGTTTTATTGTCTCGAGAAAGGCTTAAAACAGCCAAAGCCGTGGATAATTTGTTTAAAGCAAGCCTAGCTTTACCTAAATATTGTGAGGTTTAAGTATAATACAGTCAAATAAAAGCAGAAACTCTTGTTCATGTTTAATCTCTCACTTTTTTTCCTTGAAGTTGATTTTGCACCATCTAACGGCCAGGTTAACACTTTAGCATTACTTTAATGGCCGAAGAAATGCCAAACTCCTGAAAGAGATTTTTTTTTCCCACAACTTCATTTTTGAGCCTGAAGAGGAGCCTTGCCATGAAGGGCCGAGATATAGCTCTAATAAAAATCAGCTGACGCATCCATTTTTATTTTATGACAATTGTATATATGCTTTAGTAGTAGGTTAATGACAAGTGCCAATTAATTTGCTCGCGCATGAAATGTTGTGCCGCATTTATTCTGAAATTAATTTAAATTAAATGATCAGAAAAGCTTTAATGGCATGGCATGAACTGTGCCATTTACACTTTCATGGATCACACGGTCAGAAGTTTAATAACAGACACCAGAAGGACGCGTGGTTTCAGCAGATAGTGCGTAACATACACCACTTGAGTGTTATCTGTTGTGTTGGAAAACATTATATGCGAAATGTTATACATAACAAGCATTGCCGTGAAGAGCAAAAAAAACAGCCAATAAAATATTTACTGACTTTTTTGTTGGTCGTCATGATGTCGGAAAATTCAGCAGATGCTTTTTTGCGATTTTTCAGCTCTTCCTGATTGCAACGCCTGTTACGCATAGCATTTCCAAACACTACAGACAACATCCGAAGTGTTGTCTGTTGCGCACTAGCGTATTCTCGCCGTTCCCCGAGGACTCCACTTGAGGAGTCCCCGCGTTTTTGTTTGTCCCGGGGACTCACTCCCCGTATTCTCGCGAGTCCCCACGGACGGGGAATGCTCCGATTATCGTCACCATCATCAGAAAGGACTTTCAGATTCAGAGGGGAATCACTTTTTGCTGGTGTTGGCGCAATGTAAAATTAATTAGAAACAATCAGAACCAAGAAAACCAAAAATAAAGTGGATCCAGACCAACTTCGTCAACTGCATATTTATTTATAGAACAAAATCTATTTTGAAAGCATTCCCCGTGTTCTCGTTGTTTTCCGTACGCGGAGTCCGCGTGGAGGCACTCCCTCTATTCTCGCCGTTCCCTTCGATTCCCCGAGGAGTCCTCGGGGAGCGGCGAGAACACGCCTTATCTGTTGAAACCGTCCATCCTTCTGTTGACTCTTATGAAACTTCTGACAGTGCAGCTGTCAGGTTTCTTTCTCTGAAGTGATTATGTTCTTTAATTTCACTTTTAATTCTTTTATTTCAGTCTTCTGAGGAAGAGAAACAAGACGTCCCTGAAAAACCGAAGGTTACAGACGAGTTGGCGAACGGAGGGCCTGGAAAGATCAAGATGCGTATGTCAGCCTTTTCGGAAACGAAGAATTCGGAAGCGGAACCCCCCTTACCCCCTAAGCCTGGGAAAGCTTTACTGAAAGCCCCACCGCTAGCACCAAAACCGAGGCCGTGGTCGTTTGCCAGCCCAGATAAACCAATAGGTAATCCTGTAATCCTCTTGAAAGTGCGATCTTTTAAGCCACTTTCACACTGACGCGTCGTTGTGGTGCGCTGCCTCTGCGTTTGTCTTGCGCCGCGTAGCCTACAAGTTACGTAGCACATCTTTCACACCTGCGCGACAAGCTTTCACGGTGGATGTGTAATTACGTTTTCCTTTCTCGGTTTCTTATGCTGAATTTGCGTTTCTTTCATCATTTCTAATTTTTTCTTCATCGTTAGTTCTCCAGTTTGTCTTTAGAAACTTCCACTTTTCACTGATCTAATACGTATGCTTCGACGCAACGCAAGAATAGAACGTTGCGTTTTCTTTGTCCGCGTAAGCTCTGCGTTGTGTCACCGCTAGCGCGACGCAGAAGTTGCGTAGCACATCTTTCACACCTGCGCGACAAGCTTTCACGGTGGATGTGTAATTACGTTTTCCTTTCTCGGTTTCTTATGCTGAATTTGCGTTTCTTCCATCATTTCTAATTTTTTCTTCATCGTTAGTTCTCCAGTTTGTCTTTAGAAACTTCCACTTTTCACTGATCTAATACGTATGCTTCGACGCAACGCAAGAATAGAACGTTGCGTTTTCTTTGTCCGCGTAAGCTCTCCGTTGTGTCACCGCTAGCGCGATGCAGAGGTTGCGTAGTTCAGTGTGAAAGCCTCAACGCGTCAGCTTGAAAGCGGCTTTACGATTCATTTTCCTCTGTCTCTTGGAATCTTTGACGTCAGAGCAAGGGGTTCCAAGTCTTTGGAATCTTACAAATCTCTACTAGCCTGTAAGCAGTGTGTACTGTAGCCTTCACGTTGGCAGCCTTCAACAACTTTACGAGAGCTATGGCACATTTACATATGAATGCGCTAAAGGATATGTCAGCTATTGCAGTATATTTCATTCCTTCTTAGCTTGGGACGGGAAAACTGTAATTTTGATCGGTTTTGTATTAATAGCTTCAGCCTGAAGAGGCAAAACGCAAAACCCTTATTTCTGTCGGAAGTCAGCGAAATGTTTCAAAAAAGAGGATGGATTTTCCGTATTTTCCCAGAAGTCAATGGGCGTGGAGAAAGGCTGAAAGCAGTCAAGTTGACAAAAGCAGAGCCTATTTAAAGTTTAACTGAAAAGGCAGCTTATTTTTCATCTTATTTTTGTATACACTGAAATATTTTGACTCGTCAAAGGATTTTGTATTTTTTCACCTGTGGCTCTGGTTACCCCGATGAAAACTTTATCTCAAAATAGTACTATGAAGTAGTACGAAAAAGTTGCATGCAGTACTAACGATGCTACTACATCCTTCTACTTCAAGGCTACCGTGTTACTCCATACTACTATATGCTACTATTAGCAAGACTGGATGCTACTATGGCAAGACAGGGTGCTACTGGATACTACTACATAAGATTGGACCAGTCTGAGGCACATTAAATGATAGTATTCTTTGCTATTACATAGTATTACATACAACGTTTTCGTACTACTACCATACTACTACACAGGCTACAAATTTTTCATCGGGATAATGATAAGGGTACACGACAACCCAATATTTATCCATACGCGGAAAATTTGATTTCAGAAAAGGCCTGCGTTTAGGGCTAAAGATGCTAAGCTCGGAGAAGTTATGCCTCTAGAACGTGGGAAATGATGTTAATAATCCCATAATCCCTCCATATATTTCTAAACTCGTAGACCCCAGTTTCGTATCTTACATCCTAGCCCCGCTAACAAAACCAAGCTGATTTTTTCACTTGCCGTGTTTTGCTACCTTCGATGTGTATCACGCTGTCGACGGTGTCTGCGAGAAGTTTTTCCATCAGAAAAACCAGTTATGTAAATTTTTACCCTGTTTTTGCTATAATGCAACGGGTCTCGGAAAAGGCTTAAAACAGTCAAGTGGGTTATTTGTTGAAAGCACAGCCTTGTTTTAAAGTATTCAAACATTTTAAAATGGTGTAAGTTGAAGGGTAAATAGTGCGAGGGGTCCTTTAAGATATGAGTTGCAAGGAATCTGATATATTTACTTTATTTTTCGTCAGTGGCTTACAGTTGTAGTTGGTAAATATTCCAAGCGTAGAAGGGCAAGCCCAAAGAGGTACCACTAGTCCGAAAGAATAAGTTCATTCCATTAAACCGAATATCTTTGGGTAGCGGACTAACGAATTAATGTATTTTTATCGGGTTTTCAGACAATAAGTGAATGTGTAACTGGACTGTCAGATCTCGCGCTATTCGGTTAAACTTTAACAACAGCAAAGTAAAAGCAAACTGACAAAAATAGAAATATTCTCAGAGCTTCGTTGTCCCACGCACTTCTTAGAAGTTAGGCCACTGCTGCTGCACTTAAAGCTGCCTTGTTCAACACTTTTACGCCTCATCGTCACGCAAAATCGCTTACTCAGCTATTCGTGTTTTAGTGTATTTTTTTTCCTATTTTCATTTTGAATAGATTTGCTTCCGGTTTTGCTTCGTTTCACTCCACTTATTTTTCCTTATGAAAGTTTGCATCCATAAGCAAACTGAATTGTCATCACAAACCAACTCTGCGAGGATAAGCATGCCCTACACACTATAATAAATGAATATCATGACTTGCCACAGTTGAAGTTCCTCGCTTATCATTTTCGGAAAGGGGAAGTCGTTTTACCGCAGATGGGCTTGAAGACTGCGCAGAAAGGCGGTTATTCCTTCTTCGTAGAAGACCAGGCGTGGAGTTGTGTAACTATCTGCAGCTAGACTGCCAGATGTCAGCCTTGTTCAGTTAAACTTTAAGAGTTTTCAACTTTTTTAGTACATCGGACCATAAATGTAAACAGTGTCTTTAAAAACAAAAAAAAAGGTGTATATGAAGCTGTATTGTTACTCGAGTGTTCTTTTAGGAGAAGCTGATCTTCCGAGGGCTAGGGAAAAGGCCCCAGAGACCCTCCCGCCCCCGGACGAAAAAGAGGAAATAAAGGGGGCGCTGGATCTACCCAAGATGTCAGTGAAAGAACTCGCCGCCAGCCTGAACAAGAAACCCGAGGACGGAAAACCCGGAGCTGCCTCGCTGAAGCCTAAAAACTCACCCCTGCTACAAGACGGTATAGTAAATTCTTGGGTTGCATCTTTAATTGTCCCTAACCAGGAACGCCGGCGGAAAACGCTTTAATAAGTACGGAATAAAGTAGACTAGTGTACACTAAAGGTGTTGTTCTTTCAACAGTTAATTTGGGTACCATTTTATCCACTTGCCGCGGCAAACTTGAACTAGCAGTCAGCGTATTAAGCACTCCTAATAACGAATGGGTATTTTGGGTCTTCATTCGTGACAGCTGCCACGTGGAAATCTGTACAGATTTGTTTGTGGTAGGACTCAATAATTTAATCACTTAACATAATTATATTGCGAACAAAAAAGAAAGGGAAAAAAAAAAATAATGCAATGCTATACATTTGCAAAGTTAATACAGTTGCAATGTTATTTTAGTAATTTCTTCCTTTCTTTTTCTTGATTGGACTCCACTTGTTTTTCCTCTGGAATTTGTGGGTAAGAAATAAATTATTAATTCTTATTGTTATTATTATACATAAACAACTATATGAAGACAACAAAAATTCAGTATTATAGATAAATAGAAGACAATTAAACCTCGTGGCAATCCAAGGCCGATTCATACCCTAGGTAACCCTCTCTCCTCACCCATCTTTACTCGTCAAAAAACTTTTCATCTTATTTTTGAATGAACATACATTACTTATTTTTAAAAAGAACAAAATAACTGAATATATAATATTTTAGTTTACGGTAAGCTGGATCTGGAATTTGGTCATCAAAAACCGCTGCAAGATGTCATGCGGTTGCAAGTAAGGCTGCAGGAAGACCTCTTGATATGGATTGCAACATTAGAGTTTGTAATAAAAGTGAGATTTCAGTAAAAACTTGGCAAACTTAAAATAAATTGGCCGGATGCAATTTATATCCGAAACGGATTGGATCTCACGGATGGGTCTTCTTCCAGAGAGTTTTGTTCCTTCTTCTAGTCCTCTTGAAATCCACTGATGCCCGATATAAAGGAGCTAACACATCTGGCCTGCTGACAGGCGTATAATAATTAATTTTTTCTAAAAACATGCTATCGGATCTTATAGTTTCTAAACTCGTGCCGTAAAAAAGCTTTCGCCTCTAAAAATTATATCAATAAGGTGAATTCTGCCAGCGATACAGTAAAGAGAGACGTAAAACCGGTTGATCTTTTGCATAGAGCGATAGCAGTCCTCCTACCCCCTCCCCCTCCCAATCCTGTGTGGGTCGGGTAGTTGCAGCAATGAGGAGAATATGTTTCGTAATGGTTGATGTAAACTGTTCGTTAGCCCCTTAAAGTTTAACCGAATAGAGCTGAGACATGACAGTCTGGTTACCCGTCCCTTATTCATTTAAATAGGCTTGCAGACCCGATAAAAATGCGTTACATCGTTGCTCCGCTATTCATCAATTCTTTCGGATTTGTGTTACCTCTGTGTGCCTATACCTCTTTGCTTTAAACATCTAGCAACTAGGATAAATATTTTGTGTCACGCGCAATAACGGGCTTTCTTTAGAAATGACCTTACAGTTTGAAACTTAACATTTCCTGAGCCTCGCTCAGTAGCAATTAAAATGTAGGCATTTTTTTAAGTTGCGATTCTCCACGTCAGGACGAACTTGTCTTGTCTGGCCAGGAGTGTATGTTCTGGAGTTCTCTACAAGACCACGATCACAAAATCACAATCATCACAAATCACTCAGCAGAGGCAAAATAATTGTACAAGATACAAAAATAAGCTGGCTTTTCATGATTTTTAAATAAAAAATAAATTTTGGTTTTGCTTGTGTGGTCGACCCTGATGATTTGGGTGTGTTTTTGTTGGTGTTCTCCCCTTTCTTTTTATTTCATGTGATCATGTCTCATGTTTTTTTGGACGAGTGCTTACGAATGTTTGTTTTAGGGTCGCCCCCTTAGGACAGGCGAAATCTTTATGGGGTGGCTCCTGTTCACATATGTTCAGTGTTTGTAATAAAATTATCTCTCTCTCTCTCTCTCTCATTTCAACTTTAAACTGATTGACATGTAAAAAACATTATACTACTGCGCCATGTCTCTGAGAAGGGCACGGTCAAAGTAAACGGAATGCTTGTGTTATCTTCGTCCTTGTGGTTTCTGAAACAACTAATAAACATATAATAAACATTGAAAAATAACTTATCCAGAATTTATGATAAACACATCTACATTTTACTTCGTTAATTAAATTTAACGAAAACGACTAAGACCCGACAGTCTAATCACGTATTCACTTAAATAGGCCGTAAAACCCGATAAAAATGTGTTACTCTATTTGTCTGCTATCCACAGATAATGAATTTCATCAAATGAATTTTCTGATGAATCTTCAAATGAACCTTTCGCATTTGTGGTACATCTGTGTGCCTGTCCTTCTATAGGCATATTCTCGTCGTTTCCCCCGGACTCTCACTGAGGAGTCCCTGCGTTTTTATTTGTCCCGGGGACTCACTCCCTGTATTCTCGCGAGTCCTCACGGACGGGGAATGCTCCAAATATCATCACCATCACCAAAAAGGACTCCCTTTCAAATTCGGAGGGGAATCAATTTTTATAATGTTATAACACTATAAAATTTTATAAAATTAATACACTATAAAATTAATTAAAAACAATCAGAATAACAAAACCAAAATAAAGTGGATCCAGACTAATTTCGTCACTGCATATTTTTTTGTTCGAACAAAATCGGTTTTGGAAGCATTCCCTGTGTTCTCGCTGTTTTCTTACCCCCTCTATTCTCGCCGTTTCCTTCTATTCCCCGAGGAGTCCTCAGGGAACGGCGAGAATATGCCTTATGCTTGAAGTATTTACCAACTATAAATGTAAGCCATTGCCTAAAAATAAGCCAGCGCTAATCTGCTTTAATCCTGCAAATGCATGATTGTTTTCAAATTCAAAATCTCCGCGTCTTGATCAGTTTTGGGTCAAATGTGCAGGCAGCGCACAGTCTGAACGTCATTAGTTGCGTTTTTGCTGATACCATGATATCTGTTACCACGGTCTAAAGTCGTTTTTGCAGTTATCGTGGTATCTGATACCACGGTCAAAAGGCGTTTTTGCAGTTATCGTGGTACCTGAGCAGTTATCGTGGTAACAGATATCCAGATACTACGGTCCGACCGTGGTAACTGGTCGTGGTATCTGGAAAGTCATCTCACTTTCATCAATTTTTATCAGACTGGCGAGAAAGAAGTTTAACACTTAGTGATGCAGCTGGGTATCTGTTTTTCAATTGGGATGACTCCGATAATTGCAATTTCGGTATTAGTCGTTTTTGCAGAGCACCGTGTATCAGATACCACGATAACTGCAAAAATGACTCATCGCAGATTCAGTTACCATGGTATCTGCAAAAACGCAACTATTACCCCTTTAAAGTTTAACCGAAAAGGGCTGGGATAGGACGGTCTAGTTACCCATCACGTATTCGCTTGAATTGGCTTGAAGACCCGCTGAAAATGTGCTACTTCGTTGTTCCGCTATTCATGAAATCGGTTTTCAAATAGTGGAATTTCCCTGGGATTTGTGATATGCCTCTATGCGCTTGTATTTTTGTTGTTTGTCTTACGAGAAAAGATTCAGCGGGTCTTCTTACCCCTAAATCGACTATTTTGTTTGCTTTAAAAAAATAAGTTTTCGTCGCCCTTTAATCTGAACCCTTCCCCCACCCCTAAATATAGGGCTACAAAGCCCATCTACGAACTTGACCTGTACTTTGGTATAAAGAATCCTTATACCAAGTTTGAAATACTGGAACTCCGTCGAGAGTTATCGTGCTAACAGGCGGACGGACGGACAGACGAACAACTTTTACGAAGTCATAGGTCTCCCTCCACTTATGTTTTGCGATCCCAAAAATGAATAAACTTAATAATTTTAACATTTTCCTACTTTTTTTATTTTAATCATTTTTCATTATTTTCGATCATCGTTTCCCCACAAAAATATTTAACTTTAGAAAATGATTTCCATTCCATTTCGACACGATTTTTTCCACTAAAATATTTTGTACACTATTTCTTCTACTTACAATTTACCAGTTCCTCGTAGCTAGCTATACTGAGTGTTTGCTTGTAGATATGACCCGCTCCTGTCACGCTGCCTTTGGGGATTTCATTCAGGATGTGAAAGGAATAAAAAAGCTGGTAACTGATGATGATGAGGTTCGTTATGTTTTTTCTTGTTTTTTTTATAAGGTATGAAACTCGTACTGCTACTGCAGTTGTACCAGTGCATTGTGTCTGTGCAGGAACCTATAAGCAATGGAATAGAGCGCAGGGGCCGTAACTTACACAAAGCGTGCCAAACGCCCGGACTTCTGGCCCGTACTTAATTTCGGGTGTGGTCGGAAATCCAACGCTAAGGGAACTAGACTTTAAACAAGAGCTATTAGCTTCCATTGTATGGACGACAAATTAAGACCACCAACTTGAGACCTGGCGATAAGGAACCAGTGGACCTGACGACTTGTCCGGTTATAAGCTGAAAATCATATACTACGTCATTAGACCACCACAGTAGTGTCGGGTGGTTAAATCTCATTCGGCAATATTTCGGCCCCTCCTCGCAATGCCTCTTGAGGCCTAGCTAGAAATATAAACATACGATCAAAACATCCTGAAGAGAACCAATGTCAAAAAGGGCCGAAATATCCCCGCATTGAAAATTTCCGGCTGACAGATCTGATTAGTATGATCCTAGTCGGCATAGGCTAAAGGAACACTTATCACTCTAATGAAATGTCTTCGTACCCCCCCCCCCCCCCCACCGTCACTCTCAAAAGCTGTGTGTACCGCTTTTCGAACCATTTTCTTCTTCTTCTAGGAATTAGGTGACAACGTGACAGACACTCATGGGACGATTTCTTCCATTTCCATTAGAGAAAGTGCCAAAAAGCCCTCAGGTGATCCAATCAAGTTTCGTCTCGAAGGAGAACGAATAACTGCCGACGATATCGTCAATGTTTGAATTCAGCTCCTTCTGCGCATTCAGATTGCCACATCCGAGCAAGTGGTGTTTTGTGCTTGTGAACAAAGCGAGGCTTCTTTGCAAGCGCACAGCGTGTGTCGCCGAGGACAGTATGTAATTTCACAGTTTACCGAACATCTTTGTGACGATTTTGTGAACGAGGGGTTGCCCACTCTCGATTTGAATGTACATCAATTTCCAGGTCTCCATGTCTTGCCACGCGTTAGAACATCAAAATAAGCATATTTACAAGCGTTTTGAAAGACAAATCGTCTCATTTATGGCTGGCATCGCTGATGTCGATGGGTGCCGAGAAAGTGTCTACACCAAGTGTCGGGGAGTGAGTAACCCCTCGCCTGCGAGTCAGTGATGTTGTGTATTACGTCTGATCTAAGGGATAAGGCAGATTCCGCGCCTGGTGGAATTTCTGTGTTTGCGCAAGCGCGGCAAGGCATGCATGACGTCTGCTGTATCTCTGTGAGTAGGCGTATTTGGAAAGTCCAGGGTTATGTAAATTATTTGTTCATCTGAAACCCTAAGTGTGAGCAGAGAGCCGCACAACGACCACACTCTTCCACTGATAAAATTCTCCACTACCCTGTCAGAAGTTTGTTAACATAACAGCCATGTTTGCGCATCTTTGTGTTAAAGTTTAACTGAAAAGGGAGACAGACAATCTAGTTCCCCATCACTCATTCCCTTGCTCGAAGACCCGATGAAAATGCGTTACTTCGTTGCTCCGCTATTCACGAATAATCGATTTTCATATAGTGGAATTTCCCTGTCGGATCTGTGCTACCTGTATGCGCTTGTATGCTTGAAGAAAACGATTTACGAAAAATAAGGTTAACACAGTTAGCTACTTTCCGCGAGCTGATCCCTGGCCACTGAAAAGCCGCGTTTGTATTCAGATTCAAATTTCCCACATCATAGTAGAATTTTGCGTGTGAGGACGATCGTAGATATTCTGAACATCATAATAGAGTAAATAGTGAAAAATAAAAAAATCCCTTAAGACAAGCCAAATGATGCAGTCCGTTCAGTAAAAAGACACAAAAATAAGTTGCCTTTTCAGTTAAACTGTAAACGTTATGAGAATGTGTAGTAGAGGCACATTAATTTGAATGTTTGTTCACTTTGAACAGTGCCATGCACTTGCTGTGAAAAAATTTAACTACAGTGAGCACAGTAGCTGCCCCTGAAAGCACCAATAGGTGTTTCGGATATTCATTCAACCATGTAGCCGAAAACTGCGCTGTTCAAATTTAAGTAACTGTTCAAATTAACACACCTCTACCGTAATCTGTCATGCATGACCGTTATAAATTATATCTTTTTGCAAAACATACCACTTCAGATGGGTCATAACAGAATTTTTACCGAAAAATAACTGATTTATTATTATAACGTGTGACAAAAGGATGCGCAAACATGTGTTATCTGTTATCAAACTTCTGACAGTGTAGTATTGGGCCTATGGAGGTACAGTTTGGAGAATAAAACATGGGCTACGTGTTACGAGGTCACTGAAGAGCAAATAAGGATCAGCCACTCTTCCCAGATTTTGATCTTTCAGCTGTAGAAAAGAGATGGATTTCTTTGAAAAAAAAAATCATCTCGCAGATGAGTACCGGTTTACAAAATCCCCTAGTTTGGACACGTCTAAGGCGCACTTTAGGAACACCATTAATGCCTTATGGCTTGAATACTACGGTTACTGCTTGAAACTCAGTATATAACTGTTAAATTCATTTTCTTTGTAAATTCCTAAGTTTAGGCAAAAATTCCAGTATAATTTACTTTGCAAACTTTTCAAAGGAGCCGACTGTAAATGTAAAACGTCACAAAGAGCGGTAGAGTAAAAGAAAAGTCAAAACAATCTCATTGTTTTCTTCGAGACGCAGTGTAAATGACCTTCAGTGTAACTTTCACATCGTTTCCCAAGATAGTTTGACAGCTGAACTTCTACGGCCCTTCTTCAGGTCTTATCGCGCTTTTGGGAGTCAGGATCGTATCTATTTTATTTATTTATTCATTGATTGGTTATACGTCACTTCGTTTTCCATAGCACTCTTCTAATTAGTCGACATTTAACAAAAACTTATGAGGCCGCTCTCCTTACTTTCCAAAAAACTGCAGTATACCGAATGGGCACCAGATCATAGTAACACCAGGGGGTAGTGCCAAGATATATGTTTTCCGTGATTCGCAAAGGAGCCTTGCTCGCAGCGATACCCACTACGCCTGCGGATTCAAAGCGAGACAAACTGGGGGTTTAGAAATTCTAGGAAAGCCAAATGGGTGTGTACACATCGAGGAAGCAGGAAGGTTGTGTCTTTTCTTTACTGTGTTCGGAACTTGATGTTAGCGCAGAGCGAAATAACACTAGGGAGGAGCGCCAAGACCTATGCTTTCCCTGCGTCGCAGTCAGGCCATACTCGTAGCGCCGCCTACTACGCTTGCGGCATTTAATTTAATTTAATTTATTTATCACCCAAACAATACATGAAGTAAATGTGGTGGAGTAGGAATAAGTAAAGAAACACAAAAAAAGAAACGAAATATACACAAAATCAACGAAACAAACGGAAAAGACGGTGGCGAGGAGATAGGCGCGCATAAGCCGTACCGGAGAGTTTTCTGTGCAGTATCTCCAACTTTAAAGTTATATCAGGAACTGAAAATTTGCTAACAAGAATCCGGTTTTTTTGTCGAAGGTGGAAGATACAGAAGAAATTTGCAGAATTTGAAGAAATTTATCCGGATTCTTTTTAAATTACCTTTTTTAAGAAGGGGGTAAAGACCTGAAGCATAAAGGACAGAATGAATACAGAAAGTAGAATAAAGTTTGGCCAGCGCACGCCTGTTATACTTCCCTCGGTTTGCAAAAATCTTTGCATAACCAAGCTGGATCTTTTTACTGATATCAGAAACAGTACGCTGACGCAAGCCACCGGATACAATCTACAAGAGGGATAGTGAAATTATTTCAGTGAAGGGGAGTAGCAGTAGTACAATTATAGGGAAGAAACTCACACTTATCTATATTAAGCGAAAGGCCAATATTAGAAAAAGCGAGACATGCGGCTTTTGAAATTTCTAGTAAAGCTAAGATGCGGTCTGCACACATTGAGGAAATAGGAGAGGTTGTATCTTTTCTTTTTTGCTGCGTTCGCAGTGTGAAGTTACTGGAGTCAGCGCTGGTTCACGACAGATTGGGTTTCAGTAGGGACGTTCTCTATCGCTAGCGGTGCTAGTCTCTGCCATTCGAGTGTGTGTCACTTTTCCTGAGTCTTGGCGCCAATCCCGTGTGTCATTTTGCTCTATGGCACTACTTGTAACGCATACCAACTTCATAGGTTTATCTCTGCTTGAACCGGCTCTTCAGGTCCCGTGTTTCGGGAGTTAATTAACATTAACAATCCCTCGTCTTTGTCTTAGACTAGGCTCCGTTTGTTCTCCTGAGTCTCCTTGTCCGTAGTAATGCTACGCGTACACACAATTCGCTAATATTTCGCATGCGGAATTCGCCCCACTATGGGGAAACTTGTGTGAGATCTGTCAAAATTTCGGAGCAAAGTAGGAAATTCACATCCAACTGCGAACATCGGACTATGTGTGCACGTCCCGTAACCCTTATTTAAAACGCCTTCTATCCGTTAGGGTTTAATTACAGAAGAGGTATGCTTATGTGAACGCTTGTTGACATTGGACTTAGTCGTTTTCGAGACTTGGTGTGTCTAAAGCTACCAGCTAGCCAAAGTAGGTAATTAAGGGCATATGAAAACACCAGAATAGGTATTTTGGATCTTGGATCTTCGAACGTGTCCGAAAGCTCCGAAACGAACGAAAATGCTGAATTAATTCAGCATTTTATGCAGCATTTCGCTTTCGGACATTTTCGCACCATTAATTCAGCATAAAATTCATCGACAAATTCAGCAAGAATGCTAAATTTTCATGAAGAAACTGAGGAGTACGGCGATTCTCTCAGTGTTTTCGGCGGCAAACGTAACAAATTCAAAAGGACAACTGACAATCGGCAAACATACCAAATTTAAGACAACTGGCGATCATGGCCAACAAAGAAAGGAAAGATAAGGTTGGATATCAGTAGCTCATCCATTTTGTCCGCTTTATACAGCTAATTCTTTTTTCTTCTCCTTCTCCCTGACTTAAATTTTGGTATTCTAGAAGTGTCAGAGAAGAAAAAAAGGTAACAGCTTTCGGACAAAACAAGACCAAAGATTTCGATGGGATCCCAAAAATTCAATATCTGATCCAGACAACTGGGTCTTGTCTTAGCCAGACTCCTTGAACATTTTTACAATTAAAATTCAGAAACAGATTAAGGCCAAATAGCTAATCACCTGAGAAAACCAAGTTCAGATTTGGATTCAGCATGTGTGTTTACCCCTATAAGTCATATCTGTTTTGACGAAAACTTCCTGCCAATTTCCCGGTTCCGGCCGAACTCCAGAACTACTTGTCCGGCGAAAAAAGAAAGCTCAAAGACGAAATCAGGGTATCTTCTTTCCCCAGTAATGAACATCTAATCAACTTCAAATAGAAATTAGCTTATAACAAATTTTCCGATTCCAGCAGGATTCCGGTCGAACTATATGTCCGGGTAAAATACGATTGTCACACAGGGACTCGGCATCTCTTCTTACCCCTAAATCGCTTATCTAATCAACTAGAAATAAAACTTTGACTTCCAACAGTTTTCCGGTTTTGGCCGGATTCCGAACGAACTACATGTCTGGGTAGAAACTTGTTTTCACATAAGTGTTCAGCATGTCTTCTTGCCCTAAATCGAACATCCAATCAACTCCAAATTAAACTTTTAATTTTGACAAACTTTCCGGTTTGGGCCGGATTCCGGTCGAAATACTTGTCCGTCGAGAAAATAGTTTTCACCATCGTCTTCAGCATGTCTCCCTACCTCTAAATCGAACATTTAATCAACTTCAAATAAAACTTTTACTTTCAACAAACTTTCCGGTTTGGGCCGGATTCCGGGCGAAATACTTGTCCATCGAGAAAATAGTTTTCACCATCGTCTTCAGCATGTCTTCCTACCCCTAAATCGAACATCTAATCAATTTCAAAGAAAAATTTTACTTTCAACAAACTTTCCGGTTTGGGCCGGATTCCGGGCGAAATACTTGTCCGTCGAGAAAATAATTTTCACCATCGTCTTCAGCATGTCTTCCTACCCCTAAATCGAACATCTAATCAACTTCAAATAAAACTTTTACTTTCAACAAACTTTCCGGTTTTGGCCGGATTCCGGGCGAACTACTTGTCCGATGGCAAAATGGTTTTCACCATCGTGTTCAGCATGTCTTCTTACCCCATAATCGACTATCACATTAGCTGTTTCAAAATATTTTGTTTGTCCTTTAATTTCAATCCCCTCCCCCACCCCTAAATGTAGAGCTACAAAGCCCGTCTACGAACTTGACTGGTCCGACGACCCAACGAACCTTCTCACCAAGTGTCATCAAAATATCTCATTCCCTTCGAGAGTTATCGTGCTTACAGACGGACGGACGGACAGACGGACAACTTTTGCGATGTCATAGGTATCCCTCCACTTACGTTTTGGGATCCCAAAAAGAAAAGAAAATGCAGCATTAATGCAGCATTTACAACACCAAAAAGCTTTCGGACACGTCCAGACATACCTCTACTGTAGGATCATGTGTAGATTCTGTAAGATGCACTGCAAGTGGACAAGAAAACCTTTCCCTAGCGCAAAGGGTTAGATACGTTAAGGCAGAGTCTCGTTGTGGGGATTCCTGTTCCAATCACCCAGATTATGATATAGACAGAGGTTTGTGATTCCTGGGATGTCGCTGGCGTAACCTACAAAGTGCACACGACACCGATGAACAGTAATCATGGGCCTCTGAGAAAATAAAGTCTAGGGGCCATAATTACAGATTCGGGAAAACCTATCCCCTTCTCAAAGAATAAAATTTTCTTAAACTAACCTGCCAAAAAATGCTGAGATATGACGTTGTAACGGAAAATCTGCAATTTCAGTTCTCGCTTGCTGTTTTTCGGGAATTGAAAAAAAAAATCTGGCAACAATTTTGGGGCCTAGTTCATTTCTAGTCAGGAAAAAGTCTGGGCGGTGAAACCTTTTGTTTCAGCAGACCTTTTGATTGTTAGATTTTTGCACAAAATCTTGCCGACAAGAAATTCGATATAGCCTACTTCTGACGCATTTAGAAACTTAAAACTGGTATTCCTATTAGGTTGCCGGTTCTGAATCTACGGCTAGAAAATAATTCCTGATTATTTTTGGCCAGTTGCTTAACAACGACTCTGTCCGAAACGAAACGTAACATGTTTGTAGTCCCTCACCTAGAGCTGACAGCTGACAACTGCTAAAGCATCAGAACATGGCTCCTTACCTTCTTCGTTGTCGTGCGAGCTCCGCTCAATGTGAAGTTTTTAGCAAGGCTTCTCATAAGGCGTTGACTGGTTTTGGTGCGGTGATTATTTAGCACCACCGAAAAATGCTAAGACGGTTTCGGTGTTCCTCTGGTTCGAAGTAAAAATGAAGTCTAGTGCCCGCGTTTGCGTCCCCTAACCAGTGACACACGAAAGCTCAATTCTAGACACAGTACTCTAACATTGGGGCAGCATGCCCTGGAGCAAAGGCCTGGGTCTAGGTGACCCCCTCCCCCCCCCCCCCTTCTGAATGTAATAAATTATGAATATAGTAAAAAAAATATCGTCAATTATAAAAATCTTATTAAAAACTGCGGTTTAGCCCGCGAGCACTTAAGGATTTTCCATAGACACGCGAGTTAAATATAAACCGGTGACTGCGGCTCGCTGGCCGCTCGCCTCTATATGTAGTTAAAAAAAAAATGGTATGTTTATTAACACTGTGTGTGGGGGTGGTACTCGGGTTTTTTTCGCCGGGGGGGGGGGGGTGGCCGGAACCCAGTACGCCTATCCCTTTAAAAATCTGTTGAAGCGAGAGTTGCTTTGTTTTTTCAGACAGATTTCTATGATGGTACTGTATCCTTGCTCCAGGACATGGTGCCTCATTGTCTGAGCGCCGGTGCTCAAACGTTAGGGCATGTGTAACGTGGGAGTAATGTGACCTGTAATGTAGGATATATTTTATGATCCCCTCCCCCCTAAAACCCCCGAAAATTCCCTTCCAGGCAGACTATTTGAGACAGTCAGCGAAGTAGGAATTCTGGATCCTTAAAAAGAATATGGCTATTGTAGACATGTCTTTTTTGTATATTTATTTTCCTATTGTTTGTTTTCCTATTCACACATTCCTTTAGCGAATACAATTGTATCTTTTTATCATACTTCAAAATTCTTACGAGCTCGTTCATTGATATGTGTTTGCTTGGATGTTTTCTTATTTTTGTCCGGAAATGTCGTTGTAGAATTTACATTGAAAAGAACTAGAATAAAGTGTGATTTAATATGGGATTTCTTTGCTGTAGTTTCCCTACTTCCCCGCCAGTAACCTAGGTTGATAGAAACGCACGCTTCAACCTGGCGGAGTGAGGTGTTGAAGAGGTGGAGATGCATGATTCCTGCGTCGATTGCAAGGATCCCCCGTCCCCCCTACAGTTCTATGGTCGCTTTTTGGCAGTGCTGTTTGGTTCGTCTCGGTCTCGTCGATTATGAGGAAGGAATCGAAAAACTCCGAACAAACGTCTCGGCCACGCAAATTTTAAACCACACAGACTTGTTTAGCGAAATTAGCCAAGCCTGAAGAGGAGCCTTGCCAAGAAGGGCCGAAATATAGCTTTAATAAAATTCAGTTGACGTATCCATTTTGCACTATCGAATATATTGACTATATATTTGTTGTTCTAATTATTTATTTAAAAAAAAAAAAAAGCCCGTGCTATCTTACGGACGAGTGAAATCCGTGAAAACTGTTAATAACATCACGAAAATGGTCAAAGAAGAATCTCTTTAATATGAAATAATACACAAAGTTTACTTCATTACAGATGGTTTAACAAATCAAGAATATCTTTATCTTTCGCAGAATAAAACTAATTTGTGTTTATCCCCCTAGCCTAATACTGGTAGGGTCACATACTCGTGCTCCTTCATCTGACAACAATAAAAAAACGATAAAATGTTATCACTTTCCTTTTACTCTTCTTTTCACTCCTTCCAGTAATGGCAGAATCGAGTGTTCTATTTCCACTTTTTTGCCATCCCACATCAAATGGGTCGGTGGGGCATCCTCGCCATTTTCGAAGACAAAATGTTTGCTAAACTCAATCGCCAGTTTCGAGCACACTAGTCCCACGCCATCTACTCTTTCCACTCCAGGATGGTAAACTCTCCCTGTGTCGGGAAACATGATAAGCTCTGCAGGCTGAAAAGGAACACTTAGTGAATCCCCTGCTAAGCCATAGGTTAGATGGGGGGCACCGTCCTTGGTGACTAAATGAGTCAAAACGATGGGCAGGTCATCACATCGAATGTAGTTCCTTTCTCGACCGCACGGCGACAAGTAGGGGAATTCTGGGTATGCGTTGGTTTCATTCTGCACGATGCGAGAGAAGAAGAAATGCAAGAACTTCTTTTCTGTAAAAGAGAAAGAGTTAAAGAACCCTAAAGCCGCTTTCACATAGACGCGTAGAGGCTTTCACATTAAGGTACGCAACCTCTGCGTCACGGTTGCGGCGATACAACGCAGTGGTTATGCAGACAAATACAACGCAACACAAGAAGTTTCTTGCGTTGCGTTTCAAGAAGTTGCTTACCAAGTTCTATTCTTGCCTTGCGTCAACTGGAGAATAACCTACTAACGACGAAGAACAGTTAATGATTAAAAGCTTACTAATTGATCACAAAAATTCAACGAAAATGGGGGTTGGGGTTGAGGAATTTCGAGAAAAGATGCCAAAACGAGGATGAAGATCAACAGCCAAGGAAACTAAAACAAACCAAGAAACCAAAGATTAAAATAAAATTGAAAGAATTGAAAGCCTAAAATAAAGACAGCGAGCCACTCACCAATACCTGCGACTAACAATTAAGATTGTTCTCGCTCGATACTAGCGAATGACTGCTGAGAAATTCCATTCCACAGGCAAGCGACCGTGCCGAGCAGCTCGCGGCGTTACATCATATTTCGTGTTGATTTTAATAGCTGCTGTACCACAACCTGTGCGCAACGCAAGATAAACGCATCTCAACGACGCGTCAATGTGAAAGCGGCTTAAGTCTCCATATTCCAGCTTTGAGCCACCAGTCGGTTTACTTCCGATTCTGCTAGGGTATGTGTTTAATTACATTCTTGGAGGAAAAAGGGGGCGAATCTCCTTGACTAAAATCACAAAGGAGGAGGAGAGATTCAAACAAGCAAAGCGCGGTGAACTGGTGTAAGACCAACCGCTCGAGTTCCTTTATCTCAAGAAACCCAGTATACCGATCCGCGCATGCTGCTCTGCGAGTGGCTGCTTGTGGGTCGCGTCTTTCACTGGAAGCAGCCCAGAAGTATTCGTATCTAGCGTGCTTTCGGAGCGTGATTTAGCACCATGGCCGGGTAGAGCGGGGTAGACAGCTGCCTACAGACAGGGGCCCGCCCCCCGAGGATGCCCCGCAAGAACGGGTAAAAATAATATTGATTTGGTCTTGAAACTGTTTCTGCGCAACCTACGTACACTTAATACAGTATAGTAGTGGTAGTCATCTCTATCTAGCTGTCGACATTGCACAGTACTAGTATATAATTTGCAAGGGGGGCCACAAAATTTAATTCGGCACCGTTTGGCACAAACTGTAGGTTCAACTGGGATACCTTCTCCTTTGTCATAAACCATAGATCGCTCGGTGTCAAGATTTTAATTTATAGATTTTGCGACATGAGCTTTCGGCAGAAGGGATGGTACCAGACCGAAACTTGAAAAAGAACTTCCATAAGGCGCAATGTTGACATAGCTTAGCCTAAGATAAAGAGATTGAATATAATTCTGACGATAACAATGAGACCTGCACTTTGGACCAGGCTAATGGTGCATCTATACCCTACTCGAATAAGAAATAGTATACAAATACACCTTAAAGGACCCCTCGCACTAATTACTCTTCAACTTACAGTATTTTAAAATATTTGGATACTTTAAAACTAGACTGTGCTTCCAACAAGTAACCCACGGTTTTGGCTGTTTAAGCCTTTTCCGAGACCCGTTGACTTGTAGCGAAAACAGGGAAACAATTTACATAACCGGTTTTCTGATGGAAAAATATCTCGCAGACGGCCGCCGACATCGTTTTGTCAGGGGGGTTACAATATACCATACGAAATTGGGGTCTCCGCGTTTAGAGATATATGGAGTGATTATGGAAGTAGGTTGCGTTAGTATTATAGGTATGACAGGTCCTTTAAGAAAAGCTAGCAAAGTCTCGGACTTGCGGTTTTTCCACCTAAAAAGCCGAATGGCACGATCGCATTCTCTAGGACTAAAAGAAAAGCTTTCAAGTGTCGAATTCCAAAGTATTTTTTTACAGAGAGCAAACGCGTTCCCACAAGGACCATGTCCAAGATTTTCTAATGTAAAATGTCTGGAGTGTCCAATCTAGGTAGTGTCGATTGGAATAGCTGAACGAGTCAATTCAACATCAAAAACATGGATAACATCAGACAGAGCAAGTTTAAATTTACCTTTGTAGCAAGATGTGAAGTTCTTTATCCTGGCATCATCCAGAAAGAGCTTTGGAAAAGAATCAATTTTAGTTATTGTAGTTAAGTTATCCAAGAAGACTGGACAATCTAATGGCTGATTGTGGAATCAGTCCTGAGGAGGTTAGCTGTCATCTATAAAACTTAATTGAAAAGCAATCCTGTTTGTTCACCTACTATCTCAGGTAACTATTTCGACTTCTGTCCGTCTATATTTCTGATTTAGAACCTTCTGGTGGCATTGCTCCGCCTCCTTCATAGATATCACAAATCATCAACTCTCCAGAAGATGCGTTACTAGCCAAAATATTTGGGGGGGGGGGGGGGGCTGGTAATTTTTACCGACTGTTTCTGCAAAAAAAGACTGGCACTCCAGTTTGTAAGTGCTTCTGGTGTCCAGCTCTTCTAATCCTTTACTTATGCATCGCCGGTGGGACGTCTCAACTACCGTTATTGGCTTCGGTAAGTCCGGCTTTCAGACAGGTAGCAATTGATTTTCCCGGTGGACAGTCTTCGATGTGAAATAAAGAGTGTGTTCCACCTTCTAACAATAGTGACTATTAGTTACTATTTTCGTTCCAGCCTAGTGAAAAGTTCCTACGCTGACCGTTCCAACCTTCTCCAAATAGTGACTAATAGTAACGTTTTGCTTACTACGCTCGGGAGCGTAGTAAGCGGGGTAACTACGAATCTCTACGATGTGATTGGTCGGATGGCCCGTGGAACAATATTTTGGTAAAAATGCGTTCCAGCCTTAACGCCAAGAAACCAGAATTCGTGACGTCATGCATAGTAACTACGGTAAGTAGGGTGGAGCACACTCAAAGAAGAAACTGTGGACACCGTACCAGTTGACCTTTAAGGACATGAGGCCTTTTTCCGCGACACAATTGTGGGCCACACACTTCTGGGTGTTTATCGCGGAAACATGATTGTGTGCCACACAGTCAAGCCACAAGTTGAAACTCGCGGAAACGCCGTTTTGTCTATTTTTTTTGCGGAAATTTCAAATGTATGAAAATACAAATAAAATTCATGTAATATCTCAATAAACAGAACTCCACGCTTGTTTCCTTACCATTATAAGCAAAAGGGATCCTCAGTTTTAAGTCTATATGCTTGAAAAAGTAGTTAACTACACTACTAAGACACTAGTTTCCTGCTTCATTTGAATTACCCGCCAGAATCGAGCCACAAAATCGACAATCACCTCGCCAGTTGTTTGTCGAATTTGAGCCAGAAAGCGAGCCACGAAAATCTTGTTGGTCGCGGAAACACAGTTGTGGGCCGCACAAAACACCGCGGAAAAACTCTTTTCGAGCCACAATCGACCCACAAACTGTTTGTGGGAGCATGGAAAAACGCCTTTAGCTTCAGGAGTCGTGAAAGAGTGCGATATAAGCAATCCACATTTTAATATAAATCTAACAATTAACAGTAAACTTTCGAAAACCATGTAGGTAGATTTTGAGTAACACAAAGTGTTGTTGAGAAAAAATCTAAGAATTAACAGTAGCCTAAGCTTTCGAACACCATGTAGGTAGATTTAGAGTAGCATAAAGTGTTGTTGAGAGTTACTGTTACAAGTAATTTACCTTAAATAAGAGGAATTGGGCTCACCATGCCATTGTGGTCAATGAAGTAAAAATATTCCCTTATTCCTTTCTGTGGCGAATTTCCTTGAATATACGAACTGTAAGTTGCTGTGCTGAAGAACCTGGACAACACAATGCCACGAGATCTCAGCAGGAATGCCATATACTGCAAAAACACTGAGTCACTTTCACCCATTTTATAACTTCTTACTCATTATCAAATAATCAGCGTTTTCATCTTCTTTCGGGTTAGTCGAATCCAAGGTCCATCCATGTTTCTCAAAAAAACGTTTGGCTTCGGTGTTAGCTTTAAAACATGTCAATACAAGTAATTCCATTTTAGCCTTTTTCCCAAAGGTCTCAACAAGGGACATGAGGGATGAGCCTATTCCTTGTGATCGGTAGGTCTGTTCCACTTGGATTTCATACAGGTATATCACACTCCTTCCATAGTCCATATCAAACCGAATATGACAGTAAGCTATTTTTTCCCCCTTTTCATTTTCGACAATCAGAAATCGAGAGTCATTGCTACTCAGCTCAATGCTTTTTCCTTTTTCATTCCAGCCCCAATGAGAATCTTTGTAGAAGTCGTAGAGGTTTGCTTTCAACAGACTAATAAGCCAGTCTTTAGTCTCTTTTGTTTGGCTTTTCGCATCTGAAAAATTGACTTTGTTCTTTCCAAACTTCTGAAAGTCAAAATCACTAGCAAGAAACTCCATTGGTGTCAGAATTCTCTTTGCTACTTCAACACTCCGAAGCTTTAGGTTTGGCTTTCCAAGTTTCTTCTTTTGTGAATTCATTACGAGCTGGAATGGAACTATATTAAACAAAGGTAGCATGATAAGGTAAAATCCTTGTCTAGGTATGCCTTAGCGCAGCCTACCACATATGCCTAATTATATCCTTGCCGAATAGTGGGAAATGCTAATGCAACAAAGAACTAATGACTCAATTGAAAGTTCCCAAACGTATGGCTTAGCATTTTTTATCTGATGCTAGGCACTACATATAAACAAGGTCTGGCAAAGGCCACCCAAAAATCATGCATTTGTGATGGAGTTGATTCCTTAAATTATCAGCAGGTGATTAGTAGTTCAGCTTATCTGCTGACAGACATATGTTGCATTCTTTGTCGCCGGAGTATTCACAAGAGGTCTTTGGTTATTTCTATTAAGCATTTTTTGGTTAACTGGCTAACTTTGGGCTTTCCTGCAGTCAGAGGTATCAGCTACATGTGTAAAGGATGGTAAGACGGTTACAAAAGGTGTGTTCATGTTGTTTAGCATGTAAAAGTTGGTTTGTATAATACAAAGTATGGTATTAAACTAAAAAAAAAAAAAAAAAAAAATGCTCTGCACACAAGTGTTAGTTATAACCTATTTTTTGTCTCACACACATGTGGTTTTACTCACTGGAGCATACTAACTAGAACCTGATTGGAAGGCAGGTTCTATTGAAAAGTCATCAGGGAAGAGAGATTCCACAAAACTCCTTAGAGAGGAAACACCAGAGATGAGTGAGAAGAAAAAAAAGAAATTATTGAGAGTGCAATGAATTTGCATTTAAATGATTATCGGACAGCCTATAAAGATAGGCTACTGTAGAGGTATAACTTTTTAGAACTAAAGTTTGTTGACAGAACATTTAAAACGACTTAGTTTTCTTTTAGCCTCTAGATAAATGAGGAACTTAACATCAGCTAAGAACCAAGTGTTTCAACTTTTTCTTGAAATAACAATGCAATCAAAATCCTTCCGAGTAAAACATTTTTAAATAAAAATCCATTTTATTGAAATGTCTTAGCCTGGCAGTGAAAGGGCGGAAAATAAACTGAGCAACAACAAGCAAAATATTCAAAATAATAACAGTTAGTTGCTTCAGTTTGTCCTTTTACTTAAATCACTGTTTGCACTCATAACTTAGAAAGATATTTACTAGATTTGAACTTGTATCATCTTCTTCAGTGCTGTTTGAAGTTACACAACACCCAAATTTACACAGCCTATAAATAGGTATCCAATTTCAAGTTACAAAACTTTAAAATTGGCCTCTAAAATGTTAAAAGGAAATTTCTCCCTGACTAGTTCATAACTGTCATAAAGCAAAATACAAATCACCTAGGACCTAGTAAGGGATGCACAGAAATTCATCCCATGATCGAGGTTATACGTAATTTGAGGTCAAAGAATCTTTCTGTACCACCACAGCTCTACTTCAGGTTACAAACATTCTACTGTTTAGCCCAAAACTGCACAATTTCCATTTAAATTACTGTTCAAATATACATGAGCTGTAGGTGTAGCATACAGCAGTGAATAGGCATAGATGGAAACAGGGCTAGACCAGCATAGACAGCTTTTCTTCTTATATATAGTCATCTAGCAGACCTGATCACAAGGCTGTATCCAATGACAATGGGCTTTTGGGTTTGAACCAAAAAAAATACACAAATAATACAAAAATACACAAATAATCTTTTTTTTGGCTTAAGTTTCATCGCTCTCTTAGGTAGTAACAGTCTAGTACACTAGCCCCTTTTCAGGCACGGTGCTCAAACGTCTAGCACCATGCCTGGGTGCTAGACGTTCAAGCACTGTACCTTGGATTTCATGTATGGTGCATGGATTTCAGTATACAGTGCATGCATCAAAAACATAGTTTCTGTCATAACAACTGAGCACCAGCTCGGACAGGGCTGAAATTACTACCATGAATTAGAGAAATCAAAGACAATCCTTTGTATATTTTTCACAACAAAAACAAAAGGGCTCGGCTGATGACAGATGTGAAAAACCTCATTTCCTTGTCTACATAGTCAAGGGTTTTGCATGCAAAGTGTCCTGTGCCTCAGCTTTTTCTACCTAGCAGCCAACCAGAATATTGGCTCTTGGGGAATAGATAGGGAAAATACATGGAAAATAGATAGGGTGCTGTTAAGTTTTTCATCTCCATCATCATTAGAGCCCTTTTGTTTTTGTTGTGAAAAATATATAAAGGATTGTCTTTGATTTCTCTAATTCATAGTAGTAATTTCAGCACTGTCCGAGCCGGTGCTCAGTTGTGATGACAGAAACTGTGTTTTTTCTGTATGCACTGTATACTGAAATCCATGCACCATACATGAAATCCAAGGTACAGTGCTTGAACATCTAGCACCCAGGCATGGTGCTAGACGTTTGAGCACCGTGCCTGAAATGGGGCTAGTGTACTAGACTGGGTAGTAACTGACAGGGAGACCCCTAGAAACAAATTCCTACATACAGCCCTGCCTGATCTTTTCCTGATCATCAAACCAGGCTTGATCTGTTGATTTGGAACAAAGACTTTGCATGTAACCTATTTCTTGACTACACGAACTGTTATGTTTCAGAAAAAAAATTTAAGAGCGTTTTAACCACATCAATTTTGTAATACTTTTTCCTTGTTCTTATGTATTCTTTGTGTCTCGGCGCGCAAACCAGTAGTTGGTACGTTTTGAATGTTTCGCCAAATCGTGCTTCCAGTAGCTAGCAAATATCAAGGGATGTGCTGGGCTGTGCCAAGAGATTGAAGCCTTCCGTAGATCCTTTGGTCCAAACTAGATGTCCTTCAGTCATTTAAATGATGAAAACCAAACCAAGGAAACGCAAGTTTGCTGAATAACTTTGGAATCCTTTTCAATGTGTAGCAAAGGGCTTATTGGTTTGCAAACAACTGTAATCTTTCAGTCTATCAAAAATCAATGTCTGTTTAACCGAACTGGCAATGTCAGAAGCAGGCGGGAAACTTGTGTGAACAGTGAAGCGGTAACAGAGCGATAATTATCCAGCGTAACATTCTTCCTGATTATTTTTCTTCTCGCTAAAAGCGGAGGTTGCTTGCTAGCAACCTGGTACTGTACTGATAGCAATACTCTTGATGACTAACTCTCCTTGCCAAGGCAAAATCGCCTGGTACCTAGCGGAAGAGCCAGAAGCGGTATCACCTCCGGTATCACAGCTGCTCCCCAAGATCGCCGTGATTGTTTGACACAGGATTTGTGTTATTGAGTTTGAGTGGCTAGTGAGACGTTTTCTCGTTCTTCCTGAGGATCACTGGCGTGTTTTGGACTTATTCATATAGAGTACTTTGTACTTGCTTTAATACATAACTGTGGGCCATGTACGTTAGTGCACAAAAAGCTGGTAGTGGCTTTTTGAATCTTCGTAACTAGGAGATCGTCTGCGCGCGTCTTCAGTACGGTTGCTCTACCTCAAGTCCTTTTATTTTCTAGTTGGCTTCCTTATTTTTCTAATTATAATATTGCACATATTAAAACTACTTTTTTTAAATTTTGGTAAATTTTTATGTCGACTTTGAAAATTCCATTCTACCTCATCTGCTATAAATCTGTACCATTTGAAAGATCCACTTCAAGTTATACGAAAAAAGCAACAAAAAATTCAGTAGAAAATGTCTAACCTTACTCAACCTATATTTAGCGGTTAAAGAGTTAATATAGTTTAACGCGTGTATATAATTTTATTTTCTTGTATATTTAGTATTGTTTGGCCAGATTGTTTTTTTTTAGTATTATATGTTGGGCCAATTTGTTTGTATTTATTTCATTTTATACTCTCGGATCTTGGAGGTCAATAAAATATTTGAATTTGAATCAATAGAGTAGGGAAAATAATATAGTTGTGATGTAAGGCATATTCTCGCCGTTGCCCAAGGACCCCTTTTGAGGAGTCCCTCCGTGTTTGTTTGTCCAAACTCACTCCCCGTATTCTCGCGAGTGCCAACGAAGAGGGAATGCTTCAATTATTATCACCATCATCAAAAAGGACCCCTTTCAGATTCGGAGGGGAATCAATGTGTGCGTGTATTGTGTAATGTAAAATTAATTAAAACAATCAGAAGACAGAAAACCAAAAATAAAGTGGATACAAACCACTTTCATCAACTGCATTTTTTTTTCGAACAAACATTTTAGAAGCATTATCCGTGTTACCGCTGTTTTCCGTACGCGGAGTCCGCGTGGAGTGACTCCCTCTATTCTCACCGTTCCCCTTGATTACCTAGGAATCCTCGGGGAAGGGCGAGAATACGCTTGTAGCAACATCATGAGTAGTCCCCGAAGCCGTGCCAGATTTAATTTCGGCGGCGGCGGAGAGAATTTGGGTTGGCGGCACATTTTTGGGGGTGGCACGCCGCTGGAAATTTATCGGCGTTTGCTCTATTCTTAGCATTTTTAAGGTGTTTATTGCAATTTTCCAGCAAATTTCTTCAATGTTTCTGCAAAGATCGTCAGCGTTGTTACGTTCTTATTGTATTATGGCATTAGCCTTCGGTTCAAGTACCATAATGCTATCCTATTGGTGTCCCTCTGTCTCACTTTTGCTAGTTCGGACACTTCCACGTAAGCTAAGAAAATGAAACTTGATAAGCCTCTGAAGTCTGAACGACACTGCTGAATGCCTAGAGAAACCCTGTTTTCGCGGATTAATCCGATCACTTGTGTGGGGTTGAGGGAGGGGAACACGGAAACTTGCAACCTGAGTCAAAATAAACTTCATGTGTTGTGGGAGCAAAAAGATACGATGATCACCGGGGTAGTGGGGGTGGTGGTGGACTTTTGGAACATGCAGGGGACCAGAAGAATGTAGGGATTGGGATGAAACTTGGACAATACAAAGATCATGGGCCCCAGATCTGTGATTCTGAAGTCCAGACTTGGTCCGAGCTCGGTACGGGGAGTTGGAAGGGGCGTACGTTAAATTTTTCCGGAAGTACTCCGATTTGAGGAAAGCTTGTTGTCTTATATAAAGGAATCCCCTATAAGATGAGACATTAAATTTTTCCGAAACTTTCCGGGTGGAGGGGGAGGCCCGGAAATCGTTGCACATGCGCAGGTACCAAGGTCATGGGTACTAGAGATTTTATTCTGAGGTCCAGACCGGATCCGGCTTCGGTGGGGGGGAGTCGGGTGTCACCGAAATTTTCCGGATCTTCTCCGATTCAAGGGAAACTTGTTCGGTAGTAAGTGCCATAGATGCAAAATTTGTGGATCCGAATCTCATCCGACTACGTTGGAGGGATGGAGGGGAGGCTTGGTATCCTGCATAGCGACCACACGGATGGAAGGAACAGGATGAAACTTGGTCATGTGTCCAAGATCCGGAAGTGCTTCCACTTGAGTACAACTCGGTGGTTGATAAGAGCAAATGCCCTAGATTTGATATTTATGTATCCGAATCGCATGTGGAGGGTTGTTTGAGGGAATTTTGTTGGTACGCATAAGGACCAACAAGAGAAAGGGACGAAACTTGGACGGTACAGAAGTTATGGACCGGATGTGCCATTAGATGTCTGGGCCGGATACGACCAAATATTCCGTAGATGGAAATGGGCTACGATTCAAGTGACTTTACCATGACAAATCAGCTGGTTCAGTTGTCACAGTAGGCTACTAGTCCCTTGTATAAAATACCTCAGTGGTAGAGCAGTGGCCTTGAAAGTCGGAGGTCCTGGGTTCAATTCCCGGCTGAAGAGCATTTTTGTCTTTCAATTGACTGCTTATAAACGGATTCAAGTAACCATGACAAATCAGCTGGTTCAGTTGTCGCGGTACTAGTCCCTTGTATAAAATTCCATCTGCATAATACCTATCTAGTCCTGTGACATGGGTATGTGAACTGTTTAGATAGATTTGTCTTCGGCGGGATCACTGCTATTATGGCCCGCTTCTTCGGGACTATTATATTGGTTTGCGATCTGTGGTCAAAAGCCCCGCTGTACCTGAGTGGTAGAGCAGTGGCCTTGAAAGTCGGAGGTCCTGGGTTCAAATCCTGGCTGAAGAGCATTTTTGTCTTTCAATTGACTGCCTATAACGGATACGACCTTTTCAGGATAGTTGATAGTTGGCTGAAGTTTCAAAATTTTTTGAAACTTGATGGGTTAACATGTATGTGCTTTCAACGGATAGATACCCAGCGGAGGATTTGACGAGGGGTACCGGAAGAGCTGAAAGATCGTATAGCACTTGCAAGAGTATGTAGCATGTATTTTAGCTCAGAGTCGCATACGGTCCGGCCATACAAATAGAACATTTTGGACTCTCGCCAACTGGCAAGCTCCTCCTGATCGGAGATTTAGACACTGGTTAACATGTCACAAATTACATCCAGTAATCCCTCAAAGTCTCTCACCAAAGCCGGATTCCATCATGACCCCAGAATTACATACGTAGGACCCATGGCCTTGTACCGTTCACAATATACGCGGGTCAAGATCAAGGATTGCTCACACACCAAACGAATGGTCGGATCCGGAAAAGAAGGATTCGTTGATTATCGGTCGGGTCCTTTGTATGTACGTCAAATTTCACTGTCCTAACTTGTATGGAAGTGCCAGAACTAGCAAAGTGAGACAAAGGGATAAACGAACCGACGGAGAGAAATAATGGTCGCTGTACGGACTTGAGTCAGAGGTTGCAAGTTACGAAGCGGCTAAGGGGGACAATTAAAAGCAAGTGACATACAATACGATCCTTAACCTATATGGGCTATACCGGTTACTTTACTGTAAATAAGATTTGTGAAATAGGGAATCCCCAGTACTCAAGGGGATTTCTAGGGAATTTCGAATGCCCAGCAATCGAGGTGACTTTCAAGGGAGTTGAAATGTTTTCAGACGTTCAGTGGGCGCTACTGTCCGCAAAGAATGGCAAGTTTAGCCGCCTAGCTTGTCCAGAAGTGTTTGAACTAGCAAACTTTGGACAAAGGAACGGACCGACAGGAAGTACGCTCGCTGTTAGTCACTTTGTTTACGCGGTGTGGAACTATCATACAATTTTTGTAATAAATAATAATCCTACACTGCCACCGCAAGCAGGCCATAACCGATGACTCTTTCTGCGTGTGTGTATGTATTTATATTCTTTATAACCTGTTACATTCAAACTGAACAAGAACGGAGTAAATGGAAGAAAAATAAATAAAGAAGAAAAGAGAGAAAGAATTAACGATCAACGACAAAATGTATACAGCACTACAAATAAAGTAAAACACAAAGGGCGAGTTAATCAGTAGTCATCCGAAGTACCGGTAACCACGGGTGCGCGGCCGTTCCAAGAACTTTCTGGACTAAAGGCGTATTCTCGCCGTTCCACGAGGACTCCACGTGAGGAGTCCCCGCGTTTTTGTTTGTCCCGGGGACTCACTCCCCGTATTCTCGCGAGTCCCCACGGACGGATAATGCTCCGATTATCGTCACCATCATCAGAAAGGACTCCCTTTCAGATTCAGAGGGGAATCACTTTTTGCTGGTGTTGGTGCAATGTAAAATTAATTAGAAACAGTCAGAACAAAGAAAACCAAAAATAAAGTGGATCCAGACCAATTTCGTCAACTGCATATTTATTTCTAGAACAAAATCCGTTTTGAAAGCATTCCCAGTGTTCTCGTTGTTTTCCGTACGCGCTACAGCCTTGTTGGGTTCTACCAGCCTGAATTTTCTTATTAGGTACCTGTTTCGTGTCCACGGTGGCATTTTTAGCAAATATTTTAGGAAACGAAAATAGAGCGACCGGAATCGAGACTGCTCGGTAGTCGTGAATAGTTTCACGACTAGCGCCACAGCGCTGTAGAGTTTGGCGAGCAGAGTTTGTCACGATGGAAGCGTAAGTGAATCGAAGTTCTTTGCTTACTTTCTGATGGCAAAAATAGAACACAACAACTACCTGGAGCCTTTGGAAGATAAAGCTGGAACCTTTTGGAACAAGACCTAAGGTTTCGATGGGATCCCAAAAATCTAATCTTTGACCCAGACAATTAGATCTTCTTTTCGCCAGATGCAGTCTTCGCCACGCTAATCCTCTGAGAAAACCAAGTTCCGATATACCTCTATAAGCCATATCTATTTTGACGATGCTGACCGAAACTTCCTGCTTTACTTCTGCCAAATTTCCGGTTTCGGACGAATTCCGAGTGAACTACTTATCCTGCAAAAAAAGAACAATTCAGAAACAAATTCAGTGTATAAAGAACATCTAATCAACTCCCAAGAAAACTTTAAAAAAAATTCCGGTTTGAACCGGAATTATTGTCATATACAGACTCAGCGTCTTTTCTTAGCCCTAAATTGTCATCTAATCAACTTCAAATAAGACTTTCGCTTTCAACAAATTTTCCGGTTTGGCCGGATTCCAGGCGAACTAGTTGTCCGACAAGAAAATGGTTTTCACCATCGTCTTCAGCATGTTTTCTTACCCATAATCGAACATCTAATCAACTTCAAATAAAACGTTTAATTTTAACCAACTTTCCGGTTTTTGCCGGATTCCGGACGAACTACTTGTTCTCCGAGAAAATGGTTTTCATTGTCTTGTTCAACATGTCTTCGTACTCCTTAATCAACTATCAAATTAGCTATTTAAAAATGTTTTGTTTGCCCCTTAATTTGAACCCCCTCCCCCACCCCTAAATATAGGGCTATAGAGCTCATCGACGAACCTGATTTTAACCTTGACCCAAAGAATCCTCACACCAAGTTTTATCAAAATTTCTCATTCCCTTCGAGAGTTATCGTGCTTACAGACGGACGGACAACCTTTGCGATGTCATGGGTATACCTCCACTTACGTTTCGGGATCCCAAAAAGAACTTGAAATGTGTCACCTAAATAGATTCGGTGGCGGCTTCGGGGATTACATGAGCCAGGTCGTCAGCGAAGTGAAAGCCAGGATTCATCCAAGCAACCGTTCTGAATTTTCGTTCATGTGATGGATTATCTTCAAAATTTCGAAGATCAATGCTGAGTGAAAGGTAAACCCCATGAGCCTGGCTGTGAAACTGAGCAAAAATACTGAGAACGAGGAAACTGAGCGTGTTGCCACTTAACTGGCGTTGCTGTCCGTTTAGTAACACATTAACTTCGTATTGTAAGCGAGATAACTAGCTTGGAACCACGATGTCACTATGATCTTGACGTTTGTTTACTTCTTCATTCGTAACCAAGGCTCAGTTTGGTTTTGAGTTTTGAGTTGAGTGGTTCCAGTAAAAGTATTTTGTTTGGATACTCTGACTATATTTCGGATTTTCGTATACCAGAGAAATGAAGCATCACTAAATTTATTGGTGACAGAGGACAGGCAGCAGTGTAATCTTTAAGGAAAGTAAGCTAACTTCTTTTCTATTTTTTTTTGTTCACTTTGGACTGGGCTATATTCATACTCTTGCTATGACTTAAGTCAACTATAAGTTAGCCTAAGTAGGTAATTAACGGCCCCTGAAAGCACCTGGGCTGAATAGTCATTTTGGATCTTCATTCTACCATTTGGCTCACAAGCACAACTGCACTGTTCACATTTATGACTATGTAAGTGTTCAAATAAACATACCTCTGACAGACCGCTACTGTACTGTAGTCTAGACTGTAGCGCATTTCTGGAGAATTCTTGATTTGCTTTTCCCAAAGCAAAGCAAGGATCTGCTGAGTGCAAGAAGAAGTGGAAAGTTGTTGCGTTAATTGGTTAGTTTTACATTTTTTTTTAAGAGGTAAGGTCAGTCTAGGACACTAGCCCTTTTTCAGTCACGGTGCTCAAACGTGTAGCACCATGCCTGAGTGCTAGACGTTTGAGCACTGTTCCTTGAAATTCATGCACAGGGTATCTCAGAATCAGGTATTTGTGTTAGATTGGGTTAGAGTGCCTGCCATGCCTAACTTTTCACGAACTTTCATCCTTATGCTTTTTGGTGCTTTTTGACATCAGTTGAGCCATCACTGATAGCCCAGGCTTGGTCATGAGTGGCTCCTGTTTAAGTTATGATAGCCTATCTGTAGTTATTCAGACTGAACAACATCTTTTTTCAAATGCTTTAAAGCTTAGGCTCTCTTAAACAAATAGATTGCTGACAAAAGCTTTCACACACAGGAATAACAAACAAGTCCATCAGAGACAAATTTTGGTACCTGAAATCTTACCACATCAAAGCTGGCTATTCAGTTCTTAAGACCAAAAACATGTTGCTTTGTCTTGAAACAGGTAATCATTAGATAACCATTTTGTGACAGCATGGTTTGCTCTATCACAAAACAGACAAGTAGCAAAATCAGAAACTGATTGTGTCTGCGCCTTAATTAGCTGCCATTGATATTACTTCTTCACCAGGAAAGGTAATCAGTAACTAGTAGTGTTGAAGGGGTTGATAGATGGTTTGATACCTTACTCAGTCTAAACCTATAAATTGTTTCTGGATCTTTTCCTGTTCAGAAACAGCAATAGAAAGTGATGGAACTTTAGCAACAAAATTTCCAGCATAAATTTTTATTATCAAGAGAAAGATATCAGGTTTTGCACATCCTTACAATTTCTGCCATATTCCAGCAAAATTTCTTTTTATATTCTCTGAAAAGGCAGCTCACAAATAATTAAAAAAGATGAATGATTCATAATGTTATCATTTTTAAGTGGAATGTCTTATAATCTAGCCTTATTGTTGCTTTAAACCCTGTGAAAAATAGTTTTGTATGTAGACCTTTATAATATTCTTTAAAAACAAGTATTGTTGGTTTATCTAGGTAATGCCCAGAGTCAAGCCACTGCATCTATAATGACAACAAAGCGAGCATGGAAACTTCGTAAGTACATTTCTTCTTCCTTGTATTTTCCTTTTGTTGGATGCTGGTAGTTGGCAATGTCGTTATTGCCCAATCCATTAGCCTAGCTAGTGGGTGCAAGCGCGTTGGTATTTTGATAGGCCTATGTGTGACTTGTAAGCTACTGCAACCAGGGGTGGTTCGAAGGGCTTGAGCATGGGGGGGGGGAGGACTTCAAAATATACGACTGGCGAAAACACAGAGCACCGGCAGGCTCAAGAAATATTAATGTTATAAGTTTTAAAACCTTATGGAAATCGCCATTGTAGTATCAAAATAATAAACAAATAAGTAACAGGAGTTTGACGATGCCGTTCATATCAAATTTTGGTGGAGAGAACACAAGCCTCGGTGCCAGCCAGGCCCGTATCCAGGAATTTATTTGGGGGGGGGGGGTTGCCTGCGGGTCGGACAAAATAGTACAAAAAAGACATAGATCAGAGGGAAAAGCCTATAAATTTTTTTTTTCATGTTTCGGGGGGGGGGGGGTCAACCCCCTAAACCCCCTCCCCTGTTACGGCCTTGATGCCAGCTACTGACACATCCACTGAACACAAACTAAAGTGAGTGCAACAGGCGAAATTGTAATGATTTGCAGTCACCTTGGGCAGAAACAATACTATTTCATTTGTTACCCATCATCAGGCCGGAGCTGGGCAATGAGGGAGTATAGACATTATAAAGAGAGGAGAATCAAATTCGAATAGAAAATGGATCTACTGCGACATGTGCTTTAAAGGAGCTGTCTTACCTATAATACCAACGCAGTGTACTTCCATAATTACTCCATATATTTCTGAACCTGGAGACCCAATTTTGAACGGTACATTTGAACCCCCCTAACAAAACCACGCTGATTTTCGCACTTGCCGTGTTTTGCTACCTTCGATGTGTATCACGCTGTCGACGATTGTCTGCGAGAAGTTATTCCATAAAAAAATGGTTTAAATTTTGTCCCTGTTTGCGGTGCCTAAGTCAACGGTTCTCGGAAAAGGCTTGAAACAGCCAAAACCGTGGTTTATTTGTTGAAAGCACAACCTAGTTTTAAAGTGTTCAAGTATTTTAAAATACTGTAAGTTTAATAGTAAATAGTGCGAGGGGTCCTTTAAGGTCAGGCTGCATAAGATTAACTGCTTTTATATTCACATGTTTGTAAGTAAACATTTTTTGAACTTTTCTTTTTCCAGAGGAGTTCCAGGCCCACACTGGCGCGGTGACATGCCTTTCTTTAGGACGGAAGTCTGGGAGAGTTCTAGCCACTGGAGGGGATGACAAGAGGGTCAACCTCTGGGCTGTTGGTAGCTCAGAATGTATCTTGGTACGTCTAATTTGAAATTACTTGTGTGGTGTACTGGTGTATCCACAGTTTAGCCAAATAGGGCTGAGATACGACGTTTTGGGATTATCCCAAAACGTCAGTGGAGGGATACCTTGACTTAGTAAACGTTACCCGTCTGTCCGCCCGTCCGTGAGCACAATAACTCTCGAAGGGAATGAGATACTTTGATGAAACTTGGTGTGAGGACTCTTTGGGTCAAGGGAGAGGTCGAGTTCGTCTTTTTTTTTTTTTTACCAGCTAACGAGTTAGTCAATGCTGCAAGAAGACATGCTGAACACTAATATGAAAAACATTTTCTTGCCGGACAAGTAGTTCGCCCGGAATCCGGCCCGTACCGGCCGGTTTGTTAAAAAGTTGTTTAAAAGTTTGTTAAAAGTAAAAGTTTTATTTAAAGTTGATTAGATGTTCAGTTTAGGGGTAAGAAGACATGCTGAACATTTATATGATAATATTTTTTTCGTCAGACAAGTAGTTCGCCCGCAATTCTGCCGAAACCGGAAAGTTTGTTAGAAGTAAAAGTTTTATCTTTTTATCTTTGATTAGATATTCGGTTTAGGTGTAAGATGACACGCTGAATCCCCATTTGACAACCATTTTCTACCCGGACATATAGTTCGCCCGGAATCCGGCAGAAACCGGAAAGTTTGTTATAAGTAAAAGTTTTATCTGAAGTTGACTAGAGGCGCAATGTAGTGGTCAGCAGGCATGCTAAATCCGTATATGAAGATTATTTTCTCGTCGAAAAATAGTTCGCCCGGAGTCCGGCAGAAACCGGAAAATGTGTATAAAGTTAAAGTTTTATCTTGATTAGATATCCGATATAGGGGTAAGGTGATACGCTGAATTTGTTTTTGAGCTTTAATTTTTGCCAGATGATTAGTACGCCCGGAATCCGGTCGAAATTGCAGATTTGGCAGAAGCAAGGCAGGAAGTGTTGATCAGTTTCGTCAAAGGAATTTGACGTATAGCCTAGGGGTAAATACACACATGGTGAATCCAAAACCGAACTCGGTTTTCTCAGATGATTAGCCATTGGCCTTATTCTGTTTCTAAATCTTAGTAATAATGTTCAAGGAGTCTGGCGAAGACCGAATATCTAAAAGACCAAATTTTCTGGATCAGATATAAAAGTTTTGGTATCCCATCGAAACCTTTGGTCTTATTCGTCCGGATTCCAGACAGCTGTTTCCGTTGGACGGATATGAAAGGCTAAGCCTGGCCAAAAACTTCTGGAAGTCCGGGGTGTTGGACACCCTAGATTCGAGAATATCCGGAATGTTCCATAAATGCAACACACACAAGAGACACAATCAAAATGCGAATGTAGGAAGAAATGGGAGAGTGATTGGCACATAAGCAACAGAAGTTTGAACTTGAAGGGTACACCTAGGAAACGTTGAAGAATAGCCATAGAGTAGCAAAATTAGCTTTCATTATTATCCCCGTTCAGATTCCCCTCGTCGGGGTGTCTAGTTGGGCCTGCAGTGCTTGTTGTTCTGAACGCCGCCACTACACAGTAAAAAGTTTCTCCGAATAAGGATGCAGTATTTGCTACTGTGATTAATCTTATCTCTATTGGGATAAAATCAATCCGAAGTAGGGATAGTCTTATCTCAATAAAGACAAGTTTAATCGCAGTAGCAAATACTGCAAGAATTTTTTTTTACAGTGTAGAGCCCAAGGTGAACAAATTAAAACATCCCTTTGCAGAGTCCAAATAATTCAGTTTTTGCTGGAAGCTGGCTTCCAGTTAAACAAGCATGCTTTTTCGGTTAAACTTTAAAAAGTCCTTGATTAACATCAGAGCTGCGCGCGAGTCCAGTGTGCCCAAGTCCAAGTTCAGAGTCAAGCTTACGAGTTGGACGATATTCAACATCGATAACGGTATATCGATATATCGGACAAAATAGCGGTATTGAATATTGAAAGGTAAATACCGATATCGAAAGCGATATTTGGATAGTTTCTAATTATTGTAAATACTCTAGCACAACTAACTCTTTTCCATCCGAAGTTGGATTAATAAGTTTTTTGTAAACCAGTAGCCACTTCGAACTTTTTAACAGAAGATGGCGCAAAATGCTATTTGACGACAGCTTTTGTTTTTATGTATTTTGAGAAACGAGATGCATGTGAGAGCAAAATGTATCGATATCAAATATCAGAAGTGAACAAATCGAACTATCGAAAAATCGAGTCCGAGTCCTGGACAAAATCGCTCGAGACGAGAGTAGAAGGAGACTATCAAAAAGTGTCAAAACGAGTCAATCCCCGATTCCTAACAATATGTGATTAAGTATTCGTTTGGTACCTTCGATACACGATATTTCTTTACCATTTGGGTGTTTGGGTGTGTATAATTAATTCATAAAGTAACTATCACAACAAGGAAGCCGAATTTCACTTTGTCGTCAACATAAATATGCTCACTTGCCACAACAAATTTAAATAAAGCACTAAAAAAAAGAAAAAAAAAGCTCGACAAAAGACGGAACAAAGCTTTGTTCCCATTTGATCTGTTTTTTTATGATACTGGACCTGGGGGATTGTGAGTATTCGGTCCGGGATTTTTCCTTGGTCTGATATCACTTTTCCTCGGATCTTGTTATATTTTTCTTTTTTTTTTCTTTTTTTTTATATTTCGCTGGTCATGTCACCGGGTGGTGTTGGGGACCGGGTGTTGACGGGAGCACACGCATATTTCCATTAGTGTGAATGGCATGTATTTAATTCTTAATGCTATATTTAGTTAAAGAAGTCTTTCCATCCCGTGCACTACGAATTTGTCTTCCCAGCCGGGCTCTGTACCTTTTGTTATTGTATTTATTATTAAAATAACGTGAACCTTTATGTACCTTTCAAGTGTTAGTGTAATTGGAGTTAACTTACATTAAAAAAAATAAAAATATATCCAATTTTATAACAACTCATATTCGGACAACCCAGTCGGAAACTTTGGAGTTTTACCGTGCGATTAAGGAGGTGTTTGGGCCTGAGTTTTATTTTAAAATGAATCTACCTCAAAATTTTTTGAAGTATGGATCCAGGCCAGAGCAAATTCCCTCCGCCTGTTTGGTAGATTTAGAGTTTTTGATAGGAAAAGGACTAGTCAAGATGTCAGGTATAACTGCCAACTTTGCAAAGCAGGGGAAGAGGAAAACATGGACCACTTTCTTAATCGATGCCAGGAGCTTTCGGAGTTAAGGGGATCTTTTTTTAAGGGGAATGTTTTGCTTCTTCCGGATATCCTGAATAGCACTTCGGAAAGGGTTATAACAAGCGAATAAAATAGTGCGTACATAATTGTAACTTAGTTGTCGACATCGTGTGAATTTTTCATAGTATTTATGTGTTAATGAACGGACCAGATGGTTTAGGCATAGTTCTTTTTTATACATTATTTTGTACTCCTCAGTTCTGAGGGAAATAAATGAATAAATAAATAAATAACAAAGGTTTGCGAATATATTGACGGAGCGCTGAAGCTAAGAGCGACTAAGCTTAGTAGTGTGACTTCATAGCCGTAGTAAAATATTGTTGTTGTTTTTATTATTATTATTATTATTATTATTATTATTATTATTATTATTATTATTATTATTATAAAAGGAATATCTGTGAATGTGGACGTTCTGTCAGACGTTATTATTATTATTATTATTATTATTATTATTATTATAAAAGGAATATCTGTGAATGTGGACGTTCTGTTCTAAGATGTTCGGTGAAAATTTGTCGGGGACTATATTCCGCAGTCAGGGGATTGATTGTAACAAAACGCATGTAAAGAGTAGTTCTTCTTTTTTCCAAATTAGTGAGCAACTTACATAAAAGAAAGACGTACGGGAACCTTTCCTCCACCAATAATAATTCTAAGGCGTTTTTCAGACGTTTTCGATTCGGGAGCTTTGTTCAGTATTAAGCCCAAAATGCCGTGAAAAGATCAGTTCTAGCCTGAGTTGTGTTTTTATATTCAGGCCTTGTTGTGCGACTACATATTTACCAGGAGATACAGCGGTTTGGCCACTGATGTTGAAACCTGTCCGGTTTGTTGCATTCCCATTAAGAGCGACTTACTGAAGCAGTGTTCGCGTACCGTGAAAATTCTCACCGGTATTTGTAATCTTGGCTTCGATGTGCTTCACTGGAAATATACAGATCTGAAGCGGCTGGTTGTTGATGTCGTCTTTTAAGGGGATTCTCTGGGTTGACTGATCAAGGGGTAGTCACTCAACTTGAAGCAATTTTTCGCGGCCATTTGTGTGCCGCACATTTCTGAGTGTTTGTCGCGGAAACGGGATTGTGTGCCACACAGTCAACCCACAACTTGAACGTCGCGGAAACGCCGTCTGTTTCATGTTTGCGGTAATTAAGAAAAGAAAAAAACAACAACAACAAGAAAAAAGACAATGCACATTGCAAAACTTTACACTAAACACAGCACAAACATAAATACAGATAATTGGGTGGGAGCAGAGTATGGATTCATATGAAGCTTTAGCTGGAGGGATGATGACTGTTAATAATGTCTGAAAGTAAAATATAGATACGATCTGTATACATACAACCTCAGGCTTACGTCCTTGCCATTCTGTACTAAAATGATCCCTTTGGTCGTGGAAACACACTCGTGGGCCGCACAAACCACAATTGAGCCACAAATACTCTTTCGGATCACGAAAGAACGCCTTCCGTTTTGCGGTAGTAAATAGTAACTCGGATCCCCGCCTTTCCTTCCAAGTTTGTCCCATTTTCTTTGTTATAACGAAAATCCAGCGGCTGCAACTTATTTGAGTTTTCTTTCCATGGATCCTTATTGCGTTTTTTGTCTTTCCATTCTTTATTGGACTAGGTTTCCCGTAATAGCTTCTTCCAGCTCGCCATCCTTCTAATAGCTCTGATTCTTTTTTTGGTTGTAGACACTAAAAACTTTCTCTGAGTAAGGATTAAAGTTAACTGCAGTAATTGCTACTGGGATTAATCTTATCTCTACTGGGATAAGGTTAATCCGAATAGAGATATCCTTGTCAAATTAGAGACAAGATTAATCCCAGTAGCAAATCTGCAAGTTTTTTTTTTTACAGTGTAGCTTTATTGAGATGAAAAACAGTTTTCGGCCGAAGTTCCAGCAGCTTTTCGCCAATTGTCAAGTTATCGTGGGAAAATCAAAATGGATAAAACAAAAATATTTCCTTCATTTTTCGGTGGAAGCGCATAAGTTGGCTGGATTTTTTTTTTAAATTGGATTTTTTTTTATCAGTCGAAAATGAAGGGAGAGGAAAGAGAGAAGGCTTTGGCGATAAGACATGGTACTTGATATGATATTTATTCCCATAAAAGTGAGAGGGCAATGTCAACAGAAACCTAATCTAGACGGTACACTGCTAATACGTCAAACATTAATTTGTATATTACAGAAAATGTTTCAGCGCTTCACAAAAAATCAACGAAGAAACCAACGATAATGGGGTTTGTGAAGGCCAACAAATATACTGAAATAAAAAGGCGAATATTTCGGGAGGACAGATTTCGATTGGTTTCTTCGTTGATAATTTGTGATATCTCAGGCCAATGTGGTTTAAGAAATTATCTGTTTCAGCATTTATTGGTCCGTCCGTTGCTAAAAGTGTGAACTTTGCGAAATAAAATGGCGGATCTGAATCTCAGCTATGTTGGTGGCTAATTTGATTCAACCACGAAACATGATTCATAGTCAGCAGGATTATTTGTATTATAACACTGTTTATACTGTAATTAATTCAGTTCGATTTTTAATTATATCTAATCGTTTTAGAGCTTCCCGGGCCATACTCATCCCATCGAGTCTGTCCGTTTCTCAGCCAGCGAAGAACTCGTATGCGGGGGGTCCCAATCCGGGGCAATCCGCGTTTGGGACTTGGCTGCCGCCAAGCTTCTTCGCACCCTCACAGGACATAGGGGGGCTGTGAAGGCCCTGGATTTTCACCCCTATGGAGATTTCCTTGTGTCCGGATCTCAGGATACGAACTTCAAGGTAAGAGGCATTTTAGTGCACCTAAGTTTCCTAACAGATAACACGAGGATGCGCGGTTTCAACAGACAATGTGTAACAGATAACACTTCGGATGTTATCTGTTGTGTTTGAAAATGTTATGCATGGAATGTTATGCAAATCAGGCTTTGTTAGGAAGAGCCAAAAAAAGATCTACTTTATTCCTTATCGTCCTGATATCGGAAAACTCAGCAGATACTTTTGGGCGGTTTTTCGGTTCTTCTTGAAGGGAACGCTTATCATGCATAACATTTTGAAACACAACAGATAACGCCGAAGTGTTATCTGTCACGCATTATCTGTTGAAACCACGCATCATCGTGTTATCTATTATGAAACTTCTGACAGTGCCAAGGTTCATGTTCTTTAATTTGAAATGCTTGATAACAGTATAAATTGATCACTGGGGGCTAGCAGGGGTGCAAGCTCGTTAGCTCGGCCCCATATTTTACAATACCAGACATACAAAAGGTAAATGAGTCGATCCTCTGTAATGCACACTCATAGTTTAGTTTAGTTTAGTTTTAGTTAGTTTAGTTTAATACTCTTTATTATACAAACCAACTTTTACATGCTAAACTACATAAATACACCTTTTATAACCCTCTTAACATCCTTTATATAGTAGCCGATACTTCTGACTGCATGAAAGCCCGAATGGGCCTGTGGGGGGCAGCCAAAAAAAAAGATTCACGATTCACGTTACATTAATTTTCATATACATAAAAACGTACAAGAAAGAAATGCTCGTTCCATGCCGTATGCTTCAGTTATACACGCCATACCAAACTCTTCACACGAAAAAAAAAAAAAAAAGGCAAGCAGTCTAGGTGCAGATTTGATTAAGCTAATAAATAAATAGATTGCTAACAGAAGACCGTTACGCCTATTATAAATGTAGCATGTAAATTTTTGATTGCGAAAAGAGGCGAAATATTTGTTAGTAAGTACAATGCTAGACATCCGAAAGGTGAATGAGTCGGTCCTGTATAATACACACACACACACACACACAACAAAGTAAAAGAAAGAAATACTCGTTCCATGCCGTTTGCTTCACTTACACACGCCATACCAAAGTCTCCACAGGAAAAAAAAGAGAAAAAAACTAGCAGACTAGGTACAGACTTGATTAAGCTATTAAAAAAATATATTGCTAACAGAAGACTGTTACGCCTATTATAATGCAGCACGCAACGTTTGCTTCAGAGTAGGCTAGGCCTATAAGAGAGGCTGAGAATTTGTGAACAAGTTAATGAATTTGTTTTGGACATTAACTGAATCCATTTATAATGGGGGAGTATGAATGAAATTCTGGGGGGGAGGGGAGTTGGTTAAGAATAGGAGAGATATTTCGGGTAGTTCACAGAGGGATGTTAGAGGGAAGAAAGTTGATTGAAAGGAAGTGGGAGTAATGAATAGTAGGCTAATGTCGTTCGGTATAAATTGTTTTTTGATATTGCAAAGTAATCTTTTCCAGCTTAGCCTATCCAGATGACTCCTTGTTTTTTGTTTGCGAAATCTTGAAACCATATACGGGGACTGAAATGACTGAATAAACTGCGTGTAAAGTGTTGTCCGTCAATAATGGCTTTGCTCTGCCTTTGCTCCCTTCTTGTTCACTATTTAATTGTTGTCCTTATCCTAATTACACCTTTGGCAGTAAGCCACCTTAAAAATTGAACACTTCAACATACTTACCTGATGCACGTATGCACGTTTTCAAGAGCCAAGTGGCCAACAAATTAACAAACACTAAATAATAGTCTGCATTATCACAGCTTCGGGCACAGACCATGAGGAACGTCCCTCCACCTAATGTGGCTAATCTGGGTTTAATATGTAATGTAATAGGAGGAGCTTTCTCTGTGTCAAGTTTAAAAAAGTAACTGTTTGATTACGCTTGTTTTAAGAATCCAGCACTCCTTTGGTGACAGTTTGACCTCAAGATACCTCGGTCCTCGACTCGAGATTTCTCTGTGCGCAATTAGCAAGGAAATGTTTTCTTGCAATTGTTCTTTTTCAGCTTCGTTGCAAGTTGACAGTGAAACCTGCGGTTAAGCGACTTCGTTGCAAATCATTTTCTATTTTAACGAGACTTTGATTTTTGTTTAGACTAACAGCAGACAATCATTGCTGCAGGAGGGTTGTCGTTTTTCGATACTACTTGTTTTTGTGTTGTCGTGAGTCTCTTCGAATGTGGGGTACAGGCAGGGCCGTATCCAGGGGGGGGGGGGGGGGTAGGGGGTTGATCCCCCCCCCAAACAAAAAACATACAAAAATTATCATTTTTGTAGGCTTTTCCGTCTGATCTATGTCTTTTTTGTCCTTTTTTGTCCGACCCGCAGGCAACCCCCCCCCCCCCCGAAATAAATTCCTGGATACGGGCCTGGCTACATGTCGTCTTTCTCCAAATCTAGTTCGCTGCGACCGGGAGTCACCGGGAGCGACTTTTAAGTGCTATTGGGTCTCCCTACATTCTTTACAGCTCTGATGTATAGAAGACAGTGTTGCGACATGTCGCACGATAGTATGAATTGTCGCTCTGTTTTGTTTGTGTCACTCTTGTTCTACCTATGACACGAAGTTCACTCTATTTCAGAAAATGTCCAGATTTGTAATTTTTGCAGCAGGTATTCCGACCACAAGTGACGATTTCCCGTTGTGTCATGATTTTAAAATAAGGTGTGTCGTTGTTGCAGCGGTGATTCCGACCAAAAGTGACCATTTCACGTGCTTTTATGAAAATTAAATTTCACCCCCAATTTACTTCCTGTTTTGGCCATGAAGTCACTCTCTAAATTATTTGTGTGTGGCAACTCTGGTACAAGACCTCCGACTATGCGCACTGTATTTGCAATAAGTCTATCTTTTGAAATCTTTTCTTTCTTCATCCTGTCGGATAAGCAAGCTCATTCACAAGTTTGGTGTTCAAGGTGTCATAGATAGGCTATTTTGGCGAAAATGTCGGCTTCTCCGCCATCCAACCGGCCTTTGGCCTTTTGTGGAAGTGCGCTATCGCCATCAAACTTGATGTATAGGAAAGAAATATCGATAATTGTCTTGATGACTATCTCTGCTTGCCGATGCAAAATCTCAGACCTCTCAAGGTATCTAGCGGAAGAAAGGCAGAAGTGGTGTCACAGCTGCTCCCAAAGATCGCTGTGATTAATTGACACAGGGTTTGAGTCGTACGGACACGCTTACTCCTTCTTCCTGAGGATCGCTGGCGTGTTTTGGACTTAGTCATATAGAGTACTCGTATGATAATAATAATTTATTTATGACCCATCATACACTCACAAAGCCAAAGACGGATATAAATACAAAAAGAGGAAAAAGTAATATACAGAAAGACGTAACACCATACAAAAAGCACACGAAACTAATTTCTAACGAATTAACCTAATAATGAACCAAAAAAAAAAGAAAGAAAAGAAATAACAACAACGTCAAAAAAAAAACAGAACTAGAACAGAAAACCCTTCCAAGGGCGGTTGGATGGCTTTAAGCCCCTTTCAAACTGACCAGTCGGTGCGATGCGTTGCGTCTGCGCGGCATCTGCGTTTATCTTTTGTTGCGTAGCATGTCTTTCATGAGAAGCTCGGTGTTGTCGCGAATTGACTTATACGTTTTAGTGGTGTGCATTTCGTAACGGTTGTCAGGGATATGTTATCGTGTAATCCAGAACGCTGTCGTACTAATTTTGCCAACTATTCCTCAAAAATTTATTCTCTTTACTTAAAAAGTTAAGATGAAAAGCAGACGCACGCGTTGAAGCAACGCAATACTGGACCTTGGTTATATTCTTGCTTTGCCTAATATTTGGTTGCGCAAGCTCTGCGTTGCGTCTTTGCAGACGCAATACAGAGCTTGCGTGGCCTAGTGTGAAGATCAAGACGTCGATGGGGAACAGGCGCTATCCTTCCTGAATGCCTGGTGTTGGTTGTTTTGCTTCTTTTCATATCCTTTGCGTTCATTACAGTCTTACTAGTAGCTTTTTTTTCCATCACCGATCTTCCAGTGCCTTGTTCATTTTCCCGTTTTTGGGATCCAAAAACGTAAGTGGAGGGATACCTATGACATCGCAAAAGTTGTCCGTCCGTCCGTCTGTAAGCACGGTAACTCTCGAAGGGAATGAGATATTTTGATGAAACTTGGTGTGAGGATTCGTTGGGTCGTCGGACCAGTCGAGTTCGTAGATGGGCTTTGTAGCCCTACATTTAGGGGTGGGGGTTCAAATTAAGGGGCAAACAAAATATTTTGAAACAGCTAATGTGATATTCGATTATGGGGTAAGAAGACATGCTGAGCACGATGGTGAAAACCATTTTGTCATCGGACAAGCAGTTCGCCCGGAATCCGGCCAAAACCGGAAAGTTTGTTGAAAGTAAAAGTTTTATTTGAAGTTGATTAGATGTTCGATTTAGGGGTAGGAGAACATGCTGAAGACGATGGTGAAAACTGTTTTCTCGACGGACAAGTATTTCGCCGGAATCCGGCCCAAACCGGAAAGTTTGTTGAAAGTAAAAGTTTTATTTGAAGTTGATTAGATGTTCGATTTAGAGGTAGGAAGACATGCTGAAGACGATGGTGAAAACTATTTTCTCGACGGACAAGTATTTCGACCGGAATCCGGCCCAAATCGGATAGTTTGTCAAAATTAAAAGTTTATTTGGAGTTGATTAGACGTTCAATTTAGGGCAAGAAGACATGCTGAAAACTTATGTGAAAACAATTTTCTACCCGGACATATAGTTCGCCCGGAATCCGGCAAAAACCGGAAAACTGTTGGAAGTTAAAGTTTTATTTCTAGTTGATTAGATAAGCGATTTAGGGGTAAGAAGAGATGCTGAGTCTCTGTATGACAATCATATTTTACCCGGACATATAGTTCGACCGGAATCCGGCTGGAGTCGGAAAATTTGTTATAAGTTAAATTTTTATTTGAGTTGATTAGATGTTCATTACTGGGGAAAGAAGATACCCTGATTTCGTCTTTGAGCTTTCTTTTTTCGTCGGACAAGTAGTTCTGGAGTTCGGCCGAAACCGGGAAATTGGCAGAAGTGGCAGGAAGTTTTCGTCAAAACAGATGTGACTTATAGGGGTAAACACATGCTGAATCCATATCTGAAAGAGTCTGGCGATGACTGGATCTGGCTAAGACAAGACCCAGTTGTCTGGATCAGATATTGAATTTTTGGGACCCCATCGAAACCTTTGGTCTTTTTACACCAAGCACTTACTAGCACTTCTCTTTGGGCAATTTTTTTTAGCGCCTGCGCTTTGTTCAGGCTTGCGAAGAAATCAGATTGGCAGCTTCGAGTTGAGTTGACCAATCAGCTTCTGACTCCTTTCTACTAAAACAAGAGCTGGAAGCTAAAATGGCACTTGCAAGGCTGGGTCAGATGGAAGTGATGGTCAAAAGTTTCGTCCTGATCACTCCACTCTATCTGTGTCACAAGATGTCCGGTTCTCCCCTCCGACTCCCCCCCCCTTCCAGTTCGTCGGATCCGGTCCAGAATAGAAATGGGACATGCTGAGACATGAAGTCTTTCATGATATCAAGTTTAGTTAAGATCTGGTAACCCGTTCGAAAGTTATGCATGATACTAATTTCCGGATTCTGCCGTCTCCCCCTCCCCCCGCGATAGTCAGATCGGGCAAGTGACTGTTTCCAAGTTAATCTGGTCGGGTTCCTGAGATGCCTGCCAAGTTTTATCGTCCTAGCCAACCTGGAAGTATATTAACTACGGATCGCCAGAATTCCGGAACCCCCCTCTGCCTCCCCCCACAGTGTCCGAATCTGGTCCAGTCCTGTCAGTGATGTATCTAGAGCGTGTGCTTGTTCTTCGCACCAAGTTTCATCCCGATTGCTCCACTCTTGAGAGTTTCACAGGATTTCCGGTTCTCCCCTCCGACCCCCCCCCCCCCAGATTCGTCGGATCCGGCCTAGACTTAAAATGAGACATCTAAGACACGAGATCTTTCCAGATATCAAGCTTCATTAAGATCCAATCACCCGTTCGAAAGTTATGTATGCCCCTATTTTCCGGCTTCCGCCACCTCCCTCCACGATGTTCGATTCGGGCAAGTGACTATTTGCAAGTTAGTTTGATCGGGTCCCTGGTACGCCTGCCAATTTTTGTCGTCCTAGCCCACCTGGAAGTACATTAACTACAGATCGCCGGAATTCTGGACCCCTCCCCCCCAACTCCCCCCACAGTGTCCGAACCCGGTCCAGTTCTGTCAGTGATGTATCTAGAGCTTGTGCTTGTTCTTACCACCAAGTTTCATCCCGATCGCTCCACTCTGAGAGGTTCACACGATTTCCGGTTCCCCCCTCCTACTCCCCCCCAAAGTCATCGGATCCAGTCCGGACTTGAAATGAGACATCTGAGACACGAGATCTTTCCAGATACTAAGTTTCATTATGATCCGATCACCCCTTCGAAAGTTATGAATGCCCATATTCTCCGGATTCCCCCCCTCCCCCCCCCCACGATGGTCGGATCAGGTAGTTGACTGTTTCCAAGTTAGTTTGGTCGGGTCCCTGATAAGCCTGCCAAGTTTCATCGTCCTAGCGTATCTGGAAGTACCCTAACTCGCAAACACCGGACTAACCGACCGACCGACCGACGGAAATGTGATCGGTATATGGCACTTGGCCGGAAGGCAAGTGTCATAAAAAAGGTCAGCTCAGCAGAAAGGACAGAGTGACTTGGCCAGACTTGGGAGCAAAATACGCAACTACTGCCTCAGCATTATTGACGGTATATCTTGGTCCATCGGTGAAAATGAATTTTGGTCATTCTGCTGCAGTGAGCTTTCATGCCTTCAACCTTCACGGACTTTTTGTTTTGTTTTTCCTGTTCTTTCGCTGATCGCCCCAGGGGCAGAGGATGCCACCGACCGATTCAATGCCCCGGGGTTCGGAGCTTGACTGGCTTTATGAATCATGATAATGATTGTAATTGCTGGTAATTTGGATTAACGCAAGTAAACTAAAGGCCGTAGGGGTGCCCGGTTACTTAAATATTTAAAGTTATTTTCTGCCAAAATGAAGAGACATTAAGGAAACATTTTTTTTTTCAAATTTCAAATCAAATTTTTTGTTTAAATAAATTTTCCAGATCCCGACATTTCCTAACCTTGGAACAAAAGATCTATAACATAGTCTGTAACATATATGAGTGAAATAACAGATCAGAAATACCAACAGAAAATGGACTATCGGTCTGACGAATGGAAATCATTGCACAAGTTTTGGTTCCTAGTTGAGGTGTGGTAGAGCACACCCTCCTTGCAATTGCCCATTCTTTGTAGCATGCAATGCATTTGATGATGATGATGAAATTTTATTTACGCACTTTAGAAGAGGAAAATATATAGTACAGACAAATATATATGCTTTATGCCACTATGTGTCAAATCAAGATAATAGTATAATGTCAGTTCTTCTTGGGATCCCAAACGTAAGTGATGGGATACCTAAGACTTCTTAAAGTTGTCCGTCCGTCTGTCTGTTAGCACGACGACCCTCGAAGGGTTTGAGACATTTGAATGCAACTAGGATTGGACAGAAACAAGAAATTTCTGAGATAACTCCGATAAAATTTAAAAGGTGATGGAACTGTAGATAAAGAACATTCTGTAAACATTTGTGATCAGTGTCTTTTTGGGATTTTTTTGGAGATGAAAGTAAGGGCTGGATTTGGGATCATAAAATATTCCCGTCCGATAACTACTGAATGCAGTGAAATGTTTTGACGGGAACGGGGCGACACGAGTGACATCAAGTTGTTATGTTGGGTGGTACCTCGACATTTAGGGCTCTGGGGAGGGGGGCGTAAGTTGTGGACGGAAAAGTCTCTCTGAGCCGTTGTTGACGCTTCGTACCTTCTACACAAAATTTAGTGTTTTTTTTTGTTAGTTGCGTTTTTAATCGAAGTTTGAATTTTTTTTATAACTATTGAACTGATAGACAAAAATGCTCCTCAGCCGGGATTTGAACCCACGTCCTCTGCTTACAAGGCAGTCACTCTACCACTGAGCTACCGAGGAGCTTGTGAACAGAGTTCGCAAACCACTACAATAGTCTGGTAGAAGCCGGCCATAGGAACAGTGATCCGTCCGAAGGCAAATTTATCTAAACAGTTCACATCCCCATGTCACGAAAATTAACAATATAGATGGCACTTTACACAAGGGACTTGTACCGTGACCAATACCATAAACAATTTTTTGAATATATGAGACCCCGTCTTGTGGGTCCTGGTTTGTCTACGTGGCTCCGACAAGGGATTCCTAGACTTCTAAATCACTCAGCCCCTCGGTAGCTCAGTGGTAGAGTGACTGCCTTGTAAGCAGAGGACCTGGGTTCAAATCCCGGCTGAGGAGCATTTTTGTGTATCAGTTCACTACTTATAAAATGTTTCCATCTTAAGGGCGTTTTCCCCATTAAAATTATATATTTGGTCTTATTTGGTTTTCACCATGAGACCCGGTCGTGTGGTTACTGGTTTGTCTACGTGGCTCCGACAAGGGAGTCCTAGACTTCTAAATTATATTCGAAAAAATGTTTATGGTATTGGTCACGGTACAAGTCCCTTGTGTAAAGTGCCATCTGTATTATTGTTTCAAATTTCCTTCAAACTCAAAGGTCTCTATTTAAATACCGTTTTTAATCGCAGATCACAGTTTCTTTGTCCTTTAAACTCTGCCGTCGAACCTCGTGAGCTAGCAAGTTCAAAGTTTGCTTAAATCGTCGAAGAAACGTCAGCCGGGCAAGGATCGCCGGAGTCGTAAAAATACTAGTTAAGCAAACGGTGAACTTCGACGGCGTTCGAAAACGGAAATTAAACAACCGGCTAAGCCAACGACGAACAAAACTTCGATCAAAAATGCAACTATTTTCAGCTATTATTCTTTTCCAAATTTTGCTGCCGGTATCTACGAGCCAGAGTGGTCAGTTGAGGAAAATAGCCAAACAAAGTTGTGATTCACTCACCGGTCAGCGTCTCAGACTCGGCGTCGCCTTGGCCGATTCTTGCCTTGGCACGCTTCGCTGATTCTGCACTTCCGTCTACTCTTAAGCTTATCGTATCTCTTCTGTGCGTGTTCTTTACTGTTTAGGATTTAATGGACACCTTCAAAAACCTCTGTAGAACAGTGCGCTATAAGTGCACGGAAGTTCAGCTGTGCGGAACACACGTAGGACTTTGCACTTTGGCTACAAAGTGCTAGCTGCTTTGACCATGTGTTTTGATTTGACCTTATCAAGCCACCTTTCGACCGAAGGGTCCGCTGTCAAGCTTATCGTGTGTATTCTGTCCGTATTCTCTACGATTTAATATGCACCTAATCACGATTTAATATACACCTATAAAAAGAACGTTTGTAAAATTGTACTGTACATGCAAAGAAGTTCAACCTTGCGGAACACACGTAGGCTTTTGCTCTGTGGATACGAAGTTAGCTGCTTTGGCCTTGTGTTCTAAGACTTCATCTATCTAATACACAAATAAATTTACCGTAAATGAGGGTGCTGCTATTACTCCCCTGATCTAGGGTTCTAAGAACTCAAGCCCATATTTCGAAGCTATTTGAAACATTGTAAACTTCTTTTATACCATCGTTGTCGATATAGAAATTCCCGCGTAACTGCAAACTTTTTACCATTTTACGCTTGTGCAAAGCTATCCTCTGTTGCCCAGGACTTCCACGTTTTTGCCTTTGACCCTTTTTCCACTTTTCACTAGGGAAGAAGATTTTTAGACTCGAGTAGTATCTTTTTTGCTGTGTTTTCTTTGTTTTTATCTTGTGCATTTACCGTGTTATCTGTATTCCTTTTCTATTTTTGTACTGCCCTATTTACCTTTTCTTCTGTAGTGTGTTAATTCATTTGATCATCATCATATCCGCATGAAAGGAGTTCATACAGACATAATTCATCACATGAAATAGACTACTTACGAAACATACAAAAATAATGCAAACAAATTAAATTTTCCACTACTAAAATGATTAGTCAGGAAGAAATAATTTATTGGTTTTCTAGGGTCAGGTTCTCTAACTTAAAATAATGAAAATATTATAGAGATCGTTAGCTCGTTGCCCAAGTTGAATCTGCCGTGAAAGGTCACCTGAAGTTGTCCCTTACGTGCGGCTGAAGGGTTTCCAACTTAAAGGATAACTGAAAAGCCAATTTAGTTTTGTACCATTTAACTGAGCACACTGCATTATTTCGATTGTGTTAATGGATCCTTTTTATTTTTCACTACCTGCTCTAGTATGACGTAGAATACGGTATCTACGGCCGTCCTCACACCGCAAAATTCTACTATGACGCGGAAAATTTGAATCTCAGTACAAACGCGGCTTTTCAGTGGTCAGTGATCAGCTCCAGGATTTTTCCTCACATGATTTTTGTCAAGCATACAACACAAATACAAGTTACTACAAATCAGACAGGAAAATTCCACTATTTGAAAATCGGTTATTCGTGAATAGCTGAGCAACGAAGTAACGCATTTTCATTGGGTCTTCAAGCCTCTTCAAGTGAATAAGACATGAGTAACTAGATTCTTCTATTACATCTCTTTTCGGTTAAACTTTAATAACTTTACCCTGTCCTTTGCCATATCCTCCCCTCTTGTTCTCAATTGGAAGGCCCTGGGAAGACCTCTACCGACGCGACAAGCGGTTGCACCAGTCCCAAAATCACAGCGATTGTACCACTGCATGCACGTTACGAACGCCGTGGTTGATAAAGAATATCTTGTTGAACTTTTATTGCTTGTCTGACCGATAGCCTGCTGTATTTTTTTACGTATTTACGATTCTCGCATATTGTCTAATCAGTTATCTGGAACTATCAGGAGCGCAACGAACGCACCTAGAAGCTTAAATTGTTCAGTAGTTTGTTCTTCTTTACCCGCATACTCGAGAACACCTGTTTCTACTACCACCAGGATTGCTATTTCCCGAGGAATGAGAAATATGTCCCAGAAACTGTCAAATGTGTCGACAGGTCTAATTAGAACCGTCGATAAATTATGAAAGAGATCATGACTGTCGAAATTCATGCGGTGATTCTTGAAATGCCTAGCAGAATCTCTTAACTAGTAGTTGTAATTTTCTGTTAAAGAATAGTCACGTTTTAGTTACCTTTAAGTATGTGAGTGTAAGATCGAGAATTCAATAAATTTATTCAATAAATTTATTGAATTCTGAACTTGAATTTCTTGATTTTAAGTGATTATTAAATTGTATTTTTTTTCTACTCCTTTAAGTCGGTATCAGATGAAGGATTAATTGCTATTCTTTGAGCACGAGCTGACTTTGAAGCGTTTGTTCAGACAATGTTTACAACGGATACGTCAGCTACGATTCTTCACCAGCGATATGTCGGCCCTTCTTGGCAAGGGTCCTCGTCAGGTTGTCAATCCTCTGGTTCAACATCGGGGAAGGAAACAAACCTGTAATAAATAACTGAAGCTTCTACCGACTTTAAATATCTTATTAAAGTAAATTATCTTCAAATACCACTATAATGAAAAAACTAGTCCTGAGATTTAATTTTTAACACGGACGCTGTTTTTGCTGCACGATTGGGGGCGATGACAGGAAAGGTTTTTTTCTGCATTTTGGTCAACTTCAGTAAATATTATTTTATTAATAACCTCGTTCTACGTGTCTATTATGGAGTACTGGGCTGAATCTATTACTTTGAATAATTACTGCACGGAAAAACTAGTGCTTCCCCGAAGTTGAACCAGAGGATTGACAGCCTGACGAGGACCCTTGCCAAGAAGGGCCGTAATATCGCTGATGAAGAATCGTAGCTTGAACAAATGTTTGAAGAAATGGATTATATTACTTTTTGTTTAACTTGTAAAGTTAAATTAATCCAAACGAAAATCCGCTACAGATCGGAATTTTATCTTTTTAGTTTGCGAATGTAAGTAATGGAGCATTCGAAATCTATATGTATTTTTTTTATATAAATATCTGTAAACAAGACTAAACAAGAATGGAGTGAATGAATGAATAAATGGGTTCAGTCCAAGAAATAAATACAACCAACTCTTCAATGCTCAGCTAACCTGTAATGGTCTAAATAACCCTATAAAATCGACGATGACAAATTACTTGGAAAAACTAAGAAAAGAAAGAAAGAAAGGAGCTTAACTAACCCGGTCTGACCGTCTTCAGACACCCAGACAACTCTTAAACGAAACACACTGCTCCCCCCCCCCAACAACAAAAATGGATGATAATAAACACACGTCGGGACCGGGAAATTAAAACGCTGCGACCCACTTCTCCAGAAACCACCGATCAAGCACAGCCAGCGTTACAGCAGATCATTCGTTCCATACTTCGTTAAGCACCACAACCTGGAAGCAGAAAGCAAACAAGATCATGACACAACAGTGGAGAGAACCCAATAGTGTTTATAATGTGTTTATTTCGATAATGTGTTTATTTTGTGCTTTTATTTAACTTTCTGACATCCCAGGCTATTTTAACGAATGTTGGGGAAAATGAAATGATTCTGACTCTGATTATGAAAGCATCGAATTCATAATTAAACAAATTTAAAAAATACGTTCACGCTACAAAAAATACCTAAGGACGTGTGCTGCTATTATTCATTATTTACAACTTCATTATATACAGCTCTCCACCGACTCCATTATTAGGCTACTAAATTTTTTTTGTAATAATATGAGGCTGTAATAGTACTTTTCCGTTGGGTTTTCCGAAAAGAAAAAGGTCCACTTTCTCCAGCGAGTATGACAGTTCCTGGTTGGTCGCATGCGAGGTGTCTGTACCGCCCGTTTCCGCAAGGATTCACTTGTCATTATTTCGTTTCTTTCCTGTTTCACACGGACCGATTTTTTTTTTTAATTTCTGTTTTTGAGCGAAAGATCATAATTTGAGTTTTCCGCTCTTGAATTTTTCCGTGCAAATGCGTGCTTTATTCGAGCAGCCTTCTACCCAGCTTGAATGATGTATTTATCCGGTTTTCGCCTTCTAAAAAAGTGCGCTTTAAGCGTCCCCTTGATTGCACCATCAAGGGCAGTTGATTATACAAATTATGCGTTTAATTACAAGCGTGTGGGTTCTTGTTAGTCGAATATTCGGGCTTCCCGATGTCCGGCAAGCTTAAAGACGGACTGAAAATACGCAGTTTCCGCTTAAACCTAAATCTACTCTTTGTTTCTTAATAGCCTACATGCAAACTTGTTCTTCCACTATAGTGTCATAAACAGTGACAAATTGCACACACATTCACTTTCTTCATTTCGGCGCTGTCACGCATTAAGGGGTCAAGCGACATTTTTAAAAATGTTCAGAAAAAAAAACATTTGAAAATCTATTTTTCAGCCGATCTTGATGTTTTTATGTCGACTAACATCTTTCTTTACAGCGGATAGAAGAAAGGAACATTTAAGAATTTTGTGTTTACCGATATACTAATGATTTTCATGAGCTTAACTCCTTTTGACTGTTGCTTAGCTCTTTTGACCGTTGTCGTGGCGGTTAGATCTTTTGAGCAACTCGTGTCTTTTCAGTCGCTCAAGAATTTACAGTAATGCAGGACCTAAGATTAATAGCCCAAGTATCAGTATCTCATTTTCACAAAAACTGTCGATTGACCCCTTAATGCGTGACAGCGACGATTTGTTAATTGGGAAGTCGCCATCCCCTTTGCTCATTGCTAGCTGTCAATCCATTATGCAGTTCCGCCACGTTTTTATTCTAAAATTCATTCCATCGATCATCTGTGAATAATAGTAACATCAGTAGGTAGTGGCGAGTTTTGGATATCAACCTGTAAATACTTCACCTCATGACTATTTTTCTTGTCTCTTCTCTTGTTTTCTTCTCTTGTCTCATTTTGTGGTTTGTTTAGTGGTTTCACATACATGTGAGACAGTTATAGAGATTTGGCACTCATAATTGACGACTTTTCCCTTCCCTATACAAACTTTAAGTTTATCAAAAAAACATAATAAAAACAAAAAGAACTGGATCAAAAAACTTTACTCCTAAATTTTCATATAAAGCGACTCCCCGTTCCACATTTAAGCGGTATTGTCTCTTTAAATGCAGCCCTAGTTTCCGACCCCCACCGCGTTCGAATACCCGAAACCAGTTCAGCCTGTAACACCTACCAGACCTCCACCATCCATAATTTCTAGATTTTCAATTATAACCTTATCCTACTCCACATTAGAGTTGTAACTGCCTATTTAAATGTCCAAGTTTCTTATCCTACCATCTTTGAACACCTTTCAACTTCCCCATACAATACGTCGCATGTTTCCGACACCTAATTAATATTTGTACATTTTCGGATTAAAATACTGACATTCTGTATTTGCAATGTAACTAGCAGCAAACTGTCGCTGTAACTATCAGCTGGCTTTTTTACTAACCTTTTACCACTTTCTTTAGCGTTTCTCGATAGTGTCAAAAAGGCCAGGATCTGAATTATTTTTGATTAATTAGGAATTACTGCTGTAAATGCGATCAAAGGCCTTTGACATTGTGTCCTGCCAGAGACTGTGGTACCGTTTGTTCTCTGAGGCTGTGAAAAGACTTTTCTCACGATTCTGGTATAATTGACACTATAGTTGTATTTTGATACTACTGCACTTTTGTTCATGAAAATTGCTGTCGAGTCGGAAATCATAAAAAAAAGGGAACAAAGGTGACGTTTCTGCGGTTTTTCTGAGTCACTGACTCTCTGTTTAGAATACATAGCATTTGCTCATTTGAATGGCTTCTTAAGTGGAAATGTTATTTTTGTTCCGTTACTGTAGTGAAGAGGGGGCTAGTAGTTATTTTGTCCTGTTCGATGTTTTCGCTTTTGTTACTCAACTACATAAGCGGGATATCAATAAATAATTGTTAATATTACTGTTATAAATTTCTTGCGGCCAGAAATTGTAAAGGTCGGTTATTGTAGTTTATTTACTCTACTTCCTAAACTGACGAGTTATCATCACGTGCCCGAATGTAAAAAGAAGCTAGAGTACTGGGCTTTCACCTTTTTGATGTATATATATTATTATTATTATTACATAGTAGTTATAGCTACATACCGATCACTTTTCGGTTGGTCAGTCGGTCTGTCGATCCACTGTTCTCGAGTTAGCGTACTTCAGCTAGGACGATGAAACTTTATTAGGAACCCGACCAAACTAACCTGGAAATAGTCAGTTCCCCGATCCCACCGCCATGGGGGGAGTGGAAGGAGGGGGAATCCGGAGTCTTGAGGTTTGCGTAACTTTGGAATTTGTGATCGGATCTTCATGAAACTTGATATTTGGAAAGACCTCATGTCCCAGATATCCTGTTTCAAGTCCGGACCGGATCCAATGAATGGGGGGGGGGTCGTAGGAGGGAACCGGAAATGTTGAGACACGCTTAGAGTGGAGCGATTGGGATGAAACTTGGTGGGAGGAACAAGCATAAGCCCCAGTTACATCAGTGACAGAACCATACCGGATTCGGGCACTGTGGGGGGAGTTAGGGGGTCGGGGGACCGGAATTCCGGTGATCGCGAGTTAACTTACTTCCAGATTTTCCCTAACAAAAAAAAAACGAAAAACCATTGGACATCAGTAACCGAGAATGCGTAAAACTGAAACCAACATAATGTAACATCTTTTCGTGATTATAAACGATGGTGTAAATGTACGGAATTCTCTTCTGGAGAGGATGAGGGGCTCCAAAAACCATTTAATTTCTAAAAATGAAAAGTTATTGGAGAAACCTTACATTGTGTTCCTTTTTGAGAGGTTTGGGGGGCGAAGTATTTGAAGTGAGTTGAATAAAATGATCAAACACTTTCTTCTCAGGCCTTTGGTTTCGAAGAAACACCCATAGGCGGGAGTCCTGCCAAGTTTGTTTTCTAATCGATTAGCAATTGTGATAATTAAAGCTTCCCAATCACAGTCGGAGTGGTTAAGATCAGCTATTAGCGGCAGGCTTGGTCACGCGATGGGGTGCCAATGCGTGATCCAAGTGAGTCACAGGAGGGTCTGGAAAAAGGTTTTAGTGGCGTGTCTAAAATAGACAATCCACTATTGCAACCGCTGTAGCCGGTTTCCGACCCACAGATTCATGTAGACTTCATAACTAGTGAACTGAGATACTGCAGCAGGGGCCGGAGTTGCAGGCGGATTACTATCATCAGTATTTGAAGTAAACTCTACTAGGAGTTATGCTTACTTGTTTGCTTGCAGCACAGAGGGGGGGGGGGTGCAAGCCTCCCAGACTGTTTGAAGTTTTCACCGATCTTAAAACGCAAGCGTCTCTTTTTATTAACTTATGGTCTGTTTGGAATCTTTCTGTGGCAAATACCAGCTATCTTAGTTTGCAGCGAACCTGGCCGTATGCAAAATAATCTTCAGAGCAATGCATCAGACCAACCGTTGTTAACTTTAGGCTCCCCTTGCGTTATATCCCCAATGACCGGTGTTAACCGACTCGGTAAAAAATTGACTTAACAGTATAGGGGTTGCTGGCGGTCTGGAAAGCTCCGCTGGCTTATCCGCCATGTTTTCATGCGATTGTGGCTTAAACTCGCTTCGCTTTCCGAGGTTGTTCTAGCGCTCCGCTAGTTTTGGACAGTGAATCCGTTGCGTACATGGAAAGAGGATTTGGCAAGCCGGCGAGAAGTCGGAAAGGTGCAACGACTTTCCGTTTGTTCTGGCTCTCGGCGGATTCTCGTTTCACTTTTTGGAAAGTACTGCTTTGCTTTCTGGCGTGAGATCGTAAGATGGCTCTGTTCCAGCTTCGCCAGGTCTTTAATGATTTTTTTTCTACTTTAAACATAACAGTTTTCTGGATCGCTACGTTTCTCGTAAACCGCTTTGAGACCGCAGACCGAAGAAGTGCGCCCACAACTTGGGTCTGGTCTGGATTCTGATCTTCAAATACAATTTTTTGGCAGTCAACAAATAACAGTAGAACTTGAGTTGAACTTTCCCAAGTCATGATAGGCGTCTGTGCCTGGGAGTGCAAGAACGCGGAGTTCCTTGTGCATGAAAGGGACCTTGGACTTTGAAAGGGGTAACACTTGTATCTTGAATTTTTATTCTGCTGAAAAAAATGCATCATGAGGTACAGAATTAACAAGTGACAACTCTGATCCTCAACTACTTAAGACGAAACGAAAATACAAAAGACGAATACAAAAATCCCACTTCAACTTTTTCACTTCGGTCCATCAGCAGGTTAATCGCGACACGAGATTTTTGGGTCGAATCTAAGTTGTATCGTAATTCCATACAAGCGTCACGTCACACCCATCTGATCTGTTTTACCTCAGAAAACGAAAAATTGTAGTTTGTTCCTACCGGTAAGTTAATATGTATATAAAGAGCCGAGCGCGTTTACATTTATACAACGGCCTAGAGACAATCAAATCCTCTGTTGGGTCCTAAACCGCACGACGTCACGACTGCATGGAATTCCGATACAATTTAGTCGACACGGATTTTTGGGATCCCAAAACGTAAGTGGAGGGATACCTTTGACATCGCAAAAGTTGTCCGTCTGTGCGCACTATAACTCATGAAGGGAAAGAGGTATTTTGATGAAACTTGTTGTGAGGATTCTTTGGGTCAAGAGTAAGGTCGAGTTCGTAATTGGGTCTGTAGCCCTACATTTAGGGGTGGGGGTTTAAATTAAGGGGCAAATGAAAGATTTTTAAACAGATAATGTGATTGTCGATGATGGGGTACGGAGACATGTTGAACACGATGGTGAAAACTATTGTATCATCAGACAAGTAACTCGCCCGGAATCCGGCCAAAACCGGAAAGTTTGTTAAAAGTAAAAGTTTTATTTGGAGTTGATTAGATGTTCGATTTAGGGGTAAGAGGACATGCTGAACAGTTATGTGAAAACAATTTTCTACCCGGACAAGTAGTTCGCTCGGAATCCGGCCCAAACCGGAAAATTGTTAAAAGTTAAACTTTTATTTGTAGTTGATTAGATATCCGATAGGGTAAGAGGAGATGCTGAATCCATGTGTGACAATCATTTTTTTACCCAGACATATAGTTCGACCGGAATCAGGCTGGAGCCGGAAAATTTGTTATAAGATAAGTTTTTATTTGAACTTGATTAGATGTTCAGTATTGGGGAAAGAAGATACGCTGCGTTCGTTTTTTAGCTTTCTTTTTTCGCCGGACAAGTAGTTCCGGAATTCGGCCGAAACCGGGAAATTGGCAGAAGTGGCAGGAAGTTTTCGTCAAAACAGATATGACTTATAGGGGTGAACACACATGCTGTTATAAGATTTGTTATAAGATAAGTTTTTATTTGAACTTGATTAGATGTTCAGTATTGGGGAAAGAAGATACGCTGCGTTCGTTTTTTAGCTTTCTTTTTTCGCCGGACAAGTAGTTCCGGAAGTTTTCGTCAAAACAGATATGACTTATAGGGGTGAACACACATGCTGAATCCATATCTGAGCTTGGTTTTCAGTTGATTAGCTATTTGCCTTAATCTGTTTCTGAATTTGAACAGTAAAAATGTTCAACGAGTCTGGCGAAGACAAGACCGAATTGTCTGGAACAAATATTGAATTTATGGGACCCCATTGAAACCTTTGGTCTTGTTGACTGAGACAGCAGATCCGCACCGAGTCCCCTCTAACTCCGCCAACGGGGGTTGGTTCCAGATCTGAGCTTAAAATGGCACCTGCTAGGTGGTGGGCACTTAGTTTGTGTCACTGTAAAGCCTCACTGGGCGCCGGCTGGATACCGTGGGCATTGGGCATTTCCTGCACATCTGTTACTAGGATGAGCATCCCCTCGGGCCCTTGTAGAGCACATACTCTTACCATCAATCGAGTCTTACCTTTTATTTATTTATTTATTATTACATTTGGCGTTAAGCTTTTAGCTTGTCGCCACTACTACATAAGTACAAACAGATCAGATACACTTTACACACAGAAACCTTCACACTATAAAAGTAAAAAAAAATTCAGACTACAAGAGCAACTGAGTAAAATGGTGTGTCGACTATCCCACGCTTACACGTTTGGATACTATCTGAATCAATACATTCTGCTGGCAAACTGTTCCACGGCTCAGTTACCCTATTGACGAATGAACACTGACCAATTTTCTTACGTGGCTTCGGAGGGTACAGTTTACAAGGGTGTTTGCGAGTTGCATGGTAGCAAGAACAAATAAAGAGTAAGAACAATGGTCTCTCGTCCATCCACCGACTATAAATGTTCCGACAACAATGAGCGGAGGTGGACCCATTTCTTGGTCGCCCGTGTATACTCGTTGGTCTCCGACTCTCCGCCGTTAAGTCATTTACGAAGAAAACAACGTAGCCACTAGCGAGGCGGATGTTCTGGCCTGTTCACACGGGAAGGAAACAGCGTTGATTTTGTTTGAGTAGACGCTGGCGTCTGATTAGTGAATATTAGTGATGCGAAAAACAAAAAGCGAACTTGACGATGGTCATTCATAGTCGCTTTTGTTACACCATGACCATACGTATAAAGATTTAATCCCTTGTGACATTCCCTTTTTATGTCTCTCGGGAGAACCATACAATGCAAACCGGGATTTGAAGCACACTCCCTGAAGTCATGACCAGGGGCGTCGCAAGTGCATTTTCGGTGGGGGGGTGCAGAGCCAAAATTTTACCGAATCTTTCAAAAATTTTACCGAATCCTAGAACTAAGAATTCGAGCTTTAAATTATGGAACAGAAACGATTACGTAGGAAGAGTAACAATAAAAGGCAGCATGAACGACGATAAGCGAACTATTAGGCGCCGTTTTGGCGATGCCCACATAGAGAATACGTTGCCGGGCATGATTGCAGTAACAGCTACTATCTATCATAGCCAACAGAAAATTAAATCGAGCGCCGCAGGCGAAAATTTTCGAAATCCATTTTTTTTTGTTTTTGTAGGCTAAAATTTAATTGCTTCTATTACAAATTCTATCATTTACCGTTGATGAAATACCGAGACTCTTAAGAAGTTCTAGAAAACGGATGGAGCGACGTTCCGGCAGCAGCAGCAACTGTAGTCTAGTCAATATACTACCTATGATAACATAAAGTGAGCGCCGCAGGCGACATTTTTTTTTGCTTTTTCCTGCCAAATTTAATTTCCATTCAAATTCTAGCTTTTAATGTTTCGAAATCTCAATCCTAAAACTGGCTTAAAACCCCCGTCAAATGACGCGCCCTTCCACAAAATAGAGAACATTACGAAAAGTGCTGCAGGCGGAATTTTCGAAATATTTATGATCAGATTTTCTTTTTGGGATCCGAAATAAAAGTAAGGACTATCGATGATATCGCAGATCATCAATTTTGTCTGCGACAAGTGCTTCACTCGACCTCTTCTGAATTTCGAGGTTCGTGGTAACTTCCGGATCCTGGCAATTACAACGAATAAGTTACCGAATCTCAGGTATTATACCGAATAAGTTTATACCGATAGCGTGTTCGGGATTCTGTAACCACCGTATCCCGGTTAGTATACCGAATTGTTTCGGTATCGAAAGACTACCGAACAATATTCATATTCGGTATACTTTCGTCGAAACTCAGGTCAGGATTCGTGGTTAACTTCCGAATCCTGGAATTACACTTAATAAATTACCGAATCCCAATCATGACACCGAATAATTCTGAACCAACAGCTTATTCGGGAGTCTGCTTAACTGCGGAATCTCCATAAATATACCGAATAGTTTCGGCATTGAAAAATTACTAAATGATTTCAGTAATTCTCTCACCAAATTCGTGATAACTAACGAATACTGGCAACTATACCGAATCCCGATCATTATACCGAAGAGATTTGTACAGATAGCCTATTTAGGAGTCTGTATATATCTACCGAATCGCCGTTAATCGAAAAAATACCGAACAATTTTAGTAAACTTTTGGGCCTCCTGCCCAAAATTTTACCGAATCTCAAAAAGGTGGGGGGGGGGGTGCTGCACCCCCCGCACCCCCCCCCCCCTTGCGACGCCCCTGGTCATGACCCATTGAGTTTCAACATCTGTAGTATTAACTTTGTCAGATGAGTGTAAACTAAGAGTAACGTAATTAAGGCTTTCGAGGATTACTGAAATTACCGAAATGGTAGAATAGCATGGAATAGTCAAAATAATACCAGTAGGTGAGTGTATATTTTGTGTTTTTTCTTCTTTTTTTTCCGAAATGTATAATTGTATACATTTCAGTTTAGTGAGTTAGATTTCGATTCAGTAGTTAATCGAAAGACACAAGTTCACCTCAACTTGGTCTATCTCGTTTGTCTTTTAGTTCACTAATTACAAATAATTCGATGTCAACGGTGTATTTTCCCATCAAAGAAAGTCTTTGGTTTTCGTACTGAGGCCTTGCCACATGGGTTCTAGTTTGTCTAGGACCCACATAGAAGTCCTAGTACGTTTCTGGTTAGTTTGTCAGAGTAGAAGCCTATTCCATCTGCGTAATATTTGTTCATTTCCACTTAGCCTATTAAACCTGAAACACGGCCTTTTTTTTTTAAAGAATCTGCCTGTTTTCATCTGATATTCTCATATGAGAGCAAATACCTGGAATGAAATTTATCTCTTCTTGTTCTGGATATTGACACTACTTAATTGAATTGATCCCGAAAAGATACAATTTACGTTACCATATATCTTACGTTACCTGTATACGGCCTTTGGGTTTTTCAATAAGATACATATACAGTTTGTCGTACTTTTAACTAAATTTGACGCATTTGTAAAATCTGCTTTGCATCAAATGGCAGTTTCTGTATATTTTGATATTCTTAGGAATTTTCTTGTCAACCCCCGAAAGCTTGTCTGAATCAATGAGCCGGCAACCGCTGTTTCAGCGCCCGCCCAGCCCAGTGTGAACAGGCTTATCACTGCTGCCTCCATTCGATTTTTCTTCCTCAGTGGTTTACTGCGTTACACCTTCTCTGTAGAGGTAACGACTTTTGATGTCCCGGGTAAGATCCACCTCCGCTCGTTTGCGTCGGGAGTCGACTCGTCTCAGCTTGGTTGTGTGACAGATATAGGGAGACAGCAGTTCTTGCTCTTATTTGTTCTTGATGCGATTGACGAGCGGAGGTGGATCTTACCCGGGACATCAAAAGTCGTTACCTCTACAGAGAAGGTGTAACGCAGTAAACCACTGAGGAAGAAAAATCGAATGGAGGCAGCAGTGATAAGCCTGTTCACACTGGGCTGGATGGGCGCTGAAACAGCGGTTGCCGGCTCATTGATTCAGACAAGCTTTCGGGGGTTGACAAGAAAATTCCTAAGAATATCAAAATATGCAGAAACTGCCATTTGGTGCAAAGCAGATTTTACAAATGCGTCAAATTTCGTTAAAAGTACGACAAACTGTATATATATCTTATTGAAAAACCCAAAGGCCGTGTACAGGTAACGTAAATTGTATCTTTTCGGGGTCAGTCCAATTAAGTGGTGTCAATATCCAGAACAAGAAGAGACAAATTTCATTCCAGGTATTTGCTCTCATATGAGAATATCGGATGAAAACAGGCAGATTCTTTAAAAAAAAAGGCCGTGTTTCAGGTTTAATAGGCTAAGTGGAAATGAACAAATATTACGCAGATGGAATAGGCTTCTACTCTGACAAACTAACCAGAAACAATTTTGAATTGAATTTTAAAAAAAAAACTAGGACTTCTATGTGGGTCCTAGACAAACTAGAACCCATGTGGCAAGGCCTCAGTACGAAAACCAAAGACTTTCTTTAATGGGAAAATACACCGTTTACATCGAATTATTTTTAAGTAGTGAACTAAAAGACAAACGACATAGACCAAGTTGAGGTGAACTTTCGTCTTTCAATTAACTACTGAATCGAAATCTAACTCACTAAATCGATATGTATACAATCGGAAAAAAAGAAAAAAAACAGAAAATATACACTCACCTACTGGTATTATTTTGACTATTCCATGCTATTCTACCATTTCGGTAATTTCAGTAATCCTCGAAAGCCTTAATTACGTTACTCTTAGTTTACACTCGTCTGACAAAGTTAATACTACATATGTTGAAACTCAATGGGTCATGACTTCAGTGAGTGTGCTTCAAATCCCGGTTTGCAAAGTATGGTTCTCCCGAGAGACATAAAAAGGAATGTCACAAGGGATTTCAATCTTCATACGTATGGTCATGGTGTAACAAAAGCGATTATGAATGACTATCGTCAAGTTCGCTTTTTTTTTTTCGCATCACTAATATTCACTAATCCGACACCAGCGTCTACTCAAACAAAATCAACGCTGTTTCCTTCCCGTGTGAACAGGCCAGAACATCCGCCCGCTAGTGGCTACGTTGTTTTCTTCGTAAATGACTTAAAGTGTGTAACGGCGGAGAGTCGGAGACCAACGAGTATACACGGGCGACCAAGAAATGGGTCCATCTCCGCTCATTGTTGTCTGAACATTTTTAGTCGGTGGATGGACGAGAGACCATTATTCTTACTCGTTATTTGTTCTTGATGGTAGTGAGTGAACTTGAAAAATCTGTTGGGGTACAGAAATTTTGCGATACAAAATTTAGTTTGAGAGTTGTTGTCCTGAGAAGCTTACATTTTATTGGTACCAATAACTAGATAGCAAAGTACAATTATCTCCTAAGGGCACTTTGCTCAACTTATCTTTTTATTGAAGGCGGTTGTTTATGCTCCACTTTTGGGCGCACTTCCAAGTTTCTACTGAATTTTTACGGTCCTTCATGAATTGTATTATTATTAAAGTTTAACTGAAAAGGACTGAGATATGACAATCTAATTACCCATCATTTGTTCACTTAAAGAGGCTTGAAGACCCGAAAAAAATGCGTTACTTCGTTGCTCCGCTTTTCACGAATAATCGATTTTGATACAGTAAAATTTCCCTGTCGGGCTTGTGGTACCTCGCTGTTTGCTGTGTTTCGTGTTTGACGAAAACGATCTACGAAGAAGTGTTTACAGAGTGAGCTCACCTCCAGCTTGCTCATCACTGGCCACTGAAAAGCCGTCTTTGTATTGAGATTCAAATTTTCTGTGACATAGTAGCCTGGAACGTTGTGAGGACGGCTGTAGATATTCTGAACGCCGATAGAGCAGATAGATAGAGCAAGAAGTTTCTAGATCAATCCGTACCGTTTATGGGCGCATCGTCCCCAACCGGGGACGCTATAATCGTAAAGCTTTGGGAAATTTGTACAGCACCTTCTGCGCTCCTTCTATACTATTTCGTTCTGGCGTCACTCATGTTCTGCGAAAGAAGGAGATTAAAAAGATGAGATCATGTTATTTTAAATATGCAAAGCACCTGCTCCACTTATCGAAATTATGTCATAACCATTCATTGACGGAGAAGTTCAAAATTCAAGATGCAAGTGCTACCCTTTTGGATGTTTCCTCATCGCTTTCAAAAATCATGGACGACAGGGCCTAACCAGCACACGACGTCGTCCACTGTTTCCTGACCGAAGATTGAAATTAAGTGTCTTTTTCTGTGTTTGTATGTGTTTTGTTTACTTTCTTCATTTACTCCGCCTTTCCGAAATGGCGGGTCATAAATAAAGTACTTATTACTTACTTACTTATAGTGAAAAATAGAAAAGTCCCTTAGCACAATCCAAATAATGCAGTTTTACGTTAAACGATACAAAAATAAGTTGGCTTTACAGTTGAACTTTAACAGTACAGTATATAGGGAGTTCTTCATAGCCTACATGCATGCATTTGTTATTGGCTTTAAGATGACAGTCGTTAAGTATCAGCAGGATCTTGGTACCCAGAGTATTCGTTATACACATTAGTTTCTTGCTATCTGCCCTTAGCGTTTTTGCCATTTTGGGACTCAGTTGCGCGTTTGGTCGTTAAAGACCGCGCTCTCTTGAGGAAATTTACATCACGCCTTATTTGGAAGCCAGTGTAATTAGCGAATTAAGAAAAAGAAGCGTAATTGTCACCTTTGTACCTGACTTTCTGAGGTATGGAAGAGGAACATGGCAACAGGTAATTGTGGGTAAATAATGGGACAAACAAGGTGGAGCTTTCCAAAAGCGGGAGTTGATAAGATTGAACGGTAAAGTCGGGTGTGGCTACGACGCACTTCTCTCACTCTCGAGCAAAAAGCAGCTTTCTGCGCTTACGTAGTCTAAAAAAATATTAGCGGTGCAAGAAAACCATAGTAGTGTAATTAAATTGGCCGCTGGTCAAACTGGTCACTTCCCTGTAAACTTGGGTGCAACTCCAAGCTAATAGTCTCCCGATCTTCGGTAACAAGACCAAAGGTTTCGATGGGATCCCAAAAATTCAATATCTGATCCAGACAACTGGGTCTTGTCTTAGCCAGATCCAGTCTTCGCCAGACTCCTTGAATATTTTTACAATTAAAATTCAGAAACAGATTAAGGCTAAATAGCTAATCACCTGAGAAAACCAAGTTCAGATTTGGATTCAGCATGTGTGCTTACCCCTATAAGTCATATCTGTTTTGACGAAAACTTCCTGCCACTTCTGCCAGTTTCCCGGTTCCGGCCGAACTCCAGAACTACTCTTCCGGCGAAAAAAGAAAGCTCAAAGACGAAAAAGACTTTCCCCAGTAATGAACATCTAATCAACTTCAAATAGAAATTTAGCTTATAGCAAATTTTCCGATTCCAGCCGGATTCCGGTCGAACAGTATGATTGTCATACAGGGACTCAGCATCTCTTCTTACCCCTAAATCGCTTATCTAATCAACTAGAAATAAAACTTTGAATTCCAACAGATTTCCGGTTTTGGCCGGATTCCGGACGAACTACATGTCCGGGTAGAAAATTGTTTTCACATAAGTGTTCATCATGTCTTCTTGCCCTAAATCGAACATCTAATCAACTCCAAATAAAACTTTTAATTTTGACAAACTTTCCGGTTTGGGCCGGATTCCGGTCGAAATACTTGTCCGTCGAGAAAATAGTTTTCATCATCGTCTTCAGCATGTCTTCCTACCCCTAAATCGAACATCTAATCAATTTAAAATAAAACTTTTACTTTCAACAAACTTTCCGGTTTGGGCCGGATTCCGGGCGAAATACTTGTCCGTCGAGAAAATAATTTTCACCATCGTCTTCAGCATGTCTTCCTACCCCTAAATCGAACTTTCAACAAACTTTCCGGTTTTGGCCGGATTCCGGGCGAACTACTTGTCCGATGACAAAATAGTTTTCACCATCGTGTTCAGCATGTCTTCTTACCCCATAATCCACTATCACATTAGCTGTTTCAAAATATTTTGTTTGTCCCTTAATTTGAATCCCCTCCCCCACCCCTAAATGTAGAGCTACAAAGCCCATCTACGAACTTGACTGGTCCGACGACCCAACGAACCCTCACACCAAGTTTCATCAAAATATCTCATTCCCTTCGAGAGTTATCGTGCTTACAGACGGACGGACGGACAGACGGACAACTTTTGCGATGTCATAGGTATCCCTCCACTTACGTTTTGGGATCCCAAAAAGAAGCTTTGAAATAGTAGGAAATGTTGTCCGGGGGAGACCAAATTGTCCCTCTTTGCAAGTTTTAGGATACCCCACTTCACTTCCTTCTAGAGTACAAGCGCGTTCGCATTTGAGGGTGAAATTTGTTTGGGATGGGTTGGTATTGCTTCCCGGTAGCCTGAAGTCTACGATCCCCAATCTCGTCATGGAAGTTTGTAAATGTGTGCTTAAAGCGGACTTCGAAAAGAGAGTTTAGTTTAGTTCGATTAAGGTGCAACAGTTTATTTTCTGTGACGTGGTACATGTCGGCAGACACCTTCAGTCTGTCCATGGTAATCTTGCCCCCAGCCCCCTTTCCCTCGTATCAAAGCTGAAACGAGATATTTATTTTCTGAATTCGTTTCATTTTTTCAGCTTTGGGATGTTCGGCGGAAGGGTTGTATCTACAACTACAAAGGTCATACACAGTCGGTCAGTTCAGTCAAGTTCAGTCCGGATGGCCAGTGGGTTGTTTCGGCGGGAGATGACGGGGCAGTTAAGGTAAGGTACTTCATGCCCTTTTTCATTAGCCTGTGTTTTAGTAATTACAGATAAATGCGCGATCTCGTATCTAGGTCCTGGTCAAAGGGGTGCCATATCTTTTAGGGGGGTGTCCAGATCTTTTAGTCCTGGGGCGGCAGTCCTAGCATTAGCTTATTGCCAGTCAATTGCCTAAAGTATTGCCCATCAATCGCAGCGACATAAGATTTGTATCGCCTGGATGTCCACATTGAATTTTCGCGAAAAATAATTAAAATAATTAAAAATAACCCTTAAAATAATCAAAATAATGAAAAATAATTAATCTTTATAAAAGTGAATCATCAAAAAGGTCGTCCATGTTGCTGTTGCGTGCATAAAATTGTACTGTCGCCCGATTAAACTTGAATTTCCCAAAATTGAAAATCGCCTGACGAAGCGACAGAAATCGCCGATATTGGCGACGAAAATCTCGGCGATGGCCGATATCGCCACAGTGTGAACCTAGGGTAAGACCCCAAGTCCCCAAGTCTAGGGCACTGCCATTTGGATCCTGAATTGCCGACGAGGCTCCCAGTTTGGAGTCCTAGACTTCTACATTCAATCCAAATAATTTATTTGTCAGCCAAAAATTTCAGTCAAAATTTAAAATTTTTTTTACAGTCAAAATTTATTTGGTGCAGGTAATTTGTTAGTCAAAGTTGTGCAGGACACGGTAGTGCCCTTCTTGAGAGTGTTGTCTTATGTTTTGTTTAAGCCCCGTTCACAAGCATGTCTAGCCAAGCACGAATGCCTAGGCACGTGCCTAGCATCAACGTTCACACCCGGACCTAGGCACAGATTTTGGGCCAGGCACGGAGTTCTAGGCACAAGACCTCGATGCCTATCTAAGCTTGGGTCCGCAGTATCTGGCTTGGCTAGGTATGCTTGTGAACGCGGCTTTAAAGTTCAATGGGCACATCAAACTACCCCAATCCCACTCTGTAACAACATAGGGACAATGCTTACCATTTCAAAGCGTAATTTTTTGGGCCAGTACCTTCTCAATTTACTAGCTTGGACAAAGATAAAAGTGGTGTTTCTTATAATACTTAATAGATCTTTATTTTATGCCTAAATCGGCTTGTATAACTCAGATTTGAATAGGTTATTTGTTTTTGAATGATTTTTGTAGCTATGTTATTTTTTATAAGCTTCTTGCATATTCTGGTACATTTTACAAAGCAAGCTAATCAAGCTTCACAACACTATTCCACAAAGAAAAACTTCTAATAGGCACTTTAAGCCATGGAACATCTGATGAAACACCAGAACAATCACTTAAACTGCATCTGCGGCTTTACTTTGGTGACATCTCAAATATATCTTTTTCTATCAAGCATTGCTGGGAGTTATTGAGTTTCCTGCCACGATATCCCAGCTCCTAAGATTTAAATTGCCGAAATGCCAAAGAGGTAAAGACAAGGATAACAAGAAACGGCCGATTTTCGTAGCGCCTTCTAAAGGAAGTCGGAAATGTTTATTTGTGAAGCATTTAATACAAAGTAAAGCATTAGAAGTGTCCAGTGTGCTCTAAGGAATGTTAAAATTAAAATGAGTTGAACTGAAGTTGAATGAGTGATATCAATTATCTTCCTTGACATGGGGATGTGAATTTGCCTTCGAGTGGGATCACTGTTTCTATGACGGCTTCTATATGACTATTGTAGAGGTTTGCGAATATGTTCATAAGCCCCTCGGTAGCTTAGTTGGTAGAGCAGTCGCCTGGAGAGCGAGGGTCCTGGGTTCAAATCCCGGCTGAGGAGCACTTTGTTTTTCAGTTCACTAGGCTACTTATAAACTGTGAAACCAGCTCTAAACACAAACAGACTTAGCCGATATATATATGAACAAAAAAAATCAAAAGGTTCAACATTTGACATTCTCTATTTCTTTCCAGAAATTGTTTTGAGATTTTTTTTAGATTTCTGCCGAAAAATCTGCAACATTCTTAAGGCGAAACGATGTGTTTGATCAGCAAAGACTAAGGGTGAATCTGAACATTGCAGATTCAAGACAGCATCCGAATAAACTCCTTTAAGAAAAAAAAGGAAAAATGAAATGATTCAAACCTAGAATGATAGTAGAATAAATTTCAAGAATAATAAAATATTGGACTAAAAGTAATGACTGTTTCATTTACTAGAGTCGTAACTATTGATGTTTGAAGGTCGCGAATCTCCTTTCCGGTTGCATGTCGAAAACCCCAGATGATAGATTTTGCAAACCTAACTGGGAGGTGAATGCCTCAACAATTACGCATAGCAGTGACTAAAAAAAAAGTTTCATGACTATTAGCATAAGAATCTCTGTCTTCTTTTGGGATGCCCAAACTTGGGATAGTTTTGGAGTCGACGCAGACGATGGTCCGTGCTTGAGATTCATTCAAAGCTTCTACAAATGTGGGTGGACTCTCTCTGTAAGGAAGTGCAGTGTTAGTAACCCTTTCGGACTGTTCGCTTTGTTCGTGTTACTACTTTGAAGTGACCTTGGTGTGTAGCAGTTTTTTTTTTTAAATTGAGAATATAATATTTTTAAAGCCGAAAGGCTCGAGGGGTCGACGACTCTAATTTTGTATGTACACCATTCCGGAATAACCTAATAATCCTGACCATTCCGGATTATTCCTAGCTATTCTGGATTATTCCTAACCCTCTGTATGGGATATAATTCCAGTTGAAATTAGAAATTCGAGTCATCTGGCATCCTTCATGGCTACAGTGAAGAGATTTTTCCTTGCAAAAGGATAGTAATGATGCGTGACTGTTTTGTGTAAGCAGAATGTGTGTTGTATATGTATGAACCGTGTATGAATGGCATGTAGAATAATATAAAAATATTGTTACCACATTATGTAGAATAGAAGACTGCCACCTAATAAAATGTAATCCAATCTAATATAATCCATTCCGGATTATTCTTGACCATTCCGGATTATTCCTGACTATTCCGGATTATTCCTGACCATTCCGGATTATTCCTTCGGGACGTGTACACCATTTCGGGAGAGTCGTCGACCCCTCGGAAAGGCTATAGAACAACTTACAACTTTTCGAGCAACTTTTTTGTTTGTCGTCGTAATATCGGGAAATTTAGCAGATGCTTTGTCGACGGTTTTTTGGCACTTCCTGGCTTTGCTTGTTATGCATAAAATTTAGTGTATAATGTTTTCAAATCACAACAGATTAAATCCCACGTGTTGTCTGTTGAAACCGCGCATCCTTGTGTTATCTGTAATGAAACTTCTGACGGTATATTTGTGAAGCCAGTCTTGTCTGGAGGTCGTCCATATTCTTAACGTCCCTGCTAGAGCCTGTTGTGGATAAGGAATCGCTGAAAAGAGTCAAAATAATTTGGTATATTTGAAGGAACTGTCTTACGTATATTACTAACGCAACCTACTTCCATAATTACTCTATGTATTTCTAAACCCGGATACCCCAATTTTGTGCGGTACATTCTAACCCTTCTGACGAAACCACGCTGATTTTCTCACCAGCCGTGTTTTGCTACCTTCGATAGGTATCACGCTGTCGAGGGTTGTCTGCGAGAAGTTTTTGTATCAGAAAAACCGTTTCTGTAAATTTTTTCCCTGTTTTTGCTACAAGTCAACGGGTCTCCGAAAAACAGTAAAAACCGTGGGTTATTTGTTGAAAGTACTGCCTAGTTTTAAAGTATGCAAATATTTTAAAATACTGTAAGTTGAAGTAAGTAGTGCGAGGGGTCCTTCAAAAACAATATACAGGCTCTTCAGTTAAACTTTAAATCTTTACCTCTTGACCACACTCGTGTCACTCTAGATACAATACTAACCGGCTCTACCGGACGTTCAGAGAAGTCATCTACGGGATTATATAAGAGCATTTATATTTATATAAGAGTATTTATATATTTTCTTATCTATTTTTCGGTAGAAATTGAGCGTCTTCATGTAGCTATTACTACACTTCTTATAGTGCAAGTTAGACGAAAATCGTATAGAAATCTTTACAGTGACATGCCCTTCGAATTGCGAGAGATGGTTGAACATTCATGGGTGCTGTTGCTTGTTGAGACGGTACTCGGATGAACTGTACTGATTGATATTCTCAAAGTCACTGAATGCCCAACAATAAGACGCCCATTACTCTTGCGATGTAGCTTTCGAGCCGGAAATAAAAGTCATTTATTTTCGTAACTAATTACAGTAAGTGTTCTCAGGCATGAATGAGTATTTGAAAGTTTATTTGTCTTCAGTTAGAGTCAGGCTGCAATCTGCACAAGAATTGTAGATAAAATAAGATATGCGTTGGTCACTGACCTCTTTCCGCTGACGGACTCGCCATAGTTCAGATTCTCACTCTCGAGCTGTTCACGGAAAGACGTGGAACCGCTGTACTATTTATTGAATGAAGTGAAGTTTAAATTTTCATTAAAGGACCCGTCATACCTACTGTGCCAGCGCATTCCTGAGTTAGTGCAATTTTGACGAAGGGTGAGAGATTTTTAGGGGTACTGACAGTTGGAATATGTGTTGTGATTTGTTCTGTTTTTTTTTGTGTGTGACAATAATCGCAAATTTGGTTTATAACCATGATAGTCGATTTTTACAATCAACTTTCTGTCTATCTATCTATCTATCTAACATACTTCCGTGATTGCATCCATGACTTCTTACTTCGGAGACCCAAATTTCATCTCGAATTTCAAATGTTGCATTGCAAACCCGCTGACGACTCCTCACTGATTTTCACATTTGCCGCGTTTCACTATTTTCCATACCTGTCATTCTCCCGACGAGTGTTCGGGTATCGTACTACTGGTGCGCAAAACCGGTTGTCTGAATTTTGTCTTGTTCCGGCTAGAAATCAAAGGGCCTGGAGAAAAGCTTATAACACCCAAAGCCGTGTATAATTTTGTTAAAAGCAGAGCCTAATTTTACCTTTCCGGAATTTTTGGTATTCTGGGGCTAAAAGATTTAAAACGTATCAGAACTTATTATTTTAAGTATTGTAAATTTCTCTTGTACCTTCTTAGACGTTATAGGAATTCCCGTATAACTCCAACTTTTTTGCCCTCTGACCCTTGTGCAAAGTTATCTTCAATTGCCCAGGACCTTCACGTTTTGCCCTTGACCATTTCTCCGCACTCCATCTAGGAAGAAGATTTTTTTAGACCCGATTAGTCCCTTTTCTTTTCTTCTTTTAAATGTTTATTTTTTTATCTCATGCATCTACTACATTATTGAAAGCTCAATGTAGCTTTCGTTAATAAAATCATCATCATCATCATCAGTATAGATAGATCAGTGTATTTCAAAAGCCCAAGGGCCATATACAAAAAAAAAGAAAAAGAAAAATATAACTTAAACAATCAGACTCCTTCTCAATTCTAGACATTTGTCTATATACACGCCCACTCGAGTAATAACGGTAGGGTTAGTATTACTAAAAATTTCGGGAAGTGACAAAATTACACCATCTAGATAAATTTTTCTTTAATCAGAAAGCTTCGGGCATCTACGGAGGGAATGGTCCAAATTTTCTTCCTCCTTCTCACAAAGTGGGCAAGCATACCTCCCATCAGGAACCACACCAGATATGTTTCCTTTGAAACTGTACTGAAGAAAATACAGACCCGTGCAGTTTTATCCGCGCTTAGCTTTGATGATACACACGAATCTCCGAAATGGGAACGGGTTGAGTGAATCAGTAGTATAGGTTTGACGGGTACATATGTCGGCCCCACTAACAGCGTGGGGGGGGGGGGGCAGGCGAAGGGCTTTATCCCATACTTTTATGTACATAGCCTATATATATTGAACATAATGACTAAACACCGAAATCCATTGAGGTTCGTTTCTTAGGGTCCGGTAACAGCCTGACGAGGACCCTTGCCTAAAAGGGTCAAAATGTCGCGGACGAATTTTGTTAGCTAACTTGTCGTTTTTAGCCATTGTTTAATATTTGTTTCCCAGTCAGCTTCTGCTCAAGGATCGTTTACTTTTATACCCTTTTGCCCTAATCTGACTGGAAAACATATACTAAAACGGGTATTCAGCTACGATGCATCGACAGCGATATTTCGAAATTTTTTTCGTTTCTAGTCATTGTTTTGACATATTTGCTTTTTCAGGTTTGGGACATCAGGGCGGGAAAACTTCTCGCAGAGCTTCTTGAGCACACGAGTCCCGTGACCAGCGTTGAGTTCCACCCCCACGAATTCCTCCTAGCGTCAGCATCAACCGACCGGCGAGTCCTCTTTTGGGATCTGGAAAGTTTTCAGCTCATCTCTGCCGCGGAAAAGGCGGAGGGGGCGATTCGTAGCATAGCGTTCCATCCGGAGGGGGACTGCCTGTTCAGTGGCAGCCAAGAGGGTCTGAGAGTGTATGGTTGGGAGCCCTGTCAGATTCTGGATACAGTGCCGCTGAGTTGGGCGCGATTGTCCGACCTTGCGACGACTTCGTCGCTGAAACAGTTGGTAAGTCGTAGGTTTGTAAATGTAAAAATAACACATATTGAAAAAATATGACAAATCTCGCAGTGGACGATGAAAGTGATGTTACAATAAATCTGTGTTACGTGTGGCCTGGGGTTAGTGGTGGTCAGGTCCGTATGCAGGAATTTATTTGGGGGGGGGGGGGGTCTACCCGCGGCTCGGACCTAATCCCTACCAAGCAGTAGGACAAAAACATAGAGCGGAGGTTAAAGCCTATAAAAACGATTATTTGTGTATGTTCCGGGGGGGGGGGGCGAGTATCCCCCCCCTCCCTGGATACGGCCCTGGTGGTGGTTGTGGGTGCCCCTCGTTGGCCATAAGTTCAGTGAATAAATAAAGACTTTTTATTAAAAACTATTTTACTATGGACGGTGGAAAAATGCAGAAATAATAAATACACTATTCCAGCTATTTGTCGAGCAAACTGCTGATTCACATATCTCATTATTTAAGTTGTCACATTACTACTTACAACACCTATTACCACTGAATTTATTATTGTGTTTAAGATATAGTAACTGAAAAAAACAAATCTGAATGGGCAATCTTTAACTTGTCTGTCTGCCTATCCTTCAAAATATAAATTATCACAACGACTACCGCTACCGCTTTATTTCGATTAATACCACTCAGTTCAGAATCAGGGGCGGATCCAGAGGGGGGGCGAAGGGGGCGATCGCCCCCCCTAGACTGGCTGTAAATTTTGTTTTGTTTTACTGCACTTACGGAAGTCTGCATTAACGCATGTTCTAACTAATGTAACTAGACTCTAAAATCTTTTTACAAGTGGAGCCAGGAGCTTGAATTTTTCTTGTAAACAGTTGTCAGTTGATCAAGTAAAGTTTTTACCATTATTGTAATATATGAAAACCACATTTTCGTTAAATAAGAGACCGACAGGGACACTTAAAACGCGAAAAAAATTAGCCTTGTGGCCGACAAAAAGGACACTACCCCCACTCTTTTCGGTAAGAATCGACCCCCCTAGAACGGAAGGCTGGATCCGCCCCTGTTCAGAATTCATAATATACAATTAATAAGGATCATAATAAAATATTATGGGAGTCTAGGCTGTAGGGTAGGGTAATTGGAAATCGATAGGCCTTTATTGGGATATAGAAAAAGGTTATTGCATTTCTACCTAATTGTCTTGAGATATTTTTCCGGCCGAATTGTAGCATCTGGCCAAGAAACATTCCGGCTCCAGAAACATGACACGGTCTTAAGCTAACTTCCTGAAAGTAAAGGCTCTTTAAGGCTCTTTGTTTGTCCTCATCTTACTAAGAAGCCGTAGGAAATGTAGATCAGATGCCTGTATGCAACGCGGGATGCCAAATGAATTCTAGATGCGACCCATTTTTTTATTCGACGAATTAGTTTAAATATTCTTGCTATTGAAATTGAATTATTGTCAAGGTCTTGGGGGTCAGTCCCCGCTCCAAGCGTACTTGTGGCGACAGGAATTATTTCGAAACGGGAGTGTTGTTTTATATAGTCGTTCCGGACTGCAAAACAAAAATAGAAAAAAACGAGATTTTTTGGTTATATCCAATGCACATTTGCACGAAACTAGAAGAAAGGTCTTTTAGCTAAGTGCCGTTATTTCCTGTAGCCTGCCTATGGCCTACTGTTGGTTTCCGAAAAAAGGTGGTTTCAGTCAATCTTTAGTGTACAAAAATATTTCGTACGGTATTATCAACAAACCGCATATGTTTTCTCTCGGCAGGCGTACTATATAAGATCACGCTTTTATATATTCAAGAATTCATTATTTCCACAAAAACAAAAATCGAAACAGTTTAAACACTAAACTTAGAAAACGAGAATTAATTTTCTTAAAAATCGCGTAAAAAACTTGCCAAGAAGGGAACAAAAGTTCTCTCGTACCGCGCGTAGGTTGTACCTATGGGTTGGATGACGGATCTTAGGAACTGGTTGCGCTGCCATTCTCTGTGGCCTTATACGGTCGGGAATGTGGAGAGGGGGAAGTATGTGACGAAGTAAGGGATCTTCCAGTATTTGGCCACCAAAGTTCGTTGAACATTGGCGTCTACGGGTTGACAAAGATGTGAGGGCAAAGTGCAAACTCGTTAAGAGAAATGTACGGGATTTTAGGTGATTTTAATATTAGTAGTTGAGAATGGTACTGGATCCTCTCGAGGCGAACAGTATTCGAGGGAAGGGCGAATGAAAACAAGATATATGCAAAGGAGGGACCAAGGACCTAGCCCATAGAGATAGATGCTTGTAGGAGGTTATATTTTTGCCTATTTCGGTTTGACTTATGTATCTGCCATGGCAGTTGACTCTTACAGTTTAATGGAATAGGCCTGAGATCCGACATGATAGTTGCTCTTCAATCATTTATTTAAATAGGCCTGAAAGCCCGATACAAATGCGTTACTTCGTTTATCCGCGATCCGAAGATAATCAGTTTCATCGAATGAACTTCTTCTTTCGGATTTGTGTGAGAAAATAAGCTGACTTTTCAGTTAAACTTTAAAGGACACTTTTTACTTATGAGCAGTTCATTTTACTTCAGTAGAGTAATATGTCCATCTATTCTCGCTCCCGAGTGTATCCTCTCCCCTCTATTAGCATTAGCCTACACTGATTATCACGCCTGCCTCGTTTCTTCTCTTTACGTGACATATCAGGCTCCGTGATGATTGTTTCGGAGTACAATATTGGTCCGGAAACCTGTTATGTAAACTTTGCCAAATTTTTCATCCAAGGCATGGGTCATGGAACGAGGCTACGAACAGCCGCAGCCTTGTGTCATTTTCTGTAAGCGTAGCTAATTTTTGGGATCCTAAAACGTAAGTGGAGGGATACCTATGACATCGCAAAAGTTGTCCGTCTGTCCGTCCGTCTGTTAGCACGATAACTCTCGAAGGGGTTGAGATATTTTATTCAAACTTGGCATGAGGACTGTTTAGGTCAAAGTACAGGTCAAGTTTGAAGATGAGCTATGTAGCTCTATATTTGAGGGTGGGGGAGGGGTTTGAAATTAAGGGGAACAAAAAATATTTTTTTTAAAGCTAATGAAATAGTCAAATTAGAGGTAAAGAGACATCTTGAATCCGGATATGAAATTTATTTTCTCACTGGACAAATAGTTCCCCCGGAATCCGGCGAAAACCGGAAAATTTGTGAAAAGTAAAAGTTTAATATGAAGTTAATTGGAGGTTCAATTTAGGGACAAAGAAACGTGCCGAGTAGTAACATTTTTCAAGGAGTGGTGAAGACTGGATCTGGCGAAGACAAGACTCAATTGTCTGGATCAAATTTGAACTTTTGGGATTCCATCGAAACCTTTGTTCTTGTTAAAGTAGTCAACTGTCTCGGAATATCATCGCAGAAACACTAAAGCAGCGTTTACAAGTACAGGAAAACTTGAACAGAATCCGATCTTGGTGACAGGATTACGTTCACACGCAGAGGGAAAAAATAAATTCTTCAAACCAGAAAATCTGACAAAAACAAATTCACTTGTCAACAAAAAAATGTTTTGATATCATTTATGACATTAGTACTGATGATTGCTGCTCTTAAAAGCTAGCTAGACTTTTTTAGTACTTTTTCCAGCGCTGCCGACAAGATTCCTTTCAAGTAGACCGGAATTCCTTTCATCGTGAAAGGATTCCCGTCCCGCTAGACTTTTTTTCTACTCGTCTTCACGAACGGAATCCTTTCGAGTCGACCGGAATTCCTTCCTACTCGACGGGATTTCTTGTCCGTGTAAACGCTACATAAGTAGTACGAGGTGTCCTGCAAAGCAAGCAAACCTTATCTTATCGGCATTTTTTTTATTGACAATCTTACAGTATGCTGACTGGAACGAAGAAAAGCAACACGAAATGCCCGGAAACTGTCGGGGGTGTGGCGGTCTCACAGATTCGCTTTCATAAAGGCAGAACGAAAATCCGACACACAGTAGAATTTGTTGAAGGTCGTTCCGGTTTATCGTGACCTCCTGTGCCTGATTTTGGATACGCTGTTCCAAACGATGGGTATAGGCCTACCAGGCCCGTATCCAGGAATTTATTTCGGGAGGGGGGGGGGGGGTTGCCTGCTGGTCGGACAAAGAAGTACAGAAAACACACAGATCAGAGGGAAAAGCCTATGCAATTATTATTTTTGTATGTTTCGGGGGGGGGGGGGGGGGTCAACCCCATAACCCTCCCCCCCCCCCTTGGATACGGCCCTGACGCCTATCCTCAGTTTGGGATAGCCTGTGCCAAAACGCGTGTTCTGAAACGTTGGTTATCGTAAGCCAAACAATATGTACCCAAATCAATAAATAATAATGGTTTGAGTGAAATTTGGAAGACAACCAATCAAATTTCCTTCCTAGTGGGTAGGGTTTCAGTTTGGTTTTCAGTCTCGTGCGATGCAGTCGATCGAACCCAGACGCACGAACCTAACTAAAAGGGTTGCCGACGAAGTAAGCTAAGGGGAACCTTACAGAGTGGTTTCGTTTTAACTAAAAAAATAAAGGATCAACAGATTAACTGTATGTATCAGGAAAGAAAAGAAAAACAAAGGAGAGAAGAAATAGAAAAAAGTAATCTATGGTTTCAACTTTAAATATAAAAAACAAGAGAGAGAAGACAACGGAAAACAAGAAAGACGGAAACGAAATGTGTCGAGATGGAACTTGGAGGAGGAAAAACAAAAAAATAAAGAATCAACAGATTAAGTTAATATATCAAGAAAGAAAGAAAAACAGAGGAGAGACGAAAGAGAAAAAAAAAATAACCTAAGGTTTCAGTTTCAAATATAAAAAGACAAGAGAGAGAACACAACCGAAAACAAGAAATAAGGAAAACAAAAAATGTGGAGAAAATACTTGAAAGAGGAAAACACTAAACACTTTTTCTGTAATGACCCTTCGCTGTCCGCTTAAATGACACATCGTTCTTATGATAGTAATCCATTCTACTTCGATAGTATTTCCAACCATTCTCTTTCCCGAGATTGACGTACTGATTTTTTTCTTCCGAGGAGCTGATTCGTCCGGAAACGGGTTATGCAAATTTCGCCAAGATTGACATCCAAGACAATGGACATGGAAAGAGACCAAAAACAGCCGAAGTCGTGTGTAATTTTCTGTAAGCCTAGCTTAGTTGTAAAGTTGTCAACTATTTCGGAACATCTGAGCAGAAACGCTTACGAGATGTCCTTTAAAGAGATAAGATTCTTCGAATTCCGGATCTCTGAGGGGAGTAAAATCAGAGCTAGAGCTAGTTTAGGGCCCCCAACAAAGCCAGGGTTTGGCATAGGTTGTCCCGAACCGTGGTTATACCGATCGTTGGCATAGCCTATAGGGTACAGAAATCAGGGATTTGTGGTAGAATGGTCATGGCTTTATTGTAAGATACTGTTTCGGTACAAAACCAAAAGAAAACAACAGAAATTTGTGATTTTGTTGCCTAAAACCAGAGCTGCTGCGACAAGTCTGAGTCCTTGAAAAAGGCGTCTCGAAACAAGTCCGAGTCCACAGCTCTGGCGGACGGACAGCTCCATGAAAGACGAATCCGAGACGAGTCCGAGTCCTTGAAAAAGACGTTTTGAGACCGTCTCGAGACGAGCCCACTAGCTCTGCTTGAAAATATATTTGGTGTTTTGCATTTTTTCCAGGAAGGTTGCATTCGAGTTTCAACATACCATTTAGCTACGCGCACTTAGGAAAGTTTCTGCGTATTTCGGCACGATAATTTGGACTAAATCATCTGCAATACGCGGTATTTCCTGGATATGTTTACGCGTTGTATTGTTTATTACTTTCCGCTTCGTTTGACAACGCCTGCTTGCATACGGCTAGGAATCAAAAGCATGACAGTAACGGTGAAGGGTTAGGCAAATTATTTGAAAAGCAGACCACGTGGCTGCTGGTCGGACAGTGTGGTCGGTGTGTATATTCTGTCTTGGTTCAGAATGGGGGGGGGGGTGAAGGGAGTAGGGGGTACCCTAGCAGTTGCCGAGGGCTATTTCTACCAGTTAAGTGATATCTAAATAAGTAAATAAGTGTTAAGACAGCAGAGCGTATATATTTCACTCTGAATTGGTTCAGAGTCGTGTAACACCATCCTTCGGTTTGAAACTCAATAAATGGCATATCGTAAAGTCGCGCCTACAGCTTACCTACCTTACGTGCGGCCGTGTACAATGGAAATTTATTTCTTTAATTATATGCAGTGGAATAAGATTAAACGGTGGAATAACAAGAAACAGAGAAAAAATAAAGTAAACGAACAAATGAAGAAAAAATAACCGAAGAAAATCAACGAAATTCGGTAAGACTATATGATAAGCATGTTCAGAAAACTTTTTTATTCAGTTTGTCCAAGTTCCACAGCTTAATGTTTGTTTCATTTAAAAAAAAAAAATTCTTGATAAAATCCAGGTAATCTGTTAATTGTGCTACCTAGCACACATTTTTGTGCTTTCTTGGCAGGTTAATTACATTGTTTGTATGTTTTTGTTTAAATATATATAAATATAAATGGAAATAGACAGAAAAATGATTATTATGTATGATTTTGCAAGCATTATGGCTATGCTAGTTTAGACATGTTAATTACAGGCTTAAGAGGACCTTGAAAAGAAGGGTAGTTACCAACAGCAACCATGATTTGCGATCAGCTTACGGGTTACTTAATTACTTTTGGGGAAGACTTGTCGGTGCCGAAATAATTATATACATTTAATAAATTTTTTTTGTTGACTTAATTATTCAGGAACCATTTTGTGTTTTTGACGTAATTATCTATTGAACAATTCAGTTATTAAAAACAACAAATCATCGTAAGGAAGGAATAGCCTTCTAAGTGAGATGATGTGGAATGCCTTAGAAACAAGACTGAGAGTAGACCCCCCCCCCCTCCCGTGACGTTTGTTGTTCTGAGTGTTAATTATTTTTGTAATTTATTAGTTTATTACCAGTGTTCACAATCATTATGATTGTTATTAATCATAGTTTAATAGTAAATTTGTTCTAGATCGGAGCATCCTATCATTGGAATCAGGTTTCCGTGTTTGTCGTAGACTTGAAACGGGTCCAGCCGATTGGTGGCCCGCCCACCCCTAGCAACGGAGTCGGGTTCAAACACGGACAGACGCTCAGAAAGAGTTTCAGTAAGGATAGACCACCTGGCGGTCTCTCACCGAAGTAAGCAGGGCGTTTTCTCAGCTATTTAATCGTTAATTCATCTATTACTGCTTTATTACTTAAATCGCACTTGCTAGCGATACAGCTTTGTTGCCTGTTTGCCTGTTATTGCTGCCAAACAAGCGTTATGAGTAAGTAATTAATTTACTAAAAACCCGCCATTTTTAAAAAGTGGAGTAAATGAAAGAAAATAAATAAAACACCTAAAGACGCTTTTAATCTTCGGCCAGGAAGCAGTTGATAACGTCGTGCGCTAGTTGGGCCCTGTTGTTCATGATTTTTTATAGCGACGAGGAAACATCCGAAAGAGTAACACTTGCATCTTGAATTTTCAACTTCTCCATCAATGTATGCAGGTGCTTTAATCTGTTTTTCCAATCTATTTGTTTTTAATCTATTTAAAAAAAAAAAAAAAAAAAAAAAAATCTGTTATCAAACTTCTGACAGTGCGGTGGAAGAATTGATTAATTTTGTATTAGGTTTTAAGCCAAGCTGACCGTTCACATGAAAGGATAAAAACAAGATTCGAGAGGGCTTTATTGATCAGCACAGATCTAACTAGAAATGATCGTTCCACGATGAAGTAGCTCAGAAATATTGTTTTTCGAAAACACCATTACTTTCAACGCGAAACCAGAGATTCTTTTATTAGCGCTTGTCGACTCTGTCCAGCCTTCCTGCTCTCCGGGGTGGCTAGACGCAAACTATTTGAAAACTGAATACACGTGGTTAAAAGTGGAAAAAGCAAGCAACCTAGAACAGAAGATAGACCTTATGGCGTACCGTGTCTTCCAGAATGCAAAACAAGAGTTTGAAGCTTAGCGTATCCTTGTACGTGAAATAGTTGTCGGCGGGCCTTGTCGTTCGACGGCGTCTTTGACCCTGAAGAGGACCCTTGCCAAGAAGGGCTGAAATACAGCTCCGATAAAATTGAGCTGATGTATCCATTTTGCACTGTCAAATATGATTCGCAGTCAGCTTGGAATGAAGGAATATTTAATCTAATTTTTAGTTTTTAGTTTTAGTTTTAATTTTAATAAGTTTGCATTGCTTCCCTATCGAAACTCGGATAGGCAGAAAAGTCGCTAAAAGTCGTAGGTATAAAGAAAAAAGTGGCGAAAAGTTTATACTCCCGTACGGGAGCTACGAATAAAATAAACTCAGAATAAGGAAGAGAGGAACCGTACTTTAAGATGTTAACGAGGGATAAACTTACATTTCGCATATTTCGGTTGCACTTTCGACAATCGTCCTCAAACTAACTTGCATATTCCAGAACTAAAAAAAACATGAGAACCATGCTGACTCGAAGAAAAATTCAATGACATGCAAGCAAAAGAACGACGCGGATCGACAACCCATACGATGACCAGCAAAAAAGTAAAAATAACGACAGTTAACATGTGCTTGGTTAAAAACTTCTGTGTACACTATAAAAAGTTTTTCCGTACACAGATTAAAGTTAACTGCAGTATTTGCTACTCTGGTTATCCTTATATCTACGCAGATAAGATTATGCAACTATGTGATTTGTTTACAGTTCGCTTGTGTGTATGTACAATTCAGTGAATTTTTCACAATTTTTAACGCTAAAATGTAGAAGCTTTCACTCGGAAATAAGCCAGTTTTTAACAGAAGTTACTTTTGGAAAGGTGAAGCGCACAAATATATAGTTTAAGCCCTTTTGCGAAAGCATCTTTGAGGAAAATAGCAAGAGCGCAATGAGAGCTAATTCCAGGCTGGAAACCCAATTGATTTCCCCCCCACATTAGTAGTCAGGTAAGGCAGAAGAATGTAATCAAAAGTCTTACTGAGGTTACAGTCAATAGTTATGGGACGGTACGAAGCAGTGAGCGTGTTCCACCCTTCTATAAATAGTAAATATTAGTTACTATTTTCGTTCCAACCTCACCAAAAGTTACTACGGTGACCGTTCCACCCTTCTACAAATAGTAACTATTAGTTACTATTTCCGTTCCAACCTCACCAAAAGTTACTACGCTGACCGTTCCAACCTTCTCGAAATAGTAGCTAATAGCCTGCTGGAAGTCGTTCCAGCCTTGACGGAAAAAAGCCAGAATTCGTGATGTCATGCGTAGTAACTACGGTAAGTAGGCTGGAACACGCTCAGTATCGAAAGGAGATTTATCTCGTTTTAGAACTGAAGTGACTGTGCCACAAAGCTGTCTTTAGGATAGGGTTTTATTATTTTTGTTACAGATCAGTTAGTGAATTATTTCAAAGCATGATTTTTGTTTGCCACTGGCACGTCTCTCGCTTTTCTGCCATTTGAGGTTTCCACCGTTTCCGATCCAGTAAAGTTGTACCTTACCTTAACTGAGGGTAGGGACAAGCTTTCTGATTTATTAGCCTTGTTGAACTGATTCAGCCAGAACATGTCAGGAGTAACCGATATTACTCTATATGACCAAGTCCAAAACACGCCAGTGATCCTCAGGAAGAACGAGAAAACGTCTCACTAACTACTAAAACTCGACAACTCAAATCTTGTGTCAGCCAATCAGGGTGATCGTGGCGGACAGCTGTGGTGCCGGTTCTGGCTCTTCCGCTAGGTATACAGCGATTTCGAAAGAAATAGAAAACCGTGATTTTCGGGGTTTTTTCTTGATCAGCTAATTATCCCTCTGAGATGATGTGCGAGGGATAAATATAAATTCGGATACTTTTGGAAATATCCGTAGAAAATCACGGTTTTCTATTTCTTTCGTAATGAATGGTCAGCTTGGCTTCAAACCTTATGTACAGCGATTTTGCATCGATAAGGTTAGTCATCAAGAGTATAGTTAGTCATCAATAGTATAGCCCTCCTGTCTGAGAATGTGTGCCAGGTTCGCGGTATCACCCGGAAAGCGCACAACAGTCTAACAGAGTCCAGAATGTTTTTTTTTTTTGGGCGAAGGTCATTTTGGTCATTTTATCTTCTTAATCCCATTTTCCGGAGAGGACTTGGTTTCTAAGCAGAAACAGCGTATTTTGACGACCTCTCCAGTGAAGCATCGGCTCTCAGGAATTTAGTGTAAGCGTAAAACGGTTTGATGGTGACAATATTAATACCCCCCCCCCCCCGACCGGATCCGGTCCGGATCTATCGATGGAAGACAGTGGGCTTATGAACGTTCAGCAGGATTTGATTTTTTTTTTCTTGGTATCTGCTGTTTCCATTAAAACATTTGCGTTTGTTTTTTATATGTATTACTTTTTTTTTGCAGAGTTCGAGTTGAAGATTCGGACAAGTCGAGTAGCACAGACGCTGAAGATGACAGCTCTTCTAACGTGGACATAGCAGACTTCCAGAACTATAGAGAAATCTTCAGAGGAAAACGAGAGTGTAAGTTTCCCTTTGACGGAATTGCCCTGAAACAGCTTGCATGCCGGGCGCCCCTCCCCCTTTCATGTAAACTACTGTTGACTAATTGTTTTATACTCTCTAGCTGCGATACATGCATATCCCCTCCTGCTTCCTTTACTGGGTTCTGGCTGAGTCTGAAGTGAAATTCGGACGACATCATCGTTGTTAGAATAGACCGGCAACCAGACCCTGACAAAGAGGTCCGGTATCCGTAGGCATTTAACAGAGGCGCCTCCCCCCCTTTTGGTAATTTAGCAAAAATAAACTCTACTTCAATGTTTTTTTCTATTGCTTTACCTTCAGAAGATAGACAAAGCAAATATAGAAAGGAAGTAGAGAAGTAACAACTATACTTACACATTACAGTTATTACTTACGTACAGTTTCGTCAAAATAGATACGGCTTATAGGGGTAAACACACATGCTTAGTCCGTCTCTGAACTTGGTTTTCTCAGGTGATTAGATATTATTCCTTAAGGAAAAAAAAAATCTTGAGCCTATTCATTGTTCCCACGCCCTGAGCCAATTTGATTCTTAACCTGTTAAAATGTTCTTTAAATAATAAATGTTCATCAATTTAAGTTCCAAAAAACGAAGAGGACCCTTGGCAAGAAGGGCCGAAATATGGCCCTATAAAATTAATCTCAGTATCCGTGTTGCATTGTCAAATATGATTCAAGTTGCACCCTTCTGATGTTGGGGGTCAGTGGTTCTGGGTCACTATGAGAATTCCGGTCCGGAATCTGTGTTACCATAGGATCCAATAAAAAATTCGCGGGCGAATATTCTGCTGAGCGAATTTTGGTGACTAAAGAATATTGTCTACTCAAATCGGACCGAATCCGCATGCAATGCGTCAAAATTCCGGAGCGGAGAACGAAATTCGCACCGGACTGCGAAATTCGGACTTTGTGTGCACCTTACTTAAAGCTTTGTTCCAAAAGAGTCCTGGATTCGAATCCTGATTTGGCGTCCGTTCGCTCATAATCCAGCTGCAACCCATACATATTTTGTCGCATGAGGACGGAATAGTAGTAGTTGCATGTTTGTCACGGTCATTACCCAGATACGCGACAGATTTTTATTCGATATCGCAATGTTTCTATTCCCCTGTGTGCATGTTCTAAATGGGGGTGTAGGCCCGGTTTGAATCGCGTGTTGGGGTTTGCGGGTATGGCAAAATCGTTTTCGTCTAGTGGCATTTTGATTATTCAACCTAATTAGCATAAATGGGATAAACTCAGGGTCAAGGTCGATGAACTCGATTACCCGTAAATCGTTTGAGTGCTTAAATTTTAACCTAAACGGGTTGAGATAGGACAATCTAGTTACCCGTCACTTATTCACTGAAATTGGCTTGAAGACTCGATAAAAATGCGTTACTTCGTTTCTCCCCTATTCACGGATAAATGATTTTCAGATAGTAGAAATTCCCTTTCGGATTTGCGGTACCTGTTTGCGCTTGTACCTTGTTGTATGCTTGACGAAAACGATTTACGACAAATAAGTGTCCACGCAGTGAGCTACGATAATCGCTCGTCACTGAAAAACCGCGTTTCGATTGAGATTCAAATTTAAGGACGACCATAGGTCAAATAGTGAAAAAAATCCCTTTACGCTATCCAAATAATCCAGTGTATTTAAATGATACAAAGACAAGTTGGCTTTCCAGTTAAACTTGAAGGTTTCATTCAGCAATTAGTACGTGGGTTTTTCATATTGGCCATCGCGGAGAATTTCGTCGCCATCTTCTTTTTGTGTTGACCAGAAACGGGTGATAGATTAGTGATTTTTTTTGCACGTTTTGCACGCATGTTTTGATTTTGCACCTGCTGGACTTGGTTTTTTCTGTTTCAGTGAACCGAACACCGCCACCACCCGAGCCATTGGAGAAAGAGAAGGAAGAATGTAAGTACTAGCACCGGAAAAGATTCTCGCGAAAATTGAAATTAAGTCGTAATTATGTGTGAATATGTATTAATTTACCCGTCATAGAACCAACATGGTGGAGGTGGAGATTTTGAAACATAAAAGAAAAAAAAACATTACTAACAAGTTTCCTGTAGACTATATATAATGTAGCAGTCGTGAATATTTTTCAAGGGGGAAAAGGCGCGCCAACGTTTGCGTTACCCTATTGCTGTGATAAAGGTAGCCTACCCCATCCATAACTTACACTAATAGCCAAAATTCAGTATAATTAAATATCATAGATAAACAAGCTGACAAGACTATGAACAAGACGGATAAGAACTAAAACAAGGTCAATCAAGAACAAGACGAGGGGTTACCCACTACCTGGTACCTGTTGTACACCCTTTTCCGGCACCGGCCGAAACCAGCGGTGTCGTTACCGGTACCGGCAATAAATTAGGCGATTTCCGCTTCTAAGACATGCTGATTTTAACAGTATAACACGTGGCAGCTGGTGCAGGCTGGTGGCAGCGGTGCCTTTCACCTCAACCCCTCGAACAAGACCAAAGTTCAATATAGCTTTTCTATAGAGAAAAAATATTGAAATTCGCCTTATTCCAGTTCAGCGCCCCAAGTGGACTAGTTCGTGTTAATCCTCCACTGCCTCATAATCAACACTCTTGTAGACATAGCAAAAAATCCGAACCATAAGGTAGAAGGTAACTTACACTTTCCACTACTGAGACATATGCAAAACCTCCTCTATAGTGCGGACACACGATCCGGATAGGAAGTTCCCGGACTGGAATTCCTGTCCGGATTTTTGCCACCATCATCACTTCCATATGGAAAAGTTGAAATTTTTCAACTTGAGATGAAAGTGCAGGAAATCCGGCCGGGAAATCCTGATCGTGTTTTCACACTTTTAACTGGGACGCACACTGTAGATTTTCTGCTCATCAGCCTGTGGATCTTTTTTTACTATGTCTGACACAAGTGCTGATGGTGAGGTACAGGGGGATTTACAGAAACTAAGGCGTATTCTCGCCGTTGGAATCGAAGGGAACGGCGAGAATAGAGGGAGTCACTCCATGCGGACTCCGCGTACACAAACAGCGAGAACAAGGGGAATAAATTGGATTTTGTTCTAAAAAAAATATATCTAGTTGACGAAATTAGTCTGGATCCACTTTATTTTTGGTTTTGTTTATCCTGATTGTTTTTAATTAATTTTACATTGCACCAACACCAGCAAAAATTGATTCCCCTCCGGATCTGAAAGGGAGTCCTTTTTGGTGATGGTGATTATAATCGGAGCATTCCGCGTCCGTGGGGACTTGCGAGAATACAGGGAGTGAGTCCCCGGGACAAACAAAAACGCGGGGACTCCTCAAGTGGAGTCCTCGGGGAACGACGAGAATACGCCTCTAGTCCGCTTGGAAGCGCTGAACTGGCATATGACAAATTGAGCCATTAAAGAAATCATGAACCCATCGTAGCTCTTGTTTTATGAAGTAAGAGCCTTAGCCTTATTTGAGCGTATATATTAATGAGTCTGTCCTGAGGTGGCAAAGGTAGCACAACCACTTCCGGATCTACACGCAGCTATCCCAACCCAATCCTGTCTTGCAAAGACAACATTCTATTTTACTCCGCTGCAAATCACTCTACTCGAAATCAAGGATTCGTGATGACCGGCTTGACCTGTAACTATGTCTTGGCTACGTCGGCACATCAGTACTCCAGAATCTGCATGAACTTCGTGTCTTAAAGGGAAAGTGTTCGTGAATTACTATAATTCACGCTCGTTCTGGTCAGCAAAAAATACGTCAACTGACGAAGCTAAAAAACTATTTTTCGCTACGGTCAGCCCGAAATGCGATACTCGTAACTCGTGGCATCAGAGTTTTTCGAAAATTAGTTCCATACTGGAAAGTTTGCAGAATCGTATGGGGTCAGAAACCTCAATTTGAACCTTATTTAGAGGCGAAAGCCTTTTTTGTTTCATTTATTTATTTAGTAATAGAAAAAGAGCTAAAGCCGAAGCTTCTCTCCCTACAACACAGATGAACTATTGTTTAACAACACTGCACTTTATACTGATACAACAAATATACACTAAAAAAGATTCACGTAGGCGCTGCAACTAAACAGAGTGCCACCAAGATGTTGCTCAAACGAGAGAAAATACGGTTGGGAAACGGTCTCTTCAGGTAAACCATTCCATGCCTGGCATGCACGGTAACAAAATTATATTATAAGTTTTAGCGATAGTACGGTATTTTGCCATTACTTTCTGTATTTCTTTAATTTTTTTTTGTAGTTCCGAGATTTAAGGGGTTGTTATGAAGTAGAAACATCCTCACCTGATAGGGTTAAGGTTATATGTCAAAACCGCACAAACATAGACAGAGGTTGCAAGTGTTTTAAACTTTTCGGTAGTGAGCTATCGGGTGTTTAGGAATGCCTGTGGCCCATGGCTGGGATGATTTCCTGTTTCTTGCTTAATGGGTCCTTGACTGGGAGGTTCAAACTAACGTCCTGTGCCACCTTACTACTGATCCAGATAATTTCATATTCGTAACGTTCCATCTGCCTCTTGTCGTTTTGTCCTAAGAGTAAAATTTGCAGGCTGTTCGGGCCCTTTTAATGCTGGCAGTTTTACTTTACAAACTTCATAAACACTGACGTGAAAGAGAAAAATGCTCCTCAGGCGGGATTTGAACCCACGACCCGTCGGCCTACAAGACCATTGAGCTACAAGTTTTAGTTCTTTTGAATTTTCAAGATTACTAAAGAAAAATACAGCACTCAGCAGAGAGATGAACTCGGTTCAGTCAGATGCAAGTCGCACTATAATAATTGTATTCAAAGCCAAAGGCCATAAACAAGAAAATACATATAAAACAACAAAACAAAATAACTTTACATGAACTAAACTTTGCCATCGCTCTATCAAAATTTCACCACACCATCAACAAATCTGCAAATTTTATATATAACGCTTGGCGTCGTGCTCTTTAAGATGTCAGGAAGTAACATAACCTCACCTCATCAGAGGCGTTACTAGCCAAAATGTTTGGGGGGGGGGGACGAGGCATTTACCGACTGGCTGGTAATTTTTACCGACTTTTTCTTCAGAAAAACGACTGTTTTCAACAAAGAAAATGACATTTTTGGAAAAAAAGCCGACTGATTTTCAGGAAAACCGACTATTTTGACGAAAAATCGACCAATTTTCAGAAAAAACGAGTTTTCATGAAAAAAATTGTTTTCATGAAGAATCGCGGCGCTTCGCGTCGAATCGGTTATTTTTTACAGTCTGGCCGACAGCTTTGGGGGGGGGGGGGTCGTGACGCCCCTGCACCTCATTAACATCAAAACACATATTTTGTAGCGATACCTTTCCACTTCCCGACGACCAGGAAGCTCGGCTAAACTCACAAAAATAAAGAAAACAAACAATGTTGCGGCAACAATCGCGGTTGGAAACCACACATGACAAAATTAAACTAAAGAATAATAATATTCCTCCGGTTTTGGTTTTCCGTGCGTTTCAGCGGTGCTAATTAGGTTCCGTCTGAATTTTATTTGGTTTGTTCTCTTGGCTGTGAGGCAAAGTTGGATACCTATTCATGCTTAATTTCCGTCGGTTTAATTTCGGTCAGTTTAATTTCGGTCGGTTTAATTTCGGTCGGTTTAATTTCGGTCGGTTTAATTTCGCTCGGTTTAATTTCGGTCGGTTTAATTTCGCATTTGTGTAGCCGTTTATGGAAAATTTAGCCGACAGTCGAAAGCTATGTTTAGTAAAAAAAAAAACCAGCAAGCTTACATCTGTGACAGGAGTGAGATTTCAGGGGAGTCTAGAGTTGTATTCATCCCAAATTCAAGTGGTCTGCAGATCGAGAAGATAATCGCATTATAGCATACAGTTTTTCGTGGTGACTTGTGTCATGCACACCTTTTTTGTCTTTATTGTCTTTTTTGGGTTTGGCTAGTCTCCTATTCTTGGCCTCACCCGTAGCCAAGGCTGTTAGTGAGTCATGTATAATATCCTATTTTGTTTACATTTTTCTAAATTATCCTATATTAAGTCCAAAATCTATGTTATTCCTATATTTTACCTTTTGCTTGATTTTTGCTAATTTTTTAAGTCAAGTTCCCAAAACCAGGCCGAAATCCCAACGGACTACTAAATTATTTATGTATTTTTCCTCCCTTATGCTTCTCATCAAAGTCTCCTTCCTGGATGTCAATCTACTTTGTTTTAGGTTCATATATGGCTGAAGTAAATAAATAAATAAATGAGGCCCCTTAGCCTATAATTACTCCCAGGCCTTCCCGTAGCTTTATTTTGAGCAGGGACAATATAACGGAATAGAAAAGTTTTCATTAGCGAAATGGCTGTATAATACTACATTAAAACAAATCACTTAACGGCAATAAATAAACTTCACTTAAAATTCGTTTGAAATCAACTGCACTAAGTGTTCGAATTGATGTTTCGTTTGGAATAGATTTCAGTCCAAGTTCTTGCTCTGGTCCCTTGTTTTGCTTTAAAGCTCCTGACTTTTAGGTTATTTATTTATTACTACATTTGTGTTAATCATTATCGCCATTAATGTTATTGTTTTGTTTTTTTATTCCTTATTTAGATAAAATTCTGGAGAGGATTATCTTGTCTAGAGCAAGGATATGTAAGTCTAAAATGGTATATGCACTTGCGCAAAATTGACTTAAACTTCGCTGTTTCAATACCAGTTCTTGGGTTTTTGCTTTTTGCTAGTGACTCACAAGCTTACACAAGGATGTATGCAAATTCAATGTCGTGTACGAATTAGATGCCGGTCGAACACGCCTTAATGCTGATGTGAATGTATACTAATGGCTCTATCAGTCAATTGGGCCTGTCAATAAGATTTTGTGCTTGATATCCGAACGCTCGTCTTGTTAATATTTAATCGGGCTGACATGAATAAGCTGTGCCTGTTGTGTTTCAAGATCGCGTATTGTGGGAGATTTCTCGTAATTTGGAAGAGAAAATATCCACAGGCGTACCTTCTGGCACTCAAGCTGTTTTTGCCGTGAACTGTGTTGAATCTGTCTTTTCTGAGAAATAGTATCAGTTCTCTGTCCCCATCCCGCTCCTTCTGCTGCCATTCTGGTTTTGAGATATCCCCAACAAGATAGCTTCAGGGGGTCTTGTTTATCGCATTATAAATGAATGAATGAGATGAAATGATTTTGCCGTTTTCCAATTCATGCAGCGTTTACAAGTACAGGAAAACCTGAACAGAATCCGATCTTGGTGACAAGATTATGTTTACACGCAGAGGGAAAAATATAAATTCTTGAAAGCAGAAATTCTGACAAAAATAAATTCACTAGCCAATAAAAAAAAGTTTTGAGAGCATTTCATCAGTACTGATGACTGCTTCTCTCAAAAGCTAGTTAGACTTTTTTTTTGTCTTTTTACTAGCGCCACCGACGAGATTCTTTTCATCGTGAAAGGATTCTCGTCCCGCTAGACTTTTTTTCTAGTCGTCTTCACGAACGGAATCCTTTCGAGTCGACCGGAATTCCTTTCTACTCGACGGGATTTCTTGTCCGTGTAAACGCTACATCAGTGTGACTAGCCGTACGATTGGAAATGATACTCCCAATTGACGCTTAAAACTTGTCACCAAGATAAGGTTGAAAATGCAAGAATTGGGAGAGTTCATCCTAGGTGATAAGTAAAAAAAAAGATAGATACAAGAAAACTATGGCTAGCTAATAGTAGCAGTCAGTAATAAATAGACACAAACCTAACGTCGGAAATGAAACCCATAGCTTCGGGGAAGAGTTTCAGGCGTCTAGTAAATTCGGAAAAGGGACGATCCAGGGGAAGGCTTATTCCAAGTGAAGATTTCTTAAAACCGACGGCGGTTCATTGTAGGATTCCCCTGTGAATAGAGGTTTTCTGGATACGGAAAAATATGCATCTTGTTCTTCTACCCGTTCTTGGATGGTTACGTGAGATCTGACCAACTCCACCTTTATTTCTTAAAGCACAAGTGACACGAGAGATGATTCATGTTTACTTTTTGAAACTTCAAAAATGTAGGCAATGTCTTCTAATCCTGCACAGAAAACCCCTCACGGTCCTTAGCGTATCTGGTAAATTTGGGCGGGGCTTTGAGTGTGTCCAATCGCGCATCCAAACGTCATTCAAGTTGCGGGACGTCACAGTGAATAGTAATGCCGTAAGTTTGTTTTCGAGCTTCCATGCGGGAAGGCAGTATCTAAAAAAAAAAAGAATAAAAAACTGTTTCCCTGTAATAGCTAAGATGTTGAGCGTCTAACACAGGTTATGTTAGGTTTTTGTTTAGGTCTCCCTAATCTGTATTTTCAATTTCAGATGTCGTCACGAAGGTTATGAACCCACCGCCACCGGACATATTACCACAGACTACTCCAAAACTTTCTCTTCCCATGCCAGTGCCTCAAGATTCACGTCACGATCCTACAACCCCCTCTCCTCCAACCCCTACAAGGAATGGCTCAAATTTGTCTTTGATTGAGAGGAGTAGAACGCCATCTAAGGTCCGCCCAGCCTCGCGACAGGAAAGGAGGAACAGTTTCAGCGATAAGCAGAGCCCACCATCTAGCGGCTTCGCGGGGAGGCTTGATGCCTACCGCGGAAGGCCCAGAGAGAGCGTGAAGGATTTGATACAGACGAGCTCAGATAACGAGAGTGGAAGGTGAGTTACATTCAGAGAATCGATGATATTGCACATCCTGAGTTTTATGGCACTTGCAGCCTCTGGCTCAAGTGCCATATACCGATTGCAGTTCGGTCGGGCGGGCGGTCTGTCACACTATTGCGAGTTAGGGTAGTTCCACATGTGCTAAGACGATGGAACTTAGCAGGCATATCAGCGACCCGACCAAACTAACTTGGAAATAATCAGTCTCCTGATCCAACCATATGGGGGGGTGAGGGCGGGGAATCCGGAAAGTTTAGTAGTGTGTAACCGGATTTGACAGCTATGGGGGAGGGGGGGGGGGGGGCGATGAAAAATTTATTTCAAAATATTACCATGAAGTAGTACGAAAAAGTAGTATACAGTACTGACGATGCTACTACATGCTTCTGCTTCAAGGCTACCGTGTTACTGCTTACTACTATATGCTACTATTAGCAAGACCGGATGCTACTATGGCAAGACAGGATGCTACTGGATACTACTACATAAGATTGGACCAGTCTGAGGCACATTAAATGATAATATTCTTTGCTATTACATAGTATTGCATGCAACGTTTTTGTACTACTACCATACTACTACACAGGCTACAAATTTTTCATCGGGGAGGGAGATCGGAAATCTCGAGAAACGGTTAGAATGGAGGGATCGGACTGAAACTCGCTAGGAAGATCAAGCGTCTGCTCTACATAAATCATATACACAATTGGACTGGATCCGGACACTTCGAGTGGGGGTGGGGTGGAGGGTGGTTTCCCGGAATTCCGGTGATGGCAGTTTTGGCATTTCCACGACGAAACTCTGGTTATTTTTTTTTATGTCTGGACCAGATCCGACAACTATTTGGGGGGGGGGGATACGTGACCCGCTTAGACTGGAGAGATCGGAATCTTTGTGGGAATGAGAAACAGATGCTATAGGTAAATCATTTACAGAACTGGATTGGCTTCGGGTCACTGTGGGGGGAGTTAGAGGGTTGGGGGGGGGGTGTCAAGATTGATCGCGAGTTAAGGTAATTCCAGATGTGCTAGGACGATCAATTTTGGCTGGAATATTAGAGATTCAGCTTAGAAATTGCCATTTCCCAAATGCAACTATTCCTTAGAATACCAATCTTGACCGTAAAGTAAGAAAAATACTTTTAAGCAAAATATACATTTTATACCCTCATTATCATTTTTGCCTCAAGGATTTTGCTAACAAATGAAGTTCTAGCTCTCTTTAAGTGTGTATCTTAACCGCAAAGTCGAAAAGTACTTTTTCAAACGATACATCTAATTTGTGCCACAAGGGTTTTGCTTAAAAACTTATTTCTAACACCCTTAAAGTGCGTTTTTGCGTTTTGCTCACAGATGAATTTCTAGTGCCTTTAAAGTGCGCATCATTACAACTAAGTTAACAAATAAAATACTTTTTACCAAACGATAGATTCTCGTGATTGCCAAGTCCATGATCATTCTTATCTCAATAGCTCTGCTTACAGATGATGAGAATATGAGAACCAACTCACGAAAAGGCAAATTTTTATATTTCACCATGCCATATGAGCTTCCAGCTCTTATTTTATAGATTTAGATTTTTTTAGATTATATATTGGGTCTATTAAAAATAAAAGAAACCGCACAACCCTCGAGAAGCTAACACTCGTTTGGAAGTACAATAAACCCCATTGAAGAATTAACATATATAAACGCTATAATAAAGAAAAGGCTGAAAAAGAAAGAAAAAAGGTAAAAATTTACACCTGCTGTGTTCCTGATCGGCATGGTCGCAACAACCCTCGTAAAAGGCATAAAAGTAGCCCAACACTTAAGAATCCTGATTCCAACCGAAAAGAAAGAAAGTAAATAAATAACGGTTTTTGGTCAAACTTGAAATTGATTCAGTCTTGAATTGCCGTTGCTCTAAGCGCCGAGCCGCTTCTGTCTAGCGATCGTAGCGTTTTCGGAACTATAGGCGTATTCTCGCCGTTCCTCGAGGACTCCACTTGAGGAGTCCGCGCGTTTTTGTTTGTCCCGGGGACTCACTCCCCGTATTCTCGCGAGTTCCCACGGACGGGGAATGCTCTAGTTATCATCACCATCATCAAAAAGGACTCCCTTTCAGATTCGGAGGGGAATCAATTTTTGCTGGTGTTGGTGGAATACAAAATTAATTAAAAACAATCAGAATAAACAAAACCAAAAACAAAGTGGATCCAGACTAATTTCGTCAACTGCATATTTGTTTTTTGAACAAAATCCGTTCTGGAAGCATTCCCCGTGTTCTCGCTGTTTTCCGCGTGGAGTGACTCCCTCTATTCTCATCGTTCCCTTCAGTCCCCTGAGGAGTCCTCGGGGAACTGCGAGAATACGCCTTATGTTCAGTTGGTGAACGCGACGGCTATTCAAGCCAAAGTTCGTGCGTTCAAATCCCGATCGACTAGCATTTTTGTATTTTCACCTGTTAAGTGTCCGGAATGTTTTACAGCATTCTTCCTGTAGGCCCATCCGTCACAGCCCGTCTGAGCCTGTTCTGAACAGACAGACGGGTCACTCACGATCCTCGTCCCTCACAAGGGGTCCACGCCAGGCCCCCGACGTTGTCACATCTCGGACCCGGCCGGATGTTACGGTGTCATCAGCAATTTCACGACTTTCAAGAGGACCGGTAAGTTCGCATTCATTATAATTAAAGCACAGAGGACACTATTAACCGAACCATTGAAAAAAAAGGGGACTCAAGAAATCTTGCCCCCACAGTCCCACGTGTAAAGTGCCATCTATGTATTATTATAAAACTCCGTGACATGGGGATGTGAACTGGTTAGACGAATTTGCCTTCGGGCGGGATCACTGTTCCTATGGCCAGCTTCTTCCAGACTATAGTAGTGGTTTGCGAACTCCTTATTGTTCTCTCTCAAGCCCCTCGGTAGCTCAGTTCGTAGAGCGCCTGCCTTGTAAGCAGAGGGTCATGGGTTCAAATCACGGCTGAGGAGCATTTTTATCTGTCAGTTCACTAATTATAAAACGTGCCCCCCCCCCCCCTAGACGCGGTGCCGGGCCTAAGTTACACATAGTCCGATTTTTGCAGTCGCATGCGCGAATTTCCTCCTTCGCTCCGAAAGTTCGACACATCGCATGTAGGTTTTCACTAGTGACGCGATTTTCGCATGCGTATTTTCGGATGCAAAATCTTGACGGACTCTGTGTGCACGTAGCTTAAACCCTGTGAAATACGCCCTCATAAAATTCGTTTCAGTTTAGTTATTTATTTGCCGCTAGATTCAATAGCATAAAGTAAACAATGGCACATAACTTCTTCGTGTAACGTTTAACCAGGTTTAGCTATTTTCAATTTTTCTTAGCGCTAGCCATGTTCCAAACTGTTCAAAATACCGCTGCCTCTACGAGCGTGTTCCACCCTTGTAACAATAGTTACTATTAGTTACTATTTCCGTTCCATCCTCACGAAAAGTTACTACGCTGACCGTTCCAACCTTGTCGGAATAGTAACTAACAGTTACTATTTGCTTACCATGCTCGGGAGCGTAGTAAGCGTAGTAACTACGCATCTCTGCAACGTGATTGGTCGGATTCGCCCCTGGCGTGAGATTCTGCTGGAAAATAGAAAAATCGTTCCAGCCTTGACGGCAAAAAGCCAGAATTCGTGACGTCATGCGTAGTAACTACGGTAAGTAGGATGGAACACGCTCTACGTGTGCTCTACCGAACTCCGTTATGTCAACCAGGCTTTCGACTTCAGTGCTGACTGCTGGTTGGCTTTTCCACGGGGCTAAGGCGCGACTCGGTATGAACCGACAGCCGAATCGCTTACTCAGCGATTCAAATAACTTATACCAAGACCTAATGTGTATTCTCGCCGTTTCCCGAGGACTCCACTTGAGGAGTCCCGGCGTTTTTTTTTGTCCCGGGGACTCACTCCCCGTATTCTCAGGAGTCCCCACAGACGGGGATTATCATCACCATCATCAATAAGGACTCCCTTTCAGATTCAGAGGGGAATCAATTTTTGCTGGTGTAGGTGTAATGTAAAATTAATTAAGGACAATCAGAATAAACAAAACCACAAATAAAGTGGATCCAGACTAATTTCTTCAACTGCATATTTCTTTTTAGAAGAAAATTCATTTTGGAAGCATTCACCGTGTTCTCGTTGTTTTCCGGACGCGGAGTCCGCGTGGAGCCACTCCCTCTATTCTCGCCGTTCCCTTCGATTCCCCGAGGAGTCCTCGGGGAACGGGGAGAATACGCCTCTAATGTGTAATTGTTGTTGTGTCTCTAGCGCATCTGGTGAGAATTTGTCAGTGGATTTTATGAAGGGTTTAGACAGTCAATATTACGGGTGTTACGGTAGTGCCATCTGCACCCCGTGTTGCTAACTTCTGCCGCCGCTAGGCTGCGCTATTCCCTTATGCGTTCAGTATGTTTAATCTTTTATACTTTAGCGGTCACTGTTGTAATACGGGGGATGAAGGAAGATGTACCTTTGGACCTCTGGTCCTGTACTGTATAATCGGTAGCGTGGAGGAGGCTCGTGGGGTCTATCTCCTAGGGCGTGATAGAGTCAAACAAACTATAGTGCGAGTATAGGTTTAATAAACGTTACGACTTACTTAATACATGGAGAGCGTGCACTTGTAGTTTCACTATAACACTGTTACCTTAAGACTGGCTTAAGATCGACTGACTCCCTTACTACATATATCTTTGCCCTTATATAGTTGTATTTCCTTGGAACGCTTCCGCTTTTCTTAGAGCTCCTTGGAGCATGAAATACTGGCAACACTTGGCAAAGGAAACGAAGTATAGGGAATGGAGGCTTCTGCGACAAATAAGAACTTTGCGAGAGTCCTTTGAACCAACCGATGATTCAGGGGACTTTCGCGGGTTTGGGCATCATTTCCGGGTGAAGGGGCGCAGGGGTTCCTCTCATTACACTGTCCGTTCTTGCGTTATTTCTAAACTAACGATCATGACTCATCTCACCTTCTTCGGCCTCGACCGGGCAACAACTCTTTTGATTTAAAGGCACATAAAACTTGACTACGCAGTACGCAACTTTTGGCCATCAAACCGACCTGGGGGGCTTAGATAAAGATACAGGGACTTATTGTCGACAGGATCCCCCTTCTTTGTTATCTCGAACCCCCTCCTTAGTGTTCCCAAAGCTAGCTGGCAGGCCCTTGCCCCTTATGCACTGTAAAAGTTCGCCTTTGGCCGTGCTTCGGCCATACTATCGGGGTACTAGTCAAGAGGTCGTGCGTTCGATTCCTACTCCCGGCACACAAACCTTTTGCTTGTTTTTCTACTAACTCAAAACTCGGATTCTCGGAAACTGCCCGGAAACTGCAATAGTCGTAACGAGAATTTTTCTTACTCTGAATATCGACTCAGGGTACATTCTTGATATGTCAGCTAGCTCCCCGAGTCAAGGTTGAGTCAAGTTTTCTGTTCCTTTAAAGGTTTGTTTATTTAATTTTGTAAGTATATACCAGATAATAAAACCTTTTGTTTACTTACGGACCTTAGTTCATTATTATGAGTCTTGTTTGAAGCTCCTTAGAGTGGGCTGGCCTGTAAGGCCGAATGTAGGATGGGTGGTTTAAAGCCGATTATGGTTCGGTAGGCAAAACATAGTGTGAATTGACCTGGGGAATCCATAATGAACACGTGAAGTCTGCATGTATAGAAAAATAGTTTTTTTTAGCTCCGTCAGTTGACGTATTTTTTGCTGACCAAAACGAGCGTAAATTATAGTAATTCACGAAGACTTTCCCCTTAAGACACGAAGTTCATGCAGTCAGGAGTACTGATGTGCTGACATAGCCAAGATATGCACTGTAAACAAAATCCTGCAGTATTTGCTACTGGGATTAATCTTGTCTTTATTGAGATGAGATTACCCCTAATTTGGATTAATTTATTTATTTATTTATTTAACTTCGACTACGGCTTCTAGAGCCATTACACATACAACACATAAAAACAACAACAAAATCTTATCCCAATAGAGATAAGATTAATCCAAGTAGCAAATACTGCACCCTTATTCGGAGAAACTTTTTACAGTCTAGTTACAGGCCAAGCTGGTCATCACAAATCCTTGATCTGGAGTAGAGTGATTTACAGCGGAGTAGAGTAGAATGTTGTCTTTGCAAGACAACACGCCCCAGGCCATCTTGACTCCGATGGTTGTATACTAGGACATTTACCATATTATGTCTGGCCTTCTACACGTCTTGCCATAACGTCAGGTTGAGAGTGCTCCTTCACATACAAATACAGTCGTCTTAACACGGGGCCCTGCTCGATAATTATCTCCTGGTAGTGTGCAAGTCTACCGCTAGTTTGACAGTTTGAGAGAGCCTGATTACGATTTTCTTTCAGGAGCGAATCATTATTATTTTATCTGTTGTCGCGGTGCTCCTAAAAGGAGTGGTACCAATAGGAAGGGCCCCAAAAGGAGCGGGGATCATAGGAGGTGGACCTAAGTGGATCAGGGCCCATAGAAGGTGCTCCTAAGTGGGGCGGAGCTTATAAGAGGTGGACCTAAGTGGATCAGGGCCCATAGAAGGTGCTCCTAAGTGGGGCGGGGCTTATAAGAGGTGGACCTAAGTGGACAGGGCCCATAGAAAGTGCTCCTAAGTGGGGCGGGGCTTATAAGAGGTGGACCTAAGTGGATCAGGGCCCACAGAAGGTGCTCCTAAGTGGGGCGGGGCTTATAAGAGGTGGATCTAAGTGGAGCAGGGCCCATAGAAGGTGCTCCTAAGTGGGGCGGGGCTTATAAGAGGTAGATCTAAGTGGAGCAGGGCCCATAGAAAAGGCGCCTAAGAGGATTGGGCCTAATAGGCAGGTTCCCCTAACAAGCCGCACTAGCACGTGCAAACAGGAATTTGAGGAAAATAAGGTGCATTTTCGCGAGATTCAGTCATCACTTTCCACCGAGCGAAGCACATCGCGGAAACTGGGGGAATTCGATTCCTGCTTTCCACGTTCCCGTTAGATTGGTCATGGAAACACACGGAAAGCTGAAATCGCCGGGGAAATGTAAATTCCAAAATTTTTAGAATAAATATCGTTGAGTGGACATTCCTTCCGACGTCATATGTCAAACGAAGTCCTCCTTGATGTAACTTGTCGGTTGTTTTTTTCCACACATTCAATCCCGGTCCCCGGACGAAACATTCAACTTTCCACAGAGCTTTCCACTAACTTTCTGGAACCACTTTGGAGAAGTCTGGTTAGGTTTCCAAATCGCGAAAGTGCGGAAAGTTCGGCAATTTTCCGAAGCAGCGCGAAAACCATCGGAATGTAGTTCCAAATTTGCTTTCCAGCTCGCGGAAACCCCTTGTAGTCAAATCAAATCCGAAACATGTTATATTTTGAATCTTTTGATCTTTGTCGTTCACTTTGTTCTTAGCTTTGTTACGGCACGATGAGTTTACTATAATCATTGTACATTTTTGATGTACCTTCCTCGTTCCTGTCGCAACCACAAATTAGTTCAGAAGTTCGGCGTCCAAGATGTGATTCGCTCACTCGAGAAAACCTATCTACACCTCGTCATCCTGGTCTTCGAGTACATGATGTTTTTCATGAATTTTTTAGGCCCAGTTAGTATTTATGTCTAAATTTGTGTGTGTGTGTTAAATACTGTTATTTATCTTGTGTTATTTCGCATTATTCCCTTTACTCCGCTACCACATTCTGTATTTGGCGGGTTATAAATACTATATATATATATATATATATTTGTATGGTTTTCTATATTTCAGGTACCAGCACGGCCTCCCTCTAGCCTTAGCCTGTCAGTAGAGACGTCTTCCCTGCGGGGTATGCCGGGTATCCGACCCTCGTCGGGCGTTGACTCCCCGATCTCCCCCATTGAGCCTTTTAGGGGAAGCGAGCGGATGGAATACATCTCACTGAATACCGATCGCCCCGCGGGACTAAGTCTGGAAGACTTCGTACCGGTAAGGCGTTTTTCTTTATCGATCCGTAAAGGACACCTGAATGAAGAGTACCAAGTATCATCTCTATCTGTATGACCTCTGTTAACATTGCCTGCAGAAAACCCAATCCAAATACGAAATAGTGTTTAAAAGCTATGATTTTTGCTCCATTTTGCATCTGTCCTTATTTCAGTACCGAACAATTTTAGAAATGAAAAAATTTCTCCAATCTACCTTTCTTCTGGAATATTTTTCAACCAGTTAAGCCCAAACGTATATCTAGACGAAATTTCAGTAAGATCCGACCAATGCTGTACAAGATTTGATGGAATTGCGCTTTTTGTCTTGGAGTCTACATGTGTAAACCTCCAGAAACGAACATCCCTATTTCGAAAACGTCACGCTCAGGAGAAGAATGCTCTCCCTGGCCATGTCTGTAAATGCATCCTTCATGGTGTGTTCAAGTATGGTTTCATTGTTCAGGAGTCCTTGAAGCATCTCCACATGGATGGGGGAATCCGAATCCGGATTCGGATTTGAATCCAGGATTCGTCCTTTTGGCCGAATTCTAATCTTCTGCTTGTCAGGCTGGATTCGGACTCGGATTCCAAACCCTCCCGTTTTCCCAGTTTTTACACAGTTTGCTTAGGCAATTCGACTTTTTGGTTTCCACCACCAACCATCCTCAGTAATGTATCACGTTATCTGATTACCTTAGTTATCAGTGCTTTTTGTCACCACTGATTTTAAACCATAACCTATGGACATGATTTGATTTTCGTTAAGGTAGGATTCAAATCCGGATTTGTTTCCAGATTCGAATCCTCAGCATCAAATGGTGGATTTGGATTCGGAATCTTATTCATATCATACCTAGCCTTGGACTCGGATTCGAATCCTTTCGTGATCGGATTTGCCCATCTCTGCTTCTCCACAATTGCTCAGTGTTTTTCTAGCTATTTTGCATTGGCGTAAATTGAAAAAATTATTTCGCATGGCCATATCGGGCATGCCAAACGGTTACAGGACATAGGATCTGTAGCAAATATAAAACGAAACTTGTAATTTTCTGCAAAAAAAAAAAAATAAAAAAAAATACGGAAAGTAGCGTAATGCGATTTGCAGTCAGCTTGGACTGAAGTAATATATTGGTTGCATTTTGCAGATAACATGGTATCTGATACCACGGTAACTGGATCCGCATTTTGTTGGTTTTGCAGTTACCGTGGTATCTTATATCAATCAATTAATCGATCAAACTTAATTCAAAACAGCTTAAAGCTAGAAGAGGTCAACATGCGACATGTTTCCGAAATACATTAAAACGAGTTGATTGTATTCGATACACTTTACAAGACTTGACCTGAAATAAATGTTGAAATAAAACTGTGTAAAAATTGGGTTTAGCAATTGGCAGGATACCGCAAAAACGGATTGCCAATGTTCCTTTCGGACCGACGCACGGACGTCGGAAGGGGAGGAGGGAATAGACGGCTGATCTGGGGACAGCACACCATCTGCTCCGAAATTTTGAAAGGGTGTTTCTGCCGTCAGTTTGTTGAGTAACGCCCAGTTTAATGAGGGCCTCTTCATATGAAATGTCAAAACGCGGGAAATTTTAATCTCAACATAAAAGGCATGGGGCAGTGGTGAGATTGGTCAAGACTGCTTAGTGCCAGAACAAAAAGAAATTCATAAATCTTTCTCGTAAGTCATACAACACTGATACATGAGAGATAGAGAGATAGGTTTATTTATAACAACATCGTAGCTGACAGCTAATTTGCGTTGCTTCACTATACTAAATAACAAACTAACACGAAAAAAAAAGAAGAAAATATCACTCGGCTTTGTTTAACAAATCCGTAAAAAAAAAGTACAAACGAATTTGCGTGGTGGTTCGTTCGCGAAGCTACTGGAACCAGTTTATTTTGGTGACGCGTACGGTTGTTGGGCGGTGCAGTGGGTGGTAAGATGTCTCGATGCTGGGGTTTGGAGAGAAGAAACTTCCCAAACCTCAGGATAATCTGCTCGTATCTTTGGGCCAACGTGGGGAGATCGAGTTTAGCAAGCGCTTCACCATAAGATAGCTTGGATGCACATAGAGGCACAAAATTACACGGAAATTTCACTGTTTGAAAATCGATTATTCGTGAATAGCCGAACAACGAAGTAACACATTTTCTGCGGGTCTTTAATCCAATTTAAGTGAATAAGTGAGGGGTAACTAGATTGTCATATCCCAGCCCTTTAAGGTTAAACAACCGAAAAGGGATGAGATGGGACCAGGACCGTATCCAGGAATTTATTTGGGGGGGGGGGGGGGGGGTGCCTGCGGGTTGCACCAAAAATTACAAAAAAGACACCTATAATAATTAGTATTTTTGTATGTTTCGGGGGGGGGGGGGTTCAACCCCCCCCCCCTCTGGATACGGCCTTGGATGGGACGATGTAGCTTCCAATCACATATTCACTTAAATAAGCGTGAAGGCCCGATGAAAACACGTTACTTCGTTGCTCTGCTATTCAGTAATAATCGATTTTCCCTTAGTGGACTTTCCCTGTTGGATTTGTGGTACCTCTGTGCGCTTGTACCTGTGTCGCATGCTTGACGAAAACGATTTATGACATCTTTCGACCTATGACAAACGATTTATGAACACTTAGATGTCCTGCAAACAGCTCACCTGCACGCTCACCCTTGCCTGCAAGCTCACATGCACCAAGTTCACCTTTCGCGAATGAAAAGCCATGTTTGTATTGAGATTCAAATTTTCCGTGTCATAGCAGAACTTCGCGTTTTAAAGACGCTTTCTGAATGTCATACTGGAGCATATAGTGAAAACAAAAATCCCTAACTCAATCCAAAAAACTCAGTCAGTTCAGTTAAATGACACAACAATAAGTTGTTTTTTCAGTAACTTTAAATCCATTTACATCACAGGTGCCAAAAACCGAAGGCGTTTTTGCGCGGCCCAGTTGTGGGCCAACTCTTCTGAGCGTTTGTCGCGGAAATCTGATAGTGTGCCACACAGTCGAGCCTTAAGTTGAAGCTCGTGGAAACTCACAACGCAACAACAGTTGCGTTGTTGTTGTTGCAACCGAAAGATCAGATAGCTCCGATTGTTTGTCATCGACCTTTCTATCCTACACTGTAAAAAAAATCTTGCAGTATTTGCTACTGGGATTCATCTCGTCTTTATTGAGATAAGAGTATCCCCAATTCGTATTAATTTTACCCAAATAGAGATAAGATTAACCCGAGTATCAAATACTGCATCCTTTTCGGAGAAACTTTTTACAGTGTATGTGAGAGTCATGTCACTCAGGTTCAGCGTTCCTCTTCAACCAGTCCGAACCGAACCTGGCTTCTAACAGGAATCATTGTCAATAACAGCTGTAAAGTGCGAGAGCAGAGCCATCTAGACTAATGACCGGCGGTTGCAGTTCAGAGCTTAATGCTTTGCAAGTAGATGGTGGGAGTTTAACTGTGGGACATCAGTATGCCAGGCTCTGCCCTCTGCTGCCGTTTATTCATTTATTTGCTGCCGTACTACAAAGATAAGAGACATAAATTGTGTATTATAATAAAAGACAGATCCTTTAAGCCATCTTGTATGGTGACCCACTAACTATACACTATATCACATTACGTCAAGTAGCGTGTAGGAAAACTACATTTATAAATATTACTGTCAAAAAAAGAAGAAAAGTGCAAAAATACATAAAGTACAAGACCTGACTAGATACTTTCTAATCAGGGTGAAAAAGAGAAAAAATACTTGTTTTCAAAATCTGGCCGCATTATAAAGCAATTGTAATGGTGAGGAAGTAATAATATAGAAGACTTATGTACTAAAACGCCTCGTGACAAGCCGGGGACAGTCCAAAGGATAGGAAGGACTAGAAAGCACGCTGTAAGATTTTTGGACAGAGTTACAACGTTTTTTATGGCACTTGCCCTTCGGCCAAGTGCCATATAGCGATCGCAGTTTCTGTCCGTCCGTCGGTCTGTCCAGGTTTTGCTAGTCGGGCACTTCCACATAAACTAGGACGATAAAACTTGGCAGTCGTATCAGGGACCCCAAATGATTAAGTTGGAAATAGTCACTTCTCCTATCCGAGCACCGTGGTGGGAGTGGAGGGAGGGGGAATCCGGAATCTTGAGGTATTTATAACTTTTGAAAGGGTGATCGGGTCTCGATGGAACTTGATATTTGGAAAGACCTCATACCTCAGACGACCCACTTAAAATCCGGACCGGATCCGGTGACTTTTGGGGGGAGCTGGAGGGGGCAACCGGAAATCTTGGGAAACGCTATGAGTGGAGGGATCGAGATGAAACTTGGTGGGAAGAGACCTAGCAACTCGCTAGATATATCATTGACATAACCGAGCCGATTCGGGCACTGTGGGGGGAGTGGAGGGGGGGGAATCCGGAATCTTGAGGTATTTATAACTTTTGAACGGGTGATCGGATCTCGATGGAACTTGATATTTGGAAAGACCTCATGCCTCAGACGACCCACTTAAAATCCGGACCGGATCCGGTGACTTTTGGGGGGAGCTGGAGGAGGCAACCATAAATCTTGGGAAACGCTATGAGTGGAGGGATCGAGATGAAACTTGGTGGGAAGACACCTAGCAAACACTAGATACATCATTGACATGACCGAGCCGATTCGGGCACTGTCGGGGGAGTGGAGGGAGGGGGAATCCGGAATCTTGAGGTATTTATAACTTTGAACAGGTGACCGGATCTCGATGAAACTTGATATTTGGAAAGACCTCATGCCTCAGACGACCCACTTAAAATCCGGACCGGATCCGGTGACTTTTGGGGGGAGCTGGAGGGGGCAACTGGAAATATTGGAAAACGCTATGAGTGGAGGGATCGAGATGAAACTTGGTGGGAAGGTACCTAGCAAACACTAGATATATCATTGACATAACCGAGCCGTGCCTACTCGTAACAAGTGCCATATGAGCTCGTAGCTCTTGTTTTATTTTCTCATAACATTTGTCTGATCAAATGATTATAATGATATTGTAATCGTTAGTTTATTAGGTTTGGAACAGTTAAACGGAGAAAGAAACTTTCGAAATAGGTAAGCGAGGGCACTACTCTACCTGAACTTGTTTGACCTCCCAATCTATTCCGTGGTCTATAGCCTCGGTTGTAAATCAAAACCACTCCCCGCCTATGGGAACGCCTGAGTGGATCTTCGAGGTCACCATCCGGAAGAATCATTATGTGGACGAAATCAACCGGAAAACGAGGTGCTTATCTTGCAGGAACAGTAATCCGGTTTTAGGGGGAGATCTGGATGGTTCCAGAAAGACGTGAGGAATTGGCAAAAAAGAATCGGAGGAGTGTAATGTCAACTCGTCTCTAGGCGGAGGTCTGGATGATTCGGAAATTGTATAATTGGAGGAATTGACAAATGATCTTAACTAAATTTCTATCTCGATGATTCGGATATTGTGTAATTGGAGGGTTAGGTAAATAATCTGAATTTGAATTTACATCCGGGGACATGACCTAAGGCTGATCAAGCAATTTTCATTGTGATATAATATATGTCGGTTGGCAGCTGAACTTAATTTTCCGTGTTCGTCTTTCAAGCAGAGTTGTAAGTATCTAACGCCATCACTATTAGAGATAAGGTACTCTGTTTCAAAATCTTGTCGCTACTTATAAAATTTTAGTTCTCAACGACTTTTAACTTTTCCATAAAGGCCTGAAAATACGCTGCTTCTTCCTTGAAACCAAACGTACTCTTTGTGTTCTGATACATGCAAGTTTTTTCTTCCACCAAGGTTCGTACAGAATGACACAACTACACAAACATTCACTTCCTGCTGATGAGTTAATGGGAGATACTGTAACCCTTTGGTTTGTCGCCGTTCATTCTGTTCCGTTGTTCAGCGATTCAGGAATTTTCAGATTCCTTAAACATCTTGTAAACAGTTTACCCTTACGGATATTCCGGATTTCTTCTGTAATTATGATTATCTTGCTTGCTCGAAAATTAGTTGCTATTTGGAAGAACGTTTGACGCCTGAGATGTTGTCTAATCATACCACACTAATCATACCACAACGTTGCATCTTTTTGAAACAAAAGATTTAGTCTATAACTGGCTGAATTCAGGGTGAAAGCGTTCTCGGGCAAATAATTGTAAAAAAACGTCACCGAACTGTTATCTGTTACACACGTTTTATGCACGTTATCTTTTAAAACACTTATTTTTTTTATTTTTTACTTTATTTATATTTGCATGTCGTCGAATCCGCATCGTTCTTCTGGTTTTACTTGCATTGCATGTCATCTTAGGTTATCGAGTCTGCCTCACTCTTCCCTTTGTATTGTTTTGTAATTTATGATTTGATTTGTTCTTAGCTGAAGACGGCTGCCATAAGTACAACCGAAATTTCCGAAAATGCGTGAAGCAAACCTCGTACTGTACATTGTGTCCGGAAATAAGCGACCCCCTCGTTTACATGAATAATGCTTATATGACATCTAGAAAATTAAGTGTTTCTTTCCTTGGTCTAATTCATTCGAAACCCTCCCTTTTTTGCAACATGGTAACAAGAAAAAAAAGAAATCCAGATTTAATCCTGTCGCCATCGTATACGTTTACAGTTAATAGCTTCCGGTGTCGGTCTGTCTAATAAAAGCGAACTTTTACCCATTCCCACTGAATTATTCATGTGTTTTCTTTCATCATTTCTGAAAATCCCCAGGAATAACAATTGAAAACATCTGTTTTACGTCACGGAGCCTCTAGTCTGCGTGGATCGATAGGAGACTTCATCTTAGAAAAGGGAGGCGTAATTGGAAAATTAGGGATGAATGTTGTTCAAGTTGTTCTCTCCGCTTATTTATTTATTAATAGAAAAAGAGGATAAGTTGAAGCTTCTCTCCTTCAGCAGCGCCTAAAAACGAGAAAGTCAGGACCCAGGTTCTTTTGGTTTCTTCTTCTTGTTTCTTAAGTCAGGATCCCTTTTATGATTTACAGGGTCGTCACGACTGGGTGGGGGGGGGGGGATGCCCCCAATATCGTCGGCCAGGCGGTAAAAAAAACCGATTTTTTGTCAAAACAGTTGATGTTTCTCGTAAAAAACAGTCAGTGTATCTGAAAATCAGACGATTTTTCTTGAAAACAGTCGGTTTTTCTGAAAACCAGTCGACTTTTTTCAAAACTGTCGGTTGTTTTTCTTGAAAAGTTTTTCTGAACAGTCGACTTTTCTGCAGAAACAGTCGGTAAAACTTATCAGCAAGTCGGTAAATGCCTCCCCCCCCCCATGTTTTGGCTAGTAACGCCTCTGAATTGATTTCAGTCAACGAACCCAGCTTCTCCACTGGACTTACTCAAATGTTCACCAAGGAACCCGGCTCCGCCTCCGACTTAGGAATTTCAGTCAACAAACCAGGCTCCTACTTTTCCCCCTTGTTTTTTTTGTGCGCCTTGCCGATTTCAAAGGGCAGTATGACGTTAGTTTAAGGTACATTCGAAAGTTTCAGTCAGTACTTTCTTAACAGATGGCACACGTTTGTGCACCATTTCAATGTTAACTTCCTGCGAAACATAAGATTTAAAATGGTCGTAATAGAAATTTGTCCCGAACACACAACAGTTAAAATGGTCATAACGGATATGCTATCATAACTTTTAACATAAGGATGCGCAAATATGTTATCAAACATCTGATAGTACACTTTAAATGTATACCCAAAAGAAAAAGAAAAATTACAATGAGCTTTCAACCAAAGAAGCGAATGCACAAGAAAAAAGAAACAAAGAAAAAGAAAAAAAAATTAATCAGGCCTACAAAAATATCTTCCTAGATGGAAATCCGGAAAATGGTCAAGGGTAGAAACGTTAAGACTGTCCGACTGGCGGATTCTAATTGGACCCGCACTGAACAGGCTTAATTTGGAATTAAACATATGGCATTTAAATTAACAAAACCCGAGTATAAAGCTGAAGAGGGCCTCTAAATACGTTCTTCCTGTTTAAACCAACTCCTATATCGTGATACCAGCAACCCTTTCCTTCCACGAAAGCGCAACTCCAAAAATCGCACGTTTATTCACTTCCTTGCCAGTCTTTAAAACAAAATCAAATAATTCACCAGGTGTTCTCGCGAATGCAGCCGACCTCCACATCACCACGCAACAACATAAACATAAAAGAAAATAAACATATTCATCGAGAGCCAAGACTAACATCTCATTTTATTAAACTATTATAATAAACAACAATATTCAAACCTTATTATTTTTTTCAATATAATAAATTTTCTTCTCCGAAATTAACATTTAATATACTATATATATCCTTTTATCCGATTTCCATCTCCTCAAGGAGCATTTCCCCCTAAATTGAACTCAGTTGGGACGTCCTGATTGATATTCTCGGCAAAAGCATAGACAGAAAAGGTCACCCATAGCTGTGATAAGACAAAGGAAAAAAAAAATATATTCGGCATGCAAGGCGAATACGGTGTCACATCACGTGACAAAGAAAATCTGATGAAGGAAAAAGAAGACAAGGAAGGAGATATCAAGATTAGTTCTTGGAGGCCGAGTAAAAAAAATAATAATTCAACTCTAACCTGCTTAGGCAATTTACCAACAAGTGGAGTGGAGTGGAGAGAAAAAGGAAACACAAATAATGCAACAGCAGTTGTATAACAACTGACGTTTTTACTTATTTGTTCTGCGAAAATTTACTAGCAAGATCGTCAGCGAATAGTGTCACGCAATACTTTTCAAAATCATTTATAAACAATGAGAATAGAATTACTGTATTTATATATTGTAATCATTAAAGTAGGCTACACCTCGTAACAATTAATGTTTTTACTAATATGTTCTGTGTTCTTTGAAACTCCTCTCCGATCAGAGCGAATTAATTACACAAGGGTTCGGCCGGCTTTAGCCATCTCCGTTCCCATTTCCTTGGATGACACACTCGGATGAATTTGCGTAACATGACCTCTGGCCTCTGGAATAAAATATTATTGAATGGTAATTTATTCATTCACACTTCGTGTTAACAAAACCAGAATTGATAAATATTGTCTAAATGCTGTCAGTATTACAGCTACATTTAAAGGCACTTATCAATTAATCAATCAATCTTTATTGTCCGAAAAGCATTCCTTACGGTATTAACGAAAAAAAAAAAAAAAAAAATTCGCTCGTCAAACATAACTATATACAGTTGCGCTTTTACATAGTCAAATATTCAATAATTACACAAGAACAAGAATTGCAGCAAATTAAAGCGCTAAAATTCAATAATTAATATAAAAAAAGAGGAAAAGAATTTAAAATTTTGCGTTGAAAAAACTCACAAAGGAGGGGACAAAACTTCTTTCGTACCGCGCATGAATTGCCCGAATGGGTTGGATCTTAGGAACTGGTTGTGCTGCCATTCTTTGTGGCCTTGTGCGGTCGGGAATAAATGTGAGGAGGGGGAAGGATGTCCCGATGGCGGGGGTCTTCCAGTAGTTGGTCACCAAACTTGGTAGAAAGTTGGTGTCTACGATTTGACAAAGATGCGAGACCAAACTCGTTAAGAAGGGAAATGTACGGGATTTTGGGGGATTTTGATACTATTAGTACTTACAAATAATAAAATCGCATTCTGAATTTCGACCAAGAAGAGGCGAGAAAACAGTGGCTATTCTGCGTCAAACCAAGAACAAAAGATAGAAGCTCATATGGCACTTGCATTAAGGGTGGTTCAGAAGATGAAATATAGAATTTGCCTTTTCGTGGGTTTCTTCTGAGGCAAAATCCTTGAGATAGAATGATCAAGGACTTGGAAATCACGATAATGGATCGTTTGGTAAAAAGTATTTTTTATTTTTTAACTTGGCTGTTGGCTAATGATGCGCACTTTGAAGGCTCTAGAGTTTTATCTATTAGTAAAACCCTTGAGGCCCTTGGGGATCATTAATATGTAATGTTTGGTCAAAAGTTTTTTTTTTTTCACTTTTCGGTTAAGATGCGCACTTTAAGGACGCTAGAAATAAAATTTCTAAGCAAAACCCTTGTGTCACGAATGATCATGGGTTGAGATGTATCGTTTGATCAAATGTACTTTTCCATTTTGCGGTTAAGATGGTTTTTAAGTTGAGCCAGAGGCTGCAAGTGCCATAAAAACACGGCAAGCATACGAATCAATGTAGTGTAAAAAGGATAGAAAAAATGGACCAAAAGGCACGAATGAGCTGTAAATGCTGTGAATTCACGTCAACCTTTGGCTGCATTAAAATAAAGTACCTCGTTTTTTCCAGTCTGCAAAATTTCCAGACGGAAAGTTAGGGGCGGGGGGGTCGCCCACTTTCTGTCTCCACGCTTCCTTCCAGAACATCAACATCTTGAAGTTTTCTTTTTTTTCTCGCTAGACTGTACACTCAATCGCCTTTTCGAATCCGGTACGAATTTTCTACATGTTTAAAGCATTCTCCGACTCAGCACCAGCCCCCCATGGAGTCCCCTCTGAGCAAACAGAAATTAAACTCGGAGCTACGTCCAAATTTAGTCACTGACTTGAGAGGAATAAATCGCCAGCGGCCGACCGGATTCCTAATAGCGGCAGGCCTTTGAACGGCTGAAGTAATCCAATTTCCCCGAAAGGCCCTTAATTCGACTTCCTAAACCTACGGAAACGTGTAGAGAATCTGGGAATCTTTTTCGATAAGCAGGGATCAGTAAGTCATTGGGATCCCATAGGGATTGCGATTGGGCATATGAAAGAACAAGATTGGGACATGTTAGTGAAGGGTGGGGAGCACTGAGGAATTGCGAGCTTGTTGGAGCTTGGCTTTGACGTACAGGGTAATCCCATCCTTCGGGGATCACTCAAAGTTTGTGGAAAGGGCTTGAGGTTCTCCAAGCTGCATAAGAAGTGAATTGTGGCTTGTAGTTGGTCTGAGTCTGACTGTTTGAGGTTTTCTAAGCCCTTTTTAATACATCGAAACGCAAATCTGCGTTCTGCCTCCAGCTATAGAACGAGGCTCCAGCGTAGAACGAGGTCATTAATAAAATAATATTTAAGTTTTCAGCCCCTTATTAATAAAAAAAACTGAAGTAGATCAAAATGCAGAAAAAACCCTTTCCTGTCATCGCCCCAATCGTGCAGCAAAAACAGCGTCGTTGTCAAAAATTAAATTTCAGGACTAGTTTTTTCATTATAGTGGTATTTGAAGATAATCTACTTTAATAAGATATTTATAGTCGGTAGAAGCTTCAGTTATTTATTACAGGTTTGTTTCCTTCCCCGAAGTTGAACCAGAGGATTGACAGCCTGACGAGGACCCTTGCCAAGAAGGGCCGAAATATCGCTGATGAAGAATCATAGCTGACGTATCCGTTGTAAACATTGTTTGAATAAACTGCCTCCAGCTCACTATTGTTTCGACAAAAAATCAGGTCTAAACGAAAACGGATGAAACTGGTGCTGATCTAATAAAGAATTAATCTCTCATTCAACCAAAATCGATATTCTTCTATCCTGACGCATCGGTCATGCAATTGAAGGACTAACTCGTGCAAAATACAATAAATAAAATGCCTTCAAAGGCTTTCACGCCACTTATTTCGATTATCCGCGCCCCTTAATGAATAGTGTTGACGCCTTAACGCCCCATATAAAACGCTACTGCAAACTAAAATCTTCTCCTCGTCTTTATTTCTTAACTACAACGATTTCTTTTACATTGACGTCTTACCCGGGTCTTTACCCTAACAAACAAGAAGCGTTTATTTTTCTTCACCTCCAATTTTTTTATTTCAGCGTCGCCTTACCAGTGGTCTTTCAAACCTTTCGCTGAACTTGGAATCGCCAGACCCCAACGAAGAAGAAGCCGTAGAAACCCTTGGCAAAGGCTTCCAACCTCTTCAGATCTCGATGGCTCAGCGGCTCAAGAATCTACAGGTTGTGCAAAGCCTTTGGGCTACTCGTGATCCAAAGGTGAGTGGCTCTGATCTATTTGTTAAAGTGCTTTTAAGGGTCGTTGTAAAGGGGGTAAGGGGTCCTTAGCTTTTTGTTGGATATATGATACAGAAGGGGGCTTAGGAAGACTACGCTTTGATCTTTTTTTTGTTTTTGATTATGAGGAGAGCATCTGGGCCACTAAAAACCTTTCTTCCTTGAAGAGCAACGGTCCAAGAAAAGAAAGGTGGAGCAACAGAAAGGAAGTACTAAGTAATGTTTAATGTAACAATCGATTTACGGTACGACCGTTGTAATGAAGCTGAAGTTGTGAATAGAATTTACAAGTGTAGGACTTACAATGCCTGAGCCTCGTACACAGTGCAGGGTCTAATTGCAGAGAAAAACAAACAAGCCAGTGACTTAATTTGAAGATAATCTGCGCTGTTGAGGTGGGAATATTACAGGACTAAGGTTGCGTTCCGCCAATTAATGAATTGTTAACAATCGTTAACTTTTTGCGTTCTACGTTTCTAATTTCGAAATTTAAGCTCCACCCACCTACAATTTCCGTTCCAGAGCTTAACGATTGCTAACCATTCTGCAACGATGGTCGGTGAGCATCGTTACAGAATAGTTAACAGTTCTAGAACTGGGAAAAGTTAACGATCGTTAAAACTGCAGTTAGCTCCGCCCCGAACGAACGATTGTTAACAATTGTTAAGTTGGGGGAACGCAACCTAAGTAGCGAACTGAAAGGCAACAATATTCCTCGGGTGAAATTTTGACCCGCGGCCTCAGCTTGGATTGTTCGATCCGAAATGATGGCTGTGTTGGTTGGCACACCGGCAATTCAAGCCGAAGGTCATAGGTTCAAGTGTCGCCAGAGGAACAGTTTGTCCTTCATTTCAGTATTTTTTTTTTATTTTGTGTATTTACTACATTATTGAAAGCTCAGTATATTTTTTCCGTTTCTTTGTCTGTACTGCGCTATTTCCCTCTTCTTAAGTGCGTAAATAATATTTCATCATCACTACATACAATAGTTGCGTTTTGATCGCTGTTCGTGGTCTCTGTTCCTCGTATTTATCGTTTCTGAACACCTTCCGAGTGCTGAAACGAAGACAATGTAAGGTCTCAGTTCCAAAACACCTGCGAGTAAAACGGCGAGCTGTGTCCCCTACGTGACTCGCGGTCCAAGTTCGCCTGTCCTGTGCTAGTTAACCTAAAATAAAAAAGTCCTGTAAAGTGGTAGCGTGTTCGTAACTACAAGGATGGTGTTTTAAAGCTGCTTATTCATCTGGTTTTATGAAAAGTTGGAAATTATTAGCCATTATGCTATTTTCCGTTTTAATCACCTACAACGTAAACCGGGAAGGCATCAGGCGAACCGCGAGTAAAACGCAAATTAAGCTAAAACGGCGAACTAATATATTTGTTGGTAAGAGAGAGTATTTCTTTCTTTTTTTGTGGAGGGAGTCCGCTTCGAGCCGATCTGAGCACTGTAGGGGGAGTTCGAGGGAGGGTTCCGAAATTCGGGTGATCCCAGGTTAAGATGCTTACACTTGTGTTAGGACGACGAAACTCGGCAGGCGTATGTAGGACTCAACAGTTTCAACTTGAGAACAGTCGTTTCTCCGATTTGACTATCGCGGGGGAGTGGAGGGAGGGGGAATCCGAAATCTTGAGTTATGCCCAACTTTTGAAGGGTTGATCGGATCTTAATGAAACTTGATATTCGGAAAGAACTCATGTCTCAGATGTCGCGTTTCAAGTGCGGACAGGATCGGGAGTCGGGGGACCGGAAACTATGGCACGCTTAAAGTGTAGCTATTGGGATGACATTTGGTGGGAAGAACAAGCATGAGCGCTAGATACATCAGTGACAGAACCGGACCGGATTCGGGCACTCGGGTGTGGAATTGGATGGGGGGGGGGTCCGGAATTCCGGTGATCGCGATTTAAGGTACGGTAATTGCATAAGGTAAATAAGGTAATTGCAAAATAAAAAAAATACTTTTAAGCAAAATCTGCATTTTCATGATCTGCATGAGCTCATGACCATTTTTGCCTCAAGTGTTTTGCTTAGAAATAAATTTGCAGCACCCTTACAGAGCGCATCTGAACCGAAAGTTAAAATTTTTTTTTTTTACCAAACCATGTGTATTCACGACCATAAAAGGCCCAGGATAATTTGCCTCAAGGGTTTTGATTACAGGTGATTTTCTAGAACACGTAAGGTGCGCATCATAACAGTCAAGTGCAAAAATAAAATATTTTTTACCAAACGATACAGTTCATTCTTATCCCAAGGGTTTTTCTGACAAATGATCACAACAAACCCACGGATTGGCAAAGTCCTACTTTCATCCTCTTGCCCAGCCTTGCAAGTGACATATTAGCTTCTAGCTCTTGTTTAATATGCTGTTTTATTTATTTATTTATTTTGTAGGTTGCCTTAGATACTGCCATATCCATGGGAGACCAGGGAGTGATAGTGGATGTGCTCGGGGTTGTTGTTGCAAAACCGTAAGTACTCCACTCCATTTTTGTTATTATTGCTGTCATCAATCAATCAATCAAAGTTTATTTTCCAAATAGCTCAATACTAGAAGAGGAATAAAATATTTATGAAATACAGAGACACGAAACAAATTAACTATTACACTTACAAGATGTGATCAGAAATAAATGATGGGATGAAACTATCACAAGAAGTCAACGAAGAAACCCACGAAAATGGCCCGATGAAAAATTTATCTCAGAAGAGTACTATGAAGAAGTACGAAAAAGTAGCATGTAGTACTAACGATGCTACTACATGCTTCTACTTCAAGGATACCGTGTTACTTCATACTACTATATGCTACTATTATCAAGACCGGATGCTACTATGGCAAGACAGGATGCTACTGGATACTACTACATAAGATTTGTCCAGTCTGAGGCACATTAAATGATAGTATTGTTTGCTATTACATAGTATTACATGCAACGTTTTCGTACTACTACCATACTACTACGCAGGCGCAGGCTTATCGGGGGGGTTTGTAAAGGCCAACGAATATACTGAAATAAAAGGCGAATATTTGGGGAGGACAACCGCCTCACTTCTTCAGCGCAGACAGAAAATTTCGAGGAAAAGTGCCAAAACGAGGATGAAGTTCAACAACCAAGAAAACCAACAAAGCAGAAAACCAACAAAAGAACCAAAAATTAAAACAAAATTAGAAGAATTAAAAGCCTAAAATAAAGACAAAGACAGTGAGCACTCACCAATACCTGCGAATAACAATTATTGCTATTCTCGTCCAGAACGAAATTATATTAATTATCTTTGGGACGGAACTATATAAAAATTTGGCAGAAGAATTAGCAGGAAATGAGAAAACTGATTGCCTGTGTTTCGGGGAGGGGAGGGGGGAATGTCATGGTGGGCTTAAAGACAGTTATCACCGAAACAGACTGGACCTCCTTTTCAGCCACGTTTGTCTACGTAGATTTGACAATAGGATATTTAATTTAAATAAAAGCATGGCCAACACCCTGTCAGAAGTTTCATAACATACAACACAAGGATGCGGGATTTCGTCAGACAACACGTGTGATGTAATCTGTTGTCGCGACCAACGTATGCATGAATCATGCATAAAAAGCATTGCTAGGAAGAGCCGAAAAATCATCTGCAGGTGCTTTTTTGGCGGTTTTTCTGCTCTTCCTGGTAATGCTTGTTATGCGTAACATTTCATGCATAACGTTTGTCATGACAACAGATTACATCCCAAGTTTTAAGTGTTGTCTCTTGAAACCGCGCATCCTTGTGTTGTCTTTATGTGTTCTTGTGTTCAACTTCTGACAGTGCGGTTATAATTAAAAACAAGACAAAAGGAAGTCACGAAGCCTTCCAAAATCAAAGGACCCCTCGTACTTATTCTGCTTTTACACCATGGTTATGCACTTGAGAAATTTCTGTCCGTCTCCGTTATTTTTTTTGAACCGAGTTTGCCAGCCAACCAGCGAAGACGTCGCCGGCAGCTGCTAGGGTCGGCGAAACTCCTTAGAAAATAAGGGCAGTAGAAGCTTCAAATCTTGGGGAAAATTATTTCGGATTCGTTTTCGTTTGCTTCGGTTTTCCCACTTTTTAACCACCGCGCGCACTGTTTTCAAATATTTTGCGTCAAACCTCCGCGCCGGAGAGTGGGAAGTCTGGACCGACTCGGCAAGCGCAAACAAGAAAATCGCTAATTTCTCGGAGCTGATTTTCGAAAAACGATATTTCTGAGCCCCTTTGTCGTGAACAAATTATTTCTTGGAAAAAGTGTGCTTTAAAAGTACAAGGCCTGAATCAGACTGGAATGAGAATCAGAACCCGTAACACAGCCCCCCTCCCCCTCCCCCCAAGCTTGCCACAAAATACTTCCTTGCTGCTATGGAACCTTACTACGTAACTTAATCGCTATTATCTTCAGCGCTCTTTCCACATTAGCATATATATTGATTATAACCCTTTTTGCGCTGCTTTGAGGAAATCAAGAAGAAGCAAAATTTTACTCCTTCACTGTAACTCCCGAAACTCCCTAAAGCTCCTGGAATCTATTGAGGATTGGTCCATACTGTAATGTAAAAGGGTCAGGTTTTTTGAAAGTACGGAAAAGTGATTAGGTTTCAGTTATGCTTTAAAGATTATTTGAGCCAACCGTTTAAACTCTTGATGACTATCTCTCCTTGCCGATGCGTAATCTCCGGCCTCTCCGAGTATCTAGCGGAAGAAAGGCAGAAGTGGTGTCACAGCTGCTGCCAAAGATCGCGGTGACTGATTGACAGAGGATTTGAGTCGTTGAGTTTGAGTCGTACGGATACGCTTACTCCTTCTTCCTGAGGGTCGCTGGCGTGCTTTGGACTTAAAGTCATTCCTGGCGAACTGTCTCCCATTACGAAGTAGGAAAAAGGTTTTTCAAAAGAATAGGTCTTTGCCAGTGGCTGAGTGTGCTTGCCGATTTTGTGGTGAGGTAGAAGAGAGTTTATGCCATCTGCTGACAGATTGTCCGGGGGTGAAGGAAATTAGAGATGTTTTTTTTTGGTGGGGTGCCCATACTATTCCCTGGTATTATGAAGTCGACAAATCGTCAGGTAATTCGGTCGATATGTAAATATTTTAAGTGTATACTGGAAGTTTAGATCGGAGGTAATTTGGCAATGCTAGAAGGGTAAAAAGAAGTGATTTTATTGTATGTAATTTTGAAGTTCAATTTTGTTAGTTAAGTGTGATAATGAATACTTAAAGAAATTTTTTAAAAGATCCAAATGAGAGAATTAATTTCCAAATATTAGAAGCAAAAAATCGTAAATAAAATATGGGTTAATTTAAAAAGTTAGGTGACGTGAATAGTTAAAATTGGGTAAAAATATATTAAAAGTAACGTCACTGAGGGATGGAGGAGTAGCCACAAAAAGTACGAAATATGATTTCTTAGCTTTTAAGTAATATAAAAATAAGTTAAATTACAAAAGATGCTACGGGAAAAAAAAAAAAAAAAAAAAAAAAAAATGAATACTGATGTATGGCCCTTTGTTGGCTTTAATAAATTATTATAGAGTATATCTGGATGTGGCGGTAAGGCTCTGTGGCACTAAATTCTGAGAATGAAATACGCGTTCCTAGATATTCTTATCGGCTGGTTGGGCCTGCGTTCCGAGATTTCGTAGCACTTCGCCACACAATGCACAGATAGGTCTTCTGCGTGGGAGAAAGTGATATCTGTAGGATGTGGTTTGTCTGTAAATTTATCTCCCATGAGTGATCTTCTGAACTGATGTATCTGGCCGGCCGCACGTTACTCACATTGTGTGAAACCTTGTTACGCCACCGGTCATTGAGTCGTTTTACTTGGTCCGCAAAACATTGTAATACAAGTTTAACTCAAACAGATGAGTAATTGCAATTGTTCGGTTTCAAAATCTAATTTCCCAAAAATGGATTAGCCAGGTCCAATATCTTCGTGAAGAATTTTGCCCAAGTTACACCCCCAATATCTGTCTTCCAATGGGGTGGGTTAGAAAATTCTACAAATTTTTTTCCCGTCCGAAATTGTGAATATAACCGGCAAATTATGTTCCCAGCAAACATGTAAAATTGCGATCGAAATTTGTCAGACACCTGTTAGCTACAGTCCTGTAATTGTTCAGAATGAAAGCAAATGTAAGTAAATACAAAACTAAAATGTGGATGATAGCACGAAGTCTCCAACATAAAATGCCTCGACCAGAATGAGGAAATGCCCCCCTCCCCCTCCTCCCTCAAGCACGCCACACAGGCAGGGGCAGACTCATTTGTGGGCGAAAGAGTACCACCAACGTTGAATTGTTTGGATACGAGTTGCTAAATAGGTTGTTTAGTAACAAAAGAAAACAATATAATTCCTGAAACAAACTGCATGTCCGCATAAACAAGACCAAAGGTGTCGATGGGATCCTAAAAGATCTAATATTTGATTCAGACAATTGGGTCTTGTCTTCGCCAGATCCAGTCTTCGCCAGGCTAATCATCAGAGAAAACCAAGTTCAGATATACCTCTATGAGCCATATCTATTTTGACAATACTGACCAAGACTTCCTGCTTTACTTCTGCCAAGTTTCCGGTTTCGCCGAAATTTGGAGCGAAATACTAGTCCAGCAAAAAAAGAAAATTCAGAAAAGAATCTAGCATATCTCCTTATCCGCATTAAGAACATTTAAGCAACTTTAAATAAAACTTTGACTTAAAAAAAATTTCGGTTACAACCGGAATCCGGACTAATTATATGTCTGGGTAAAAAAACGATTGTCATATACAGACTCAGCCTCTCTTCTTACCTCTTAAATCAGTCATCTAATCAAACTTTCGCCTTTAACAAATTTTTACGGTTTTGGCCGGATTCCGGTCGAACTAGGTGTTTGGCGAGAAAATGGTTTTCACCATCGTGTTCACCATGTCCTTTTACCTTAAAAAGAACACTTAATCAACACCAAATTAAACTTTTACTTTTAACCAACTTTGCGGTTTTCGCCGGATTCCGGACGAACTACTTGTTCGGAGAGAAAATGGTTTTCACCGTGGTGTCTCAGCATGTTCTTTTACCCCTATCGAACATTTAGTCAACGTCAAATGAAACTTTTACTTTCAACTAACTTTCCGGTTTTCGCCGGATTCCGGACGAACTACTTGTCCGGCGAGAAAATGGTTTTCACTATCGTGCCCAGAATGCTTTCTTACCCCAAAATGGACTATCACATTAGCTGTTTAAAAATATTTTGTTTGTCCCTTAATTTGACCCCCCACCCCTAAATGTAGGGCTACAGAGCCAATCTACGAACTTGACCTTACCCTTGACCCAATGAATCCTCACACCAAGTTTCATCAAAATATCTCATTCTCTTAGAGAGTTATCGTGCTTACAGACAGACGGACATTTTTGCGATGTCATAGGTATCCCTCCACTTGCGTTTTCGGATCCCAAAAATCCATGCGTCCTGTGGGGAGCGAACATACTGTTAAGGAGTTCATTCAAAATTACTCTTCTTTTCAGAATAAAAAGAAACAGAATTGTTTAAATACATTTGTAAATACCAACTCTCAGCTACTATCACTTAAAATAACATTTTTCTGGGATCCCAAAACGTAAGTGGAGGGATACCTATGACATCGCAAAAGTTGTCCGTCTGTCCGTCCGTCTGTAAGCACGATAACTCTTGAAGGGAATGAGATATTTTGATGAAAATTGGTGTGAGGATTCGTTGGGTCGTCGGACGAGTCAAGTTCGTAGATGAGCTTTTTAGCCCTATATTTAGGGGTGGGGGAGGGGGTTCAAATTAAGAGGCAAACAAAGTATTCTGAAACAGCTGATGTGATAGTCGATTATGGGGTAAGAAGACATGCTGCACACGATGGTGAAAACCACTTTGTCATCGGACAAGTAGTCGCCCGGAATCCGGCCAAAACCGAAAAGTTTGTTAAAAGTAAAAGTTTTATTTGAAGTTGATTAGATGTTCTATTTAGAGGTAGAAAGACATGCTGAACACGATAGTGAAAACCATTTTCTCGACGGGCATGTAGTTCGCCCGGAATCCGGCCCAAACCGGAAAGTTTGTTAAAATTAAAAGTTTTATTTGGAGTTGATTAGATGTTCGATGTTGGGCAAGAAGACATGCTGAGCACTAATGTGAAAACAATTTTCTACCCGGACATGTAGTTCGCCCGGAATCCGGCTAAAACCGGAAAATTGTTAAAAGTTTAAAGTTTTATTTGTAGTTGATTAGATATCCTATTTAGGAGTAAGAGAGATGCTGAATCCGTGTGTGACAATCATTTTCTACCCGGACATATAGTTCGACCGGAATCCGGCTAGAGTCGGAAAATTTGTGAAAGTGTTCATTATTGGGGAAAGAAGATACCCTGAGTTTGTTTTTGAGCTTTCTTTTTTCGCCGGACAAGTAGTTCGGAGTTCGGCCAAAGCCGAGAAATTGGCAGAAGTGGCAGGAAGTTTTTGTCAAAACAGATATGACTTATAGGGGTAAACACACATGCTGAATCCATATCTGAACTTAGTTTTTCAGATGATTAGCTATTTTAAATGCATCCTAATACACAGAGGTATTTCACTCCATGGCGCTACTCCTGCATGTATTATTGAGAAGGCCCCTCTTGAATTATGTCTTTTCTGGGGACACAGTAAAATATTTGGAGCTGACGATGTTGGAAAACCATGATACGATGACGATTCCCTAAAATGATCCAGCTGTAGAATTCCAGGACATGAAAGTGAATTGAGACTTGTACACAAATAATACTATCTGTGTTGTACGTATTGCATAATATTAACGACTGCGTACTCAAGGGAGGGGGGGGGGGATCAGGCTGAGGGAAAGAAGAGAATAATACCAAAGGTCTCGATGGGAATCCCAAAAATCTAATATTTTAGCCAGACAATTGGGTCTTGTCTTCGCCAGGCTAATCATCAGAGAAAACTAAGTTCAGATATATCTCTATAAGCCATATCTAGTCGTCTAATCAACTTCAGATAAAACTTTTACTTTTAACAAATTTTCCGGTTTTGGCCGATTCCGGGCAAACTAGTTGTCCAGGTAGAAAATGCTTTTCACTTAAGTGTTCAGCATGTCTTCTTACCCCATAATCGACTATCACAGTAGCTGTTTAAAAACATTTTGTTTGCCCCTTAATTTGATCCCCCCCCTCACCACCCCTAAATGTAGAGCGACGCTACGAGCCCATCTACGAACTTGACCTTAATCTTGACTCAAAGAATCCTCACACCCAGTTTCATCAAAATATCTCATTTCCTTCGAGAGTTATCGTGCTAACAGACGGACAACTTTTGTGATGTCATAGGTATCCCTCCACTCATGTTTTGGGATCCCAAAAACCCATGCGGCATGTGGGAGAGAACATACCGTTAAGGAGTTCATTCAGTATTACAAATTTTTAGAATAAAAAGAAACATTATTGTTTAAATGTATACTCTAAACTACATCACTTGATTCTTTTTTTTTTTTTTTTTTTTTTCTTAAGACTGAAGTGTAGATGCATTCATCATACACAGAAGTATTTCCTTGCATAGTGCTACTCCTGCACATATTACTGAGAACGCCCCTCTTGAAGTATGTCCTCTTTGGGGAGACAATAAACTGTTTGACGCTGACGATGCTGGAAAACCATGCCAGCTGTAGAATTCCAGGAAAGTAAAGTGAATTGAGACCTGTACATAGATAATACTATCTGTGTTTTATGTATTGCATAATATTAAGGACTGCATAATCAAGGGAGGGGGGGGGGTCAGGCAAAGGGAAAGAAGAGAAACAGGCGAATTTCAAGTTCAGTTCAGTTTATTTGTACGACCAAATACATTTAACTATGCTGCCAGTACCCGCCCCAAGAAAGGTACAAAAAAGCACTTGTTATTGGGTGGGTACATAAAACTCATTTCCTAAGTAATAATTAACTAGAAACAAAACATAACAAAAAAAGGCACTAAAATAAAAAAGAATAACCAATCTCTCATCAATTCATTTAATAATAATAATGAGAAAAAAGAAAAATAAGAAGAAAATAAGAAAAAACTATGAACCTTGGCCTAACAAATACTTTGAGGTAAGAAAGCTTAGAAAAAAGGCCTTTACCGCGAACCATGCCTGGAGACACAGTTTTAGCTGTGCCGGTGTAACCGTCGGAAAGGGCAATAAAGCGCAAGTCCTTAGACTATTTTCTTTCCTAACTATTTTGACTATTTTTGACTTTCAGTCAATCAGTTTTGTTTTGGCCACAATGGCATTTGGCTAACACCGGGAAGAAGTTGGAAAATACACTTTGGAACTGACTCGGAAGACAGTTCGCTGTCGAAGCTGAAGCTTCGGGCGCAGGGAACCCACCGGCATTATTTTGTTGACACACAAAGTGAAAAAAACAACGGAGCAAAAAAAATGAAAATATACACAAAAATAAACAGGCCGTAATGTGCGGAAAGCTGGGATGGGAAGTTGTAGATGACAATTTTTACTTAGGGCCAACATTTTTAAGATCTGGAAGCTTGTAACGTGAACTTACGCAATCTTTTAGTTTTTGAGACCTGTTTTGGACAAAATGCCAGACGAGTGCTCGTTTTTCAAAGGCAATCGGTTTCTTGTTCTTGGTATTATTATGCCTGTTGACTTTCCATGCCCGTGTCATGTTCGTTCCGTAAAGTTCAGGTAGAATCAAATTTTGTTTGTGGATGTGGGCGAGGGTTTGTGACTTAAAGGGCATGTAACACAGTGGCGCCATTTAAGTACACCCTAGGGAAGCAAAAGATGTGGGCCCAATTGAATTGAATTTCTGTTTTGGGGGAAATCTTCAATTAGTTTTCGAATGTACTTTGAAGTAAAGTCATTGCTTTAGATATTGTCTTTCGGAACCTATCTAGCGGCCAAAAAAAGAATGGACATGGCGCAATGACACCTCTGATGTCTAGTAGACCTGTTTCTTTTTCAGTATTCTGAATGTCTTCCTGCTTTCTAATCATTATCCAACTTCAGAAGTGTTTTTTAGCGTTTTCTGTTCCCTCGTGGTTGTATTTATCACATAGACTGAAAATTTAATTCATCTTTTGGGGCAAATTTACATTTTGAAGGAAGTTCAGGATGGTAATGGTATGGGATTTTGCCTTGTGAAACCGGTCCAGTGGCCAAAACAGCACCAGGGAGGAAGATTTTTCCGGGGGGGGGGGGCATGGCGCCTCTGATGTAACAGTAGAACTTTTCGCAGAGGATTCTAAATCTCTTCCTGCTTTATAATCACTATCCATGTTTTTTTTCTACTTTTCTGTACCCCTAAGTTTGGGGCCATGAATCGATACTTCGTTGGTCGTTTAATTTTCTTCAGTAAAGCCGGTTTATAGATGTTTATACGCAAATAATTTGAAAAGGTAGCCCAGCCGGGGGAGTCCCTGTGCCGTTTCGTTACATGGAATAATGTCCCGCGTTTACATGATTTGTGGTCTATGTTTACTATTCTGCTTAATTCACCATGTATCCTAGCTTTCGAACCGAGAAGTGAATTAATACCGTAACCGGTTTTCTCGTCCGATCGCAGTCAAATGGTGGTGTTACTCAATCGATATTACAGCCGAATAACACTGATAGCTTGTTCACACGGGACCGAAGTAAGCGCGTAAACAGCGGCTGATCTGTTCAGACGACGGATCAACTGTTTGGGGTTGACGGAGAATTAAAAAGAAAAACCTAATTCTGAAAATTCTTTTTGCTTGTAACAAAATACATAAAATAAAATAAAAACATCTCTTGAGTCAGTCAAAGTCAAATATAGTTGACTTGTAGTCGACAGACTAGGAAAAACTCAAAAATTGAATACTGACAGATTTCAGGCGAGTCGACAATTTTAAGTTAAAAAGCAAATAAAATTCATTTAAATATTTTCGTTTTTAATTGAGAACATACAATATAATAAATTTGAATAAAACGACAACAGAATGCAATCAGTTAGTGTTGTTCGGTTACTTTTCAAGAAGGTTGAATGGAAAAGTTATTCAAATTATTATTATTTTAAAAGAAAACAACAAAAATAAATGTTAGACATAAATAGAACATACGCTGTTCTAATTAGAAAATTATTCTACCATTTTTTCGAAATCATTTAGTAATCCTGAGATGCTCTGTGTAAAAACAATGTTATGTTCACCTTGGTCTGGCAGAATCTGAACTGAATTGATCTACAATTCATCAAGTTTGACCTAATACTCCTAATTACAGTCTGTTTACTGTCCCTAGAGTCATCAAAGTTCACATTCCAAAGGATTTAGTTTATTCCGGTCGGTGACCGCGACGAAAATAAGCGCCTATTTGGAAAATCAGCGGCTGATTTTTGGAATTTTTTCAACCGCTATTTACGCGCCTAAATCAGCCGCTGATCGAGAATCGGCCGCTGTTTCAGCCCCGTGTGAACAAGCTATGAAACTAAACTTTGACGCAGAAAACCTGGATCGTGGATAAGAAGATATCAGTAAAAACGCCGATGAAAAATACTTCACTAAGTTCGAAGTCTCGGATATAAGGGGGTATTCTGCTCCTAGGGAGAAGCGTGGATCAGTACTATTGCTGCTGAATTTCCTTCAGCTAGGCCTACCTGCTCTCCATTCAACTTCAAAATATGGAGTAGGATCCAGGTTTGTTCAGTTTGGTGCAAGAGTCAGTACGCTGCCGAAGATCCGACTCCTCGTTACCAAGGGCATTGTACAGGCATACAGCTCTGGCCGCATCCTTTTTAGTATTTGCATGAATTGCATCCTCATCCTACTTTCAGAAGGCACCATTTAGTTACCCATCCTATCTTTTTCATCTACTCCAAGCAGACAACTCTGGCCACAGGATTTTAAATATTTATATCCCCACTTCACAATACTCCACATCAGTTTTTCAAAAGGCACCACTTATTTAAATCCCCCCCCCCCCCCCCCCGAAGTGCCCTTTTCACTATCGACCACTTGTATCCGTCCCCAGAATTTCCCAAGATGAAATTCTAGTCAGAACCTGGCCTGTGGGAATTGCTTTTAAGTTCAGTCACGTACAGGCAAGGGGGGCTGATCCCCTGTTTGAGTCAATTTGTGATTCTGTTTTTTTCCTTTCTAGGTCAGTTTGGAGTTTAGATTTGTGCACCCTCGCCCTTCCTGCGGTTAATTCCCTGCTGCAGAGTAAATATGAAATGTAAGTAGATGCAAGGGCCCATGATTTGTTGAATGTCGCTCGCGCCTCCGAAATGCTAGGAATTTATAGTAAAGTGTGCTTCTTGGAACGGCGCCAAAGAATATGGTGCAATCGGAACGTGACAGATATTTCTGCACAATACTGCAAAAGTAATGCAAACAATAAACTGTTATTTCTGCAAACAGTAATTTGTGTAAAATAAAGTCAGAGTAAAGCCATTTACTGGACATTTTTTTTCTTCTTTTGCTATTTTTTGCTCAGTTGCTTTTGCGCCTTCAAATGTAAAAAATATGTTTTCGGAAGTATTGCTTCGGTTTGAACGACCGCGAGCTGAAGTGCAATCAGGGGCGTCACGTAGGGTTGAGTGGGGTGGCCCTCCCCCCCCCCATGATGTCTGCCAGTCGGTCCAAAAATAACCGGCGCCACGATTTTTCGTAACAACAATTTTTTTTTGTTTCAAGAAAAAGTCGGTTTTTCTGAAAATCAGTCGATTTTTCGTCAAAATAATAGGTTTTTTCTTTAAAACAGTCGGATTTTCTGAAAATCAGTCGAGTTTCTGCAAAAACAGTCGATACCTTGCCCCCCCCCCCAAACGTTTTAGCTAGTAACGCCTCTGAGTGCAGTAAACAAAGCTAACAAAGATAAAAAAAAAATCATAATTTGGAGAAAGAAATGAGGCAACCCTTACCGAAAAGTGACTGAACAGCATTAAATGATTGCATTCTGTTCTCGTATTATTTACCTTTGCAAAGACTAAACTTCATTTATGATTTAGCATTTATTTCGAAAAATGGTTTAGCTAGGCTCTGGCCTAGGGGAGAAGAACAGGGTGTTGACTTTAGCCGATTATCTGTGGCTCGTGATGTCACACGAAAAGTAAATATTTTCCATTTACTAATGGAACTGATTGTCCCTAGAACGGTTTATAAGTGCAAACGCCTCCTGTGCCTCACTGGCCGATCGGCTGTCTATATATATATGTAGTCATTTACGTAATATCAAATTTATTTGTTATATGAATATGTTTGACGGAGCAAAACGGATAAGTCAGCTACATTTTATTAGAGCTATATTTCGGCCCTTCTTGGCAAGGGTCCTCTTCAGGCTCAAGCCGCTCAAGCTGGAAAATGAGCTTGCTTGAGCGGCTTGAGCCTGAAGAGGACCCTTGCCAAGAAGGGCCGAAATACAGCTCTAATAAAATGCAGCCGACTTATCCGTTTTGCTCCATCAAATATGATTCGCGGTCAGCTTGGGCTGAAGGAATATTTATATATGAATATGAATATATTAATAGCCAATTGGCCGCACAAAATACATGATGGATTCAATACACTTTACATCACTCAATACTTATCTTTATTTAACTAATATACTCTTTAAAAGTTGGCGTATTTTAAGCATCTTAGCTTAATTTTTTGTGTCAAGAACATTGGGGAACTTAATAGTATACCCATTAAAAAAATGTCTCCTGGGGTCTGAGAGTTGCTCGCCAGAAAATGATAATAAATAAAATAAAAACCAGAAAATGATAATAAATAATGAATTATTGATAAATTTGTGCATGACAGTACTCACCAATTTCGGTTTTCTTACCGTGAAAGTGTGAGTGAATAAATAAAGTGTGAGCGAATGTTAGTTAAACTTGAACGTTAGTTAAATTTGAACAGTCTAGTTCTGGACTAAATGATAAAGCGAAGACCCAGAATAGCCATTCTGGGATTTTAGGAGCCCTTAACTATATACTTTGGCCGACTAGCAGTTGAGTTTTGTCACAGCAAGCGGATGAAAATGGCACTGTTCAAAGTTCACTAACGTTCAAATAAGCACACCTTATTTGTCGGCGATCTTCCCGCTTTGTAAGTACGCCTATCAATAGTGTCCGTTAGATGACGCACAGCTACGGTATAGATGGTCCTTTGCCTCTAACATACACTGTAAAAAGTTTCTCCAAATAAGGATGTAGTATTTGCTACTGGGATTTATCTTATCTCTACTGGGATAAAATTAATCCGAATTAGGGATAATCTTATCTCAATAAAGACAAGATTAATCCCAGTAGCAAATACTGCAAGATTGTTTTTACAGTGTACTTGGTCAGGAATTGACAAACGTCGCGTGAGGTAGCGGTTTTGCGACGGGGTGAGAATATCCTAACAGTTACTGGAGGTATTTGAAGTAAGTAAGTAATTTATTTATAACCCGCCATTTTGAAAAAGCGGAGTAAATAAAAGAAAATAAATATAACACATAAGTGGTTGAGCGTCTGCGTCATATCTGATGATACAAGCAGTACAGCTAGGAAATTTATAGATGTTGAGCAAAAGAGTATCCAGGTTATACTCGTGTAATCTATTATCAGGCTTATGATCTAACACATCCTCCTACAGTTTTCTTGCTTGTATTTGTTTTTATTGTAAATGTTAATTATCTTGTCTTGTCTTAGTGTTCACCCTTCTAAAAATAGTAACTATAAGTTACCATTTCCGTTCCAACCTCACGAAAAGCTTCTACGCTGACCGTTCCAACTTTCTCGAAATAGTAACTATTTGCTTACCATGCTCGGGAGCGTAGTAAGCGTGGTAACTACAAATCTCTGTAACGCGATTGGCCCCGTGGAGATGCCACATGGAGTGTTATTTTACCGAAAATTCAACAATGCGTTCCAGCCTTGACACCAAGAAGCCGAAATTCGTGACGTCATGTGTACTAACTAATAATAATAAGAATAGATTTATTGCCGATCACAATGCACAAACATAGAAAATGACGGAGTAATTAAATAAAGGAGAAGAAAAAGAACAAAGAAAGAGTTGAAAAAAAGAACATTACTGTCAACAAAAATAATGGAAAGAAGGAAAGAAACTTAAAAAGAAAAAAAAAACACACACTGACAGAATTTACACTGAGTAAAGCATCTGCTGAGCTACATTAAGGCTGTGCTTAAAGCGCTCTCGCCTTTAGGTCCGCATGCGTACCAACTATGGTAAGTAGGGTGGAACACGCTCTTAAAGTTCTCATGCTGCCGTTTGTTACAATTGTTCATGTACAAGGCTAGGGTTTTGAGCGTGTTCCACCCTACTTACCGTAGTTACTACGCATGACGTCACGAATTCTGGCCTTCTGCCGTCAAGGCTGGAACGATTTTTCTATTTTCCAGCAGAATTTCATGCCACGGGCGAATCTGACCAATCACGTTCCAGAGATGCGTAGTTACTACGCTTACCACGCTCCCGAGCATGGTAAGCAAATAGTAACTATTTCGAGAAGGTTGGAACCAGCGTAGTAACTTTTCGTGAGGATGGAACGGAGATAGTAACTATTGTTAGAAGGGTGGAACACACTCTTTGTTATTTTGTATTCTGAATCAATTCTAATCTAATCTAATTAACAAAATCTAATTAGCAAGGGTAATTTTTCGATGGCACTCGTCTGTCTGACGCGTTTATGCCATGGGACTGATCAGGGACCATTTTTTTTTATTGTGCCTTACCTTATCTTTTTCCGCAGATACGTGAATGCCGCTAGTGCCACCTTACGGTTGATCCTCAGTAACTTCTTGCAAATAATCAAAACAAACTTAGAGGCGCCGGCTCACACAGTTGGTGTCGACATCTCTAGGGAGGAAAGGTGAGCCATGATCATTTATTTAATAGTACCGACAAAAATGGTAAGCCTCGATAGCTAACTAAGACGGGTGTAGGCCCCGAGGTCGAATCCTAGCCGAGGCGATTAACTGAACGGGTGGTGCGTCGTTTTGTGAGAGCCACAAACGACCCAGCTGTAAAACGGTTAGAGGAATCTGGGATGGGAAGCGTTGGATGGTTTGCCCCAACCATACCTCGCTGAAGTCAGTAAAATAGGAGATTGGCCCCTGTTTATTTATTTATTTATTTTTGACCCGATTTTTGGCAAACAGCGGAGAATGAGTAAAATATGCAAAGTAAAATACACATTAAAACACTAAACAAAACAATGTAAATAAACATGACTACATTGTTTTAATATAGTTTGAAAACACAGTACATAGACTTAAAATGTCCACACAGGGAAAAGCACATTAAACGGGTTCAGGAATGGAAAACTGGCTAATAATTTCGTGGGCTGAAAGGGCAGGATGTTTGTGGAGGGTAAATAGATTTGAATGCGAACGAAAGAGTATTGATACTATCCTGAACGTTAAAATCCGAAACGAATTTACGATTACGAAAGGATGTTTAAAAAGAAATCAACCTGTGCTACGCGAACCTTCAATGATTTGCTTGCGAAAGTTCGCTTTGTTTACTTGGAAAAACAGCATAGATATTCGATGGATAAGTTTTTTTATTGGCCAAAAGTGTCTTACGCCAATTTTGTTTGATAACGTCATGAATAAGAGGACTAAAAGTCAAAACTAAAAAAATAATGGAACATATTACAGAGCATTGATTTTGAGACGTGGACTGGAGCGGAGGGGGAGGGGTCGCGGCCTGTTAATGTAAAAGTCGAATCACAGATTGGAATGGAGATGGATGGGTGTTGGAGTTGGCGAGTGACTATATTTGCATTTTCCAGACGATCCATGATATTTGTTCATTATTTATGTGTGTATCTCCTCAAACTAACGATTAAAAATTGAGAAATGTAGCTTAACTCAATAACTTTATTGTCTTGTCAGTACGGTAAATGTGGATATTGCATATATGGAATGGGGGGGGGGCAAGGGCGCTTTGTTGATGGAAGATCGTTCGTTAGTGGATATTTCTTGTCAGTTTGTTATGTCTTCATTCTTCTTTTCTTCTTCTTTTTTTCTCTCCTTCTTTTTCTTTCTTTTTTGATTTCTTTGGTTTGTTTCCCTGAAGATTATATGAAGAAAGTATAAGCCCCGCCCATTGCCAGGCCTTATGTTAATGTTTATTTTTATGAATAAACTGAAACTGAAGGCTATACAAAGGACCTTGTACCGTGACAAATAAACAAAAAGTACATTTTTATTTAATTTAAAGCCTCGGAGGTCTTCGAGGGTCTTCGGGGACGGTTCTCACCGTGAAAACCAAATAAAACAAAATATTTAATTTTGATTGGGAAGACACCTTTTTTTTTTAATGTTTTCGAAAAGAACGACTCATCTTTATTCGAAAAGAATGACATCTCTAAAGTATAAATTACACTAATGAGAAACCTTGCAATTGTTAGGGCACAGGGGTACAGGTGTGGTGTTGTTTTTTTGTTTTGTTTTTTTTTTGGGGGGGGGGCCCTTAGTCGATACGGCATTAAGCGTGTACACTCGCCATAAATTATGTCGAGACTTTGTAAACGCGGGACTTTCTGCTTTGAATAAGTGTCATGAACCGTGACAGGGCCTTGCTCCGCTCAGCTACTTTTTTTAAATTATACGTGTATAAGTATCTATGAAACGTATTATCGCTGAATCCCAATTTCGATTTGTGGTATCAGACAGCTGACGGATGCAGGTCCACTTCGTCTGTGTGTGTATGGGGGGGGGGATGATTGGACTCCAACATAGGCTTCATTCAAAGGGCAATTCTTGGCTTCCGCTGATGTCGATTACCTTGTTTCCTTGTCGTCTGAATGGGATTTCCAAGGACTTCCGCTCTCCGGCTTAGAGACTTCCGCTCTCCCGCTTAGAGACTTTTGCGAGACATTCCAATTTCGACTGTATGTGCTTGGAAGAAAGGCTGTGCTGCAGGGGAGGGCGGAAAATATACCAAATATCCATCTAAAAGCAATCTTTGAACCTTTTAAAGGCTATGGGTATCCCAACTTGTGGACTATATCTGCAATAATCAGGAATTCGTGTTCTTTGTTTCTGCGGCAGAGCCAATTTCCGTAATTGGCCAACACTGGGCGCTAAGTTGATACGTCTTTACGCAGATCAGGCTCAAGTTATTGAAGATCACGGCAAAGCGGCTGAACCAGGAGTTTGGATGCTGAGCAACTCAAAAGTTAACCGAATAAGGTCGAGATACGACAGTCTAGCTTACCATCACTTATTCACATAGGCTTGAAGACCCGGTGAAAATGCTTCACTTCGTTGCTCCCCGCGTCATTTAATCATGTAATCACTTCATTGAACCATTCTTTTGTTGTGTGTTAAATGGCCTGGCTGAAATACAGCTATTATTATAATCGACTTTCATCAAATGAACTTTTGCTTTTGGATTTGTGGTACCTCTATGGGCTTGAAATATTTAACACCATATCGGTAGACGATTATCAAAATAATAAATATATTTTTTGGCTCACACGTAACAGCGCGCTTTCATTCCCATTCCCAACGGGTTTTAATTAATACTCGGTACCAGCCAGTTCCGGAACTTGCTCTGAGACCGAGAATTAGCTGGGTTTCTACCGTTCGCAATCGATATTGGTGCCAGTTTCGGGTACCAGCTAGTCTCGCACCCAAGTTGGAATCAGTTCAACTTTTCAGGGTACCAGCCAATCACATTACTTAGGGGAATTCGCAGGTATGTTCCGATTGGCTAAGGCTGAACCACGTCAGGCCGAAGAACAATGACCAAAATTCACTTTTGGTTTTCAAGACTGCAACGAGTAGATGTAATTTTATCTATTGGGCTTGGTTCGGAACTAGCCAATCAGAATATTCCTCAATATTCCCCAAAATAATCTGATTGACTAGTACCCTCGAAAGTTGAACTCATTTCAACTTGGGTGCGAGACTAGCTGGTATCCGAAACTGGCACCAAGATCAATTGCTAACGGCAGAAACCCAGCTAATTCTCGGTCTCGGAGCGATTTCCGGAACTTGCTGGGATCGAGTTTTAGCTAAAACCCGTTGTGAATGGGCCTTTAGCCACTGAAATTTACGTGTTGTTTTTTTTAAATTCAAATTCCTAGGTGATATTTGTCTTGTGGAGCCAGCAGTGCATATTCTGAATGTCCCTACTAGCCCGGCGAAGAAAAATAAAATAAAAAAATCCTTTATCAGAGTCCATTGTATTGAGAGCCGAGTTTAGAAGAGATATATATTATTATATATATTGTTATATATATTTATTGACGATTGAACGAATACTCTTGCTTCTTAGCCGATAGATACTGACGACTGAAGGAAAATTTGGTTTGTCCACTTTTTGAAAAATTGATGAATTAGTGTTCAAATGAAATTAAGTTACTGTGTCAGTTAAGTTGAAGTAGTTTGTGATAACCGCCCAGTGCCAGTGCATTTATGTCTCTCATGGGCGGTAACCTATCATGATGGGCTATTATGTAATTTAGCAATAAAATAATCCAATCTAATCTAATCCCGTTTTAAAAATAAGTTGAATTGAACTGAATAGATATAAAAACAAGCTAGCTTTTCAGTTAAACTTTAAAAGGACACGTGAACAATGAAACCATACTTGAACACACCATGGAGAATGCATTTACAGACATGGCCACGGAGAGAATTCTTCTCCTGAGCCTGACGTTTTCAAAATAGGGATGTTCGTTTCTGGAGGTTTGCACCTGCAGACTCCAAAACAACAAGACCAAAGGTTTCGATGGGATCCCAAAAATTCAATATCTGATCCAGACAACTGGGTCTTGTCTTAGCCAGATCCAGTCTTCGCCAGACTCCTTGAACATTTTTACAATTAAAATTCAGAAACAGATTAAGGCCAAATAGCTAATCACCTGAGAAAACCAAGTTCAGATTTGGATTCAGCATGTGTGTTTACCCCTATAAGTCATATCTGTTTTGACGAAAACTTCCTGCCACTTCTGCCAATTTCCCGGTTCCGGCCGAACTCCAGAACTACTTGTCCGGCGAAAAAAGAAAGCTCAAAGACGAAATCAGGGTATCTTCTTCCCCAGTAATGAACATCTATTCAACTTCAAATAGAAATTTAGCTTATAACAAATTTTCCGATTCCAGCCGGATTCCGGTCGAACTATATGTCCGGGTAAAATACGATTGTCACACAGGGACTCAGCATCTCTTCTTACCCCTAAATCGCTTATCTAATCAACTAGAAATAAAACTTTGACTTCCAACAGTTTTCCGGTTTTGGCCGGATTCCGGACGAACTACATGTCCGGGTAGAAACTTGTTTTCACATAAGTGTTCAGCATGTCTTCTTGCCCTAAATCAAACATCTAATCAACTCCAAACAAAACTTTTAATTTTGACAAACTTTCCGGTTTGGGCCGGATTCCGGTCGAAATACTTGTCCGTCGAGAAAATAGTTTTCACCATCGTCTTCAGCATGTCTCCCTACCTCTAAATCGAACATTTAATCAACTTCAAATAAAACTTTTACTTTCAACAAACTTTCCGGTTTGGGCCGGATTCCGGGCGAAATAGTTGTCCATCGAGAAAATAGTTTTCACCATCGTCTTCAGCATGTTTTCCTACCCTAAATCGAACATCTAATCAATTTCAAATAAAACTTTTACTTTCAACAAACTTTCCGGTTTGGGCCGGATTCCGGTCGAAATACTTGTCCGTCGAGAAAATAGTTTTCACTATCGTCTTCAGCATGTCTCCCTACCTCTAAATCGAACATTTAATCAACTTCAAATAAAACTTTTACTTTCAACAAACTTTCCGGTTTGGGCCGGATTCCGGGCGAAATAGTTGTCCATCGAGAAAATAGTTTTCACCATCGTCTTCACCATGTTTTCCTACCCCTAAATCGAACATCTAATCAATTTCAAATAAAACTTTTACTTTCAACAAACTTTCCGGTTTGGGCCGGATTCCGGGCGAAATACTTGTCCGTCGAGAAAATAATTTACACCATCGTCTTCAGCATGTCTTCCTACCCCTAAATCGAACATCTAATCAACTTCAAATAAAACTTGTACTTTCGACAAACTTTCCGGTTTTGGCCGGATTCCGGGCGAACTACATGTCCGACGACAAAATGGTTTTCACCATCGTGTTCAGCATGTCTTCTTACCCCATAATCGACTATCACATTAGCTGTTTCAAAATATTTTGTTTGTCCCTTAATTTGAATCCCCTCCCCCACCCCTAAATGTAGAGCTACAAAGCCCATCTACGAACTTGACTGGTCCGACGACCCAACGAACCCTCACACCAAGTTTCATCAAAATATCTCATTCCCTTCGAGAGTTATCGTGCTTACAGACGGACGGACGGACGGACGGACAGACGGACAACTTTTGCGATGTCATTGGTATCCCTCCACTTACGTTTTGGGATCCCAAAAAGCGCAATTCATTCAAATCTTATACAGCGCTGGCCGGATCGTATTGGAATTTCTTCCAGATATACGTTTGGGCTTAACTGGTTAAAAAAAAACAGAAGAAGGGTTGATTGGAGACATTTGTTCATTTCTAAAATTGTTCGGTACTGAAATAAGGACAGGTGCAAAATGGAGCAAAAATCATAGCTTGGAAACACTATTTCGTATTTGGATTGGGTTTTCTGCATGCAATGTTAACAGAAATCATATATATAGGGATGATACCTGGTACTTCATTCAGGTGTCCTTTAAGAATTATCCGCAGTTTTCAGACCTGAAACTTTGATAACTTAAGCCTCCTGCCATTTGGCTTAACAATATTCGGGACGCGTAAGACTGCCGCGCGAAAACAGCTTCCTCATCAAACAACTCAACTCTCATTCGTGTGCAGAGCTGCAGGCAGGGACTGTAAGGACTACTGCTGAAACGCCTCTTTTTGTAGTTGTTTGGCATTTAGATTTGCGAAATGGTTTAACAAGATTAAGGCTCTAGACTGAAGGGGAAGGGAGTACAAAAAAGTTCATTCACTGGTAGCAGTGGTGTAGGGGAACGAACCCGAGCCGCCGTCTAATCTTTATGACGAGGGGAGGGCCGTATTTTTGTGTGAAGTAGTAGAGATTCAGATTGGCCTTGTCAAACAATTTAACTCCCATTCGTATGCAGACAGGGGCGAGGGTATTGCAAACGCCCTTTTGGCTTGTCGTTTGGCATTTTCATTTGCAAAATGGTTTAGCGAGATTGAAGCTGTAGGAATAGCAAGGACGATAAAGCAGTTCGTTTACTGGCAGAAGTAGAGTAGGGGAATGCACCCTAGCGGCCATCCAATCTTGAGCCTGAGGGTGGGGGGGGCAGTAATTGTCTGTGAAATAGTAGACGTTACGACTATGTAACATGATGGAAATTAGAATAACTTTTAGAATGGCAAGACCAGGCGTATTTTAGAACTTCTGTATTTACAAAATTGTTAAATAAGATTCGGGTCTGGACTGAAGGGTAATGGGCGGCAAAAACAGTTCCTTTGCTGGCAGAAATGGCAGTCTACCACAAACCCCTGATTTGGGATACGCTATGTCAAATCCTGGGTATCCCAACCCTATAAAATATTGATGATTTGAGTAAAATTCAGAACTCAGTCAACCAGAATTCCTTACTAATGGAGTAGGTCAGGGTTGGGGTACCCACAGATAGCCAGTGTTTGACATAGGGTATGTCAAACCCTAGATATACCCAGTGTTTGCATAGGGTTTCACAGATCAGGGATTTGTGGCGGACTTAGCGGTGGGACATATGATAGATCTTCACATATGCGGATTGGGGGGGGGGGGGGTAACGAGGGGCCATAATTGAATGAGGTACAGTCGAGTTATTTCTATTTTAACAGCTCTCTGGATGTTGATATTAGCGAACAGCCAACTGTTTCAAGTGTTTTCTGGCACCAGTAATAAGTTGCAATACTATGATTTACTTTTAAAAATGCGTCTTCTTCCATTGGGGTATGCTATTTAGTTTGACGCCATCTTGTTGGTGAAATGCTCAGCAGAGAATTCGAAATTTGAAAGAAGAAACAGAAGGAAAGTAAGAGCAAATATTTCAGAATCTTGTCGACACATGTTAAACTGGACATGGAATAAACGTTTTCGGCAAGTATTTTGCGAAGTAGACATTCGGGCTGGGAATCGTGACGGTAATGTTTAATGGGAATGTGAGCGATCAAGCGTTCCATGTGAACCATGATAACGATAATCTGTTTTCACCCATTGGATTTACAAAACGTGATAGCAATGCAGGAAAGGAGATGGAAATTGAAACACATTCGGAAACACTAAAAAGACGAAAAGAACACTAGAACAAAGATTACGAATGAAAAGCTAATTCGGATACAGCCTTTCGTAAGCCATAGGGCAGGCCGCATTTACGACGAAATAGTCGAAGTCATAAAGGGATCACTCCCTTCTTCCGTACGTCGGTCTAGACGAACACTGACGTTCGGTTTTTGCCGAATTTACATTTACAAGAAAGAGGAAATGAAACTAATTTTAAATATGAGGGCAGATAGATTGCCACTTGGTGAAAGACGAAAGTATTTGGGAAGTGTTCGGGAGAAATCTGGTCCTTACTTTTGTCCAATGTGCGGTGAGGGAGATGAGGATCTAATTCATTTTATGTGTGGATGTGATGAAATTGAGGATTTGAGGAAGGAAATTTTTAAGAGAGGGATTCATGGGAGGAATTGGTTGTTAAATATTATGCAGAGTAGGGATTTTCTTAGTATAAGAAACCTGGCGAGGTTCCTCAGAGTTGCTAGTCTGCACAGGGAAAAGTGTTTGAGTGGGGTTTAGTGTAGTAGTGTGACCGTTTATTTTTGTATTTACATGTTCTTATTTATGTGTGTCTGTTATGGCCTTTGGGCTTTTAAGACAAATAAATATCATATCATCATATCATGATGAACGGTAAGGATGGGCTATTACAACGAAACATCACTTGTTACATGCTATTTCCCTTATGGCCTTTTCAGTGCTAGTTTTTCGTTAAAAGTAACGTTACAACCCATATTTTGTTTCATGTGGGTTTGTTAGTTGTGAAATGCCGTAAGTCTTATTCACGCAATAAAATTTATTCATTCGTGTGCAATTCCAGCAGACAAACACCCTGGGTCTTGAAACTGTTTGGACAATTTTACCAGCTTTTATAGATCTTTTGCAGAAATGTAACAAACCTTTGTGTTACGCCCATAACACAATTTTTCCGTAACATTAACAGATCGTCTCTTGTATGTTATCAGTTATGTTACCTACCCTCGCTGTACCCTTGTGTTAAATATGTCAAGCTTCTGACGGTCTTCTACCGACACAGAGCAAAAAGTGACACACAGTCAAATCGCAGCAACACTAGCTCCACTACCGGATACGAACATCCCTACCGAAACTCAACCAACCCCAGAGCAGAATTATTTTGCTCTGACCAATCGTTAACGAGCGCTGGCTAGAATTTCTACGTCCGCCACTGCACGCAGCGAACAAAGCGACGGAGGCCCATTTTTGAGGCATGGGAAGGATAGGTCTTCGCATTACTCTTTAGAGTTATTTGCTCTGTACCGACACAAGCCGAGAGATCTTCTTCAGTATCTTCAGTTCCGCCCGTGATAAGGACTGGTTCCCGAAAAATTTACTGTGTGTCTCCTTGTGTTATTCACTGGATTGCAATTCCAAGTTTTTGTTACGTTTCTTTGAACTTCACTTGGCAATTACCTCTTGGAATTGCGACGTCAGGAATCTGCGTCGGGAAGTCTTGTTCCTCGAACCGATGCAAATTACAGCGTTGGCAACAGCACAATATATACTAGTCAATTTTCTGTGCCAAATTGCGTTATGGATAATTTTTGGTATCAGTCAACCATTGCCAAGAAACACTTTAACATTGTTAATTATTATTATCTATTATTTTAGAGGCCCAGGACGGTGCATTTTATTGTTCTATATATACTGCTCTGTTACTACTGACCTGTTGAAAAATAACAATTAATGAAAAAAAAAAAAAAAAACCATCGCCGAGAATTCTATAAAACTATTAGGTTAATTCTTATTATTTCACGAAATATCGCTAAAAGAATAGATACAAAATACAGCGTTGCCGATAACACAGTAAACACTTGTCACATTTCTGTAACCAGCGTTATTGGTAAACCTATTCGTATCAATCAACCATTTTCAAGAAACACTATAAAACAATGGATTATTAATATTCATTTCTTAGAGTGCATGTTATTGTTATTATTTTTACTATTGTACTATTAGGTTACTGATATATTAGAAAATAACAGTCGATGAAAATATAAACCAGCCATGGACAAGAACTCCACAGAACTATTAATTAATAATTCTTCGTGAAATCTTGATCCATGAATCCATGCTAATTACAGCATTGCCAACAACACAGTAAATACTTGTCACCTTTGTGTGCCGATTGTCCTTATGGATGATTTTGTTCTATCGTTCAACCATTGTCAAGAAACCTTATAAAACTATTAATTATTGATAATAATAATAGTTTGCTTATATCCCGCTCAAGAAATCTGGCGGAGAAGCAAAGATATAATAATTCTTTATTAAATATAGGTAGAATTATTTTTCTTTTTTTAGCTGTATAGTGTCTTTCTCCCTGTGAGTATATGGTAGAGGGAAACTATTAGTATTTGTTATTAAAACATAGAAAAGGCACGAACGAAATCAAACAGAACAAATGGCTAATCACGATACACTCTGCTAACATAGTTTTCATACGATACAAATTTTGACAGATTTGAATCTGTCGGTCCCGGTTTTGCTAGTTCGGGCACTTCCAGATAAGCTAGGACGATGAAACTTGGCAGGCATATCAGGAACTGGACCAGATTAAATTAGAAATTGTCGCTTCCTCGATCCGACCATCTGGAGGGGAGTGGAGGGAGGGGGAATCCGGAAAAAATAGGAAAAATGAATTATTTTTAGCTTACGAACGGGTGATCGGATCTTAATGAAACTTGATATATGGAAGGACTTCGTGTCTCAGACCCTCCATTTTAAATCCAGACTGGATCCGGTGACACTGGGGGGAGTTGGAGGGGGAAACCGGAAATCTTGGAAAACACTTAGAGTGAAGGAATCCGGATGAAACTTGGTGGAAAGAACAAGCAGAAGTCCTAGATACGTGATGGATATAACCGGAACGGATCCGCTCACTTTGGGGGAGTTGGGGGGGGGGGGGGGAAGTCCGAATTTTTAGGGATCCCACGAGTTTGGTGCTTCCTGATGTGCTGGGACGCTGAAAATTGGCAGGCACGTCAGGGACCCGACCAGATTAAATGGGAAATAGTCATTTCCCCGATCCGACCATCTGGGAGGGGGAGTGGAGGGAGGGGGAAGCCAAAATGTGTGGTATTTTTATCTTGCGAACGAGTCATCGGATCTTGATGAAATTTTATATTTAGGATGACCTCGTGTCTCAGACGTCCCACTATAAATCCGGACCGGATCCGATGACACTGGGGGGAGTTGGAGGAGGGAACCGGAAATCTTGAGAAACGCTTAGAGTGGAGGGATCGGGATGAAACTTGGTGGGAAGAACAAGCACAAGTCCTAGATACGTCATTGATATAAGCGGACCAGATCCGGGCACTCTGGGGGAGTTGGGGGGGGGGGGGGGGGTCCGGATTTCTAGCGATCCCGCGAGTTCGGCATACTTCCTTATGTGCTAGGGCGATGAAACTTGGCAGGTATGTCAGGGACCCGAACAGGTTCACTTGAGAACAGCCGTTTCTCCAATCCGACCATACTGGGGGGAGTGGATGGATGGGGAGTCCGGAATCTAGTGGCGTGTATAACTTTTGAACGGGTGATCGGATCTTGATGAAATTTTATATTTAGGATGACCTCGTGTTTCAGACGTCCCACTATAAATCCGGACCGGATCCGATGACACTGGGGGGAGTTGCAGGAGGGAACCGGAAATCTTGAGAAACGCTTAGAGTGGAGGGATCGGGATGAAACTTGGTGGAAGAACAAGCACAAGTCCTAGATACGTCATTGATATGAGCGGACCAGATCCGGGCACTCTGGGGGAGTTGGGGGGGGGGGGGTCCGGATTTCTAGCGATCCCGCGAGTTCGGCATACTTCCTGATGTGCTAGGGCGATGAAACTTGGCAGGTATGTCAGGGACCCGAACAGGTTCACTTGAGAACAGCCGTTTCCCCGATCCGACCATAGTGGGGGGAGTGGATGGATGGGGAGTCCGGAATCTAGTGGCGTGTATAACTTTTGAACGGGTGATCGGATCTTGATGAAATTTTATATTTAGGATGACCTCGTGTTTCAGACGTCCCACTATAAATCCGGACTGGATCCGATGACACTGGGGGGAGTTGGAGGAGGGAACCGGAAATATTGAGAAACGCTTAGAGTGGAGGGATCGGGATGAAACTTGGTGGAAGAACAAGCACAAGTCCTAGATACGTCATTGATATAAGCGGACCAGATCCGGGCACTCTGGGGGAGTTGGGGGGGGGGGGGTCCGGATTTCTAGCGATCCCGCGAGTTCGGCATACTTCCTGATGTGCTAGGGCGATGAAACTTGGCAGGTATGTCAGGGACCCGAACAGGTTCACTTGAGAACAGCCGTTTCCCCGATCCGACCATAGTGGGGGGAGTGGATGGATGGGGAGTCCGGAATCTAGTGGCGTGTATAACTTTTGAACGGGTGATCGGATTTGAATGAAACTTGTATGGTGGAAAGAGCTATCGCCTCGGATGATCATTGTTAAGTCCGGGTCGGGTCGGGTTATACCTGTGGGGATGGGGGGGGGACCCGAAAACTCAAGAAACGCTTAAAGCAGAGGGATTGGGACGGAATTTAATGGAGAGAACAAGCATTAGGCCTAGATCCGAATTTGACGGAGCCAGATCGTTTCGGGGCTCTGTGGGGGGGGGGGGGGGGTAGAGGGGGTTTCCTGGAATACCGGTAGTCGGGGGTTAGAATAGTTCCAGAATTACTAAGACAATGAAACTTTGCAGGCATATTAGCGACCCGACATAATTGACTTATTTATTTAAACTAGGATACGACCAACTAGGGTCAAACAAATGGGTGATAAGAGTCGATGGCCTCGACATGTAAAAGATGCGTTCGAACAAATGCGACCACGGTTGGGGGAATTGGGGGGGGGGGGGCTTTTGACATGCACAAAAACCAAACGAATGGCCCGAATGAGATGCAAGTTCGACAGTGCCGAGTTTATGCGGCCTAGATTTGTTCTTTGGCGTCCGGGCCGGATGCGGCCAAGGTAGGGGGGGGGGGGGGGTACTGGAAACTAACAGATAGGCTATGCTCGAATTTCAGTGAAACTTGATGGACAGGAAGAGGGAATTAGGAGATATGACGTTTATGTTTTCAAGTCCTGTTCGGCCACAGTGGCGGGAATTGGAGGGAGATTGCCGGAAACTTTGAGGCTCGCATAGGAGTCAAACGAGTGCATCAGTTTAAATGAAACATAGAACTTAGAGAGAGCATATTCCCTAGATGACATATTTTGGGAACGATCCGGATCCGACAACGTTGGTGGGGGGAGGGGGTACCAGAATTTTCCAAAAATGCTCAGACTCGACCGAAACTTTAGCGGTGGTATAAAAGAAGATACTTTAGATGATCCATGTTTTAGTCCGAACCAGATTCGGCCACGGTAAGGTGAGATGGAGGGAGTACCGGAAATATTGTAGCACGTCTAGGGATCAAACTAGTGGATTTATTAGGCTGAAACTTGGAAGTTTGAACAGTCATGTGCATTTGATAATCGAGACGATGCCGGAACTGCTTAGAAGTGAGTGAAACAAACTATCCTACTTCTATTTTGGATGGCGGGTGTATTTTATCACGTTCTCATCTACTTTCTTGTACTGCCTACTCGTAACAAGTGCCATATGAGCTCGTAGCTCTTGTTCTATTAAAAACTGATATCAAAAAAATAATTATAGGACCTGACGTTGGTGGGGGTTAAGAAGGTTTTCTGTTGCTGTCTACTGACTGTTTCTAATATTCCCTTTGTATACTACGGCTCTGTCAGTCTTTTCCTGGTTTTCACCCAAATCCTGCACAGAGCCTAACCTGGATATTTTTGTAATTTGGGTAACAATGCGCTGAGAGTTTCTTCTGGTTCACTGCAGTCTCCAACGAGGTAATGCTCGCACGAAGCTATTGAGCTTCCGGTGCTATTAGAAAGGTCGTTGGCACGGAAGATCGATGTCTGGTGTGACCTTAGAGGAGAAAAGCAGTTTGCTGACACAACTGTACCTTTTTTCCTGAAAAATCCTAACATTGCTCACTACAGAGTTCCTTTAGTTTGTTTTTTTAATCATCGTCTTGGTCACTGCCTGCCCCTAATCACAACCCGGCTGAGATTAGGGAAGCGACCAACCTAGTCCGGGTTGCAGCGCTTCGGGGTCGGAATAGTAATATATTCCAAATCCAAACCGCATGAATCCGTCCTTGGTTGTTAAGTATCGGAGGGTACAGCCCGCGACCACTTACTCTTCCCCCTTCTCTCTCACCATTCCTCCAAACCCAGATCCAGTCCCAAATCGAATAACGAGAATTTCGTTATTATACAACGATTGTGTAAACTCTTTAACTTGAGACTGTTCCGGTTGCCAAATTTCAATTTTATACACGCCTAGATGGGTACGCTAATGTCAGGGCGAGTAGGTCTTGTGTCGCCGTAAAGGTGAGACCCGTACCTTGCTTAGATTTGGATTGTTATCAAAAGTGGTGCCTATAATTTTTGTCAAATGCACACAAAAAATAAGCAAATAAATAAAATCTCCTGAGAAGCTCCATGGTCCGTTACATAAGGAAAAATATAAACTTCTGTCTTCAGATATCAAAACAAAACAAAGAATACCTGTTGTGAATACCATACTCATACGCTCGTCGCACTCCAAAAGGCACTAGATAAAAAAAATAAAAATAATAATACATTCATTCTATAGCAGTCACGGATTCTCCTTGTTTTGGTAATATAGATGGTTTTTTTTTTTTCGGAAAATACGTCGCAGCAGACAGCCAGAGCAACACACAGGGTAGTTATCGTCATAGTCGATTCGATTTGTTCCAGTTCAGCACTGCAAGCCGACTAGTCCATTTAGAAACGCTGCACCGGAGTAGGGCGAATAGAATAGAATAGAATAGAATAGAATTTATTGCACAAAAAGCCTGAGGCCATGGCAAAAATGGTTACAAAAAAAAAAAATAGTAGAACTAAACTAAAGGAAATTCTTTCTGTGGGCTAAAGCTATTTTTAGGAACCTTACCAGCCTCTTCAAATCTTGAAAACACTTACTTCCAATAACGCTCATCAACCATACTTCATCATTTATTGTAGTTACATTCCCAAAAATCTCTACCCGCAGGTCACCTGGGTTCGCCAAAAGTCTTCTTTTTGATCCGAGTATGAAATGAGTAATAGAGCATGTTCCACCCTACTTACCGTAGTTACTACGTATGACCTCACGAATTCTGTCTTTTTGGCTTCAAAGCTGGAACTCGTAGTTACCACGCCTACGAGCGTGGTAAGCAAATAGTTACCATTTCCAGAAGGTTGGAACCGTCGCGTAGTAACTTTTCACGAGGTTGGAAAGAAAATAGTAGCTAATAGTTACTATTGTTACAAGAGTGGAACACGCTCATAATAAGAAAGGACCAAGAACTCATGTATTTTGTACACACTCAACAAACAGAAGAAAAATTCTAACATGCTCAATCAAAGCTAGTTAGAGACTTGGTTTCTTGGCTAGCTACTCGAGCGTTCTGTCTCTTGGGTTTAGACAGATATCACTGTTCACTTTTGTCGGGGGGGGGGGGGGCTCCCGGTTTTTTGCCCCCCCCCCCCCCCCCCCCCCCGCGATAGAGGAACGACGGGGGCCTAGTCTTTTTATGATCAAGCAAAAGTTAGATGGGGGCAATCGTGAGACTTCTTTTTGTCTGTCGTGGGGGAATTTGGGACTTAAATGGGTAATGGGTTTTGATAGGTCGTCTGTTTTCGACTGTCTTTCGCGTAGTCTTTTTTTCGTCGATTAGGGAATCGTCAGGCTGGACCTTGGAAGTTCTTTTTGTTGCTATTGTCATTTTTTCTGACTTTCATTTGAGATGCAGTAGGACGTAATCTGGACAAATGAGCCGCTTTCGGACTGTAAATTGGAGACGGACGCAAATAATAGAATTACTCCCATAGGCTAGACGCAGGAGAAAAAAACAACAGTAAAAAACATCTTTTCTTCGGTTCGTTTCCCTTCCGAAATAATTTTTAAAGGGGAAGGAAGTATTTTGGAAGTATGACTTAAAGGCCGTATCCAAACCTGGACTTCTTAGTCCGAAACCGATTTTCAGCTTTTGCTTCACACAAACCCACCCTCCTTTATGGCTGACTATGAGGACGCGAAAGGTTTCAGTCATTCCTGATAAACATAGCAACACGTTTTTCGCACATTTCATGATTCCAAGGGCCCATGATCTTTGTGCTAGAAGGGTTATGCTTAAAAATGCATTTCAAGACAGAAAATGAAATGAAACAAGTTATTTGAATTACTTGCAAGGAGTAGCTGTTTGCCTGTTGGTGCCTTAAACACATTTAATTATTCTTTAAATTTAGAGTTTAGGAATACTGGCACCGCGGAATCGGGTGCAATTGACAATCTGAAGGAAGTGTATGCATGTGTAATTTGTCATAGTTTTTGGGATCCCAAAACGTAATTGGAGGGATATCTATGACATCGCAAAAGTTGTCCGTCCGTCCGTCCGTCTGTGAGCACGATAACTCTCGAAGGGAATGAGATATTTTGATGAAGCTTGGTGTGAGGATTCGTTGGGTTAAGGGTAAGGTCAAGTTCGTAGATGGGCTCTGTAGCCCTACATTTAGGGGTGGGGTGGGGTCAAATTAAGGGAAAAACAAACTATTTTTAAACAGCTAACGTGATAGTCGATTGTGGGGTAAGAAGACATGCTGAGCACGATGGTGAAAATAATTTTCTCGTCGGACAAGTAGTTCCTCCGGAATCCGGCCAAAACCGGAAAGTTTGTTAAAAGTTTCATTTGAAGTTGATTAAATGTTTGACTTAGGGGTAAGAAACATGCTGAACATGACGTTGAAAACCATTTTCTTGCTGGACAAGTTGTTCGTCCGGAATCCGGCAAAACCGGAAAGTTGGTTAAAAGTAAAAGTTTCATATGAAGTTGATTAATATGTTGAAAATTTGTTAAAAGTAAAACTTTCATTTGAAGTTGATTAAATGTTTATTTAGGTGCAAGAAGACATGCTGAACATGATGGTGAAAATCATTTTCTCGCCGGACAAGTAGTCCGTCCGGAATCTGGCCAAAACCGGAAAGTTTGTTAAAAGTAAAAGTTTCATTTGAAGTTGATTAAATGTTTGATTTAGGAGTAAGAAGACATGCTGAACATGACGTTGAAAACCATTTTCTTGCTGGACAAGTAGTTCGTCCGGAATCCGGCAAAACCGGAAAGTTGGTTAAAAGTAAAAGTTTCATATGAAGTTGATTAAATGTTTGATGTAGGGGCAAAAAGACATGTTGAACACGATGGTGAAAACCATTTTCTCGCCTGGAATCCGGCCAAAACTGGAAAATATGTTAAAAGCAAAAGTTTTATCTGAAGTTCATTAGATGATAGATTTAGAGATAAGAAGAGACGCTGTGTCCGTATATGACAATCATTTTTTTCCCGGAAGAATAATTAGTCTGGAATCCGGTTGTACCCGCATTTTTTTAAAGTCAAAGTTTGATTTAAAGTTGATTAGATGTTGTTTATAGGGATAAGGAGATACGCTGGATTCGTTTCTGAATTTTCTTTTTTTTTCTGGACTAGTAGTTCGCTCGAATTCAGGCGAAACCGCGAATTTGGCAGAAGTAAAGCAGGAAGTTTCGGTCAGTATCGTCAAAATAGATATGGCTTTATAGAGATAGATAGAATATCTGAACTTGGTTTTCTCTAATGATTAGACTGGCGAAGACTGGATCTGGCGAAGACAAGACCGAATGGTCTGGATCAAATCTTAGATTTGTGGGATCCCATCGACACCTTTGGTCTTGTTGACAATGGGGGTGGAAGGAAAAGTTTCAAGTATGAAACATAGAAAGTTGGCTTGATGCAGGCAGAGGCCGTCTTAAAGCAGTACTGAAACCTGATACTAATAAGTTATTTCTCTGTTTCTCAACAACAGTTACAAGCGTCATCGCTACCCCGCGTACTTTTGATTTCAGTTCATGCATGATTTAGCTGTCTGGCCAAATATGATTTTCTCATAGATAGTCCTTTCACGCCCCACTTTTCGAGTCGCTTGTGATTGTTTCAGTCGGAGGTACGGTCTGTACACCCACTCAGTACAACCAATCAGATACGTTTGTTTGCGATGCTAGTCAATATTGCGTAATAGGTTGTATGCTTTTCCAGTGGAGAGACATTGCGAGAGTTATGAGCTTGTTCCACCCTTCTAACAATAGTAACTATTAGTTACTATTTTCGTTCAACCTCGGGAAAAGTTACTACGCGGACCGTTCCAACCTTATCGAAATAGTAACTAATAGTAACTATTTGCTTACCATGCTCTGGAGCGTAGTAAGCGTGGTAACTACGCATCTCTGTAACACGATTGGTCAGGTTCGCCCGTGGCATGATATTCTGCTGGAAAATATAAAAAGCATTCCAGCCTTGACGGCAAAAAGCCAGAATTCGTGAGGTCATGCGTAGTAACTATGGTGAGTAGGATGGAACACGCTCTATATGTTTTTTTTCTTCCTTATAATTTAAACTGGATGTAGCAACTTCATTACGCACATGGTGGGAACCTGGAACGATAATTTCTTCGGTGAAACTTTAAAGGGCATGTCGTACTTATAAAACTTGTTCATTCGACGTCTCTAATCGCTCCATTCATTCTCATTTTGTATATTTTGATGTCGTTTGTTCATATATGTTGATGTCTTTTTTTCCACCCTATTAACACCACACTGACTTTTGTATTTGAGTATTTTGTTGTCTTTTTTTGTACACCCTATCAGCACCAAACTGACTTTTGCATTTGATCCGTCTGCCTCTTTTCGAAGCGTATCAGGCTCTCGCTTTCTTCTTGTGGTCAGAAGGTGACGCAGTTTCCTTTATCAAAGCTTAGGGGGACCGCGCGCGACTAAACATCCGGGATGGGTCTGTGTTTTTTGTAAATACATAGCATAGTTCGAAAGAAGTTAGAATATTGGTAGAGAAATTGTGTCGACTGCCTTGTACTTAAAATACGAATTTCCCTCACCCTTGTATCGCTAGTGCTAAATCTCTGTGTTTTCTAGTGACCTCAAAAGATCTAGTGTAAGTAAGATGGGCGCGGCCTTTGTCTGAATAAATCGTGAGGTCGAAAGTGCTTCTGCATACCAGAGCACGTTGTACTCTCCTTTACGCTAATTCCAACAATTTAGCTTTTTCGACGTCTAGTCGGGTTCCAGATTTGTCTGAAAATTCGTGGCCCTGAAGGTACGCTAGTAGGTTTTTTACCGCCCACGATTTAAATCGGAGAGCATTCGACGCCCAAGTTTTGTTTCATTCTGGACTGGTAAGTTTTGAAAGAGTTAACTGGTAAGGCGGAAAAGGGAGGCGGAAACATTAACAATCGGTACGAGTGGTCAACAATTACTCTATATTTTGTTTCTCTAAAAACTTAATACCAGCCGACATTAACTGTTCACAATTAAAATTTGCGTCATCATGATTATTAATGGGGTTGTAGACTCTAGCTTAGTGGGCACGCCGTCTCTTCTTGAAAATTTGGATGATTGCTAGGCAGAAATCCCATGAAAACCTAACAAAGATTTGTGGAAGAAAATTTACAACGAAATTTGTCAGTTTGACATAAAAGCAATGTTTACTTGTTTATTCCAAGTGCGGGTCAACAAGTGATCGTTTTTGGTGAACGGGTTAAATATATGAAGGTGAATCGATGGGTCAGTGCGAGGAGCAGTGTGACTCGTTTCTTTTTTCTATGAAGCTGATGTCAATTTGGACGAAATAGGGGTGCCGACCCGGCTAGGTCAGTGACTGATAGTTATAGCCTCCTCACTAAATTTTTTTTTTTAAATCGTCCGATAAGGCAGAATTCCTTCCTTCGGGTTTGTTAATAAATGACTGGTCTTCCAGCCCCCCACCCTCCCGATTTTGTCAATGACGCGGTAACAGCCTTAGCCAGTATTCGTAAAACCTGCTCTTCTTCTTCGTTTATTTCTCAGAAATCAGCACGGATATTTTTATTTTTCACCACTCTCGACACGTGTCAATCCGTTGAGTCTTCGAGAGAGATTCCCAACTAGTGACGCGAGAGCCAATCAAACGGCCGCGTTATCGCGTTCGACATTCGACTTCTAGATCGACCTGTACAGACAGATAAAACAAAATATGATTTATTGACCTAATGGCCATACGTATACAGGAAAACATACAGTAGTAAACCTGATCAAGATGGAACCAAACTCTTCAACTGACGAGAAGACACTTGTTAAAGGCCTGTCAGGTGGCTGACACCAGCCATCACCGGTTACCACATGTTAGGACAGAAGCGGGAATAGCCTGATTTATGGCCGGCAGCGCTAGTTTCGGCCGGTGCCGGGAAAGGGTGCATAGTAGGTGCCGGGGAGTGGGTAACCCCTAGGGCATATCCCTCAGCCTGTCTCGACCCAGTTTCGGTGACACGTGCAGGCTAATGACAAACCCCGCATAACGTGAAAGACCGGTATTTATATGACCATTTTACGATATTTTGCTAATGGAAAAAAGCGCGATGTTTTCTTGAATTCCACCCATTCTTTGTGGTTGATGCCACTGAAATTCCAATTAGCCTCGTGTTTTTCACTGAAACGAGGACTTTTTCGAGCAGAACTTTTGTGTCCCGTAAATGTTTGAACTGATAAGGATAGTCGAACTTGTCATTTTCTACAGCGAACCAAGTGCAGTTAACTGACTAGAGTACACAACAAGGAGACAAATGACCTTGTTTCATTTTTTTTTTTCTTAGCTCATCCGATCAGGTGCGTCGGAAGACTTTGAATAACGTATTCTTTGTCGGACTATGTTTTTGTCATTTTCATAGCTAATATTATTAATAATTTATTTTTACAAAGTTACAAAGGTAATGAAAGTCAATTCTGAGTTCGGAATAATTATACAAAAATACGAGGGGGATAGTGTGTAGAAAAGTCCGAAAAGGCTGACCCCCCCCCCCCAGATTATTGTATAGTAGCAGTCATTTCTCTGAAACCGAACTATGTTTGACCTGTTTGTTGAAAAACAGGTGCTAGAGATGGTTGATAAGAATGGCAGAAATCAGTAATGAGTTTACGGTTTAAATTGATTCTGAAGAAAATGCATATTCTTCATTATGGTCATGATCTTTTGTTTTTAATAATAACAACATAAATTAATCGGAATAAATAAAGTGGATCGAAGCTAATTGTGTCCCCTGAGTTTTTATTTTTCGAGCAATTTTTTTAAGCATTTCCCGTGTTCTCGTTAATCGGTTCCAAAACCGAATCCCCACCGAATCTGAAAGGGAGTCCTTTTATATGACGGTGATGATAGCCGGAACATTCCCCGTCCGTCGGAACTCGCGAGAATGCGGAGAGTGTGTCCCTGGGACAAACAACAAGAGCTGGAAGCTCATATGACACTTGCAAGGCTTGGTAAAAGAATGCAAGTAGAAATTTGCCTGTTCGTGGGTCTGTCCTGATCATCTGTAAGCAAAACCGCTGAGATAAGAATAACGATGGACCCTTGAAAATTTCGAGAATGTATCGTTTGGTAAAGAAAATGTTTTTTTTTGCATTTGCATTTGGCTGTGATGATGCGCACTTTAAGGGTGCTAGAAATTCATCTGTAATCAAAACCCTTGAGGCAAAAATGATCCTTGGCCCTTTAGGACAGTGAATATATATGGTTTGGTCAAAAGAAGTTTTTTACTTTTCGGTTAAGATGCGCACTTTAAGGTGCTAGACAGTAATTTTTAATAAAAATCCATGAGGCAAAAATTAGTGTGGGCTCATGGGGTCATGAAAATGCAGATTTTGCTTAAACGTATTTTTTGTACTTTGCGGTGAAGATGACTACTTTAAGGGATGGTCGGATCTGGGAACTGACAATCTCTAAGCCAATCTTGTCAAGTCTCTAATGTGCAAGCCAAGTTTTATCGTCCTAGCACATCTGGAAGTACCTTAAATTGCGATCACCGGAATTCCGGACCACCCTTCAACTCCCCAAGAGTGACCGAATCCGGTCCGGTTCTGTCACTGATGTATATAGGGCTTACGTTTGTTCTTCCCACCAAGTGTCATCCCAATCGCTACATTCTAAGCGTGTCACGAAATCTCCCCCCCCCCCCCGCCAGACTCCCTCACATTGATCGGATCCTGTCCGCACTTGAAATGGACATCTGAGACATTAGTTCTTTCCGAATATCAAGTTTCATTAAGATCCGATCACCCGTTCAAAAGCATTTCTCAAGATTCCGGATTGCACCTCCCTCCACTCCCCCACGATGGTCAAATCGGAGAATCGACTGTTTCTTTAGTTAAAATTGACGAGCCCCTGACATGCCTGCCAAATTTCATCATTCCAGCACATGTGTTAGCATCTTAACTCGGGATTGGAATTTCCTTCGAACTCCCCCGATAGTGCTCGGATCCGATCCGGTCTTTTCAACTCTGTATCTGGGCTTATGCATGTTCTTCCCACCAAGTTTCATCCCGATCCGTCCACTCTGAACATGTCACACGATTTCCGGTTCCCCCCTCCAACTCCCGCCAAAGTCACCGAATCCGTTCCGGACTTGAAGTGTGACATCTGAGACAGGATGTCTTTCCAAGATCAAGTTTCATTAAGATCCGATTCCCTGTTCAAAAGGTAAACGTCAGTATTCCAGATTCCACCTCCCTCCACTCCCCCCCCCACGGTGGTCGAATCGGGGAAGTTACTATTTCCAAGTTAGTTTGGTCGGGTCCCTAATATCCCTAATATGCCTCCCGAGTTTCATCGTCCTAGCACTTCTGGAAGCACCCTACCTCGAGATGAGTGTCCTGACAGACCGACTGACCGACCGAAAAGTGATCGGTATATTGCACTTGAGCAAAGCTGCAAGTGCCATAAAAACACGGGGACTTCTCAAAACGAGTCCTTGGCAGTGAGAATACGCCTTTGATTCCGCGCAAAGCTGAATGATGTGCTTAGGAAAAGAGAAAAAAACTACTTAACTATCTACTAGCCAAAAAATATCTACGAATACTTAATCCCCATTCGATTGTCGGAGATTTTCCACCAAATTTTCGAAAATGTCATTACATGTACGATCGAAAAGTTGCGTGCTAGGACCGGTATGTTTTTGCCTCCTTAGTCGGGAGTAAAAACGCTGGAAGTTTTTTCTTCGGCTGCGAGCTTGACATGGGCTCATCCTTTTTTTTTTCTGTTTCATGATAGACCTAGTCACGAATACAGATTCCATGAAAATGATGATTTTGCGCCCGGAGTAATCGTACCTACAATACAAGCACATGCATACGTTTGACCATTGCACTTGCTCCACAAGGACCAAGAACGGCCGAAATAGCGCTATCAAACATCGAAGCCGGCTCTTAATGTTTCCCAGTCAGCTTGGACTCGAGGAGAATTTGCTGGCTCCAATCCAAACCGGCAAAGATTAAATATTTTTTATAACAAATATTAAGTAGAGATTTTGCCGCCGGGACAAGCACATCCAGGCTCAGTAGAGGTATGCCTATTTGAGAGCCACCTACACCAGTGAACGGTCGCCGAGGAAAACGTGCAAAATACTTGCAAAAAGTGTTTAACTCACGTCCAGATTAACATGTGTCAGCCTTATTAGAAATGTTGCTTCTCATTCCCTTTTGTTTCTTTTTTCAAATGTTAGATCTTTTGCTAAGCGGTGCGTAATTTCACCAGATCGGGGATAGACTAAGCCGCATACCCGAATAGACCAAGAAGAATGTTTAGAAGTATGTTCTTCTTTTCGGGACCCCAAAACTTAAGCGGAGGGATACCTATGACATCGCGCAAGTTGTCCGTCTGTCCGTCCTTCTGTCAGCACGATAAGCTCTCGAAGGGAACGAGATATTTTGTTGAAACTTGGTGTGAGGATTCTTTGGGTCAAGGGAAAGGTCGACTAAGGGGCAAACAGTTTTTTTTAAACAGCTAATGAGATAATCGATTAAGGGGTAAGAAGAGATTCCTGAACACGATTATGAAAACCAGTTGTCCGCCGGACAAGTAGTTCGCCCGGAATCCGCCCAAAACCGGAAAGTTTGCAAAAAGTAAAAGTTTTATTCGAAGATGATTAACTGTTCGATTTATGGGTAAGAAGACATGCTGAAATATTATGTGAAAATCATTTTCTACCCGGACACGCAGTTCGCCCGGAATCCGTCCAGAACCGGAAAATTTGTTAAAAGCAAAATATTTTTGAAGTTGATTAGATGTCCAGATTTGTGGTAAGAAGAGATGCTGAATCTGTGAAGTGAAATTTTAAATCCAGCGCAGGCTGGTTTTAGGGAAGGGTTCAGTACGCTTGACCAGATTTTTATATTAAATGTATTAATTAGAAAGTACACGAGAAGAAAGGGTGGTAAGCTGTACGTAGCTTTTGTAGACTTGAAGGGAGCATTTGATAATGTGAACAGGAAGTTGTTGATTGAAGTATTGCTAGAACTGGGCCTTCCAAATTTGTTCGTAGTTTTGATTGTAGAAATGTACATGAGTATTAAGGTGGTGGTGCGAGTGGCAAAGAAGTTTTCAAGAAGTGTGAAATCTAAGATCGGTGTGAAACAAGGTTGCACTCTTTCTCCGAAGTTATTCGCATTGTTTATAAATGATGTAGTACAGTTCATGATTGATAATTCGGCCCCAACGGTGACGGTAGATATCATGTCCCTGTGTACCTTGTTATTTGCTGACGATTTAACACTGGTGGCGGATTCTAGTAGCAACCTCCAGAAACTTTTAAATTTACTAGAGATTTACTTAAAAAAGAAAGAGCTAACATTGAATGTTAGTAAAACAGCTGTGATGGTGTTTAGAAAAGGTGGTAGATTGAAAGAAGGTGAGAAGTTTGAATACGGTGGGGAGTACTTAGAAGTAAAGGAAGAATGGGTTTATTTGGGGTGTAAATTGCGAGCAAAAGGAGGGGTATTTGGAAAGCATGTGGAACAGGCGGAGATAAAGGGGAAAAGATGTGTTAATCTAGTTCTAAGAAGCCATTTGAAAGATATTAATAACATTAAGATTCATAAAGAGGTATTTAATACGAAGGTACTGCCGGTTATGCATTACGCCTCCGAAGTGTGGGGGTTCCATAAGGCAGGTAAGTTGGAGCAGATACAGTTGAATTATTTTAAAAGATCATTAGGACTGAGTAGTACGACAAATAGCTTAGTAGTTAGGGGGGACATAGGCTTAGGAAGTGTAAGATGTAGGCGTTTAGTGAGTATGGTTAGTTTTTGGGAAAAGATAATTAGTCTTCCACGTGTTAGAATGTTGAAAGCGGCGTATCTGGAGTCCCTTAGAGATATAAGTAAGGAGTCATGGGCTTACCAAGTGAAGAAAATTTTAGATGAGTGTGGTGTTGGTGATAAGTGGAATGAGGGTATGGGTCATGAGTTGGAGTTAGGGACAGTAGCTAAAGAAGTAAAAAATATACTTAGGGACCAGGAAATCCAGAGGTGGCAGGTCGACAGAGATAGTTCAAAATCTCTGAGGTTTTATACAGAGGCGAAAGAGACATGGGGTGAATGTGTTTATTTTAAAGCGGGTTTAGATAGGGAGGAACTGAAATTAATAATCAGTATGCGAGCTGATATTTTACCTCTGGGGGATAGGAGGAGGTACACGGGTAAGCCGATTGGGAGGATTGGTCCTTACTTCTGCCCCATGTGTGGAGATATGAATGAGTGCGTGCGACATATTATGTGTGAATGTAGGGAATTGAATGATTTAAGAAGAGAAATATTTGGAGTAAATGAGTGTGATCAGGAATGGATGGAGCGAATGCTGAAGAGTGAATGTTTTGTCACTATAAGGAAAGTGGGCAGATTCCTCAAGTTGGCTATGAATCACAGAGAATTTTTCTTGTAGATTTAAGTGTTTGTTATAGTTATGTTGTAGGTTATGTATTTTTCTTTTGTATTGCCATGGCCCTTGGGCTCTTAGTGTAATAAATATCATATCATATCATATCATATCATATAGACAATCATGTTTTATTTGACATATAGTTCGCCCGGAAACGGCTGAAACCGGAAATTTGCTATATGTTAAAGTTTCATTTCAAGTTTATTAGATGTTCTGTAAGGAGATACGCTGAATTCGTATTTGAGCTTAAATTTTTTTTTGCCGGACATGCAGTTCGCCTGGAATTCGGACGAAACCGGAAATTTGGCAGAAAGAAGAAGGGTTTCGATCAGTTTCGTCAAAATAGATATGACTTATAGGGTCATGCCGAATCAATATCTAAAGTTGGTTTTCTCAGATGATTAGTTATTTGGCCTTAATCTGTTTCTAAATTTTAATAGTAAAAATGTTTAAAGGACACCTGAATGAAGAGTACCAAGTATCATCCCTATCTGTATGACTTCCGTTAACATTGATTGCAGAAAACCCAATCCGAATACGATATAGTGTTTCCAAGCTATGATTTTTGCTCCATTTTGCATCTGTCCTTATTTCAATACCGAACAATTTTAGAAATGAACAAATGTCTCCAATCAACCCTTGTTCTGGAATATTTTTTAACCAGTTAAGCCCAAGCGTGTATCCATAAGAAATTCCAATACGATCCGGCCAGCGTTGTACAAGATTTTAATGAATTGCGCTTTTTGTCTTGGAGTCTGCATGTGAAAACCTCCAGAAACGAACATCCCTATTTTGAAAACGTCACGCTCAGGAGAAGAACGCTCTCCGCGGCAATGTCTGTAAATGCATTCTCCATGGTGTGTTCAAGTATGGTTTCATTGTTCAGGTGTCCTTTAAGGAGTCTGGCGAAGACAAGACCGAATTGTCCGTATCAAATATTAAATTTTTGGGATCCCATCGAAAGCTTTGGTCTTGTTTTGTGACTCCGTCTTGGAAAAGCTTATTTTAATAAGTATACTGGTTTCGTAGTTTTATTTATCGTTCCATGTAACCGTTCTGAGGCGAAAACAAACAACACTTCACGACAGGCTGAAATGTCAGTAATTAGTAAGTAAGTAAGTAATTTATTTATAATAAATTTAATTATATAGTGTTGCGACCCAGCTTGTTGTTTGTGTAACAGCACTTATAATAATAATAATAATAATAATTTGTTTTTAACACACTGCACAAAAACAATGTGAAGATAGTGGAGTAAAGAAGAGAAAGAAACAAATAAACAACTGAAGAAACACTAGTACAACAAAATAAACACAAAAAATCAACAGAACAAACGGATGAGCCCGTGATATTGAGTAAGCCGTTCATGTTCAAATGTTTGTCCAGACAAATTTGTATGAAGCTCCTGGAGTTTTGCCGTTATATAGGGAGCTTTGTATTTTCGGATTATTCTCCTATTTCGATACGATATAGGCAAATAAAGTAGGTATTTACAGTATTGTAGTAACATATTTTTAGTAATGTGTTTCGGTATTCAGTACCAGTTCAGTTGTATTCAATTCAGTTGTATCAATCGTTTGGTGTCAGTTCACCATTGCAGTTTCGATGTCTGCTGCCTGTAAATAAACTGAATATAGAAACGAACCAATTCCTGTCTTTCGTTATTATATGACAGAGTTGGAATAACAAACTGGGCCGCATCATAATTACTAATATTACATTTGTCCAAACTCCATGTTGAAAGAACTATACCTATCAGTCCTATTGTCATTCAGAAGATTGGGTACTAAAAACTTACTAGTCGGACGGGCATTTTTCTGTCATTTTGCCGGTCGATTATATTCGTCTCGGTTGGCTTGCGTCGGACGGGTGAAGGGGGGCAGGTGACGTATACGCAACAAGAAAAGGCCCAAGTTTGCCGAATTCGATCTGCCTATTCTTGTCCTTTTCTTAAAATCAGTCAACCCGGCCGGAAACCTTCTCGAAGTTGCTCTGCTTTATGCTCGAGTCCATTGTTATGCGTCGGGGTTGCACAATGCTCGTAAATTGTATATTGACATGTGCCTGTTTGTGCACTTATCGGAATTGTGCATTTGGCGCGTTCAAACGAGAGCCGTTCTCAGCTTTCCGCTGTTGAATAGGCATGTTTTTCTCGGTGTACGGTAATTGAAATTTGGAATGGACCTAGCTGAGATTTCAGGGATAAGACACCCGCTGATTCCCTTTTGAAATTTGATACTCGCAAATGTCTGAGATGTATCTAAAATGCTTGTGGTTGGGGAATAATAGGATTAGTTCTTACTGTTTTGTGGGGGATTCATTTGTTGAAATCCGAGTAAAATATCGACAATGGTTGACAACTCACAAAGCGGTTTCTTGAAGGGTACCCGTTGACAGCTTCCTGCTCCCCCCCCCCCCACCCCTGGCTGTAGGATCACGGATAACAACACACGTTTATCTTCCTGGCAAATATAAGTTTGTTTACTACGGTTTTGCCATGTCATCGGTTGGTAAAGAGTTTAGTAGTTATTCACATTTTTCATTTTGGTACAGCAGAGGTAAACTTTTTTGACTTCTTTGAACTTCGGACAGTGCCATTTTCATGGACTTGCTGTGAGAAAAGCCAACAACCATTCATCGGGAGTGGCTAATTAAGTGCCCCCAAGAAGACCGGGTGGTTATTTTGGGTCTTCATTTTACCATTTAGCCCCAAATTCCACTGTTCAAGGTCAACTGATGTTTGAAGAAGCAGGAATATTTTTGTTTTTGAAAAATCCTGAGTTAGCCACAATTACTTGCAATTAACAGAAATGATGATATTTGACAGTGCAAGGATACGTCAGTTAATTTTGATTAGAGCTATCATTTTGGCCCTTCTTGGCAAGGGTACTCTTCAGGGTCAAGTCGCTCAAACTGGATAACGAACTTGTAACGAGAGTATATTCGCGGGTAAGCAGTTGAACTTGTCAGGTTCATGGATGTCTGTAACGAGTTTTTTTTTTTAGAAAAAATGGCCTTTAAGTCGTTTGGAGAAAAAAAAATCGTTGTTTTTTAGTCGTTTTGAGAAAAAAATCATTTATTTCTCATTATCCATACTATTTTTTCTCACAAAAGCTCATTAACTTTTCTCGTGTCTTGCACATCACAGAACCAGAGGCATTACTATCCAAAAATGTATGGGGAGAAGAGAGAGGGGGGGGGGGGTATTTATCATCGACTGCTTGGTCTTTTTTAGCGACTGTTTCTAAAATAAATGATTATTTTGAAGATAAGAAATTAACTGCTTTTACACAATAAGTCGTAACTCATAAATTACTCGTAACTTACACCAAATTAAAATTTCAAAAATATCTTTTTGTTTTAATATTTTTTTTATAAAATCTACTGTTTTATGAAAAATCTACTAATTTCAAGAAGAATCGCAGCGCTTTTCGCCAACTCAGTTTTTTTACTGACTGGTCGACAACATGAGGGGAGGCTAGGGGGAGGAGTCCGATTTAGGAAAAGAAAAGAAAATAGCGACAATGCGCCAAAGGCGCATTTTTGCTTCTCTTCCTGTGCGATCTTGTGTCAAGCAAATGGCAACACTGGCTAGAATTTTTGGAATCCAACTTGTTTCACGAATAGTACGGGCTATGGACAGAATTTAAAGCTTTCGTCGTATTTCTCTGGCTTGGTAGTTGCATTTCGTTTGGAACCAAAGTTTAAGGCGAGGCTTTGGGCTCGTGTCTCCTGGTATCTTGTGAAATTGCTGACAAAGTAGTTATGGTTCAATAATGTCAACAGACATTTTCACACCGGAGACACCTTTTTGTGGCGCGGAAATGTGCATAAACTTTGATCTCTTGCTATAAGTTATCTACAGATAAAAGCTATCTACTCTTCTGGTTACATCTGTTGTGTCGTGATTACATCGTTTCTCGTGGGGAAAATATTCTTATCACCAGTCGGACTTTCGCAATAGCCTACTGAGCCGTTTCTTTGTTAATTTTAATCAACCAATTATTTACTGAACTAACGACCAACTAGGGCCATGCATATACACGTACTAAAAAAAACAGCATACATGACAATAACAGAAAAGAGAGTTTCAGTTTCATTTATGATTAAAGAAAAACACCCCAACCTGCCAAGGAATCACAACAAGATCTGTTTGGATAAGGCAGGATAATAGCTAGTAATAATTATAAACAAGCAGAATCACAGATTAACTGGATTTGTCAAGAATAAAAAAATTAACCTTTGGTTTCTAGTATAAATATAAAAAAGATATGAAACAAGAAAGAAGGGGAAAAACTGGCGAAAAAATGTCTGGGAGCTAAAAGCTTAACACCAAATGTAATAATAAATAAAACTATTACTATGATGTCACATACATGAATAACATTGACACTTGAGTGTCATCTATAGACAAGACCTCATGACTCTCATGAGTCTGCATTGCAGACATTCAGTATATGTCACAAGTCAGCTGTTGATTGTCTTAATTTTTCTTTTCTAACAACAGATTCAGATTGATCAGTTACTTTTTTCGTCTGCTTACTGCCCCCTCTATGATAATTGACATTTCCAGAAAAATGATGTTAACGATAATTGATTCAGTTGATCCGCCAAAGCTGGCTATAAAAATAAGTAAATAATAGGTCACATTTGACCAATCAATCGACCTTGGGCAGGTAGATGCATACTTTTACAAAATCCACCTTCAGTTGATTTAAAAAGGTGACATTAAATGAAACAAACACAAAAGCTGCGTTCTTTGTCACGGGAGTTCTCACCGGTGGTCTCCGGTTTTTCTTATAAGCCGATTTTGCATCCAGCGGTTACTTCTCACCGGTCTTATAACTCGTTTTTGAACTAACCAGTGTCCGGTTTTATCTCACCAGTGCGGACTAACCAGTACCTGCTCGTGAGCCAGGCTTCAGCGAGGAGTTAGCCGGTTTTCATCAACTCACCGGTGAACCAAAAGAACGCGTTTTAAGGGAAGAACCGGACACTGGTAACTAAACACCAGTGACAGCCCGGAGTGCAACGAACGCAGCTAAAATAAGAGCAAGCTAAAACTTCGACCAAAATTCAACCGATCAACGCAACGCATCGGAAAAAGTGTGCTTTGTATTAAAAATAGAAGTGAAAGATTTCTATTTGACAATATACGATAGCTAGATTTTATTCGAGCGATATTTCGGCCCTTCTTGGCAAGGTTCATTTTTGGGAGTAACTGTCAACCTGCTTGCTTGGAAACATTATTCTTAAAAGACCTCTCGCAATATTTACTCTTCAACTTACAGTATTTTAAAATATGTGAAAAATATTCACAATGCAAAACGGATACGTCAGCTAAGTTTTATTCGAGCTATATTTCGGCCCTTCTTGGCAAGGTTCATTTTTGGGAGTAACTGTCAACCTGCTTGCTCGGAAACATTATTCTTAAAGGACCTCTCGCAATATTTACTCTTCAACTTACAGTATTTTAAAATATGTGAAAAATATTCACAATGCAAACGGATACGTCAGCTAAGTTTTCTTCGAGCTATATTTCGGTCCTTCTTGGCGAGGTTAATTTTCCAGCTTGAGCCTGAAGAAGACCCTTACCAAGAAAGGCCGAAATATAGCTCGAATAAAACTTAGCTGCTGCATCCGCTTTGCATTGCTAAATATGATTCTCAGTCTGCTTGGGCTGAAGGAATATTTATTCAAAACAGAATTAAACGCCTTGGAAACGGCTTCGGTTCGAACCCTTGCGGGGTCATAAAGTATGCCGCAGCTGTCAGGGATCGCGACAGGCTCAACTTCATTGCTTTTTGTTTTATGCCGAGGCGAAGGATCCAGCCAACTCTGTCGTCTGTTTACCATCAGTGTCAAGTTGTTGCCACCTCAATGAAAATTGATAAAAATTTTCTGAAAAATGATCTTGACAATTAGAGATAATGGAGGGTTTCTGGACAGGGTTAAAAGGCTTGGAAACGACTCTTGTTTGAACCCTTGCGGGGTCGTAAAGTACTCTCTGCTGCAGCTGTCCAGGGTTTCCAGGCTTAGAAGTTTATTGTTGTTAGGCTCATCACGAGACGAGGGGATGAGCGCTTCTGTAGGTCAGTTTATCCCTACTAATCTTAAAAGAAAATTCTTTAGTTTTTTCTTTCTTCCTTGTTTGAAATGTGATGTTATGCGGAATAGCAATGTCCGAAAGTTCGTCTCCTTTTGGATGTGGCCCCCTAAAGAGGATGGTTTAAGTGGAAAATGAATACGTCAGCTGAATTTTATTAGAGCTATGTTAAATATTCTTTGAGCCCAAGCTGACTTTGAAACATTTATTCAAATAATGTTTACAACGGATACGTCAGCTATGATTCTTCATCAGGGATATTTCGGCCCTTCTTGGCAAGGGTCCTCGTCAGGCTGTCAATAGTGTCAATCCTCTGGTTCAACTTCGGGGAAGGAAACAAACCTGTAATAAAATCAAAAAAAGTTCGGTTCTGGAGGGATGTTGATTCGGGACTGTAGCAAGTGGGCTGCATCTACTCTTGCTTTTTCAAAGTCATCTACTTTTGCATCTTCATGGAAAAGACCTGTCTCAAAACTTGCTACAAATTCTTCTACTGGTGGTTCACGCTGGCGCGATTTTGAATTTACATCCATGGGACAATGCATTAGTTTGTGTTGGAGCTAAAATTTAGTACGGAAGGTCCAGGGAGAACTTTCGGACTGTAAGTCTGGGTTTTACTGTAGTTTTTGTTTTGTAGTCGAGAATATTTTTTCCGCAGCTTTTCGCGGTGTTCCCAACATGAATTTTCAAATCTAGCAGAGATTACTTTTTCGATTTTTGGCTTGTCATGATCATCAATATTTTCCATGAGGGTTTCCTTGAGATGGTCGAATTCGCGTGATGTCACCGCCCATTTTGACCTTAAACCGGCAATCGTGTCTTTAAGGAGAATCTGCGAAATACGTCGCTCCACTTTATTCTTATTCCTCGAGTCCGGGTGTCCAATGTTGTGAAGCATTGAAGTTGGGATTAGTACGTTGTCTCTGCATCTTACTAAAAACTGGTTGGTTTATCACTTGTCCTTTCCTTCCGGCCAAGTTGGATCATTGTCTGCATGTCTGGGCTGTGAAAGTTCCGTACTTCATAGATAAATATTCTTTGAGCCCAAGCTGACTTTGAAACATTTATTCAAACAATGTTTACAACGGATACGTCAGCTATGATTCTTCATCAGCGATATTTCGCCCTTCTTCGCAAGGGTCCTCGTCAGGCTGTCAGTAGTGTCAACCCTCTGGTTCAACTTCGGGGAAGGAAACAAACCTGTAATAAAATCAATTTTATTACAGGTTTGTAATATTTCCAAGCCTCTAAACTCCCCCCTCCCCCTATTTCCAAGCCTCTAAACTTGTGGCAGCACTGTTCTCTTTGTACTGCACGATTTCCCTTTCCTTAAAAAAAAAGTAAATAAAATTCCATCAGCATCATCAAGTGTCCCGGCTTTCTTCAGACATTGTGAATAAAACAGAATCCCGCTTCCAGTTTCTTTTATATACTTCAAACGATTGTTCAAAATCTTGTCGTGATTGGCCCGGTAGGGAGAGTAGTATGAAACTCCTTCAGTTCTTTGGATGCCGTAACGTGGGCTCAAAATAGAAACAAAGGAACAAATAGCAAAATAATAACAGTTTTTACTGTATTTACTTAAATTACTATTTTTGATTAGCAATCTTGCATAATTTGGCTTCGCACCTATTTTTGGCGCCGTTGAAAGTTGGAAGAAACAGAAAAAATGCAAGTGCATTTGATAATCAGTTGTAGTCGAAAGGGAGACCACAAGAGCATGTGTGCAAGTACCTTACATAACTATTCCAGTATTTGCTCACACTCATCCAAGTCAGGTGCCCCTCCCCATCTTTTAATCAATTGCAAGAGGGGTCGGCAAGTTCAAGTTCAATAGGGAAGTGTAAGTGTTAATTAGCTTATTACAAGATCACCGTAAAGAAAACTTTTGCAACAAAAACAAATATTCCAATCTAGGCAAGAAGCTGTCACCGAGGGTTTATGATAAATTATGAAGATCATCCTAAAGAAAACTTTTGAAGAAGAATAAAATGTTGCCTTTATTCTCCAATATGTATATATATATAGTTAGGTTCGAGCCATCACTATGGTGCCGATAGTAGAAATATGGATATTTATTCGCACATAATAAAAGAAAAGGTAGCCGAGCGGGGTGGGCCCTGATATGGTCACCTCTAAATGAGGCGGACTCCTTCGGTGTGATCAGAAAGTAATGTAGATTTAAAAGCTGAACACGACGGGGGTTAACGAAGGGAAGCCCACGATCAGGACCGACATATCCTTGCAGGTATCCCTACTTGCATATAGTTTTTTCTTTGTAAATCTATCTGTTTAATTATTTTCGTGCTAATTGATGTACCATTTTTTCACTTGAGACAAACGCATTCACCTTTTACAAAAAAAAAAGAATGAAAAAAATCCTCTGCCCCTAACTGTTCCATCCATTTCATTGGCTGCTGACTTTTCAAAGTCAGATCAGCCGTCCGTGGAGCTCATTCATTTCTCAGAAATACCGGTTGTGCAAATCTGTCCGTGTTTTCCGTTGGAAATAACAAGGGCCGAGAGAGGGGGGGGGGGTAGAAACAGTGCGTGTCACCATTGAGAAGCCCAAAGTTTGAAATGGGTTATAGAATATTGGAGTAGAAACTGTTTCGACTGCGTGTTGTGCTTTAAGAATCCTGCCAGATGTTTCGTCGGCCTATTTCTGGTAGCTCTAATATATCATATCAGCGTTTTTTTTCTTTGATCTGGATATGCCGTATCGAGTGATGAACTGGTTCGAGGAGGAGGCTCCCTGTCAACCATTCCACGCAAATTATGACAAGATGCGGCGGTAAAAATTCGGCCACAGATTTCACGCGCCAAGATTAATATGTCATAATATGTCACTTGGTACCATCTTGAATGTTACGCATTCTGGCATTGAATTTCTTAGTTCCGATCGTGCAGGAACAACCAGTTTATTGAAGTAAAATAGCTTATAGCAACATTTTAGATAGAAAAGGTAGGACAGGCGTTTTCCGCACTAGGACACGTTCGTAATAAGCAAAAACTGTAAAAATTTGCCGGCTTTTGAATATTTTACGCAAAGGTCTAAATGTCAGCTATGAATGAAAGAGTATTCTTTCTCAGAAGGCCAGCTATGTAGATGGGTAGGCTAACGGTGCCGTATTGTTCCGCTTATTATAGTGTTTTCCTCCTCTTCTGGGATCTCAAAACGTAAGTGGAGGGATACCCGAGGGGATACCTATGACTTCGTAAAAGTTGTCCGACTGTCAGCACGATAAGAGATTTTGATTTATTTAATCGTCTTTGTTGATATTCTTTGTATTTAGTGTTAGTGTTTCTTTTTTCTAATTATTTTGTTTGTTACTCCATCTTTAGGGCGCTTCGTCCTCATTTTATTGAGATGGGTTATAAATAAATTGAATTGTATTTATTGAAACTTTGTTGAAGGATTCTTTAGGTCAAGCGACAGGTCGAGTTCGTAGATCTACATTTAGGGGTGGGGATTCAGATAAAGGGGCGAACAAAATATTTTTTTAACAGCTAATGAGGTAGTTGATTTAGGGGTAAGAAGACATGCTGATTGGGTGTGTGAAAAATTTTTTATCGCCGTTCGTACGGAATCCGGCCAAAACCATAAAACTTGTTAAAAGTAAAAGTTTATTGGAAGTTTATTCAATGTTAGATTTCGGGGTAAGAAGACATGCTCAGTCCGTATGTGACAATCATTTTCTATCCGGACGAGTAGATCGTCCGGAATCCGGTCAAAACCGGAAAATTTGTTAAAAGTAAAAGTTTTATTTGAAGTTGATTAAATGTTCGTTTTAGAGGAAAGAAGACATGCTGAATTTGCCCGGAATCTGACCGAAACCGGAGGATTTGTTAAAAGCTAAAGTTCATTTGAAGTTAATTAGAGGTTCGATATAGGGGTAAGAAGATATGCTGAATTCGATTTGAGCTTTAGTTTTTTGCCGGACAATTAGTTCACCCGGAATCCGGCCGAAACTGGATATTTAGAAGAAGTAAGGCATGAAGTTTCGATCAGTTTCATTAAAGTAGCTATGACATATAGGGTTAAACACACATGCTTGAATCCATACCTAAACCTGGTTTTCTCAGATGATTAATCATTGGCATTAATCCGTTTTTAAATTGTAATAGTAAAAATGTTCAAGGAGTCTGGCGAAGACTGGATATCTACAAGACACAATTGTTTTGATCAAAGACACACATTTTTGGATCCCATCCAAACCTATAGTCCTGTTGATTTTACTCCGTATATGCTTAATGCTTTTTGATGGATAATAGTAAAGTTATTAGTTATGATTATTATTTGCACATTTGCCGAATTGCTTTTCGAAAACAAAAATTCTGAAATAGAAGGTACCTTTGGAAGATTTTAATGTATAATATTGGCACTGTCATTAAAAGTATGTCTGAAATTTGAAAACCGGCTTTTCAGCATTCGGAATCGTATGTGTCGGAAGAACTCCTCAGACTCGTCTTTTAATGCAGTAGTGTTCCGACAAAATAATACGTGGTGAAACCGCTTTTTCCACCCACCCCTCGACTGTTAGTTCTTATCTAGCCACGAGATGTCGTTTGCTAAAGATGTATTCCTCCGTTTCTTTGTTGCTATGTCCCTTTTGCCCATTTGGTCTTCTGTTCTCTCTGCAGGGGAAGAGCTATTAAATTAGGCCAGCTGCAATAAACAATTTTAATGGGCCTTTTTTATGAGTCCCCGGGCAGGGTTATGCCATTTCTGCTCCTGTGTTTGGCGCAGGCAACGTTAAGCAGTTCTTTTGTGCAAAAGTTGTGGGGGGGTGGAGAATAGCTTGGAAGTACTTTGGCAAATTGACGCCGAACCGCCTAAATAGTTAAGGGATGAATGGATGTTTTAACATTCAAAAGTCTTCCGGGAGTAGGGTGAGTCCTTCATTTGAAAAGTCGTTTGGTTGCGAGTATTGCAAGTGAACACGAGGGTTGAAGGATTTGAGTAAGTCTGAGGGCCCGTGATGAGGTGTCCATCATTGTTACTTCAAAATAAATACTTCAGGTCAAGCTGATTGCGAATCATAAAGACAAAATGACGCACACCGATAAATCAGCTAAGATTTGCTCCAACGAAAACCCGTCAGATAAATATTGCTTAAGATGAAATGTAATACAAGGGTCTTTTACCGTCACTACCATAAACCATGGTTTATTTGTCACTGTAAAAGTCCCTTCTGTAAGATCCCATCTAGAGTAAAATTTATCTAATCCCGTGACATGGGATGTGCACAGCTTAGATGCATTTTCCGTCGGCGTTTCACTGTTCCTTCCCGGCGCACTTCTATCCGACTATTTTACTGATCTGCGAGACCAGGTTCACAAGCCCCTCTGTAGCTCAACCAAACTGCAATCAATCAACGCATCGCATCAGAAAAACTATGCTTTTTGAAAAGAATGTTTGCCGTTTCTTATCAGTGAGTCTTTTTTAGTCATATTTTTCTACCATAGAATAATAGACAACAAAATCCAGATAATCTCAGTAACTAGAAATCAGGCCACCGCCTTTACCATCAAGTACTAGAAGGACCTTCAGTTGTATGGATATCTGCTTGATGAAGTAGCTACGTTAATTTTGTTATTTGGCCAACTGATTTTTGTACCATTTAGTGCAATACACTGAATTATCTGTGTACTGCTAAGAGATTTTTTTTTTCCGCTATCTGCTCTAGTAGCGACGTTCAGAATATCTACGGCCGTCTCCACAGCGCAAATTCTACTATAATGACGCGGTAAATTTGAATCTCAACACCAGCGTGGCTTTTTAGAGAGCAGTGGTGGGTTTGGTGAAGACTGCTTACTGCCTGATAAAAAAAAATCATATATCACAAATCCGAGGAAAGTCCACTATTCGAGAATCTTCTATTCGTGGATAGCGGAGCAATGAAGTGACGAACTTTCATCGGGTCTTTAAGCCTCTTTAAGCGAATAAGTGATCGGTAGCCAGAGTAACTTATCCCAGCCCTTTTCGGTTAAACTTTAATTTGATTTTCGGCCAAATTAAAAAATGAGAATCACCTCGAGCGTTGTTTGTCAAAATCTGAGCCACGGTGCGAGCCACAAAAACCTTCTTGGTCACGGAAACAGATTTGGGGACCACACAAACTATCGTGGGAACACTCTTTTTGAGCCAGAGCCCATATGTGGAATCGCAGAAATAAAACCAAGAACACCTCGTGGCCGAATGGTTAGCGCGTCGAACTTGTAAGCGAATGGTCGCTGGTTCGAGTCTCGATGGTGCCTACTGTTTGGTTTGTGGCGGTTAGATAAGTCAGACATTCTCTTCTAATGATTCATCTAAAAATGGATATAGTCTTCACACATGTGCACCAGACCTTTTTAAAGCTTCTGATAGTACTGTGGATTCTCAAGCTCTTTATTCTCTTTACAGAAATCGCATGAACCTTTCCATTACATTTCTTCTTCGTTACTGGTATAGGAAATCCTACTTTCGAATGTATCAGTTTCAAAGATTCCAGTCCGTTGTGGTTTAAGGCAGGGTGGTGTACTAGTGTATTCAAGATGTGCATTTCTGAGACGCTTAGAAATGTTTCTACTTTGTATATCCTTGGTTCTGCAGATGTTTCATATCTTGCTATCCAGATGACCTTCTACAAATTAGCCGATCTAGGAGCCAGTTATGGCGTTCGGTTCCAAACGTTTTTTTTTCTTTTTCAAGTATTGGACTCTCTTTAAATGTAACAAATCAGAATATCTGTCTTCTAGCTCTCGGCCATCCGCCACCTTAAATTGCTTGAAGTTTTCTATTCCTACATAGTGTTGATTCTGTTCGGTGGTTGGGTATTACAAAAATTAAAAAAAATATTCGTTCTTTCCGATCCGGGGCGGTTTCCAATTGTATATTAAAAATTCAGTTGGGTTATTGGAAAATTGTTGCCAACAGGGGGAAATACAATCGGAAAGCTCTTGGCAAGCTATACTCTTCCTTTTGTAACATTCTATTCTTTTTCTATCTGGTTTTATCCCGTTTTAAAGAAAAAGGATATTAGAGCTATGCGATCCTCTGACTTTCTCTTTTGTAAATTTCTTCTTTTTCTCCCTCCTTGGCAAAGAAATTCTATAATTATTAGTAAGTACTCGCTACCTGATATTACTGAAAATTTGGCTGTTGTCCACAGAAAACCGTCCGAAACGGCGTACGCGCGTCTGTCGCCCTCACATGGGCTTATTCGTCTGTATGACTTGAGTATATTTTGTGTGTATGTCTTGTTTTGTCCCTAATTATGTTTTCTTATTTTCTTTTGTACTCCACCGTCTTCGTCTTATACGATTTGTGGGTTAAAAATAAATTATTATTATTATTAAAGTCCCCCAGTTTCGTTTGGGGTGACAGGCTGGGTGTGCGACAGGACCAGAATGGCTAACCCCTAACCGCTCATTGCACTTCCTTGTTGAGGGCGAAGAATCGGAGATCAGCTCCGCCAGTTAAGCCTGTATAGGCTGGTGCTGATACCTGACCTTACAGTACGCATGAAAAGGGGGGAGCTGGTTGTATAGGCTAGGTCCAGGGCAGAATTTTGCCCCAGTTGTTTGGCGGTATTCACGTTACCGAAAATCACCAAAGCGCATTCCCTGTCCATCTTAGTTCCCACGGAGACGTGATGAGCTTGAGAAAATGGAACCGACCAATTCAAACCCCAATAAGTGTGGTTTCAAATCGTTTTATTATGGAAGGAACTGTATTCATCTTCCTTATATGTATCACCGTAAACCTTTGCTTCGAAGGGTTGTAAACTCGCTAATTCACAGCTGTAAACATTGTTTCTTTTCACCGGTTGTAAACATTGTTGTTTTGTTTTTTTTATCACCTAGGCCTTTTTGGCTCTGTATTGAAAATGTCCATTTTAACGACTGACCGCGTTAATAAATCTTACTGGGCAACAAACTGTGGGCATAGAAAGTTGAAACTTTTAATGTCTCGTAGAAAACCAAAATGATAGCCACAGCTGTTTAAAGGCGAGTGGAATTCCTAGCGAGATTCCTTGTTCCGATCTGAGCAAGAAGCTGTTACCAAGGGGTCGTGATAAATTGCTGAAAATTTTGTTTTCACAAGGGCGTTCCACTTTTTGTTGTAAGATGGAATTTGCACAAGGGTATATTAGAGAACCGCGACACTGTCAGAAAGTTTTATGTTATGATCAATCAGAGAGCTCCTATTTCTGTGTTTTTGTTTTTTCTACGAATTTTCCGGTTTCTCCCGGATGTCGGGCGAACTACCATATTTTCTTGGCGTATTCACATAGTATTTATAATGGGATCGTGCGTTCTGAACCAGACGAAACGTCTTTGTTCGGTGTCTGTCCTTCATCACTACTTCAGCTTTTTGACTAAAAACATAACTTCAAGACTTTTAATTTGTATCATGTATTTTGTTCTGTTTTATGTTTTACGTGTCACGGCGGAAGTTCCTTGCATACGTTATGGTTTTACGTGAAACAAAAAAGAGAATTCGATCTCGTAGAAGTGGGAATTGAACTGTTACGACAAACTTGCCTCGAGCTGGATCGTTGACCTTGTGTCTCTAAAACCGCATTGACAAGCATGCCTAGGCACGTGCCCGGGCTTCCCGATGAAAAATTTGTAGCCTGCGTAGTAGTATGGTAGTAGTACGAAAACGTTGCATGTAATAGCAAAGAATACTATCATTTAATGTGCCTCAGACTGGTCCAATCTTATGTAGTAGTATCCAGTAGCATCCTGTCTTGCCATAGTAGCATCCGGTCTTGCTAATGGTACCACATAATAGTATGCAGTAACACGGTAACCTTGAAGTAGAAGCATGTAATAGCATGCTACTTTTTCGTATTTGAGATAAATTTTTCATCGGGTTAGCCAGGCACCGAGTTCTGGAGCCTAGAACTCATTGCCTGTCCCAAAATCTGTGCCTAGGCATGAGTGTGAACGGGGCTTAAGGCTAGTACCCCCCGCTTCCACCTAGCGATTGTAGTGGTTTGCGAAGTATGTTTACAAGTCCTTCGGTGGCTTAATTCATTACCGCAACGGCAGTTCATGTACTGTCAGAAGTTTCATAAGAAGCAACACAGGGATGCGCGGTTTCAACGGGCATCATGTAATCTATTTTCGCGACATGTAATGTTATGGATAACCAGACCCGTATCCAGGAATTTATTTCGGGGGGGGGTTGCCTTTCGGGGGGGGGTGGTTTGCCTGCGGGTCGCACAAAAAAGTACAAAAAAGACGCAGATCAGAGTGAAAAGCATATAAAAATGAGTATTTTTTTATGTTTCGGGGGGGGGGGGGGGGGGGTCAACCCCCTCCCACCCCCCCCCCCCCCCCCCCCCTGAATACGGCCTTGTGCAGTACAAGCATTGCCAGGAAGAGCCGAAAAATACCTGCAGAATTTTATGATGGTCGTCATGGTATCGAACAATTTAGCAGATGCCTTTTCTTGTGTTTTTTCGGTTCTTCCTGGTAATGCTTGTTTTGCGTAACAGTTAATGCATAGCGTTTGTCGCGACAACAGATTACATCCCAAGTGGTGTCTGTTGAAACGGCGCGTCCTTGTGTTATGAAACTTTCTGACAGTGTGGCGGAGGTCGAAGGTTCGAATCCTACCCGAGGAGCACTTTTGTCTTTCAATTCTCTATTTAGTGTTACCCTTTTGGATGTTTCGTCATCCCTTTCAAAAATCATGGACAGCAGGGCCCAACCAGCACACGACGTCGTCCACTGCTTCCTGACCGAAGATTAAAAATTAAATATCTTTTATGTGTGTAGATATGTGTTTTGTTAATTTTCTTTATTTTCTACATTTACTCCGCCTTTTCAAAACGGCGGGTCATAAATAAATTACTTACTTACTTACTTTATAAGCATCCCACGAGCTGTCCTGTAACAGATCAACTCCTTCCTTTATTAGTGTCCTTATTGTACACTACCTGTTATAGCTGAAGTCCCTTTATCGGTGAGGCAGGATAGGTTGTGTCATTTCAAGAAGAGGAAGATCCAGTGTCTGTTGTACTTGCGTGCAAGGACGTATCCAGGGGGGTAGAGGGTTGACCCCCCCCCCCCCCGAAACATACAAAATAACGATTTTTATAGGCTTTTCCCTCTGATCCATGTGTTTTTGTGCTTTTTTGTCCGACCAGCAGGCAAAAAAAAAACCGAAAGGCACCCCCCCCCCCTCGAAATAAATTCCTGGACACGGGCCTGCTTGCGTGTCATCTGGCGGAAATTGCGAAAGCCTTAAGGAGGGGGGGGGGAGAAAGATTCCCGCCATACCATCATTGAACCGTAATAGCTGTGAACAGCACATCATAGGCCCTTGCTATTCTTATTATGTTTCGTCTGCCTTGGGTCTCGGAGAATATCGAATCGAATAATATGTGCGATACGAAAATCATTTGTGAACTACCGGTCTAGACTTCCCAGAAGACACGTCGTCGTGCTGACAGACGGACGGACAGACAAACCTTCGAAGTCTTAGGATCCCGTCACAAAGAGGACATGGGAAACGAACGGTTACACCTTTCCCGATCTAAACTTACCTGTCTATATGAAATTCTACTGCTTTCTTTCTGTACATATTCGAAAGTTCCACGATATTGTTGACGTGCGTGGATTTCAGAATATCGGGAAGCAAAACCGAACCACCCTCAACAAATCAACCAAGTGCGAAAGTGAATGACACTGGAGTGATTCCCCCCCCCCCCCAAAAAAAAAAAAAAAAAAAAAATAAATAGGAAGATGGCAAAGATGTGTAACCCCCGGAACGCCTTTCTTCACATAAAAATTGTCTCTTTAGTATTGATTGGCAGACTACTGGAGCGTTTGTAATTGAATTTGTTTCATTATAAACCGCTACCATAGAATTTTTTTTTGTGACGCCTGATCTTTTTTTTGTGCTCAAGCAGTTCATGTGGACCAAGGCATATAAAAGGCCCCAGCTGCATACTTCCCCGCTCCAGCTATTCCTTATTCAGGACTCTGAATGCGACAAGGGATCTTGCAGATGTTTTTCGGATTAGCTTCCCTCCTTCTTGCTATTCGACGCCAGTATTTTCAAGAAGAAAGCAAATTCAATTTGCCCGTGCTCAAACCACACATGGAACCTGATACCGCCGTCTTTTATTAAGCTAGACTGCTTAATAAAACCTTGTCGTTTATAATTTTCATCGGCCTTCGCTTTTCTGGAGGCTCTAGTTTCACAGCTTGGTCATTTGCATGTGATTGACGTTTTTGACGGTTGAACGACCTGGAGTTATTTGGATTCATTTTTTATGCACGTCCGAGACGTTGATTCTTTGAGATGTGTTGTGACGGTCGTTTGAGCCACTGTGCCACTTTCTTTGGACGGACTCCAGCTGTGTTCGAGAGGGGCTTGTTAGGTCTGGTCTGTCAAAAGATCAGCTTCTTAGCATTGCTGATGAGCCAGGAATTATGACGGGGCGAGATGAGAAGCGGTAGAAATGCCGATATGTGTATGCTCGTCGTAAGCCCACACTGGACATCTGCTACCCTTGTAGTCTTAGATGTAACTACGTAGATTTTTTGGGCTCAAGGGGACATTCGAAAGGTCTAAATTATTCTTCTTTTTTCTTCGCATTCTTTTAGAATAGATTAGTTCATGGGAGTACGAGATTTTTTGTGCCGTTGTTTATTGATTGGTTTTGTGCTACGCTACATGTACCCAGTCTCATGAAATACATAGAATGGTCCCTTACGGTTGACCCATTCTACCCCTGATTTTGGTGTAGGCCTACCCTATGTCAAATGCTGGGTACTTTAACACTGACTTACTCCGCTATACAGGATTTCTGATTGGTTGATACCAAATCATCGATATATGATTGGGTAGGATATTCAGAGTTATGTATAGGGTATCTTAGAATTCGGGTTTTGTTATAAACCAGGGTGATCGAGTTTGCCCGGGAAAGTTTGCCTCTGGTACACCCGCAAGTACAGACAGGTGGTATTCTATCTGCAAAATGATTCAGCTGTCTGTTGGGTCACATTCACTTAGGATTCGCTTCAGCAGTATCTCGGCCCCTCTTGGGAAGGGTTTTCGTCGAGCTATAACTGGAAGAATTACTGCTGAAGAAAATCCTAGCTGACATCCCTTTTGAGTAATTTTTTATATGATATCCAGTCAGCTCGGACAATATCCTAGCCTAATAACACTTTTTCTGCAGATCTGTGAGGCATAAGTTCGAAATGAATGAATTGTATAAGTAACCAGTCACATGATCCACGAGACGGAATAGGAATTAGGAGAAAAAAGAAGAAGAAAAGGGAAACAAAACAAGAACAAAAATATCCAATGAAGGAAAGGAAGTAAATGAAAAACACATTTAGAAAAAATACGCTTGCTTAACAGCTGCGACGACGGGATCAACAATGCCACATCGGTAATGAATTCTAGTCAGCACGGTGTAAATGCCCATATATTCAAACAATCAGTAAATTAATTAACCCATACAGAAAAAATGGCAAAGGGCGTGCCGATATCGAATATTTGAAAAACAGTAAACGTAGAAGAAAGAAAAAGATCTGACTAGACTAATTAACTAAATAAACGCACTATAATATTTATTAATGGTTTTGCTAATTTAATAGTATAGCCTGCTACGCTTAAGCTGAAACATCTCTATCGAAGTGAATGGTGATTCGATTTGTCGAGTTTGCTTTTGCTGTTGGTTTCGGAGACGACAATCAAACCCACCGCGAAAGCCCTAGCTTTTCATATAGTAAGCAGCTACTAGTCCTTTTGGTACTGCAGAAGAACGTCGTCCTCGAGTCTCGGCGTTTAATTGAATCTAACTTTTCTTCCAGATATAACAAAAGTATGGCCTGCTACAGCCAACTAATGCCCATCAAGGCGTTTGTGCAGAAACGCCAAACTGTGCAAGGGAAAACTGGGCAGAACTTCCGGGAGTTGCACTTACTCCTTCAGACGCTGGACTGACTAACCGACAATGCGAAACAGTTCGAACTCAAGCTCGACGGAGCCATACGCGAGTCAAACTCGGAAAGTTTTAAGTTTACTTCGGCGTCCTTTCCTCAGCAGAAGACTCTTGATAAAGGTTTTGGTGACCAGGAAGCACGTGGTTCATCAGCTACAGCATTTCAGAGACAAGAGTCTGACCTTGAACGAACCGTACGCGAGTCGAACTCGGAATGTTTAATGTTCAATCCGTGTTTAGATTCCACACCCTCAATTGGGAAGACGACACCTGATAAAAGGCTAGATGCAGTTCCCCTTCAGGATCAGTCCGAACTCGAAAGAGAGTCAAACTCGGAGCGATTAAGGTTCGTGTCGGGTGTTGGTTCCACGCACATATTTCGGCAAAGGCCTTCTTTTAAATGGCTTCGTACAGGAGAAGCCCGCGGTTCTGGTGAAATAACAGTTCAGACATCGGTGGCTGAGTTAAAGCCCGACAGAGTTACACAAAAATCGCAAATGGAGCGTTTGAAGTTCGGTTCCGGTCTCGAATCCTCTAGTTTCCGAAAGAAGGCTTTTACTAATGGGCTTAGGGATCTTCCAATCCCTGAAGGATCCTCCCGGATAGTTCTCCATCGAAATATTCGACAGAGACTGAAGAAAATAGTGGAAGTCGATAAAGAGAGCGAAGAGGGTTTAAAGCCACGTCGACAGTGGGATGCCTGCGGCTCGATCTCAGTGTTTGGTAGTGATGATTATGACGAACATTCCATTTCTGAAGGTTTTTGTGAAGACATAGAAGAATTGTTGCATGATAAAGTGGCCATACTGATAGGCTTGTTTGCCCTCGTAGCGCATGCCTTGTGGGTCTATACCCTTAATTGTCTAACAAATTTTCGTCAAGACTAGGTTTTAATTTAATATGGTTTTGCAATACGTCGTAAAAAGTGATCAAGGAACTGTGTTTGCGAATTTCGTGACGTAATGAAGAATGCGTAGTGTCAGATTAGAAAATTAGGTATTGCGTAGTTAGGATTGAACTTGTAAATTTCTTGTGTAAGAGCACTTACTTATTTTTGCGTAAAAATGAGGTCGGGGGGGTAGGTTTGCCTTCCTTCATCTGAAACAAATCAGCTTCTGCATATAGCAGATCAGAGACACCGCGCAGTTTAGCTCCTGTTAGTCTCCCAGTTACCATCACTATTATAAGTGTTTAACCAAAAGTCTGCTAGGATATATATTTAATACTCTTGATGACTAACTCTCCTTGCCGATGCAAAATCGCCGGGTACCTAGCGGAAGAGCCAGAAGCGGTATCACAGCTGCTGCCAAAGATCGCCATGATTGTTTGACACAGGATTTGAGTGTTCAGTCGTTAGTGAGACGTTTTCTCGTTCTTCCTCGGGATCACTGACGTGTTTTGGACTTAGTCATATAGAGTATTACGTCCCTCCAGCAGAAAAAATGTGTTAGCTTCTCTGACGATGAATCAGGGTCGCTACCCGTCGATTCAAAAAGTGAAAGCTTTTATTTCCTGTTCATTAATTTTTGTTCGAGATAATCAGACGGGGGCCGACAAACAGATTAATCCGCTTGGGCGCTGAACTGGTATAAGATGCAGAGAATTTTTCTCAACATGTCTCGAGTGACAAGTGTACGTAGGGAAGCGTTGTAAAGGCAAGTGCCATTCGTAATTATCAGATTTTTAATTCTAACCAACAAAATACAAAATTTCTGCAGAAAAAGTAAGAGCATTTGTGAAATGTATGTAAAAAGGAACCAGAAAATAGATAGCATAAATGAGGTTTAACAGCGCCGAATTCCAGGAAGTGTTCATTTCTGGCTTAGAATTTTAATATAAACAGGAAAAGTAGACTAGCAACACTTAAGTGCCTCATGTTAGAAGGTAGTAGGTAGATCTTCATAGGATATGTTTCAACCTTCCACGGTTAGTTACTCAAAGCTTGAACAATTAAATAAAAGGTGAATAATTAAAGTAAAGGTTCAGGGCTGAAATGCTCGAATTAAGAATCGATATTGACTTAAATGGGCTAAGTCAGAATAACCGTGTCAAAAATAAGCTGGTTTTTCAGTTAAACTTTAAATATTCGCTATAGTTGGTAGCTTTGTCAGTTTTGGTCTGTTCTAGCGATATTTTGAATGCGGATCGCAGATTCGCTTTTCTTGCTGGAGCCTGAAGAGGACCCTTGCCAAGAAGGGCTATCCCTAGAATGAATCTAGGCTCATCTATCCCTTTAGCGCAATAAGATATTATTGATAGCAACCATAGTCGGCTCCGACCAGAAAATACCGTGTTTTTTCGGAATCTAGGAGATTGCAGGTTGGAGTGACGGTGATAGCTTTTAATAGCATTTGGAATACCCAAAGTACCCCACAGAAATAGAAATTGTCAAATACGTTAGCGAAAATTGTAACCTTCTTCAACCTCTTCCGACGCTTGCAGAACTTCATATTACTTACCAAGTACTGTATCGATGTTTCTTGTTGAAGTGCATAATAGTGCAAGGACTGAGGTGAAGTTGAGGCTTTGGGTTTTTAACTGTGTCAGTTAAGCCCTGTTAGAAATCCAAGTTTAAAGAGGCAAATGAACTTAGTGTCTTACATTTCCGTCCGCAAATTAATACTTATCGAAATAGCAATAAGTTTGGCTTTACATACCGAAGGCTTGGGCCGGTTTTCTGTGTTTGCCCTGTAGCAGGAGCCGTGTTCCCACCATGCACTTCCCATTCCGAAACTGTACCCGACTGTAATATACACTGTATTCGAAATTCCGTGTCTATACAGAAATCATCAAACTTGCCTTTGTGACTTAGTTGTATCGGAATTCCAAACAGTCGTGACGTTCGTAGTGACGTCGTGTAATTGAGGACCCAACATAAAGACAAACGGTTCTTCTGTTTATGAACCCCGTTGCCCAACAAACTTTTGCCCGCCAAAACGTCCCTGTTGATCAAAAGAGGTGAATCTTCACCAGAACGCTCTGTTTGAAAAACCTGGCTCATTACTCCATAAATTGACCATCAGACTTGATCAACAACACTTTCCGTTGTTGGTCGCTAGAACGCACTGTTCGTCAAGATTGGCTCAACGTTAAACCGCTAAAAAACGCCTATAGGATTTGATTGTCCCTAGGTCGTTTTGTGAATGTAAACGCGACCGGCGCCTCGCTGGCCACTTGACTCTATAGGAGGTTTTCGCGAGATCTCGGAATCGCAACCGCAACACGAAAACTGTGGGAAAGCGATTCCTTGAATGGCTTTCCACTTTCCCGCTGGACTAATCGCGAAAACTCATGGAAAGCTGACATCGCCTGGAAAATGTTAAATTAAAAACTACTTCTAATAAATATGGTTCCCTTAACGGTTCTTTGATTCTCATATATTCCATCGAAGCCACCCTAATAACGCTTGCCATTTTTCTTTATGTATTAGTGATACTTGCACTGCTTTGTTCCCACACCTTTGAAATTCCCGCCGAAACATTCATCTTTCCGCGGAGCTTTCCACTATCCTCGTGGAATCACTTTCCGGGAAATCTGGTTCAGTTTCCGAAGCGCGAAAACCGGGTTGGAAAGTTCGGCAACTTTCGGAAGTAGCGCGAAAACCATTGGAAAGTGATTTCGTCTTTGCTTTCCAGCTCGCGAAAACCTTCCTTATATGAGATGTTCAAATAGATATTCACCGATAGGAATAAATTATATAATTTTCCCTTTTTGAGGTAAAATAGATCAAATGGCTGGGACGTCACGCTTCCGTGGAATACTCTAAATGACCAAGTCCAAAACACGCCAATGATCCTCAGGAAGAACGAGAAAATGTCTCACAAGCAACTTAAACTCAAGAACTCAAATCCTATGTCAAACAATCACGGCGAGCTTCAGGAGCAGCTGTGATACCCGAGGTGATGCCGCTTCTGGCTCTTAAATTCCGCCAGGTACCCGGCGATTTTGCATCGGCAAGGACAGTTAGTCATCAAGAGTATTCTGATACAACTTAAGAGACGTTTACAGGGAGGGTATTTCCCCGTACTCCGCGGGTATTTTTCTCCGCAACAGCAACAAATCCCAGGGTATTTTTACTTCAATTTCGCGAACTTTTTACCCGGGTATTTGTTTGTCGAAGGGTATTCTTTGACGTCAGCAACAACAAAATCGGTTTTTCGAGCAATAATTTTGATTAAGTCCATATAAGAAGTAATCCAAACTGATACATGCTGGTAGACACATATCCTGAGCTTTACAACTTTGGAATCTATTGCCACGATAGTACTCTCCCTTGAAGAATACCCGGGTACCGTGTGAACACTTTCCCCTTTTGTCTCCGTGGAAAAATACCCGCCGTGTAAACAATCCTTTAGTCTAGCACAGGCTGATGAGTAGAAAACCTGCAATCCTTCCCAGGCAATGGAGGTTTTGCATATGTCTCAATAGCAGAAAGCGAAAGTTACTCACTACCTTATGGATCCGGCTTTTTACTATATTATCTAGACGAGTGTTGATTATAAAACAACGGGGGACTATCAGAGACAATCCCGTTTGTAGCGCTGAACTGGAGTAAGGCAAATTGTCCGTGCCAATGTAGGTACCCAAGGCCGTATCCAGGGGGGGGGGGGGATTAAGGTGTTGAACCCCCCCCCCGAAACATACAAAAATAATAATTTTGTAGGCTTTTCTCTTTGATCTATGTGTTTTTTGTCCGACCAGCAGGCAACCCCCCCCCCCCCCCCCCCCCCCCGAAATAAATTCCTGGATACGGGCCTGTAGGTACCAACCGAGTAGTTATACTCGGTTGGTACCTGGATATAATAAAGGCTTACTGAACAGGTTATCATTCCAGTTTCCCAACACGTTAAAGTTGATGCACGCACTTCAGAATCCCACTGCGATCATCTCCTATGAAGCCTATTGTGAACCCGATGAAAAAATTATCTAAAAATAGTAGTATGAAGTTGTACGAAAAAGTAGCATGCACCACTAACTGATGCTACTACAAGCTTCTATGAGCGTGTTCCACCCTTCTACAAATAGTAACTATTAGTTACTATTTCCGTTCCAACTTCACCAAAAGATACTACGCTGACCGTTCCAACCTTCTCGAAATAGTAAATAAAAGTCAATATTTGCTTACCACACTCGGGAGCGTAGTAACTACGGATCTCTGTAACGTGATTGGTCGGATTCGCCCGTGGCTTGACATTCTGCTGGAAAATAGAAAAATCGTTCCAGCCTTGACGGCAAAAAGCCAGAACTCGGGACGTCATGCGTAGTAACTAAGGTAAGTAGGATGGAACACGGTCTATGTCAAGGCTACCTTGTTACTGCATTCTACTGAATGCTACTATTAGCAAACTGGATGCTACTATAGCAAGACAGGATGCTACTGGATACTACTGCTTAAGATTGATAGTATTCTTAACTATTAGATATCAATACATCCAACTTTTTCGTACAACTATCATACAACCACGCAGGCTACAAATTTTTCATCGGGAAGTCTCTCCAATGAGAACGGTCCGAACGTTGTCTCTTATTGGTTAGTACAGTCCGTAACTGCGAATGAACCAATCACGAACGAGATGAGAGGCGGGGCATAATTGTGAAGAAAAAAGAACATGGGAAGAATAAATTTGGCTAGAGCGCTAAAGCATAAAACAACCGCGGAAGGAAATTCTAAAATAGTCGTGCTGGTGCTTGTCATTGAAAGGAAGATAATAGGATAGGATCAGGTTTCAGTTCTGCTTTAAAGAGAGCATCAGACCGTAGAAATTGCGGGTGCTCCTGTCTTTTCATCCGACAAACTTTAACAACAGGACGTAACAACGAACGAGTTGTTCCGCCGTTTTGTTCTGACAATTACCGCTAAATCTGACGCGGCGTGAAAAATGTATTGAGCTGGATTTCCCACTAAAAGTATTCAACCTGTAAGATAGTAAACAGATTTCGGCGAGTACTCTTTGATATCCTCAAATACCCGCCTCCCCCAAGCATCCTTGTAGAAAGAGAGGGTTTGGGGGCTCCCGGACGCTAGTTGTTTGGACAGCGATAAACGGATAAGTCAGCTGTGATGTAGTTAGCAATGCTTTGGCCCTTCGAAACCTCAATTTTTCTCGCTTGAGCCTGGAAAACGAACCTTCGTTTTTGAACCTGAAGGGGGAGAAGGAACACTTGAGTGTCAAATGGGGTAGAGAAACGATTGGGTGTACCAAGAAATTTTGGTGATTAACCCCTAATTAGAAACTGACAGTGAGAGACGGTCGGTTATATTTTGAGTATTATTTGATGAGTTGTATGATTTTGATTCACAATCTTTCGCCTAGTTATACACTCGGTTGTGTGTGTCTAGCGCGAATAGACTCTTGTCTTATTTTGGATATTCGTACCGTAGCTAAACACGACAATATTTCAGAAGTACAAAATGAAAATGGCGTGAGAAACTCCGATTGCAACCTCCCCCTCCCCTATCGTTTGAATGTAGCTCAATTGCATGACAATTAGCAAGTAATGAATACCAATTGCTGTATGTTAAATTAATAGTACGGCCCAGCCGCCCTTTCAATTGGAAGAGGTTGTTGTTCAGTTTTCAGTGCAAGAGTGTGTGTGAACTATCCGTCCGTGAAATGATGATAGTGATGGACTACACCTTTCGAGATTCCCAAAGGCAAAGCCAGGGATCCTACACCAGGCTTCCTAATGACAAATCTGTGTGATATATCACTGTCTAATGCAAAAATCCGACGTCTTTAATGTATATACATTACATCGACGTAATGAAATTCCTACCGTTTTGCTGCGACTGAGCATTGTTCTATCCACTCTCGTTCTGAAGGTCTGCTGTGCGCTGTGGTAAAAGTGGTTTTAATAGTGGTAGCGTACCTTTTTTGTGCAATTTCAGTAATTGCTCAATTCTTCCCGGCAGAATTATTAGTGTCCTGTATTTAAAGAACACTACATTTTAGAGACGATTGTAAAAAGAATTGTGTTTATCGTTCTAATAAAGCTAATTCTCGACTATACTTAAAGGACCTCTCGCACTATTTATCGCTTACTATCAAACAGTAAGCTGGTATAGTCGAGGATATTTAGGTCTGGATATGCAATTTGATGCCCCCCCCCCCCCCCCCGTCCCGTTCATGGGTAACTGGGGCCAGATTTTCCATGAGTTACGTTCGTAACTATGACATGTCTCGAGTCTAGTATACTTGTGAATATGTATGTAAAGATGGAGATGTGTAATAGCAACCAATAAGACCATGAGGCGTACTTCAAAGCTCATGGGCAAGTGGGCCCCAATTGCCCATGAAAAAAGTTTTTGACCCGCGACTGGAATCAAACTCTAAGCTGGTGTACTTGAGGAAATAGAGGTGTATATATGCATTTTGATCCCCCCCCCCCTCCCGTCCCGTCCGCGGGTAGCTGGCCGTCGATCTCCTATGAGTTAAGTTCGTCTATGATAGGTCTCAACTCCAACTCTTGTATATTTGGGGAGATATTTCTATGGAGAGGATTTTGGTGCAACAGCAACACATAAGACGACGCGTCGTACTTTAATCTTTAATGACCCGTAGGAAACTGGACTGTTTTGTCATATGATCGATGCTATGCCGTTCTTAATGAATTGTGAGATTGGTTTATTGCACTTGTCATCACCTTGCTAATGGAAAAAGAAATTAAAAGGGTCGGACCGGCTCAAGCTGTTCGTGCAAGATCTTCAACATTTCTATGGATTTATACTTGCGGTTTGTTTACATCTAAAGCTTTTAACCTGGGATGATTCCAAATTAGGTTATTTCAGTACTTGTTTGGTTATTCGGGACGTGAAATGTCTTGGTTCTAAAGCTTTTGATATAAAATGTGATAAACATTTTACTTTCAGACTCCACGTCTGAGCACTTGCGCACTTGTCGCTGTTCGATTGAGTCGTCGAAAGGGTAGAGATTCTTATGCATTTTGGTTTCAGAGTCACCTGTCTCTTCTTCTTCTTTCCAGCTAAGATGGATACTTGTCAGCGGCATGTATGGGCGATTTGTAGTTCCGTACTTCGAAATGTAGCCCTAATGAGATTCCGTCATAATTTAACTTGCCGATTTTGCTCCCCGAAGTTTGTATATCTTTATCTCGCCACAGAAACTTTAAAAAAAAAAGGCTAACAGTAGGATATCTCAACAGAAAGCCACCTTTATTGCAGATTTCGTCCCAGATACCAACGTACAAGCTGCGTTGCCCAACTAATTGTTGGTGACCTTATTACCCTAACGGCTGGTCACCCAAATTTGTTTCCGTCGCGCCATCATTGTTCAACGGTAGGTACTTGAAAAAAAAGGAAAACAAATTGTGTACTTGTTAGAAATAAACATGTCTCCAATATTTCGTTGTCTGTGTAAATTTCAGGCATCGACATTGACTTTCTTATGCTGTAACAATGCGGGATGCCGTGGCTTCAATTCCGTCACGACAGTGCCACGATTTCTCAATTTTATCAGTGAATATGTTCTGAAACACAGATCTTTCAGCAGGTTTAACTATTTTAGACAGGTTGTGGTACATCTAAGGCATATCTAAGCTAAAAAACTAGTTCCGTCGCTTCGGGTACTTAAGACGGAAATAGTCTGGTCTTACTTTTTTCCTTCATTTTTGTTTGTTTATGTTAAGCGCTAAGCTTGTAAGTAAGTAAGTAATTTTATTACCCGAAAACTCACATGGAATTAAGACGGAGTATGAAAATGAAAAGAAAAATCACACTACGGAACATCATCAAAAGTATGTACACACTATGTACATTAACAAAACTACTGGTAGAGGGCGGCTAGCCACGGGTTCGTTCCTCCCTTAGCCTTTTCCAGAAAATTCTCAACGACACGGTTAACACAAACTGTTGGATCGGATACACCGTACGTACCCACGATATAGGAATTCCTCGTCCACGGGGGGAGTCTCAGAAGGAACTTCGCGAATCGAAAAAACAGAACTCTTACTTGTTCTTTTCTTAAGTGTTCTTTTCTTGGCAACAATAAAGTCAGATTCCGCATTTTCACTGCTAAGGTACTTCTTAAATTAAAGTCTACTCTACTCTTCAATCTCAATCCATTCGGAAACTATCGCGATCACAGACATACGGTCGGATAAATTTTCGATTCTAAGGTAAAGTATCCTTCGCGATCACCAAAAACATCAAAACGGCCTCCCTAACGACTTGTTAACGCAGAATACTTTTTCTTGGGAAATTTTTCGAACAGAAGCTTTGCCCACCGTTATGGGAAGCAACTGACAGATCTGCCTGGGAATTAAGAGATAAGGTTATCGAAACCTTCTGCCAACACTTAATGCTTTGAAGTTTAAATTATTTCCTCCCCTGGCAACAGGAGTCAAAGCGTGGGGTATAGGGGTTATCTTGATGAAGGGCTATTTGGCCGATAATAATGTCTGCGGTTCCAGATAACGGTCCCTGTGTCCACACTCCACAGAAACATGTGATTTCGGCCGATTTTTGTCCGTAGTCGCTGAGGGTTAGAGATGATCACAGCGGGGTTGTTCAACCAACGATTGACAGACTGTGTGGCTGTCCAGTGAGGGATTGGTCTCTGGCACTGAGTATACACCGAATATGCATGGAAGTAGGAATCCCAGCGTCGCCGATTTATCTTATCCGGGGGGCGAGAGAAGGGGTTAGACACTTCCAAGAAGCAACCTGAAGTAAGTGAATTTCTGTGAAGTTGTATTGGTATATACGGTATTATCGTGCAAGGAAAAGGTTGTAGTCATCACGAAATACAAAGAGGAACTAGTTTTAAGTATTAGTTTTGAGGCCCCCTTTAAGCCATGGTTGCTGCTGGGTTGAGTTCCTACCTTCTAGCAAGAATCACTAAAAGCTACTGTCGTCGTACCGATTACGATCATTATCTGCAAGTTGATACGGGGGTTCCACATTCCTCTCACCGATAGAGGTACAGTATAGGTATGCTTCTTGGAACGTTAGTTAAACTTTAAACACTGCCGTTTCATCCAGTTGCTGTGACAAAAGAAAACTACCAATCAGCCAAATTAGCTGATTAAGGGCTTCTAACAAAATCTGAATGGGTGGTCTGGGCAGGGGCGTCACGACTGGGGGGGGGACGCCCCCCCCCCCCCCGATGCTGTCGGCCAGTCGGTAAAAAATAACTGCCACGATTTTTCGTCTAAACAGTTGATTTTTTTTCAGGAAAACAGTCGTTTTTTTCAGAAAATTGGTCGAATTTTGTCAAAATAGTCGGTTTTTCTGAAAATCAGTTGATCTTTTTCAAAAATGTCATTTTTGTTGTTGAAAACAGTCGTTTCTTCTGCAGAAAAAAAATCGGGAAAAATTACCAGCCAGTCGGTAAATACCTCGTCCCTCCCCCAAACATTTTGGCTAGTAACGCCCCTGGTTCTGGGTCTTCATTTTACATTTAGCCTGAAATTATGTGTTCCTCCACTGCACTTCAATAGCGCAAAACTATTCCTTGGATACAACAATTTTTCAATGTCGGACTGCCACCTACAAGAATCTTTAAGCAACAAGGAACACGAAGGCATAAAACTGCCCTATCATAGCAAGGCTTCTGTCACACGTCACAAAAGGTGTATAATTTTGTATTACCAACTGTCAACATTTCACACAGTTAGGCTACGTCACGTCTCATTACTGGTATTCACTACTCGTCAGCATTTATGACAGCTGACAGAATGTTTGTACTACGACAACTGACAACCTGAAATGCTTCATCAGACAATTTTTGGGAAGACCTGGCTTCAGGATTGCCTAGATTTATGTCTAATACAAGTTTTATGACCTAAAATACATAAGCAAATATTTTTAAATATTTTTATCTTTCCCTACACAGTCATGTAGTCGGTGCCTCTGACTGCATGAAAGCCCGAATAGCCCGGGGGGGGGGGGGGGGGGTTGTAGCCAAAAAAATCTTCACTTTGAAAGATAAGAAGGGGGAGAACAGAACAGAACTGACAGACAAACAACTGCTTACACCGTTTACTTTACAAACACATTTCAGAGGCTATCGATGCGACAGGAACTCTAACTTGTCTGTCTGTAAATAAAACAAACTGTACAGAGATAAATTCCCTTTCCGATTCTGAGACAAAGGCAACTAATTAAATGTTCCTATTTTTTTTTATTTAGTCAGACGTTAACTTTACTTAGCAAAGGAGTATACGATTCAGGATTCAACAACTTTACTAAAACAAATTCATTCCGGCTTGACGACCGGTTACAAACAAAGCACATACGTGCTTGAAAAACGCAACCAGTACACATTTACTACCATATTCTAATCAAACCTTCACTAAAATAAACTAAAAATTAATTAATAAACAGAATCTGATTTCCGAGAAATATAATTATTTAGCCCTGCCTTCTGTACGTTTAACTTAATCAGATGTTTTTGTCTTAATGCACTCTAGGAATCTACTGCTGAAATTCTATTTTATAATCTACTCTGCCAATATGAAGTTTGATGCAAAGCTCGAAGGTATTGGAAAACAAGACCAAAGGTTTCGATGGGATCCCAAAAATTCAATATCTGATCCAGACAACTGGGTCTTGTCTTAGCCAGATCGAGTCATCGCCAGACTCCTTGAAAATTTTTACAGTTAAAATTCAGAAACAGATTAAGGCCAAATAGCTAATCACCTGAGAAAACCAAGTTCAGATTTGGATTCAGCAAGTGTGTTTACCCCTATAAGTTATATCTGTTTTGACGAAAACTTCCTGCCACTTCTGCCAATTTCTCGGTTCCGGCCGAACTCCAGAACTACTTGTCCGGCGAAAAAAGAAAGCTCAAAGACGAAATCAGGGTATCTTCTTTCCTCAGTAATGAACATCTAATCAACTTCATATAGAAATTTAGCTTATAACAAATTTTCCGATTCCAGCCGGATTCCGGTCGAACTATATGTCCGGGTAAAATATGATTGTCATACAGGGGACTCAGCATCCTTCTTACCCCTAAACCGCTTATCTAATCAACTAGAAATAAAACTTTGACTTCCAACAGTTTTCCGGTTTTGGCCGGATTCCGGGCGAACTACATGTCCGGGTAGAAAATTGTTTTCACATAAGTGTTCAGCATGTCTTCTTGCCCTAAATCGAACATCTAATCAACTCCAAATAAAACTTTTAATTTCGACACACTTTCCGGTTTGGGCCGGATTCCGGTCGAAATACTTGTCCGTCAAGAAAATAGTTTTCACCATCGTCTTCAGCATGTCTTCCTACCTCTAAATCGAACATCTAATCAACTTCAAATAAAACTTTTACTTTCAACAAACTTTCCGGTTTGGGCCGGATTCCGGGCGAAATACTTGTCCGTCAAGAAAATAGTTTTCACCACAATCTTCTGCATGTCTTCCTACCCCTAAATCGAACATCTAATCAACTTCAAATAAAACTTTTTCTTTCAACAAACTTTCCGGTTTGGGCCGGATTCCGGGCGAAATACTTGTCCGTCGAGAAAATAGTTCTCACCATAACTTTCAGCATGTCTTCCTACCCCTAAATCGAACATCTAATCAATTTCAAATAAAACTTTTACTTGCAACAAACTTTCCATTTTGGGCCGGATTCCGGGCGAAATACTTGTCCGTCGAGAAAATAGTTTTGACCATCGTCTTCAGCATGTTTTCCTACCCCTAAATCGAACATCTAATCAACTTCAAATAAAACTTTTACTTTCAACAAACTTTCCGGTTTTGGCCGGATTCCCGGCGAACTACTTGTCCGATGACACAATGATTTTCACCATCGTGTTCAGCATGTCTTCTTACCCCATACTCGACTATCACATTAGCTGTTTCAAAATATTTTGTTTGTCCCTTAATTTGAATCCCCTCCCCCGCCCCTATATATAGAGCTACAAAGCCCATCTACGAACTTGACTGGTCCGACGACCCAACGAATCCTCAATGTGATAGTCGATTATGGGGTAAGAAGACATACTGAACACGATGGTGAAAACCATTTTGTCATCGGACAAGTAGTTCGCCCGGAATCCGGCCAAAACCGGAAAGTTTGTTGAAAGTAAAAGTTTTATTTCAAGTTGATTAGATGTTCGATTTAGGGGTAGGAAGACATGCTGAAGACGATGGTGAAAATTATTTTCTCGACGGACAAGTATTTCGCCCGGAATCCGGTCCAAAGCGGAAAGTTTGTTGAAAGTAAAAGTTTTATTTGAAATTGATTAGATGTTCGATTTAGGAGTAGGAAGACATGCTGAAGACGATGGTGAAAACTATTTTCTCGACGGACAAGTATTTCGCTCGGAATCCGGCCGAAACCGGAAAGTTTGTTGAAAGTAAAAGTTTTATTTGAAGTTAATTAAATGTTCGATTTAGACGTAGGAAGACATGCTGAAGACGATGGTGAAAACTATTTTCTCGACGGACAAGTATTTCGACCGGAATCCGACCCAAACCGGAAAGTTTGTCAAAATTAAAGTTTTATTTGGAGTTGATTAGATGTTCGATTTAGGACAAGAAGACATGCTGAACACTTATGTGAAAACAAGTTTCTACCCGGACATGTAGTTCGTCCGGAATCCGGCCAAAACCGGAAAACTGTTGGAAGTCAAAGTTTTATTTCTAGTTGATTAGATAAGCGATTTAGGGGTGAGAAGAGATGCTGAGTCCCTGTATGACAATCGTATTTTACCCGGACATATAGTTCGACCGGAATCCGGCTGGAATCGGAAAATTTGTTATAAGCTAAATATCTATTTGAAGTTGATTAGATGTTCATTACTTGGGAAAGAAGATACCCTGATTTCGTCTTTGAGCTTTCTTTTTTCGCCGGACAAGTAGTTCTGGAGTTCGGCCGGAACCGGGAAATTGGCAGAAGTGGCAGGAAGTTTTCGTCAAAACAGATATGACTTATAGGGGTAAAAACACATGCTGAATCCAAATCTGAACTTGGTTTTCTCAGGTGATTAGCTATTTGGCCTTAATCTGTTTCTGAATTTTAATTGTAAAAATGTTCAAGGAGTATGGCGAAGACTGGATCTGGCTAAGACAAGACCCAGTTGTCTGGATAAGATATTGAATTTTTGGGATCCCATCGAAACCTTTGGTCTTGTTCTACAGGTATTTGGATAAATATATAATTCGTTGATTTTTTATGGATTTTTTACAATTATTTGCCCGTGAAAGTGCAGAAGCTTTCACTAGGAATTAATTCAGTCTTATCAACCATCATTAATTTTCAATCCACTTTGGCCTAAAGTCGTGGGAAAGAGTTTGCTGACAGTGGATTGAAAATTAGTGACCGACGGATTATAAGAACTGTCTCAATCCTGAGTGAAAGACTCTGCGGTTTCTGGGGCAAACAATCGTTAAAAAAAATGACCGAGCTGCATATACACGCACACACAATAACTGGAACGTCAGTGACCTGTTCGTACATGCAAGACCTTTTAAGCACGCACATTTTACATATTTGTTTTGCTTCTACTTAAATGTATTATTTGTGAAAACGCCCCATCGTCCTTCGGGTATTTACTCTCATGTCATCTTAAAGGACCCCTCGCACTATTTCCTCTTGAACTTGCAGTATCTTAAAAAATTTGAATAATTTAAAACTAGACTATGGTTTCAATAAATAACCCACGGTTTTGGCTGTTTTAAGCCATTTCAAGGCCCGTTGACTTATAACGAAAACAGGGAAACAATTTGCATAGCCAATTTTTCTTATGGAAAAACCTCTCGCAGACAACCGTCTACAGCGTGATACACATCGAAGGAAGCAAAACACGGCAAATGAGAAAACCAGAGTGGTTTTGTTAGACGGGTTAGAATGTACCATACGAAATTGGGGTCTCCGGGTTTAGAAATACATGAGTGATTACGGAAGTAGGTTGCGTTAGTATTATAGGTAAGACAGGTCCTTTAAGGTTTGTCCGGTGTGCGTCGCTTTCCCATTGTTATTATTTTGGAATATGTGATTTAATTCGTTCTTCGCAGGAAATTTGTTTATCCCTCGCTTAACATCTCATGAGAGATACTTATCTGATAAACAAAATCCCAGAAATTTTCGTCTTTCTTTTGTCTTAATTTAATTCATAGTATCCTGATTATACATAGGTTTAATATTAATGTCAATCGTGAAAAGAAGCGAATATTTCAACAACAGGTTAGTTGATAGTGATGTATATAGGTCGCCTAATGTCCTTAGTGCATTAATTTCTTTCTTCTTGTAGTACTTTTTTCTTCTCCTTTCTTTTACTGAGTCTATGACTTGTGCTTTTTGGCGGGCGAACTACTTGTCCGAGATGAAAACAATTGTCATATACGGATTCAGAATGCCATCTTACCCCTAAATCGAGCATTTGATCAACTTCAAATAACATTTTTACTTCTAACAAGTTCGCCGGTTTCGGCCGGGTTCCGGACGAACTGATTGTCCGGCGAGAAGATAAGTTTCAAATATTGATTCAGCATGTCTTCTTATTCCAAGATCGAATACCTCATTGGCTTTTTAAAACTTTTTTTTCGTCCCTTAAACTAAAACTCCTCCCCTACCCCTAAAATTAGCAACAGGGCCCATCTACGAACTTGACATGTGCTTTGACCCATCATCTCTGCCTCTTAGAGAGTTATCGTGCTGACGGACGGACAGACGTAAACCTTTGGGATCCCAAAAATAAGAAATCCGTCAGCAGAGTCAGCGTATTCAAATCCTTGCTATAAAAAAGATTGGTTTGATTAGGTATATAATATGGTAGTAAGTGTGTACTGGTAGCGTTTGTCAAGCACGTATGTGCTTTGTTTGTAACCGGTCGTCAAGCCGGAATGTTTTTTAGTAAAGTTTTTTAATCCTAAAAAAAAAACTGGCTTTCAGTTAAACTTTGAACAGCTAAACCACGACAAGAGCCACACCTAAAGAACCAAGTTCGTTATTCCCCTATTTTATTTTCGGATTCAGCGTGTCTTCGTAGCCCTAGCTCGACTATCTGTTGGGTATTTAAAACTTTTTTTTCGTCCCTTAAACTGAGACCCTTCTCCACCCCTAAATATTGAGCTACTATGAAATTGACTACGAACTCCACATGTACTTTGACATAATATCTCTACCTCTTACAGAGTTATCGTACAGACATACGATTCAAATCCTTGATATAAAAATAATCTGGCTTTTTAGTTAGACTTTAAACAGCTAAACGACTTTAAAGAGCCACGCCTCAGGACCAAACTCGCTATTCCCCTATTTTATTTTTGGATTCAGCGCGTCTTCGTATGCCCAGATCGACTATCTCTTTGGCTTTTTTAAACTTTTTTTTCCGTCCCTTAAACTGAGACCCCTTCTCCACCCCTAAATACTGAGCTACTACGAACTTCACATGTGCTTTAACCGAATATCTCTACCTCTTGGAGAGTTATCGTACAGACATAAGAATCAAATCCTTGATATAAAAATAAGCTGGCTTTTTAGTTAGACTTTAAACAGCTAAACCCCCACAAGAGCCACATCTCAGGACTAAGCTCGCTATTCCCCTATTTTATTTTTGGATTCAGCGCATCTTGGTATCCCCAGATCGACTATCTCATTGGCTTTTTTAAACTTTTTTTTTCGTCCCTTAAACTGAGACCCCTTCTCCACCCCTAAATATTGAGCTACTACGAAACTGACTACGAACTTCACATATGCTTTGACCGAATATCTCTACCTCTTGGAGAGTTATCGTACAGACATACGATTCAAATCCTTGATATTTTTAGTTAGACTTTAAACAGCTAAACCCCCACAAGAGCCATATCTCAGGACTAAGCTCGCTATTCCCCTATTTTATTTAAGGATTCAGCGCATCTTGGTATCCCCAGATCGACTGTCTCATTGGCTTTTTTAAACTTTTTTTTTCGTCCCTTAAACTGAGACCCCTTCTCCACCCCTAAATATTGAGCTACTACGAAATTGACTACGAACTTCACATATGCTTTGACCGAATATCTCTACCTCTTGGAGAGTTATCGTACAGACATAAGAATCAAATCCTTGATATAAAAATAAGCTGGCTTTTTAGTTAGACTTTAAACAGCTAAACCCCGAAACGAGGTACACCTAAGGAGCCAAGCTCGCCATTCCCCTATTTTATTTTTATTTTACGTTCTGCGGAAAGCATCAAATTTACAATGCAGGAGCAATAGCATTTCCCCATTATCGTACTTGAAATCGCAGCTCCAGGAACGACCCATAAAACATGAACGACTCACTCTACTATTCGCTTGAGTAATCTGCACGGGGCGGATCGTCCCCTTTCCGCCAAATTTATTGCAAATTTGAAACCAGGCTCCCCCAGCCGCATGTTCCTATTGTAAAACTGAAGGGACGAATCAGAAACTTCCGTTCCAGACTTAATTTACGACATAGTCAGCCAACGAACTAAATAAATGATGATGACCCTTGTAATAGATTCGCTAATTGACCCCCTCCCCACCCTTCCATGACGCTTCGCGTTATTATGAAAGCACGTGCCGTATTGTTTTCCGGTTTCCGGATTTTTGTAGGAAGAAGGATGCAGACATTTCCGGGTTTTTTTTGCATTTACGAGTGCAACAGTCCTGAAAGTCGAAAGGGATAGAACACCAGATGCCAGGGCCTCAAGAACTTTTTACTTAGCAATATAAGCAGAAAAGACGCCGCTAACGCGAGGGGTTGCCACTCTCTGTTTTGGTGTAGGCTACACCAAGTGCCCGATACAGTGGTGCACGGCCCGTGTCGGTGCCGATTGTCACGTGTTAGAATGTCGAAATCAGCATATATAAGCGTTGAAAGATGCATAGTCTGATATGGCCAGCACCCTTGGTTTCTTCTGGTGCTGCTCGGTGCCGGGATGTGCACCAAGAGCCGGGGAGTGGGTAGCCCCTCGGTTTGTCTAAGGAGACCGTTTCTCAACCAAATTTGCTTTCATTCAAGCAACATTTTGCTGGTACAACGTTCAGCCATAGCGCGTATGTGAACCCTTTTTAGTCCATATTTGCATAGTGAAGTGTTCAAAATGTAGTAAAAGTGTATGTGCTTGTAGAGAGAGAAGCTTCGGCTGTGGCAAACATGTTTAGCGAAGGACCCCCCCCCCCCCCGTGCTTATGGTGACGGTGGTTATCTGAACACTGAATCATCTATACGTTCATATGTGTTACTTGCCTAAAATGCAAGTTAACTATATGCTACCATAGTTCTCAGCGAAACCAGTCTCTCTCTCTTCAACACTTCCATGATCGGATCTCAGAAGTACAATGAGCATTCTCTTAGAGGACACGTCGTAATTATTATAGTCATCCATTCTGCTTCATGAGTATTTCCAATTTCCACCCATTCTCGTTCCCGAGATTCTTCACTTCATAAGTGTATCCTCTATTAACAATGCACTGATTATCACGCTTGCCACGTTGTTCTCTTTACATGACATATCTTGCTCCAATCATTGGGCGTATTCCACCCTACTTACCATAGTTACTAAGCATGAGATAGTTATAAAGTGGTCAACTATCTCAGAACATCTGAGCAGTAACACACTGTGTAGTGCAATGTGTTATTAAACGAGAAAGTATTTCTTCAGCCCAATCTGCGCATCATAATCAATCAATCAATCAATTTAATAATTAAATATATTAATAATAAAAAAAGATAAAAAAATTTAATAACTGATGGCACTAAACGCGTCGCTGGAATTCCAGCGACATTTCAGACCTCCTTGGCATGGGTCCTCTTCAGCTTCAGAGTAAACGAAACCTTCGATGGTGAAGGTTTTGGCGCCATCAGATACTGTTTAAAGGCATTTTCAAACCTTGACTTTTGAATCCTAGTCCTATCCTAAGCTTTGGCTTTGTTTAGTGCAGATCATATATGTTGAAGTCTATCGTACTTTAAGGTACAGTCGGCAGATCAAATTATCATAGTGTCATATTACTATCAAATAAATAGAAAAAACGAGATTTTCGGTCTTTTTGTTTGGATCAGCTAGTTACCCCTCCAAGATGATGTGCGAGGGATAAATAAAAAAAAAACGAAAACCTCGTTTTTTCTATTTTCTTTCAAATGAATGGTCAGCTTGGCTTCAAACCTTATATTCATATTACTATCCCCTAGAATGCAATATTACATCAAAATTCAGCTGATTCCTAAAAACATATTTTCGGTATTTTTTGCTGCCTGCCATCCTCCAAGTTAGCTTAGACTAATATAAACGGAGTTTCTTTTTATTATCCATTTGTTGTTGTTGAATTATCTGAATTACTCTGAATTATCTGTATTATTGACAAATAATTTCACTGATAGATCTTAACCAAAAATTCCTTGCACATTCACTTGTTGACAATAATGTTCTTTTTTTCAAACCTTTCTTTGTTCTTTTTCTTCTTTTTTCTTACCTTTTTGTACGTTTGTACATTATGATGGGCAATAAATCTATTATTACTAGTATTATTCAAGAAAACAACACAAAAGAATAGTTTCGTCCGATAGCACTTGAGCAATCTGTCAGCTATAGACTTTTTATGTTAGTAGCTACTGCACCCAGCATAAAATGATCGATTTTAGTACGTGAACGGGAGTTTTTGAATTTTCGCGCCTTACAAATGCAACCGCCGAAATCGTTTCCGCCGAGATTGCGAAGACGTAATGACAAGCGATAACAAGGAAACGGCTTATTTTCTTAGCGATACCTAGGGTAAGTCGGAAATCTGTATTTGTAAAGCAATTCTATGAGAAATAAAGCATAACTGATACCTATTGTACTTTAACCATAGGTCCAGTGTTGCGTCTGGGTAAGATGGCATAATCGCCTACACAAACAATATCTCGCAAAGGATGCACAATCGAAAGAATTTAGACGTAAAAAAAAATACCGGTCACGTCTAAAAGGGTTAACTTGTAATGTGTTCTTCATTCGTCGGTTTCCCTTCCTCTGTCTGCTGTTTTTTCTTTTTTGCTCGAAGCTTCTGATGAACACGGCTCCTCTCGTGCTCTCGCCACTGGTTTTCGCCAATTACGATTTTGTTGCACAGATCGCAACTGGAAGAGGATAAGAGTTTTGTAGCGATTGTAAACATTCGAGAAATTTACGGAACTGGAAAGACATGACCTTGAAAACGAGCTACAGGAATCCAATGTCAACTTCCATAGCATAAGCGCAGACGATGCCAACAGGCTACATAGCCTTGTCGCTAGAATGTGCGGTATAAGCAGGGGCGTCACGACTAGGGACGGGGGGGGGGGTATCGGCCAGTCGGTAAATGGGGGGGGGGGGGCGCCCCCAATGTTGCTGGCCAGTCGGTAAAAAATAACGAGTCGTAGAACGGTTCGTAAAACGGTCTATTTTCTGGAAACAGCCGATTTTCGTAAAAACAGTCGGTTTCTCGTGAAAATAGTCGTTTTTTTTTTTTTTTAAATAGTTTTTTCTTAAAATCAGCCGATTTTTCGTCAACACAGTCGTACGACTTCAATTAAAGTCGTTTATATCTGCAAAAACAGTCGGTAAAAATGACCAGCCAGTCGGTAAATACCTTGCCCCCCCCCCCCCAAAAAAAAAAGAAACATTTTGGCTAGTAACGCCTCTGGATATAAGAGCATCGTTTTTGTTGCAATAGTGTTGCCGCATCGCTGCTGTAGCACTTTTTTGCTTCTCCACAAGATGCGTTTTTGGATTCACTGCCTGCAGGATTTCTTCTTGGTTGACGGAGTAGCCTACCTTGCAAAGAAGCACGTACTTGGTCGGTGAGCAAGTCCACGATTCTCGAGAAGCACTGCAGTGCAAACACGCCATTTAACAGAAGCGGCGAGAAGTGGACGTACAGCGTGCAACAAAAACGAGGCTAAGGACGAATTGATTCCTTTTCTAGCTTTTAGCTATTCGGATTAAACTTGATTGATTGAATTAATTTTACTTCTGAATTATGAACTTTAGGTTTTGTTTGGCTGGACTCCGAATGACTCCATTCAGTGTTTTTTGTTGGTGTTCTCCCTACCGTTCTTTTGTTTGCTTAACACATGTAATTTACGACTATTAACAGTGAGGTCACCCTCTTGGGAGAGGTGAAACTGGTGAAAGCTTTACGGGTGGCACCGGGTTTACAATAAATATTACTTCAGCCCAAGCTGACTGCGAATCACATTTAACAGTGCAAAACGAATACATGAGCTGAATTTTATTAGAGCTATATTTAGGCCTTTACTGGGAAGTGTCCTCTTCAGGCTCCAGCCGCTCAAGCTGGAAAAAAACAAAATATCTTAGCATTTCTTCGTGAGAAGTTATTGCAGTCAATGTTGGTGCTGCGATTTCATTTTGGGCTGCTGTTTTTGCAGCTTGACCGCGTTTACATGTGTTCCTTTTTCTATTAGAATTTGTATCTCTTATATACTATATATTTTAAGTTCAACTGAGTTGTTTATTTTGTTAGAGCAACTCAATCTAGCGGCACATATCCAAATAGCTAAAAGCGAAGAGGAACATAAATTTACGGAATACACAGGCACGAAACAAATTAAATAATACACCTACAAGATATGACCAGAAACAAATGATGGGATGAAACTACGTAAAAATTGGGCAGAAGAATTAGTAGGATATGCAGAAACTGATTGCCAGTATTCCTCTCGGACCGACGCACGGAAGACGGGAGGGGAGGGGGGAATAGATGGGTCATGTGGGGACAACACATTACCTTAGCTCCAAATTTGTTTGAAAGAGTATTTCTGCGCTCAGTTAATTTAGGAACATCAAGTTTAATGAGAGCCTCTTCATATGACATATTATGCACATGAGAAATTCGTATCCTCACTCGCGAAGTATTTCCCAACTTTGGGGGATTGTGAAATATGTTGCTTTGGTGGGCCTGGTCTGTACACATTTACGCAAAACAAATCCGATTTTTGTATATTTTTTTTTTTTTTTTTTTTGAGCGGCCGTTCGGTCCTTTTCCTGAGATCTTCGATAGCACCCTACCGTGGACGGAGAAAGTATTTAAAAAGACGGCTATACCTACAACTCAGTATTCAGTGTATATTGTCGTGTCCACTTAGGCGCACAGTACTCTCTTCAAACCGATTCCAACCACTTACGGTAGTCTAACTGAATACACAAATAAAATGGTCAAATACTACGAATAATATAACTACTAATTAAGAGACCAAGACGTCAAATGCAAAGAAAGATACCCACTTTTTATCTCTTCTGGCTCATTCGAAACCTAACTGGTACTCAAACGTTACCAAGTTGGCGCACAAATAGGTTGCGCTCGAGCGCAACCTATTCAGCATATGCCAACTCTCTCGAGCCGAAATTTGGCGACTTAGGTGTGGAAAGCTCGCATAGTATGATGGACAGATGGGTCGATTTATTTGCTAAGCAGCCTGATGCCACGGACAAAAAAATAAAAGACACAATCTCAAAACACATGGGCAAAATGCCAAAAGTCTTCTCAAATATTTATTCCAACAATGTTTTCAACGGATACGTCAGCTACGATTCTTCATCAGCGATATTTCGGCCCTTCTTGGCAAGGGTCCTCGTCAGGCTTTCAGTCCTCTTGTTCAACTTCGGGGAAGGAAAAAAAGATTATTACAGGGTTGTTTCCTTCCCCGAAGTTGAACAAGAGGACTGAAAGCCTGACGAGGACCCTTGCCAAGAAGGGCCGAAATATCGCTGATGAAGAATCGTAGCTGACGTATCCGTTGAAAACATTGTTGGAATAAATGGTTCAAAGTCAGCTTGGGCTCAAAGAATATTTTGTCTTCTCAAAAAGTCTTCTCCAGTCCTAATTACATACTTTGGCAAACGTTAAAGGACCCGTCGTGTCTATAACGCCACTGCAACTTGCTTCCGTAACTGCATTCATTAATTCTTAAACATGGAGACCCAAATTTCATATGTTCCATTCTGAACCCGCTTACGACACTTCACTAATCTTTGCACTTTCCACGATTCACTAGTTTCCATGCGCATTATGCTCCGGCAAGTGTTCGAGTATCTTGCTACTGAAACCGATTTTCTGAAAGTTTTTGCTAAAAGTCAACGGGCTGGGAAAGGGGAACAGCCAAAGTCGTTGATTATTTGTTTAAAGCAGAGCTTAGTTTTACAGGATTCAGATAGTTTTGAATGTTGGAACATAAACAGTAAATAGCGCAAGGAGTGCTTTAAAGCACCCCTCGCACTGTTTACTTTTATGTTCTAAGATGGTTAAATACTTTAAAAACTAGGGTCTGCTTATAACAAATTACCAACAGCTTTGGTTGACTAAGCCTTTGTCTAGGCCTGTTAAATTCTGGCAAAAACAGGGAAAAATTTAGTGAAACATCAGAGAAACAAAGTAGTGAAACAGGGCAAGTTGAAGATCGGTGAGTTAGGGAGGTTAGAATTAACAGTACGAAATTCGGGTCTCTGAGTTTACGAACGGATGGAGCGATTACTAGTAAGTAGCATTCGCATTATAAGTACGGAATGTCTTTCTAACGAAAATATTTACCCAAAAACCCAATAATATACTATGCCAACACTGAAAAAAAAAATCTACAGAAAAATCTCGCTATGTGTCCAGTTGCTAAATTTAAGAAGATCCCCATCCTTTTAATGTTTGTAAAACACTTATTCTTTTTATCCTCTCTTTATCACCCCTTTTCGGTTGAGAAGATTCCTGAGAAAACTCAAGCAACCGGAAAGTGACTCGAGTTTGCATTTAACATGTGACTGCAATGTGCGTGTTTTCGAAAAGAAGCCGCAAAACGCCGCACTGCGTCGCTGATTAGCCAGATAGGCCAATTTGTAGCCGATACGGCTAATTAATTACCGATAATCATCCGGAAATGGGAATCGGATTAATAATTACAAGTCACGCAACCCTATTCAAAAAATCTATTTCTCCGATCTGCAGTAGACAAAAATGTTTTAATTTGAAAGAAACGTTAATTTTGAAGAAAAGTTAGGACTCGGAAGCACTTGTAACAAGAACCGACAATGCTAATGTTACATCACACATAGTAAATGTTCACCGAATAGGGCCGAAATACGTATTTTTTTTTTTTTTTAACTCTCTGCTATTCTAGAACAACGATGTTTTATTTGTTTGTCTTTTGGAATAATCTACAGACTAGCCACTTTATACGGGTTTAAAAAGAAACTGAAAACGTTCCACTTAATTAATACGTGTTGAAGGGTGTGTGGTCTTTTTCTTCTTTTTTTTCTTTCTTTTTTTTCACAGTTGTTAGGGTGGGGCTGAAACTGGGATTCTTGCCGTGTATAATGTTCACGTTTAATTGTCTGTTATTTAAGTCATAGGCTAGGTGGATAATTGTGTACGTTGTTGTGTTTAGTTATTTATTTATTAGATACAAGTGGTATTATTAATTTGCAGCACAAGTCCTTAGGACTTTCTTTTTGCTGCAATAGGATATTAGTAATGTAATTTTATTAGCGTTACAGAAGGAAAAAAAGGTCGTCGATGAAATTCAAACTACGCGGTCTAATTGTGAATTTGGTCTTGTCCACTTTCTCAATGCCACTACAATAGGAGCACCTATTTCGAAAAAAAAACAAAAATCCCTCGACCGACCAGTGTATTATTTTAGTAATATAGATTTGTTTTTTTCTAAGATCAAAAAACGTCATTATCTGATTTGTTAGCGCATAACCCTATTTTTATTCAAACAATGTTTATAACGGATACGTCAGCTATGATTCTTCATCAGCGATATTTCGGCCCTTCTTGGCAATGGTCCTCGTCAGGCTGTCAGCCTGATTGACAGCCTGACGAGGACCCTTGCCAAGAAGGGCCGAAATATCGCTGATGAAGAATCATAGCTGACGTATCCGTTATAAACATTGTTTGAATAAATGTTTCAAAGTCAGCTTGGGCTCAAAGAATATTTACCCTATTTTTATTCGTTTATATCTACTCATATTAGGAATAAAATATCATCGGGCGACTGCATTATGTTATATGAGTGCCATACCATAACATTGTACTCGTACTGTACCCCGAATTGTTACATCCCGTGAGCATACATTACATATATGTACAGGGGCGTCACTAGCCTTTTACCTTTGGGGGGGGGGGACGCCCGGTTTGTGCCGATGGACTAAAAAATGTGCCAACAAAACACCCGCCAGCACAGAATAGAATCGGGGTAAAACTAACTGTAATGGATCAGTTGAGATTATTCCTTTGATGTAATTTCGTGTTTTAAGTTCACATATTTGGCTTTTCATTTTAGTCTTCGCTAAAAAGCGAAGCTTCCAACGACTCCTTACCAAGAACAAGTTAAACTAAGCGCCGCATGCGAAATTTTTTAAATCTGCCTTTTTTTCCGGACAAATTTAGCTATACCTACCATACAAGTTCTAGCTTTTAACGTGTTTCAGCGAATTTCAATCCTAAAACACCAAGCTAAATGAAACACTGTTCTTCTAAATAAAGAATACTACAATGCGCCGCAGGCGAAATTTTGTGTTAACTAACTGTAACAACGCATCAACTGAGGTTTTTCCTTTGGTATAATTTCGTATTTTAAAGTTCACATATTTGGCTTTTCATTTTAACTTCCCTGGAAAGCGAAGCTTCCAACGACTGTACCAAGGCAAGTTAAACCTAGCGCCGCAGGCGCAAGTTTTTTAATCTGCTTTTTTGTGGAAAATTCAGCTATAGTACCATACAATTTCCGGCTTTTAACGTGTTTCAAACCCCAAGAATTTCTAGCCTAAAAGGAAAACTAAATGATACACCATTCTTCCAAATAGGGAATACTACAAAATGCGCCGCAGGCGAAATTTTGTGTAAAACTTACTGTAATGCATCAGTTGAGATTGTTCCTTTGATGTAAATTCATATATTTAATTTCACATATTCGGCTTTTCGTTTCAACTTTTGCTAAGAAGCGAAGCTTTCAACGACTGCACCCAGAACAAGTTGAACTAAGCAACGCCGGCGAATTTTTTTTTAATCTGTATTTTTCCGGAAACATTTGCGACCGACAAATCTTTGCAGAATTTGATTTCTTACGTATAAAAGTGTGCGGACAAGAATATCGACGCACGACAAAAGCATTCAGAATTCGATTTCTTCTGTGTTTTGCCCGACAAGATTGTAAAGAACTTTATTTTTTACGCGTAAATAGAAGCCGATGTACCGAAGAGAATTGAACTTTCGGCATGCGCCCGATAAAAAGTTACAGAATTTGATTTTTTTTATTTTTTTTTGTAAAAAGAACCCGATGTGCCGACGAGAATACCGACGCCCGACAAAACCATCGAGCATTCGATTTGTTCTCTGTTTTGCTGGACTAGACTGTACAGAACTTGATTCGTACCTGTAAAAATAACCCCTTGTGCCAATGAAACTTAAACTTCCTAGGTGCGCCCGACAAAGTTTGCAAAATTTAATTTCTTACGTATAAGTAGAACCCGATGTGCCGACGAGTCGACCGACGCCCGACAAAAGCATAAAAAAAACTATTTCTTCTGGATTTCTTATGAATAAAAAGAACCCGATGTGACGACGAATCGAGGCACGACAAAAGCATGCAGAATTCGATTTCTCCAGTGCTTTGCCTGACAAATGTTTGCAGGATTTCATTTCTTGCATATAAACAGAACCCGATGTTCCGACCGACGCCCGACAAAAACTTAATTTGTTTTTATTTTTCCTGGGTTCCTTCTGTATAAAAATAACCCGATTTGCCGACGAGAATACCGAGGCACGACAAAAGCACACATAATTCGATTTGTTCAGTGTTTTGCCCGACAAACGTTTGCAGGATTTTATTTCTTGCATATAAAAACACCCGATGTGCCGACGAATCGACCGATGCATGATAAAAAGCATACAAAATATTATTTTTTCTGTGTTTGCCGGCGCTTCGCGCCTTCTCAGGACCTTTAGGGGGGGAGTCCCCCCCCCCCATAGTGACGCCCCTGTATATGTATACACTACCCTAATCTCAAAATCGCTACCCCTTTTTTATGCCCGATAAAATAAAACCGCGCTAGGCTGCTGCCCCATTAAAACGTTAGCCACTGTGAAATTTGAAAAAAAGGTTCGTTCCTCTTTGATAAGATATCAGAATACCAGCCGTAGCGAATCATGGTTCAAGGACCCATCGAACCTATATTTCTGACTAACTACATTTCCCTAATAGTTCCATCCACTCTCGTTCCGAGCTAGATCTAGACTGATTCTTGGATTTTCAGGGTTTGGCACTTTTCGAAGCAACTTTAGTGACGTTTTTGATCGAAGTTTTGTTCGTCGTTAGCGTAGCCGGTTGCTTAATTTCCGTTTTCAAACGCCATCGAAGTTCGCCGTTTGCTTAATTAGTGGTTATTCTACGACTCCAACGATCCTTGCCCGGTTGACGTTTCTTTGACCATTCAAGCAAACTTCGAATTTGATAGCTCTCGAAGTTCGACGGTCAGAGTTTGAAGGACGAAGGAACTGTGACCGGCGACCAAAAATGGTATTTAAGCAGAGACCTTTGAGGTTGAAGGTAACTTCAAACTTTGATCAAAAACGCGACTTTTATTTACTTTCCCTCAAGGTGGCTCCCACTTTTTTTCACCCGAGCAGTTGCTAACTCCCAACAAGTAAGGGAAGTAAGTGTTTTGGTGAGATTCGAAGGCTGGGTAGATTCCTGAAGCTAGCTATGGCCCACCGTGAACTATTTTATTGAAGTTGATTTTTGGGTTTGTTGTTGGAGTGTATATTTTGTTTTTGTTATTGTGTTATGTTTCCCGCGATGGCCCTTGGCCTTTATTGTGAATAATTAATTCATTCATTCATTGGTGTATAGCAGGTGCCCAGCCAGTCCGTATGTAAGGATGTAACAACGTGCACACTAAGTGAGAAACCCTTCAATTTCACCTTGGATTTCTTTTTGTTCTGTATACTAGCAGGAGTAGAAAAAAATTATATCAACTTCTTCTCTCCTGGGAAACATCCAGTTTGAGGGGTCCCTCTATCGAAGGCAAGTGTATACCTATTGTTCCTTAAAGGAACAGAAACTTGACTCGGGGAGCTAGCTGACATATCAATAATGTACCCTGAGTCGATATTGAGAGTAAGAAAAATTCTCATTTCGACCATTGAAGTTTCCGGGCAGTTTCCGAGAATTCGACTTTTGAGTTAGTAGACAAAAAAGCAAAAGGTTTGTGTGCCGGGAGTAGGTCTCGAACGCACGACCTCTTGACTAATATCCCGATACTATGGCCGAAACACGGCCAAAGGCGAAGTTTTACAGTGCATAAGGGGCAAGGGCCTGCCAGCTAGATTTGGGAACACTAAGGAGGGGGTTCGAGATAACAAAGAAGGGGGGTCATGTGGACAATAAGTCCCTGTATCTTTATCTAAGCTTCCCAGGTCGGTTTGATGGCCGAAAGTTGCGTAGTCAAGTTTTCTGTGCCTTTAAGCCCAAGCTGACAACGAATAATATTTGACAGTGCAAAACGGATACGTCAACTGAATTCACATGACGGATTTGCACTGTCAAATAAGTGTATGATTTTCCGAACTAGGGAATCCGGCTTAGGTGGAAATCGAAAATTTGAAGACAACTGAGAAACGAGTGTTCCATTCGTATGGGCCGAGTTTCCTCAACCCGAGCTGTGGAATTAAAACGAAAACTCTACTATTTTCGGTTTGGAAATTATATTCGACAATCGACACGGAACTCCGAGTTGCGAGGAAAACCTTCGTAAACAGGAATCCCACGAATTTTCTAAGGAAGCCCCAGGACTTGTTCCAATCGATCTCTTTCCTATCTGACAGTTTTCCTCCACGACTGCTGTCTACCTTATGCCAGGATTCCTTGCATTGTCCACAACTTCGTTTCTTTTACTGTCTGGGATCCCACAACATAGTGAAAGAAATGATGGGATCATATCTTTTTTCTGGCCGTCTGTCTGTGATCAACAGCTGACTGAGACCTTTCAACGGTTTGGCAGGTTATTAGGTAGAAAAAACATACTTCGCAGCTGGCTCCTTATCCGGTTGATTAGGGTTTTAAAGCATCCACGCCAGTAACTATGTCAACTCATTACTTTTCAACCGATCCAATGCAATCTTTCCGCGAAACACAAAACTTAACACAGGGATGCGTATCCATGTATTAATATAATTAAAATACCGACAATATGTTCGTAACTTTTGTTCCTATCGCCAGATAGCCTAATGGTTTCCATGGCACTTACCCTTTGGCCAAGTGCCATATAGCGATCGCAATTTATGTCCGTCCGTCGGTCTATCGGTCCGAGTTTCGCTAGTTCGGGCACTTCCACATGAGCCAGGAAGATGAAACTGGGCAGGCATATCAGGGATTCGATCAGATTAACTTGGAAATAGTCCCTTCCCCGACCAACAATCTGGGGGTGGGGGAGTGGAGGGAGGGGGAATCCGGAAAACCTAGTTATGTATAACTCTCGAACGGGTGGCCGGATCTTAATGAAACTTGACATTTAGAAAGACCGTATGTCTCAGACGTCCACTTCAAATCCGGACCGGATCCGGTGACACTGGGGGGGGGGGCTGGAAGAGGGAGTCTGAGTGAAAGGATTGGGATGAAACCTGGTGGGAAGGACAAGCAGAAGTCCTAGATACGTCGTTGACATAAGTTGGGGAGGTCCTTTTAAAACGGGCTCAAAATATGCTACTTCTGCTTACATTAAACTCAACTGCTCAACTCAATTCGAGGGTAATTAGTCCCTTACAGGTTCGCCTCTGGGCATTGAAGATTCCAGTTTTTTTTAAATAAACCCTTCATTCATTCACTGTATCCTCCATTTTCTGATACTCTCCTTCTACCGTCACAACAAATGACAAAACCGCACATACGTTCACTCCTTCAGGATTATTGTTATTAAGTACAGTGTCTAACCCCTTTGTTCATGTCACTGTTTTCTCCCGGTTCCTCGGACAAAGATCAACTTGCAAAGAGCTACTGCTAGCAAATATTTTAAATGTCTTCTTTAATTTTTATTTTCTTTCTCGCGTGTTGCACAAGGCACAAGAATGTTTGAGATCTTAAATCTCATTTTGAAGGTGGTCCACAGTCAGGTCCCGGCAATTTATTTCTTGAGGGGGGGGGCCCAGGGGTCGGATCTTGTCCATACCAAAAAGTACAAAAAATACATAGATCAAAGGTTAAAGCCTACAAAAAAACGAACATTTTTGTATATTTAGCGTAGGGGGGCGAACCCCCTCCCCCTCTGGATACGGCCCTGGCCACAATAGAGAGTGGGTTAGAATTTTAGAAGCGTATCAACCCCCTCAGTCGGTCTCTCCAGGCACCAACAAACGTGCCCCATAAATGAACAACGAGCTTCAGCTCTGAAAAACAAGTGGAGCAGAGACAATGAATTCCTGGAAACAGTCTGGGAAGCATTTAATTCCAATGATAGAACAAAAGGCAGAACAGGGGGAGAGAAAGGAACAGCTTTATGGGTATTAGTGCGTTATTCTGTTACTTGGAGAATTTAGTGAGCTGCCGAAGAGAGACAAGAGGGACCGAATGTAATTGAAACAGACTGGAAAAATTCATTTAGTTTATTCTTTCTTCTTATTTTTATGGAGGGAAATTTTTAAAGCGAATGTGGCATCAGCATTCCTTCGCCCGAGGCTGACTGCGAATCATATATGGTGGCGTTACACCGATACGTCACCTGAGACTTATTCTAGCAATTTTTTAGTCAAGCTCCAGAAAGAAGAATGAGCCTGCAAATCATGCAAAGGAAGATTGTCGGATAAAGATTTAAAGTGGATGGTAAGTTTAGGGGCAGAGGGAGCGATATGGTAAGTTCAAGGGCAGAGCGGAGGATTAGCGATTGGTAAGACAAAAAGGTTTATTGGTAAAAAATAGGTTGAAGGTTGGACCTTACTTCTATGTGTCGTAAGATGGACGAGGACGTATTCCATTGTATGTGTCAATGTGAAGGTCTGAGTGATGTGAGGGTTGAAGTGTATGGAGTGTTAATGACTAGGGAGAATATTCGCAATATTCGAATATTCGCATGGCTGGTTGGAAAGATTGGAAGTAATGTCAAGTACCGCCATCACAGGGCTTAAACAGAATTCATAGTACGACCCTGCATCTGAATAACACCGGCCACGGCCGGGACTTATACTGAATCTGCCCACGAACAGAACATGGTTGCCATGGGTAGCACGAAAGTGCTACTTTTGACACTTATTTTTTTTCTAAAAGTGGCACTTTAAGAAAAGCGTAGCAGTATTAGAGCCCTGCTAGCAAAAGTATCAATTTTGCTTCAGAAGAATACTTTTTGTACCGACTGCTATTCACTTGGAAGTCATTCATAAACAATCCACTCTTGTGAGCGAGGTAGCCGGTTTTCAGTTTTTACTGGAGTTCATAACACGTGAACCATGACAGGTACCAAGTTGAAACTTGGTACACATGTGGGCTTTAGGATCTAGTTGTGCCTTTTGCGGGTCCCACCCCCCACACCCTCCCGCTTCAGGGGCAATTGGGCCCAGATTGCCCAGCGACATAAGATTATAACTTAGGACATTGGCATTTCCTGTACCTATAGATCTTATGGTTGGGAAGGGACTTTTGGGGTGGCACATCCCCCACTCTCCCCGTTCATAGGCAACTGGGCCCAGATTGCCCAAGAGTAAACTCGCGACCCGTGACAGGAATCAACAGGTAGCATATCAAGTGGAAACTTGGTTGTATTAGTTCAAACGCTGTTTGTACATAAGATGTGATAAGCATTTACTTTCCCACTCGACGTTTGAGCGCTTGCGCACTTGTTACCGTTACATCTTGACATTCTTTCTTTTTCTCCCAAAAGGTAGACGCAGAAAAACTGTTGCAACCAGCAACGACAGAGCGTCCTCCCTGAACCTCGATCTTGTCGATTTGTTTGAAGTGTACTCAATTATCATAATAAAAAATCCTTTATTTTCTTTAATTTTCCTCTTTCGTTAATTTAATCCACTTGTTCTATTCTCATAGAAGTGGACAACAAAACATTCCTTCATTTGAATGCAATTCCTAACATATCCATGCCAAACTTCAAACCAAGCTCTTCAGAACAAATTTTCCCGGACAGAACTCTTACAATTTGCGTAGTAATTTTCCAAACTTTACTCAGGATTTTCGGGAATCTAATTACTAGGAAGCCTAACTTCCCTGTCTCATTCTGGTCCAACACGGAGGAATGTTACAAGAAAAAGCAAACAAACTCTAACAAGTTCAACAAGAAAGTTTACTCGCTTCATATTTGGGGCGGTTTGAGCCTGCAGCTCATACAAGGCCGTATCCAGGGGGGAGTAGGGGGCCCTACCCCCGAAACATACAAAAATACTCGTGTTCTATGAGGACGAACCTCTCACCTATGTTCTTGCTTTACTGTTAGGTATGGATTAGGTCCACCCCCCCCCCCCCCCAAAGAAGAGCCGAAATTCCTGGTGGGAGGGGATATCCCGTCATTATACTGGTTCAATCCAATTCAATTTTATTTCCATAACGGGAAGCGGAGTAGACCAATATTCGTTTAGTCATAAGTATAAAATTGTAGCTAACTTGGCTAAGACGTATTTATAAGATACTAGTTCTGAAACAATTTTCACACACAACTGATCACCAAAGGATCAATTTGCCATTTTACCTGAGATGACAATTAAAAAAACAAGAGCTAGGAGCTCATATATCACTTGCAAGGATGGGTTAAAGGATGAAAGTAAGAATTTGCAAATTCATGGGTTTGCTCCGATCATTTCTAAGCAAAACCCTTGAGATAAGAATGTTCATGGGCCCTTGGAAATCATGAGAGTGTATCGTCTGATACAAAGTATTTTACTTTTACAGTTACCTGTGATGATGCACACTTTAAGGGCGCCAGAAATTCATCCGTAAACAAAACCCTCGAAGCAAAAATGATGATGGGTTCATATGGATCATGGAAATGTTTATTTGCTCAGAAGTATGTTTGGTACTTCAAGGAATTCACCTGTAAGCAAAACCACCAAGGCAAAACGATCAAGGGCCCTTCCTTGGGCTATTGAATATATTATCGTCTGGTCAAAGTATATTTTTCACTTTTCGGTTAATATGTGCACTTTAAGAAATTCATTTTTAACCAAAACCAACGTGACAAAACAAAATGGAGCGACAATTCACACTATCGCGCGACAGTTTTAGTGAAACGCAGATGATGGTGATGATCGGCGGCTTTGAACTTAAAGTCCTAATCCAAACATTCTGTTTTCCTTTTCTTAGTAATCGCATGCCACATGTTTATTTTGAATTGAACGCGATTGCCGGGTTGCTGTTTCGGCTCGAGAAAAAACCCACGCCGAAAGTCTTATTTTCTTGTATTTGTAATAAACAGTTGGAGCATTAGATGGAAATTATTATTTTGACCCTTGGCTCCCTACGTGCCATAACAGCTGTCCGGGATAATCGGCTGAGATTTATTCCAGACATAGTTATTTAAAACCTAGGAAATTTGGTTTTTTTTTTTTTTTTATTCATTGTTTTACGGTGTTTTTAGTGGTTTTAAACAGTTGTAGTGACAGTAGGGATGGTTATCATTGTGTATGTGGTAGAAATACCATTTTTTGTGGCCCGCTTTAAACATAGAGAACTGGACTTGAGAACGAGACTGTTCAAAGTTTTCGTGATAAACGTTCTTCGGCGACTTCCCAAGACATAGGCAATGCAGAGGTTCACTGCCAAAAGTGGCACAAACAATTTTACAGCTTGTCCTCTGGCCAGCTGATTGGTCGTCGACCACCAATTAAATTTTCGCGATTTCAGCTACTCTGAATCACTTCAACCAAGGCAATCTATCTCTATTTTGCTCTGGTCTCTAACCACGTGACCATATGGAACTCAAATCCCTCAAAAGGGGTTGCAGGACACCTTGCGCATTCCCACAAGCCTATCCCTATTACCAATGCGACAGTTGTATCTATATGTAATTACCAATGCAGTGGTGTCATACGATGGACGGAATGAATGGAGATGTGCCAGAGTTGGTCAAGTCGACTAGTCACGTTTTGTGTTCTCAAAGTCAAGGTGTTGGAATATATGTATTAAGCCTACTTCAGATAATAATAAAAGCACAGCTGTATATACGAAAATAGCAGGGATGTCGGTACTTTACTTCTCATCTCGAGCTAAAGCCAGTTCACATAGAAATAAGTATGTTAACCTAAGAAATTTCCATGAACGTTTCCAAGCATATTGCTACGATCACAGAAAATGAATCTAACAACCACTACGATTTCAAGATTCAACCCCAAAAAGTAGCTAATAGGAATATGAAATTTGCAAAGAAAATATTGCAGGTAACAAAATTCTACAAAATAACAGTAACAGATTGGATGTGATTCTACACAGTCGGAAAAAATGGAATCAGCAGCGCCTAAAATGAAATCTTGGTATGCAAAAAAAGCAAAGCGGAACGAACCTGCCCCCCTCTCCCCTACTGATGGCTGAATAACGACTTATTTCTTCAAAAAGTACGACATAACGCCAAAACATACGCCAGTTAAAAAGAAAAACAGACACGTTTCAAGTCACACGCCAGTTACAAAAATATTTACGCCAGTCTCCGACAAAATCCGCCAGTTGTGCGTAAAATCCGCCGATCCGGCAACACTGGCTATCCGAAACTGGCCCCAGTATCTATTGCGAACGGCAGAAACCCGTCAAAGCCTCGGCCCTGGAACGATTTTCAGAGACAGCTGGTACCGAGTATGGGCTCAACCCCGTGTGAATAGGGCTTAAGCTGGCCCCATTTGGGACAAAGCAAGCTGTAACTACTGCCGGAATCGGCACACTTTACGATGTTGAAGTGCATGGGCTTTCATGGGTCGACTAGTGGTCCTTTGGCGGGATTTACAAAAATTTACGAAAACGGCAATACTTATTTTTGACAATTAGGACGAGGCGTTTTTCCGCGGCATATTTATTAATTAATTAATTTATTTATTTATAACCCGCCGTTTTCAGAAAGCGGAGTAAATGAAGAAAATAAATAAAACACATAAACATACACAAAAAGACACTTAATTTCAATCGTCGGCCAGGACGCAGTGTAGAGGGTCGTGCGCTTCTGTGTGGCGCACATTTCTGAGCGCTTGTCGCGGAAACAGGACTGTGTGCCGCACACTCTAACTACAAATTGAACCTTGAGGAAATGTCACATTTGGTTTTTGGCGGTAATTTCAAATATCTCAAGTTCAAGTTTTTTAATTCATTACGTTAATTACAAACAGATTAGACAAGTTAACAAAAATTGTACTTTGTTGTGGAGAACCAAAATTCGTATGTGCAACGCTTGTTAGCTAAAATAAAAATAAAATCCGTACAAATCTTAACAAAATAAAAATTCACGCTTGTGACCTTACCATTCTGTCCAAGAGAAGAATCCTGATTTTACGTTTATATACTTGATAAAGTAGCTAATTTTGTTATTCGGAGCGGCTCTTTTCGAGCCACATACATTTCCTGATCCGGATAGCCGGAAAACTACTATAGGTCCATAAAAAAAAAAAAAAAATCTCTGCTTACCTGAAGGGTTTCTGCTCTACCCTCTTCGACTCCTGAACCGGCATCGGGTCGAAAGGGGGTTGCTCCCCCTTAAGATAGGCGTCGAGGATGGCAAATGCCTTCTCTTGAACGTCTGTCTCCCATCGACTTAAGTCGGTCGAGTCCAAGGCATATATCGGTGGGACCTAGAAGTAAAAGTTGCCACGTACTAAGCGAAACCATACTAATTAAGATCGGTGGCGCCATTTCGGGGGAGGGGTCTATGCCCCCACTTAGATTTTAAGATTTCCCCCCTTGGTGCTAATTTATCAACACAAAACAGGTTTAAATGCTAAGCAATGACTTACTTTAAGTGTCTGTCGCACATATACTGTCAAGGCAACCTACTTCCGTAACTCCATTCATAAAGTCTTAAGCCCCGGGAACCAAATTTCATATGACACCTGACCAATATTAGCACTTGCCATGATTTGCTATTTCCATGTGCATTACGCTCCCGAGTCCCGACAAGTTTTGGAGTAAGCTATTGATGCGTAAATACGGTTTTCTGAATTTTGCCGAGTTTTTGCTATGAGTCAATGTGTCTGGGAAAAGGCTCAAAACAGCCAAAGCCGAGGATAATTTGTCAAAGGCAGAGCTTAGTTTTACAGTATTCAGATTGTTTTGAACGTTGGAACAGAAAAAGTAAATAGTGCGAGGTGTGCTTTAAGGTATATTCAAAGAGTACTTTAAATTTACTCTAAAAAGAGCTAAGAGCTCATATGGCAATCGATACGAGTAGATGGTACAGGAAAGTTAATGAGGACGTCAGAATGTGCTCACTAAATATGTGGCTTTGAAAATTTTCATCTTCCCTCAGTCGAGACGGACATTTAACTAATCTCCTGGTGTCGACTAAGTTGTATCGGAATTCCATACAGTCGTGATGTACATAGTGACGTCATGTAGTTGAGGACCCAACATAAGACTTGATTGTCCCTAGGTCGTTTTATAAATGTAAACCCGACCGGCGCCTCGCTGGCCACTCGGCTCTCTACACGTATATTCAAATATATATTTACCGATAGAATAAATTACAGTGTTTCGTTTTCTGATGTATCAAAGGGTGGCACGTCATGCTCGTGTGAAATTCCGATAAAGTTTAGTTTTGACCATTCTCCTAAGCAGGGAGTAAAACCCTTTGAACCATATCCGATTCCTTCTGTTTTATTTGAATTAGGCGTGCATTCTTGACCTATTAGAAGAATCAGCATCGGTATTTACTCTGTGGTCTGGACATACACTGACTAGGCTCGGCTCCCGGTAACTGAATATCGGCAATTTATACACTCAGCACGATCCCAGGCATCTCTGTTCTATCGTTATTTGTTCTGGGTCGGATCACCTGTTCAAAACTTACGAACATCACAAGATCCCAGATATGACATGATACGACATATATTACTCTAAAGGTCCAGGGGACATGGCAATACAAAGAAAAAAAGAAAAAATAATTAGAACGATCACTTAAAACTACAAAAAAAAGTCACAGACAAGACAGTCATAGTCATAGACAACTTGAGGAATGTACCCACCTTCCTTATGGTGATAAAACATTCACTCTTCAACATTTGCTCCATCCATTCCTAATCACACTCATTTACTCCAAATAGTTCGCTACTTAAATCATTCAGTTCCCTACATTCACACATAATATCGTTATCGTTATTTGTTCTGGATCGGATCATCTGTTCAAAACTTACGAAAGGCACACGATCTCAGATTCTCCCTCCCTCCACAGAAATATAGTGCTTAGTGTAGGTTGATATACGATATTGATACATCCGTCCAAATATCGATATCGAATATAAGAACATAAATACAGTCCACGCCATGCAGAAACATGGAATGGACTTATTGATGGAAGACTATGTAAGCTTATGTCCTTTAATAATAAAAATACAGAGAAAAACCTTTCCTGCCATCGCCCCAATCGAGCAGCAAAAACAGCAGAAGTCTCAAAAATTAAATATCAGGCAAGCCCGTATCCAGGGGGAGGGGTTTGGGGGTTCACCCCCCCCCCCGAAACATATAAAAAATAACGATTTTTATAGGCTTTCCCCTCTGAGTTATGTATTTTTTGTACTTTTTTGTCCGACCAGCAGGCAACCCCCCCCCCCTCACCCCGAAATAAATTCCTGGATACGGGCATGATCTCAGGACTATTTTTTTCTCTACAGCGGTATTTAAAGGCCCGGACAGTATATTTATAGCAGGTAGACGCGTCAGTTATTTATTGTAGGTTCGTTCCTTCTCCAACGTTGACCCTGAAGTTAAGTTCGACGGCCTGACAAGGACCCTTGAAAAGAAGGGCCGAAATATCGCTGCTAAAGCATCGTAGCTGACGTATTCGTTTTATGCACTATTTGAATATATGTAAATATCGATATCGAAAACAATATTTGTAAATTTTCATAAATTAATATTACATAACCAACTCGTACATGTCAATAGTTAGAACAATATGTTTTTCGTAATTTCAGTTTTATATTATCCAAAGTTTTTATCAAAATATTATACAAAATGCTGTCTGGCTGCAATTTTCGTCCTTAGATTTCAGCAAAACATGTAAATGAGAGGGAAAAGTATTCTCGAAATATCGATACACATATATCTCAATCGAAAGTGAAAATATCGACGCATCGAAATATCCAAATATCGCCCAATATTATTTAGGTCTAAGGTGGTGGGGGTTATGCATTATGGGTCTGAAGTATGGGGGTATGAGAAGATAGATAAGATAGAAGTAGTGCAGTTAGGTTATTTTAAGAGGTGGCTAGGAGTAAGTAAATCGACAAATAGTGTAGTTGTTAGGGGCGAGTTAGGGTTAACTTCCCTAAGAAATGTAAGACTAGTGAATATGGTTAGGTTTTGGGAAAGGATTGTTAGGATGCCACGTGTTAGATTATTAAAATCTGCATATTTAGAAGCGTTGAAAGAAGAATCGCCTACTTCATGGCCGTATCTAGTAAAAAAGATACTGGATGATTGCGGAGTTGGAGAATTATGGAATGATGGATTAGGAAAGGAGGAAGGAGTGACTAAGGTTGTGAAAGAAATACTTAAGAGCCAGGAAGTACAGGTTTGGCATGCCCAGAAGGACCAGTCGGAATCTTTGGGGTTTTATGCTGCGGTAAGAGAGACATGGGGTGAGAATATAATGTTTAAAGCGGGTCTTAGACGGGATGAGTTAAAAATAATTATTGAATTGTTGGCAGATTGTCTGCCAATTGGGGGTAGAAGACGTTATATTGGTCAGTGTAAGCAGAAGTTCGGTCCTTACTTTTGTCCGATGTGTGGGTGCGTGGATGAGAGTGTGATTCACATGCTTTGCGATTGTGTGGAGCTGAGTGAATGGAGAAAAGAAGAGTATGGTGTGCGTGTATTTGACGAAGAGTGGGTAAAACGAATTTTTAAGGATGAGTGTTTTGCTGGTATAAAGAAAATGGGGCGATTTTTGAGGCTAGCGATGGAACACAGAAGTAGGTTTTTGGAATAAGTAAAACAAATTAAAAGGAAAAGAGTGTTATTATATATTAGTGTTTTTTGTTGTTTTTTTGTATGACAAATTTTTGCCATGGCCCTCGGGCTGCTTATAGCAATAAACTATCTATCTATCTATTACCACGTTCTAGCAATCAGTTTCTACATGCATTGATCAAGGAGCATGCAGGTTCAGTTCCTCTTCCCAACTCTCGATCGAAGACACACGTATTCTTGCCATGGAAAAGGATCCGACTGATATTTTGTCGACTCAATTTAATGTCTGGTTTCAAACGCGGCTTGAATAGTTGCTTGAATCGGTATTTTCTTCGACCAAAACTTTTGTCATTTGGAAGTAATCAAATTCCTGTTTGTTTATTTACAAAAACAACGCAAAGGCTGGAACATGACTAAATGGTTCTTCCTTGTTAGATAAATATTCAGACCTACCAGTAACCAGATTCATCATGGCTGTGTTCCAGCATTCAACCACCGCTGGAACAAATAAGGATAGAACATACATGCCTTAAATCATGCTTAGTGTAAAAATTCGCCGCTTATCGTTTACCGGCGGTGAAAGCCGGTACATGTCCCGATGACAGAGAAAATATCGACACTGGTTCTTCTGATCGCCCTTCGATTCTAGAAAGTGCGCAGAATTCAAAATAAAAGAGTAATAGGTGGACATATTCCATACTGAACACAGTTACATCTGCTGCTATTAAAGCCTATAACTTCAATATTCAAACAACTAATTTTCGACAATTTTTCATCGGGGAGTTAAAGAAATAAAGAACATACACAACACAAAGAAACGAGAATTACACAATAATTATGAAAAGAAAGAAAAAGAAACAACAGACAAATAAAAGAATGATAACAATAAAACACACATCAGTATTCCTTCAGGTAAGCTGATCTGATTACATTAAACGGATACTGAATTTTAGCTGACATATCCGTTTAATGCAGGTTTCGCGAATACTGTATTGAAATGAATATGAATCATCGAGCTGGAAACTGAGATGAAGTCAGACCAGGACACAACTGGTTACTCCCTCGAACCAGTCTTTCGACGCTTCGTTAAGCCCCGTTCACACACCACTTCACACGCCTGAATCAGCGAATTGGCAATAATCAAGAGAGCGAAAAACCGCTGAGTTTCCACTGCTCAGCAAAAAAATAACTTCCGACGCCTTTTCTGAGAATTCGAATTGTTCCCCACTTTTTTTCTTCAGTAAACCATTACGGGGTTCTCTCCTCTTACAAACAAAATTAAGTTTATCCTGTTTTTTTCTCTTAATTGTCTAGCTGCAGTTTCCATTTGTTACGTTACAAATGCAAACTCATTTTGACAAAGTGATATTTCTGAAATTTTATTTAGGCCTGCTACTTAGCCTATAATCCTTTAAGACCCGTCGATTTCAAGGAAATAAACAATAATAATAACAAGGGGCACTAGTTGGGGGGGGGGGGCACCACTTCATATTTACTCTGAAAGAGTAATTAAATTTTGAGTGTGTGTAATAAACCTGGGACTGGGGTCCCAAACTAATTTCTACTTCCTACGGGACAAATTCCACGGCGGGTATTTTTCCCCGGAGATGAGAGGGGGGAGTATTCACGCGGTACCCGGGTATTTTTCAAGGGAGATTACTGTCATGTGGCTTTAGATTCCAAGGTTGTAAAGCTCGGGATATCCCTCGACAATGGTCAACATGTGTCCATCTAGATCACTTCCTATGGACATAATCAAAATTATTGCTCGAAAATCCGATTTTGTTGTTGCTGAAGTCGAACAATACCCTTCGACAAATAAAACCTCGGGTGAAAAGTTCGCGAAAATAACCGGGGATTTGTTACTGTTGCGGGGAAAAATGACCGCGGAGTACAGGTAAATGCCCTCCGTGTAAACGTAGCTTAAGGGTTTACTGAAATGGCGCCACTTATAAGAATAAGAAACATTCTCAAGAAATCTAGATAAATTCCTCATCCAAAGGTGGAACAAGGAGATATACCCACGGCAGAATCTCATTCCGATGCAAATAAAAACTTCATTCCATGATAAACTTCATTAATTACTCCATTCAGGAGCTATGTCGCAACTTCAACTGACTAAAAGAAGTTGATCAACGGAAAATGGGGGGGGGGGGGGAGGAGGGGGTATCATAATTAATCAGTAGGAATGAATATGATGAAAAAACGCCTTTTCTTTCAGGAAAATCCTAAACCCAGCCAATATAGCTCAAAACAGAAAATAAACATTGCTCTAAGTCAGTCTATATCGTCGCTCACTAACTATGTAAATTACAATAACTAACACAAAGGCAAGGTCGTATCTAAGGGGGGGTAGGGGTTCGATACCCCCTCTTCCCATGATGCCAAATAACCGTTATTATAAGGTTTAACCTCTGATTTATGTTTTTGTTTTACTGTTTAGTATACATTTGATCCGACCCGCGGGTAGAACCCCCTCCCCCTAAATAAACTCCTGGATCCGGACCGGCTCAAAGGACACGCGTTATCTTCATCGAAATGTGGTGACTTAAAGCAGAAATGCCAAGAAAACCTCAAAGCAAAATTACTGACAGAAATAAATTCTGCGAGATTTTTATTCATACACGACGTAGATTTTTTTTTCTATTTGCTTCATTTTTGATCTATTTTGAGTTCGACAAGTCAGGATGGTTCCGACCCGCATCACTATATTACCCCACGGTCATACATAGACTTAGGTGGGGGTCATCTAGACTCCGATTTAGCTTCTTTGACTACCCATTTTTATTCCGTCTTATTTACATTTCAGTTCGCCGTTCCAAGCAGACTAGTTTCTGAAAGTCCTCCCTTGTCTCATTTTCAAAACTTGCAACAAAGAGCTATGTATTACCTATTATAACCTATAAGGTAATGATCTGAAAATAATAGCTTTCACTTTCAGGTCCAAAAACAGTGCAAAACTTCGGAGAGTTGATTGCAGTGTTTCTACACTATCAAAAGTTTAATTACAACGGATGCGCAGGTTTAACAGACACCACTTGGGATGGAATCTGTTGTCGCGATGTGATATGTTATGCATAACAAGCATTGCCAGGAAGAGCAAAAAAAACCGCTAGAAAAGGACGCGTTTTTTCAGCGGTTTTACGGGTCTTCTTGGCAATACTTGCTATGTGCAACATTTAATACATAACATTTTCAAACAACCACAGATTACATCGCAAGTGTTGTCTGTTGAAGCTGTGCATGCTTGTGTTATCTGTTATAAAACTTCTGACAGTGCATCCTACTCATCAACTTGTGAACAAGGGTTGATAATGAGACACGGGGGGGGGGGATTTACAGAAACTAGTCCACTTGGAAGCGCTGAACCGGAATCTGGCGAATATACACTTACACCATATCCTCAACTTCATAACCCTTTGCTCTCCTAGTCGGACTCTCTCGAGTTTCCCGCGCAGTCAAATTGCAAAAGTCCCAGACTACTTTTTTTCTGGTCCTAAAACGCTAATGTTGCCATAAAAATGCCTCGTTTAACACTTGTTGCAAGTTTCAACTGTCACACGCAGACGAACAAGGAAAAATTTGGTGCCATTTGATAGCCCCAGAATTTTGCCCAAAACCAGCTGTTAGCCTGCATAATCGTTAGAAACACATGTTGGAAGACCCCGTAATATTTCCCAGCCGTAGCAACAGGGGCAATTTTTAATTAGGCATTGTAAAGCTTGAACGTCCCTGGGGTGAGGATATGGGCAATCTTTAATTTCCCTTGTCTTTGAAATGACGATACCGCAGGATTAACAGCAGAGGCGTCATTTCGCTGAAAACGACGGGGGGGGGGGGGCTGAATACCGCGAAATCCTGCACAGCTGAAGAGTTAAAGGGCTTAAAAACTATAGAAACGAAACAAAAAATGGCAAGTGAGCGCCTCAGTTGAATTTTTTTTTTAAGTCTGACTGTCTTGCAACAAAACGAACTACTTCCCGAACAAATTCTAGGTTTCAAAATGACCCGTCCGGTTTCGTCGTTCTAGCACATCTGGTAGTACCTTAATCCGGGATAACCGGAAATCCGGGATTACCTTCCACCCCCCCCCCCCCCACAGTGCCCGGATCCGATCCGGTTATGTTAACGGCGTATATATGATCTGTGCTTGTTCTTCCCACCAAGTTTCATCCCGATCCCTCCATTCTAAGCGTTTCACGATATTTCCGGTACCCCTCCAACTACCCCCACAGTTGACGGATCTGGTGCAGAAGTTAGGGACATGTGAGGCATGTGCTCTTTCCCCTTACAAAGTTTAATTCAGATCCGATCACCCGTTAGAAAATTACGAATGTGTCAATTTTCCGGATTCCTCCTCCCTCCACGATGGTCAAATCGGGGAAGCTACTATTTCCATGTCAGTTTGGTCGGGTCCCTGACATGCCTGCCAAGTTTCATCGTCCTAGCACATCTAGAAGTACCCTAACCCGCGAACCCGGACCGATCTACCGACGGAAAAGTGATCGGTATATGGCACTTGGCGGGAAGGCAAGTAAACAGTCCTTTTTCTGCAAAAACAGTCGGTAAAATTATCGGCTTGTCGGTAAATAACTTGCCCCCCCCCCCCCCAACATTTTGGCTAGTAACGCCTTTGGCTCTGACCGGCTTAAACTTGAAATTATACATTGAGCGTGTTCCACCTTACCTACCGTAGTTACTACGCATGACGCCACGAAGCTTTTTGCCGTCAAAACTGGAACATATTTTTAACTTTCAGCAAAATATCGTGCCACGGTCTACTCCAGTCAATCACATCAAAGATATTCGTAGTTCCCACGATTACTACGCTCCCGAGCATGGTAAGCAATAGTTACTAGTTCGACAAGGTTGAAACGGTCAGCGTAGTAACTTCTCACGAGGTTGGAACGAAATAGTAACTAATAGTTACGGTTGTTGGAAGGGTGGGACACGCTCATAGTGGTTCAACGTTGAGTTTATCGGGTCGGCTGTATATATTCGTGTTAAACTGTATTTGGCTGCCTTTTTTTTATACTTATATTTTATACTTTATATCTTTATATCATAAGCTAACCGTTTGTCGACATGTCAGATGCCCCCCCCCCCCCCCAACTAAATAAGGCCTCCCTAATAAATATGCAGTATAAAGAACAACAAAATATAAACACTCAAACAGTTTTACAGAAAAAAAAAAATTCTTTCCTCTTTTAGCTTTAAGTTATTGGAAATAAATTTGATTGATTGATTGATTTGCTAATGCCGGATTATCTAACAGGCAAAGTAGGCTCCAGCATAAGGACCCCACTCCTTGTGGGGGCCTCGCAACAAAGGCACATTTTAAATGTTGTTTGTCTACTTAAATAAAAAAAATAAAAAAATTGATCGCATTAATTCTTTAAATGGGCGCTAAACTGATGAACGGATAAACTGGTGCTAAACGGATATCAGCAAAACTAAAGATGTTAATATATCTACAGACAATACGAAGGTAATATAGCCTACAGATAATCTGAGGGGCCCGAAATTACGGCCGAAATTCCGGTCGATCAGAGGAAGAAACTTCACTTTGTCCGGGTCGATTCTCGGTGGAAAATTGCCGTACGGTATGACCTGGCTCGTAAAAGGCCGAACACGGAGAATGCAAGTATCAGTCTAACGGCTGTAGGCGCGGAAAACCATTACATGGGAAGTTCGGAATCTCGGCAAGGAGATTAGACGGAACGGTTAGGGAACGCAGGGTTAATCATAATGTTTCTTGCACACATAAATGGTGTGACACACATATACCAACACACATATACCTATTGGTTGTTCTGTACCTAGGATACCCATTGTGTTGTCGGGCCGAAATGTTTGCTACGTTACTGAATGTAGATATTTAGGTTTTCTTCGTCAATGAGAATTCGAAGGATGATACTCACCTCCGTGACCTTGCGCACAGTGTTTGTAAGAGAGGGAACGTTTTAATATGGAAATTTGGTTTTGGAAACAGTGCAATTAAGATTAGGCTGTTTAAAACTTATTTAAAACGCTAGCTTTATGTTATCGTTGTACTAACAGGTCATACTGTAATCTGGAGGCTTGTTACAAGAGAATATTTAGGCGTCTGATTCGTCTGCCGGCTCGAGAGAGCATAAGTCAGGCATTGGTCCAGAACCATTGCTGCAGTTTTGCTGAACTTGCTCGTAAAGCCCGGTCATCTTTGGTTGTAAGGTTATGGCCGTCGGAGAACTGTCTGATCATCCCGGCAGCAAACCCCATTTTCTACAACCTACCAGTCTGGAGGCATCTGCTGGAGATACATTGATGTTGTACCATAGTGTTGTTGTTTGTATGTTAGTTTATGGCGAAAGATGAATTAAAAAGTTAATAAAAAATAATAACACTTCTAATAACCTCCGCTGACTAAATACCAACCTCTCTATCGGGCTGTTGCAGGAACCGCTTTTGAATCCATTTGATCTGCTTCTTCGCATAACGCAGGGTAACCAAGTTCAAGTGTTCGACGCCATCTCTTAGCAGCTTCTGTCCCTTCTCCGTCCCGCGTTCCTCTGGCGACAAGTTGAGCCAACCGTGGAATTCCTTGTAACCGATGGCTTGATATATCCCGCGGGTGTAGTCGACTTCTCTGTAAATCAACCAATTTACTTCGTGATATTACACATTGCATAATAAATTACACTAAAACATGACTATTCTCCAAGAAATATATACAATTATTTCATCCATGCGCCCCTCATAACATCCAATGACAGTTTTCCACCAGATGCGCTAGAGAAATAATAACTATCACACACGAGAGGTTGGTATAAGTTATCTCAAGGGAGAATAAGCGGTCAGGCTGTAGGTTCATCCCGAGTCGCGCATCAGCCCTGTGGATAAGCTAACCAGCAGTCAGCACTGAAGTAGGAAGCCAGAATCGGCAAACCTAATGTAGTTCGATAGAAGAACAAGTAGAGGCAGAGGCATTTTAAACAGTTGTACACATGGCTACGGCTAAAGTTGCGTTTTTTTGGACGTAGTTTCGCTTAAAAGCCGTTTTATTTGTCCATTCCATTTGCTGTAGTTTCGAACCTGAAACTACGGAGCTCAAACTACAAACTACCTCGCGGACGTAGTTTGGTGTAGTTTGACTTTTCGGAAACAAGAACTCAATAAAACGCAAGTAAGACAAAACAAGAGCCAAACTACAAACTTTGACGAAACAAAAGTGAATCCAATAAAACGCAACTTAAGAGGAACATAAAATAGTCAAACGAACCTTGATAAACGTACAACAAGAAGTAACGTGTCATTGTTTACTTTATGCTATCGTATCAAGCTGCCGAATATGAACTAGTCTGGAAGGAATTTTATGAAGGGCGTACTCAGTGGCTCGAGTCAATGGCACAGTCGACGGAAAAGGCAGTAGAAATGGCCGGAATCGTGGATTTTAGGAAACTTTGCAACAAAAGTAACTATCGCTTGTTAGTTTTGTGAAATGAAAATAGTAGAAATAAAACGTATTATATACTACTGTGACTGTGCATACTAGAAGAGATGTCACGCTTTTCTCGCAATTCAATCCTACTCCGTCAACCACACTGTAACCGAAACAGGGTCGTATCCAGGGGAGATCACCCCCCCCCACCCGTCTGATCCACTAGCAAAACCAAAACCCCCCTTCGAAAGGCACTCCCGCCCCCGAAATAAATTCCTGGATACGGACCTGAACCGAAACTTCGGTTCTATCACTTCCCTGCAACGCCCACGTATACTAGCAACATGGTGCCTAATGGTAAGTTTTTTCTTTGATTTCCCGGCGTACGACAGAACCGCATAAACATTCACAGAGCAACGCTGGCGCAACATGAAACTGAGCTTAAGATGATCAGGGGACAAAGAAACCCTCGAGGGATGCCCTCTGAACTACTCTAAAGACCCTGGGGACAATCTTATTATAGGAAGTTTCGTCGAACTTCATATGTCATCCAGATCAAATCGGAGTGACCTAGAAGATATCGGCGTTCAATCATTCAATGATGTCGCCATTTAATTTCATAAAAAGGCAGAGCAACCTTTAATTTTGATAAATCAATAAATCTTTTTTTTCTTCTTTTTTCCCAACCAAAACTATTTTTCAACGCATCCGACACCGAGTCCAAACCCCAGGATGGTCGGATTCGTCAACTGACAGTTCCTAACTGGCTGTTATGTTGTCCCACTTAGTTTAGAAGTACATTTTCTTGCCGTAGGTTAACTTTCTAATGATCACCATTTAGAGAGGGGCAAGTGTTAAGCTCCAGTTTCTTTAGCAGTGATAGAACTTTTAAGTTTAGGACGCACCGTTGACACCATTTCTTAGTTTCGACCCCGAGCGCAGAAATGAAGTGATAAATTCAACAGAAATCACGAGTCGAAATGGCTAGTAATAGTAGATGGCAGCACTCCCGGACACGCGGGAAAATACTACTTTTAAAGTTTGCTGTTTATTACTCCAACGATATGTTTTGGCTACAATCCCTGCCTACCGGCCCCGAAAAAAATGATCAGGTTCGGAAACAGAATATACGCTGGATGAACTTTGTTTGTGTGTCGAACCTCGGTGGGGGAATTCGAGGGGGTACCAAAAACTTCCAGGAAATGCTCGGGTTAGAGTGAAACTTGACGGGTGATCAGAGAAGATAGCATACCGACGCATTTATGTGTCTGAACCGGATTCGGCGAAGATACTGGGATTCCACTTTCGGTGGAGGGTAAGAGAAAATGTCCTAGATGATCCGTTTATGTGTCCAGCACGCCTAGGCATCAAATGAGTGGACGGATAAGAGAAGATGGCATAGGTCCTAGATGATCCATTTATGTGTTTAAACTAGATTAAAACAAGCGGATCGATGGGGCTGAGTGTTGGAAGTTAAAAAGGCCATTGCCCTAAATGATCAATTTTGGAGTCGCAGAAGGACTTGACCTCGGCAGTTTGAGGGGGTAGGCAGGCCCGTATCTAGGAATTTATTTCGGGGGGGGGGGTTGGCTGTTGGTCGGACAAAAAAGTACAAAAGACACATAAATCAGAGGAAAAAACCTATAAAAATTATATTTATTGTATGTTTCGGGGGGTTCAACCTCCTACCCCCCCCCCCCCCGGATACGACCTTGGGGGTAGGCTAATGGACATTCCCAGGAAATGCTCTGAACCAAGTGAAACTTAATAGGTTGCAAGAGCTGATACCCTAAATATCCCATTTATAGGTCCGAACTAATTCTTCGACTGCAGGGGGAGGGGCGGGGGTATTTTGTGACATTCATTATAATAATAATGTATCGCTGCCCATTTCTACCAAAAAAGAAAAAGCAGAGTACGCTATATAAGAAGAAGAGAAAAAAGAACACTAAATGAGAAACGTTTACTGGGAAGTAGATAAGTAAAAAAAATCAGTCAATCAAGTACACACATGCAGTAGTTTTATCACGTTAGTTTTTTAAAGCCATTTTTCTGTAGTTTCTGTTGCATTTGATGGATCGGAACCTCTCCATGTTCTTACCGACCTCAACTGATGCGGGATCTGTTCGAATGGTCTGATCAGTCGGGCCTGATCATATTTCAGACGATTTAGATAGTCATCAAGAGGTAAATAGTGAAGGATCGATTTCATCTCGTGTTTTTGCAATCAGCCTAACTAGGGTTCTAATCAGCCGTTGGGAATACCGCTCAGAAGATATTGGCGTAAAGGATGAGTGTCCACATTTTAATATTAGGCCTGAGGGCTTAATGGAAACAAGGCTCAGGCGAAAATCCCCTTTCTATGTCCAGTACGAAGAATGCCAACAATGAAAACCACAGGCCTCTTAATTTGTTTTGCAGAAGAACGGTCCTCAATTTGTATGGCACTTATTGCATTCGGCTTAAGTGCCATATCACAATTATCAAAAAATTTGTTATCAGTTTTTTTCTGCAAAAATTCTTTCTTGAGATAAGCAATTTAAGTTTCAAGGTGTTGACAGCTTCAGTGTAATGGTGAGACCAGAGAGGATCTTGCAAGTGAGGATCGGTTTTTAAACCACGATAAGCAATTATAGTTATTATAGTTTGATAAGCAATTTAAGTTTCAAGGGGTTGACAACTTCATTTTTCGGTACACACCGTATATGCGAACAAAAAATTGTAAGACCAGAGAGGATCTTGCAAGTAAGAATCGTTTTTTAGACACGGTCATCGTCGACGAAGAGGGGTTGGCAACTACTTATTGTTCGTCTCCGCGAAGGAAAGACAAATTCACGTATGTTTCAATCACGGAGAGGGCCTTGCAAGTAAGAATCCGTCGTTAGAGCATGGTAATTTTCACAAGTGAGGGGTAAGCAACCTTTCCAACTGGTGAATCTTTTATTTGTTTCCGATCCGATACATCAAAGATAATAATGCATCATAATGACTAGTAGAGTCTATGAATGGTGTAGGTCTGAAAAGCTAATGATAGCCTTCTAACTATATATAGCTGCAGATTAACTACGGAAGAGATACGGATAGCTTTATAGCAGCGTACTAGCTAGACAAAGTTCCATCCGTCAATATGTCCACGATTCAACTGGCTGCAAATTCAATATGTTTTAAATCCCTTCTTCCGATGTTCTATATTTTCTTCTCATAAGGGGGATCGATGGCCGTACATTGGGTGATCAAAGAATGGGTCATCACATGTTGGGAAGTTCAATTTAGAAGTTCAAATCATACACTGTAAACTAACTACACTCGAAGTGAGCACTGCCCGTAACCGGTGACAGTATTCATTCATTATTTAAAAAGAAATACAAGGAAAAGAAAAAGAAGAAGACGGGAAAAGAAAACATACAGAACTAACGGTAGAAAAGTTGTCCAATTCGATATTTTCCAATAAGCAACTTTTAATCTTGCTTTTGAGCTCTGGTATGATATTAGCATTTTTCAAGGTATTTGGCAAATAATTCCATATTTTTGGTCCGGTTAATTTGATTCAAAACCCAGATGACGCGAGACGTCTCGTTTCTGTAACTAGTTCCGATGCAGACATCACGTTTGGCGTGAATAAAGCAAACATAATTATAACAATTACCTGCGACGTACTTTGCGGAAGAATAAACAATTACACAAGCGTGAAGGTTTGGAGTATATTTAAAGAAAACAACTACAAACGTAGTAAAAGCAATAAGTGAAGAAAATAACTAAATATTTGACAGTTTTTATTTTTTTTAATAACTTGTTGCAAGGTTTTTGTACTATTTCTGCTTAAACTTGGTGGCACCAAAACGGGGATTCGCACAAGCCTAGGCGAATTCGGCGTCTTTGACGGAAAAAAACTCACACTATAATTTACTGATTATGTTTCAATATTCTTAACTAGTTAAATACTGTAAACTAGGCTCTGCTTATAACAAATTTAACGGCTTTGGCTGTTGTAAGTCTTTTATCATGCCCACTGACGTCTATAGGTAAACGCGGCAAAATTCAGATAACCGGTTTTACACATCAATATTATAATACTCAAACACTTGTCGGAGCATTATAAGCATGGAAAATAGCGAAATGCAGCAAGTGTGAAAATCAATGAGGTGTCGTTAAAGGGCCAGAATGTAACATATGAAATTTGGATCTCCGGGCTTAAGAATTAATAGATTCAACTACGGCAGTAGGTTGCATTGGCATTGTAGGTATGACGAGTCCTTTAAGGATTTGTCATCATTTTCAAGACGAAAAGGTAAGCGCTAAACTCAATGAATGATTCCAACCCACTGAATATTAAATGAGGATAGAACCGTTCCGCTGAAGATTAAATAGGTTTCTGTTGTCATTAATGTTGGTTGGGGTTTGGATTTGTCAGAAAGAAAATGTGAAGTAGTGTTCGCAATAATCTGTCTTACAGAACTGTAATGGATTTGCCCGTTTCATATCCCACTGAGGTGGTAACATGTTTCTGGGATCCCAAAACGTAAGTGGCGGGATACCTATGACATCGCAAAAGTTGTCCGTCTGTCCGTCTGTGCGCACTATAACTCTCGAAGCGAATGAGATATTTTGATGAAACTTGGTGTGAGTATTCTTTGGGTCAAGAGTAAGGTCAAGTTCGTAGATGGGCTCTGTAGCCCTACATTTAGGGGTGGGGGAGGGGGTTTCAATTAAGGGACAAATGAAATATTTTTAAACATATACTGTGATAGTCTATTAGAGGGTAAGAAGTCATGCTGAACACGATGGTGAAGACCATTTTGTCATCGGCCAAGTAGTTCGCCGGGAATCCGGTCGAAACCGAAAAGTTTGTTAAAAGTTAAAGTTTTATTTCAAGTTGATTATATGTTCGATTAAAGGGTAAGAAGACATGCTGAAAACGATGGTGAAAACCATTTTCTTGCCGGACAATTAGTTCGCCCGGAATCCGGCCAAAACCGGAAAGTTTGTAAAAAGTAAAAGTTTTATTTGTAGTTGATTAGATGTTCGATTTAGGGGTAAGAAGACATGCTGAACACTTGTGTGAAAACAATTTTCTACCCGGGCAAGTACTTCGCCAGGAATCGGGCCAAAACCGGAAAAAGTTAAAGTTATATTTGTAGTTGATTAGATATCGATTTAGGGGTAAGAAGAGATGCTGAATCCGTGTATGAAAATCATTTTTTACCCGGACATATAGTTCGCTTTGTTATAAGTTAAATTTTTTATTTGAAGTTGATTAGGTGTTCAATATTGGGGATACGCTGAGTTCGTTTTTGAACTTTCTTTTTTCGCCGGACAAGTAGTTCCGCAATTCGGCTGAAACCGGGAAATTGTCAGAAGTGGCAGGAAGTTTTCGTCAAAACAGATATGACTTATAGGGATAAACACACATGCTGAATCCATATCTGAACTTGGTTTTCTCAGATGAGTAGCTATTTGGCCTTATCTGTTGCTGAATTTTAATATTAATACTGTTCAAGTAGTCTGGCGAAGACAAGACCCAATCGTCTGGATCAAATATTGACTTTTTGGGATCCCATCGACGAGCCCATCGAGACCTTTGGTCTTGTTGCCAAATGAGAGTACCCTTTCAGCACATCCGTGGAAGCATGCAACTCCTCAGCTTTCGTATCAATGAAGTCATTGCCATAATTGAACCTTCCTCAGAGAATTGCATCAATGAATGGAATTTTGTTTACCAGGTAATCTTGTTTGTTCATAACAAACATTGTAAAAAAAAAAAAATGTCTGGCTCACGATAATGGTTTTAAAGTGCCCCTAAGGCTTAGTGACAATTAAATACCTGGTTATTTTTCAGAAAAAAATGCCAGACTAAGAAAACCCTGTGAGTACTTGGAAACAGTAAAACCAATTGTCTAATACTTGGGTAAATAACAGATAGAAAGTTTGTTCTTGTGAGGCTTTTGATAAGTTAGGACACGTGATTTTTCTTTGCACCAGACTCCATAAAAAGAGATTATGCAAGGCAAACCCACTAATCTGACTATGTGGTGCTGAGCTAAGCTAGTGTTTTGTCCTTTTCAGTATCACTTAAAGCTTAACTGAAAATGGCTGAGATATTTTCATATAGTGGAATTTCCCTGTCGGATTTGTGGTATCTCTATGCGCTCGTAACGGTTTACGAGAAATAAGTGTTCATGCAGTTAGCTACCTTCCACAAGCTGATCATATATATATATATATACTGGTACTAGATATATATATATATATATATTGGTCATCGAAACGCCGCGTCTATATTGAGAATCAAATTTTCTGCATCATAGTAGAATTTTGCGTTGTGAGGACAAAAGATACATTTTCCTGATCCCTAGGGCCCACGATCATTTATTTGTACCTCAAAGATTTTGCTTAAAAATGAATTTCTAGCCGCCTTAAAGCGCGCATCATAACTGCAAAGTGTAAAAAATACTATTGACCAAATGATGGATTTTCATGATCCCGAAGGGCCCATGGTCATTTATGCCTCAAGGGTTTTGATCACGAATAAGTTCCTGAAAGTTCTCATCTTTACCGCAAAAAATACTTTCGAGCAAAACCATACACTTTCATAATCCCCAACGGCGTATGAGCATTCATGCCTCAAGAGTTTTGCTTAAAACGGATTATAATAAACACATGAGTTGACGGAGTACCCCAGTCACCTTATCTGACCCAACCCTGAAACTGCCATAGGAGCTTCTAGCTCTTGTTGTATGACACGTGGCAACCGGTGCCAGGCACTTGGTGTCCATCAAAATCAAGAGTGGGCAACCCCTCGGGTTTTGTTAGGTTTTAAATAAAAATTATTATGAGTGGATTAATGGTAGGATGAAGAAAGTTATGAAATTGTTTTAAAGACTTGTAGGCTAAAGTAAATATTGTTGAGAAAATAATTTTATGAAATTTAGTATATAATATTTTTTTTGTATATATTATTAGTGTAAACGACATGAAGAAGAAAGGTTATGGTAAGTTAAGATCATCGAGGGAGGAGGATCAAGCATCAATCTAGTGTCAAATCTAGTTTGAAGATCATAAGAAATGTCTACGACGGAAAAAAAAGGCAGCATTTGCCAAGCAATTTTAATTATTTGGCAACTCAAAAGAAAAGTGAACAATTTCGAGGTAGCCAACCGAGATGTATTTGCAGGGTTTCCTTTTCATCTCAATTTATTCAAAATAAATGAGAATGAGATTTTTTTTTCCTGTTTTCTTCTAAATGGATGGTGCGAAAACAGTATTCAAGAATTGTATTCGTATTTGAGGTATCTGAAATTATAGTTCCGTATTTGTATTCTTCTCGTATTTCTTACTCTTCTCACCCTACCATGTCATTACTTCTGAATTTTGTAATCCTTAATCCTAGTTACATTCCAAGAAATCATCCCACTAGTAATTCTACGAAACCGCGAATATCGTGATTTTGTGCCTGCTGGTCAGACAAAAAAGTACAAAAACACACAGATCAGAGGGAAAAGCCTATAAAATTGATTATTTTTGTATGTTTCAGGAGGGGTGGTCAAACCCTACCCCCCCCTCCTGGATGCGGCCTTGCTGACGCCTGTAAATGATAACAAGGAATTCCCAATGGCACTCCTACTCTAACCACCATTTAAGCTACTTTAGCTTTCGTCGAAACCAAATACGGAGACGCCCACGAAAACTCAGGTAGACTCATAAAAACTCTCAGGAGCCCAAATCAAGGGCCATTCTTTGCACAAAATGTAGGAAGCTGACACAACATTCCTTCCGAAATTACTACTAGCTATGATGATGTAGCCGTTTGTAGCTTCATCAAAACCCTGCTGATACGAAAATGGGAAGCGGGTAGCATAGCAAGTTTTCAAAAATTCTGGTAGTATCGGGTAACTGAGCCTGACCCTCTAATTTTCGCGGTGTCGTTTTCCATCTACTTAAACAAATGGGATCCCCGAATTTGCATAGGCGTTTCCAACCCATTTTTCATCTGAACTCGGGCAAGGACGATGCCTCAAAGACGCCACAGCGGAAAAGTGCAGAAATTGAGGGTTACTCACTCCCCAACACTAGGTAAACAACCTTACGCTGCAACAGCCAAAACCAGTGTTGCAGATCATTCATCTGTCATTAGGCCATTCATCTTTCGACGCTTCTGAATAATTAAGCTGCTTTTGACGAAGCAATCGGCCTAAGAGAGGCAATCGCTGTCGGCATCGGGCACTTGAGAGTCGCAACCCCTCGACAAAGATGGAGATTCGATCCTTCTGATGGGGTAATCCCTCACCCTCGTCTTTCTGTTAATATTCTTCTGATGATCCTTGCAATTTTTGTGAGATTTAAGCATTTCTTCTGAGTTTGGGCCAAACAAGTTTCTGAATATTTTGGGTGTTTTTTTAAATGACCGTGACTTATTTTTTGGACAACGATCTGCCAGTACTGGTTTGTTCGGAGCCGTCTTGCAGTTGCAACGCTGGGCGATGGTCAAAGTAGATCCTCTTAACTCGTCCGGCGGGCCAAGACCAAGATTGTCTTGAATTTGGATGTATCTTCGGCCCGGCCCGATTACAAACAACCGCTTTCCACTTTAGTACGCCTTACTGAGACGTGGGGGGGGGGAAGAGGGACGCTACGTCCACCTGATATTATGAATCATATATTATATAATCAGTCTCGAAGCCCTGTTAGCAGGACGGAGTTTAGAGCACTAACATTTCTTCTTAACAATCCACCACATTCTCAAGAAGAAAATGCGTGTTTGCTAGGGCGAAAGTAAGAGGAACGAATCCAGTTCAAACGGTTGAAATTGGTTTATGCAATTTGTGGATAATGTTGTCTGGAATTTGAATTAAGCATAATAAGGGTACAGCAACATCTCGCAATTATCATTTCAGCGCTTTGGACAAGTAGGCAATCGAGTACGTACACTGTCAGACGTTTCATAACAGATAACACAAGGATGCGCAGTTTCAAGATAAAACTTAAGATGTTAGCTGTTATGTTTTTCAAAGTTACGCATGAAGCCATTATGAATGCAAGAAGCGCGGAAATATCGCCGAAAAAATGTCTGCTCGTCTTTTTTGTTTATCATAATGATACCGGAAACGTCAGCATCAGGCCCGTATCCAGGAATTTATTTCGGGGGGGGGGGGGGGGGTTGCCTGCGGGTCGGACAAAAAGTACAAAAAAGACATAGATCAGAGGGAAAATCATACACAAATGATAATTTTTGTATATTTACGGGGCGCGGGTGGTCAACCCCCCCCCCTGGATACGGACTTGGTCAGCATATGCTTTTTCGGCTCTTCCTGGCAATGCTCAATGTGCATAAAATTTGCAAAATCATAACAGATAACATCATAAGGGCTATCTGTTGAAACTGCGCATCCTTGTGTTATCTATTGTGGCACTCCTGACAGTGTAGTTATTTTTTTGCTATGTGCAGACAAAGTTCGATGTGATTTCGCTTGCGAAGATATGTAAAAATATTCGAGCGAAGGAGAAATACGCTCCGACTGCCTAAATCCGACTGCGTGTCCTCGTACCTTTAGTTTCCAACTGTAGCTGAATCCTTAATTAGCGCTCTGCTTTCTTCCAATTTTTGCCAGCCATCAACGAGAAAATCCACTAGCGAAAAGCGCCAGTTCCATTCTTTAATCGAAGACCTTGACAATGACGAAGCAACGGAAAGTCATTATTTTTAAAAGCAACAAATGTCAAAATCAGACCAGTTGCTTCCCTACCTTATTACTCCAAATGAGAAGTGGGACAAAAATAAAACCCATTGTCCTCACCGGGAGATGATAAGAAGAACAGGGTTACATCTCGAACAGATTCTCCCCGACGGAAAGCGACAGGCGACTTTTGGTCGGTGCATAGCGACAAGTGAAACTCTAAACTGAAAACATCTGACGGCTATTAATCACTGTATTCATTGCTACCATATGATATCGCGTCGACTCCAATGAATGGAGCCGAGAAATTAGTAGTTATCCTCAACGAAAAGACGGCAATTCTGGAAGAGGTTCCCAGGGTGTATGGGAGAAAGGGTCGCTGTACGTCGTAAATAATGGAGTTTGAGCAACAGATTTGTTCATTCAGAGCCTTTCGGGTTCAGAGACTTTGCGTCAGAGTGCGCGAATAGAAAAATGGCTGGCGCGACGTTAAGAAACAATTTGTTACTTCCTGACGGCATGGTAACAAACCAAAAAAACTTGGGAGCTTATATGACACTAGTGAGACCTCCCTTCTGGCAGAAATATTTTGAGAGCGAGTGGCCTGTGACAAGCGAACTAAAAAGCGTCACACCAAAAAGGCGTTCCAACAACTGGGTGGTTTTATCCCTTGAACTATCTGAGCTGGAAGCGAGGCTACAAGATATTGACAAAACTACACAAATATTTTCAGTAAAAAAAAGTGAACCTAGACTTGTTTTTAAATCTCAGATTTAGAAACAAAACAAAATATAGAGGCTAGTAGGTGTTGAAAAGTATACACTATAGTCTGAAATCTAGAACTTCAATATATAACTAGTTTCCAAGTGGTGGGGATTTTCCTTTATCTATTTTTTTTCAGTATTTAATTCGTGGGTTTTAGTTCTACTACACCACTGTTTCGATGTGTATTTATATTATTTGTATTAAACAGTGGAAAACGGATACGTCAGCTGAATTTTATTAGAGCTATATTTCGACCCTTCTTGGCAAGGCTGCTCTTCAGGCTCCAGCCGCTTAGGCTGGAACAATGAACTTGTTAAAAACCAACTATGCCAAATATGATCCGCAGTCAGCTTGGGCTGAGGGAATATTTATTTAAGGTAGTTTGTTTCCAATCTATTAGTCTGTAACATTTTCTCGAAATAATTTTTCTTTATATATTTTTTTTAGTATCTAATTTGTTTCTATTATAGCCTGGTAAATTGGATGAAGCTGGAAAGCTTATGAATGGGTGTACAAAACGGTATACCTGGAGTACATGACATCAATATCAAATACAAACTGAAGAGACTGATTTAAGATATATAAAAAGAGCCGAGACGGAAAAGCCAGCTAGGATATACCTCCGCGATATTTCGGCCGTTCTTGGCAACGTTCCATTTCCAGCTACAGACTGAAGACGGCCGAAATATCGCTCTCGAATATCATAGATGGCCTTTCTGTCTTGAGTGATTTTTTTATATAATTCCCACCCAGCTTGGACTGAAGGGGTATTTATTAAAAATAGATATCCCGAAATGAAAGTAAGGATTATTTCGAGAAAATTTTGCAGACTAAACAATAGATTGGAAACAAACAACCTTAAATAAACATTCCTTCAGCCCAAGCGGACTGCGAATCATATTTGGCATATTTGGTTTTTAACAAGTTCATTTTTCCAGCCTAAGCGGCTGGAGCCTGAAGAGCACCCTTGCCAAGAAGAGTCGAAATATAGCTCTAATAAAATTCAGCCGACGTATCCGTTTCCCACTGTTTAATACAAATAATATAAATACAGATCGAAACAGTGGTGTAGTAGAACTCGAGGTAGAACTAACACCCACAAACACCAACACACGAGCGATGTACACTGAGGAATATGAATTAAGAGCAAAGCTGCGCAAAACGACTGATTAATTATTCCCAACATCGTATGTGGGCTAGATACACAATTTTCCAGATAAGGGACTTCTTGTTTCATACCGTTCGGGACTAGGCTACACCCAAATAGCTACCGAGCCCCTTTCCCACGTCCTAATAAGTACTTCTTGATATCCTGTATACAAGTTAACTGCGCCTCCCTGTTAAGAAATTAATGTCGGGCTCCCGGACTTAAACTGCATTTTTGCTATCGCTCGACACCTTTTCTACATTTTTGCAACGCAAGACCGGTCTCCATACAGCAATAAAAGCCGGCATTCCACGCTAGTTCCAATAGTAAAACTTGTACTGTTTCCAGACGGCGGCCTTCGTCTGAGCGAGCGAGTCTACAGAAATTGCTTAGTAACAGCCGGAGTCTATAGTAGGTGACTCGGCGAAGTTTTAAGCACTGAAAACCGCAAGACGAGAAAATACGCACATTCCACGCTTGCGCAGGTGAGCGCAAAATGATTACTTTGGCTGGACAGTGTAAGTAACGACTAATGGCTGACGGGTTCTCACACCGACAAAGTCAAGGGTTGCTAATTCCAGAAGAAGATGTAGACACCACATTGTCAGAAACTTAATAACCACTATGAAAGGTGCCATTCTTGAGATACCTAAGTGTATAGGTAACGATCGGGGTGAAGAGACACCGGAACGAGGGGTTATTTTTGGTAGCCCAGACGCGTGTCAGATATTGTAAAAATTTGTATTACTTTTCCGTAAGAAATAACAAACAGAACTAGTTAGCGTTACATATCGTGACGGCTTGTCCCCGGTATGCACCCATCTCCTGTATACCAAAAGCCAGAATTGGTCAAAGCACAAAACACATTTTTTACTGTCTTCTGATTATTTTATACTTCTTTGTCCTTTTTTCTGCACTTGTGCCCTTGGGCAGTGCGTCATAAATCCTCCATTAATTTCTTAATTCATTCAACATGCAATAGCATTTATGGAACTGAATAGAGGAATCATCGCCATGTCCCAGGTTTGGTTACCAAAAGTACCTTCGCACACCCTGGAAAGTATCCCAAAAGTATCTAAGTATTCAAAACTATCTTTAAGTATCCTGAAATATACGTATCTGAAACTATCTTTAGGTATCCCGAAGTATCTCCAACTTTTCCGAAATATCTCGAATTTCTGTTTTTGTTCTGCTCTCTCCCAGGTACCGAATTATGCCGCGAGTTCAAGAACGTCTTACTTTAGAATAATTCGAGATACATTGAGCGTGTTCCACCCTTCTACAAATAGTAACTATTAGTTACTTATTTCCGTTCCAACCTCACCAAAAGTTACTACGCTGACCGTTCCAACCTTCTCGAAATAGAAACTAATAGTAAATATTTGCTTACCACGCTCGGGAGCGTAGTAACTAAGGACCTCTGTAACGTGATTGGACGGATTCGCCCGTGGCATTATATTCCGCTGGAAAAGAGAAAAGTCGTTCCAGCCTTGACGGCAAAAAGCCAGAATTCGTGACGTCATGCGTAGTAACTACGGTAAGTAGGGTGGAACACGCTCATTGAGACACATATTTCTACTCGGGATTTGCAAAGATACTTTCAGATACGTAGATATACTTTCGGCATACTATGTATCTCGAAGTATCATAAAGTATCTTTAAAGTTTAACCGAAAAGGGCTAGGATTCGACAGTCTAGTTACCCATCACTTGTTCGCTTAAATAATCTTGAAAACCCGATGAAAAAGCGTTAGTTTGTTTTTCTGATATTTCCAAATAATCGATTATCCCATTGTGCTTGCCGCTCTTCCCGTTTTTGTGATATCTCTATGGTGCCTGGAACATTTGGCAACAATACCAGCAGCAAACGAGTAAATAAATTGTGTATCAAATAAACAAAGAAGTGTCTGCAGTCTGCAGTGCCGAAAACTAGTGCTAGCTAGTGATAGTGATAGTGCAGTGATTTTCGCGGGCAAATTGTGGACGGATTCACCATGGGAAAGCGTCCACATTCCCAACGTCCCTACTGAAGACTACTGTGGACAGAATGAAAATCCCCAATAGGTGTTGTAATAATTCAATGTATTTGAATCTAAGATGTAAAAATAAGTTGCCTGTTCAGTTAAACCTGGTCTATGGTGACCAATCCTGGACCATTCCCAACGACAGCGGAATCCCTGGTACACCCTTAACATGAGCTGCTAACACCTCGATGGCATCGTTTATTGATGCATAGGAATAGAAGCAATACAATCATACACTAAGTCACAAAGACTGGATGACAGAGACTAATACCAAGAAATAGACAGAGAAATCTCGGAATCGATGTTCGGACAAAATTTCAAAAGCACCGTGAATTGGCCGAATTAGGCTCGGTTGGCCCTCTGCGGACAGCTCCTGTGGTTCATGCAATATTTCTTCGGTGACGGGACCCCAGTTCGGCAAACAGTGGGTAGTCGACGGACTTATACCCAACGATTTACCAACAGTCATAGCCTAGGAGCTGTATATTTTTTCTCTTTAACCAGAAAAATTATCTGCTCAAGCTTACGAAAGGCTGTCTGCATATCGCGGTATAATCCGATTTTTTTTTCTGTCGTTTTACTTTTTCTCACTGACTTACTTTCTTTCCCTCTCCGTCATTCTATTCTCTTCACGTTTTTGTGTGTGCAGTGGGTAAGAATTAACTGTTATTACTATATTATTTTAAACCGCATTTACCTATTTGATTCAATAAGCCGGCATCAGCTGCAGGCCCTAATGCTTGCCCGAAAAGTGAAACAGCACACCTACTAACAATTAAATAATCTACTTCCGACTGGATAACCCTGCTATTTCACTGAGCATCAAACCCGTTTGGGATTCCAGAGTTAAGAAGAAACCTGGGGTATAGGCAGGTTTCGATCCAGGTTGTCCGATGTCCTATCTCTGATCAACTTCCACGTCCGATCCTGGTTCTAGTGACAGAAAAGCTATTCAGTATCAACCGACCCTAACTGTTTCCGTAAACACGTGCTCCCCCCCCCTCCCTTCATCTGTCACCTTTTCCAATTACAAGTACGCGGTGGAAAATAAAAACTGTGGTAAAAGTTTAAGAGGGCCATTATGGGTTCAGTATACTTTTGTTCGTATTCCCAATCGTGTGAACCCTTCCTGTGAATGCAAAAACCCGAGGAAAGAGCTGGAAGAACTGCTGCCAAAAACGAGTGCGAGTTACCGACGTGTTATAACAATTTGCATATTTAGACCGATGTTTGCATTTGTCTTTTCTTTCTCGTGAACCCAATGACTGTATGTCGTCGTTCACGGGATTGAAAGTAATATTAAAAGCAAAGGTTCCATGCCTCAGCGGCGGTACGGCTAGCCGCACCTAGGTCTCATGACAGCTGTTTTACAACATATCATATCCGGATTAAAGATAAAGACGTACGGCTTTTTGACGGAAGGGTGAGCATTTTTACGAGCACTTACTACTCATGTGAAGGATATTGCGGTCAAAATATACTTTTAGGAAATCCGAAACACCAACAATTAGGGTAACACCAACTTGTCAAAATTAATTTCTTTCCCAGTCGTCAAAGGCATCCCGTGACTAAATCGTCTACGGTTGCCTGAAACTTTGAAAAACACTCAGCTCTTTAATTACTCAAGTGAATGGTGAGTTTATTAAGGATGTCATAGTTTCAAAGACTGCCCGAGAATTGGTGAAACAATTGCTCAAATTGCTGTTTTCGTTTTTGAACTGGAGTATCTCCCGCCTGTAGACTGACTATCTCTCCCTTCCGATGCAGAATCTCCGGGTACCTATGGAAGAACGGAAGAAACGGTGTCACAGCTGCGCTGACTCGGAATTTGAGTCATTGAGTTTGAGACGTTAAGGACACGTTTACTCCTTCTTCCTGAGAATCACTGGCGTGTTTTGGACTTAAGTCATATAATAGAATATTGAATTTTGGGGTGCCTTAAGGTTTGAGCACACACTGTCCAATTTCCGCAGTCGGAGATAATCACAGGCCTCTTCACCACTGTCTGTAAACTCAAAACTAGGCTAAAGACGGGAAGAAGAACAAGAATGAAGAACGAAAAACGCATCCTTAGCCCTTGAGCTGGCTACGTAGATCGAAACTTGGACAAAAACCCCGGAACATCGAGATAAATGGCGAAAGTTTAAAATACTTGTTTATTTCATATGTCATTCCTTGAATCTAGAAATTAGAACTGTGTAACGAAGAGAATTTCTAAAAGTTTGCTTCGGTGTAGTAGGTATACCTTTTCACTACGTAGAGTCCTGCGTGCCGTGCGATAAGGCCGCGGTTTATTAGAGGCAGATCTGAGGCGGTCATTCCTGACTTTGTCATGCATGGAATATGACTTTGCCGCCTCAAACGAAAAGCAAATTTATCTCATGGAAGGCTCGACTCTACGCAGTAAAAGTCATGACTACTACTATACCAAAGCACAATTTTAGAAACATTTCTTCATTAAATACTATTTAGTGCTAGACAAGGGATTATATATGCAACCTGTCAGGGGTCAATACGTACTTTAAAGCACTCAAGTTCGATTAGCCCAAAGTATGCTATAACAATACCATCGACCCTGCGTGCAACCCTGGTTTAATCAACGGTAGACTATTAGTTCAAGAATTTATAGCCATGAGAGTCGGTACCAATTCTCGGTAGAGACTGACTGACAGGCAAATTAAATACCAGCTCAAAAGGTACCAGTCACTACTCGCTAACGAGCAAGACGCTGTTTCGGCTATCAGCTTTTCCAACACGACGACCTCACGAATCACGAGCTATCTAGAACGGTCAATCTAAGGACCCACGCAAAAGCAGCATTCCTAAGCCGACAGCAGACAAAACGATAGCAGGAGCAAAACGTGGTACCAGAGGAGCTGTAGAGATTCCGGATTGGATAACAGGATTCAATCTCCAACGGCAAGGCCGTATCCCAGAAAGGGTCAATCTTAGGGCCCACGCAATGGTCCTTTTTTAACATTTTATTCCTCTTTCAGCTTTAAGCTATTTGGTAAATAAGCTTGATTGATTGATTGAAAAAAGGAGCATTCCTAAAAGGGTGAATACAAAACAAAACGATATCACGAAAGTTGTCAACTATTAGGAGCAAAGCAGGGAGCTCGAGAAGTTGCAGAAATTCCGGAGTGGATACCCTGATGCAATCTACAATGAGTCAAGAAGGTGCCGGAAGACAGGGTCGTATCCAGGAGTTTATGGTCCGCGTGTTGGACTTAAGCCACAGATAACACAAGAACACATATCAGAGTCGGTGGTTCAACCCCCATGGATACGGTCTTGCAGGAGGGGTTTTAGACAATTTTGACTGGATGCTCAGGTACAGAAGCCAAGCAGGGTCCAGAGGAACAACAGAAAATCTTGGCTGAATGTCCGGATCCAATCTCCAGGGAGTATGGCAGGGAGCCAGATGGTTTAAGAGAGACTCCAGAATCGATACCTGGATTCAATCTCCAAGGAGCCAAGCAGAAAGCAGGGACAGGAGGAGTTGCAGAAATCCGGGCTGGATGCCTGGATTCAATCTCAAGGAGCCAAGGCTCGACGAGTTTCAGAAGCTCCGGATCGGATTCTCAGATTCAGTCTCCAAGCAGACAAGCAACGAGCGGGAGGAGTTTAAAATTCCAGTCTGATGCCCGGATACAATTTTCCAAGGAGCTAAGCGTTGTGTGGAGTAGTAAGAAAAGTTCCAGACTGAATGACCGGATTCAGTTTGCAAGAAGTTAAGCAGCCGGAGATATTTGGGACCGGACAGGGGCCGGACAGTTATAAATATCCAGGGACTGGACGTTAAGCATAAATTCCGGTTTGAATGCCCGGATTCAATCTCCAAGCAGCCGATCGTGGCTTGAATTAGTTACGGAAATTTCGGATTGAATTTCCGCCAGGCAAAAGAAAATCTCCAAAGAGCCAACAAGGAATGAGAGTGGACACACACACGTTTTAAATAGGCCTACTTCGTCAATATTCGCATCCATAAAATCTGCATTTTTTGTATAAACTTCAGTGGCTAAATGGATAACCACATTGGCCATATACAAAAATGTAAGCTACAGCTGCAGAAGTAAAAGGGAAAGCAAACTTTTGCATGCAAGAAGGTTCGCGTTCTGCAGGTGTCGATCAGAGCAAAATAACGCGAACTTAACCCAGTCAAACCGCAGCGACTTTGGCTCCACTAGAGGACACGAACACCCCTACTGAAACTCAACCAGTAGTTAACTAGCGCTGGCTCTGATCTGATCCTCGGTGTCATCCGCCACTGCACACATGAACAGGGCGGCGCTGCGAAGGAAGCCCATTTTTGATGCATGGGAAGGATAGGTCTTCGCATTACTCTCTAAAGTTATTTTGCTCTGGTGTCGATCGACTGTATTCTACTGATTCACTTCGTGGAGTGCGATGCATGGTTTGGGGTAAATAATCCGGCGCTTCCCATGCTTTCCACTAAGTGTCTGTAGATACCCCTTCACCCCATGTACACAGGGCTACAAGCTTAAAGTTTAACCGAAAAGGTCTAGGATACGACAATCTAGTTACCCATCACTTGTTCACTTAAATAATCTTGAAAACCCGATGAAAAAGCGTTAGTTTGTTTTTCTGATATTTCCGAATAAGCGATTATACCATTGTGCTTGCCGCTCTTCCCGTTTTTGTGATAGCTCTATGGTGCCTGGAACATTTGGCAACAACACCAGCAGCAAACAAATAAATAAACCGGTGTCGACTAAATTGTGACGGAATTCCATACAAGCGTGATCGTGTACCAAATAAACAAAAAAGTGTCTGCAGTGCCAAAAACAAACTAGATATGGCGGAACGTCGTTTCTGCTAGTGAGGTGTCTTGTGTATTGATAGTGGCTGCCCGATTTTCATCATCAGCAACTGTTGCATCAGATGGAACACCTTTAGCAATGTCTTGGCACCTTTATTACAGGGTTGGTGGGAGATACAGTGTTTAATTAAATTACTGGTCTCTCTCAACCTTGTGGTTACGGACCAACATACGACAAACCTTTGCCACCTGTTACTTATCTGAGGTAAATCCTTCCTTATTCCTTTGAATCACTAAGAATGGCCGATTCAGTCAGTATTGAGGGGGACTGTATGGCTGCCAAATGGCCTAACATTGTCGGAACCGTTCTATCCTAATAATAAGATTTTTTTCAAAAATATGGAAAGTAGAATTGCATGACATTTCAGAATCACTAGAATTTGCTTGTATTGTTGTACAATGCAGGGAAAGGAGGGGTACGTGACCTCATTTTACACCAACTCAATTTTTCAGCGAAAATGTTTAAATGAAATGTGCATGCTGTCTGACGGTCAAGAGGTAAAATATGACTTCTTTTAATTAAAAAAAAAACTTCTGGCTGGGCTCGAACCCTTATTAATGTGTTCAAAATACTCAAATTTTGTGCCTTTTCTTTGTTTTCAAGCTGCTTTGTAAAGGTATTTTCGGGTCATCGACTTTGGTAACTGAAGGGATCTTTTCTGAAAAGAAAATATGTTTAACTAGAAATACTGAAGCAATATTTATCTGTCAATTTTGTAAACCATTCAATTAGCTTCGATCTAGTGTGTTTGTCATATTTGTTGGTTACGTTTTTAGCCAGATAGATTATTCTGAAGGCAAGACTTCTCTGGAAATTGAAATCTTTTCTGAGGTTGTCAACCCCTCCTTTAATGCAGAGTATGCGATTCAACGCCTTTCACACTTTTTTCCCCTAACTTTGCCGTATTCCACTCTTTCTTGCTTATGAAAATGTTTTTCGCAAATTCTAAACTCTTCCTTCTTTCATTTGCTGGTTTAAATGAACTAGCAGCAAGGTAAAATAATTTTTACGAAGTTGTCGGCTAGTTTGAGTGTCTGACCTACCAGTCAAGGAAAAAATCTGATTTGTTAAATATTGACAACAAAATTTGTTGATTTCCAGACTGTTATATGTTTGTTTGTGAATGCTTGGAGCTTTGAAAAAAAAACAGAGCCGAAAATATTCAGTGGGACTGCATAACCTTGTCAAAACCATTCAGACCCAATACTATAAATTTTCTGTTCTATTTCCCACCATTCAGTAATCCCTAGGATTTGCCTGTACAATGCAGATAGAACAGTAGCAGCATGCTTATTTGGACACCTCTCTAAATTTTCCATATCTTGGCCCTGTTTACAAAACAGTTGACAATATAGTGAGATATCAAATTTCGTATCAGTAAATAGGAGTCTCTTGCAGCAATTTTCCTGTCACAAAATGAAAAGTTGTTTTTACCTACATTCTTTGAATTTAAATTTTTCCTTCTTTAATTTGCTGGTTCAAATCGACCAACTGTGAGGTAAACAAAACAAAAAATGGAATGAGTTGTCTGTCGGTTTGAGTGCTTGAAGTATCTGTGAAGGAAAAAAAATCTGATAAAGTATGTACACGCTCGTTACCTATTGACAAAAATATGTTGAGTTTCAGACTGTTGTGTTGTTTTGTGAAAGCTTGGAACCTTGAAAGAAGAAACAGAGCAAGGGGGAACAGAGCCTAAACTGTTCAAGTCTTGGATGAAACCTAGCAATTAAAACATATACTAGCATTTTGGCACCTTTGTTACGTTGGGTGCAGTATTGATATTTGATTTGAACCGCTGGTGCCTCTTAACCCTGTGGTTAAGGACCAATATTTAACGCACCTTACCTGAACAATGTTTTAGCACCTTTAGCACCCACCATTCTAAGCACATTCCAGGTTTCACCTTCAGCTCAGTTTGCCTTCCATCCACTGTGTCCAAACCCTGACAACCATCAAGATGCTAAAAAATTGTATCAGTCTACAAACTATGTTTGTCCAGACAAGTAGCCCATTTATTAGGCCAAACTACTGAAATGCAGCTGCTCAGAATAAAGACCAGTCTATTTTTTTTTACTATTTTACGCCAAAAACACAATGAAGCACTTAGAATAAAACCGTATATCTCTTTAGCTTCATGAGTTTCAAAACATTGTAAAGCCCATTATGCTTCACTAAATTTCATCCAATCAGGTGCAGTTTTGACTGATGATGACCAACACAGCTGTTCGAATGTAACTGGCACAAGGCAAGCCTGCAAGGCTGAAATCGCCAGGTCCATATATTATCCTGAAAGTAATCATAAAATTAGAATGCAAGTTTATGTTTGAATATAAAGCTTCATGCTACTGTTTCTCTATGGCTTCCCCGTCTTCTTCTTCAAACACACAGCTATCTGAGCACTGAGCAGTCCTCGCATAGTTAATTAACCCCCCAAAATACCCCGTTTATTGGTATATAGATTATATTATTGTCAAAATACTGAACACTGTCAGTAGTTTCATAACAGATAACACAGGGATGCTCAGGTTCAATGGACAACACTCAACAGACAACACCTTGGATGTAATCTGTTGTGTTTGAAACTCGTTATGGGTGAATATGTTATCGTTATGGGTGTAATATGTCTCGTATATGTTATGCATAATAAGCATTGCCAGGAAGAGCAAGAAAGGGAGTAAAAGTGAAAGAAGTATTACATAACTTTAGTAAGGACGAAGCAAACCTGGTCCAAAAAAAAACTGGAACCAAAATACAACGAATATTTGCTTTCAAAGTAGATACTAGTTTTGGGCAAGAAAGGTAATATGAAGAAATGTATGATTTTCGTGAGGATGAAGGGGAGTTAGTTTCGACTTACACCTTGACAGGGGTGTAACTAACATCCTGGGAGGGGGGAGGGGCTATGCTAATTAACAAGCTTCAAAGATTCAATCCTAGCTAACAAATTCTTGCCATTAGCTACCGGCATGATAATTACCATCTGCAAATACGTAGGTGAATAAGGGCTTTTTGAACATCCAAGCCCTTGTAAGTAGCTTCTGAGGTGTGAACACTCAACTCGCAATTCGCCTTACACCAGTTCAGCGCTCCAAGTGGACTAGTTTCTGCCAATCCCCCATTGTCTCAGAATCAGTACTCGTATAGACACACTAAGCAGTCGGATTCATAAGGTATTGGGTAACTTTCAGTTTCTGCTACTGAGACATAAGCAAAACGTTCATTAGGGACTCAGATTGCAGGTTTTCTACTCATGAGCCTGTGGATCTATTTTACTCTGTCAATTGCGGTGGTGAGGTAGAGGGGGATTTACAGAAACTAGTCCGCCTAGAAGCGGTGAACCGGAATATGGCGAATTTCCGAATACTGAAGTTTCATTTGTAACAGGCGTTGCATTTTTAACCACTGACAGAAACAATTAAAGCTCATTTTGCATTCTTCTCATATATTCCCTTATTATGTCTTAAAGGACACCTCGCACTACAGAGTGTTTCTGCTATTTTGGGATATTTGACTACTTTACAACTTAGCTTTCCTTACAGAAAATTACACAAGGCTGTAGCTTTTCTTGGCCTCTCCTTACAGCCCCTCACCCTGGATGGCAAACTCGGCAAAATTTGCATAACCAGTTTTCGCACCAATGAGCCAACAGTATTGGCCTGTTTGACTATCCTCTCATTTTATTTGTCCCCCTGCTAACACCCCCAGAATACCTAAAAAAAAAAAAAAGAATCCTAATACATGTGTCACAAATGCAAATGCAAGATCTACAACTGAAAAGCTAGAAACCTACCTAATGTGATACTCTTCATCATCAAGTTGGTTGAAACCAGCTGTTACCAACAAAGCTTCTATAGATGCGGCGCAGAAAAGTGATTGCCTTTAGTCACCTGTGTCCTCTGATTGCTGGGGGGTAGTAACTATGGGTTGATCTTGGAAGGGTGTTCTGAACTTCTCAAGGCTCGACTGCACTTCAACCTAAAATAGAAACAGTTTTCAAAGGATGGAATTTCTAGCCAATTACACTGTAAAAAGTCTCTCCTACATCGGTCTTTAGAGGTTGCACATCACCAAGTCGGTGATTTTTATTTCGAATTCGGAGAGTTAAAATCCGAATACAGGATTAAAACGCTAAAATGCGAAATTGCTGCAGATTAAGTTATCCTAGTCTGCAGTATTTTGCATTCTAGCGTTTTAATCCTGTATCGGATTCTAACTCTCCGAATTCGGATTTTAACCCTCCGAATTCGGATTTTAACTCTCCGAACTCGGATTTTAACTCTCTGATGATGTGTGATGTGCAACCACCAAAGTCCGATGTAGGAGAGATATTTACAGTGTAGTTATCTTGTCACAGTTCCTCCAAACATTTATATGTGGCCTCACCAAGAAGTATGACTAGATAGTTTCTTTGAAGAGCCAGACCATGTTTTTATATGCTACCCAAAAGTCTCAAGCAGTAAGACTGGTTTGGTCTCAAACAGGGAGCGGCGAATCAGCATGGTACCAGATATACATAACAAAGTCATCCCTGTTGTTTGTATGGTTGAAAGTCTTGATTACCTCCTAGTAAACCAACCATTGCTAATTTTTTTCTCATAAAAACCTGACATATGTAATGTATATTTTGATGACCTAGCCTACTACAAAGCGATTATTATTGGGTTTTTCTTATCAAGAAAATATTCAACAGTTACCAATGAGTTGCGATTCTGCACGTTGACATTTTGCTTCTGCATGATCTATGTTGGTATACTGTCTGTGCAGATGGTGTCATTATGGGCTTACTGGTTAGGTTTGTTTTTAAGCCTGTTCATTTACTGATTTCATTTGTGAAAATAAAGCAAACAAGAATATAGAATATGCACTGTGTAGGACAGAATCCACAGTAGGTATCTGCAAAGGCAAACAGTGCAAGGATTGCTGTGATGATCGATTATTTGCTTTGTGTGCTAGCTTTTTGCAAGGGACCTAAGGCTGAGTATGTTCCAGGCTGTCTGGCATTCCATTCCCTTTTTGGCTCTTTTCACATGGTACAGGCAGGTCGATGCCAGTCCATTTTCTTCAGAAATACAGAATTGGACTGACATTCTCGTCAAAGTACATTGAGGCTTGCTTGTTTCATATTTGAAGGCAAAGCAACAGACTTCTCTGTTGCAGTGTGTAAGATTATAGCTGGTAACAACAACAACAAGCATGCAAACAAGATTGTAAACAAGGTGTAGGCTATTCCCAGAAATCACAGGATCTGCAAAGGCAAAAAGTCCAAGGATTGCTTCTGAGATTGACTATTTTCTTGGTAGGCTAGCTATTTGCATGGACCTAAGGCTGAGTATGTTCCAGGCTGTATGGCTTTCTATTCTCCATGGCTTTTTTTCACAAAGCCAGTCATTTTTCTTAAAAAATTTAGAATCGGAACGTCATTCTTGCGTAGTATATTGAAAAATGATATGAACTTGGTCTTTTTAGGTTGTGAGAACCCAAAGGACTAATTTGAATTAATAGGTGTGTGGTACTACATATGTGGTGTATTTGCTTGGCTTTATTTCTATTTATTCATTTTTTTACCTTATTTTTTTGAAAAGCACAAGGGTAAAAAAGGCTTTCTTCTTTGCAACTCTTTGAGGAACCCTGAGTGCGCAATTTACTTGGATTAAAAGTGACTTATTTGCAGATGACTTGACTTCGCTACGCTAAAGTCTAGTTTATTTTTAGCCAGTTTAGGTCCATCACTAGTTTGTCCTGTTTCTTCAGTATTATTTGAAGATGCTTTAGGGAAAATTGGTATAAGAGTATTCTACAAACCTGTAAAGATTCTGTCGATCCGTCGTTCCAAGAGGACCATGTGACTTCATAAAAATTCCTCCATTGACTCCACTCCGTTGAAGAACACTGGAAGATTTCCTTGACGCGGCAAGTCTTCTGGTTGTTACCCTTGTCAGTAGGCAGTCTTCTGAGCTGTTTTTATAATCAAGGATTGAGCAACGACTGATATTTGCCATATCTGACCTCGACCAAAATATGAGCTTGAAAAATCACGTTTGGTCGACATTTTAAATTTTCGCGGGCGAATTGTGGACAGATTCACCATGGGAAAGCGTCCACATTCCCAACGTCCCTACTGAAGACTACTGTGGACAGAATGAAAATCCCTAATGGGTGTTGTAATAATTCAATGTGTTTGAATCTAAGATGTAAAAATAAGTTGCCTGTTCAGTTAAACTTTAACATTGATAGTGTATTTAGACAGTCGTTGGCTACAGAGACGTTCGTTCATAGCAGATGAACTGTATCGCTGCTAAGGATGAATGAGCAACAAATATCTAGCTTTCTAGCTAGTGGCATCAGACCGACTGTTGAGACGTATCAGACCTTCTGTTTGAGATTCTGTTTTCGTTTATATGCTGCACCACACCGAAAACAGTGCGAATTGTGTTATTATTATTTTACCGTATAAGGAGCAAGTGCAGGTTGCGCATATACAGAAACACTGTAATCACCTAACAACCTGGAGAGACTCAATCTTCCTGCCGTGTGTTATTTTCAGCAATAAAAAATACCTCGAGACAAAATATGAAACTTGTATGTTTAGGACCAAGAAAGGGTCAGAATCTCGAACAGAAATATGATAAATACCACTGAATCTTCAGAAGAACAAATTTGTGTATTTTCAAAGGCAATGAATACGACCCCCCCCCCTCAAAGCGCTTGGGGTGAACTAGGGTAATTCTGTATGTGGGGTAATCCTAGACGTGGCAAATATCTCAGTAACCACTCGTTCAAAACCTTTAAAACAAATTCCAGATATAGTGCAATCTATGACCTCGTCTATGACCTTCTTTGACTCACAAACCGCACTCTCACCGCCCTCGTTTGAGGAAATCCACCCAGTCATTTAGTGACCTGGCAGGAAGACATCGCCTGACAACGAACTTGTAGAAAACGCCACTTCTGTTTCCCACAAATTCCTTTTTCCAACTTGAGCGGCTTTGAGCCTGAAGAGGACCCTTGCCAAGGAAGGGCCAAAATATAGCTCAAATAAAATTCAGCTGACGTATCCGTTTTGCACTATCAAATATGATTCGCCAGCTTGGCCTAAAGGAATATTTATACCAAATTGGTTATTTGCAGAACCAGCGTTTACGCATTATTAATTCCAAGAAAATCGAGATTTCCAAGTGGTCCAAACCGGATGTAAATATAGCTAATAGGAATTCTCATTTCTGCTTATCTTTCTGATTTGCTTTTATTTATTTGTTTTTACGACAAATATTCTACCTCTACGCTGTAATCTAAATACCAGCTAATTTAAAAAAAAGGAAACAAAAAGAAACCGTTTCTCTGTTTGATGGATTTGGTAAACCTTCACGAGCGGAATACGAACCTTCCAATCTCAATTTTTCGAAGTAAATCCAAAGAAGTCCTTCGCGCCCTTACTTCTAACTCTTCTCTTCTTAAACAAGACTATAGGTTTCGATGGGATCCCAAAAATATAATATTTGATCCAGAGAATAGGGTATTGACTTGGCCAGGACCAGTCTTTGCCAGGCTAATCATCAGAGAAAACCAAGTTCAGATATATATCTAAAAGCCAAATCTCTTTCGACGATACTTCCTACTTTACTTCTGCCAAATTTCCGGCTTCGGCCGAATTCCGAGCGAAATAATCGTCCGGCAAAAAAAAAAAAAAATCAGAAATGAATTCGATCCTTATCTCTCAAGAACATCTAATCAACTTCAAACAAAACTTTAACTTATGCAAACAATTTCGGTTACAATCGGATCCAGGACGAATTATATGTCGGGGTAAAAAATGATTGGCATGTACAGACTCAGCGTATCTTCTTATCCCTAAGTCTGTCATCTAATCAACTTCAAATAAATGTTTGCTTTTAACAAATTTTCCGATTTGGGCCGGATTCCAGGCGAACTAGTAGACCGGGTAGAAAACAATTTTCACATAAATGTTCAGCATTTCTTCTTACCCCTAAATCGAACATATAATCAACTTCAAATGAAACTTTTACTTTTAACCAACTTTCGGGGTTTTCCCGGATTCCGGAGGAGCTACTTGTCCGGCGAGAAAATGCTGTTCACATGTCTTCAGCATGTCCTCTTACCCCTAAATCGAACATATATTTAACTTCAAATGGAACTTTTACTTTTAACCAACTTTCCGGTGTTTGCCGGATTCCGGACGAACTACTTGTCCGGCGAGGAAATGGTTTTCCTCATCGTGTTCAGCATGGCTGTTCCGAATCAGGACGCGGGATTCCATCAACGATATAGAAAATTTTGGCTCCAATTTTTCTAGAAGTCAAGATTTCAAGTCGTCCTTTTAGAATGCTACTTTCCTACCAAAATCATGCACAGTCCCGTTGACTCGTATGGGCTTCATTTTCACTTCCTCTTTTTCCTTCCCCTTTCCATCTGATCGAAGGAAGGGGAGCGGAGGGTTCTTTCTTGACATAACCTGGCAACCCCATGTCATATAGTAACTATGGTCAAGCGGCCGGCTCCGATTCATTCTATTCTTTTATTGATTGACAGTTATACCCTATTTTGACGGGCTCCGTTTCAGGACTTCCGTAGGGAATCCATACGGTACCGCCTCGCAATTTATTCGAATTTATGGGTGTGTGGGTGCTAGCGCGGACCTTGCTCTCCATCTGTTGTTATTTGATAGTTATTTTTTTGGCAACACAATTTTTTATCCCAAACTACATTAAAATCACTGCAACAGGAAACATAAAAGTGGGGTCACAAAATAGCCAGTTTGATTATATTGCAAGGTAAAACAACAAACAGACTATCTAGCGGTAGCGAGTATTTGTTTCTTATATCAATTGGGGAATACTTAAAGCATACCTCGCACCATATCTTTGTTTGCCATCTTTCCACAATTTTTGGCATTCTGAGACGAAAAGTTTTAAAACGTATCAGGATTTATTATTTCAAATATTAAATTTTTGTTGTACTCGACGTTATAGGAATTCCCGTATAACTGCGAATTTTTTGCATCCGACCCTTGTGCAAAGTTAGGACCTTCACGTTTCTGCCCTTGTCCATTTCTCCAAATTCCATCTAGGAAGAATACTTTTAGACCCGGTTAAACCCTTTTGTTTTCTTTATGTTTATTTTTTTACCTTGTGCATTTACTCCGTTACTGAAAGCTCAATGTAATTTTTCCTTTTCTTTCTCTGTACTGCTCTATTTCCCTCTTCCTGTCTAGTGCGTAAATAAAATTTCGTCATCATTGTTTCTGCTCAAGTTTTTCGAAACGTTTGACCACTCTGAAACTAAGCTATGCTTACAGAAAATTACACAAAGTTTCAGCTGTTTTTTGCCTCTTTTCATGACCCTTTCCTTGATGACAATCTTGGCCAAATCTGCATACCCGGTGTCTGGACTGGATGAATAAGCTCCTCGGAAACAATGATTGGGCGCATGACACGTCACACAAAGAGAACAAACAGGGCGAGCGTGATAATCAGTGTATTGCTTTTAGGTTTGTGTCCCTTAGTTGGCCAAAAGTGCTTACAAAATCATTCCAGTTTATTGACAAGAAGATGAACACAAAATATTGATTCGCGAATACAACATATTTACAAACGACCTCGGGGCCAACGATCGGCATGTGGCCAGATCGCTTGCCGATCCGCAAATGAAACAAACCGGAATGAATTACATTGACTAGCCAGGAAATACCACAGAAGTAAAATGAAACTACTATAATAAGTACTATGTGTCCTTTACGCTCAATATTCTTGGAGACAACCCATGACATTGTGATCTCCGCTCACTTGTCTGTTTGGCTCTGTGACGACCCAGGGTCACCAAGTACGGTAACACCATTGGACGTCACTGGGGGTAGTGTTGGGCGATATTCGATATCGATAACGATATATCGATATATCGGACCAAATATCGATATCGAAAAGTAAATATCGATATCGAAAATGATATTTTTTCACTCATAATTATTGTAAATAATCCAACATAACCTACATTTACATATCTGAAATTGGAGCAATATATCTTCCGTAATTCAGTTCTTATTTATCCGGAGTTTGAGATAATGCAAGACGCTATTTAACGACAATTTCGTTAGTAAATTTGGGCGAAACGAGACATATCCTATAGCGAAACATGCTTAAGAAATATCGATATATCGAAAGTGAAAATATCGATAAATCGATATATCGAAACATCCAAATATCGCCCAACACTAACTGGGGGGGTCTCTAGCCTAACTGGCGTACTAGTCGCTGTCCCGTTGGAGACTCCAAAATAACATAGGCTGAACCTATATACCTTACAAAGTAAGGGGTAAAGAAAGAATCGTTATTATAGGCTCTAATCAATCACAAACATACAATACTCCTCGTACTTTATAGTCACTTAGTAATATCTCTTTCAAAAGACCGAAACTACAGTCTCGTTAACATAAACAATCTATTATTTATAGTAACTATTATCTGGTTGACATTTCTAACATAATTTACTTTCCTTATTTTTATGCATAATTTAATTCGTGTTTAAAGTTAACCGTTTAATAATCATCCTTTATTTTTCACAGTTACCACTATCTTGCGAATACAGTCACGGCTTGTGATACTTATCAATAAATCCCTGAAAGGGTCAATCAAACATAAATAAACGTGACTTAGGGGTTGATGGGAGCCTATCCGTTGTCAAGTTTTCACTGAAAAAGCCGATTTCGGAAATTACCAGTCGGCAAGTTCGCGCATGGCAAGTTAGTTAACGGCAAGCCGCCATGGATAAGACTATCCTACAAAAAGCAAGTATTCTATACAGCTTTAGAAATTAAGGCGGCTGATGATCTCATTAACTTTAAGAGACAGTGTTTTTAGACGGGTTTAATTTGACCATCGAATACCTGCCGCTGAAGTATGTGAGCACAGTGAGAGACGGGGGAAATCTATCCATACGGGGGATTTAAATTCGTCTTCCTGGCAACAACCTCCGGAAGCATTACATTCTACAGATACAGTAAGAAGTCTTAAGTGGGTCCTCAAATAGCAATCGTAAGGTCGTCGTAACCGTACTCGTCCAGACCCAGCGTGCTCTCATTGGCTGAAATAGCAAAGATGGCCGCTTATGATGGCTTACGACAGCTTACGATTGCCAGTGAAGCTTTACTCAGCTCGGGGAATGGAATACGAAAGAACCTCACGATGAGGAAGGAGCGTAACCATATTACTGACCCTGCACAGATACGAGAAGGTGGAGAAAGAAGATAAGCGAAAGCTCAGCCGCCCTGGCGGAAAGGTCATACCAGACGAGATCCTTCAGTCAGCGATGACCGTAACGTCGACAAGCTCGTAGCCATGAAAGAAAAAGTCCACTGTTTCAAAAGGCATATTCTCGCCGTTTCCCGAGGACTCCTCGGGGAACGGCGAAGGGAACGGCGAGAATAGAGGGAGTCATTCCACGCGGATTCCGCGTACAGAAAACAGCGAGAACACGGGTAATGCTTCCAAAACAGATTTTGTTCGAACAAAAAAATATGCAGTTGACGAAATTAGTCTTGATCCACTTTAATTTTGTTTCTTCTGACTGTTTTTAATTAATTTTATATTGCACCAACACCAGCAAAAATTGATTCCCCTCCGAATCGGAAAGGGAGTCCTTTTTAATGATCGTGATGATAATCGGAGCATTCCCCGTCCGTGGGGACTCGCGAGAATAAGGGGAGTGAGTCCCTGGGACAAACAAAAACGCGGGGACTCCTCAGGTGGAGTCCTCGGGGAACGGCGCGAATAAGCCTAAAGCCTTGGCATGAGCTCCAACGACGAGTATACGACTACGAAAGATGGAGTTCCCTTCCTATTGGCTTCTTCTACTAGTCAATCTGGTATTGTGTATGTAAATACACTTTTTACTGTACATGTGTGCTTAAATTGTCAACTGAAATCTTGTCCTTTAGTGGACTTACCTGGGGCACCTTGCCCAGTGATAAGCTTGTCTAACACGAGCTTGCCGAAACAAAATTTAAGTGACGGACGCGTCGGATGAAAACTTGTCGAATGATGTGTACCCATATCCGATACGGAGTATAACGAAAATACTAATCCGGATGCGGGGAGTTTTCACTTCTGATTGACCGGCTTCATCGAACTCCAGTTCGGCTGGCGCTCGGTGAAACCGGAAATCTGATTACGAGAATAATTACTGAAAAGAACAAGAGAAGTGCTATATCCGGTTAAGTTGCAGTTTTCACTTCGAACTGAGATTTCGGCCGGAATCCGGTGACGACTGGAAATCTATGAAAGAGTAAAAATCCGACCGAAGATATGGAAGTGAGAGGATCCGATGGTCGAAATCATGGCCCGGAAGTGGAAACTGGAAATTTGCTTTTAAACTAATTTGCAAACGTAACACCTGTATGGCTGTGAGGTACCTTCTACGCAATTCTACTTGTACAACACAACAGAATAATTGGTTTCTTCCTCGTCTGATTTCGTGGGAAGGACAACTTGACCCCGCAGCACCTACCAACCTCCATTACCTTACCCCAACTACTGATTTGGCTAACAGGAGGGACTAATCTAGGCAGGATTTGAAAAACACCTCTCACGATGAATCTACCACTACAAATTAATGACTGTTTGATACCGTAATTACTGTGATCTTCGTTAAGTAATATCTCCTAATCTTGGAAGCACATGAGCCAATTGTGTCGCTTGCCTTTTAAGGAGATTTTCCATATGAGATCCTTTTTGCCGGACGTCACGAGATAACCGACTGGACCTGACAATATTGGCATGACCAGCGAGGGGCTGCCTACTGTCGATTTGAGTTTACAGCAAGTTCCCGGTGCCGCGGTCCCCGGCATATGTTGCCACATGTCAAACCTTATAATAAGCATGTTTAGAAGTGTCTGAAACATGAATCCCCTAATTTATGGCCGGCACCGCTAATTTCAGTCGGTGCCGGGAAACGGTGTAGACTATAGCAGGTGCCGGGAAGTTAGTATCCTCTCGATGATCAGATTAACACGTCGACATGCGGACACCATTAGAAGTTAGTTAGTTGCTTTATACATTAAAAAAGAACGACAAGATATGTTCCTCTGACACCACCATAAAACTACCGCATGACAATGGGTGGGGCTTGACTCTTGTTCATGAATCGTGTATCCACATGGAAACAAACCGAACAATCTCGAAAACGAAAGGAACATGCAAACAGTTAAGAAGAAAGGTCGTAGAACTGAAAAGGAAAAATAAGTGGAAAAGAAAAGCGAAAGATCTTCTATCAAATGCGAAAAGCTCTTTTATGTCTATCTTATTTCGGAGCAAAGTTTGCATCCGAGTGCGAAAATTGGGTCCGGACACCAAGTTTCATCAAAATATCTCATCCCCTTCGAGAGTTATCGTGCTGACAGACGGACAGACGGACGGACAGCTTTTGCGATGTCATAGGTATCCCTTCACTTACGTTTTGGGATCCCAAAAAGGATGTAGCAGCTATTCGAATAGCATGCTTCCGCTACTGTAAATTCTTCCTCTACTTGCCAATTTGGTATAAAAATCGAAAAATGATAACTAAATTTTCAGTAACTAATATAACTGTTAAACTTGACGAGCTGCATAGGAATCTGTCGGTCGCCGCGTTTTCTCCGCATCACGGTCTTGTCCGTTTGTTTGAAGTGTAATCTGTTCGGTGTGTAAATTTGTATCCTAATTTAAGTTGTGTTTCTTTCTTTTCTTTATTTACTCCACTATTTCTATTTTATAGAAGTGGGCGAATAAAAATATTCATTCATTCATTCATTACCACGCTTTCACGTTTGTTCTGTTTACGTAATATATCACAGGCCCGGTCGTTGTTTCTGCGGATCTTTTTTGTCAGGAGACCAATTACGCAAATTTGCCAAGATTGTCGTCAAGGCAAGGGACATGGAAAGACGCTATAAACAGCGGAAGCCGTGTGTAGTTTTCTGTAATCATAGCTTTGTTGTAAAGTGGTGAACTATCTCAGCACGGGAGCATGTCACGAGACAAATTTTCACGAGACAATCGGCTTTTGACAAGTGTCACTAGGCAAATCGGACGAGGCAATCAGAGCATTAGACAAATCTTCGAGCGGCAATTATTTATTAGGCAACCCTTCCATGAGACAACCCGGATTAAGAAAAGTAGGATTAAGACCATCCGCTTAGAGTGAGCTACCGTAGATATAGTAGAGGGGTGCATGTTAGGATAGTAGTCAGTTCTGATTTTGGAAACAGAATGTCAACCCAAATCCAGTTCGAAATGTTGAAAACTGCAAGAGGAGGGACTGCAGTCCATACTAGTGGCTACAGGTTCGTTCTGCTTTCAACATCTTCAGAAAGCAGCTACTACCGATGCTCTTACAAAGGCTGTCCAGTACGAGGGAAAGAATGTAATGGCAAGTTTACTCTAACTTCCACGGCTGACCACAACCACATAATAATGTAACCCCGCAGCGATTGTCAACTACAAAGCTCTAGAGTTAGCCAAGAGAAAAATTGACAGCTCGGCCAGTATTCCTCCCAAGAAAGCCTAAAACGAAGCCCTTCAAGAAGTAGGCCTATTCGCAAATGCCAGCCAAGCTGCTGCAGCGCTTTCCATGATTTGTGCATCGATGAGTTCGTCACCGAATCCTTTATAGAATCTTTATGCCAGATTTGTCTCACGGAAATTTATCTTGAGCAAGGTTTGCCTCGTGATAATTTGTCTCCTGGTATTTTGTCTTTTGAAAAATTGCCAAATTACTGACTTGTCTCGCGAAAACTTGTCTAGAAACCTTTGTCTCCTGATCGACTTGTCTCGTGAAAACTCGTCTCGTGATAGGTAGCCATCAGCACATCTGACCAGAAACACTATGTTGTGCGAAGTGCCCTTAACTGTGAGGCAGTAGAAAAGAAAGTCAGAACGCTGGCCCTTTAGCATCTGGCCAAAATACGGTAACTCACATTTACCGTTCAATATTTAAAGTTTACCGAAACGGGTTTAGATAAGACAATCTAGTTAACCATCACTTGTCCAGTCAAATAGACTTGAAGGCCCGATGAAAATGCGTTACTTCGTTGCTCCGCTTTTCAGGAATAATCGATTTTCGTATAGTAGAATTTCTCTGACGGATTTGTGGTAACTCTATCCGCTTGTACCTGTATTGTATGCTTGACACAAACACGATTTACGACAAATTTGTGTCCACCTGGCGCACTGTCAGCCACAGAAAATTGGCGTGTACTGAGATTCAAACTATCCGCGTCAAGTAGAATGTAGATATGCTTTCAGCTCAAGCTGACAGCGAGCGTGTTCCATCCTACTTACCGTAGTTACTACGCATGACGTCATGAATTCTGGCTTTTTGTTTCCAGCAGTTTTCACGTTCCAGAGATGCGTAGTTACTACGCTTACCACGCTCCCGAGCATGGTAAGCAAATAGTAACTATTAGTTACTATTGTGACAAGGTTGGAACGGTCAGCGTAGTAACTTTTCGTGAGGATGGAACGGAAATAGTAACTAATAGTAACTATTGTTACAAGGGTGGAACACGCTCAGCGAATCGTATCAATGTAAAACGGATACGTCAGCCACATTTTATTACAGCTATATTCAAGGCCGTATCCAGGGGGGGGGGGGGTAGGTATTGGAGCTCTAATAAGATTTAGCTGATGTATCCGTTTTACATTGTCAAATATAGTAGATTTTGCGTTGTGGAGACGGACGTCGATATCTTGAACGTCACACCTAGAGCAGATAATGAAAAATTTAAAAATCCATACGAACAATCCAAAAAATTCAGTGTATTCAATTGAATGATAAAAAAAAGTTGGCTTTTCAGATAAAGTTTTTTCTAGACCAGTGTTTAATTTTTTGTAGTTTCTATTTGTTAATTTTCCAAATCTGTACTGTACGGGCATAAATTATCTTTCATGATAATATTAATTCTCGCATGGTTATAAGAAAGTCTCTTGCTCGGAGTTCACGAATGTTCATAACACTTAACGTTGTTGACTACTTCTCCAGACATCAACAAATTCTTCACGGCTTCTGAAGTTTCTTAGAAGTTCCTTGACAAAGCTACCACCACCGAGCAGGGAAATTGGACCCACTGGGTTGAACATCATTTAAAGGATTTGGAGTGTCACCGAACAACGGGGTATTATATTTAATGATTTCAGGTTATATTAATGGATGTTTCACTATTGAAAGGAAAGCTTTTGATTAAACTCTCTCAGCTGCTACCTGATGATCCAAGTTAAATGGGTATGTCAAATTGTGGGATGAGCTTCACACGCGGCATTCAGCGTACAGATATAAGTTTTGATTTATTTTCAATTTCTATTCATTTAAGACATCTTCACTATTATCATAGCGCTGTTCAGTCATTTAACAAGGACAATATAATTCAAAATATGTGAGGTTTGTTTTGTTTTTTCTTTCATTCACGGCTTGTCATTATAAAATAGGACACGAACGCTCTGAGAGACCGTTTAGATGAGTTTATGCACATATTCATATTACAGTTATGTCCTGTCTATTGATCTTTTAGGACAAGACAGGTTACTCCAGCGGATGCGGGAAAATTGGTCTTTTAGGACTCCAGTGCAACTTAGAAGCGGGGCAGCATGACGAACGACGGGGGGAAATTCGCGCAGGTGTGCTTGCATAGCCGGATGTCGGCCTAGAAAATCAAACAGGATTTGCCTAAATAGTGCGATATGGCCTTCTGCAACTTGAGAAGTAGCACTAGGGTGGCCTTGACTGGCAGGGAATAAAAGGAAATACAAGCACGCACCCTTACGTGCGTAAGGGTGTAGTACGTGAAAAAAGCGCATATTCTAATTATTTTACGTAGAACTTTTTAGCTAAAAAAAAAATTCGCGGAGCAAATCAGCTTGTCTTTTAAGTCAATTTACCTACTCGCACTTTCAACTGCAAATTTTAATTACAATGTCCGTCCCACCCCTGATCTGAAAAGAGCAGTTGCAAACAAAACTCGGTGCAGATTCTATGGTCGTTATTTCCGTAGGGGTCATGAACCATGTCCCCAGAAACTTAAGGGTGTGTTCAGAGATACCAGTATAAATGGTTTCGAGCATAATTGACATGTAGATGCCGAAGAAGACAGGTCTTTACTTACAGAAATTTCCGAGACAATTTCTGACATGTCTATTTTTACTGGAATTGTTTTAGCTGGTAGCAGTGTTCCGGGGCCAGTTATCCATATCTTAGCTATTAACATTACACTGGATTACGATGAATTTGTAAACTCTTTGAACCACTACCAAGACTGAATAAAAATCCTAGTGTGCGAACAATTCGTCCTAAGGACAATTATGATGATGATCACTTAAGACGAGGAAAATAGTGCAGTACAGACAAAGAAAATGAAAAATACACTGAGCTTCCAATAATGTCGTAAATGCACAAGATAAAAAAAATAAACATTAACAAAAAAGAAAAGGGACTATCGGGTCTAAAAAATCTTCTTCAATTTGTGCCCAGCAGTAAGAAACTCTCAGAAATTTAAGGAAAGACTTTGGCAATACATGCGAGCTATGACAACTTCACTATTTTATTATAATCTATCAGTCAGCTCACATGAAGGAAATCTGGAAGAAGCGCGATCGACAGTAAGTGGCAATATTTTCAAACATGCGATCTGACTGGCACGCGACAAAGAAATAGTCCGGAGTTGTTTTGTTTATTTTTTACTGAACACAAAGCACTTCTGAAATCTTTCGAATAGACCAGAAATGCGAGTCTTTACGAACAAGACCAAAGGTTTCGATGGGATCCCAAAAATTCAATATCTGATCCAGACAACTGGGTCTTGTCTTAGCCAGATCCAGTCATCGCCAGACTCCTTGAACATTTTTACAATTAAAATTCAGAAACACATTAAGGCCAAATAGCTAATCACCTGAGAAAACCAAGTTCAGATATGGATTAAGCATGTGTGTTTACCCCTATAAGTCATACCTGTTTTGACGAAAACTTCCTGCCACTTCTGCCAATTTCCCGGTTTCGGCCGAACTCCAGAACTACTTGTCCGGCGAAAAAAGAAAGCTCAAAGACGAAATCAGGGTATCTTCTTTCCCCAGTAATGAACATCTAATCAACTTCAAATAGAAATATAGCTTATAACAAATTTTCCGATTCCAGCCGGATTCCGGTCGAACTATATGTCTGGGTAAAATATGATTGTCATACAGGGACTCAGCATCTCTTCTTACCCCTAAATCGCTTATCTAATCAACTAGAAATAAAACTTTGACTTCCAACAGATTTCCGGTTTTGGCCGGATTCCGGACGAACTACATGTCCGGGTAGAAAATTGTTTTCACATAAGTGTTCAGCATGTCTTCTTGCCCTAAATCGAACATCTAATCAACTCCAAATAAAACTTTTAATTTTGACAAACTTTCCGGTTTGGGCCGGATTCCGGTCGAAATACTTGTCCGTCGAGAAAATAGTTTTCACCATCGTCTTCAGCATGTCTTCCTACCTCTAAATCGAACATCTAATCAACTTCAAATAAAACTTTTACTTTCAAAAAACTTTACGGTTTGGGCCGGATTCCGGACGAAATACTTGTCCGTCGAGAAAATAGTTTTCACCATCGTCTTCAGCATGTCTTCGTACCCCTAAATCGAACATCTAATCAATTTCAAATCAAACTTTTACTTTCAACAAACTTTCCGGTTTGGGCCGGATTCCGGGCGAAATACTTGTCCGTCGAGAAAATAGTTTTCACCATCGTCTTCAGCATGTTTTCCTACCCTTAAATCGAACATCTAATCAACTTCAAATAAAACTTTTACTTTCAACAAACTTTCCGGTTTGGGCCGGATTCCGGGCGAAATACTTGTCCGTCGAGAAAATAATTTTCACCATCGTCTTCAGCATGTCTTCCTACCCTTAAATCGAACATCTAATCAACTTCAAATAAAACTTTTACTTTCAACAAACTTTCCGGTTTGGGCCGGATTCCGGGCGAAATACTTGTCTGTCGAGAAAATAGTTTTCACCGTCGTCTTCAGCATGTCTTCCTACCCCTAAATCGAACATCTAATCAACTTCAAATAAAACTTTTACTTTCAACAAACTTTCCGGTTTTGGCCGGATTCCGGGCGAACTACTTGTCCGATAACAAAATAGTTTTCACCATCGTGTTCAGCATGTCTTCTTAACCCATAATCGACTATCACATTAGCTGTTTCAAAATATTTTGTTTGTCCCTTAATTTGAATCCCCTCCCCCACCCCTAAATGTAGAGCTACAAAGCCCATCTACGAACTTGACTGGTCCGACGACCCAACGAACCTTCACACCAAGTTTCATCAAAATATCTCATTCCCTTCGACAGTTATCGTGCTTACAGACGGACGGACAGACGGACGGACGGACAGACGGACAACTTTTGCGATGTCATAGGTATCCCTCCACTTACGTTTTGGGATCCCAAAAATAGGGTTAGAACGAGAGGCGTATTCTCGCCGTTCCACGAAGACTGACTCCCCCCGCATTCTCCCCTCAGGCGGGGAATGCTTGGATTATCATCCCCATCACAAAAAAGGAGTTCCTTTCAGATTTGATCGGGAGTTAGTTTGGTTTTTGAAAACATGTGCCACGGACGATTAAAGAGAATTTCTGATACAAATATTGAAATATTGTTGTAGGATAAGCCTGATTCTGTTTATTTTTTAAAAATAATACAATCGTAAAACTAAAATAGAATCAACATAAACAACAGTGAAATAAAGTAGGCCATAACCTCTACAGACTAATAGTGTCACTTGAGTGGCAAGGACGTAATCCAGCGAACTTTCGAACACAATCCATATAAAGGTATTCCCCGTGTGCTCGTGCTTTCCATTAAAGGGAGTATCAGGAAGTGACTCCTCTATACTCAAGGTCAAGGGGGTCATTTGGAAGGCAGGGTGGGGCAGCTGCCCCCCCCCCCCCCCCCCGACTTGTAATGGGGTCCGTTCCAGAGCTACCCATGGAAAACTACTGTAAAACTTAGTTGACAAGGAGTAAGACGGAATGTTCATATTATTTGTATACATTCGGCGTTAAGCTTTTTTAAATTGTATTTTTAATTTTCTAAATCAGTCTTCGTGATCATAATTTTCATTCGTGCGTTCTTAGTATTTTCGGTCTCATCTATATAAGATTAAAGTTAAAGAATGCGAAGGGGGCCCACGGCGACGTTGCCCCCCCCCCCTTAAGATTTCCACGAAATGGCACCTCTGCTCGTCATTCCCCTGGATTAACGAGGGAGTTACCTTGGAAATATGAGAGTACGTCTATGGTTGGCTAAAGCAGGCCATACTTCTGTATATTCTAGAAAACATACTCAAAAATATTTTTGCATTACACTTTTGCAGAAAGGGTCATATAGGCAGAAAAAACAGTGGTTCAGGATAATGTCCGTTACCCCCCCCCCCCCCCCAACAAAAAAAAATGTCTTGGCTGGGGGTATGTTGACGGAAGGTACGTTTCCTTAGAATGCGCTTGCATTTCTTTAAAGCACAACTCTTACTAGAAATGATCTTTTCCCAATAGTATGGATCAGAAAAAACGTTTTCAAATATACCATTACTTTACAGCTGAAATTAGCGATTTTCCTGTTAGCGCTTGTCGATGATCTCCAGCCTTCCTGCTCTCCGACGCGGCGGCTGGGCGCAAAGCATTTAAAAACTGAACGCGCCGTGGTTAAAAAGTGGGAAAACTAAGCAAACATAAGAAGTAGTAAACAGATGCTTCTGAGATCCTTTATGTGTTAAAGAGTTGTCAGCGGACATTGAAGATTCCGGCAAAAGTTTCGTTGTGTGATGGGAAAAACACGGCAAGGCCAAAAAAGCGCTAAAAATTCGTAGGCATAAAAAGGAGACAGTGGAGAAAGCTGGGGATTTTCGAAGCTTATAATTCTGCATGGGATCTAGGTATTTTATAAAAAGCAGAATAAGCAAGAGAGGTCCTTTAAGGATCTGATACATATTGCGGAAAAGTGGGGGAAACGATTACCAGTCGATAAGAATGATTATTTCGAGCTCAACTGTAAATTTTTTCCTGAAAAATCATAGCAGTAGCCAACACTATTCTCAAGTAACAGAAACTGAATGGAACGTTTAGCGGAAAAGGCAGATCCACCTCGCTGACGCAGTAGTTATTCAATGGATTACAGATGAAGATGAAAGGAAGTACTAAACTTTTTGAGCAGATCCGAAGGTAAGAAGATTAGTGATAAGAATTCTGAACGTAAAGCCTGGACAAGACTATAGCACATAGTAACAGAACAGAAAACTGCACATCCGCGCTACCATATAGCGTACCAATAATCATTATCAACGATTCAGTAGGTTTTATGATATTTACCGAAATCGTAGTACACGCCGTTTCTTTGAGGGAAAATGGCGAACTCTGATCAGCATTGACATAAATATTTGCCTCATAGACCAACTAGGGCCCACATGGCGAGACCTAATGAGGAAAAAGCAAAAATTTAATTTTGATGGGCAAGCACCCTTGAAATGAAAAATTTGTTAAGAAGTGAATCGAGAGAAAAAAATCTCCTCAGCCGGGATTTGAGCCTAGGACCTTCCACTTTCTAGGCCACTGCTCTACCACTGAGCTATAGGGGACGCAATCCACTACATTATTCAGATAAGCGGATCCAGGCCCGAATCCAGGAATATATTTCGGGGGGGGGGGGGGCTGGCCTGCGGGTCGCACAAAAAAGTGGAAAAAAGACATAGATCTCAAGGAAAAGCCTATAAAAGTGAGTATATGTGTGTGTTTCGGGGGGGGGGGGGATGTTCCGCTGAGTAGTAGTTTTTTGCTTTCTAATCTCTATAGACAGCGCACATCCATCTACTACTCGACTTATGGCCCGAATGCGACTCGACAATGAATATCTAAGAATGCTTCTCAATCATACCCAGGCCCGTATCCAGGAATTTATTTCGGGGGGGGGCGTCGCTTGCTGGTCGGACAAAAAAGTACAAAAAACACATAGATCAGAGCGAAAAGCCTATAAAAATCGTTATTTTTTATGTTTCAGGGGGGGGGGGGTCAACCCCCCCCCTGGATACGGCCTTGATCATACCCCTTTAATTTCAAGGAGACCTGTCCGCTCCCACGCTACTACATTTCGTATTTCTGCTTGGTGCACTAACATGTGGTCACTTTGCACAATCTTTGCATAACTGTTCTTCAGCATGGATAAGGAGTTCTGATGTTTGAAAATACAAACTAATCCTGTTGCTAGTCGAACCGTGTTTGTTCAGCGCAATGCATCAGAGGCGTGTCCTTAACAAGTGTATACTAATTATCAATTATCACGACATATGATGAAATTACATAAAGAGAAAAATCGGTGTTAACTATTCAACTTAACCATGTACGCGCAGTCAAAGGGTCTTTTACGGGCGTGTATGAAGAGGGGCGTCGTTTGGAGGGGGAGGGGGTAAGGGAGGACAACTAAACAAAAGCTGAACTATTGGGGAGTACAAGAGCAATTACTGGTTGTTGTCAGAAACTGGCTAGGCCAAATTCAAAACATTTCCAACAGAAATAGCATGGATGACAGATCATGCTGTCTCGCTCTACGCCAATTTACGGAGTGAAACGTCATCGCTGGAGTCCGATAAGTTATCTAAATGACGGGAAGTGCGTACGGTTTGTCCCATGGCTGCCACTTCTTGGTAAAGATCGTTCAAACCATCCGCTGCCAAACGGTTGCGGCCAAGGTTTCAAGTGGTGCAAAAATCTTATGCTGTTTAATCTTTCTACCTCTCAGTGTCACAGTCTCAATTTGTTTAGAAAGGAACTAACCGGTAAGAAAAAACAGAAGCGGATAAAATCCACTAAAATATCAATTTCTTCGAAAACATGTGCTCTACTTAATAAGAGCTGTAAATTTGTTTTGCACTTGTCAGAGTAGTTGGCATGTATATCAGCTAAGGTTGGAGTTGTCAAGGATGGATTTCCCACCACGCCCCCCCCCAACTTCCGCACAGTTCGATCCGGATCCATAAATGGCGGGTCTAAGGCTTACGGTGGGTTCCGCTCAAAATGTTGTCCCCATTCCTCCCGTTCGGTGTCCACCAGATTCTGGGAAAAGTCCCCCCATAGTGCTCGGATCCACTCCGGACCAATAAATGGTATATTTAGGGCTTATGACCTTCATGCTCGTCAATTTTCTTAAAGTTACCTTAAGCGCCCGTCAAATCCCCCCTCCACCTCCTCCCCAAAGCGACCCAAGTGGACAGACAACAGTGGACAGAATAAAGTGGAAAGACTAAAGTGGGTAGACTAAAGTGGACAGACTATATATAGTAAATACAGAATACAGTGGAGAGACTAAAGTGAATGAGTGGCAAATGGCGTTGTTTCCTTTTCATCTTCGGTGTCAACAGCAGTTATGAACCCAAATGTTTTACTCCAAATCCGGTACTGCGACAAAAAGGAGGCTAACAATCAAGGCCGTATCCAGGGGGGGGGGAGGGGGTTGACCCCCCCCCCCCCCGAAACATTCAAAAAAGGCATTTTTACAGGCTTTTTCCTCTGATCTATTTGTTTATTGTACTTATTTTTCCGACCAGCAGGCAACCCCCCCCCCCATGAAATAAATTGCTAACAACAGCAATATCGGGGAATGGTGGGTGACTGACAAGTTCAGTTCAATTTCTCTTAATTAATAAACAAGTACATCCTAAATGGTTGACTTGGCATAGAAGGGGCCGAGGCCAAATGACGGACTTGTACATATACAATCGGTACACCAACACACAAGATATAAACTAACCATAATCCATCCAGGTCCCAGGTTGAAACGACCGAAATTGTTGGGATTTACCACGAAAAAACCATAACTTTTTCGTTAATTATTAGTCTACATTATTTTAAGAACACCTCGCACTATTTAATGTTTACGTTCTACTATTTAAAACAATTTGAATACTGTAGCACTAGGCTCTGCTTTTAGCAAATTACACAGGGATTTTGCTGTTTTAAGTCTTTTCCCGGGCCCACTGACTTAGGGCAAAATTTAGATAACAGGGTTTACGCATCAATAGAATGATACGCGAATACTCGTCAGAACTTGTCGGGAGCATAATGCACATGGAAAAAATGAATCATGGCAAGTGCAAAGCTCACTGAAGTGTCGTTAGCGGCTCAGATTTTAACATATGAAATTTAGCTCTCCGGGTTTGGAGGTACGAACTACGACGGGTCCTTTAATAATTATTATTTATTTAAAGGAACGTGTCCTAGAACTATGTAGCCGCTAAGACCCTGTAGTCAAACTTGTGAACACGGACACACGTACTTCCCACGGTTAATTACTAATATCACCCACGCCACAGTGATCGAATTCCCCGCGTCAGACTAGGGGTTTGCGTGACTTGAAAGTGCGTGTGGGGACTGCTTGTGAGCAGCCCGCGCTTCGTGCGTGTGCCTTAAAAAGGACTGTGCGGAATCCCAGCTAAGGGTGGGGCAGAACAAGGAATCCCGGTGACAGATGAGCTGTATGCCCTGTCAACAGGGATTAGGAATCTCAGGTAGTTACGCCCAAGTGGATAAGCGATTTTCAAGTGTAGGCCTGTCGGTCTAACATGGGCATGACACCCTCTTCCGGCGTGATAGGCTATTAAGGAAGGTATTGTTTCAAGAGAATTACACAAAGGGTACTTTACCAAAAATCTTACAAAGATATCAACATAATGTCTATTATTGATGAACTAGTTTGACCAGATTTATTCTTCACTTCATGTTACTGTTATTTGACGAGTATCCCCTATTCGGCGTCCACAATTGGTGTATAGATAAAAGACTATTTTTGGGATTCCAAAACGTAAGTGACGGGATATCTATGATTTCGTAAACTTGTCCGTCCGTCTGTCTGTTTGCACGATAGCTCTCGAAGAGATTCAGAGCTTTTGTTCAAACTTGGTGTGAGGCGTTGGGTTTAAGTACAGGTCAAGTTCATAGAGGCCCAATAGCTGTATATTTAGGGGTGGGGAGGTATTTCAAGTAGAGACGAAACAAAATACTTTTGAAAGTCCAATGAGATAGTCGATCTAGGGGTAGGAGCAGGGTAGGAGACATGCTGAATCCAAATCTGAAACTTATTTTCTCGCCAGACAATTCGTTCGTCCAGATTCCGGTCAAAACCGGAAAGTTTGTACGCAACAAAATATTATTCTGAAGCCGTTTGTACTTCCATCCAGAGGTAAAAGGGCATTTTGAATCTTAGCTGGAACTTGTTTTCTCGCTGACCAGTAGTTCGCCCGAAATCCGGCAAAAACTGAAATTTTTAAAAAAAGTAAAAGTTCTTTCTTAAGTCGATTCAAGTTTTGATATAGGGGTAAGGAGATGTGCTGAACCAGTGCAGAAGTCATTTTTGGGCTGTAAATTTGGCAGAAGTAAGGCAGGAGGTTTTGATGAATTTCGTCAAAGCCTATATGGCGTATGGGGTAAACGAACTTTGTTTTCTCCGATCTTTAGCCAGATTAGCTGATTAGCTCAGAAAATTAGCCAGATTAACAGATTAGGCCTTAATTTGTTTATAAAATAATAGTAAAAATGTTCTATGAATCTGTCACAGACCAGATACCTAAAAGACCCAATTACCTGGATCAAATATTAAATTTTTGGGATCCCATCGAAACCTTTGGTATGGTTTGTATTTCATTACGCAAAAGGGGCACCTTAAAAGGATATTAGTTCCTGAAAACCGTACACTCACTGGTGGGTGACAGGTCCCTTCAGGCTGAATGGGAAGATTTCTGGGAAGAGAGCTTATGTGAGAGAGGACTGGCGGCGGGGTCAACTTCAGGCTGTAGGAAATAGTTTAAGCGCAGATTTTGCTCGCAATGTCGAATCCTACCTACGGCTTGTTGGGGACTCTTACCAAGAAGGGCGCTGAATTTCGGTTGATACATTGAGCGTGTTCCACCCTACTTACCGTAGTTACTACACAACGATTTTTCTATTTTCCAGCAGGATCTCACGCCAGGGGCGAATCCAACCAATCACGTTACAGAGATGCGTAGTTACTACGCTTACTACGCTCCCGAGCATGGTAAGCAAATAGTAACTATTAGTTACTATTCCGACAAGGTTGGAACGGTCAGCGTAAGTAACTTTTCGTGAGGATGGAACAGAAATAGTAACTATTGTTAGAAGGGTGGAACATGCTCATTATTTTGACTCATGTAGCTTCTTTGCGAGCCAAAAACAGAAACATCCTGATTTGGTTGGTCTAGATTAAACTACAGCCAGATATTCGAGGCTCGTTACGTCGGTGTGACGTCATGAAAGACATTGGGAAGTTTCAGTGAATAATTACTGCTGAACATAATAGCCGAGCATCCAGTGCAGGGTTGCCACTTGTCGCATGATAGTGTGAAATGTCACCAAAGGCCGTATCCAGGGGGGGGAGGGGGTTGACCCCCCCCCCCCCGAAACATACAAAATTAAGGATTTGTATAGGCTTTTCCCTCTGATCTATTTGTTTTCTGTACTTTTTTGTCCGACCAGCAGGCACCCCCCCCCCCCCCGAAATAAATTCCTGGATACGGGCCTGATTGTTACTCTATTTTGTTTTTGTCACTACGTAGGACATAAGAATCACTCTATTTCAGAAAATTACACATGAGTCATGTTTGCAGCAGGGATTCCAACCAGAACTGACTATTTCAAGTTTTTTCATGAAAGTAAAAATTAAGATGTGTCATTTTTACAAAGGCGATTCCGAACAAAAGTGAACATTTCATGAAAATAAATTTCACTCCCAATTCACTCTCTGTTATGGGCCAAAAGTCACTCTCTAAATATTTGTGATGTGGCAACCCTGATCCAGTGAGGCGCCGGATGTATTCACATTCACAAACTGTTCTAGGGGCAATCAATTTGGTTTGGGAATGGAAAATATGAAATTCTCAGGTCACGTCACGAGCGCAGATATTTGGCTGTGATAAAGACGATACTACTTGTGATATATGCCGAACTCTCAGGCCTAGCCGGATGGTTGAGTATCGGAGTCGTGTGTGTTCACATAAGTGTTCAGCATGTCTTCTTGCCCTAAATCGAACATCTAATCAACTTCAACTTCAACTTTTAATTTTAACAAACTTTCCGGTTTGGGCCGGATTCCGGGCGAACTACTTGTCTGCCGAGAAAATGGTTTTCACCACCGTGTTCAGCGTGTCTTCCTAACCCTAAATCGAACATCTAATCAACTTAAAATAAAACTTTCCGGTTTGGGCCGGATTCCGGGCCAAAATAAAAATTTAACTTAAAATGAATTGTCAGGCGGTTGACGCTTGACAGAAGCGTTTTCTGTTAGGTGAATTCCGATATCCTTAGGGGTTATAAATTCTTGTTCAGCTAAAACCTAACCATGGAATGGAATCCGTCTATACTTGCCACAGATTTAGCAACAGCAACCCTATGCTATCCAAGCTAACGAGTTGTATTCCTGCCGGACCCCAGTGGTTACTTTATGTAGTTGTTGAGTGTGACACGAGTCCACGACTTTCGCTGAGGACAGCAATGGTCCGACTACGCCTGCTAGAAAATGGATATTGTCTATCCATACTTTCAATACTCCTCATATATTTTTTTCTGTCCCCCCTTTTTTCTTCTTTTTTTTTCGTAAAAAAGACACCCTCCAACCTAAGTAGGACTCCATATCTACCTTCTAGTGCCCACAACCGCCCACCGACTGGTCCGCTGATCAATCAATCAATCAATCAATCAATCAATATTTTATTTCCGCCAAAGATAGCGAGTAAAAAAGAAATTAATAGACACTGACAAATTTCGGCTAAACACTATAACTTAAAAACTGCCAAAAGATAGCCTAAATACACTGCCGAAAATACTTAAAACTTATCTACAATTTAATTACAGTTTAATAACTAACAAATTGAAAATAAAAAAAAAACAAAAAAGAAGAAAAATATCATTTACGAAAAAACCTGCACAGGTTATGTTGGAGACCTGAAAAATTTGATACAACCCGTTGAAGTTTTTTATTCATTATAATAAGCGGATCTTTAAGATTATAGTATTCCATCATTTGCGTGTTAGAAAAATAACGAGAAAATCGACATAAGCCTTCGCGTCCGGCATAGTGATATATGCCGAACTCTCAGCCCTACCCGGATGGTTTAGTATCGGTTATATCGACCCCCAAACTCCCTCCATTCCCTTCCTTTCCAATCCTCAACCTCAAACCATATTTGGCTTTGATAAAGACGATCCTACTTGGTGACTTCTTGGTTTTATATCATCTGAAGAAAAACAGCCCCGGCATGTCGAAAGATGGAACAACTTTACAGTTGAGAACAAAGAGAAGTCCCAGCTGTGTCAATAATGCGACAACAGCACATGTTATATCTAAACAGTGCCGGAAATATTTGGTGAAAGTTCATTAATACGATACGAAAATACAAAACAAGATCGACAACGAGGATTAAGGAAGGCACAATATTGTTTAAAACAATCATAGCTTGGTACTTTCTTGGTTCTCTCATATTTCCGTCATATCAATTCACATCTTTAATCAGTTGGCTCCCCAAGTGAAACCCTTATCAAAATTCGGTAGAAGATTGTTTCCGTTCTTAAGCGTCCAGTTTCCACCAGATTCCGATCGAACTCTTCAAAGGCGACAACTAACAGCTTACCCTTCATCTCCTATTCCTTCAGAAGGGAGCTGGGTCATTCTCTGTCAATAAAACCGGGACCAAATAAAGTGTGACTCCGATTTTGATGAAATCTGGCTATGTTATGGGTCTCAGTCCTAGGATAAGCCCTGTAAAATGATTCGACAAAATTTTGAACGGTTTCCGAGTTGCGGCCATTTTTAGTGAGCCGAAACTCGATTGCAAATAAGAAGTCAGGTCGAACCGAGGAGGTGCAAGACTGCGGCACCGTATCTATTTGCTTAATTTTACATAGTAGCTTTGTACATTCCGCCAATAAACTCGACATATCTCCGAGGCTGTGCACCACCAATTAGTTCAGTACGATGAAAAGTTCTAAGTTTGGCATTATAAGAAGCCAGCAACCAACGAGTAACGCTGAGAGCAGTTTAATCAAGTAAAACAGCCGAAAAAAATTACAAAATCGCTAAAAATGTGCATTTTTGCAATTTTGTAATTTTTTTCGGGTTTTTTTTTCGTCCTAGAATCTGAGCCAGATGAGCTAGAGACTTTGGATCAACGTCAACAGACAGCTTTTTACCAGTTATAGAAATTTCGATATTATTAGCCCCACAGTACTTCCAAAAAATTTGTGATATTCCCTTGAACTTGGAAAAAATCGTATTATGAACTACTGAATGAAACCCTCAACATTTGATACATGTTTTCAAACTGGTCGTTTGAAGAAATTCTGCCAAAAAGCTCAAGATAACTGCATCAGAAAGACACAAACCAGAACTCTCTAGCTTCTTTAGTTCCAGAAAAATAAAAATCATAAGGAAAGTCATTTTTGTACGGTTTTCAAGCCTTTTTCTCGAGTTTTGACTCACTAAAAATGGCCGCAACTCGGAAACCGTTCAAAATTTTGTCGAATCCTTTTACACGGCTTATTCTAGGACCAAAAGCCATAGCATATCCAAATTTCATCAAAATCGGAGTCACACTTTTTTTGTCCCGGTTTTATTGAAATGACCCAGCTGTTCTTTCCCGTTTTAGTCAGAAAGCGACCTAACTAGATTAACCAGACGTGAAAGGACGTACACTTTCATTTTGCAAGTTGTCGACCACTGAATCCACTTCGTTCAGTGGTTTTACTGATTCCTGGATCCCTAATGTACGATTTTCCCCATTTTTCGACGAATATTTCAGTTTCAGCGTTTCCGTTTGATTTTTCACCGATAGACCTTCGGTTCACTTTGGTCCGGAAATGGAACACGTCCGGACCACTAGTTCTCCATATTCCAGGTCAGAGCCACCAAGCGGTTTAACTTATAATAATCCAGTGAAGATCATCACCATCATCACCGATTACCTAAAACTCTACCACGGTATGTGTTTATTTATATTCCTTCTGCAAAAAAAAATTTGCGAACCTCGCTGACGACGAGAGGTTTGTTGGTGTGACAACAAACCTCAAAGCGGATCATAAACTGATCCGCTTGAGCGCTTAAAGTTCAACTGAAAAGGGCTGGGATAAGACAATCTAATTACCAGGCCCATATCCAGGAATTTATTTCGGGGGGGGGGGGGGGGGGGTTATTGCCTGCTGGTCGGACAAAAAAGTATAAAAACACATAGATCAGAGGGAAAAGCCTATACAAATCGTTATTTTTTTATGTTTCGGGGGGGGGGGGGGGGGTCAACCCCTACCCCCCCCCCCCTGGATTCACTTAAAATGGCTTGAAGACCCGCTAAAAATGCTTTACGTAGTTGTTCCGCTACTCACGAAAAACCGATTTTCAAACAGTGAAATTTCCGTGTGATAAGGCGTACCTCTTTGCGCTTGTATCTGTGTTGTATGCCTTATCAAAAAGATTTATGAATTCTTTTTGTTCAGACACTAAGCAATCTTCACCAAGCTCACCACTGTTTGTGTTGATATGAAAATTTCCCACGTCATAGTAGAATTTACGTCGTGGGGACGGCCACAGATATTCTGAAACTCTAACTAGTCAGGTAGTGGAAAATAAAAATAAAACTTAGCAAAATCCAAATTATTCAGTGTATTCGATCGAATGACATACAAATAAGTTGGCTTTTCAGTTAAACTTTAACTGATGTAATGCCAATTCGCCGTATTCCTATTCAGCACTCAAAGTGGACTAGTTTCTGTTCATCCTACTTTGTCTCATAATCGGCACTTGTGGTAGACATGGTAACAAGACCAAAGGTTTCGATGGGATCCGAAAATTTAATGGTCTTCTTTGTCAAGACAATCAAATATTGTACATTTCCGAGTCTTCGCTAGACCCCTTTTAACATTTTTGAAATATATCCATAATGAACCGCTTGTTAGCCTACAAAAAAAAACTGTTACCGTTTTGAAGTTTTTTGCTTACGGCCAAACAACTAATTAAATGAGGAAACCAAGTTCAGATACGGATTTTAGAAAAGGCTTTTAGAATTGTGTTTTTTTTTTTTTTACCGAATTCCTCGTATTTTAGCAGCATTCCCGGCGAACTGCATGCAGAGCAAAAGATCTAGTGACGCTGAAAGCCGAACCTTTCAATCCAAATTTCCAGGTTAAATTTTGCCAGCTTATCCGTCAAGGAAATGAAGTTCAAAACTCGATTTAGCATGTGTTCTTATCCCGATACCGAATCTCTAATCGACTTCAGACGCAACTTTGAGCTTCAACCAAATTTCCAGTTTGGGCTGAGTTCCTGGAGAATTATTTGTCCGGCAAGAAAAATAAGTTCAGATATGGATAGAGTGAGCCTCCTTACCCCTTAAACGAATATCTCATTAGCTTATAAAACATATTTGTTTTTACTCTTAATTCTAAACCGCTTCCTCTGCCTCTAAATATAGGGCTGAAAGACCCATCTACGGACTTGGCCTGTACTTTGGCAGTGAATACTCCTACGAATGTGTATACAACACGTATCGCCCCTTCAACCCGCGCCGCCGCTCCCGACAATCCAAAACCCAAAGAATACGTACGGTATGCTAGGTTTCAACAGTCTTCTAGTAAACCCAATTGAGAGTGTTATAGGACACCAGAATGAAGAGTACCAAGTATCATCCCTATCTGTATGACTTCCGTTAACATTGCCTGCAGAAAACCCAATCCAAATACGACATAATGTTTCCAAGCTATGATTTTTGCTCCATTTTGCATCTATCCTTATTTCTGTACCGAACAATTTTAGAAATGAACAAATGTCTCCAATCAACCCTTCTTCTGAAATATTTTTAACCAGTGAAGCCCAAACGTATATCTAGAAGAAATTCCAATACGATCCGGCCAGCGCTGTACAAGATTTGAATGAACTGCGCTTTTTGTCTTGGAGTCTGCATGTGCAAACCTCCAGAAACAAACATCCCTATTTTGAAAACGTCACGCTCAGGAGAAGAATGATCTCCGTGGCCATGTCTGTAAATGCATTCTCCATGGTGTGTTCAAGTATGGTTTCATTGTTCAGGTGTCCTTTAAGTCATGATTACCCCTGGGTGTATAGATCAAACGAAATGACGTCACCCATGCGCGCAGAGCCTACATGTTTGAGTAAAGGGGTAGGGTAGGGACTGGTCAATGGTCAAAAATTGGTCAACAAATTTCGTTATGTTGTTACCAGATAGCTGTCGGATGCGTTCTAACCCAGTAACTGCCGGTTGACTTTAAAGATAACTAAACTGAGCTCATACACTTTATGTTTATCTAGTCGTTAGAAAAGCAACATCATGTCTCCTCACTCTATCTCGACTATGTTAAAACTTCATACTAAATTTCCGGATTCTGCGCGAACTAGTTGTCCGACGTGAAAATAATTCTCTCATTTGGATTCAGCATGTGTTCCTACCCCTGAATCGAACATCTGATCAACTTCGGATTCAAACTTTTACTTTTCCTGAAATTTCCGTTTTTTGCCGGATTCCCGATGAACTACTTGTCCGGCAAGAAAATAATTTTCATATTCGAATTCAGCATGTTTCCTTACCTCTAGATCGAATATCTCATTAGCTCCTAAAAACATTTGTGTGTCATACCTTAATTTGAAACCCCACCCCTAAATATAGAGCTATAGGACCGATCCTCGAACTTGACCTGTACTTTGACCCAAAGAGTCATCGTGCCAAATTTGAACAAAATATCTCAACCCCTTCGAGAGCACTCGTGCTAACAGACGGACGGACAACTTTTGCGATGTCATAGGTATCCCTCTACTTACGCTTTGGGATCCCAAAAAGTCGGATGGATACGGTAGTGGGTATCTGTCACTTTCTACTACTGAGACGTATCGCAAAACATCCATTACCTGAAAGCAGATTGCGGATGTTCTATTCAAGCTGAGGATCTATTATAATACGTCTATTACAGGTGTTGATAATCAGGCACAACTAGCCCGCTTGGAAGCACTGAACTGGAATATGGCAAATTGGCACTGGTGTACATCAATGCAATAATAGTGGTGGAAAAATAATATTTCCTTGAATTCTTGGAAGAGTATATTATGTCTGTCATGACAGCAGAAGTTCATAAATAAATCGCTTGTTTATGTCGCCAATCGATCACGAAGATGGCTAGGGACTACCACCGCTTGGTTATCTCTGGAACTGACACTACAGCCTGTATTTTACAATTATTATAAACAATCTCATACATAATTCTTATGTATCCGAACCTGGAACAATGTTTTTCGTAAATCATTTTTTTTTTTCATTTTTCCAATTTTTAAACAAAAGATGACGGACAATGCTATTTCCCTATAATTTTCGTACTCAAATTTCAGCAGAGACGGTGGGCGAAAAATCGTCCCGCAATATCGATGTCTAGCAATTATGTCTGCTGCTAAACGTACTGATACAGTGACAGGAAAAATACTGTTTCTCAATATTTCAATAATAATCATGAAGGGTATGAGAGGTTTGCCGAGTAAAACAGATTTTTGAAGAAAAAAAATTATTTTGATTATCGCATCGGCACGCTATGCGCCACTGATGGCTCAGGGGTTCTAAGGGGTAAGGATTATCGGATACCGAAAGTGAAAATACCGAAAAATCCAAATATCGACCAACACTATTTGTACTAGCGACTATCGCCTTCGCCGATTGGAGAAAATCATTCCCTAAGAGACAGGGATGACACACTCCATTGTCCTTGAATTAACGAAATCTCTCAACCAAATCACGGCATTCCATTCCCCAAGAGTAATCCAAGCCCCGTTGTCAAATTAATCTCCAAATTGCACCCGTTCCCCTTCAGAAATAACATTCCAGACCCCTCAAAAGATCAGCTATGGTCATACTAGGCTTGAAAAGAAAACCGAAGGGCTCGGGCAAGAACAATCCTGTTTTCAAAAGGACCCCTTCAGCGACTCCTTATTGGAACGACAGAACCACTCGCCATTAAAATGAAATATCTTTGACAACCTAACAACACAAACACGCTCGGTAACAAAAAGCCTGTTTACAACTGGCCTAGCCGCGGTAGACCAATCCTGTCTGATCCTACCAAGGGTTGCTGAGGATTTCAAGACTTCCCAATTACAAAGCATTAGTATGCACTTTGTCGCAAACATTCCTCAGAAGAAAAGATTGGTTCAACCATTCCCGCAAAAACATATCACTTGGGCCCCGCAATCGATTACTGCTGAAGTGACAGATCAATTTGCAAAATTGCTTTCTTTCGAAACCTCATTGAAAGATTTGTTGATGAACCATGCCCACAAGTGATTAGATTTTCGCAACTGTGGCACTGTTCAAAACAACAATGTTTGCTAGTGGATATCTTGTTCCATCTCAACTATAGGCAGGTCAGTTGACAAGTCTTCAGAGCCTGTCTGACATTAACAAAGAACAAATAATCCAACAGAACTTCCGTCTTCGGTCCCATGCAGCGACTATGAATACCCTGATAAAACTGAGCGGAGCTAGAGGTACTAATGTGGTTTGATTTGATATCCGTCTACTTCCCTCTTCGCCACTGCGCATACCAGATGAAAACTGTAGGATGCTTGCAGGGGTTGAGAACCCGGTCACTGTAAACATCCAACTCGTATTCTTCTACAAGGTTCTAATACTTCTACTGCGATATAGTTATTTGTAGAGGTAACAAATTATGATGTTCTGCCTAGCTCCTCCGCTCGTTTGCATAGGGTAGGGTATCAGATTATTTCCGCATGGTCGTATTACAGAGATAGAGAGACGGAGATTATTTGTTCTTGCTTTTACTTGATGCAAACTCACCCTTTGGTGTGGGTCAGCATTCAGTCCAGACAAGATATCAGACATCGTCGTTTTTAAAGCCGCCCAAGGCAGTGGCATGAACGAAAGGTGTCTTACTTTACGCTCAGTCGGCTGTTGTTCGCCAACTCTTCCAATATGATAGCGTTTAACGAAGGCGTAGATTTGTTCAAATGGTTTTCGTTGTTCAGGTTATCCACTCTTTACTCACTGACATGTTTTCTTCGCAACATCGACACTGGACAGACCGTTTATCTTGAAAGCATGGCGGACTTTCAGCAGAAATGGTATTACATTTTTTAAACAATTTATAGAAAGATCTAGATACTATCCCATATTTATTAGTTTGTTTCGCATACATCAGCGAAAAGCGTTTCTTCCTCTTTCACAGTCTTGTAAGAGCTAATCTGACAGGTCCAGCATGAAAATCTAGATATTGCAAACCCGAGAATAATTTCGAATAAATTATTTTTATTTATATTTAATCACAAACCTGTGATTACAGGTTTATTTCCTTCCCCGACGTTGACCCTGACGATTGACAGCCTGACGAGGACCCTTGCCAAGAAGGGCCGAACTATCGCTGATAAAGAATCGTAGCTGACGCATCCGTTGTATAGATTATTTTAATATATGTTTCAAAGTCAACTTGGGCTCAAAGAATATTTATTCTTTTAATTTAGCAATCGTTCAAAAACGCGATTCTCCTTCATGCCCAAAAATTCGCAGTAAAATTCGCAGAAAAAGATATCTGGAATGAAACAATAGTTAAGTTATGTGTCCTCGATAATTCCGTCAAAATGTGATTTTTGGCTTCAAATATACTTCCGAGCTCTAGATGTTAAGTTGTGAAGTCTTACGAAATATCACTTGGTTTGTCCGATGAAGTCGCGATGGTTTCTCTACACAGGAGGCCTACAACAAGATTTCTTAGTGCCACTGCTACCTTTAGTGTTAGAGAATTACCATAAACCGTTCTGGGTTAATTGTATTACCACATGTGCAAATCAAGTTGGATTGGAAATCAAGTTCACAGAAGCATGAATAACTTTTCCAGGCATCGTTTTACCTTCGGCTGTCACCGCAGCTTAGCATAGCAAGAGATTCAATTAAGACTACCCCCCAGTAAGAGGCGTGGGATTGAGTCCCCCTTTTCAGCCATGCCCACCTGTGAATTGCCTCTTCTATGCCCCATTTAAAACTGGCGGTACTTTTCTTCTGAATGGGAGCTTCGCTGGGCATTGATTGACACGGCCCCTTCGAATGAGTAATCCAAACCGCCAGAATCCTCACAAAAAATATCGCTGATACGAAATTTTCCCACCCGATTGTACTGAAGCATCTCCAGGCAGAAATTGGTCCAGAGGGGTGTTTTTTTATTAGCCCCACTACTGTGAGAAACAAGGAGGCTATGCAGAAGGAATTCTCATCGATGTCGTCCCAAGTGCTCAGAGATTGATTCGACCAAGCAATTTCGAAAAGAGTTGCTATCTCCCCTCGAACGGAATCCAGTAACATAAGTTTGATATCTCTTAAAGCACAGCTCTTACTAGAAATGATCTTTGAAATGTCTCGAAATATCGTTTTCGAAAATACCATTAGGCTACTTTCAACCTTTAATCACCGATTTTCTTGTTAGCGCTTGTCGACTCTTTCCACACTTCCAGCTCTCCGACGCGGCGGCTGGACAAAAAATATTTGAAGGCTACTTTCAACCTGTAATCACCGATTTTCTTGTTAGCGCTTGTCGACTCTTTCCAAACTTCCAGCTCTCCGACGCCGTGGCTGGACACAAAATATTTGAAAGCTGAACACGCCGTGGTTAACAAGTGGGAAACCAAGCAAACCAAGAGACGTCCAAAACAGAAGATAGACCTGATGGCAGGCCCGTACCCAGGAACTTATTTCGGGGGGGGGGGGGGGGGGGAGGGTCACCTTTCGGAGGGGGGGGGGGGTCGCCTGCGGAGTGCGGGTCGGACAAAAAAGTACACAAAAGACAAAGATCAGACGGAAAAGCCGATAAAAACGGTTATTTCTGTGTGTTTCGGGGGGGGGGGGGACGAAAAGGACACTTTGAAGCTTCTCACATCCTTACGAGTGAAACAGCTGTCGACGGACCTTCAAGCTTTGGGCAAGGTTTGCGTTGCGTGACTGACAAAAGTCGACTAGGAATGCTTCTGATGCCATGGGAATGCTAGGAATGCTTCTGGGCCTGATGGCAGGCCCGTATCCAGCAATTTATTTCGGGGGGGGGGGGGTCGCCTGCGGAGTGCGGGTCGGACAAAAAAGTACACAAAAGACAAAGATCAGACGATAGAAGCCGATAAAAACGGTTATTTCTGTGTGTTTCGAGGGGGGGGACGAAAAGGACACTTTGAAGCTTCTGACATCCTTACGAGTGAAACAGCTGTCGACGGACCTGCAAGCTTTGGGCAAGGTTTGCGTTGCGTGACTGACAAAAGTCGACTAGGAATGCTTCTGATGCCAGTATTTTGTCACCTCCTCGTTATGTCTATAATCTAATGATGATGATCTACCAACATAAGTTCCATATGCTCTTTTGCCCTTTCATATTCTACGAATATAAGGTTTAAAGCCAAGCTTACCATTCATTACGAAAGGATAGAAAACTGTAATTTTCGGGTTTTTTTTTTTTTAATCAGCTAGTTATCCCTCTGAGATAATGTGCGAAGGATAAATATAAATTCAGATATTTTGGTGTACTTCCAGCAAACCGTCCTCGGCGAAAAACAAAACAAAACAAAACTCATCGGGGTTCACCATCCTCATTGCTTGAAAGTGTAAGTTAAGATATTTTTTTTCGAAGACGGGGCTTTGCGGCAAAATAGAACTATACACTTTTGTTGTTTCTTCACGTTCGAACCACGTGAATTCCATTACCCTCCCGTCTGCTTTAATGAAGTCAGCCGTCAACAAAAGGAACAAAACAGGGAAATTATCGAGACAGGACAAATCCCCAACTTCCGGCAGCAAATATGCAAAACAGGATTGCCGAGTCTCTTGGGGTTCCTTCGCCTTCTGAGTCGTCCTTGCACCCTACCGAGACGGCACACCTTACCCTCGAACTACCTGGCCTTAACTGTTACTACCTGTCAATTAACTTTACTGATAATTTTTGGATCCGTGTCTGAGAAGCCTATTTCACTTGGCGTGAAGCTAAAGCTGTGCTTAAAGACGGACTCAAAATACGATGTTTCTGCTTGAAACCAACTTTAATGTATATTTCCTAACCCTGGCAGCTATTATCACACAGCTCCAGTCGCAATGGTATGACAAAATCGCCACCACATTCGCTTCTATTAGTTGTTAATACTCTTGATGACTATCCTCCTTGCCGATGCAAAATCTCCGGCCTCTCCGGGTATCTAGCGGAAGAAATGCAGAAGTGATGTCACTGCTGAGCCCAAGGATCGCAGTGATTGGCTATCACAGGATTGAAGTCGTTGAGTTTACTCTTTAATGAGGATCGCTGGCGTGTGTTAGTCTGCTTGCCCCCTTTGAGAGAAGGAGGAAAAAAATTTGGACCATTTCCTCAGTAGATGCCCGAAGCTTTCTGATTTAAGGAGAATGTATCTAGAGGGTGTAATTTTGTCACTTCCTGAAATTTTGAGCAACACTAACCCTACCGTTATTACTCGAGTGGGCGTGTACATAGACAAATCTTTAGAGTTAAGAAGGAGTCTGATGGTTTAAGTTATATTTTTGTTTTTGTTTGTTTGTGTATATGGCCCTTGAGCTTTTGAAATACACTGATACAAGGCCGTATCCAGGGGGGGGGGGGGTAGGGGGTTGACCCCCCCCCCCCCCGAAACATACAAAAATACTCATTTGTATAGGCTTTTTCCTCTGATTGTGTTGCGAGAGCAACACTTTGGTTTTGTCCTCGTTTTTTTTTTTTTTTTTTTTTTTTTTCCTATGACTCCGATTTCATTTTATTCCTGGTAACTGAGAAGGGTCTAACCTGTGCGGTTTTTACGGAAAGTGTGGACCTTAGGCCGGATTGATGAATATGACATTACATTTTGGAAAGCTCCGCAGAACTCTTGCCTGGGGCCAATAAGGATGGTTTTTGCTTGTCATCGAGCCAGAGCCTACGGTTTGCGAAGTGAAGTGGAGTTGTATAGCCTATGTCAGAGAGGACTATCTGAAGTTGTGTAGCGAACCTGTCGTTTCATCAAAAGATGTTTCTGCTTTCCAGTGGAAAGCTCCGTTCTGGCACGCAAGCAGGCAGGCACCAGTTTCAAATTGAAGATGGACTAAAAATCTATAAGTGTTAAATATATGCGGCAGTTACCCGGCCCCACAGCCAACATATCTTCTTTGAGTGATGAATAGAAAAATCTACAGAGACAAAAAAGTGGCTTTTTCCCACGGGTCCGAAAGTGCTGCCATCTATTGTTTCTGTCCATGTCTGCGACGATTTCAGCTGAGTTTATAATTTTTTTTTTTTGCACTTTGGTTTGTGGTAGAGTAACGGTATCAGATGAGCCTCTTAAACTTTAAAAGTTCTCTCATTGCTAAAGAAACTAGAGCTTATCCTTTGCTCCTTTCTAAGTCGTGACGTTAGAAAGTTGGCCTACGGCAAAAAAGTCAACTTTTGAACTAAGACAGGTAGAATTTTTTTTTCGACGGCAATCGATAGCCATTGATGAGCTGATCAAAGTATATGTCATCCATTTTTTGGTACAAAAATTCCTTCATGAGATACACCAGTTTGAAAATTTCAAAGGGGTTGACAACTTCATAGTAAGGTACATTGAAACCAAAAATAGGCGATACCAGTTATGATACATATAGGGGACTTTTAAGCAACAGTCGACTGTTAGCCCATAATCATCTTCGGTAATGAGGGGTTTGCAGCTTTTGCTAGTTGGTATACCTGTTATTTGTTTCCGGTGTATTCGATGGTAAGAACAATTTGGTTCCCAATGGCAAGATATGCAAGGGACTTGTAAGTAATAATCGGCTGTTATGCTACAATCATCTTCTGCGATGATGGGTTTGCAGCTTTTGCTAGCTGGAGTACCCACTATTTGTTTTCGGTTATCTTAATGTATATCACGGGAGAGGGACTTGTAAGTAGGAATCGGTTCACGAGGGGCTAGGAATTTTTGCAAATGGGTGCACATTGTATTCGATTTCTATAAATCTGACGGTAAGAAAGTTTGTGTCGATGGTCTATCAATGTAACCGAGGATTAACTGTTTACACAACGGATACAAACGAAAATGTAAAGGTAGTTTCATAATAATTAATAGTGTCATCTATGGTATTTTAATCCTGAAAAGTTACGGATAGGTTTCTATTACCAACTAGATTATATAAGATATCGTTCCAAGTTTTCATCCGTCACGATGTCTACGATTGAAAAGGATAAAGTACAACTGACTGCAAAGTTAATTTAGTCCCTTCTTCCTATATTATTTTGTTGTTGTTTTTACAACGCTGAAGAATACATTTTGATCATATGATTAATTTTTTTAGAACATCCCGTTTAAAAAGCTTATGCAATAATCATCTTCAGCGATGAGGGGCTTACAACTTTTGATAGCTGGTGTATCCATTATTTGTTTCCCGTGAATTTGATGTCAATAACGGGAGACGGACTTGTAAGTAAGAATCGGTTCACGAGGGGCTAGAAATTTTTGAAAATTGGTGCACATTGTATTCGATTTCTGTAAATATGACAGTAAGAAAGTTTGTATCGATGGTCTATCGCTATAACCTAGGATTAACTGTTTACGCAACGGGTACAAACGATACGGTAATGTAAAACAGTAAGGCAATTTTGTAATAATTAATAGTGTCATCTATGGTATTTTAATCCTGAAAAGTTACGGATAGCTTTATAATATCAACTAGATTATATAAGATATTGTTCCAAGTTTTCATCCATCACGATATCTACGATTGAAAAGGATAAAGTTCAACTTCGACGGCAATCGATAGCCGCTGATGAGCTGATCAAAGTATATGACATCCATTTTTTGGTAAAAAAAAATTCCTTTATGAGATACACCAGTTTGAAAGTTTCAAGGGGTTGACAACTTCAGTAGTAAGGTACACACTGAAACCAAAAATAGGCGATACCAGTTGTGAGACATTTAGGGGACTTGTACGCGACAGGCGACTGTTAGCTCATAATCATCTTCGGCAATGAGGGGTTTGCAGCTCTCGCTAGTTGGCGTACCTGTCATTTGATGAACAATTTGGTTCCCAAATGTAAAACATGCAAGGGACTTGTAAGTAATAATCGGCTGTTATGCTACACAAATCTTCAGCGATGAGAGGTTTTCAACTTTTGCTAGTCGGTGTACCCATTATTTTTATCCGGTGAACTTGATGTCTATCACGGGAAAGGGACTTGTCAGTAGAATCGGTGCACGAGGGGCTAGAAATTTGTGCAAATTGTTGCACATTGTATTCGATTTATCTAAATCTGACGGTAAGAAAGTTTGTATCGTTGGTCTATCGCTGTAACCTAGGATTGACTGTTAACGCAACGGGTACAAACGATACTGTAATGTAAAACAAGGTAGTTTCGTAATAATTAATAGTGTCATCTATGGTATTTTAATCCTAAGAAGTTACGGATAGCTTTATAATACCAACTAGATTATATAGGATATTATTCCAAGTTTTCATCCGTCACGATGTCTACGATTGAAAAGGATAAAGTTCAACTGACTGCAAAGTCAATTTAGTCCCTTTTTCCGATATGCTTTTGTTGTGGTTATGGCAATCGATAGCCCTTGAAGAGCTGATCAAAATATATGCCATCCATTCTTTTGAACAAAAATCCTTCATGAGATAAACCAGTTTGAAAGTTTCAAGGGGTTGACAACTTCAGGAGTAAGGTACACACTGAAACCAAAAATAGGCGATACCAGTTGCGAGACATGTAAAGGACTTGTAAGCAACAGTCGACTGTAAGCAACAGTCGACTGTTAGCTCATAATCATCTTCGGCAACGAGGAGTTTGCAGCTTTTGCTAGCTGGTATACCTGTTATTTGTCTCAGGTGTATTCGATGGTAAGAACAATTTTGTTCCCAATTGTAAGACATGCATGGGACTTGTAAGTAAGATCGGTTCACGAGGGCCTAGAAATTTTTGAAAATTGGTGCACATTGTATTCGATTTCTGTAAATATGACAGTAAGAAAGTTTGTATCGATGGTCTATCGCTATAACCTAGGATTAACTGTTTACGCAACGGGTACAAACGATACGGTAATGTAAACCAAGAAGGTAGTTTTGTAATAATTAATAGTGTCATCTATGGTTATTTTAATCCTGAAACGTTACGGATAGCCTTCTTCCGATATTGTTTTGTTGTTGGTTTTACAACGCTAAACAACAGCTTTTGATTATGTGATTATTCTTTTTAGAACATACCGTTTTAAAAGCTTCGATAAGTTGACAATTTCAGCATTTAACCGACAGCGAAGAAACAAAACCAAAGTGTTGCTCTCGCAACACTTTAGCCGGCGAAGCCGGACAAAGGTTGCCGCAACACTTCACGTTGCCCGGGCAACGTAGGTCTAGTTTACATCTTTTTTGTCCGACCGGCAGGCAAAAAAAAAAAACCGAAATAAACTCCTGGATACGGACCTGCAACTTACAAATCCATTAAAATGTTATTTTATTTTCATTTTCTTGTGAATAGTGTTGCTATGTATCGCAAGAACGTTTGATGCCTAGCGCCTTGCATCGTCTTGGCGGTGTGTGATAACAGACAATGGGTTTACATAAAGGTTTGGATGGGTACTTCGAGAATGGAGCTGAATACTGAGATCTGAAATCAGATGTAGTTATAGAAAAAAACAAAAGCGACCACTGCGATCACATCCCCAACCGCCCCCCATGGTTCCTGTCTAGCCTGCTACCAGGACATACAAGGACTTTCTTCATTTACTCCGCTTTCTGAAAACGGCGGGTTATAAATAAATTACTTACTTACTTACTTATTATGCTACTTCCTACAAAGGGCAGAGGCAATCGAAAATTGAAGAGGGCCTTAAAATATGCTGTCTCCAGTAGCGTGTATTAGGGGGGGGGGGCGACCGCCCCCACCCCCGAAATTCTTGAAAAAAGGGTTTTTAATTGGACAAACGTGTGCCAAATAGGGGCGACAGGGGCGATCTTCATCCGAAATTCTTCTCGAGTTTTTATGGCACTTGCCTTCCGGTCAAGTGCCTTATACCGATCACTTTTCCGTCGGTCTGTCGGTCGGTCGGTTAGTCCGGTGTTTGCGAGTTAGGGTACTTCCAGATATGCTAGGACGATGAAACTTGGCAGGCATATTAGGGACCCGACCAAACTAAGTTGAAAATAGTCACTTGCCCAATCCGACCATCGGGAGGGAGGGAGGGGGAGCCGGAATCCAGAATTTAGTGGCATGCATAACTTTGGAACGGTTATCGGATCTTAATGAAAGTTGATATTTGGTGAGACATTATGTCTCAGATGTTCCATTTCAAGTCCGGACCGAATTCGATGAATGTGGGGGGGGGGGGGGGGACCGGAAATCATATGACAAGCCTAAAGCGGAGGGATCGGGATGAAACTTGGTGAGAGGAACAAGCACATGCCCTAGGTACATCATTGGCAGACGCGGACGGGATTCGTGCACTGTGGTGGGAGTTGGAGGGGAAGGGGGATTCCGATGATACGGAGTTAAGTTACTTTTAGGTGGGCTGGGACAGTGAAACTTGGCAAGCGTACCAGGGACCCGACCAAACTAGCTTGGAAATAGTCACTTCCCCGATCCGAGCACCGTGGGGGAGTGGAGAGAAGGGGAATCCGGAATCTAGAGGTACGTATAACTTTGGAACGGGTGATCAGATCTTAAGGAAACTTGAGATTTGGAAAGACCTCGTGTCTGGGATGTCCCATGTGAAGTCCGAACCGGATCCGATTATTGGGGGGGGGGGGGGCGGGGGAGCCGTAAATCTTGTGACACGCTAAGAGTGGAGCGATTTGGATGAAACTTGGTGGGAAGAGCAAGCACAAGCCTTAGATTCATCAGTGACAGAACTGGATCGGGTTCGAGCACTGTGGGGGGAGGAAGGGGTGTCCGGAATTCCGGTGATCACCAGTTAAAGTACTTCCAGATGTGCTAGGACCATGAAACTTGAACATTAGAGACTTGAGATGATTAGGATATTTTTGCCTCATGGGTTTTGCTTAGAACTGAATTTCTTGAAGTACAAATGATACTTTTGATTAAAAGATACATTTCATTCTCCCGATGAGCTCATCATCATTTTTGCTTCAAGAGTTTTGATTACAGATGAATTTCTAGCGCCCCTAAAGTGCGCATCATCACAGCCATATGTCTTACCAAACGATACGTTCTCGTGATTTCCAAGGACCCATTATCTCAAGGGTTTTGCTTACAAATAATCACAACAAACCCACGAACTGAAGAATTCCTACTTTCATCCTCTGACCCAGCCTTGCAAGTGCCATATGAGCTTGCAGCTCTTGTTTTACGGGAAAAACGTACGCTAAAATACAAATTGAGAAGCTGAATCGAAACTATTTACAGTATGGTTCAGTAATTGATCTTCGAAACAGTTTTTGAGTCGTAGTGTGCATGACTACAAGATTACGGGTGTTTTTTGCACCTACAGGTGTTTTTAGTGTTAAAAACGGTCAAAATATGCAAAAAATGCTCGTCCTTCCGGCAGATAAGGGGGTGGCCTTCGGCCGCAGATTTTCACTCAGCTGTCACCACTTCTGAAAATAATCGGAATATACGCTACTAGCTGTCTCTACTTAAAACCCAACTCCTTTCGGTATTTCGTTTCCTCCCATTAAAGTTTCATAAACACGGACAAAATTGCACATACTTTCACTTCCTCCAGGTAGCTACTTGCAAATGTCCAACTTTTTCGCTCACGACCTGGGTGCAGTTTGGCAACACTTATTAAAATCCTTTATATGTCATAATGTCCTTTATAAGTCACCAATATAGTATTAAGAAATCTTTACGGATATTTTGGGTGTCGTCTTTCATTTTTGGGATCCCAAAACGTAAGTGGAGGGATACCTATGACATCGCAAAAGTTGTCCGCCTGTCCGCACGATAACTCTCGAAGGGATTGAGATATTTTGATGAAACTTGGTGGGAGGATCCTTTGGGTCAAAGTACAGGTCAAGTTTGAAGATGGGCTCTGTAGCCCTACATTTGAGGGTGGGGGAGGGGTTTCAAATTAAGGGACACAAAAAATATTTTTTGAAAGCTTTTGTGATAGTCGATTATGAGGTAAGAAGACATGCTGATCACGATGGTGAAAACCATTTTGTTGTCGGACAAGTTGTTCGTCCGGAATCCGGTAAAAACTGGAAAGTTTGTTAAAAGTAAAAGTCTCATCTGAAGTTGATAAATGTTTGATTTAGGGGTAAGAAGACATGCTGAAGACGATGATGAAAATCATTTTCTCGCTGGACATGTAGTTCGTCCGGAATTCTGGAAAAAACGGAAAGTTGGTTAAAAGAAAGTTTCATTTGAAGTTGATTAAATGTTTGAATTAGGAGTAAGAAGACATGCTGAGCATGATGGTGAAAATCATTTTCTCGCCGGACAAGTAGTTCGTCCGGAATCCGGCAAAAAACGGAAGTTTTGTTAAAAGTAAAAGTATTATTTGAAGTTGATTAAATGTTTGATTTAGGAGTAAGAAGACATGCTGAACACGATGGTGAAAACCATTTTCTCGCCGGACAATTAGTTCGCCTGGAACCGAGCCAAAACCGGAAAATATGTTAAAAGAAAACGTTTTATCTAAAATTGATTAGATGATAGATTTAGGGGTAAGAAGAGACGCTGTCTGTATACGACAATCATTTTTACCCGGACGTATCATTAGTCGGAATCCGGTTGTACCTGCATTTTTTTAAGTCAAAGTTTTATATAAAGTTGATTAGATGTTCTTTATAGGGATTAGGAGATACGCTGGATTCGTTTCTGACTTTTCTTTTTTTTGCTGGACTAGTAGTTCGCTCGGAATTCGGGCGAAACGGCAAATTTGGCAGAAGTAAAGCAGGAAGTTTCGGTCAGTATTGTCAAAACAGATATGGCTTATAGAGGTATAGATATATAGAATATCTGAACACGGTTTTTCTCTGATGATTAGCCTAGCGAAGACTGGATCTGGCGAAGACAAGATCCAATTGTCAAGATCAAATCTTAGATTTTTGGGATCCCATCGACACCTTTGGTCTTGTTATTTTTGATTTTGCTAGAAATTGGTTGCTTTATTGGTCAACTCAAATTCTCAAATGTCGTCCTTTTATAGTTGGCTGAAAAGAACGTGAACGAGTAAGTCAGTGTCAGAAATTAGTTCTTGCCCAAGGAACTATACACCGTCATACTTTCTTGGGGCACTTTTTGTGGGGAGGAACTGGCCACCGGTACTGAAATCTCTTGATCCCCCCCCCAAAAAAAAAAGGCTCAATCTGGATACCCTCACAAAGTGCTATTAGTGGACATCGGGGCTGTACAAGGCTTGGGCTCACACATAACTATAATAGTCGAATAATTCCTTAGCTATAATTAGCGTACGATTCATTGAAAAAATAAGACTACACGTCAGACGCCTGAGCAACCAGTTAAATTTAAATGACCGTGGTGATTTCTCATCGAAACCGATGACACACTGAAGTGAAAGCAACAAAATCAATCTTCAATTCAGACGAGTTTACAGATAACCACTTGAAAGTACCGTTTGGTCCCCCAACAACTACTGTCTGCTCAAACAGTTCTTTTCTTAACAGGGAACGTTTTCAGCGACATTCCCAAACAACTCAAAGAATTCTAGTCGGGGTACAAGAACACCCCGTGAGTCTAATACAGCTGCTATTGTAGCAATTTAAGAATGAGGGAGATAAAGACTGGGAAGAGGATCCAGCTGAGTCGAGCATTTCATAATGCTCCCCAGCAAAATAGGTGGATCCAAAAAGTCGCTAATTATAGTCAAATAGATACCATTCATGGAAAAACATGGGAAAATGCCCAAACCCTGGAGACGCCCCAAGCCAGGAAAAAACAATTTTGAAAAGTCGACAAGAGAGTTTTCGTTCTGTGGGCTCGGATTTTTTATTTCCAAGCTGACTTCATACACCTTTAGTCGGGAGTTTTGTGCCGATTGGTTCAATGAGAAAATTTTTAGGAGGGAGGAGCCTGTTCCAGACGGTCTTTTTGTCGTATTTTGGACGAGACTCTGATCAATGTCATGACAAACTTACAAGCACCCAGGGAACTAACGAATAGAATGACAACAGGGATGAAGAGCGTGTTCCACCCTACTTACCGTAGTTACTACGCATGACGTCACATAGTTTGGCTTCTTGTCGTCAGTGCTGGAACGAGTTTTTCTATTTTCGGCAAAATATTCTGCCACGGGCTATGCTCCCGAGCGTGGTAAGCAACAGTTACTTTTAGTCAGGGTTGGTACGGTCAGCGTAGTAGCTTTTCGCTAGATTGAACTAATACTTACTACTGTTAGAAGGGTAGAACACGATCGTACTGTCAACTGATCAAGGATCTTGCAGTGTTCGTCCATGCGGGACTTGGACAAATTTTCATTGCGGTATCCAGGAATTTATTTCGGGGGGGGGGGGGGGGGGGTGCCTGCGGGTCGGACAAAAAAGTACAAAGACATAGATCAGAGGGAAAAGCCTACAAAAATGACTATTTTTGTGTGGTTCGGGGGGGGGGTCAACCCCCTACCCCCTCCCCCCTGGATACGGTCTTGGCGATGATACACACTCTTTCGTTAGTTTTATTTTGTTTCGTGTTGATTTATGTACAATAGCCCTTTGGTTTTTCCGTGTTCAGATGCATACATTTGTGAGATGTTTGCTTTAATTCATTTTCTTTGTTCGCACTATTGTACTTGTTCATTTCACGATTATTTAATAAACAAAAAATACACACATCGTCGCGAATCTTGTCACTGAGGGGTTACTCTGGTGGGGCACCGCTGTACAAGCTTCCGTGAGCATCGGGCACTGCCCTTCTTGTCACGATGGACTGCTGTTGAAAAACAACTTCATTACAAAAAGGTGGAAACTAATTGACTCTTCCCAGTACCGATTCCCGGGCTACCAGTACCGATCCCCGGGCAAACAACTGAACTCAACAAAATACCAACTAAGTAGGCTAAGGGTCTTCAAATTACTTCCCTGAAAAACCATGTTTCTGGTTATTTCATATGGTTCGGAAATGGGCTTAGTACTGGGCAAGAAGTCAATCGTTACTTTATGAGGCAATTGTGCTTGGAGCGAAAAAATGTCCATGTCGATAGGAATATACTGCAAAATCCCAACACAGCCACCATTATTCACAAACAAGGGAAACAAAACAACCCTTTGCGCAACTCCTGTGCGCAATACTAGTGGGCTGGATAGTATTCATTGACCTTAGCTGTCACACCTTTTCTTTCTGATAACTGCCAAATATAAATAACGAAATATTTAATTTGTATTCACATGCGAAACTGTTTTTCTTTCTCACTGATTTTTTTTTTTCTGTTGGGAGCTCATGTAGGCCTACTTCTATAGATGTAAAATTTCAGTACCTCAATTTTGTCTTGCAAAAATTGCGAATATTCGCTAATAAATTGTGAAAAAACTGCAAAAATAAAAAAAAAGCTGAAAAATAAGGTCCTGAGCTAGAGTGTGTTCTTTCTACAAATTCTGATGTATCAGACGACAACTGAGGAACACATTCAAGATTACGCTTCTCCTCCCCCTCCCTCACCCCGTATTAGTGACCAAAAGCATGTCCAACAACTAGGAAGATTTCTAGGCTTGCTACAATTAAAACCTCGATATTTTGATCCCATTTCCACCACTCTAGCTTGACCGGAAGTCAAATTTGCAATTCGTAGTAAGAAGAAAGGGTTTCGAAATAGTGGGATTTTCAGTGACAAAAAATAGATATTTGAACGATGTCTTGAATTGAATTTGCCAATCAAACTTACGGGACTTTGTAGAGCTAGCGGCTTTCAAGCGTTTGACAATGCCGAGAGATTTTTTTAAAACATGGAATTTCGTAAGTTGCCAAACGCGCTAAACGAGTGAAGCTAAGTACACACACAGTCCGGTAAGATTCCGCACGCGAAAACACAAATACGAAATTCGCGTCACTATGCCGACAGGTTTTTCAGATGAAACGAAATTCGGACGGGAAACTTGGCCCCAGATTTGAAAAATCCACTGCTTAGCCTACGGTCAGATGATGCTGATTGATTGCCGAATATTTGCAAATTCTCTGTCATTAAAAAATGTCTATATACAGGAGGTGTAGCCTATGTAACTTTGAACAGTTCTGAGGAGTATCAAAGAAAGATGCAATTAAGTAACTGCTTTGATTGACCAGTATTTTCCAGATGTTGATAGACTTTCGGGTAATTTTGGGGTTTCCCGACACCCTCACGCAAACTTCTGCTACGTATAATCTGGCATCCAAAAAGGGCGACAGACATAAAACAAAGCCAACACCCGACTAGTTGTGTAAAAGCCAAAAGAAGGGAAATTTCGTCTCGTTGCCAGAAGGCGAATATTCAGACGGCTGTTATGATATTTAGCGAACGAGGCAGACGAAATTCGCATCCTCAATTGTTCGAGGAATTGACCACAAGAGCGATGGCAAATCGAAAACAGAGCTAGAGCTCGCAAGATTAAGTGCACCTTCGGGGGAAATAAGTCTGGAGTGGTCTACTTGAATATGACTTCCTCCATAATGCGACTAAACAAAAGCCCTGTAATTATCAGAAGAAATCGCCGCCAAATGAAACCACGACAACACAGCAGAACAGGATGCAACGGGTAATCCAAATTCACAACTCAAACAAGCAAACTAGTCAAGGAGAAAAAAGAACCTAAAACCCAGAGATGCAGGATGGATCGGTATTTCAAACTTTAGAATTTAGGAAAAACAAACGGAAAGCCAACTAGTCAAGGAAGACAAGAGCTTTATTTTTAATCCACGCCCCAACTAAGGTGAGACAGATAACTTGCAAACGACGGGGAATCAACTCCCAAAAATTGGGGTTGTGTGCCCGACTGCGCCCGATTGCGCTACCAAAATCGTCACTTCATAAAAACTGGGTACCGGTACTGTGTGCCAGACTCCCCAGTAACAGAGTGTGCCCGACAGTTGGTATCCCCTGGCCTTGCTTGTGAGGGAGATGGAAACGACTCAGTAGACGTTAATAGTCTCTTGAACGGGTAGGTCAGCTGGGATATTTCCTCAGCGGTATTTGAGCCCATCTTGGCATGGGTCCTCTTCAAGCCGTAGCTATAGATTTATTTAAATTTATTTCAAGAGCTACTTTCTAACTTGAGAGTCGTCCAACTATACATAACCTGCCACCCTTCCCACGCTGTTCCTTTATAAGTAGTGACCTGAACGACAAAAGTGCTCCTCAGCCGAGATTTGAACCCAGGACCTTCTGCTTTTGAGTCCATTGCTACCAATAAGCTACTGAACTGAGGAGCTTGCGAGCATAGTTAGCAAACCACTACAATAGTCAGACAGAAGCAGGCTCTGAGAACACTGATCCCGCCGAATGCAATTTCATCTAAGCAGTTCATATCCCATAAAGGCCCCGGTTCGTCTATGAAGCTCCGAAACTGGAGCTCTAGACTTTCTAAATTCAATCTAAAATTTACTTCTGGTTTATTTGACACGGATCCTTGCTACTCCTAGTCTAATTGTTCCAGATTACTGGAAACTGAGCGAGTTCGAGAAGAACGCTGATACTGGGACAACAGGTCACATTAGCAGACTAAGCTTATAATATAAGCTTATATTAATACCTATAATACTAACGCAACCTACTTCCATAATCACTCCATATATTTCTAAGCCCGGAGACCCCAATTTCGTACGATACATTCTAACCCGTCAAACGAAACCACGCTGATTTTCTCACTTGCCGTGTTTTGTTACCCTCGCTGTGTATCACGCTGTCGACGGTTTCCACCAGAACAACCGGTTGTGTAAATTGTTTCCGTGTCTTCGCTACAAGTCAACGGGCCGGGTCAACAGCAAAAACCGTGGGTTATTTGTTGAAAACACAGCCTAGTCTTAAAGTATTCAAATATTTTAAATACTGTAAGTTGAAGAGTAAATAGTGCGAGGGGTCCTTTAAAGCACAAAAGAGGCTAGAAATTACGTTCTTACTACTTCACCAAAGTTTCCATATTCTCCAGAGACCATTGTTCGGACTCACGGCACTCAACCTTCGAACTTTCTTGTTGGTTTTAAAGGACACCTGAATGACGAGTACCAAGTATCATCCCTATCTGTATGACTTCCATTAAGATTGCCTTCAGAAAACCCAATATAAATACGAAAGAGTGTTTCCAAGCTATGATTTTTGCTCCAGTTTGCATCTGTCCTTATTTCTATACCGAACAATTTTATGTCGCCAATCAACCCTTGTCTCAATCCTTCATGTCTCCAATCAACCCTTCTTCTAAAAAAAATTTTAACCAGTTAAGCCCAAACGTACATCTAGAAGAAATTCCAATACGATCCGGCCAGCGCTATACAAGATTTGAATGAACTGCGCGTTTTGTCCTGGAGTCTGCATGTGCAAACCTCCAGAAATGAACACCCCTATTTTGAAAAAGTCACGCTCAGGAGAAGAATGCTCTCCGTGGCCATGTCTGTAAATGCATTCTCCATGGTGTGTTCAAGTATGGTTTCATTGTTCGGGTGTCCTTTAAAGATAATTCAGACCCAATTTGTTCGCTGTCAAGGAAGGCGATCTTCTGACCACACGTCATGCAAGCCACCCAAACAGCAAGAGCTTACATGACGTATCACCCACGAGATAAGTTTCTTCGCAAATATCAGGCCCGTCCTGGTCATACCTCTAATGATGAACCACTACTCAACTCAAGAGCGGATTTCAACAGCCCAAATGCAAATTAAGGTAATTAAGGTAATTAAGGTATACATAAATACATTTTTGAAACCGGAACAATTTGATCCATGAAACAGTTTGTTTATGTGTATATACCGATAAAGCGGAACAGATTTTTGCACATAGTCGGTAGAAGCTTCAGTTATTTATTACAGATTTGTTTCCTTCCCCGACGTTGACCCAGAAGATTGACAGCCTGACGAGGACCCTTGCCAAGAAGGGCCGAAATATCGCTGATGAAGAATCGTAGCTGACGTATATCCGTTGTAAACATTGTTTGAATAAGATATTTGCACTCTGACAAAATTCTAGGTTATCCCGTAAAATTGGTGGTGGTGTGGAACAGTCGCAGTGTTCAAACAAACAGAGCAAAAGGAATGTGGCAAACACATACGTCTTACCTGCCGGCTTCGAGGAGGGCATTGGTGTGTGACTCGTGGAAATCAATAAGTTCTTTGGCAAGCCCTCGCTGAATCATCTCATCGGTTCGTTTGGCAAGACGAGATTCCAGCTCACTCTAAAGAAGAAGAAAAAAAAAAAAATTAAGATTCAGTTGATTTTACTTTCAACATTCTTTAAGCGAAACAACAAACATAACGCTCCCAAGAATGGCACAACCGTGTCCTGTGCAGGAGCGCACAACATTCCCATTTCTTTTTCTTTACCCCCCCCCCCCCAACCCAACCCTCTTTCACTAATAATAATAATGAAAAATTCACATTAAATAAAATTCCAAATAAATGTTCCACACTGACCTAACTATCCAAAAATAATTTTTTCAATCTTTTTAAACAAAAACTGGTTCTCCGACTCCCTGATTCTCTCCGGAAGATAATTCCACACCTTTAACAGAGGCAAAAGCCTTTTTTTACTGCAGTTATATTATATTATTATTATTATTCACACCCGAAGTCCTCACACAAAACCCTACTCTTGACGACTCTCCAGTATCATTCACCAACGAACTCACATTTCTTGTCTCATACTCCTGGTAATATGCACGATCAACATAAATAGGCTACGGTTAAAGTTTAACTAAAAAGCTGAAATATCTTAGACCAGAATATACCGAATTATTTTTACTCTGTTATGGGATTTTTTTTTTTTCATTCTGGGCTCTATGTTCAGATTAGACAAAGTTCACTCCGACGCGAAAAATTTGAATTTTACAAAAGAGTGCGTTTCAATTGGCTAATGAAGCGGTGCTCATGATATATCCACTTCCAGATTGTAAGTTCACTTCCGAAGACACCTACCCAACTCAAGAGCGGATTTCAACAGATCTTAATTTCCTCCCGAAATGCAAATTAAGGTGATTAGGGTATACATAAATACATTTTTAAAACCGGAACAATTTGATCCATGAAACAATTTGTTAATATTTATATACTGATAAAGCGGAACAGATATTTGAACTCATTCTTGACAAAATGCTAGGTTATCCCGTAAAATTAGTGGTGGGGTGGAACAGTCGCAGTGTTTGCGTGTGACCCAGAAAATGTATTTTTGACAATCTTTACCGTTCTAATTGCTACATATTGCTAAATAAATAGGTACAAGCCCATATAGGTATGTTTCATTCGGTGAAAATCAATTTATGAATAGCGGAGCAACAAAGTAACGCATCTTCATAGGGTCTTCAAGCCTATTTAAGTAAATAAGTGATGGGTAACTTGACAGTCGTTTATTTAGCCTAAAACAGCACAACTTTAGGCTAAATAGTAGAATGGAGATACAAATACTGGCAATCATTTCCTCCAAATCCTACTAATTCTTCTACCCAATTTTTACGTAGTTTTATCCACCATTTATTTCTGGTAAAATCTTGTAAGTTTATTAGTTAATTTGTTTCGTGTCTGTGCATTTCGTAATTTGTATTCCACTTCTAGCTTTTAGCTATTTGGATTAAACTTATTGATTGATTGAAAAAAAAAATACTTATTCAGGTGATATCAGAGGCCTTTAATTACCTACTCTAGCTAAAACTTTAGTTACAGCAAGTGCATGAAAATGGAAAAGTTCAAAGTCAACAAACGTTCAAATAAGCATACCTCTATTGTAAATTTCTAATAACCCATCCCTAACCCATCCGGGGAGTGAAGAGGTGGGGTGGGGGGAGGTGAGATGGGGGGCGGTGGGTAGGTTGTGACGAGGAAATCATTTTTCTTTCCTATATTCTTTTTTTCTCTCTCTCTTTCTTTACCTCTTTTTTCTTTTCTTTCTTTGAAAATATATTAGATTAGTTTTTATGTCATTATTTATTGAATAATTTCAAGTTAAAAGGTGGTTAGAAGATACAGCCACCCACAGGACTTTTGTCTTTTATGTGGTTGTTGAGTTTTTTTGTACAATGTAGTTGTGTTTTTTTGGTGAAGTAAAAAAATATCTGAATCTGAATCTGAAAATCTAAATCTACACCTGGCTGAAATTCAATTGGTGTGTAAAGTGTCCCAAAAAATGTATAGAGGCGAAAGCCTTATTATTGCAATTATATTATTATTATTATTATTAAATGTTGGGTAAAAAGGACCGTCTACGAATCGATAAATTCACAGGCTGGGGAAGAACGCCGAGCAACTCTTAGTGGAAGGCTCGTATGAAAAACTAGGAATAACAAATTACAGGTCCATGATACTACTGTGGGGCAGGTCGTTATTTGACCACGTAAAATAACCGGAGCAACCGAGCTAGTGGAAGGCTCGTGTGGAGGAATAGGAATAATATATATATAGGAAATAATATTTGGGTAAGGTTAGGGTACTTCGTGGTCCTTACTTCTGTCCGATGTGTGGTAAAATGAACTAATGTATTTTCCATTTAGCGGGTGAGTGCCAGGAGTTAAAAGACCTGAGGAAGGAAATATTTGGGGAAACGATTCTGGGGGGAGGAAAGGTTTAAACAAATTTTTAAAAGTAGAAGTTTTAGAGATATTAGAAACTTAGGAAGATTCCTAAAGGTAGCCATGATTCACAGGGAAAGTTGTGGTTGTGGAAGGTTGTGGTTTCGTTTTGTTGTTTCCATGACCCTTTGTGCCTTTACGGAAATAAATCTTACCATATCTTATAATACGCCCTTGATACTACTGTGAGACAGGTCGGTTTTTGGCCACGGGAAATAATCAAATTGGCTCTCTTATCGCGTCAGCTTCGAGGGGCCTCATCCTCGCCTTATAAGGGTATGTTTTCACAACTGTGTCAGAGCGACAAAATTAGTCATTTCAAGAGAGGCCGACTTGGACGAAAAGCATCAATATTACACGATTTTGTCTCTTCAGAAGATCCTAATACTGATGGTACTCCTCTCTACCTCTCTCAACACTTTGAGCGTGTTCCACTCTTCTAACAATTGTTACTATTAGTTACTATCCGCGTCTTCTCGCCGTTCCCCGAGGACTCCTCGACGAATCGAAGGGAACGGCGAGAATAGAGGGAGTCACTCCACGCGGACTCCGCGTAGGAAAACAACGAGAACGCGGTGAATGCTTCTAAAATGTAGTTTGTTCGAAGACGAAAAAAAACTGCAGTTGACGAAATTAGTCTGGATCCACTTCATTTTTTGTTTGTTTATTCTGATTCTTTTTAGTTAATTTTACATTGCACCAACACCAGCAAAAATTGATTCCCCTCCGAATCTGAAAGGGAGTCCTTTTTTATGACGGTGATGACAATCGGAGCATTCCCCGTCCGTGGGGACTCGCGAGAATACTGGGAGTAAGTCCCCGGGACAAACAAAAACGCAGGGACTCCTCAAGTGGAGTCTTCGGGGAACGGCGAGAATACGCCTTATGTCCGTTCCATACTCACGAATAGTTCCTACGCTGACCGCTCCAACCTTCTCGAAATAGTAACTAATAGTTACTATTTTTTTACCATGCTCGGGAGCATAGTAACTACGCATCTCTGTAACGTGATTGGTCGGACTCGCCCGTGGCATGATATCCTGCTGGAAAACTGAAAAACTATTCCAGCCTTGACGGCAAAAAGCCAGAAATCGTGGCGTCATGCGTAGTAACTACGGTAAGTAGGGTGGAACACGCTCTTTATTACACAACGAACTTTGACAGCAATAGGCTGCCGAACTTGTCACCTTAGTCACCTACATTATAAATAACAAGGGACTGTTCTTGACCTTTCTTTTTTTGAATTATAAGTGTCATTTTTTCCTCTGTGATTTGCCCTTTGTTTTTGTTTTTTTGTTGTGTGATCTTTTTCTGTATTTTTCTACTTTCTTTCTTTTTTTATACTCCCTCATTTTCTCTTTCCTGTACGATTGGTTAAAAATAAACATTATATTACATAACAAGGCATAGTCCAGAAATGACCGGCAAAAACTAAGAAGCCAAAATATCATACGGGATAAGTTCATTATTTACTTTACAATCTGCAGTTAGTTCTTCAACTGAGAGAATCGACCAACTCAAATTTTTTCCCATCACATGACCTTCACAACACTAGCTTACCTCCAGGCCAAGAAAAACCGTACAATATGTCCGAAAGTAACAAGAAATAGTGTATATGTGGAAATCCGCCTTCCCCATGAAAGAACTGACCACTTGACCCTATCAATCATCAGGGCAAGATCAGTTCTAGACGCATACCCCCGGGTTAAGAAAAGTCATCCGTTAGTTAAACCTACCGCTGTATGCCTGAGGGACCAAGGAAGATGGCGTGCCGGCTCTAATCAATCATCTACATATCTTAATGAGATGTATCCCTTTTACAACGCAGATCATGTCCCTGCACTTTACGATAAAGGAATGTCGGAGTAACAAGTTTTCAATCGACAAGTCTATCAAGTGACAAAAAAGAAATCGGCAAATTCCCGTTCGAGACGCTGATCATTCGGCCAGTTCCCAACGTACAATGTCAAGTTTTCGATTCACAAGTTACAAATACATCGGTCAAGTAAGAAATCTTTTCAATTAATTAGTAGATTCAAAAATCGAAGTCCTAATAGCCTGCAAACAGGCCCGTATCCAGGAATTTATTTCGGGAGGGGGGGGGGAGGGTTCGCCTGCTGGTCCGACAAAAAAATACAAAAACACATAGATCAGAGGGAAAAGCCTATAAAAATGATTATTTTTGTATGTTTCGGGGGGGGGGGCCTGGATACGGCCTTGCCTGCAAAGTCGTCAACAACCGTTGCAGGGCCGAGAATGAGGTCATGTTCCTTCCTCATCGTGAAGGTTTATTCATATTCCTCACCCCGTGCAGCACAAGACCTCGTACTACATCTGTAAACCAAGAACAAATAAGCATCAGAACCTCCGTCTCCTTATCTCTGTAATACGACCATGCGGAGTCGAATAGGTTCTCTATACCCTGCCCGATCCAAACGATCCACACGAGAGGGAAGTAGACAGGCATCAACTAAAAGCTCGGCAAGTATCTCTAGCTAACCTCAGTTTTGTCGGGGTATCCATAATCGCTGCATGGGACCAAAGACGTAAGTTCTATTGGCTTGTATGTACAGCTTTTATACAACTTATACGAAGTCCAAGGTACTCTTACGTTTTGGGTTCCCAAAAATAACTTGCATATTTTGAATTCGGAATTGCTTTGTTTGGAATGCAACACAACAATATTTATGCAACATATTTATGCAACAATAATATTTATACTTCTAATTTGGACATTTCACAGTCAATTCAAACAACCAAACGTAAACTTAAATTTATGTTGTTATATTGAGAATGTGTTTGGTGATAAGTGAGTTGTTGTTAGTTAATGCGGATTGCCTTTGGGAGGTTAAGTTTGTTCCCATTTTTTCTGGTTTTGAAGATACTGAACCTGGGGGATGTGAATACTCAGTCCAGGATCCTTCGGACTGAAATCACTTTTCCTCGATTCTTATTATCTTTTATTTTTATTTTTGTATTGTTTGTTTCGCTGGACGTGTCAACTGGTGGTGTTGGGGACCGGGTACTGACGGGGGAATACGCATATTTCCATTTGTATGAATGGCATGTAGTGAAGTATAAATGTTGTATTTATTTAAAGAAGTCTTTCCATCCCGTGCATTACGAATTTGTCTTCTCAGCCGGGCTCTGGACATTTTGTTATTTACTTTGTTATTAAAAAGAACCTGAACCTGAACCTGAACCAATAAATGGGACATTGAAGCACGGGTCAGTCGTGGCGATTCCCATGCGACCCCTTAGTTTGTCCATGGTGAAAAGTACACTATGACGCTGATCAAGAGCTACCTCTGGTTCAAACTGCTATGTAGTAAGCGACACGATTTTTCCAAAATAACAAATCGCCTAGAGTGTTCATCAAACCCCAACACAAACGGAACGAACACTGAGCTTTTTAAGCCTCTTTCATGTATTGCGTAGCATGTTTTTCAGAGCTATACGAAAAGCTTTGTATAATCGCAAATTAACCTCCCTACACTATGGTTACGGTTGTCGTGGTCCATGCTCGCTGAATGAGGCCCAAGCGAAGGGTCGCTGGATCGAGTCTCGGTGGTTCCGACAGTTTGATTTAGGGCGCAAGAGTTAGAGACCTAGAGAAATCTAGGGAAAAGCAGGGGAAGCGTCGGATAATTTGCCCCCCCCCCCTAGCATCGCACTCCCGGCCGAGGGCGGAGTATCAGGAGATTGTCACATGCGCTACCTTAATTACCTTAATTCGCACTTGGGAGCGAATTAAGATAATTCTTGATCTGTTGAATCGCTCCGTCATTGATGATGTGATGATTTGTTAGGCATCAGGTGCATCCCAGTTGTATTTCCAAGGCACATCATTCCACTCTTCATCTAGCAACTTTTTGAAAGCTTCCTCGTTGGGTGCTGATACCGTGTCGTTGGTCAGGCTGTTCCATGTGTTGACAACTCGACACGAGAAGAACTGTTGTCGTTGTCGGGTTCTGACAGAAGGCTTAAACAGCTTTTTAGAGTGTCCCCTTCTAGTAACTTTAACTCTAATTTTAAACGTGTTGAAATTCTGCAAAATAAAGCTTTCCGTGTTTTGGGTGAGTTAAAAAATTGTCGCCATACAGAAGATTGTTATCGAGATTTTAATGTGTTGAAAGTTAAACATGTAAGAGATCAGCAAATTGGTAATTTGGTGTACAGTGTATTAAATAAATTTTCGCCTTCGTATTTTAGTAACTTTTTTAGTGTGAATTCAGATTACCATGATTATGATACGAGGAATAATGATAGGCTTGTTAGTGAGTCGCGTAAGAGTAGTAGAGCGTCATTTATAATTAGAAATAGTGGTGTGAACGTCTGGAATAATCTACCGGCAAGCATTAGGGAGTCTGATAATCATTTATTGTTTAAGAATAGATTAAAAAAATAATTGTTGGGTAATTGAGTTGGTTGTTTAATGACGGTTGGGGCAGGATTCGGGAGGGGAATGGGAATTGGGTAGGATAGGGGTGTTTGAGTGAGGAAAGTTGATTTGGAGTGAGTTAAAGTCTCACTAAGTGTATAGAAAAAAAAAAAAAATTGATCAATAGATTTTGATAATTTGATAATTTGTCTTGCACAGGTGACCTGTTGTCACATATTGAGACGGGCGGTTGGTTTAAGAATATGTTCAATATGTTGTAGAAATGTTGAAGAAATAAATTCCTTCCTTCCTTCCTATCTGCGCCAACGCTCTGGACAATGGGCATACAAATTGGGGGTTGTTCTTGAGAGGTCAGCTTATATGTCATAAGCATTACAGCTCGCCGTCGTCGAAAAACAAGTGTAGTTAGTTTCAGCTCCTTCAGACGTTGTTCATAGGATTTATCTTTCATGTTTGTTATTATCCTTGTGGCGAACCTTAAACGAGTTGCATCGTAAGCACTCTAGCAGTTGCAACGTATAGACCCCCCCCCCCACCGAACACATGTTGGTCTTTACAAACTCCATTTTCGTTGGTTTCCTCGTTGATTTTTTGTGATAAGTCAGGCCAATGTGGTTTACGAAATTATCTTAAAACACTCAAGGTGAAGACACGACTCGATCCGACCGCTGGGTCATCTAGTGGCGCGGTTCGGAAGCACCCGACATGGCGAGGCTGGGATCACGGTTTGACTATGGGCTAACAAAATGTTGTATTTTTTTTTAGCAGATATATGAAACATATGTAGAAAAATCAAACTAATTACTAGCTTTATCAATAGTATGTTTTCTGTTTTTTCTTGTTAATTCCCGCAAGTCCAAAGAAGAAAGGATGTAAACTGGATCACAATAAACAAAGGCCATAAATTTTTACTAAATTCGTTATATTGATTTCTTGAAGATTCGGAAATTTAGCTAAATATTATTATCTTTCGAGAGCAAAACATGTCAAACTGTCCGATGATTTCCTCTTCCGAGATATTTACACTTTCACGTGGTGATATATTTAGTTGAATTAACCCTCTTGCTCTCCATTAGATCTTCTCGAAGGTTTAGCACCTCTTTTGACCTCGATCGGGAGAATGAATGAATAATTAACGAGCAGTGGCAACCTTGCTTTAAAGAGCGAATTGTATTCAAGTAGTTTGTGGATAACGTTGGCTACCGTGAGGATTTTGAAGAAAACAAAGCTAACAGCGTGTTCGTAAAAACCTGACCCCTCGAAAGATAATGGTGTGCGCGTATCCAGGAATTTTTTTTTTTTTGGGGGGGGGGGGGGTTACCTGCTGGTCGGAGAAGAAAGTACAAAAAAGCCTATAAGAATGATTATTTGTGTATGTTTCGGGGAGGGGGTTTCAACCCCCTAACCCCCCCCCCCTTTGGATATGGCCTTGGGTGTATCTCACCTTCTCCGACCACACAAATCAAATTCTTTAACCGGTTTGCATGCGAAAGTTTACTTTCTTTTTGTCGGGAGTTTTTGGGATCCAAACACGTCAGTGACGCTTCGCGACCCTTTTAAAACGGCTGATCGCGACACCATCGTGTCTATTAGTGAGACATGCTTCATCAGGGCCATATAATAGTACATACAAGGGTGACTCAAGGACAACTATACTACTAGAAGAGAGGGCGAAGAAGGCCCTCGCCCTCGCTATCAGAAAAATGGCGTTCCCTTGCGGAAGAGAGGAGCCCTATCTTTTGTAGGCAGTCAACTAAAAGGTAAAAAATTTCCAAAGGAGGGATCTAGGCCCGAGACTTTCCCGAATATTTCCTAGAGTCCTTAGAACGTTTTATTTTATTGTTTTATTACTCTTACTTTTTCTTCATTCAAGGCAACTATCTCTTTCTCTGTTGAAAATTAGTGATTGTGGGAGATCGGCGTGGACCTGGAGGTGAACTTTGAGGATGGAGCGGTAAGTAAAATCAAAACAAATTCTTCAATTGTTTTTTCTTTATTTTATTGTAATAGTGAAGAGACTCGTTCATTTGTTCTTTATTTTGGTATTAACCCCTATATAACGGGCCATGGAGCTTTATAGGGGTCGAAACTTTTTTTTTTTTATGTTTTTTTCAAGAACTTCTACTGCAGTACCAACGTTACAAGAGATTGAAGTCACATTTGGAGGTCAAGTAGTAAAATCAATCGTGTGCAGACATCACGGTATCTTTGAGTCGTTGTTGACCAGAATTTAAGTTGGAAAGCTCACATCGCTAGCCTAAGACTTAAGTTGGGAAGGAACGTAGGTGTAATGCATCGTCTCAAATTTTATCTTCCTTTTTCTGCTCTAAAATCAATTTATTTTTCTCTTGTTCATTCGTATATTAATTATTGTTCGATTATTTATTTGAGTACGTTTCAGTCTCATATTTCTCCTATTGTGAAGTTACAAAACAAAGCAGTGAGAATCCTTAAGATGTTATTTTATTCCCCATCTGCTGCCAGTTTGCTTCAAATCATTTTTTCCAGGCCCTCCTTCAGTCCGACCGTACAATACTCGTCGTCCTTCAAGTAAGCTTTCTATGCCTTTAATTGTTTCCGAGCGATCAAGATTTTCCCCTAAAAATATTATTACTAAATACTGGAACAAATATGAATCTTGTTTTAATCAGAGTCTGTCGCTCATAACAATAAAAGCTAAAATTAAAACTGTACTTATTGATGAATATTAGTTTGTGAGTAGCTCCCGGCCTTTCAGCTATCGGATAAATAATAATATAGTTTTAAAAATACAAATTTTTGGTATATATTTTTTTGGTGTGAGATAGAGTGAGAAGTGTGATGGCATCCGTTTCTTCTGGGTTTGTTTGTTTATACCGTTTGTCGCCCGGCTTTCGAGCCAGTCTCCCTGCTGGGGACGTTATGTGAATATTGTTAAATATGTATGTTTAAATAATAAAAGAACTTGAACTTGAACTTGTTCATTTATTTTGAATTTAATAAAACTGAACTGAACTGAACTGATCGATTTTTTGTTTGTTCGGAGATATATGGAAAGCGCCCAGTCATTTGATTCCGAATCGTGCCACTAGGGCATCCCATGATCGTACGTAAGCACACAACTTTCAACGGGGTGATACAGACATTGAAAGTTTAATCGAATTAGTTCATTGTTTTTACAGTGAACATTGTTAGACTAGTTTTGCAGAATCCCATGGCATACTGTTTGTATGCATTGTGCTGTGTTTATTATTGAAATGACTAATTGATTGATTGTACATCAATTTCATGCTCCCTGAAAGATACCTTTTATAAATATAACTCTACTGTACACCAACAATTCCCTTCTACGATTTTCGTCTTGGCGAATAAAAAAATAGTTCTACCCAGATGAAACGACTCACCTGACTACTCTGGACCCAGAAGACAATGGCATCTTTATACCGGAGGGGACCTCCCAAGGGAGACCCTCCCAAAGATCTTTGCTCGGATAGAATTTCACTTAGTAGTCTTCCGCTCTGCTGGCAGACTTGAAGGGCTCTAAAAGAATGAATTATTCTTGTACACTCGTTCAATCCCGGGGAAAGGAATTTAAGTTTTAAACCAGAAAGAAAATCAGGAATCTACCGCATGTTGCGGCGTAGTTCGTTCCAGCAACTAGAAATGCGTGGTCTGCCATGGGTCTACAAAGGAACTGGGTGAACCACTCGTCCAAGAAGGAGAGAAGTATTCCTTTAGCTTAAGCTGAGTGCGAATCATATTATCCCGACTGCACAATAATTCGCTGACATTTATTCGAGCTGATATTTCGGCCTTTCTTGGCAAAGGTTCTCTTCAGGCTTACGATAGTAAAAACGAACCTGCGGTCAACTTGGACTTGCTATCGCGCTTGATTGGTTTTCTAATTTGAGACTGATGAGGACCCTTGCCAAGAAGGGCCGAAATACCACTCGAATAAATCTCCGCCGACTTATCCGTGGAGCGCACTCAAATATGATTGGGTCATACATGATGACAAATATTTGACAGTGCAAAACGGATACGTCAGCTGAAATTTTATTAGAGCTATATTTCCGTCCTTCTTGTCAAAGGTCCTCTTGAGGCTCAAAGCCTCTCAAGTTGGAAAAAACAACTTTCCATAAGTTTTTTCTCCCCACTTGAGCGGCACTGAGCCTGAAGGGGACCCATGCCAACCCGATGAAAAATTTGTAGCCTGCGTAGTTGTATGATAGTTGTACGAAAAATTTGCATGTAATACTATGTAATAGTAAAGAATACTATCATTTATTGTGCCTCAGACTGGTCCAATCTTAAGCAGTAGTATCCAGTAGCACCCTGTCTTGCCATAGTAGCATCCAGTCCTGATAATAGTAGCATGCAGTAGTATGCAGTAACACGGTAGCCTTGAAGTAGAAGCATGTAGTAGCATCAGTTAGTACTGCATGCTACTTTTCGTACAACTTCATACTACTATTTTGAGATAAATTTTTCATCGGGAAGAGGGCGGAAACATAGTTCTAATAAAATTTTATCTGACGTATCCGTTTTGCACTGTCAAATATGATTTGCAGTCTGCTTAGGCTGAAGGAATATTTTATGATGAAAAAGTCAAATAAAGGGTACAAGGAGGGTAATTACGGTAGGTCGTGTGCTAGCTCACTGCAATTTTTATTAAAATATATAGAAAAGAAGTTCAAGTAACTTCAATACATAACTACAAAACCGCTAATTCAATTTTTCTGCCCATCTGGGAAACAGCCCATTTTGTTGTTATTTTTTGTGAAACGATAACACTTGAAAGGTCATAAAATAGATATTTTCAGCATCCGTCATAACAATCAAGACAAGGATGCGCACAATGTGTTAAATGTTATTTATCTATATGCTGTTTATCTATATCTCGAAGAAGAACTATCTACATTCACCACATCAACATCTGAATTGACAAATATAGGGAGAAGTTCAAATAATAGCGAGTTATCGAATCTCTCAAAAAGAGTAGCATCCACGAACTCCCCCATGAGTCTCGTAAGTTTTCACTTTTTGGACCCAAGATCAAATTTCTCACAGATAAATGAAGTTAACACGTTATCCCGGTCAATGTTATTACAAAAAAAAAACAAGACCAAAGGTTTCGATGGGATCCCAAAAGTTCAAATTTGATCCAGACAATTGGGTCTTGTCTTCGCCAGACTCCTTGAACACTTTTACTATTAAAATTTAGAAAAAGATTAAGACAAAATTAGCTAATCATATGAGAAAACCAAGTTCAGATATGGACTCAGCATGTGTGTTTACCCCTTTAAGTCATATCTATTTTGACGAAGCAGATCGAAACTTCCTGCCTTACTTCTGCCGATTTTCCGGTTTCGGCGGAATTCCGGAACTACTTGTCCGGCGAAAAAATAAAGCTCAAAAACGAATTCAGCACGTCTCCTTACCCATACATCGAACCTCTAATCAACTTCCAATTAAACTTTTACTTTTAACAAATTTTCCGGTTTCAGCCGGATTCCGAGCGATCTATACGTCCGGTGAGAAAATGGTTGTCATATGCGAATTCAGCATGTCTTCTTACCCGCAAATCGAATATCTTATCAAATTTAAATAAAACTTTTACTTTAAACAAATTCTCCGGTTTTGGCCGGATTCCGGCCGAACTAATTGTCCGGCGAGAAAATAATTTTCATATTCGGAACCTCCAATCAACTTCATATTACTTTTCAAAAATATTCTGGTTTTCGCCGGATTCCGGGTGAACTATTTGTCCGGCGAGAAAATAAATTTCATATTCGGATTCAGCATGTGTCCTTACCCCTAATTCGACTATTTCATTAGCTTTTTAAAAATAGTTTTTGTTCCCCTTAATTTTAACCCCCTCCCCACCCCTAAATATAAAGCTACATAGCCCATCTTCGAACTTGGCCTGTACTTTGACCTAAAGAGTCCTCATGCCAAGTTTGATCAAAATATCTCAACCCCTTCGAGAGTTATCGTGCTAACAGACGGACGGACAGACGGACAACTTTACGATGTCATAGGTATCCCTCAACTTACGTTTTGGGATCCCAAAAAGCTACAACGAAAACGAAAAGGGTCCAAGGAAATAAAAATATAAAATCTTTTGAAAATTAACAAGAGGCTCTGTTTCGCAGAAAATGGATAAAAATACTTAACTGTATGTCCGAATTTTTTTTTTCTCACTGAAACACCATCCCTAAAACTGTACAGAATATAAACTAGCCTGTTGTTTCTTACACACTTTGTCTATCATTTTGCTCATAAAAAGAACTTAAGGTATGCTGTTTGCTACGCAGAAAAGATAACACTTCAAAACCCTGTGACATAAATATTCGCCTTAATCTTTTCAACATTTAACGTGAGAATACATAACCTTATACAAACGAAATAAAGCCAGGTTGCTAGGTTGCGCTACACGGGAGCAAGATAAAAATTATCACAATTAATTACTCAAAAATGTAAATTTACTTCTAGAAAAAAGGTAGGTTTTCGTTTTCGCGGAATAAGCCTAGGCTACAAGTGTCAGTAGTACAGTTGCTGTTAGAAGCAAGCCATCCATCCACTTTACAAGAAGGGTAAAAAAAAAAATGTTATCAAACTTCCGACAGTGTAGTATCCCGATTTTCCTACTGGATTTTCGACAGCTATGCCTACTCCAATACGGCATTATAAACAGTCACAGCAAGGGTTGTAGGCCTATCTCGGCACCTCATTCCCGGGCGGCCAACAAAAGAATAAATACAACCATTAAATGCTGACATGTTAATATCTCAAAGTGACACGACAAGCAAATGGTCTATCAATCCCCAGTCAAACGGGGGCAGTTGACAGAGGAACGGAAAGCTAGACAGGGACTAGGGAGTATGCACTCTCCGGAAAGATAGGCCGCCACAAAAATCCCCAAGTCAAACCAATCCAAGCCAAAATCGAACTAGCGACCGCTACCGGGATAAATTCAACCCCAACAAGTACTGCAGTCTACAAGGCACCATAAAGATGTTAGGTAGGGCATTTTATTTATTATGTTTGATTATTTTGAAGACAGCCTAAACAAACGGTTTTTGTTTGAAGTCACTCCATTCCGTCCTTCTGCGACCTGCCAATTTCTTTCATTAGCATTATGAATTATCGGCGAACAAATAGTAAAGACACATTTAATGACTTCTAAATATCGTCTTGTAAACCCTTCATCCTTACCAATAACTTCTGGATGTCTTCTTTCATTTTTATTATTTTTCTTGCTCGAAATAGTTGTAATTTAGGAGAGGAATGAGGGATGCGTGAAGTCTCGTCTCATCTTCACCATGGGCCACAGCAGAGGGTGGGTTTGTGCGAAGCAAAAGCTAAAGACCAGATTAGTATTGAAATGTCCAGGTTTTGATACGTACTTTAGGGGAACTTATTAGTTGCGTTTTTGCAGATACCATGGTATCTGATACCACGGTCAAAAGGCGTTTTTCCAGTTACCCTGGTATCTGACCAGTCATCGCGGTATCTGATATTCAGATACCACGGTCCTACGGTGGTAACTGATCGTGGACTATCGTGGTATCTGAAAAAGTCATCTCACATTCATCATCACCAACAATAGAGCCCAGGATTTTGTCACATTGGTGGGAAAGAAGTTTGTCACTTAGTGGTGTGACTGGATATTAGTTTTTCGCAATTTCGGCGATTGTCGTTTTTGCAGAGCGACCGTGGTATCAGATGCCACACTAACTCCAACAAGACCAAAGGTATCTGACCCAGACAACTGGGTCTTGTCTTTTCCAGGTCCAGTCTTCGCCAGAGTCCTTGAACATTTTTACTATTAAAATTCAGAAACAGATTAAGGCCAAATAGCTAATCATCTGAGAAAACCAAGTTCAGACAAAGATTCAGCATGTCTGCTTACCCCTATAAGTCATATCTGTTTTGACGAAAACTAGAACTCCGGAACTACTTGTCCGGCGAAAAAAGAAAGCTCAAAAACGAACTCAGGGTATTCTTCTTTCCACAATAATGAACATTTAATCAACTTCAAATAAAAATTTAACTTATAACAAATTTTCCGACTCCAGCCGGATTCCGGTCGAACTATATGTCCGGGTAAAAAATGATTGTCACACACGGATTAAGCATCTTTTCTTACCACTTAATCGGATATCTAATCAACTCCAAACAAAACTTTAACTTTTAACAATTTTCCGGTTTTGGCCGGATTCCGGGCGAACTACATGTCCGGGTAGAAAATCATGTCTTCTTGCCCTAAATCGAACATCTAATCAACTCCAAATAAAACTTTTAATTTTAACAAACTTTACGAATTCGACCGAATTCACCATCGTGCTGAGCATGTCTTCTTACCCCATAATCTACTATCACATTAGCTGTTTCAAAATATTGTGTTTGCCCCTTAATTTGAACCCCCTCCCCCACCCCTATCTGTAGGGCTACAAATACCATCTACGATCTTGATTTGTCCGATGACCCAACGAATCCTCACACCAAGCTTCATCAAAACATCTCATTCCCTTCGACAGTTATCGTTCTTACAGACGGACGGACAGACAAACTTTTGCGATGTCATAGGTATCCCTCCACGTACGTTTTGGGATCCCGAAAACGACTAATTGCAGATCCAGTTACCGGGGTAACATAGATCATGGTATCTGCAAGAACGCAACCACTGTATTTTCATTATTTCTGACCATATTTGAGGAGTATCACCTACACAGTGTGATTACAAGCGCAATACTTGTATGCACCCCACTACCCTACTGCATCATCTTCCCCATTCAATCAGTCAATAATTTAGTGTCCCCATACTGAAACACAATAAAAGAAGAAGAAAGAAAAAGGTCGGACTAAACTACATTAAATAACTAAGTAAACGAAGTATAATTTGAACTGAACATCGTTGAAATGTTAAACACGCACAAAATGAAGAAAAAAAATGAAACGGTCCACAGTGCTGCTTGTTTTTAAATATTTGTTCTTCTGTTCAGATATTTTGTACGATTAGGAAAGTAATGTAAAACTGCTGAAATACTAACGACATCGCAGTTGACAAGGAAAATGAGCAAAGATTCAAAAGTAGTACAGTGATTAGACCTTAATTATATGTATGTGTAGTTTATTTATACTTGACATTGTGGGTTTGATTCTTTATGATGTTATTGTCTCTAATGTAGGATAGGGTATAGGTAGTAGATCCTTAAACAAGATAGCTTCAGGGGATCTTGTCTCGTGTCATATTTTGTGCTATGTACTATATCTAGTACCAATAAATGAATGAACGTATGAATGAATATTAATAACTTAATTTTACTTTATTTTCTCAAATTATTGTTTGCAATCGGTATTAATAATAATAATATATTGCAAAAAAAAGGCCACAAAGCCTCTACAAAAGTAGAGAGAGCTACAAAGAAGAGGCTACAAAGCCTCTACAAAGGTATTGTCCATGAATATTTTTTAGATTTGAATTTCATAATAGTCTTCAGCGTCGTACAAAGTCAAGGGCTTCCCTACTCTCGATTTGTTCGTATAGCAAGTACCCAGTGCCGCGGTGCCCGGACGGTGGCGGCACCGGTTGCCATGTGTTATAACATTAAAATCAGCATGTTTAGAAGCGGGAATCCCCTAATTTATGGCATGCACCCCTGGTTTCGATCTGTGCCCGGAAATGGTGTATAGAAGGTGCCAGGGGTTGTGTAACCCCTAGTTCGAAGTTCAAGACATGCCTTTTCGGACAGGACATAGACAGCACGAGCTGCAAACCCCCTTAAAATGCAGCAAAACTGGTCATTAGCACCCTGCTGAAAATCAAGGACTCCAATTTCAAAGAGATTCGCGCAAGAAGTTCCCGTCACTCAATACACCAATCAACAATGACTTGACTGTATTTACGAGGTTTGTAGTAAGCAGACAGACAGAAGCAAACGACAGAAGTACATTCATCTTTTCAGAGGACTAGTTCTTTTCCATGAGGCCATCAGAAACTGGGCATGGGCTATAAGTCCTAATCCATACTCCACATTCTTCCTGAAACAACACTATCCACTTTCGTGGGTAACCACTAATATACCAACCAAGATTTCAGGCAATAAACACAAATGCTAACATACCAACCAATAGAATAGAAATAAATATGAAAGGAGACATAATATTCACAAGGAGTAACTTATGACATGCTGATGCTGAAAATCACCGATATTATATTGCTAATCAGTCAATGATTATTGACCGTGGTCGTGGAATGAAATATTCTATATTACTATTCCAAAACACGCCACTGATCCTCAGGAAGAAGGAGTAAGCGTGTCCGTAATGACTCAAATCATGTGTCAAACAATCACGGCGATCTCTGAGAGCAGCTGTGATACCACTTCTGACTTTCTTCCGCTAGGTACCCGGAGAGGCCGGAGATTTTGCATCGGCAAGGAGAGATAGTCATCAAGAGTATTAAAAGTCCTTGCGTTGCCAAACCTCGTCCAGGTGGTAAGGGAACGGATTAGCCAATTTCAGGTGGCAAAACCTTAAAGAAGTGAAGGTATGTGGGTTTTTCACTGTTTATGGCACTTTCGTGGAAGGAAACAGTTTCAAAAATATCAATAAAGGAGGTAGTTTTAACGATAAATAGCGTATTCTGAGGACATTTTTAAATGAAGTATTTAAAACTGACAAGCTGCGCCTATCCCGAATTAATATTTTGTACAACAACTTATAAAAAACAGAAATAACGGAGTAAATAACAGAGACCTGTCTTACATATAATACTAATGCAACCTACCTCCATAATCCCTCCATATATTTCTAAACCCGGAGACCCCAATTTCGTACGGAACATTCTATTCCCTCTAACAAAACCACGCTGATTTGCTAACTTGCCGTGTTTTGCTACCTTCGATGTGTATCACGCTGCAGGTTGTCTGCGAGAAGTTATTTAAATTGTTTCCCTGTTTTCGCTATAAGTCAACGGGTCTCCGGAAAGCTTTAAAACAGCCGACGCCGTGGGTTATTTGTTGAAAGGACAGCATAGTTTTAAAGTATTCAAATATTTTAAAATACAGTAAGTTGAAGAGTAAACAGAGCGAGGGGTTCTTAAAGAAAAGAAAATTACTTAGATAGTTTTGGCCAAAAACTGAGTGAAGTGGCAGTGAGATTTTATTTTCATTATTTCAAAAATTACTATCTAAAAAAAATTTAAATTATCACTTTTGGTCACAATTCAGAAACAAATCCAGAAAATTCAGAAACAAATCCAGCGTATCTCCTTATCCCTATCTAATCAACTTTGAATAAAGGTTTGATTAAAAAAAAATTCAGGTTAGAGGCGGATTCCGTACTAATTATACGTCCGGATAAAAAATGATTGTCATATACAGACCCAGTCTCTCTTCTTACCCCTTAATCTGTCATCTAATCAAACTATTGTTTTTAACAAATTTTCGGGTTTTGGCCGGATCCAGGGCGAACTAGGTGTCCGGCGAGAAAATGGTTCTCACAGGCATGCTTTTTACCTCTAAATCGAACATTTAATCAACTTCAAATGAAACTTTTACTTTTAACCAGCTTTCCGGTTTTCGCCGGATTCCGGACGAACTACTTGATTGGCGAGAAAATGGTTTTCACTTTCGTGTTCGGCATGTCTTTTTACCCCTAAATCGGCCATTTAATCAACTTCAAATAAAACTTTTACTTTTAACAAACTTTCCGGTTTTTGCTGGATTCAGGACGAACTGCTTGTCCGGCGAGAAAATGGCTTTCGTATTCATGCTCAGCATGCCTTCTTACCTCATAATCAACTATCACATTAGCTGTTTAAAAATATCTTGTTTGTCCCTCAATTTGAACCCCTTCCCCCACCCCTAAATGTAGAGCTACAGAGCCGATCTACGAACTTGACCTTACACTTGACCCAATGAATCCTCACACCAAGTTTCATCAAATATCTCATTCCTTCGAGAGTTATCGTGCTCACAGACAGACGGACAGACGGACATTTTTGCGATGTCATAGGTATCCCTCCACTTACGTTTTGGGATCCCAAAAATAAAAAATCGCTTAAATGAGTCAAAATATTTTAGTGTATTCAAATAACAGATGTAAAAGTAAGCATTTCTATGGCTAATGAAGCGAAGCTAAGGGAAATGTTCAATATTCCAGATTGTAAGGTGGCTCCTGAAGAAAGCCCGGTATGTCGTGTGAGTCCAAAAAGATTATTTTTCGGCAATCGTTTATCGTTGTAGTTGCTAAATACTGCAAGCGTAGAGGTATAAGCATGCAGGCGTACCACAAATCCAAATGACAAGTTCATCCGAAGATTGATTATGCGAATAGAGGAGCAAGGAAAAAACGCATTTTCATAAGGTCTTCAAGTCTATTAAAGTGAATAAGTAACGGATAACTAAACTGTTTCATCTCAACCCTATTCGCTAAACAGAGACTTAATTAAACATTTGGGACAGTCGGTATGGAATTCACTCCCAGATAGTGTTAAGGCGGCTGAACACCAACAATTGTTTAAAAAAAAGAGTAAAAAAGTTTTTGTTGGAGGGGTCAGGAGTCACGGTTCAGAGAATGAAGGTATAAGTTATCATTTTTTTTTTTCTATTACCTTTATTTATTTATTTTTCCTTTTCTTCTCTTTTTTCTTCTTCTTTTTTCTTTTGTGTGGTATATGGAAAAAATTATTAATTTGTGTTTAAATGAAATTAAGTTATTGTTTAAGTTAAGTTAAAGTAGTTTGTGGTAGCCGCCCAGTGACAGTGCATTTATGTCTTCTCATGGGCGGTTACCGATCATGATGGGTTATTATGTAATTTAGCAATAAAATAATCTATCTAATCTAAAAGACAACGTATTTGAAGCCCTTTCTAAAGGCCGTCTACATTAAAAGCCGAAAGATGATTTTCTTAGCCATCCTCTATTTCCGCAAACGAAATGACTCATAACCAGCCTAGCCTTGGAAACCGCAAATCTAATAGAATGCCAGGACGAAGATTGCATATTTCTCATTTCTAAGAAGCACTTCTCTGTTGCCAAGCCCGTAATAAGAGTGGAGCCGCTCACTCTTCTCCCCACAGGAATTTACTTAATCGCTTCAGTCTGGGGACAAGACGCAAAAATAGATGACAATCACCGCGAAAGCTCAAGCCCATCGTAACACGAGGAAACTAAACCAGTGTTGCCACTTCTTCTCTACCGGTACTTGTTACATCTGGCCGCAAAAACCTGTGAGGCGCATTAAAGGACTCGTCGTTTCGATAATGCCAATGCTCTATAGCGATCCTCAGGAAGAAGGAGCGCTCACCGCGAGCTTTGGGGGCAGCTGTGACACCACTTCTGCTTTTCTTCCGCTAGATACCCGGAGAGGCCGAAGATTTTTGCATCGGCACGGAGAGACAGTCATCAAGAGTATTCAACGTACTTCCGCAATCTCTCCAACAGTTTCATACGGTAGATTCTAACTCCCCTACACTTCCAAAGGTCTCTCCTACATCGGACTACACTGTAAAAAAAAATCTTGCAGTATTTGCTACTGGGATTAATCTTGTCTTTATTGAGATAAGATGATCCCTAATTCGGATTAATTTTATCCCATTAGAGATAAGATTAATCCCAGTAGCAAATACTGCATCCTTATTCGGAGAAACTTTTTACAGTGAAGAGTAATGTGAATCGGCGAATTCGTAGATTTTTATTTCTGAGCTCGGACAATTTAAATCCGATGGAGGATTTGAACGCTGCAAAATATTGCAGGGTAAGTTATCTGAAAGCTGAATTTTTTTGCAGTGGACAACTCACAGATTTTTTACACTTGCCTTGTTTCGCTAATGTCGACGCACATCGGCCTGGATAAAGGCTTGAAACATCCCAAACCGTTAGTAATTTTTTTTAAAGCGGGGCCTAGTTTTTGAAATATTCAACTATTTTAAAATACTGTAGCATAACGAGAGATCTCGCTAAGCGATTGCCGAAAACTAATCTAAAAATGTCGGATTCCTTGCAAAACATTAACATTATTTTCCTACTTTGTACAGGCGTAACATTTCCGAGCTTCGTATCTGTCACACTGTAACGACTAACGAGCCGTTGCTGAAATTCAAATTTTCGGCGTCTAGGTGAATTACGGGTTGTCGTGCAAGCAGCGCACACTTTGACTCAATTACTAGAGCCCCGGGTAAAAACAAAAAATCCTTAGATGAGTCAAAATATGTCCGTGTCTTCAAACATCAGACGTGAAAACAAGCTGCATTTTCAATTAAACTTTAAGACCTAGTTTTAAAGCATTCAACTATTTTATATTGTGTTTTTTCTTTGCATTCTGCCTTCGTTTCTTTTTGTTCTTCCTCTTTCAGTTTTCTTCTCTTTCTTAAAAAAAGACCAAAGGTTTCGATGGGATCCCAAAAATCTAATATTTGACCCAGACAATTGCGAATGAACTACCATACTTGTCCAGAAAAAAAATTTCAGAAACGAATTCAGCGTATCTCCTAATCCGTATAAAGAACATCTAATCAACTTCAAGTAAAACTTTAACTTATAAAAAAAAATCCGGTTTCAACCGGATTCCAAACGAACTATATGTCCAGGTAAAAAAAAAGATTGTCATATACAGATTCAGCATGTCTTCTTACCCCTAAATCTGTCATCTAATCAACTTCAAATAAAACTTTTGCTTTTAACAAATTTTCCGGTTTGGCCTGATTCCAGCCGAACAGTTGTCCTGATTCCGGCCGAACAAGTTGTCCTGGTAGAAAATACTGTTCACATAAGGGGTTCAGCATGTCTTTTTATCCCTTAATCGAACATCTAATCAACTTCAAATAAAACTTTTACTTTGAACAAACTTTCCGGTTTTGGCCGAATTCCTTGCGAATTACTTGCCCGGCGAGAAAATGGTTTTCACCACCGTGTTCAGCATGTCTTCTTATCCCTAAATCAAACATCTAATCAACTTCAGTTAAAACTTTTACTTTTAACAGACTTTCCGGTGTTGGCCGGATTCCGGGCTAACTACTTGTCCGGCGAACAAATGTGTGTTCAGATAAGGGGTTCAGCATGTCTTCTTATCCCTAAATCGAACATCATCAACTTCAAATATAACTTTTACTTTTAACAAACTTTCCGGTTTTGGCCAGATTCCGGGCGAACTACTCGTCCGATGACAAAATGGTTTTTACCATTGTGTTCAGCGTGTCTTCTTACCCCATAATCGACTATCACATTATATGTTTAAAAATATTTCATTTGCCCCTTAAATTAAACCCCCTCCCCCACCCCTAAATGTAGGGCTACAGAGCCCATCTAGGAACTTGACCTTACTCAACAATCCTCACACCAAGTTTCATCAAAATATCTTATTCCCTTCGAGAGTTATAGTGCGTACAGACGGACAGGCGGACGGACGGACAGACGGACTACTTTTGTGATGTCATAGGTATCCCTCCACTTACGTTTTGGGACCGCACAAAGTATGTGAAAATTAATGTAAAGTGAATTTTTTTTTTCGACTGCCCCCACAGGCCCATTCGGCTTTCCTGCAGTCAGAAGTATCAGCTACATGTATAAATGATGTTACGGGGGTTACAAAAGGTATATTCATGTAGTTTAGCATGGAAAAGTCGGTTTGTATAATAAAGAGTATTAAACTAAAAAGAAACTAAAAGAACTTTTGAAATACTGTAGCCTAACACAAACAGTGAACAGTGCGAGGGTTGTTATAACGAGAGATCTGGCTTAGCCGTATCCAGGGGGAGGGGGAGGAGGTTGACCCCCCCCCCCCCCGAAACATACAAAAATACTAACTTTTACAGGCTTTTCCCTCTGATCTATGTCTTTTTTGTACTTTCTTCTGCGACCCGCAGGTAACCCCCCCCCCCCCCCACAAATAAATTCCTGGATACGGGCCTGCTATGTCTCATTTTATTTTTTTTTACTTTATTTTTTTTGTGGCCTACTGGTAAGTAACCGGTTGCATAATTCTGGCTCGCAATAAAGCATAAAAATTTGTGATTTAAAACCAAACAATTCTTTGACCAGCGGCAACACCGAACGGAAAGTCAGGCTAGACAAAAGAACGAGACTAGAGGTTTCTGTAGGAAAGGATTGTCCTGGTTCCGGAGTCTCGGCGCACGGACGGAGTCTTCTTATCTCCTGTGCAAAAATAACTTAAGGATCCAACGCTGAGACAACAAGTAAGCTACGTGAACGCAAGATTTCGCATACGAAAAGTATGCCTGCAAAATTCGCATCGCTACGGCGAAAACGATATACGAGGCCTTTCAATTTCGGAGCTAAGGAGGAAATTCGCTCCGACTGGCGAAAATCGGACTATGTGTGCATGGAGCTTTAAAGTCCTTTCAGATTGGAAAAAATTCTCTTACCATCCTTCACATTGCGGCCTTGCTACCGGCTTGCCTTGCGGTCTTTATGGAGAAGAAAAAAAGCTTGCGTAGTTCTACGTAACGTAAAAGGTTTGCTTAAACCCAGGGCCGATATCTGTTCAACTTGAGATACGTAACGTAAGGAAAAATCGCCTTTTGATGCTGCTTCATACAGTCCAATAACTGTTGCTTGTAATCTCAGTACAAAGTGTTCGAATACATTCTTTTGCGACATCTGACTACATATATTAATTTCGGGGAAAATCAATTCGGTTTCCGACCAGGAATTAGCTGCCAACACGCTCATCGTGCTCTTGCTACTATCCACAAAGATGCATCTAAAAAGGGCATAAACTATATATTTGTGCGTTTAACCTTTCTAAGGCTTTTAATTCTGCTGTGCATAGTCAAGCCCTCTTTGCTCTATATCCAAAGGTAGTCAATCTGTCTGTTACACCCGTACATCGGTTTTGGTACACAGATTCTTATCTAAGAACTGAATGCTCTGGTTCACCCCCTACTGTTCCAGTGCGTCGGGGCGTCCGGCAGGGGGGTGTACTCTCTCCAAGAATTTTCAAAATTTGTATTTTCCATATCTTCATATCCTTTTAGTTTCATATGTTTTTCTGATATTTCTTTACATTGCATATGCTGAAGATTGTATGCTTAATGAACTCTTATGGTTCCAAAAGTTTCATTGTCTTTCTCTCAAATCGGTCTGTCTCTAAACGTTGATAAATGTGAATATCTTCCTTTTAATTCGTCTTCTTCTAACCATAAACTCAAAAACAGTTTTAATTTGTCTATCCCTTGTGTGTCAAAAATCGTTGGCTCGGTACTACTGCGGAAACACTCTTTTTGAGCCACAGTCTACCCACAGATTGTTTTTGGGGGCCCAGAAAACGCCTTAAAGGACACCTGAACAATGAAACCATACTTGAACACACCATGGAGAATGTATTTAAAGACATGGCCACGGAGAGCATTCCTCTCCTCAGCGTGACGTTTTCAAAATAGGGTCGTTCGTTTCTGGAGGTTTGCACATGCAGACTACAAGACAAAAAGCGCAATTCATTCAAATCTTGTACAGCGCTGGCCGGATCGTATTGGACTTTCTTCTAGATATACGTTTGGGCTTAACTAGTTAAAAAAAATATTCCAGAAGAAGGGTTGATTGGAGACATTTGATCATTTCTAAAATTCTTTGGTACTGAAATAAGGACAGATGCAAAATGGAGCAAAAATCATAGCTTGGAAACACTATTTCGTAGTTGGATTGGGTTTTCTGCAGGCGATGTTAACGGAAGTCATACAGATGGGGATGATACTTGGTACTCTTCATTCAGGTGTTCTTTAAGTGCCAAACTTCTTTCCCACCAATTTCACAAAATCCTAGGCTCTACTGTTTGTGATCATGAGAGTGAGATGACTTTTTCAGACACCAAGATTCGTTACCACGGTTCGACCATGGTATCGGAATATCCGATGAAGTATCAGATACCACGCCAACTGCGAAAACCAATTTAGACCGTGGCAACAGACACCATGGTATCTGCAAAAATGCAAGGATGTACTCAATAAATAACATCCTCTGCCAGTCTAGGCTATACTAGAGAGTATAGGCTACTCTTACTGCTCTGGTGTTTACCACATTTATTGGAATAAAGGCCTTTAATATTCCTATTTCTATTACAGAGAAAATGTCAAATTGTCGACAGCAAACAGTTCTTGCAGTAAGCAGTTCTTGATACTAAAAACAAAATTGAGTCTGGATATGCTAAAAACCGTTGCCAACCGCAATATAACCGCAGAGCTCTTGCCAAAATCTAATCCACTCAGTGCGACCACTCTGTCCTTAACCTTTTTGTACTTCACCCACTGCTGAAGAGAAATGATGTAGCTGCTACTGGAATCGCATACTTCCGATACTGTAAAATCCTCCTCTACATGCGGATTTGGTATAAAAAACCGAAAAGTGATAAATAAATTTCAGTAACAAATATAACTGTTAAACTTGACGAGCTGCATAGGAATCTGTCGGTCACGGTGTTTTCTCCGCAACACGGTCTTGTCCGTTTGTTTGAAGTGTAATCTGTTCGAATTGTAAATTAGTATCGTAATTTAAGTTGTGTTCTTTCTTTTCTCTAAATACGCCACTATTTCTATTTTAATAGTAGTGGGTAAATAAAAAGATACACTCATTCAAATGGATTTGTTTGATCAGAAGATTTGCAGTTTGCCAGGGATAACTACACCTTAGGACTTACAAGGGCAAGCTGTATTGCCTGTATTCTATATTAGTTATACTGACATACAGAGAAGAGTTGGTCTGATGAAGAATAAGCGTATTCTGACTTTAACCATTCGGTTGTATATTTAGGAATATGTAAAGCTAACAACAAAAGCAAACGAGAAAGCAACGGATTTGTCCAAAAAGTATGAGAAAAAAAGTATCTTCAAACACAGATGACTAGAACATTATCTGTGAGCCAGTAATTAAAACGAGCTAATTATCAATCAATCTATAATTTATTATGAAAACCTTAGCAGTATGCCGACGATTGGTTTTTCATCCTTATACAAAAAAAAAGTAACAAATATAAATATGTAGAATTATACGAACTCTCACATGTAACTTGCATTCGATAATTTATAACTAAAAACCTCATAATTAATATCTTTACAATTGGTGCTGAGCCTCCGTGGTCTCGAAAGCCTCGCAACTCCTGCCACGTATTTATCTGCTGCCAGGAATACCACCCGTTGAGTTGGCCGCTAAGCTTTTCCAATACTTCCCCTGGCGATTAAATACGGAAAGAGAATCTTTTGGCAGCTAAAGATTATTGTTAAAGGGAGGTCACAGCAAAGAGCGCCGGGTCACATTGTTGCTATGCAAAGGCAGGTAAAAAACAAGACAGAAGATTTCGGTATGGCCACTAAGGGAAACTGACCGGATATTCTAGGTCTTGCACCCTTTGCGAATTAGAGGCATATCCTAAATCCTGTGCAAAAACACTGATGACCGATAATTGAACTGATAACCAAAAAATCGGTTAGAAATAAGAATCAGCCTGCTACGTTAGGAGATACGGTACGACGGTAGTAGTATAAGATCGCCGCTCCCACTCCACCCTCCCCCCAATTTCAAAACCCCATTTTAACATCAATTTCTTAAATTTTAACATCCTTTTTACCAAATTATCCCCCTTTTTAAGAACATTTTTATTTTCTTACTTCCAAAATAAAGGATACAAGAAATGAGAATATTACCCTTTACTACATATAAAATACTACAATATACACTACTTCTTTTTTTTTTACATTTTTCATTTTTTATTCAAATATTACTGAGTAAACAGTTCTAAATCCACATATGTTTCTTTGTTCTTGTTTTCGCGTACAATAGGCTGCAAAACCAGATTTTTCTTTAAAAGTAATTCGTTAGCAATGGCATTATATTTCTGTGTTATAAACAAATCACAGGGTTTGTCATTATGATTAATAACTACAACCAACTTATCACCATATTTTGTCTTAGCAATTCTCATTTTAACAATAGTATATTTCAGTCCTAGAACTAGTTCTTCTTTCCTGATTGTCTCATTGTATTTATTCATTCTGATTGTATTCAAGACTTCCTTTGTGGACTCCATTTATTAGGGGATGATTTTATTAAATAAAAATCCAGACTCACAAACTCACATACATATTTTTGTTAATAATATCTAATGTAGCTTTTCTTTCATAATATATAACACAGTAAACATTATATGGTACGGGTTGATTATCTTTCAACGTTAAACTTATTTCAATATCAGCAGTTGTTCCATTATAAATATTTGACTCGTGTTTGGAAACATCGAAACAGAATAGTGGATATACTTCTTTAAATTCTTCTATACTAACAACACTACCAGTATCAAATGCTAATTGTTTATAACCCAAATGTATGAACCTATTGTAAAGATTTGAGTATTTACATTTATCATCGCTAAAATCACATTTAAGTGGTTCTTCAGGATATTTATCCCCATTAATTCTAAGTTCTATGTCTGTTAAATTCATATGATCAAACACCATATTATTCATTAATTGATTGTTATGCTTTTCATTTTTCTGTAGCGTCACAACTACTTTTGTTGGATTGTTTCTCTCAGAAATAACTTTCCAAGTGTGTTCCTTATTTTGACTAACATCGCTTTTATAACTATTACATGCTTCCCACATCAGATTATGCTTTCTGTCCTTTGCCAATCCCTTTTCTAAGTTACTCATCATTTCAATACTAGGAGCTACAATAGGGATCTTCCAGGATAAATACTCGATGACTACTTTGAAATTAGTATTTCCATTTCTTATAATCATGTTGTTATCATCATTTCTTCTTAGAAATATTTTATGCGATGCACCTCTTAAGAATCGTTTGTTTCCTTTTAAGAATCCAAACAGTTCTGATAATGGTAAATACATATTTACTAATTTACTGCTCTTTGTTCTGTTATATCTTTTTTCAAATCCTTTATTATAATTATCATTATTGGTCAACCTGACTGTTCCACCCCCTGCTGCAGCCCCTGCAGCCCCTGCAGTAAACGAAGCAATAACAGGATTAATTTCTTTTCCTTGATTATAATCCTTATACCAGAAATGATTTCTTGCTGCACTTCTAGAATAATCATCAGAGTATTCAATCAACTTTGTAACGGTAGTTGTAATACCAACATGATTAATTTTTTCAACCGATTCATCGTTTATTACATATTCAGCGGTACTGAATAAATTAAATCCATTATTCGTCAAAGTAGCAATATCGGTTGCAGCTATATTATCTCCATTTTCTTTCACTATTCTTACACTAACATCAAGATAACTTTCACTTGGATAAAACCAGGAATCTAATTTCTTTGTTACGAATTCAAACTCTGATTTATTAGATACATTCACATCTGTTTCTCGAATTTCTTTAAATTCATATTTAACCACTGTATCATCCACAAGCGGTTCGTCAAATATGTTCCATTGCGGACTGATAACTTTATTTACTGCCATTTATATAAGAAAGAAATTATTAAATAAAACTTATTTCAGAATCTTTAATCCATTTCCAGTCATTAACGTTTTGATCAAGTCCTGACTTCTTTGATTTAAAATCCTTTTATTTGTACCGATAAGATCCTTCATCGATTTTTTGTTTCCAATTACATCAATGAGTTCCTTCTTGTTTACATTGATCAGATCTTTCCCATATTCTATTGCTCTGTTTTTCAACAACTCAAATCTCGGTTTAATAATATTATTATACATTGACATAGCCCCATCTTTTATTTGTTTTGCTGACGTTTGAAATAACTGGGAATTAACAATGTTTTTGAATACACTACCGATTCCACTTCCATACTGCTTTTTATAAAGTAATCGCTTATTATTAATCAACATTTATAGGTAAATAATTTTATTTCACTAATCCTTTAAGCTTTTCTTAAATGCAGCACGTATCCAACGTTATCACCATTCAAATCGATAGGTCTTCCCAACTGATCAGTAATTGTCATTCTCAAGGAGTAAATAAAGTCTTTTGTATTAATAGGAAGGTAGATTAATTGTCTAGGATTCTCAACAATTTGACAACCCGGTTCTGTATTAGGAACAAATGTCCAAATGACATCTGATTTACTTTTGTTTACGATAGAACTGTTTACGAGAGAGCAGTGAATTTGAATTTTATCAACGCTTCTTGTTATATTCGGAAGCTTTGTACCTTCATTGATTTTCTTAGATATCTCACTATCCTTCTCAAATCCTAAAATCTGACACAAGTCACTATTAAATCTAAACATGTATTTTTCTTGTAATATGATGACAAATCTCATAGATGCTGGATTTGATGAAATTACAATAGGACATTTATCTTTTGGGGTATCAAAATACTGACACAAAAAATAATTCAAACAATCATCGTTATACATCCCATTAGGAATAGTAACATTCATCCATTCTGTTGCATTATTATCTTCATCTTTCCTGTATTGAAATGTATTATTTCCAAATTTATCACTTATATTATGCCATGAATACCACAAAGTACACTGATTCAAACCTATTTCATAATCCCAATTACGATTCAATTCGATTGGTTGACTAAATGTTATATCAATGATACTTTCATTACCTTCAATGTTTAACAACACCATTTATTAGAAATATTTTTTATATATGGAATTGTAATTTCTCTTCGTAAGAAATTTATTTCGCATTAACGAATCCAAAATATCAATAGCTTCATTTCTCACCTCATCAGATGTATTTCCGTTTACTCTGCTACCTATCAAAGTGTATAATTTTGAAATCATTTCATCACAATTCATAAATATTCCAGTTCCTTGTTGGTTGACTAATGGGAAATAGGTTTGAATGGTTTTTAACCTATTCTTGTATTCTTTTATAAATTCAATGAGTTTATCATACTTACTAGAACTATAACTTTTACTTTTCATACCACCATAACTTTGACTATAGATGTTAAATAATTCAGAGCCCCATCTATTTCGTTATGATGCTTAAGGTAATAATGAGGCATTTTAAAATAATTATCGGTACCATTCCAGTCATCTTTATATTTTAAATTAATTTGATTTAATAATTCCACATCAATATTTAAGTTTAGATTTACGTCATATGGTTGTTCTAGATTGGGTTCTATCGCATGAGTGGGAGCTCGACTCGATTCCTCTGAAGTAGTGGTCTGTAAAGCTGTTTTAAATGTATCACCTAATCTGATAAACCGTCTTCTTGAATTATTATCACCTTCAAGTAGTTTATTAATTATCGTTTCAGCGTTCTCTTGTAATTTTTTGATGGTATCTTTAGTGTTTTCTTTTTGTGCTATAATAACTGGAGCGTTTAATTCTGAAGCATATTCCCGAAATCCTGCCTTCTCCATCTCATTTTGTTGAACCTTGCTTCTCTGAATTTCTCTGTTCTTCACTATATCCGATAACATATCACTCAAGCGTCTTGAATCCATTTATATACAAGTAATTTTATTTCATAATAAATTTTGAAAGTTCTTTTTCATAAAACCCTCCTTGAATTAATTCCCCACTTTTGTCAGATATTTCATAAGTAATGGGAATGGTAGGTCTGATGGTTGCTATCTGAAATACTTCATCCGTATAATTAGGTAAATATCCTTTATCGAAAATACTTTTTTCTTTTTTAATTCTGACTAAATCCCCTACTTTGACGTTTCCTGTGATTTTGTAGTCATCTACTGGAGGAAACAGAGCACTAAAAACCTTTTTCTGATTAACCTTTTTACTAGCATCAACTGGTTTCATTTGTACTGAACGGTGGTACGAGTTATTATAATTACTCAGAAATAAAGGTAAAATATCAATCCAATTAGTAGTGTTATTGTGAGTGAAATATTTCCATAACTTTTCTTTTAGCGTTCTGTTGAATCGTTCTACAATTTGCGCTTTCAATTCGCTTTCAGATGCAAACCAGTGTATGCCGTTATTTTTCAAAAAAGTTTGAACATTTCTCATAACAAATTCCTTACCTTTATCAGTTTGTAACTTTCTAGGAATTCTTTCTTTAAATATATGACTGAATGCGTTTATTATTCCAGCACCCGTTTTGTCTTTCAGAGGGATACACCAAGCATATTTACTAAAGCAATCAATAACAGTTAAAATGTAATTTGTTTTATTATTTTCTTTTTTATATTTCTGCATGTCAACTAAATCAGCTTGCCATTGCTCATCAACATAGTGAACATACACTCGCCTCCTTTCAAAGTTATGATAGGAAGGTTTGTGTAACGTATACACATTCTCATTTTGCAACACATTTTTTATTTTATCCTTGGAAACCTGAACACCATTTTCTTTTAATTTTCTGTAAATATCATCCACACCTGAATAATTAGAATAATACGTCTTTAAAATATCTGTTTCTGCGTTGAGGTTTTTTTTAAAAAGCGATTTTTCCTCGATCCGCAAATAACACAATTCCCTTTCAGCATTGGAACATTATTTTTTTGTGACACTGCCTTAAACATTGATTCAGTGTCAGTGCTCTTTTTACATTTCATACAATAAATCTCCATTTATTAGAAAACAATTTTTATAAACGAAAAGCTACCAACTTCATTTTGCGCTTAATGTAGGAAATACAGTGAAGTCCACAGTTTAATTCATCTATATTTTGAACAGCAAGATTTTCATAAGCTATTTTTTTCTTTGAAGTTCTTAGATATTTAATTATTTCTTTTCCTGGAGGAATACCGAAAGAATCGAAAAATTCGACATAGGGGGATTCAGGTAGATTACAATAGGCAACCCAATGTGTTCCAGGCATTCCACGTTTGTCATAGTTGATTACACCACATTCCGAATCGTTTATATGTTTGGGTAGCGTATCTAAAGAGAAAACACCTCGAAACTGTGGTATACTCCCTAATGCATCCATAATATCAAAATTGGTTAGAGGTCCTACTTTACTTTTGCTTCTTTTTTGATGTCCCCGTTTTTTGGCTTCTTAGGTCTACCACGTACCCCATGACCGACAACTTTTTGCGTTCCAGGAAGTGTAAGCGCTCCACCTGTGTTGACATCATCGGTTTTTTCCTTCTTAGGTCTACCACGTACGCCATTACCGGTAACTTTTTGTGTTCCAGGAAGTTTTAGCGCACCACCTGTGTTGGTCATTTTATCCATAATTTTCTTACCAGCGAATGTACCCAAAGCAGCAGCACCACTTGTTAAAGCTGCCTTACCAAGGGTAATTGCTAGCGGTATTAAAAATGGAAGTAATCCACCTTTTTGAATCGCTTCTCTCATCTGCTTGTATGATACATCAATATCACAACCCTTATTATTCATTTTACAGGTTTCAATTTTATCAATTTGTCGTTTACTTAAAAGTAACTTAACTGGTTCTCGTTCATTTTGTCTACTATGACTAACACGTATCTGACATTTTTGTTTAGCATCAAAGCATTTCTTCAGCTTTCCTTTCTGAAGCTTTGACAAATAAACTGTATACTCCATTGTTTCAACCATTTATTAGGGAATAAATTTATCCTATAAAATTTATTTACCAGCCATCATTTTTTCTATTCTGGTAACGAATGGTTTGTCAACAGGTTTTAGCTCTAGCTCTAGAAGCCTTTTTAAAATATTTACTACTGCTCTTTCAATATTATCGATACGAGTTTTTTTACCAGCAATCTTTCCTTCAATTATACCGTTATGGGTGTGTTGCCCAAGAAGCTTTTTGTCATAATCTAAAAGATTCATAGTTAACGTTGCTAAATTAACAGCATCATTTTTGTTTCTAGGGTTTTGAACATTTGTTATCAATTTGTTCTCAGCATCAATTTCTTTCTCATTAACTCGAATTATTTCTTTTACAAATAACCCTTTATGATTAATCCTTACCAATAAATTTTTAGGAGAATCATGTACCGCAGTTAATCTGTTGATATCTTCGCTAAAATACTGATTTATCCCCACCTGTTGTGCGGTAATTTCTTCTTTAAATTGATTCAGAATAATAGTCATGGATCTGAAACTAATAGCGTCCTGGTCAGCTTTCGCATCCCCTAACATAATAATTCTCTTACCTTGTAGGTTAATATTACTGTTGTCATCAGTAACTCTCTTTTCATTCGATTCGTTACTAACCTTTTTTCCAACACTACCAAATTTATTCATTTATTATAGAAATAAATTATCCGGTAAATTTTTCAAAGTTTTTCCTGTACTTAAGGGTTTTATCTTTTATTTTTAAATCTATGAAGAAAAAACCGTAGCCCTTGGTTGCAGTCTCGAATTGTTTGAGAAATTTTTCATCGTCTATACTGGATACATGGCTTTGTCTTATTAATTTTACTTCTTTTGGATTAGAACACTGAAAGAATGCAAAATAATTGCACTGGAGCCTTACCACCTTTGGCGTTTTATGATAGCTCTGTGACAAGTAAATAATTGAAGCATTTTTCTTTCTTCCTCTTATGAATAAATCTTCTATTTTCTTCTGGTCTTTTTCAGTGACAAAATCGTCAAAGATAATCAAGTTTTGGTATTCAGGGTCTAAGTCGTCAACATCGACAATATCATCAAGATTGTTACTTACTGTTAAGACTTTCGATTTGCATTGTGACTCCAAAGTGGTTAAATTGGTTATAAGGTCTTGATATTTATCTTCTTCAAGATCTTTAGCATACAAGTATATTCGGTTGAAACAAAGATATTCATAAATTAAATTCAAAAGAAGGTTTGTTTTCCCTGTTCCAGAACTACCACAAATTAAGAGTCTGAATGGCCACTGAGGTGCAAGGTCGTGCTTATTCTGATAAGTGTTCTTTTCACTAAAGTCATAGACTTTGATTGGAGCCTTTTCATTCATTTATTTAGGAAGAATTTTTCATTATAAGATTTACTTGAGTATTTTAAGTATATACTTGAATTTTTTAAGTAGGTACTTGAATTTTTTAAGTAGGTACTTGATTTTTTGAAGTAGGTACTTGAAGTTTTTAAGTAGGGACTTGAAGTTTTGAAGTAGGTACTTGAATTTTTTAAGTAGGAACTTGAATTTTTTAAGTAGGAACTTGAAGTTTTGAAGTAGGTACTTGAAGTTTTGAAGTAGGTACTTGAATTTTTTAAGTAGGTACTTGAATTTTTTTAAGTAGGTACTTGAAGTTTTTAAGTAGGTACTTGAAGTTTTGAAGTAGGTACTTGAAGTTTTGAAGTGGGTACTTGAATTTTTTAAGTAGGTACTTGAAGTTTTGAAGTAGGTACTTGAATTTAATGTTTATAACCTAAAGGTAAAGTGTGTATTTTATCGCTTGTTACTATCCTTTTATCATCCTTAGGATCTAACGCTTTTTTATTCTGTTCTTCTAGAAACATATTGTGCTTGTATGATCTTAAGTTATACTGGGTTATAGAAAGGTTTTCCGTTTTACCAAACAGTACATCCTTATAGTTTTGAATCGTAATTTTATCTTTAACTATATTGGTTTTTATTCCTTTCAGTTTTTTGCTAGCCTTTGAAGGGTCTTGGTTGTCCTTTAAATAAGCATATACTTTTGATCGTAATCCAACAAACTCTGTCATAACCTGTCCACCTAATTCATCTTTCATCATTCCTATCACTTTCTTATTTACACTAGGAAACCCATATGGATTATCTTTCGCATAATCAGATGTATCGAACCTCTCATTCAAATCCTGTTTGATATCTTGATAAAAATCTTCAGTTCTAATATCATATATGAAAGAATCAGTGTCCATATAACACAAATCAATTTTATCTCCATATTTAGGCTTCATATAATCATAATGGAATTCATACATCAATAACTTGGATAGTTCCAATACAGCAAAGCCGATATACATTGGTTTGTCTAATTTTATCTTTTCCTTTGACATTCTTGCTACTGAAAAGTTTTCACTAAAAATTATTTCAGATTTAAAGTTGGGTTTCTTTATTATTTTTTCTCTTGTTGTATCATCCGTTATTATTTCCATATCCGCTCGCTTCCTTACGTTTTCCATAGTTTTTCCAAAGCAAGCATTATTCATAAGCTTAAAGAAATCCTTTTCAAAATCATTTGTACCTTTAGTTCTAAGTGCTGTGTTGTGGTCTATATATCCGTTTAAGTAAGCACTTTCAGTGAATCCTAGTATTCTGTGTACTCTCTTCAATATCAAACCTTTTTGTAAATAGAATTCTAGATTCCTGTGGTGAACTACATAGTTGGTTTTATCTAATACTGTGGTACATAGCTTACCGTTAAAGTGTTCCGGTGCTAATGGTAAATCCTTGTGTAATTCGTGTAGTTCTTTTGGATATTCTAAATCTACCTCATATATAGCACCCACATCTTGTCTCACCGACTTAATCGTAATCACCGAATTGATGTGACTTTTCAGATGGTTGTAATACTCGATTGATTCGTATTCATTCCTTTCTTTCAAATCATCCGGTATGGAAATGAATTGGAAATCATTCGCTGGTAAATCTTGTGACATTGCCCACCCATATAAATTATTAGCGTCTAAATACATTAAGTAATTAGATGGTTTATGCTTATTATAATCACTTGTATATTTATTATTTGCTTTTGCGTATCTTTTTATACATTGGGATACACCACCTCTTATTCCTTTTTCTATAAAGGTATACATGTCTTCCTTTGAGAATAACGGCAAGTCTACTTTCGAATGCTTTAGGAAAGCATCCCATGTTAGTCCTGGAGCTGAGAAGTAATGAAGTGGATCCAGATCATAATTATGTATACAAACGTTCCTGAAATTCTCCACAACATCTGATAGAATTAACGCATCACTTTTTAGGTACAACTTGGTATAATCAAGTAAAGTTTCACAGTTAAATTGCTTCCATATAGATACCGCTCTTTTATAATCACTTTTGTCAATACCTTTCCCCGTCAACCTAGAATAAAAGCTTTCTATTGGTGGTAACTCTGTACATTTCATTTTATCGAAACTATCTACGAATTCATACGGATATACCCCTTTTTTAATTATTTCTTTGAATTCTTCATCGTTATTGAAACTATTCGATGTGTACTTGAAATTCTCTCTTAGATGATTACAGGGTACTTTGCAATCACATTTCGCTAAATTTGCTGATAGTTTGTCTAAAGATGAAGCCATAAATCTAATCGAATCTATAAACCGGATCTCATATTTTATTTCCGTATCCGTCTTTCTTATACTTATTGATTTCGAGAATGATATGAAACTTTCTGCACTTTCAAAAATTCCGTTATCAGGTATCAATTCTCTAACAAACAGATGGGAATCATATTTAGATAAATTATGCATTACTACCGGGATATGCCTAGGAATCCTGTATTTCATATTACATTCAGCATGAGCAAATCCCCTATCTTCTCCTGTCATGTGGTCGTGATCAAAGTGAGGATTTTCAGTGATTTCAGTTGTACAGATGTGACAAGTCTTATTCAATAGATTTTTCCATTTTTCGGTAATTTCTGCATTGGTATAAGTATGGTTTCTTTGTCTGCTTTCATATTTGTTTGCAATTTCTGTGGATACTTTTGTAACGGTTTTAACAAAATGTTTTGCAGCGTCTTCACCGAAATAGTCATAGTATTTGTTCTGGTTTGTATCAAAGGAACAGCATACCTGAAACCCGTAAGCAAATGGTTTCTGTTTGGCCACTTTTATTGTTTTCTTCCCGTTTACCTGATTGTATTCTTCGTTATAAGACTCAAAGTCTGCTATTATGCAATAAGGTACTTTCATTTGTTTTGCAATATTTTTATATTGTATACTTGAACCTTCAGGAGGCATTATAATATCAGGATCTTCGCAATTATTTTTACTTTCATGTTTTTCAAAGTGTTCTTCTTTTGTAAAATGCCTTCCGCAAAAAGTGCAGAGGTATGTCTTTTTTTGTCTTGTAGATATTTGAGGACCAACTAATCTGCTCAGATCCTTTACCAGTACATAATGATTATCGAAATATAATAAATTAATAACATGTTTAGCTGTTTTGCCATTGATTGTACTTTTTAGTATATGACTTCTGATAATTTTCTCTTTTTCAATTTGAAATAAACAAATTTTAATGTTGTATCTATTTTCAAATTTGTGTATATCTTTAGTATCCATTGGGAAGTTGGTAACCCCTTCGAAATCAAATTCGTTCTCATATTGCTTATATTTCGAAATTCTTTCCGGATGATCCTTAGCTGGATGTAGATTTGCTAAGATAGACCAAAGGAAACATTTCTGGTCGTTATTTTCAATATTCAAGCAAGCTCTTTTATTTTTTACGAAATTTGGCAGTATTTTAAACGTTCCTCCCATGTAAGATTCTATTCGTGTCATCCTATAATCAATTCCTTCATACCGACTAAATTGTAGCCCAGATCGAGGGGTATTACTTAAAGAACTAAGTCTCTTGTTATTATCATTCAAATGATTATGAGTAAGAATGCTATTTTTATTTATAATCCAAGAAGTACTGTTGTAATACACTACTACTTCTTCATCATTCTCCTGTCGATGGAAAATAACACGAGTTACGAACTGAACTCTATATTGATAAAGTTCATTCATCCGCCGCTGTAAATCGGCGAAAGTAAAAGCAATAAGAGTTTGTTCATCTCTTCCATTGCTTTCAACTGATACGTTTACAGTGAATATATTCTCATTTTCCCTAGAGATAGTAGGTTGTTCTTCTTCTTCAGTTCTAAATAAATGATCAGGAATTAATTTTTCTACTTGGATTTTTTTCTTATTTATGAAGAGAGTTGATAAACCAATTGGTTTCTGTCTACTGTTGTCACGTCTTTCTGTTTGATCTCTTATGATATCTCTATTTTTCTGTACGGAATCTTTATGTTTGGTAATAATATTATTATAGTATTCTCCAACTCTTTTTAGTACTTCTTCTCGGTTTCCGCGAGTTGATAGGTTCTTGTTTTTCAGAAATTTCTTTAATTCGCTTGTCTCTTTTTCTTTGTTATCATTGTATTCTTGTTTTAGTTTTGTAATGGTGATATTATTTTCTTTTATCTCATCTTCCAGAATGGTTCGTAATCTCGGTTCTGGTTTGTAGTCGGATGGTCTGTTCTTATTATGAGTTCTTTCGTTTCTGCGTTCAATTTTAATTTTATCTTCAGCTATCAAAATATACTTATTAAGATGGTTTATTATATTATTTGTTATTTCATGTTTCTTAGCTCCATTTGTTTTGATTTTATTAATTTTCGCATAAGTCCGCAGTTCATTATATGTGTATAGCGATAATCTTTGTATAACCGCTTTGTTGTTTGATATAACCTTTTTACAAAGCTGAATAACCTCTGCAGTATTCATCATTTAATAGGGGAACATTTTTATTAATAAATTTCCCAGTCTGCGTTTTCTCAGCCGTAAAGAAAAGCACTGGTTTTCCAAATCCTTTACTATGTATTTTCCGACGCCCTTATGGGTTTCACACATGCTTTACTACTAGTCACGGGTTTCCTTTATTCTTTACTACTCTTGACGAAATCGGCATTTGGTTACTACTCTTAACGAAAATCCGCTTTTGGTTACTACTCTTGACGAAATCGGCATTTGGTTACTACTCTTTATTTTGTTAGAAATATTTTTCGAAACAATTTTATTATATTATAAATGGAAGAATTAGAAAAGAAAATGTATGTTTACCGTCGCAGTTACAAGTACTACAATCGTATAAGTAATAGCTTACTTGTATCCAAATTCCTCTTTTCAGCAGCAGGAATGTCTGCGTTTCTAGTGCTACCGCTAGCTTCTTTAAGTTTGGGTGCTGTTATCATCGAAATAATTGAAAAGCAACTAAGCATTGCTGATAGAAAAGCAGAATTTAGGACTATTTATGATTTTTATACTGAGTTGTTGTCAATGCTAAAATGCGGACAGTTAACAATTGAGGAGGTAATTCAGAGAGAAACAGAGATGCGTAAAACCTTTCGATTTTTTCCTCGCGAAAAATACATGAAACAAGTCCGTCTGAATGGCTATAAATATTGCAAGAATACATCAATAGTTCAGAAGAATGTTCCACCAGTGTGACTCTTCACACATAACCACCACCTAGCAACAAAATCTAGCTTATAACTCAATCAATGAAACACCAATTTATTGAGAAAACTTAATTCAACATTTATAGACTCAGATTATCAAAATCAATCAACACTTCATCGGATAAGAAAACTTGCGCAGGATGCTCCTTGAGTAATGAAGACAATATCTCATCCTCTTGGATCGCTTTGCGAATAGCTTTTTCATTTTCGACGATGCAATAGTACCCTTTCCCACAGAAAGCTATTCCAGGATATTCGCGGACTAATCCATACAACTGAAGATATCTTCTTATTGTTGATTTGCTTTCTCCATATTTCTTAAATCGTTCTTCAAGAAAACACTTGTGCAGATTCTCAGGGTTGTCATTGAACAGTTTTTGCATGTACGCATACACTTCACCTTTTTTCGCTTTTAGTAACACTGATAAATAATCCAAATACACCTCCACTTTATTTAAATCAATAATTAAACGTTCTGCTTGTTCCAAACTGACTCCACATATTTTGCTGCTCAGCACCTTCTTGATGCTTACGTCCACTTTGAAGTTTCCAAACCTTCGCGAAGCATGTAAATTCGCTTTAATATCGGCTAAAAACTGCACGCTCTTCTCTTTTTTCTTGTCAACAGAGGAACACGCTGTCGTACGGTCTTCACCTTCGACTTCATCTGAGGCTGTGACTACCTTACTCCACAGCGAAAGGAATGTTTCTTGCTCCGATTTCTCCAGTTTGAACAACCCATTCATATACTTTTTCGGAATGGTTGCTGTTTTCTTCTGAATACCTTCGCTGTTCATCTGAAAATAAAAATCTTTTAACGACCTTGATGATTCCTTTACAGAATTTTTGAAGGCCATTTGATTCCTACTTCATCTCGTGTGACGCGCTTCGCAACATTATCTGACCCAGATAATTCCTTTACAGAATTTTTGAAGGCCATTTGATTCCTACTTCATCTCGTGTGACGCGCTTCGCAACATTATCTAACCCATTAGAAATTCTTTACAGAATCTGTCAAGGCCATCTGGTTCCTACGTCATCTCCTGTGATGCGCTTCGTCATCTGATAACTCGTGTGGTATATTTGATATTTGCGTAATTTTTTGTTTCAGATGCAGCTATTCCTATCTTGCTAGATATCTACCTGGATATCCTTGTTTTTATCGCTAGAAAACTAAAAAATACTTACATTGGAAATTTTTTCTTTCTTCAACACCTTCTTAATCTCAACTTGTTTACAAATGTCTCCTTAACCAGATGCGCGACACTATATATATTCGCGAATCTTCTCCGCCGAGTCTTGTTATCTGCTGGAGGTGACGCATCTAAATATTCGAGAATATTCGAGAATATTTAGTGTGACGCATCTCTCACACCACAGGTGTTACGATCTGCCGGTAATTAGGAGCTTTGGATTTTTATTTAATAAAATCATCCCCTAATAAATGGAGTCCACAAAGGAAGTCTTGAATACAATCAGAATGAATAAATACAATGAGACAATCAGGAAAGAAGAACTAGTTCTAGGACTGAAATATACTATTGTTAAAATGAGAATTGCTAAGACAAAATATGGTGATAAGTTGGTTGTAGTTATTAATCATAATGACAAACCCTGTGATTTGTTTATAACACAGAAATATAATGCCATTGCTAACGAATTACTTTTAAAGAAAAATCTGGTTTTGCAGCCTATTGTACGCGAAAACAAGAACAAAGAAACATATGTGGATTTAGAACTGTTTACTCAGTAATATTTGAATAAAAAATGAAAAATGTAAAAAAAAAAAGAAGTAGTGTATATTGTAGTATTTTATATGTAGTAAAGGGTAATATTCTCATTTCTTGTATCCTTTATTTTGGAAGTAAGAAAATAAAAATGTTCTTAAAAAGGGGGATAATTTGGTAAAAAGGATGTTAAAATTTAAGAAATTGATGTTAAAATGGGGTTTTGAAATTGGGGGGAGGGTGGAGTGGGAGCGGCGATCTTATACTACTGACGGTGCCACTCCATTTATCGTACGAAGATTCCACTTCATTCTACTCCATTTATTAAGATGTAAGACTACAAAATCTTCACTGCAGCTCCCAGGAGGTATAAACTCCCCCTAATGCAACTAGACTGACCCTTGCATTTTCCGTGTTTGGCACTTTTTGACTTGGATCGGGCTCCGACTTGCTGCTCTCGGCAGCTTATTCGTCACAAATATCAGTTATGCAAGTTTTTCCGTTTTTCTCATCAAAAGCAAGGAGGCTGCGCTAGTCTGCAAACAGCCGAGGCGTTAATTGCATCTAATCCGACTGTCCTTTAAGCAGATAACCCACTTGCAGCTCAGGTTATGGTGGGTTTACACACTGCGTAAGAACCGAGTGTATTTTACGCACGTTTTGAGCTTGAAAAGATTTCTAGCAATACGGACGTATTAGAGAAATCGGTTCGTTTTGTATTTAAATATGTCCGTATTGCTAGAAATCTTTTCAAGCTCAAAACGTGCGTAAAATACGCTCGGATTTTACGCAGTGTGTAAATGGACCATTAGGCGTAAATCTTGGTGTGGGTATATGCAATTCCTATTATTATTCCTATTATTGAAGTAAGAGGCCTGAAGGCCTTTCATCAATTTTACCCTTTTTTTTAATCAAGACATCAAACAAGGTGCGAAATGTCAGCCTAAACTGGTTTATGCACCTAGTTTTTGTGGTGCGTAGGTCTAATTACGCAACTTTCATTTGAATACAATACGCCCGTGAAACCGCTCCTATGGTTCGCCTCTGCCGTACGATACCACACGGAACCAACTACTGGGGGGAGCAAAAAATCGCTTTGCATATCACTAGTGTTGGGCGATATTAGGGAATATCGATACTTCGATATTTTCAAATTCGATTATCGATATTTCGATTATCATAAACCGATATTTGAAACTCTTTATACTGCTACATTTTTCATGGACAAAAAAACTTGACAAGACAAAAACTGAACTAAAACAACAAAATCCCAGTAAGGAATAGTAGCATTTCCAAGCTTTTCCTTCCCAGTCTGTTTCTCCTCCCCGGTCGAAATCAAGTTTGAAATCCCTATTTGTTCTTTTATTCTTAAAAATAGAACTGTTTCACATCGTAATACAACTATCGAAAATATAATAATATCGATATTTCGATTACCGTATCGAATATCGCCCAACACTAGAAATCACCCTCTCAAAGAACACCGTTTAGACCTTCCCAACAAAACAACCGTACTTCACCGAACACGGTCTTTCTTGTGCCTATTTATGTTACTGCTCTGTATGACCTCCTGCCATGCAAGCTGAAAAAAAACAATAACCAAACCGCCTGCCAATAAAAATCTACAACTTTACGTTAACCACAAAGATTTTTTGTTACACCCAAAAAACGGTACACACAAAAAAGCCTGGCATAGGCCCACGACTCGGATGAAAAAAAAATGATCACAACACCGCCCCTACAGAGGTACAAAAAAATTCAGCCGCATGCGAGGGATCAAGGACTCCTAAAACGCGTGTCCATGGTATCTTAATTGATTGATAACGTACTTCAGGTACTACCCAGAATAGTACTGCAAACGATGTTACGGCAACTCTTCATATATGATGAGGAGGATTCTTAAGTAAAAATTTGAGATTTTTACGATGACAGCTACAAGATGATGGTATCCACATTCCGGACAATACGGCAGACAAACAAAATCGTAAACATCGCGAAACATCCCTTCATCCATGCTGCAATATTCCGTAGTTGATAGGGAAAAACAAAAGCACATAAAAGTATATAAACAAGGAGAGGTGCATACAGAAAAAGGAGTTGCCTGGCCCTCGACGATATAGGTCTGGCAAGTGATCTGAAAAAAAATGGGTATGTTGTCACGCTAGATCGACGAGTCGTAAAGCTTAAGGCGTAGATTTTCAATTCATCGTAGCAGTGCCAAGAAAAAATGCTCACGCGGTATGATAAAAATCTAAGATATTTCATCATCATTTCAGTCGACAGTCTCTGACTGAGCGTGCCTACAAGAAGCATTCCATGATGTCCTACAAAGTTGGTCACTGCAACTGGAAAGTAATACGAAGACTCCGAGTATAGACAGCTGAGAACAGACGTGTTCTGGCGACCTAGCCTACAGAAAAATGTTCACAAGTATGGCATTTTTCAGAACATTCTCTAAAGTTTTCGCACCCATTAAACAAAAAGAAGATCCTCAATATCAGCTTCCCCGCATATCACGGTATTTCTCACTTGTAATTTGCCCTTATTTTGGTTTCATGTCTATCCTCTGCTGTTCTGCATTTTTAGTGGGTTAACAAATAAACAAATATCAGAAATTGATGTTAATCACAGAAATAAAGCGTTAAGTCACAGGAGAACAGGCGTAGTAGTTTGAGTTTCCCTTCAGTTAGCGACACAGCTTAACAACCTAGGCAGTTCTACAACCTCGATTTATTTTTGGGACTAAGTAGGCCGTTCTCTCGAATACGTCTTCTTTGAAGGTTATGCTAGCTCTTGCAACGTACTTTCTTACTAGAAAATACGCTCAGACGCAGGCAACAACATGCTTAGGTTGAAAGTCAAACACGGTTCAAGATAGCGTACGTAGTGACATTGCACGTCTTACACTCTTGTTTTATGTTTATACTACGTTTTTTAACGTCTTACCCATATGTAGCCAACAAAAACGGTCAGAGGCACAATACAGTAAGAAAGTAAGTAATTTATTTATGACCCCGCCATCTTGCAGTCTAGCTAAACTTCACTTATTTACTTCAATATCCCTGAAAACCCTATAAAAAATGCGTTACTTCGGTTGTCCGCTAGATAACCGACTTCATCGAATGAACTCTTTCGGATTTGTGGTATGTACTTGTCCTTCTATGCCTGAATTATTCAACGACTGCAAAGGTGGCAATTGCCAAAATATAACACATTTAACAAAAAGATATATCTTATCATCACTTTCCTACTCCCTTTAGAGGAATTGTTCCATCCAATTTTCCGAAACACATAGATATGCAGGCTTTTGTTGAAATTCTTCGGGTCTGAAGCAGCGCACATTCTGGACGTTATTACTAGAGCCCCAGGCGAAAAAATACGAAATTGCTTAGATGAGCCAAAATAAGTCACTGTATTCAAGTATCAGATGTAAAAATAAGCTACCTTTTCAGTTAAACTTTACATAAGGTTGGGCACTATGTACATGATGATATCCAACGTGTCTATCAAGCTATGTTCGTGATCGTAGTTTGGTCACTGCATAAATTAGGTGTGATTAAATTAGGTGATCCAGTTCGTCACTTGTCAGTTGCAACCTTTAGCTTAACGACGGTTTCCAAACACGATGTTTCTGCTTAAAACCAACGCTTCTCTGTATAACGTCATACCAGCAACCATTTCCTTCCGCGGAAGTGCCATGAACACTAAGCAAACGCACATACACTCGCTTTCTCTGGGTTGCTACTTGCAAGTCGTTAACCCCTTTGCTCACTTGCTGGCTGCTGCTCGGCGACGCCCTGATTCTGAATTTCCTTCAATGAGAAAAAAAAAATATATTCTTTGAGCCCAAGCTGACTTTGAAACATTTATTCAAACAATGTTTACAACGGATAAATCAGCTATGATTCTTCATCAGCGATATTTCGGCCCTTCTTGGCAAGGGTCAGCCTGACGAGGACCCTTGCCAAGAAGGGCCGAAATATTGCTGATGAAGAATCATAGTTGACGTATCCGTTGTAAACATTTTTTGAATAAATCCTTCAATGAGCATAATGAATCAACCCCTAAACAATCAGCAAGTCCATCCCTGCCAATATTTTCAATGTTTTCCTTCGTTTTTATTTTGTTCTTGCTCGAAATTGGTTTCTACATAGGACAAGAATCTCTCATGTCTGAAATCTTCGCTGGTATGAACCCCACAAAAGAGGGTAGGTTTTTGTCGAGAACAAGCTGGCGAGGGACTAGTACAGTAGAGGTATGCTTATGTGAACACTTTTTTAACTGTTACACTACCTTGCTTTTGTGAATTGCATACAAAACAGTAAAAGAGAAAAGAAAAATAATAAACTTAATATCAGCTAACAGCCAAGTATTTCAGGGTTATCCCAAGATAAACTTGAAGCATTTCAAATTCAATTTATTTTCTTTGATTTTGAATTTTTAAAAAATCTTCTTCCTCTTTTGACTGCATCTGCAGGTTCGGCCCGCCATCTTTTCCATTGAAGTTGCATTCCACTTGGCAAAATTTTCAAAATTAACAAAGGAAATCAGCTGTTAGTTCAGCCCCTTTCATCACTGAATTAGCAAAATATTCAAAAAGTGCAAACGGCATGAATGGTTATTATCAGTATTTACTGGAAAAAGTGCCTTGTTGGGGTTTTAGTTTTTTCTTCGGCGATCGTTCACATTTACCAGACGTTCACAGAAGCATACCTCTACTGTATGTCCAGGTTTTGATGCGGACTTAAAACGGGCCGACGCTTGATACGATTTATTTACTTGTTTTCAAAAGAAAAAGTGGTTAAACAAAGCTTCTGCCACTCACTGTTAAAGGACCTGTCTTACCTATAATACTAACGCAACCTACTTCTATAATCACTCCATATATTTCTAAAACCGCAGACCCCAATTTCGTACGGTAGCCTACATTATAACTCCTCTAACAAAACCACACTGGTTTTCTCACTTGCCGTATTTTGCTACCTTGATGTGTATAACGATGTCGACGGTTGTCTGCGAGAAGTTTTTCCATCAGAAAAGGACCAAAGGTTTCGATGGGATCCCAAAAATTTAATATTTGATCCAGACGGTTAAATAATTTTATTTTTAAAATTTAGAAACTGATCAAGGCTTATAGTGGGGGTCCAAAAACCTTCAAAACTTAAAAAATAATCGTTTTTTGTACATTAAAAGACAGTACAATAACTGGCAGATCTGGGAAAATCAAGTTCAGATATGGATTCAGCATGTGTGTTTACCCTTCTAAATCATATCTATTTTGACGTAACCGGTCGAAACTTCCTCTTATGACAATTTTCCGGTTTCGGCGAAATTCCGGAACTACTTGTCGGGCGAAAAAATAAAGTTAAAAAAAATCTCCTTACCCCTATATCCAACATCTAATCAACTTCATATAGGCTACAACTTAAATTTATAACAAATTTTTCGGTTTCAGCCGGATTCCGGACGAACTATATGTCCAGGTAAAAAAGGATTAACATATATGGATTCAGCGTCTCTTCTTACCCCTAAAGCGAACGTCTAATCAACTACAAATACAACTTTCGCTTTTAACAAATTTTCCGGTTTTGGCCGGATTCGGGCGAACTGATTGTCCAGCGAGAATATGATTTTCATATTCGTGTTCAGCATGTCTTCTTACCCCAAATCGAACATATAATGAACTTCAAATAAAGCTTTTACTTTTAACAAAGTTTCCGGTTTCGGCCGGATTCCGGGCGAACTACTTATCCGGCGAGAAAATGGTTTACACATTCGTGTTCAGCATGGCTTCTTACCCCTTAATCGACTATCTCAATAAGTGATTAAAAATATTTTGTATAACCCTTAATTTGAACCGCCACCCCTAAATGTAGGGCTACATAGCCCATCTAGGAACTCGACCTTTCCCTTGACCCAAAGAATCCTCACATCAAGTTTCATCAAAATATCTCATTCCTTTCGAGAGTTATCGTGCTCACATGGCAGACGGACTGACGGACAACTTTTGCAATGTCATAGGTAGCCTATCGCTCCACTTACGTTTTAGGATCCCAAAAACCGGTTATGTAAATTGTTCCCTGTTTTCACTGTAGTCAACGGGTCTCCGAAAAGTCTTAACACAGCCAAAACCGTGGGTTATTTGTTGAAAACACAGCCTAGTTTCGAAGTATTCAAATATATTGAAATACTGAAAGTTGAAGAGTAGGCGAGGGATCATTACCCTTAACACGAATAAATAAACTGCATCGAGATTCCAGGGTATTACCTTATTTGCCGACAGGGAGACAAACACTTCTCAAATGGAAGTCCCCAAAGAAGGCAATGAAATACAAAATTCCTCCAGACATACTTCCGGTCTGGATCTGTCTGGACAAAAATTCGCTAAAAACCACAGACGCAAAAAGCGTAGCGAAAACCCTGCGTCTAATCTTGCCAATCCTAGTATGAAAGACAGAAAACACTGACACCTGCCACGTGAGAACATGCCAACACAAGGGCTGCCCAACTCCACAATAACGACAGTATACCCATCAAGAAATGTCCCAGAGATGCGAGGCTTAAAGTATAGCTGAAAAGCCAGCTTATAGTTAAGATTTGGATACATTGAATTATTCTGATTCTGCTAAGCGATGTTTGAACTTTTTCACCTTGGGCTCTAGTAGTGACGTTCAGAATATTCACTCCCGCCCGACAAGACCAAGTTCAGGAAAATCTGAACTTCAACAAAAGCGTACATAGATATTCCTTCCGCCCAAGCTAGCTACGAATCAAGTTTGACAATGCAAAACGGATACGTCAGCTACATTTTATTAGAGCTATATTATAAACCAAAATGCAGAAAAATCTATATCCTTTTGACGACCCAATCGAGCAGCAAAAACAGCACCCGTGTCCAAAATGAAATCACAGCACCAAATTTAACTCCAAGCAGTTTTCAGGGAGAAGTTCACAAAATCAGATATTTAAGGAGGAATCTTAAATTGTTTTTCAACAAGTTTATTTTCCAGCAGAGCAAAATAACACTAAAGAGCAGTGCCAAGACTTGAAAGAAGTGACACACTCGAAGAGCAGCGACACTAGCACCACTAGCGATAGTGAGCGTTCCTACTGAAACTCAATCAGTCGTGCACCAGTGCTGGCTGAAATAACTTCATATTCTGAACACAGCAAAAAAAATATATGACCTCCCCTGTTCCTCGATGTGTGCAGACCGCATCTAAGCTTTACTAGCTTTACCAGAAATTTCTAAATCCGCAAGTTTGTCTCGCTATAAATGCCGCAAGCGTAGTGGTCGGCGCTATGAGTATGGCCCGTTTGTGAATCAAGGAAAGTTTAGGTCTTGACAATACTCCCTAGTTTTATTTTTGCTTTTTTCCAGCTTGAACCTGAAGAGGACCCTTGGCAAGAAGGCCCGAAAATTAGCTCTAGTGAAATTTAGCTGACGTATCCGTTTCGCATTGTCAAACAAAAAAGCGTACATTTCAACGACTAATAAAGATTTGGATAATATAAGCGTATGCTAATAATAAACGGATAATAAAGCGTACATTTCGACTTTAAATAAAACTTTAACTTATAACAAATTTCCGGGCGAACTATATGTTCGGGTAAAAATTGATTGGCCTATATGGATTCAGCATCTTGTCTTACGTCTAAATCGGACACCTAATCAACTTCAAATATACTTTTGTTTTTAACAAATTTTACGGATTTAGACGGATTCCGGCAGAACTACTTGTCCGGGTAAAAAATAATTTTGACACAAGTGTTCAGCGTGTCTTCTTACCCCTAAATCGATATCTAATCAACTTCAAATAGAACTTTTACTTTTAACAAACTTCCCGGTTTTGGCCGGATTCGGGGCGAACTACTTGTCTGGCGAGAAAATGGTTTTCATAATAGTGTTCAGCATATCTTCTTATCCCTTAATCGACTATCTAATTAGCTGTTTAAAAACATTTTGTTTGCCCATTAATTTGAACCCCCGCCCCTAAATATAGGGCTACAGAGCCCATCTACGAACTCAACCTGTCGCTTGACCCAAAGAATCCTCACACCAAGTTTCATCAAATTATCTCATCCCTTCGAGAGTTATCATGCTGACAGACGGACGGACAGACAGACGCACAACTTTTGCGATGTCATAGGTTTCCGACTACTTACGTTTTGGGATCCCCGAAAGCAATGCAGTGGAGAGTAAAATACCCCTGGCAAGTGACGCAAACCATAAAACAAAACTGAGTTTCTGCAGACCAGTTACAGCCAAATTTTTCGCCGTCTGGGCATTCATTATTTTGCCAATCCCATCCTGCTAGTATTCGAATCACGGATCATAAGACACTCCGTACTTGGCTAGGTTGTTTTAAAACACACCTTAGTTGCGTTTTTTGCAAATACCATCGTATCTGATACCACGTCCTAAAGTCGTTTTCGCAGTTACCGTGGTATCAGGGCGTTTTTGCAGTTATCGTGGTATCTGGGCAGTTATGGTGGTATCTGATAATCAGATACCACGGTCGGTAAATGATCATGGTATCTGAAAAGTCATCTCACTTTCATCATTATCAACAATAGAGATTAGGATTTTGTCGAAATGGTGAGGAAGAAGTTTGCAAATTAGTTATGTAACTGGATATCAGTTTTCTTTAGGGATGGCTTCGAAAAGATCCATTTACCGTGGTAACAGATACCACGGTATCTTCAAAAACACAACTAAGGGCTCATAATGTGTTGTTCACATTCATTGACAAAGGCCTTACAGCAGGAAGATTTTTCCCCTTAATAAGATTCCTCGATTTTGTCTTGATGACGCGCCTGTAACTACTGACCTGCTTGTTCTGATTTTGACAGTAGGAACATTAAGTTCAGCCCCATCGAGCAGCAAACACAGCAGCCCTGTCAAAAATTAAGTCTCATCGTTAGCTTTTTCGTACAGTGGTATTTAAAAGTACCGTAATAGATACAGGTGAGTACTCCCTACCAGGACTGTGGGACGGGTTATTAATTCACGAGAATTTAAGCTTTAGTCCCTTATTAATAACAAAACCGATTTCATGGACCAACTTTGATCAAAATGCAGAAACAAACTTTTCCTGTCATCGCCCCAATCGACCACAAAAGCCGTCTCAAAAAATAAATCTCATCACTATTGTGTTTACTACAGTGGTATTTAGAAGCAATTTCCCTGAATAGGATATTTACAGTCCGTAGAAGTTTCAGCTATTTACTCACAGCAAAATAACACTAAGGAGTAGCGCCAAGACCTGAAAGAAGTGACACACACTCGAATAGCAGCGACACTAGCACCATTAGCGATAGTGAACGTCCCTGCTGAAACTGAATCAGTCGTTCACCACCGCTGGCTCCAATAACTTAATATTCTGAACACAGCAAAAAAAAAACATTACCTCCCCTGTTTCCTCGACGTGTGCAGACCGCATCTTATCTTCATTAGAAATTTCTAAATCCGCAAACGTCTCAGTTTAAAATGCCGCAAGCGTAGTCGGCACCCCTACGGAGTACGGCCCGTTTGCGAAGCAAGGAAAGCATGTCTTGACACTACTCGCTGGTGTTTTTTTGCTCTGTATTTACCACAGGTTCGTTTCCTTCTACAACTATGTCCCCGAAAGTTTGACAGCAGGAGGACCCTTGCCAGAAAGGGCCGAAATATCGCTGCCAAAGCACGCGGCTGCCGTATCCATTTTATGCATTGTTTGAATATAGATAGATAGATAGATTAGTGTATTTCAAAAGCCCACGGGCCATATACACAAACAAACAAAAACAAAAATATAACTTAAACAATCAGACTCCTTCTTAACCCTAAAGATTTATCTATGTACACGCCCACTCGAGTAATAACGGTAGGGTTACTATTGCTCAACATTTCAGGAAGTGATAAAATCACACCCTCTAGACAAATTTTCCTTAAATCAGAAAAATTCGGGCATCTACGGAGGAAATGGTCCCCATTTTCTTCCTCCTTCTCACAAAGTGGGCGAGCATACCTCCCATCAGGAACCAAACTACCTCTCTCAAAAACCTTCTGCCTGCTCTGAATTGGAAGGCAGTTTGCCCTTGTTGGATTCAACGACATAAAACTTTCCCGTATATATCTCAACTCATAAGGAAGACGACGAAGAAACTGGAACAGGGGTGCTGCCCTACTTTTTTCACGCCAGACACAAGACTTCTGGGACTGCAAGATTATATTCTATAGAGAAAGACAAAAAAGATATACTGGCTTCAGAAAAAGATGGCTCTTCACTAACAACCTTCAACATAAAAGCTTTAACAAGCTTTGATAATTGTCGTCACAACAATTATCATGTAACAACAAATTATCACAATCTTGTCTAAAAAGCTTTATGAAAAAGAGCAGCCACTTCCGAGCAGCGCCTTGTAATCAAGCTTCGACTGCAAATGTTTTTGGACGGTTCGAATGCGAATGGCAGGAATTAACGAAATCACCTACACTAAGAACTTTTAGCAAGACCCAGGACCTCAAACGGGTTAGGTTATAGATTTGGCATCCCAGGATTCTTATATCTCTTGAAGATTCGTATATCTTTTGCTAAATACCACAGGGGGGGTCACAAGGATACGTTTGTTGTAGTAGCTCCGGATTTTCAAGATACTGTACTCCGCAACTACTCTCCCGAGTTCCCGAATGGTGTTCTTGACCGTAGATCGCCAATTCCTCAAAAGAGCTGGGTCGTGGGTATGGTAGTGGGTCGTAAATGGTATCCCAGAATATTTCGCATGGTTAAACCGGTTAAACAAGATTTTCTTTAACTTGCTCCGCTTTTAAAAAAATGGTGGGTTACAAATAAATTACTTACTTACTTATAGAAGAATTAGTCAACTATGAGTAGGGGTTAGCCTGGTAAATATTAAAGACACCGTCAACAGAGGCAGAGGCACTATAAGGGGGGGCCTCCTCCCCCCATCTGCCCTCTTGCTTTCCAAGGGAGACCAAAACTAACTAAGGACCCGGAACGACGTCGTTGCCCCCCCCCCTCGCCCTCTCTGTAGACAGAGGGATACATAGCAAAAGCACACCCCTGATCACTGAAACGATGAAGATCCGCCCCCAAGGATACCCGGACCATGCCGTTAGGAAAGAGAGGGACTCCAAAACGCTGCCATCTCGTGGCAACCGGAGGTGCGGCCGAAGAATATTGTAGTCTCGCGCCTGCCGGTCGGTTCTCCAAAACCAACCATTCAACCCAAAAACCAGGGACCGATAAATTTCCTGTAATGACTCGCCATTTAGGGGGCTAGTCAATAAGAGATTTCTGATGCGCTCTTGACCGAGCGTCAGATAGTTCGAGAAATACCCACGGGGATAAAATACCCGACTATCCAGATAGGCAAAAATTTTCGCAGCTGTTGTGCTAAATTAGGAATTTCTCTGTAATGGAGGAGTATCCTTTTGTACTAGCTTAGGTACCTGGTGGCATGCTGGCAATTTTGTCTATCTGAGCAAGAACACCGATTCGACCCAAGCGAAATTTTTGGAAACTAGGTGAGGCTCGGGCAACATAGCAACATAGAAGCATAGGAAGTGACAAGCCCCCTGAATGGCGAGTCATTACAGGAAATGTATGGGTCCCTGCAAATACGAAGATGTCTGGGCAGCAGGTCAGACGACTGGACTGGCAACTCTTCATGGATACCCTAAACGCTTCTGGGTGTACGCAACAGGATGAACTAAGGTCTAAAGGTCCCTTCAGACTGAACAAAGTACTCCCTCAAGCTCGCCTACAGAATTTACGAGTGTTAACACGAAGTACAAATGCAACGTAGTTCTCTCTCGATCCGTTACAGAACTTACGAGTGCTGCGACGATGTACAAATCTGACGTAGTTCTCCGCATCGTAAATATAAGGCGACGCAGGAGAAATTAAAAAAAAAATGGATTTGTTTGACGAGATTCTGCGCGGGTCTGCCGATGAGAAACCTTTGTCGAGTTTACGAGAAGCAAACACAATTTGTTGCCTTCCATGAAACCGACGGAAAAAGTAGATGAACAGAGAAATCCAGCAATTCTACGCTTAAGCAAGTAAGGAGTCTCTCAGCCTGGGTCGCTGTAGATACGAGAGACTCAACGTAGCATTGGGAATTACGGAAACGTACTCGTCGTGTCTATAGTCCCAACGCAACCTACTTCCGTAACTGCTTCCATTAATTCTTAGGCCCGGAGGCCCAAATTTGATATGTTGCATTAGATAAGCCCGCTAACGATACCTCGCTAATCCTTGCATTTGTCATGATTCACTATTTTCCATGCGCATTATGCTCCTGGCGAGTTTTCGCGTATCATGCTATTGCTTCATAAAACAGGTTATCTGAATTTTTGTTTTTGCTAGAAGTCAACGGGCCTGGGAAAAGGCTTAAAACAGGCAAGGCCGTGGATAATTTGTTAGAAGCAGGGGGAGGGGGTTGCCTTTCGAGGGGGGATGCCTTTCGAGGGGGGGGGGGGTTGTCTGCGAGTCAGACAACAAAGTACTGAAAAGACATAGATCAGAGGGGAAAGCCTATAAAAATCATTATTTTTGTATGTTTCGGCCCCCCCCCCCCCCTGGATACGGCCCTGGAAGCAGGGCTTGGTTTTACAATATTCAAAGAGTATAAGCAGTAAATAGTGCAAGGTGTGCTTTAAATTTTGTCAGTCTGAAGTTCCTGGTTCGAGACCACTTTGCGACGCAAAAAGCTCATCCGACAGGGTGACACTTCCGGCGAAAATCAAGGCAAGATCATGGCAGCCGTGACGGGGGTGTCGCACACCACCTTCACGCTAATCATTCGCCCTTTCGCATAAACGAAGAGCGCAAACGACTAGTTATATTTCCGAACACGTCCTGAGCTTTATGGTTCGTTCCCCCACAGGAAACAATAAGTTAGGAAATGGGAATAGCGACTGCGAATCAATAGGCCTAACAACGAGGGCGCCAACCCACTGAAAAATAATACTCGCACTGTCGGGCTTGACCCAGACAATATCATATGTAGTAGAGCATGGAATATTTTAGTCCAGATATGAAGTCGAACTATGTTTGTTAATACATTAGGTGGATTGGAGATTAACCAGTATCAGTGTAAAAAACACTCTTGCAGTAGGCCTATTTGCTACTGGGATTCATTTTGTCTTTATTGAGATAAGATTATCCCTATTACGGATTAATTTTATCCCAATAGAGATAAGATTAATCCCAGTAGCAAATACTGCATCCTTATTCGGAGAAACTTTTTACAGTGATCGTTTTGTTGTTCTCTATACAATTATGATTGGGTCCAATCAGTGAAATACGGTTATGGTGTTTGCAGTGTTGTTCCGGCCACTCCCACCTCCAAAACCCCAGGATAGGGGTGATCAGATCTTGGCTGACATCCGTTAAGCGAAATCAAACATGATTCGCTGTCGGCTTAAGCTAACCTGTCGTACCTATAATGCCAAGGCAACCTACTAACGTAACATCACTCATTAGTTCTCCCAATCCCACTCTGTAACAACCTAGGAACAATGCTTACCACCTAGATCAGCAGCTTTTTCAACAGTTTCCTCTCTGTGATATTTCAAAGCGTAATTTTTTTGGGCCAGTACATGCTCAATTTACTAGCTTGGACAAAGATAAAAGTGATCTTTCTTATAGTAGTTAGTAGATCTTTATTTTATGCATAAATCAGCTTGTATAATTCAGGTCAGGTTTGAATAGGTTATTTGTTTTTGAATGATTTGTGTAGCTATGTTATTTTTTTATAAGTTTATTGCATATGCTGGTACATTTTATAAAGCAAGCAAAGCTTCACAGCACTATTCCACAAAGAAAAACTTTTAATAGGCACTTTAGGGTAAACTGTCAATCAGGTAAACTGCATCTACGGCTTGACTTTGGTGACATCTCAAATATATCCTTTTCTATCAAGCATTGCTGGGAGTTTTTGAATTTCCTGCCACGATATCCCAGCTCCTAAGATTTGGATCGCCGAAATGACAGAGAGGTAAAGACAAGGGATAACAAGAAAACGGCCGATTTTCGTAGCGCCTAATAAAGGAAGTCCGAAATGTTTATTTATGAAGCATTTAATACAAAGTAAAGCATTAGAAGTGTCCATTGTGCTTTAAAGGACCTGTCTTACCTACAATACTCACGCAACCTACTTTAAAAATAACTCCATTTATTTATAAACCCGGAGACCCCAATTTCGTACGGTACGTTCTTACCCCTCTAACAAAACCACGCTGATTTTCTCACTTGCCGTGTTTTGCTAACTTTGATGGGTATCACGCTGTCGACGGTTGTCTGCGAGAAGTTTTTCCACCAGAAAAACCGGTTATGTAAATTGTTTCCCTGTTTTCGCTACAAGCCAACGGGTCTCGAAAAAGGCTTAAAACAGAGAAAACTGTGGGTTATTTCTACAAAGCACAGCCTAGTTATAAGGATTCAAATATTTTAAAATACTGCAAGTTGAGGAGTAAATAGTGCGAGGGGTCCTTAAAGACAACCTCAAAATGAAATGTGCCTGCCTTATTCTGCTTTAAGCCATCTCTCCACTTCTTGATAACTGTACTAACGATTCCTTCTACCAAAGTGTCACTTATAATGACAAAACTGAGGATTCATTCACCTGCTTTGACCTGATGATCATGAGAGCCTGTACCCCTTCGTTACTTTCTCCCGATTCCCTGTCGTCGGGAATCCCAATTCCTTCGACGAGAATGATGAATCATCTCTTAATAATCTAATGGCATATTTGTGAGTTCCAGATACGAACTTGAAAACAGCGAGAAAAACAGTTTGCCCAGGGCGAATATTTTCAACCTATTCCTTCATTTTTATATTCCGTCTTATTCGGAAATTGTTGCTATTTAGGACAGATACACTTGGTGCTTGAAACGTTGTTTTCATTGTGATGGTGAGCCACAGCAGAAGTTAAGTTTGTGTGAAGTAACAGATATTACTGGATTAGATTTCATAAGGTTCGGATAGACCTTTTAAAGTTAGCTGAAGGGCACAGCATTTATATGAACTGCTCGAGTCAGGGAATCTCCCACACACAGCTGACCCGGAATATTATGACAAGGGAACGACCAGTTCTAAATATTGGTACACATGCAAGCAGGTGACCGCGATGGTTCTTGGGAAAAACGCTAATGAAAAACGGACAGAACGAGTCATTATTTTTTAGTCAGCCTGGTTTCTTTTTTCTCCCATATCAGAAACAGAACCCAAGACCTTCCTAAAAGAGATTTTACGATAAACTACTGTCAAAGCAGGGTCCCTATACTCTCCTACAAAAGGAATTCCAAGTTCCAACTTTAGATGCGAGACGAGTACCCTTTTGCGCTCGGTTCGGGAACCAATCTCGCTCACACCCCAGGTTGTAAAATCACAAAAAAAAACAAAGAAAACAAGCAAAAATGGGAGGCCAACGGAAATACAGAAATAAAAAGCGAATACTTCGGGAGGACAACCGCCTCCCTTCTTCAGCGCAGACGGAAAGATTTTGAGGAAAAACGCCAAAACGTGGATGTAAATCGACAAACGAGAAAACCAAAACAAAGTGGGAGACCAACAACCAAACGAAAATGAAAACCAAAATTGGAAGAATTGAGAAGCCTTAAGTAAACAACGAGCCACTCACCAATACCTGCGAATAACAATTACGGGACTGTTCTAGCTCGATAATAGCGAGTGACTGTTTCTTCTTCTTTTTCGTGATAAGTCCCGCCAGTGAGGTTTACGAAATTATCTTAGGTTGTAAAATATCTTTCCAAATTATACTGCTCTCCCAAACCTCGCTTGCCCAGCACAAAATAAAAAAAAAAGCCAGACTCTAACCCCTAGCCTATACTCACCAATACATGAACGTAGGCTAAAAAAACGCTTTGTACCGACGTTTGTTGCCTTCCTACACAAGTAATACTCCGATCGTTTTTACTGTTATTCTTTATTTGAATTTCAAATTTCGATGACAAGCCCAGTTAGGTATTTTGATAATCATTTTTATTTTGTTGCTCTTTTTTTAAACTGTAGCTTATGTAATTTGTACCTAACCAGGAAAGCCAATTTTACAGAAATGCTATCAAAGTTTGTTGTCTTGGAAACGGCCATTTTTTTTTTTAAACAGCCGGTTTCTCATAAAAATAGTGGTTTTCTCTAAATTAGTAGTTTTTCTTAAAATCAGCCAAATTTTTCGTCAAGACAGTCATTTTTTCTCAATAATAGTCGATTTTATCTGCAAAATCAGTCGGTAAAAATGACCAGCCAGTCGGTAAATACCTCCCCCCCCCCCCCCCCCCCCCAAAACAAAAAAAAACATTTTGGCTAGTAACGCCTCTGCCTTACCTTATTACTTTCCTTCGGTCATTTGGATGCAGCGTCACGGCCGACCGCTCATCCACTCTCTCCAGCAGCTTATGCAAATCCACATTCGAGATATCAGCTGTGGTCTCCTCCATCACACACTTATCCTCAAAGCCAGGGACTAAGCCTGATAACTTCTCACCATCACTACTTTCCTGCAAAGGAAAGTAGTGAAATCTCCGAAATATTTCACTAAACCATCAGATCACTACACGCCCCCCCCCCCCCAACCTCACACACTCCTCAAGGCCTCAGCCCTTTAAACTTTGCATTATAGAAGGATTTTCTTACACTATTTTTCCTTTTTCCTTCACACTTTTCCACTGATTCACTTTCACTGCTCACAAGTTGATTCCACAAGATGGCCTCCAGGTAATAATTAGTCCCACCGGCTATCACTGGAGACTTTCCTTGTTTCAGTATGTTGTCCATCTAAGCTTTAGCTAAGGAACAATGTTATAACACAATCTGAATGAACGACGTGGAAAAGTTTGAGAACACTGAAGTTTTTAAATGTATTTTTTGAAAGAGTAGGTGACGTTAAACTAAAAACAATAACTTCCCCGGCTGGAGGAAGCACAGCTCAAAACGGTTTTCCACTAGTTAATTTTCCAGCTTGGGCGGATTGATCCTAAAGAGGACCCTTGCCAAGAAGGGACGGATATAGCTCCAATAAAATCAACTGAAGTATCCATTTTGCACTGTCAAATACAGCTCAAAAAGTAAGTACTAAAATTTTTTTTTTACAGATACTACATGGGTTAAAAAAAAATAAAAAATTATCACAGTTTATTTTTAATTTTATAAATATATAGCATCTTTATTTTCTTAGGTTGCGTTAGTATTACAGGTAAGATAGGTCCTTTAAGTCCATACCCCACCAATACCAAATAAAGGATACAATTGATAATGCTGCATTCCTGAAGTCAACTACTGTGAATCGCTTAGTAGCATCAACTGCACTGATCAGGTGATGCTTGATCCCTTGGCACTCTTCTGGTGTGACTTTGTTGGTGATGATATCAAGATCCTTGTACACCTAAAACAAATACATTTAGCCAGATATCCCTTTAACAAGTCCAGAGATGAAATACAGAAATTTTCGTAATTACTGAACTCTCATTATCTTGATAATAAAATACTTCTGTTGGCACAAAAAAAAAATGATGAAATGTCGAAACAAAAACGCAAGATTTTATGCATTTAGGGTTTCATTCCTGAGGGGTAAAGAACAAATGATGAGCAAGACATTGATCTTAAATTTAGTAAGAAACTTGAATTTAACAACAGAATCAATCAAACAACAATCTTAATAAGAATAAACAAAATGTTTCTGACAACCTGACAGAAAACCACACACGTTTATTAGATTAGAATTTACAATTTTTATTTAGAATTTTATTTGATTTATTTAGAAGTTTTAATTTTGAAAACCACATCGGCCTGACATTAAAAAAAATCAATTGGCCTTTAAAAAACACATTTTTTGTCTGTTGGCCTAAACCTTTTCTTCTGTTTATCTTCTGATTTTTGTTATTATTGCTTCTTGCCAAGAAGGGCCAAAATATCGCTAGTAAAGAATCGCTGCTGACGTATCTGTTGAAAACATTGTTTGAATGAATACTTATATACGCTTTTTATTTAAAAATCTATGAGAAATTAAAGCATTAAACTAATTTTTGGCTTAAATCCAGTTATTTTTTTACTTTTTTAGCATCTTTGTGAGCAAAATAAATTATTCTATAGGAGGAATTCTTCAAATTTTGCACATTTATCAATCCATCCTGTAAACAAGAAACATGCAAATAAAAAAGAATTTGTGTACCGTACTGAAAGCACTCGGAAAAGGGCTTTTCAGTAGCCAGTGTCATACAAGGTTTGCCAGATTTCTGATAAATTCTTTGTGTGCCCAAGTCGGTAAAAATTAATCTAAATTTAAATCTTCAAATCTCAGTATATAATTAGCTTAGGACAGTCAAGTTAGCTCAGTCTACCACAAACCCCTGACTTTGGGAAAGCCTATCCCAAATGCTGGGTACACTTAGCATTTGGTATACCCTATGCCAAATGCTGGATACTTGACAGTCTAGTACACTAGCCCCTTTTCAGGCACGGTGCCTAACTGTCTAGCACCATGCCTGGGTGCTAGACGTTCAAGCACTGTACCTTGAATTTCATGCATGGTGCATGGATTTCAGTATATAGTGCAAGCAAGAAAAACACCGTTTCTCTCATCACAACTGAGCACCGGCTCAGACAGGGCTGAAATTACTACCATGAATTAGAGAAATCAAAGACAATCCTCATCAAATTTTTCATAACAAAAACAACATTGCTAGGCTGATGACAGGCGTGAAAACCTAATTTCCTTTTCTACATAGTCAAGGGTTTTGCATGCAAAGTGTCCTGTGCCTCGGCTTTTTCTACCTAGCAGCCAACCAGAATATTGGCTCTTGGGGCACTCTACATGGAGAATAGATAGGGTGCTGTTAGGTTTTGCATCTCCATTATCAGTCGAGCCCTTTGGCTTTTGTTGTGAAAAATTCGGTAAGGATTGTCTTTGATTTCTCTAATTCATGGTAGTAATTTCCGCCCTGTCCGAGCTGGTGCTCAGTTGCGATGACCGAAACTGTGTTTTCCATGCATGCACTGTATACTGAAATCCATGTACCATGCATGAAACCCAAGGTACAGTGCTTGAACATCTAGCACCCAGGCATGGTGCTAGACATTTGAGCACCATGCCTGAAAAGGGGCTAGTGTACTAGACTGATACTTGAACCCAATAAAATAGTGACGATTTGAGTGAAGCTCAGAAATCAACCAATCAGAATCCATCTATATTGCGGTAGGTCAGGATTAGGGTACCAACTAGCCGAAGGGCCGAAATATAGCTCTAATAAAATGTATCTGACTTATCCGTTTTGTACCGTCAAATATATAGGTATTCACTGTTAGGCATAGGCTATGCCAAATGCTAGATATAGCCTAGGCTATCTAGCATTTGCCATAGAGTATCCAAATATCAAGGGTTTGTGGCTGACTGAGTTAGCTTAGGCAGATGTATATGAATAACTGTCATGATCATTATGACAGTTATTCATATAGAAGAATGGGACAGATCAGTTTTTATCTTGCAGGGTAAAATAGAGACCTACAAAAAAATCAGATATTTTTTAAAATCTGAGGGACAAGCTCCAGACCAATATAACCAACACTCCAAGAGTAGTCCAGCAGTAGTCTTCTCTTAGAGCCATCTTACTCAGGCAGTACTCAGGTCATACTGACTCGTGTGTGAACAAAACATGGCACCATCCATGCTCAATAGCCTAAGTCACATACTGTTAACAACAGAAGAGCAAATGTATGAAGAACCATATGTGCATTAATAGGAAAAACTCATGAGACAAGGCTACCTGCATGGAATCAGCACTGATGACCTCTGTTCCAAGCTTTTTAGCCAGTTCTACTGCCAGCTTGGACTTTCCTGCACCAGTAACTCCTAGTACAGCTATCACAGGATTCCTGACAACACTTTTGGCCATTTTCAAGCACTAAAACTATAAGAAATCGTCAAAATCCAATTTTATGAGCTGTCCAAGACAGATTTCTGCGAATTTCTTCTTTTCTTCTGCTGAAGCGGAACAAGCATGGATCTCTGTAAAGAAGACGTCCGCAGCAGCAACAAGAAATAGCGGGGAATCCCTGGTCGGAAAATCGGGTTCACTTGTGTTGCCGAGCAACAATTTGTTTTTTTCCCGTTTTTTCTATTAGTTGCCGGTTTCTTCTTAGTGATAGAAGATTGCAAGGGTCTAACCAGTCTAGTACACTAGCTCCTTTTCAGGCACAGTGCTCAAACGTCTAGCACCATGCCTGGGTGCTAGACGTTCAAGCACTGTACCTTGGATTTCATGTATGGTGCATGGATTTCAGTATACAGTGCATACATCAAAAACACAGTTTCTGTCATGACAACTGAGCACCAGCTCGGACAGGGCTGAAATTACTACCATGAATTTGAAAAATCAAAGACAATCCTTTATATATTTTTCACAACAAAAACAAAAGGGCTCGGCTGATGACAGATGTGAAAAACCTCATTTCCTTTTCTACATAGCCAGGGGTTTTGCATGCAAAGCGTCCTGTGCCTCAGCTTTTTCTACTTAGCGGCCAACCAGAATATTGGCTCTTGGGGAATAGATAGGGAAAATACATGGAAAATAGATAGGGTGCTGTTGGGTTTTTCATCTCCATCATCATTAGAGCCCTTTTGTTTTTGTTGTGAAAAATATGTAAAGGACTGTCTTTGATTTCTGTAATTCATAGTAGTAATTTCAGCCCTGTCCGAGACGGTGCTCAGTTGTGATGACAGAAACTGTGTTTTTTCTGTATGCACTGTACACTGAAATCCATGCACCATACATGAAATCCAAGGTACAGTGCTTGAACGTCTAGCACCCAGGCATGGTGCTAGACGTTTGAGCACCGTGCCTGAAATGGGGCTAGTGTACTAGACTGGGTCTAACCTCTGCAGTTCTTACGGATACTTTGGACCCTAGACCCAGCTGTGACCGGATTGATGAATATGACAATTGTATTTTGGAAATCTTCGTGGAACTCTTGCCTGAGGGGAAAAATAAAAGGAGGACTATTCAGATATTACCTATACAGCCAAGATTTCGTTTCTTCAAACCACGTTTCTGCTTTCGAGTGGGAGTTATGGGTTACATTCTATCTAACAGGCAGTAGGGTTGTCGACAAAACGTCCCCATTCGAAATGTCCCCTGGCGAAACGTCCGCGGCTATAGAACTTTTTTTTTTCATCGCTGAGAGATAGCTAGGCCTATGAGACTACTGGTTGCGTCATTAATTCAGGCAAAAAACGTTTTTGGAATATAAACTTTTGAAAACCACGATGGTTTCACTACTTCAGCATTTAACCGTTACTCAAGAAACCAACCAAAGTGTTGCTTCCGGCCATAGCTATTTCTTAAAGGACCCCTCGCACTATTTACTCTTCATCTTCAACTATTTTAAAATATTTAACTAGGCTGTGCTTGCAACAAATAACCCACAATTTTGGCTGTTTTAAGCCTTTTCCGAGACCCGTTGACTTGAGCGAAAACAGGTCAACAATTTACATAACCTGTTTTTCTGATGGAAAAACTTTTCGCAGCCAACCGTCGACAGCGTGATACACATCGAAGGTATCACCTCGGTTTTGTTCAATATTTAATTCGGTGATTTTTATTATTAAAAGATTTTATTAAAGGATTAAAACCGTCTAGCCTAGATTAACTATGTCTCTCTACCTAACTAATCGTTCCTCCGCTGTCGTTTCCTCGCTTCCCCCTGTCATTTTTAACTAGCATAACGGCACTACGCTTATTTTTGTTCTTTCCTTGTTTGACTCTCGTTTGAGCCACAGCGGGCTTCCCTTTTCTCTGAAGAGTATATTGGTGATCCTCAGATTGTGCGTGTTGCTTCAAACGACCTAGAACTGATCGGTTACGAGTCTATTGAAAGTTGCAAGGCATATTTCAACTAATACATTTATGAAGCAACAGGTCCTATGACGAATCTTTCCTGCTTATAAGGAATGTTCCCACATCTGTAAAGCACACTCTGAAGTGGTTTTACCTCGATCCTGCACCTGAAGATCGAGGCGAACTTAACACTCTATGCTTGGGGACGTTTCGCCACGGGCGAGTTTTGTCACGGGGAAGTTTTGACACGGGGACGTTTTGACACGGAGACGTTTTGTCATAAGGACGTTTTGTCATGGGGACATTTTGTCACGGGGACGTTTCGCCAGGGGACCTTTTGTCATGGGGACGTTTTGTCATGGGGACGGTAAGCGAATGGGCTTCAAGCTCAAGGTTGACTAAACTCTAATGTGCGAAAGGTCCCTGACCCAATCACAAAAATATATTCTTCGAATAAAACAAGAGCTGAAAGCTCATATGGCACTTGTAAGAGTAGGCAAAATGTTGGCGGGAGTTTTTTCTTTGGGAGTTTTGTACAGAGTCGAATATTATTTTATTATACACTAGTAAGTAAAAAGTAGTGTATTTTTTTTTAGCACTTCCTGCATTTCTAGAACTCCTCTTCTTCGTTGGGCGGTTCAATGGTCTTCAATATGGTTTCGATATTTATGTCAAGTACGTTTCTTCTTTAAATTGTTGCTGCATAATTTCCCATTTTAAAGGCGCTAGAAATGCATCTGTAAGCAAAACCCTTGAGGCAAAAACGATAGCACGTTCTTAGGGATCATTGGTATATACAGTTTGGTCAAAAGTAGAGCCCTTGTGGCACAAATGGTAATGGGTTGAGATGTATCGTGTGATAAAAAGTACTTTTCGACCTTGCGGTGAAGATGCGCACTTTAAGGGAGCTAGAACCTTATTTGTAAGCAACACCCTTGAGGCAAAAATGGCAATGAGCTCATGGGGTTCATGAAAATGCATATTTTGCTTAAAAGTATTTTTCTTAATTTACGGTCATGATTGGGAATGGTAGGATTTGGAAAGTGGCGAATTCTAAGCCAATCTTGTCGAATTTCTAATATTCCAGCCAAGTTTCATCGTCCTAGCACATTTGGAGGTACCTTTACTCGCGATCACCGGAATTCCGGACTCCCCCTTAAACTCTCCCCACAGTCGCCTGAGCCAATCCGGTTCTGTAAATGATTTATCCGGAGCATCTGTTAGCTATTCCCACAAAGTTCCATCCCTATCTCTCCAGTCTAAGTCGGTCAAATATCCCCCCCCCCCCCCAGTTGTCGTCAGATCCGGTCCGGACATGAAAAGATCACCAGAGACATGTCCTCTGTTCAATTACAAAATTTCACTCAAATCCGATCACCCGTTCCAAAGTTACGCATGACTCAATATTTCGGATCGGATCTATCGGATCGAGTAAATTTTTGTTTACAAGTCAGTTTGATAGGGTCCCTGATACGCCTCCCAAGTTTCGTCGTGAAAATCCCCAGAACCGCCATTACCGGAATTCCGGGAAACACCCCTCCACCCAAGTGTTCGGATCCAGTCCAAATGTGTAAACGATTTATTTGGAGCACATGCTGGTTATTCCCAGCAAGTTTCACTCCGATCCCTCCATTCTAACCGTTTCTCGGGATTTCCGGTTTCCCCCCCCCCCCACACTCCTCCATAGCTGTCGAATCCAGTTCGGACTTCAAGTGGAACATCAGAGATATGTCATTTATTCAGGAATTAAGTTTCATTTCAATCTGATCACCCGTTCGAAAGTTACACACCACTCAATTTTCCGGATTCCCCCACCCTCCACTCCCCCAAAATGGTCGGATCGGGAAACTGATTATTTCCAGGTTGGTTTGGTCGGGTCCCTGATACGCCTGCCAAGTTTCGTCATCATAGCACCCCCTAGTCTATATCAAACCCTACTAAGTTCAACAACATATATTGCCAACCCCTTCAACCTTCGATTGATCTATTTCTCTCCGAAGGAATTCTAGCAAAGAATGACTCAAACACGAGCAGAACTATAGTAGTGTGATGAAAGAATGTCTCATCCATGCGCAGAGCTATACAAGTGCGAAGAAAGGGGTAGGGGTTTGACGAAAACTAGAAAATGTATTTCAAGAGATTTCGGGTGTCCCCCTCCCAGTTATCGGATCCGATCCGGATTTGACAATGAACATCCGAGACATTTGTTCTTGATACCTGTCAAGTTTAATGCACGCCTGATTATCCGTTCCAAAGTTATGAATGTTACTAATTTCCGGATTCCCCATGTTGCCACTCCCCATTGATGGTCAGATCGGGGAAGTGATTATTTCCAAGTTCATCCGGTTGGGTCTCTGATATGCGTGCCAAGTTTTATCGTCCTAGGTCATGTGGAAGTGTCCAAACTAGCAAAATGCGGACAGACCGACAGACAAAAAGACATTACGATCGCTATATGGCACTTGAGTAAGCTCAAGTGCCATAAAAACAGAAACTTTTCTAGAAATAACAAGACCAAAGGTTTCGATGGGATCCCAAAAGTTTAAATTTGATCCAGGCAATTCGGTCTTGTCTTCGCCAGACTCCTTGAACACTTTTACTATTAAAAGCCAAATAGCTAATCATATGAGAAAACCAAGTTCAGATATGGATATAGCATGTGTGTTTACCCCTTTAGGTCATATCTATTTTGACAAAGCAGATTGAAGCTTCCTGCCTTACTTCTGCCAATTTTCCGATTTCGGCGGAATTCCGGAACTACTTGTCCGGCGAAAAAATAAAGCCGAAAAACGAATGCAGCATGTCCCCTTACCCCTACCTCCAACCTCTAATCAACTTCAGATTAAACTATTACTTTTAACAAATTTTCCAGTTTCAGCCGGATTCCGAGCGATCCATACGTCCGGTGAAAAAATGATTGTCATATACGACTTCAGCATGTCTTCTTACCCGCAAATCGAACATCTTATCAAATTCAAATAAAACTTTTACTTTTAACAAATTCTCCAAACTAATTGTCCGGCAAGAAAATACATTTCATATTCGGGCTCATCACGTCTCCTTGCCCATTAATCGAACCTCTAATCAACTTCATATTAAACTTTTACTTTTCACAAATTTTCCGTTTTTTGCCGGATTCCGGGTGAACTATTTGTCTGGCGAGAAAATAAATTTATATTCCAATTCAGCATGTCTCCTTACCCCTAAATCAACTATCTCAATAGCTTTCAAAAAATATTTTTGTTGTCCCTTAATTTGAAACCCCTCCCCCACCCTCAAATATAGGGCTACAGATCCCATCTTCGAACTCGACCTGTACTTTGACCCAAAGGATCCTCGTACCGAGTTTCATCAAAATATCTCAATCCCTTCGAGAGTTATCGTGCGGACAGACGGACAGACGGGCAGACAGACGGACAACTTTTGCGATGTCATAGGTGTCCCTCCACTTACGTTTTGGGATCCCAAAAAATATTTTTCCATGGGTTCGAAAGTGCTGCCATTTAGCCTACTGATAGTAGCCATTTCTTTTCGTGATTTCTGTCGAGTTTCTCACTACAATTTCTGCGTTTAGGATTCCAAAATTTTAAAGTTTCAAAATTTCTCTCACTGGTAAAGAAATTCTTTTCCAAGTAGCAAGACGGCAAGAAATCAACTTTTGATCTAAGACAAATAGATTTTATTTTCCAACACTAACCGAAATACTCTCAGTTTCTTTGTTAAAAAAAAATCCTTCATGTTATATAACCATTTTAAAGTTTCGAGGGGTTGACAACTCGAATATCATGTTAGGCTGCACACTGGAAAAAAAAAAATCTAATACAAACTGCGAGACAAGAAACGGACTTGTAAGAGTTGTAACCAATAATCGGCTGTTCACCCACGTTTATATTCGGCGAGTATGAGCTTGCAGCTTTTGCTAGTGGACAACCTGTGATTGTTCTAGATGCATTGGAAGAAAAGAAAATCAGGTGATTAAGGAATGCGTCATCCGTTTTCTTGTAGAAAAAAACTCTTATTGGGACATACCATTTAGAATTTTCCAGGGTTTTTAAGTGTTAAAACATTAGCGACCAAATCGTTGCTTCGCAACATTTCAGTCGTCTAAGCCGACCAAAGGTTGCTGCAACACCTGCCCCGTTGGCCAGGCAATTACAGTATATTGTACTTCACCGCTGGCCATGAGCGTGTTCCAGTAAAAAGCTACTACGCTGACCGTTCCAACCTTCTCGAAGTGTGACTAATTGTAACTATTTGCCCACCATGCTCGGGAGCGTAGTAATCGTGGCAACTACCCATCTCTGCAACGCGATTCGTCGGATTCAACCATGATTTTCTGCTGGAAAATAGAAAAATCGTTCTAGCCTTTACGGCAAAAAGCCAGAGTTCGTGACGTCATGCGTAGTAACTATGGTAAGTATGGTGGAACCCGCTGTATATGTCACCAACATTTTTGTGGTCTCGGCATTTCAAGTTTGACGTCTGGCAATGAGTTCAAATGATGACTGGAAAGGGGCTGTATAAACAAACAAAGCAAGGCTTGGAGGAACTGGATCATGGAAGCAAGAGGATTTCTTGGTGTGTTTGGTGGTACTAAACGGATTAATCAGCCGAACATTTTATTCACCGTTATCTAGGCTAGCTAAAAAATCCAAAGCGTTTGATATCGCTTCCTGCCTGAATAGGGTCCATGCCAAGCAGGTCCGCTAAAGTAGTCGGACCACCAAACGCAGTCAAATAAGCAGTGATTATTTCCCCGAGTTTAAATTCGTAATCTATGTTTTTCTGTTTGGTAATTGGGATAGGCCTTGCTGGGATTAGGAAGCCTGTCGTACTATTTAAGACTGACACATTTTAAGCTGTGTCTAATTATGCGGCATAAAAGTTTAGAATGGGCTTCTACCAGCTAACTAATGTTTTTTTTTCTATCTTCCTGCTTGGTGATTTTCTTTCTTGGTAGAGGGGGAGGGGGCATAATGGACATGATTTGTTATCCTAGTTACGCATGTGCTTGTGTTTGGGTTGCTCTTTTTCGTAACAAAATAGTAGATGTAACCGCAGCGTTAAGTCCTAGGGCTTTCATTTTTATTTTTCATCTTTCATCTGATGTTTAATTTTGTTTCATGACTTTTAGATGAAAACAAAAAATACCTACAGCTACATACTGAACTAACTTTCGGCACAGACTTCCTCACTACCTCCTTGGACTACGCAACTACTCTCGGCAACTACAGACAGTTTAAACTCCGATAAGGTCCGCTCCTCACACCCTCCCCTTCATCCCCCGCAGAAAAGGGAGATTTACTCGGGGTGGATTTTGATTTTTAAGGGCGGAGCCAGACGGGAGTAGAAACATGAGACGTGGGATGTTAGCTTGGTGGTGTTTGATTAGAATGGTTTACGGGACACCCTACAATGTTCACTATTTCTCTTCCTATATTTTAAAATAGTTGAATACTTTAAAACAAGGCTCTATTTTTTACAACTTCTCGTAAATAGTCCGTGGAGCATGACCTGCATCGAAAATAGCGAAACAAAAATTACCGAAGTTTCTTACTAGAGCGTTTCGTGATTTTCCGTGTTTGAGTCGCGATGCAATACATCCTTTCTATTGCGCCCTTACCTCCGCAATAGCTGGCGTCACTTGTGCTAAGGACTAAAACAATTATCATAGCGTCTAGGAGTTATCGCTTTCAGAAGAGTAGATAACCTTACGATCTTTCGGTGGAGAATCTCACCTTAGGTAGCAATTATCCTTTCCTTTTCCCTCGGTATTTGTCAGGTATTTTCTCTTCTTTCCATGTCAAAAAATGATAGCTGGCAGCCAAACTTCCTGTTAACACTGCAGACAGAGGCGCCATTTCATTAAATATTCTTTGAGCCCAAGCTGACTTTGAAACATTTATTCAAACAATGTTTACACGGATACGTCAGCTCTGATTTTTCATCAGCGATAAATATATATTCTTTGAGCCCAAGCTGACTTTGAAACATTTATTCAAACAATGTTTACACGGATACGTCAGCTCTGATTTTTCATCAGCGATATTTCGGCCCTTCTTGGCAAGGGTCCTCGTCAGGCTGTCAATCTTCTTGTTCAACTTCGGGGAAGGAAACAAACCTGTAACCAAGTTACAGGTTTGTTTCCTTCCCCGAAGTTGAACAAGAAAGTTACAGGTTTGTTTCCTTCCCCGAAGTTGAACAAGAAGATTGACAGCCTGACGAGGACCCTTGCCAAGAAGGGCCGAAATATCGCTGATGAAAAATCAGAGCTGACGTATCCGTGTAAACATTGTTTGAATAAAATTCATCAGCGATATTTCGGCCCTTCTTGGCAAGGGTCCTCGTCAGGCTGTCAATCTTCTTGTTCAACTTCGGGGAAGGAAACAAACCTGTAACCAAGTTACAGGTTTGTTGGTTACAGGTTTGTTTCCTTCCCCGAAGTTGAACAAGAAGATTGACAGCCTGACGAGGACCCTTGCCAAGAAGGGCCGAAATATCGCTGATGAAAAATCAGAGCTGACGTATCCGTGTAAACATTGTTTGAATAAACATTTCATTAAACCATGGGGGAGGGAGAAGGGGGGAGGGAGAAGGGGAGGGGGGGGGGGGTGTCAAAGATCAACTGTGGTCCACATCACTTTTTAAGATAGATTTAACCTAGTAAGTAAGTATGTATTTAATTTTATTGACCCGAAAATTCAAAAGGGATTAATTCAGAGTATAATAGAAAAACGAAACAAGAAATAAAAAAAGGAGCACACTATTTACGACAATGCAGTCATACTAGCCTACTACAGACATATAGTTGTCGTAGATACCTCATTTCTTTGCGTTTTACCTTTGAACCTGTTTAGGGGCCAAAAAACAGTACCAACTACCAAGTTAGAATACTGTGTGACCCTCCAAAATCTAGGCGGGTCCTTCATAGAAATGGCAGCTCTGGCTTTCGATCCACGATCAGAATTTCCTGGCCGGATTTTCGCCACATTCATCATTAAGTTAAAAAAAATCAAAACTTGAGATGATGGTCCCAACTTTGGGATGAATTGATGATTATGTCGAGAATTACGGCACGAATTCTAGTCCGCAAGGACCGCACCCTGATAGATCTACTCGCAGAATATAACAAAGATAACTCTCACCTATACCATTTTCCCCTTAAGTGGCTAAGAGTTTTCGTGATTTGTAGAATAAGATAAAACCTTCGAACGTCTCACTAGCTTTTCAGCAATGGCTTGTCGTTCCAGAATTCAGTATTTATTTCGGCTAATTTAATTGTTATCTTTTATTTTCTCTACTCAACTTGTGTGTGCTATCTCTCTTCTTTTGGACAATACAACATTATGGTTCCTAAGAAAGGTACAGAAGATACAGACCATGAAGACATCGATTGTCCTGATTATTACACACTATTTGTTTGCATTAAAAGATTATGCCCCTCAACAACAATATGGCACGGATTAATAATTAACAAACGAATATTAAACAGGAACATAACGGAAAGTAAGTACTAATTTAATCCGCAAAAAGATATATCACTACTCGTTTCGAACGGGCTGTTCCCCGTCATCATAGTCTGTGTTACATCCTTTCTAGCTCCTTTAAAATTTAACGATCTCTTTCAAACTCAACAAATGTATCACTGGAACAAACTATTATGTCCTTCGATATTTCTTCTTATACGCATTGCAAGTTTACAGAATTAGCCACCTTGCGTCCTTGTCTCCCCATTCTCCACTCAGTGTCCCAAGCGTGACACCTGCTGTTCAATTTTTAGTTTAAAAATCATTACTTCTCTATCACTTCTAACCTTAATTTTACTTTTTTTCGAATGCTCGTACTTTACTTGTTACAATAACTGGAGCATTAAAAAAAAAAATAACCTTGTGTTAGGGAAAGAACAATTCAATTTTGGAAATGTGTCTTTCAGGTCTTTCCTTCTAACTAATTTCAAGGGCAACGCAGTACACACCTGTTTGTCATTTGTCAACCGCCTTCCTTTCACCATTTGCACCATCGCCGTCGAAGGGGCGCTGCGTCTTTTATCAGGTTATGCACTATAGGTCTATTTAACCTGGGGGGAAGGGAGCTGTGCTGGTCTGAACAACAGTCATACATCAAACTTCATTGGCGCTCATCTCTGTATTTTTAGACTCAACCCTTTACATTCATGAGACCCTGTGTTTACAGTGGATGTCATTTCGAAAACTCCTCAGTCCAGAATCCCGCCAGACGGACAGCGTACAGGATAACAATAACAAGAGACGCGCAATGGCTGATAAGGTGGATTTTCATTGACTGGGATTTGTCGTAAGAACGAAATATGTTTCTTGGAGAGAGTGCGCAATAATGGTCGGAAAGCTGTCCGGCAAACGATGATAACGAGCGAAAACACCCTAGTAAAGAGAGACCGGTTAAGATTGCTCCAAAACTCGAACCACTGCGTATTTTTCGTGATCGTTTCCGGGTTGACAATAAAATGTAGGCTTAAATCAAAACGTCTTAGATAAGAAAGATTAAGGTCGAGTCGAGATTACAAGTCGCTCGTTGATCCTCGCTCTCCGGCGTATCGCCCGAATGCCAAACCTTAAGACCTTAGATCCTCGTAGGCCTCTAGAGGCAAGAATGCTATCAACGAATAGTTGCCACTCTTCTCTCTCGTCGGCTGCTGTCGGACAAATGCCGGACGCTTTCCACGAACAGCGTGGTAAAACCTAAGGCAGTTCTCCGACGAAAATCTCTGCTTTATTTATGGAGAGCAGTCGCTATATTTTTTTTTGTCAATCTGCCAAACCTAAAGTTCTACTCGAGCATCGGCTCGAACTAAAAGAAGTATTTGGTAATTACTTGATAGGTCTAGGACCAACTTCATTCAAAGCACACTGTACACTGTAACACATGTATCTCACTTTATCGCCATTTTGTACCAAATACAATGTCATGTTTATGTATTTTTATACGGACAACTGTTATAGTAACTATTCATATACCTTTCACACAATACACACGTAACACAATTTTTCAGCAGACTATGTTCATACAAATTAAAACTTACTTGACAATGTTTGCCACCTACACATATGGACGACGTTGCCAAACAAAGATTGGTTGAGTACAGAGCGAAGACCTGACGGATAAGCAGCTTAAAGTCCATCTCAAAACTTGGGCATGCTAGTTTTATGGACACCCTGCTGTTATCCAACAGTTTAGCTTCTGCTTGACACAAACCTGTCCTATCTTGTTAGTCACCATCAACAGCAGAGCAAAGTAACACTAACGGGCCACATTCCTAGCGCCGCCCACTACGCTTGCGATGACATTGGATGTGATGAAACTGAGGATCTGAGGGAGGAAATTTTTAAGGGAGGGATTCATGGGAGGAAGTGGTTGTTAAATATTGTGTGTTTGTTATGGCCTTTGGGCTCTTAAGACAAATAATTATCATATCATATCATTTAAAGCGAGACAAAGCGAGTCACGAAGCATTATTATCTTACACAGTAGCCTAACCATTTTTTAGCATGAACAGATATAAAATAAAAAGAGACACTGAATGTTTTTGCAATATTCAAATAATAGTTAAAACGGATACGTCAGCGACGATGCTTTGGCGTCGATGTTTCGGCTCTTCTTGGCTAGGGTCTTCGTCAGGCTGTCGAACGTTAGGGACAGTGTTGAGGAAGAAACGAGCCTGCAACGAATAACTGCTCGTTTCTTCCCCAAACGTTGTTCACTGTTTGAATAGGTATTTTCAAGTCGGCTGGAGCTCAGGGAGTATTCATTTTCGTGATGATGAACCTATTACATTCTGGTACTTTCGGGTACTTTAAGCTCACAGGTGTTACCATGCTCATCATCCACTGATGATTCATGACCAGGCCCGTATCCAGGAATTTATTTGGGAGGGGGGGTCCCTTTCGGGGGGGGGGATGCCTGCTGGTCTGACGAAAAAGTAAAAAAAACACATAGTTTCAGAGGGAAAAGCCTATAAGAATGATTATTTTTGTATGTTTCGGAGAGGGTTTCAACACACTAATCCCCCCCCCTGGATACGGCCTTGTTCATGACTCTCTTGAAGGGAAATTAAGAATCCCGCGCTGCCGAATCGCGTCCAGGTGGAGAGTAAAGGGGTTAGCCTAGCAACCTAAAGGAAGTGAATGTGTAGGCTATGCGGTTCTTTGGTATAATTGGGAATTTTGATGGAAGGAAAATGTTGTTCGTGCAGCCTACTGAGGAGTTTATTTTAATCAGAAACAACGTATTTTGAGGCCCGTTTGAAACAACTCTTGCACGGGATACTTTGTTTGAGAAGAACATTGCGTCTTCGAGCAGCAGCAATATATAGCATATAGAGAGGAGTTGGCAGCAGCAATATATCCTTCCAACCTGCCAAATCTGAAGTTTTAATGCGGTGTGGGAGTACAGATTCATCTTGGCTGCGGCTTAAACAACTGCACCCACATGTAACACTTTGTATTAGGTGAGCACTACTGTCTGACACATCTCATTTCTCATCCCGCCTACTTGCACGTTATTCAATGCACTCGCTTTTATACTTAGTTTAGATTTATAGAAGAGTTTCACGTCAACTTAGATGTAACTGCCCATAATTTATCTTTTCTAGCAGCTGAGTACTAGACAAACACAAATGAGAACAAGTAAGGTCGTGCTCCACCCCACTTACCGTAGTAACTACGCATGACGCCACGATCTGGCTTCTTGGCGTCAAGGCTGGCACGCATTGTTCTACTTTCGGAAAAATTTCGCGCCAAGCGCCACGTCGTAGTTACCACGGTTACTGCGCTCTCCAGCGTGGTAAGCGAGGTGGTAAGCAACTAGTTACTATTATTTACTATTTCGAGAAAGTTGGAACGGCCAGCGTAGTAACTATTCACGACGTTGGAACGAAGATAGCGACTAATAGTTTCTACTGAAAGAACGGAGGACCACACTCTAAGAGCGACTGAGAAACGCTAGAATCGCAATGTGCGGTGAAGCTGAGATTGGGACTAGGGAAACTGGGTTTTGCTTGAGGCACACTTCGTAGTAGATACAGTTTTATCCAAATGGTCTGACACTTCTCATTCCGCCAACTTCCGCAACCTTCAATCCAGGGACTTCACTATGGGGGGGGGGGAGAAACCCCCACCGCAAAGGTCTTGAAAAAGTACTTTCGTTAGGGCGAAGCCCTGCGAAAGTTCACTTGTTTGTCGGCGCGGAGCGCTAGCAAACACAGTAGAAATAGCATTGTGTATGCTTTTGTCGGACGTCGGTCGAGTCGTCGGCTTATCGGATTCTTTTTACACGGAAGAAATAAAATTTTGTACGCTTTTCCTCGGGCGTCGGTATTCTCGTCAGCACATCGGGTTATTTGTATACGTCAGAAATCAAGTTCTGTACGGTCTGGTTGGACAAAACACAGAAGAAAGCAAATGGTGCATGGCTTTGTCTGGCGTCGGTATTCTCATCAACATGCGGGTTCTTTTTACACGTAAGAAATCAAATTCTGTAAATGTTTATCGAGGGCATCCCGAAAGTTTAACTTTCGTAGGCGCATTAGCTTCTATTTACATGTAAGAAATAAAGTTCCTTACAGTCTTCTCGGACAAAATACAGAAGAAATCGAATGACAGGTTTGTTTCCTTCCCCGAAGTTGAACAAGAGGACTGACAGCCTGACGAGGACTCTTGCCAAGAAGGGCCGAAATATCACTGATGAAGAATCGTAACTGACGTATCCGTTGAAAACATTGTTGGAATAAATGTTTAAAAGTCAGCTTGGGCTCAAAGAATATTTAGAAATCAAATGCTTTTATCTGGCGTCGGTCTTCTTGTCGGTACGTCGGGTTCTTGTCATAGGCTATAGTTCAAATCTGCAAGTCGGGCGCATCCGGAAAGTGTAGGCCTCGTCGGCAGATTGGGATCTTGTTATACGGAACAAATACAATTCCGTAAACTTTTGTCCAATCCCGAAAGTTTATGTGTCGTCGGCAAATCGAGATTTGCCGACAACAAAAATCGAAAGATTAAGTTCTGTCGATTTATCGGGTTTTGTGGGAATCAGGATCTTTTTTTTCTGTACGTCAGAAATAAATCAGATTCTGTGGACTTCCATCGTGCTAAGACTAAAGGTTTGTCTCGTCGCTAAACACGTTTTTTTAATGCACTTTCAAACTTTTTTTCGTTCCATTCCGCTCTTTTTCGTCAAAATTCGGCAAACCTGTTTTCCTTGTTTTGTTTGTAGGTCTTTGTCTGTTCGTACACACAACTGCACTTTTGGTTGATCTGGCTCCATATCGATGATCGAAAGAAGATTTATCGGCAAACCCGGATCCTTATTTCTTTTCTTGGTCGATTCTCGGCGTGGTCATAATGTAGAAGACAAAATGACGTGACGTAGTGCAATGACGATCGCAAAAGACGATATTTGGGATCGCAAAAGGCGCTTCTATTGAGCGTTTTCAAATAGTAGAAGATATAGATCATTTTTTTCCAGAAAAAATACAAATCTAACAAAATGCGCCTGTTGCGCTTAGTTTAACTGGTTCTAGGTACAGTCGTTGAAAGGTTCACTTTTTAGCGAAAGTTGAAACGAAAAGCCGAATATGTGAATTTACATTACATCTCAACTGATGCATTACAGTTAGTTTTATACAGATATCGCCTGTGCTGCATTTCTGAGCATCTCAATTTGGAAGAACGGAGTTTGAGTGAATGAACGAATGAAACGTAAGTGGAGGGATACCTATGACATCGCAAAAGTTGTCCGTCTGTCCGTCCGTCCGTCTATAAGCACGATAACTCTCGAAGGGAATGAGATATTTTGATGAAACTTGGTGTGAGGATTCTTTGGGTCATCGGACAGGTCAAGTTCGTAGATGAGCTTTGTAACCTTACATTTAGGGATCGGGGAGGTGGTTCAAATAAAGAGGCAAACAAAATATTTTGAAACAGCTAATGTGATAGTCGATTATGATGTAAGAAGGCATGTTGAACACGATGATGAAAACTATTTTCTCGCCGGAAAAATAGTTCGTCTGGAATCTGGCAAAAACCGGAAAGTTTGTTAAAAGTAAAATTTGTATTTGATGTTGATTAGATGTTCGATTTAGGGGTAAGAAGACTTCCTGAACACTTTTGCGAAAAGTATTTTCTACCTGGACAACTTCTTCGCCTGGAATCCGGCCAAAACCGGATATTTTTGTAAAAAGTAATAAGTTTTATTTGAAGTTGATTAGATGACAGATTTAGGGGTAAGAAGAGACGCTGAGTCTGTATATAACAGCCATTATTTAACCGGATATATAATTCGTCCGGAATCCGGTTGTAACCGTTTTTTTTAAGAAGCTGAAGTTTTATTTGAAATTGACTAGATGTTCTTTATAGGGATAAGGAGATACCGTACGCTGAATTTGATTCTGAATTTTCTTTCTTTGCTGGACTAGTAGTTCCTCGGAATTCGGCCTAAACCACAAATTTGGCAGAAGTAAAGCAGGAAGTTTTGGTCAGTATCGTCAAAATAGATATGATGAATTAAAGCGCCACAGGCAAAATATTTCGAATCCGCCTTTTTTCTGGCAATTATTCTAGCTTTTAACGTGGTTCAAGCACCCGAAAATTCCAAGCCTCAAACGCCAACTAAATGTCGTACCCTTTTTCTAAATAGTAAAGACTACTAAATGTGCCGCATGCGAAAGTTTTTGGAAACACTCATGATCAAAGTTTCTTTTTGCGATCCCAAGGCTACCTATTAAACCACAGGAAAAAAGGATCCACCCAGGGTAAAGTAGATGTAAAGTACATTTATTCTGGATTTACAGCAAACAAAAATAGGCTAGTTTTCACGTCAGGAGACGTGCTTATTCCTGAAGTTCTGCAATCCTTAATCCTTAGAATGGAAACCAGTTTAAGCTACCCTTCAATGGTAAAGAACAAGAACTAAACAATGCCATTTAAATTACCGAGCACAGAAACTGAGGTGAACCAAATAATGAATTCATACTACCGAAAAATTAACTAAAAAAATAAGGAGCAAATCGGGAGCGGTATAACGACCGAATTTCAGAATGGAACTAGACCTACGTTGCCTGGACAACGTGAAGTGTTGCGGCAACCTTTGTCCGGCTTCGCCGACTAAAGTGTTGCGAGAGCAACACTTTGGTTTTGTTCCTTCGCTGTCGGTTAAATGCTGAAGTTGTCAACTTATTGGAGCTTTTTAAAACTGTATGTTCTAAAAAGAATAATCAAATGATCAAAAGCTATTCTTCAGCGTTGCAAAAGCAACAACAAAAGAATATCGGAAGAAAGGACTAAATTGACTTTGCAGTCAGTTGAACTTTATCCGTTTGAATCGTAGACATCGTGACCGATGAAAACTTGGAAAATTATCTTATATAATCTAGTTGGATTCAGGATCACTAACAACAAATAGGTATCGCCTATTTTTGCTTCAGTGTGTACCTTACTACTGAAGTTGTCAACCCCTTGAAATTTTTTTTAACTGGTTTATCTCATGAAGGATTTTTGTTTAAAAAAATGGAGGACATATACTTTGATCAGCTCATCAAGGGCTATCGATTGCCCTAACATCAACAAAGAATATCGAAAAAAGGGACTAAATTGACTTTGTAGTCAGTTGAACTTTTCAATCGTAGACATCGTGACGGATGAAAACTTGGAACAATATCTTATATAAACTAGCTGATATTATAAACCTATCCGTAACTTTTCAGGATTATAATACCACAGATGACACTATTAGTTATTACGAACTACCTCATTGTTTTACATTATCGTTTGTACCCCTAGGTTACAGCGATCGACCATAGATACAAACTTTCTTACCGTCAGATTTATAGAAATCGCATACAATGTGCACCAGTTTGCACAAATTTCTAGCCCCTCGTGAAATGATTCTTACTTACAAGTCCCTCTTCCGTGATAGACATCAAATTTCACCGAATAAAAATAATGGGTACACCAGCTAGCAAAAAGTTGCAAGCCCCTCATCGCTGAAGATGAGTGTACCATAACAGCCGATTATTACTAAAGTCCCTATGATGTCTTATGATTGGAAACCAAATTGTTCTTACCATCGAATACACCGGAAACAAATACCAGGTACACCAGCTAGCAAGTACACCAGCTAGCAGAAGTTGCAAACTCCTCATCGCTGAAGATGACTGTAGCATAACAGCCGATTATTACTTACAATTCCCTTGCATATCTTACCATTGGGAGCCCAACTGTTCTTACCATCGAATACACCGGAAACAAATAACAGATACACCAAGTAGCAAAAGCTGAAAACCCCTCATCGCCGAAGATGATTATGAGCTAACAGTCGACTGTTGCTTACAAGTCCCCTACATTTCTCACAAGTGTTATCGCCTGTTTTTGGTTTCAGTCTGTACCTTACTACTGAAGTTGTCAACCCCTTGAAATTTTCAAACTGGTGTATCTCATGAAGGAAATTTTGTACCAAAAAAGGGATGACATATACTTTGATCAGCTCATCAACTGCTATCGATTGCCGTCGAAAAAAAAATTCTACCTGTCTTAGTTCAAAAGTTGACTTTTTTGGCGTAGGCCAACTTTCTAACGTCACCGCTTAGAAAGGAGCACAGGATAAGCTCTAATTTCTTTAGCAATGAGAGAACTCTGAAAGTTTAAGAGGCACATGTGATACCATTTGTCTACCGCAAACCCAAGTGCAAAAAACGAAAGATAAACTCAGCTGAAACAGCGCAGATAAATGGATAGAAACATTAGATGGCAGCACTTTCGGACCCGTGGGAAAAAGCCACTTTTTTGTCTCTGTAGATTTTTCTATTGATCACTCAAAGAAGATATGTTGGCTGTGGGGCCGGGTAACTGCCGCATATATTTAACACTTATAGATTTTAGTCCATCTTCAATTTGAAACTGGTGCCTGCCTGCTTGCGTGCTAGAACGGAGCTTTCCACTCGAAAGCAGAAACATGGTTTGATGAAACGAAAGGTTCGCTACACAACTTCAGATGGTCCTCTCCGACATAGGCTATACAACTCCACTTCACTTCGCAAACCGTAGGCTCTGGCTCGAGGACAAGCAAAAACCATCCTTATTGGCCCCAGGCAAGAGTTCTACGGAGCTTTCCAAAATGTAATGTCATATTCATCAATCCGGCCTAAGGTCCACACTTTCCGTAAAAACCGCACAGGTTAGACCCTTCCCAGTTACCAGGAATAAAATGAAATCGGAGTCATAGGAAAAAAAAAAAAAAAAAAAAAACGAGGACAAAACCAAAGTGTTGCTCTCGCAACACAATAAAACTCTTTGTAGAACCACCTAAAACAACCGAATGTGGTAAGTCTCGTAACAGATGCGGACCAAACAAAAATCAGGTGAATTACCGAATTCGGTAACGAATTAGAACCAAATGAATCTGATTAATCACCGAATTATGAAAGGATTGACCGAGTGCGATAGAACAGATACGGACGTACCGAATGCGGTGAAATCGACTCGGACTGAACAAAAGTTGGATTAATTACCAAATTCGATAAAGAATGGGAACCAATAAACAGGTTAAATCGCCTAATTCGGAAATGTGGGTACACAAAATTTTGTAAAATAGGCATCACTCCTTCGTGGGGGGGGGGGGCGCTCTGCCCCCTCCCTCGGACGCCCCCCCCCTTATCGTGGTATCTGGCCAGTTGTCGTGGTATGTGATATTCAGATACTACGGTCCGACTGTGGTAAATGGTCGTGGTACCTGAAAGGAATCTCACTTTCATCAAATTTTGTCAGATTGGTGAGAAAGAAGTTTAGCACTTTGTGATATCAGTTTTTCTTTTGGGGGACTTCGGAAAGTGCAATTTTGGCAATAGTCGTTTTTGCAGAGCAACCGTTTATCAGATACCACGATAAATGCAAAAACTACTAATTGCAGATCCAGTTTCTGTGGTAAGAAAACTTGCTGAACACTTTCTTGAAAATCATTTTCTAACCGGACAAGTAGCTCGTTCGGAATCCGGATTCAGGGGTAAGAAGTGATGCTGAATCCGTATATGGCAATCATTTCTTACCCGGACATATGGTTTGCACGGAAAACAAATTGTTATAGGTTAAATTTTTATTTGAAGTTGATTAGATGTTCGATATTGGGAAAAGAAGATACGGTGAATGCTTTTCTTAGCTTTCTTTTCTCACCAGACAAGTAGTTCGGAATTCAGTCGAAACCGGAAAATTGGCAGAAGTAAGGCAGGAAGTTTTCGTCAAAAGAGATATTACTTATAGGGGTAAACACACATGCTGAATCCATATCTGAACTTGGTTTTCACAGATGATTAGGTATTTGGCCTTATCTTTTTCTGAATTTGGATATTAAAAATGTTCAAGGATTCTGGCGAAGACTGGACCTGACGAAGACAAGACCCAATTATCTAGATCAAATATTGGATTTTTGGGATCCCATCGAAACCTTTGGTCTTGTTGTTGAGGGCGCCGCTTCTTGGACGAAGTCATAAGAATTTCGGTTGTCATCTAGCTAAAAGCTACTCGAAAAGAGCTAATGCTCTTGTTTGGAAGTTTGGTGCAGTAGACGAGCCTGTAAAGGTCCGCCTTTTCAAGACTTACTGTTACCAATTTTTTGCTCTTGGCCTGGTTTCCACTGCCCATGTTCGGTCTTTGTCCGCGTTGCAAGTTGTTTACAACGCGGGTTTTCGGAAATTTTTCCGTTTGGCTAGGCGATGCAGTGTCAGTGGTGCAATGGTTGATAAACGAGTTGCTACCCTGAAGGAGCTGCGCCGCAAAGCTAATGTTGCTATGTTTTGTCGGTTAAAAGATTGCGAGAATGATTTGGTGGCTTTTGCTGCCCTACCCATTTTTTATGTGCTACCCATATGGAAGGGTATCCTCCTGGATATCTTTTGCAGGGGGTAGATTTCCCTTGTGTTTTTGTTCAGTGTCTGTTTTTAGTGTATGTTTGTTTGTTGTTATTATGGTCTTATTGACTGAAATAAAGTAGTAATAATAATAATAATAATAATAAGAGTTTAGGTCTTAATTTAGTGTGAACATATTTTCGAATGAAGACGGAAGGAAGTTATTGAAATACTTAAAGCAAAAGTTTGCTATCTGGAAATCTCAAGTCTTCGATACATCAAATATCTTGCACTGTCAGAAGTTTCAAAATAGATTGCTCATAACACTTTCAAGAATAAGACCTTTTCACTTAGAAATAAAGTGTTATGACCAATTAATTTTATACTATTTCGTGCCTAGATCTCCAACAACACCTTCTACAGGTAAAAATACTACACTGTCAGAAGTTACATAACGACAACAGGAGGATGCGCGATTTCAACAGATAAAACTTTGGGATGTTATCTGTTATGTTTCTTTCGTTCCCGTTAATGTTTTTTACCAATTGAAGGTGTTGTTGGAGATCTAGGCACGAAATAGTGTAAACTTAATTGGCCATAACACTTTATTCCTAAGTGAAAAGGTGTTATTCTTGAAAGTGTTATACGCTATCTGTTATGAAACTTATGACAGTGTGGTACATCTGAAATGAATATTATCCGTGTGGTGTTGAGCCGGTGATATAATTTGAATTGCCTTATTTTGAATGATCTGAACTCTTTTATAACAAGAGATGAAGTTACTTGTCCATATGGAGCACCCATAATTAAACTGCATATGCTGACGATTTGTTGCTTATTTGAAGATCTAAATTCACTCTTCCTCGTGTGGTTACAAAAGTTTCATTGTCTTTCTCTCAAAGCGGTGATAAATGTGAATCTCTCCCTTTTAATTCGTCTTCTTCTAACAATAAACTTCTAAACTGCTTTAATTTTTCTATCCCTTGTGTGTCAAAAACCCGTCGGCTCGGTAAGAAAGAAATTGATTTCGGTAACGAGGTGAATGTGCAAAAGCCAAGATTGACAAACAATATATTAATGAATAGAAAAGGAATAATCGGGTCTAAAAAATCCTCACCCAAGATGGCAAGCAGAACATTACTTTAAATTACCTTAAATCGCACTTCCAGTGAGAGATTCTCCTATAGAGATACTTAGCCTGATTGGTAGATTGTTGTTGGTGCAAAAAATCGACCATTCAAATTTCGTAACTGCCGTTGAGATGTTCGATTAAGAACGTATAAATGTACAACAAGCACACCCAACTTATTACACGACATAGCCGTCTAAACTTTTACTTCCATAGAATAGGTATGATTCCATACCTCTATCTCATTGAGTGATAATTGAAATATGTTTTCATTTGTTACTTGAGTTTCCTATATAAAGTTTCAAGTGGTTGGAATGATAAGTAGATAGAGTGAAAATCGAGCAGATTTTAAGGTTCTTTAATTTACAACAATTGATAACAAGATAAATCGATCACTGGGGGTGGCAGGATACAAGCTCGTTAGCTAGTCCTCAAACGAAACGGGACAACAAACGATGCCAGTCTTTTCTTCATAAAGTTAATTCCTACATTCGTCATTCTTTCAATTTAGCACATAAATGCTCATACTCTAATTCCATGTAGCTTATTCATGTATATACGTTTACCCTCGTAGTGGTAACAGAATGATGATAATATTCATGGCAATCTATTTCTAACTCAGGACAATTCTAGTAAAGTTTATTGTTTCTCGCTTTTCTGATCGTTTTAGTCAGTGCTATTAAGTATTGTTCAAATTATAGGTATAATAAGGTGTGATACGGCTAAGAAGGTATGATTCCTCGAGGTCGACTGTAATAAGATGTATAAGGGGGATCTGGTTCTACTTTTTCTTACGCAGAGCCAATTAGATTGCTTTATTGGGCTTCGTCAGTGGTCCGGGGAAAGAGTACCGTCAGCAGGGTTGCCACGGGAAGCACAAAGTTCTACTTTATTGGAAGTTGGATTAACAACTTTTCTCCGAAATAACACGTTTTCTTCTGTTGCTACTGCTTGTCATTCTTTGAGAACCACCGCTGTCCATCCTTTCATTTATCAAATTTTTTTTACAATATGCTGGTTGTCAAATTGTACTCGTGTACAATCGTGTCAAGTAGTTCTAAGAGAACTTTTTCTGATCTTTAGAAGCTCTAATAATTGTATCAGTGTGGCAAAACCGAACGTCGCATAGATAAGAACCTTTTACTTCAAACTTGAACAAGGGTGTGTAAGGCCGTATCCAGGGGGGGGGGGGGTAGGGGGTGACACCCCTCCCTCCCGAAACATTTCCTCTGATCTATGTTTTTTTTTTTACTTTTTTGTCCGACCAGCAGGCAACCCCCCCCCAGAAAGGCAACCCCCCCCCCCGAGATAAATTCCTGGATACGGGCCTGAGGGTGTGTATTAAGACGTAAACATCCCGTATAGCGTTAAGCAGCTTATTACACCGATTTGAAAAATGGTTTACAGTGTAACCAACTGATTGACTCACTGATAGTAGCGAGAAAAAGAAAAAAGGCAAGGCACAAAAAATACGACCAAAGAATTATTTTTGTGCGTGTGGAATGGGATCCGTTTGTTCGTCTGCCAATCGATTTCCAGGCTCTTTTTTGTAACAATGCTGGGTCATCCCGTGCCAGGAAACATGAGAGAATGTGTCCTCCGGTTTATTTATTCTTTTTCGGAACAGCTGCAAGTCTAACTACTTGCTGAAACTATTTCCCTAAATCCTTCCGCCTAGTTACAGTCAACGGAGTGACACATTATTCCTGTTCGGTGACCCTTTGCCAACGAGGTTGCCAAAAGACATTCTAAGTGAATGTCGCTTACATAAACACGGTCAGACGTCTGGAACGGAACGAGTTCGACACCGACACCAACTCTGTGGGAACAGTTAGTCCTACCGGGCACAGTATTTGTGTCCCCCCAAGGCACGGTGACAGCATAAAATTTCGTTCTTATCCTACGTCTACACGCATGTATACGCAAAGCGGAGTAGCCTATATTGAAAAAGAGAAAAAAACTGAAGAAATACATACCGACACTACGCTAATATAACTTACAGCTACTAAGCGACCAACAGCAGGAAAGCACTGTCCTTTTCGGTTAAACTTTAACCGAAAACGGCTGAGATTCGCACTTATTCACTTAAATAGGCTGGATTCTCGATGACCCGGTGAAAATGCAATATTTCGTTATGTTATTTCACGAATAGTTGAGTCTCATATTTTGAATTTTTCCTTACGGATTTATGAGACCTCTATGTGGTTCTATCGTTGAATTTTTAGCAACTAAATGGTCAACGATTGCCAAAAATTAACCTTTTTTGGGTCACACGCAGTAGTGGGCTTTCTTAAGAAGTGACCTTAAAATCTGGAACTGAATACTGCACCCTTCTGGAGACTTTTCACCAAAACAGACAAAAAACAAGTCCGGTCAACATTCTATCGTTTTGCCAAATATATATTGCGCCTCCCCCCCTTGGACGAGAAACTCTAAAATTTCCAGTCGTTATCAAATTAGTGATCCACTAACAGCAGTGGAGAAACAAATAGAAACATACAGCCAAAATATTGATCACGACTGGAAATCCCTCTTGCTTTAGTTGTATAGTAAAAGTTATACTGTGTATTTTGTAAGTTACTTTTTTTCGTGTTTTCCTTTCATTTTCTCTTTTTTTCCTTATTATTTACTCCGTCGTTGTGCCTTGTGTTTATTTTGACGGGTTATAAATAAAATCATCATCATCATCATCATCATACAACACTATACACTTGTTGTTTATAGTGTTCGGGCTAGGTGGATAATTGTAAGTTGTTGTGTTTAGTTATTTATTTATTAGATACAAGTAGTATTAATAAATTGCAGCACAAGTCCTTCGGACTTTCTTTTTGCTGCAATAGGATCGTAGTAATGTTATTTTATTTAATTTTCAAAGTTTTGGTTAAAAATAAAAACCTATCTACCTACCTACCTAGCTACATTTGCTGAGTTTCGCTTTGTTAGCGATTAGCAATGCACGCTTCTGTTGAAATGCACGTCTTTGTCGCTGTCGGACAACTAAGAAGTGTATATTCTGATTTCTGAACGTTATTAGTAGAGACCAAGGTGAAAGAAAACAAAAAGTCTTGTGAAGAGTCAAAATAATTCAGTGTGTTCAAGCCCAAGATATAAAGAGGGTTTTCGCGAGCTGGAAAGCGAAGTCGGAATCACTTTCCAATGGTTTTCGCGCTACTTAGGAAAGTTGCCGAAACTTTCCAACCGGGTTTCCGCGCTTCGGAAACCGAAGCAGCTTTCCCGGAAAGTGATTCCACGAGGATAGTGGAAAGCTCCGCGGAATTTCGTCAGGAATTTCAGGTGTGGGAAAAAAAAACAGTGCAAGTATCACTAATAAATAAAGAAAAATGGCAAGCGTTATTAGGTTGGCTTCGATGGAATACATGAGAATCAAAGAACCGTTAAGTGAACCATATTTATCAGAAATAGTTTGTCATTTAACATTTTCCCGGCGATGTCAGCTTTCCATGTGTTTTACGATCAGCCAAGCGGGAAAGTTGAAAGTTATTCCAGGAATCGCTTTCCCACAGTTTTCGCGATACGCCTCGCTCGCCGAAAGGGATTCTGAGATCTCGCGAAAACCCTCCTATAACAATAAGCTGGCTTTTCAGTGAAACTTTAAGGGAGTTCCCCGTCTTTCCCACGACTAATGTCCTTAGGCGCAATGTGCCTAGTGGTCTCACATTCCAGATTGGCCATCGCAAGCACAGCAAGAATGCTTCGACCTAACCAGACAGCAAGTTGATGAAAGAGCCAACGAAGATTAGGAGATCCGAAAGGAGCAATTTTTTTTCTATCTGAAAGATTGCCTTGGTAAACAAACGTGAAAGAATGCCGTCGTCTAGGACTCCGACCGGTGCTTCTCTGAAACGAAGGACATGGCTGTTTTCTTTTTAGCAAGTTGAGATAGGTCACAAATACTTAGGGGGCACTCTCGCTTTCAAGGTAGTCTATGAAAGAAGGGCGAGAATAGAGGGAGTCATTCCACGCGGACTCCGCGTACAGAAACAGCGAGAACACGGGGAATGCTTCCAAAATGGATTTTGTTAAAAAAAAAAGATTTGCAGTACACGAAATTAGTCTGGATCCACTTTAATTTTGGTTTTGTTTAATTTTTTTTTTTTGTTATTAATTTTACATTGCACCAACAACAGCAAAAATTGCCCCCCCCCCCCCCCCAATCTGAAAGGGAGTCCTTTGTGATGATCGTGATGACAATCGGAGCATTCCTCCGTCCGTGGAGACTCACGAGAATACAGGGAGTGAATCCCCGGGACAAATAAAAAACGCCGGGACTCATCAGGTGGAGTCCTCGGGGAACGGCAAGAATACGCCTTTAGTATGTCAGATTTCTCCGCCCAAAATGGTTACGTTGCGTTGTTACGTTGATCTTTGAACTTGCCGTGTTCGTCTTTTTTCTAGACGTACCATACTCCCGCTGTTTGGGATCCCAAAACGTAAGTGGAGGGATACCTATGACATCGCATAAGTTGTCCGTCTGTCCGTCCGTCTGTCCGTCCGTCTGTCAGCACGATAACTCTCGAAGGGAATGAGATATTTTGATGAAACTTGGTGTGAGGACTCTTCGAGTCAAGGAAAGATCGAGTTCGTAGATGGGCACGGCAGCTGCATATTCAGGGGAGGGGGAGGGTTTCAAATTAAGGGGTAAAAAAAAACATTTTTTAAAAGCTAATGAGATAGTCGATTACGAGGTAAGACGACATGCTGAACACGAATATGAAAACCATTTTTTCGCCAGACAAGTAGTTCAGCCGGGATCCGGCTAAAACCGAAAGTTTGTTAAAAGTAAAAGATTTATCTGAAGTTGATTAGATATCTGATTTAGAGGTAAAGAGACATGCTGAATCCTAATAGGAAAATGATTTTCTCGTCGGACAAGGAGATCGTCCGGAATCCGGCCAAGCACCGAAAAGTTTGTCAAAACTAAAAGAAAGTTGAAACTAAAAGTTGATTAGAGGTTCGATTTAAGGATAGTGAAACATGCTGAATCCGAATATGAAAATTATTTTGTCGCCGGACAAGTAGATCGCCTGGAATCCGGCCATAACCGGAAAATATGTTAAAAGTAAAAGTTTATATGAATTTCGTTAGGTGTTCGATTTACGGGTAAGAAGACATGCTGAATTCGTATGACAATCATTTTATACCTGGACACATAGTTCGCCACGAATCCTGCTGAAATCGGAAAATTTGTTAAAAGTTGAAGTTTTATCTGAAGTTGATTAGAGGGTCGACAAGGGGTATGGAGATATGCTGAATCTGTTTTTAACTTCAATTTTTTGCAAGACAAGTAGTTCGCCCTGAATCCGGCTGAAACCGGGAATTTGGCAGAAGTAAGGCAGGAACTTTCGTCAAAGTAGACATGACGCAGGCTATAGGGGTAAACTCACATGCTGAATCCATATTTGAACTTCATCTTCTCAGATGATTACCACTGGACCTGATTACCACTGGACCCTCAAAATCATTGTTTATAGGCTACTTTCAGAAATTCATTTGAAAGCAAAACCCTTGACGCATAAATGGTCATGGGCCCTTTGGGATCATGAATAAATATCTTTTGGTCAAATTTTTTTTTTGATTCGGTTAAGAGATTAAAGTCCATATCTCTTTCTTAGAAACAGCAGGTTGGTAAATACCTTATTCCCCCTCATAACGACTCTGCTAGTACCCACCCATCTTCCTTCCTTCCAATGCTTTAAATCTGGGAGGTGAAGTCTTGGAGGACCAGTGCTGACCAACGGTAAGCTGCGCTGCACGAGGTCAATGACCTCCCATGCACCCACGCCAAACAGGTAGACGCTCCCTCGTTGAGGGTTGAGTCGACTGCAGGGGCGTTTCTCCTTCCGTGTCTGATGACGGAAGTGGGGATCCACAATTACGACAAACATAACTAAGTAGTATATGGTACCTAAGATTTGCTCAGGCGATATTTCGGCCCTTCTTGGAAAGGGTCCTTCAGGTTGTTTAGAAGAAATCAACCTCGATCACACTGCAGGTTTTTTTTCTATTGTGGGAGCGAATCTTAGCTAACTTATCCACAATTTTTCACATGATAAAACGAGTGCCTCATGAGGCTGTATATCCCACTAGGTCAGTATCGCGGAAAAACTACAGATCCAAAACCCGTACGATCTGCATGCAACTGGTCCGCCCACCCCCCTCAGCAAGCATTCTATGTCAGCAGCACCATCATTTCGTGGTTTTATGCCAGTATTCTTTGGGACAAGCACAACTCCTACTAGAAATGAGTTAAATGACACAGAAATACCGTTTTTCAAAAAGACCATTACTTTTCACGTGGTATTGGTAATTTTCTTTTTAGCGCTTTTCAACTCTGCCCAACCTTCCCGCTCTCCAGCGCGGCGGCTAGACGCAACATATTTGAAAACTGGCGCGCCGTGCTTAAAATGTGGGGAAATCGGGAAAAACAAAAGAATTCAAAAATAAATACGGTCTACCATATCCTAAAACTAAAAAATAACCCTTTGAAACTTACCATGACCTATGTGTGAACGAATTTAATGTGGACGTTGAAATTTTCAGCGAAGTTTGCATTGCGTGACTGGCAAAAGTCGGCAGTGCCGAAAAACCGCTAAAACGTCGGCGGTACAAAATGAAACAATAGCGAAAGGCGGGGATTTCAGAAGCTTATAATTCCATAAGGGAGCTAAGGATAAATCAAAAGGCAGAATAAGCAAAAGGGGTCCTTTAAGACAGCTGCACTACTAAGAGTAGCCGCTTTTTACGGCACCTGCCCTTTAGACAAGTGCCATATAGCGCTCGCAATTTCTGTCCGTCCGTCGGTCTGTCGGTCGGTCTGTCCAGGTTTTGCTAGTTCGGGCACTCCACATCAGCTAGGACGATAAAACTTGGCAGGCATGTCAGGGACCCCAAATGAATAAGTTGGAAATAGTCAGTTCCCCGATTCGAGCATCGCAGGGGAAGTGGAGGGAGGGGGAATACGGAATCTTGAGGTATTAATAACTTTTGAATGGGTGATATTTGGAAAGACCCCGTGTCTCAGAAGATCCATCTCAAATCCGGACCGGATCCGGTGACTTTGGGGGGAGCTAGAGGGGGGAGCCGGAAATCTTGGGAAACGCTTAGAGTGGAGGGATCGGGATGAAACTTGGTGGGAAGAACAAGCACAAGTCCCAAATACATAGTTTGACATTGACATAACTGGACCAGATTCGGGCACTGTGGGGGAGTCGGGGGGGGGGGTCTGGAATCTGGTGACCCCGTGAGTCCGGTACTTCCTGATGCGCTAGGACCATGACACTTGGGAGGAATATCAGGGACCCGAACAGGCTGACTTGAGAATGGTCGTTTGCTCGATCCAACCATCACGGGGGGAGTGGAGGAATGGGGAGCCCGGATTTAGTGGCATGCATAACTTTTGAACGGGTTATCGGAATTGAATGAAACTTGGCAAGTGGAAAGAGCTATCGTCTCAGATGTTCCACGTCAAGTCCTGATCGGATCCAATACCTGTGCGGGGGGGGGGGGGGAATTGGAGTGGGGCACCGGAAATCTCGTGAAGCGCTGAAGTCGAGGTATTGGGATGGAATTTGGTGGGAAGAAAACGCATTAGCCCTAGATACGTAACTGACAAAACCAGATCGAATCGGGGCTCTACGGGGGAGTTGGAGGCTGTTTCCCGAAATTCCGGTGATCACCAGTTAGGATAGTTCCATATGTTCTAAGGACATATTAGGGACTTAAGGACCAGACATAATGCCCTAGGAATACTCGTTTTCCTGGATTCGACCATCTTTGGGGAGTTGAGGGAAGGGGAATCCGGAAATCACTGGCTTCCGTAAGCTGCGAACAAGTGGTCCGAGTCGAGTAAAACTTTATGGGTGATAAGAACTGATCACCTAGACATGCAAAACATGGGTCCGAACCACATGCGGGTTAACATCCACAAAACCAACCGGATAGACAGAAAGGGATGCAAGTTGGACAATACCGAATTTATTCGGTCTTGATTTGTTATCTGGCGTCTGGATCGAATCCGGATGGGTATAGGGGGGGGGGGGGTGAAGCTGGAATCTGAAATTTGCAGACAGGCTATGCTCCGATTCCATTCAAACAATGCACGGGAATAGGACATATGCGACTTTTATGGGTCTGAGCCGTCTTCAGCCACAGCAAGGGGAGTCCCGGAAATGATGTGGCTGGTATAGGGGTCAAACAAGTGGAGCGATTCAAATGAAACTTGCAGTTAGAGAGATCACAAGCCATGAATGACATATTTTAGGGTTTGAACTGAATCCGACAACGGTGGGGGAGGGGGGAGAGTTACTGAGAGTTCCCAAAAACGCTCAGATTTGAATGAAACTTAATAGGCGGTAAGAGAAAATACTTCAGATAGTCTATTTAGGAGTCCGAATCAGATTCGGCCACGGTAGAGGGACTTGGAGGTGGCACCGGTACCAGAAATCGTGTGGCACGTCTAGGGACCAAACGAGTGCCACTAGGTTGAAACTTGGAAGGTAGAATACTCGTTTGCCCTAGATTATCCGAGGCGATGCCGGTAATGCTCAGACTTGAGTAAAACTAGACATCCTGTTTATGGGTCCGAATCGCATTTTCGGATGGCAGGGTATTTTGTGACGTTCTCATCTTCTTTCGTGTACTACCTACTCCTATCAAGTGCCATATGATCTCTTAGCTCTTGTTACTCATTCCTGAAGCAACTTGTAAACGATGATTCAAAGGAGTTAGCAGAAATTCCGTAAAAAGAGGGAGAAACCCTTCCTAGCGGTAAGAATCAATGATGTTATTGTCTCAGTTTGTCCTCCCTCCCCGAAGTATCAGCACCCATCACACATAAATAGTTCAATACATCCACACATGAATACTACATTGTTATCAATTGTTTTAAATAAATAGAACCTGAACGAACTGAAAAGAGAACACCCTTCTGCCGAAGGAACACAGCCAAAGGCATACATTTAATATGCAATAATATTTGAAAGTTCAATCGGCACATCAAACTACCCCAATCCCACTCTGTAACAACCTAGGAACAATCCTTACCCCTATATCAGCAGCTGTTTCAACAGTTTCCTCTCTGTGATATTTCAAAGCGTAATTATTTGGGCCAGTACATGCTCAATTTACTAGCTTGGACAAAGATAAAAGTGATGTCTCTTATAATACTTAGTAGATCTTTATTTTATGCATAAATCAGCTTGTATAATTCAGATTTGAATAGGTTATTTGTTTTTGAATGATTTTTGTAGCAATGTTATTTTTTATAAACTTATTGCATATTCTGGTACATTTTATAAAGCAAGCTAATCAAGCTTCACAACACTATTCCACAAAGAAAAACTTTTAATAGGAACTTTAAGCCTTGAAACTTCTGATGAAACACTAGAACAATCAGGTAAACTGCATCTGCGGCTTGACTTTGGTGACATCTCAAATATATCCTTTACTATCAAGCATTGCTGGGAGTTTTTGAATTTCCTGCCACGATGTCCCAGCTCCTAATATTTGAATTGCAGGAATGCCAGAGAGGTAAAGACAAGGGATAACAAGAAAACGGCCGATTTTCGTAGCGCCTTCAAAAGGAATCGGAAATGTTTATTTGTGAAGCATTTAATAATGTTTATTTGTAAAGTATTAGAAGTGTCCATTGTGCTTTAGTTAGGTTTACCAGCGCTGGCTCTGAAACTTTGCTTCCAGCTCCGAACATATTCATTACCACTTGGGTTTAGAAAAAAGGTATTTGAGAGGACGAGAAACAGGGATGGTTTAATCAGGGATAACTACAGATTGTCCGCTTCGTTTGACTGGAGAGGACACTACGTTGCCAACCTCCTAAGGGCAATGCCAGGAGTCCCCGTTACCGGATCCGTCTGGGACCAGGGTGCTCTTCCCCAAGGGCGTCCCAACACCTTCCTGATAGGGGAGGAATTTTTTTTAATTTTTACCGGAATTTTCGAGGTCTTACCGTAAATTCTCCTCAGTGCCCATGTATGCAACAGCTCTAGAATACTTTTGTGTTCTGACTTTGATTATAGGTTACAATCAACAAAAAATAGCCTCGTTAAGTTTAACTGAAAAGGCAGCTTATTTAATCTGATATTTGAATACACTGAAATGTTTTGCCACATCAAGGAGATTTTTCAATTTTTACACCGGGGCTCTGATAATAACGTTCAGAGTGTGCGCTGCTTGCACGACAAAACAAAATTGATCTAGACGCGGAGAATTTGTATTTGAACAAAATACTGCCTTTTCAGGGCTAAAGATACGATATCAGAGGTTACGCCTGTAGGAAAATGATTTTAGCCTAGGTCTTGCAATGAATCTGATAGTTTTATTTTACTTTTCGGCAATTTCAAGCGTAGAGGGGCAAGTAGATATAAGTACCACAAATCCGAAAGAATAAGTTCATTCTATGAAATCGATTATCCCTGGGTAACGGAGCAATGAAGTAACGGATTTTTTTCGGGCTTTCAGGAGTATTTAAGCGCTCTGGCTCGAGCAAAACCTATCCTTTTTGGCCCCAAGCATGGGTTTTACGGAGCTTTCCATAATGTAATGTCAGATTCAACGATCGGGCCTAAGGTCCACACCTTCCGTAAAAATAGGACAAAACCAAAGTGTTGCTGTTGCAAAACAATTAATCCACTTTTCAATTAAACTTTAAGAAAAACCCAGATGCTCTGTTGAATGCTAGAGTCTCAAACCCCTTGCTCATTGCCCATCACTCTTTCTTCAGAGTTCCGTAAAGACTCAAACGTTCACGTATAACAGGTTCACTTTCTGAGCGTGAATAATTAGTAATCGCATAGTTTTAAATATCAACTTCTGAATAATTACGATTTTCCAGTACTTGTCTTTTTTCGTTGCACGCCTGCACAAACCTGGTTGTGTGAGAAAGGATTTTTGTTTTCATGAAATGTGTCGCTATTTCAAACAGGAATGTTAACGGACAAAGGGCCATCCGACGATTCACTTTCCAAAAAGTACAGCGAGAATCCACCCTGCGTACAGAACTAACGTAAAGTGGTTGCGCCCTTACAAATTCTCGCTGTTTCGCCACTTTCCATGTACTGAGCAGGGTTGCCACATCTGAAACATTTAGAGTGATTTTGGCCAGTGATCGAGAGTGACTTGGAAGGGAAGTTGAAATAGTCATTTCTTGTCAGAATCCCTGCTACAAAAACGATGCATTTGGACGTTTTCTGAAATACAGTGATTTTTATGCCATACGTGGGGCAAGGGTGACAAAAAACAAAATCGAGTGACAATTCAGACTATCGTGCGACATGCGGCAACCCTAGTACTGAGAAGATTCACTTTTCAAAACTAGCGGAGCGCAAGATCAGCCCCGGAAAGCGAAGCGAGTCGTAAGAACAGACGGTGGATAAACCAGCGGAGCTTCAGAGACCGCCAGAATCGCTCTTAAGTCAGAAAGGATATTCTTTCGCGAAATTTTGGCCCTTCTTGGCCAAACCTCTAGTCGAATTCGTCCTGCCCAAAAGATCTCTTGTAAGAAAAGATAAGTTGTTAGAGATAAGTCCGCTACGATATCTTCTGCGACATTTCAGGATCTCATCGCAAGGGTTCTCTGTAGGCTGTCTGTGGACGAAACGAGCCTCTTGTTCGGACCGCAACTACGGGAGCTATAGCGAAGCAAAGTCTGTGAGTTGGAAGTTCAAAAAAAAAAAAAGGTTGGGAGTTTGAGACAATTTAATCCAGCACTGCTTCCTTGACGGTTCCACACCGCTTCAGAGTCTAAACACCGACAAAACATGACTACCGGAATTAGCATGTTCTGGCTACGGAATTAAGTGAATAATGATAAAAAATTGCAAACCTTAATTCACTTTCCACCTGAAGAAAAAAAACAAGAGCATTTTGAGTCGATTGCGGTGACCACAATATCCTGTTTCCCAACACGGTAAAGGCGTAGAGATTTCATAACTTTTATTACAGAGAGAGTACACTACCTTCGAAACCAGAAAACTTGCTCGGGGCAGTTTGAGAACTACACGGTAACTGCAGTATGTGCTACTGGGATTAATTTTGTCTCTATAAAGATAATCTTATCTCTAATTCGCATTAATCTTACATCAGTAGATATAAGATTAGTCCCAGCAGCAAATACTGCAGTTAACAATAATCCTTACTCGGAGAAACTTTTTAATGCATGCTGCTCTGCAAACGCATTCATAAGTATGCCGTAAGGGGTCCGTTTGGTTCGAACTTGTTGCTTCATAACACGGATATTTCAGTCTCATCAACAATAACACCTGCGGTTCGGCCAAGTTCTGCACTCACTCTAGTGATTACGTAGTGGTCAGTGTCTATGACAGAGAAGAGTATTGACAGACGAACGGAGCTGCTTCAACCACTCCGCCATGTGGTTAGCGTGGTCTGAAAGTATTGGATTTCTTGGCCAACGAGATTCTCATCGGCTTCCGACGAAGCATTAAATACTTTATATGACCAAGTCCAAAACACGCCATTGATCCTCAGGAAGAAGGAGTAAGCGTATCCGAACCACTCAAACTCAACGACTCAGATCCTGCGTCAATCAATCACCGCGATCTTTGGCTGCAGCTGTGACACCACTTCTACCTTTCTTCCGCTAGCTACCCGTAGATTTTGCATCGACAAAGAGAGATGGTCATCAAGAGTATTTCCTCACCTGGGGACTACGACCCAATGCTAGCGAAAAATCTCGGTCTTAAAGCGCAAATGAAACCTGATTATTTTTCTTCTCAATAATGCGCACCATCAAACCATTCCGCCTATTTTCAATTTTCCTTTCACAGCTGTGTTCATGCGTTTCCCCCATAGAGAAATTTTGTCTTCTGATGGACAGTATTTTCACAACTAATCCCCGCCTTTCGCGTCATTTGAGATTGGTTCAGTCGGAGGTACGGACTGTACAGATCAATCAGAGACAACGTTTGTTGTTGACTTTAACCAAGGTTGCACGAATTAGCACTGTCAGAAGTTCCATAACAGACAATAGAAGGATGCGCGATTTCAATAGCAGACAACACTTCGGATGTTGTCTGCTGTGTTTGGATATGTTATGCAGAACAAGCGCTGCCATCAGGAAGAGCCGAAAATTCGCCAAAAAGCGTCTGCTGAATTTTCAGACATCGAACGACAAACAAAAAAGGCAGTAAGTAGATCCTTTTTTGGCGCTTCCTGGCAATGCTTGTTCTGCTCAACATTTCATGTATAACGTTTCCAACACAAAATTTAACATCCCAAGTGTTGTCTGTTATGAAACTTCTGACAGTGAGGTAGCGTGCTTGCACAGTGATGAGACTTTGCGAAAGTTAATGCATAGGAGCTGATCTAATCTTCTTCTAAGGAACTGGAATAAACATTCAGGAACTTCAGAAATCAATACACTGCTCCTCTTTTATTTTGCGCAAACACCTACATATCAAGCACGTCGCCTCCTTTCAGGAAAGCCGCGATTTAGTAGTATTCCCGGTCATTTCTGGTCGAAAGGTGCACCAAATACCCGAGTGAACAGTCCCTCGTTTTTTCCCTCGGTGCGGGAGTAGGGTCGGCGGGATCACCCATACAAATAGGCTTGTCGGTTCTTGCTACCAGCTACAATTTGCAATTTCCACAAAAACTCGATTCATATACTTTTATTATCGAATAAATCATTTGCATACTCCATCATCTGAAATTTGTACGATCAATACAAATAAAATTATTTGATTCCTTCTTCGAATATACGGTAAAAACACAAAAATACCCTTCTACAGAAACCATTCGACCTTCCGTATTTCGTCGAATGTTTCGCAATCCCCTTAAGGTACGTATTCACCGTTCGGTTTACAAGCTTTAACACAAAGCCGAAGGACAAAACCGGAGTCGGTAGTCCCTCGGGAAATAAATACATGAAGGTCGAACAACTTCGCGGTCAGTTTTCTTATCCGCTGGCACCGTGTTACCCATGTAGTACCCTCTTTTTCGGGCGGGGGGGGGGGGGCACTAGTAATTTCTGTTTTTAGCTACTTTAACTGCATACAAATAACATGAAAGCAGATTTCGACATGGATGGATGGCCGGTTCGACAGACGAACGGACTAAGTTACTTTTTCTATCTTGTATTCCAAAGAAGAGTGGTGTATGTGTAAACACGGTGCCTTTGAACGAAAAAACAAATGGAAATGCAGTACAATCTAGTTCACTGAAGCTCGATTCAAGGGAGAGGAATCACTTATTCAACTATCCATACTGATTGTATTGGCGTAATCAAGGAAGCTTCTTAATGATAAAAAAAAAGACTCACGATCACTTTGGCTACTTACGATAACTGGGACACAAATGGAGGACACGAAATTACAGGATGTGTGATTGTGTATTATTAAAATTTTGGAAAATTACTGATTTCTAAATTAAACTCTGTTGCTTCGACCGGGCCGGTGTCTGCGGCGTAACAACACACAACCAATACACTAGCTGCGAGTCTTCAACGGAAGATCTCCAGCCCCAGAGGCTGGTGTATCAGCGCTACTGAAACCGGAAACCCCCTCGCCTTAAAGGACCCGCGCAAACCTACTTTGAGCAAACCGTGGCACATTCAAACAGTAATTCAACTGCAGGGAGCAACAAAAAGAAACGAAACAATTCCTTCTGAAAAACGGAAGTGACTAACTCCTCGTCCTAAGAAAAAAAAATAAGGCCGGGTAAATCCCGTTCTTGCACCGACTGGTTAGTCTGGGGTAGGGTCCCTTGAATCAACCAACCAGGAGCCTCGTAGGAAAGACAGTCTAAGAAGCGAACTAAAATTTCATACGAAACTGATATGTAGTCTCTTGGCTGAAATGAAACTAGAGCTGCGCCGCCACTTGCGGCACTGATGCGCCACTTGCGGCACTTATGCAACTTAAGATCGGAGTAACAATGGCTAAAGCAACTACTGAATCAGGCAATCATCAGGCAAAATCAACTGTAAGGCACTTGCGTGTATTCAATATCTCCAGGGAAAAATTAATTCAGCGAGGTAACGTTCCAAATCTGCCATCATCCGACAACAGAAAAGGCCTAGTAGGCTACTCTGTAAATACGCCAAAACGTCTCATCAATACACCCCTCCACTCTACTAATTGCTTCCTTCTTCCGAAAGTTGTCTGGAGCACAGTTCGGTTGACGAAATTCTGCTTTCAAGCCACGCTCGATCAGTATTTGAAAATTATGCTTTGTGGGCACGGAAGTCGTCTACCTTCGGTTTGGGTGCATTGCTGAGACACTAGGGCAAATTTTCATTAAGAAGCTTATTCCGTAAATCGAAGAAAAAACTCCAGCTAATACAATGGCGCCGTTAACACTTCAAACACCTACATTTCTCGAAGAAATGTACTGCGCGGAACTCCCAATTGTACCCTTAACATACTGTTCAGGCAAACAGTATAAAAGCTGAACAATTCCAGAAAGAAAAAAACTGTACACTATTATGTACAAGGGGGGCTCTTATTCCTACTACTGCTCTGCATTAAAGTCGCTGCAAGGCCTCAAGACGACTTCTCAGTGCGTCTCTTTGCTTGGCCAACGCCACTTTCTCCCGCGAGAGGCGCTTATCAACAGCGCTGAGGGCTTGAGAGTAAAGGGTTGCTTTTTTGAGGATGGTGACCTTGGACACCCGCTCCGTATCGCGCAAGTCTGGAATATACGCGCGTAAACTGTCAAAGGCGTTTCTTAGGTCAACCCGCCGCTTTCGCTCCATGCAATTGTGAATGCTTCGCTTCTCGGGGTCGTCGCTGTCACTACCCCTACTCGATTTCTTGGAAGGGGAGGAGGTGCTGCTCTCGCCTGATTCGTGTTTCCTCTTCGGGGTGGAGGGGGAGGGTAGGGAATCAGTCGGGAATTTTTTCGGTGGGCGGCCCTTTGCAATCTGATAGCAGAATTTCTTTCCATTGGATGCTAAGAGCTGGGCGGAGCTTCGCTGCGCCGCTTGAATGGCGGCGGCAATGCGCCGTTGCAATTCTTCGGGGTCCTGGGTGGCGGGAACACGGAGTTTCAAACGGAGGGACTGTCCCGGGCCGGAGACTTTGCGGACTGTGGTGCCCGGAACAACGCCAGCCTGATCGCCGACGACGTCAATTTCTTCCTCTGAAAAACAAATAAACTGCTTAAAATCTGTTATACCGACCAAAGCATCCTCTGCAATAATAAACTTACTGATAGAGAGAACTAATGTTTAATTTCATTTTACAAGAAAAATGGCGACATTTTGGCCCTTCTTGGCAAGGCTCCTTTTCAGGTTCAAGCTCGAAAAGTGAACCTGTGATAAAATAAAGATCCTCTGATATTGGTGAATCTATTCGTAAGATACCCCTTTATATCATCACAGCCTCCCCAGTGGCGACATCGTTTGTCGGGTTTAGACTACGGCATCAAGTAACCGAGTGGTTTGCGCTCTGTATTTTCTTTTATTTTGCCCTTTTCTAATTGATATTCTTCCTTCCTTACTACTGGGCAAACCCACGGCTCATTCTCTCTTGTTTTAATTACCCCCACATCCAACCGATAAAAAAAACCCCAATACTATCGTTTATCCAACCATTTTTTTTTAATGTGATACAAAGTATCAACACTTGTCAATAACTCATTAATCTTTCTACCAACCATCAAGATAAAAATCTTTCATTCAAACAATTGCGCAAACGCTCCCCGTGTCCTGCTGTAGTACAAAACCCATGAGCCGGCTAAGACACGTGACTTTTAAAATACTCTCCGACGCCTGCAGTCTTCGAAAAGCGGGCAGCCAGCCAAACGGAAGAGACAAACGTTTTGGCGCGAAAGGAGTTTCCAAATTTGAAGGTGAGCAATACGAGAGTTGTACGATACAGAACCGCGGTTTCGGCGCAGGGTTGCCACATGTCGCACAATAGTGTGAATTGTCACTCTATTTTATTTTTGTCACTCTTGTCGTACGTAGGACATACAAATCACTCTATTTGAGATTGCGTCCAAATGTGTCCCTTTTGCAGCAGGGATTCCGAAAAGAAGTGACTATTTCACGTTTTTTTGTGAAAATAAAATTAAGATGCGTCGTTTTTGTAGAGGCGATTGCAACCAAAAGTGACCATTTCACATGTTTTCGTAAAAATAAGTTTTCACTCCCAATTCACTCTCTGTTTTGGGCCAAAAGTCACTCTCTAAATGTTTTTCATGTGGTTAACCCTGTTTTGGCGTCAATAAACTCACACCCAAAAGATCGGTCACTCTCAAGGGGTTTCTCACTACACAGCACCGATATTAGGAGTGAGTCTCCTCACGATCACTCCTTTTTACTGGATTTCTAATATCATAAAATGCTTTATTATAAATCGTTCTTAAATACTAATCATTATGTACCCTTTTTCTCACATTTGGGAATTAAGTTGTAATGCTCAAATGGCCCTACTGTCAACACAGGTCTCTGGCTAAAAAAAATTGTAATTGCCAATTTTTCTTGGAACTGTCATATGTACCTTGGCTGGTCGAATCCGATCACTCAAGAAAAGGGCCATTTAAGCACAGTTGTTCATTTTCTCGTCTCAGGATTGTGTCATTGCAAGTATGTATTGAAATAAGCTAAGATGATTTCAGCAACTGGTAAGAGTCTCTACAGATTTTATATGTATTTTTTTAAGGCACTTGAGCATACTCAAGTGCCATATAGCCATCCTAATGTCTGTCTGTCCGCATTTTGCAAGTTTGGGCCCTTCCACATAAGCTAGGACGATGAAACTTGGCAGGCATATCAGGGACCCGACCAGATTAACTCGAAACAGATGGCCGGATTCCCTAATCCGGCCATCGCAGAAGGAGCGAAAGGATGGAGATTCCGGAAATTAGTAGCGTGCATAACTTTGGAATGGTAATCTGACGTGTATGAAACTTGACAAGTGTCAAGAACAAATGTCTCACATGTTCAGTTTCAAATCCAGACCGGATTCGATAACTGGGGGGGGGGGGGGGGCAGCAAGAAATTTCGTGAAACGCTTAAGAGTCGAGGGATCGAACTGGGACCAAGAAACAACCCTAATTACATTATTGACAAAACAGGACCGGATCGTGTCACAGCGAGGGGGGGGGGGGGGGGTCCCGGAATTCCGGTGATCGTGGGTTGGGTACTTCAGGATGTGCTAGGACCATGAAACTTCGCAGGCGTATTAGGGACTCAACCAGATCGACACAAAAATAGTCCGTTCCACGATCCGGTCATGGTGGGGGATTGCAGGGATGGGGAATCCGATATCTAGTGACATGCATAACTTTGGAATGGGTGATTGGACGTGCACGAAACTTGTCAAGTGTCTCAGATGTTCAGTTGTAAGTCCGGACTGGCCCGGATAGGATAGGACTTGATCACTAGGGGAAGAGATGGAGGGGGCACCGGAAATCTCGTGAAAAGCTTATAAGTCCAGGGATCGGAGTGGAACATGGTTGGAAGAACAAGCGTAAATCTTAGATACAGTATTGACAAAGCAAGTTAAGGTACTTCCAGATTTGCTGAGACGACGAAACTTGGCACACATATTAGGGAAACGAACAGACTGACTTCGAAATAGCCACTTCACTGACTCGATTATCCCAGAGAGAGTGAGCGGAGAGGGAATCTAGCGACATTAATAACTTTGAACGTGTGATCGTATGTGAATGAAACTTGACAAGATCCAAGAACAATTGTCTGAGATGTTCGGATCCGATACTTGTTGGAGAACTGGAGTTGGGCACCAGAAATCTCGCGAAACGCTTAGAGCCGATGGATCGGGATAGAACTTGTTGGGACAATACGTATGAGCCCTAGATACTTTATTGACAGAGCAGGTCCCAACCGGTGAATTGTAGGTCGAGCTGGAGGGGGTTTCCAGGAATGCCGGTGATCACAACTTAGGGTATTCCAGGTTATCTATGACGATGAAGCTTTGCAGTCGTATTAGCGATCGTGGGGGATAGATGGATGGGGAATCCGGAATCTAGTTAATGCATAATTTTCGAATGGGTTATCAGATGTGCACAGAGGTTGACAAGTGGCAACAACCAATGTCTCAGATGTTCTATTTCAAGTCTGGAACAATTCTGATGACAGTGTGCGGAGCTCGATGGCGCCACAGGAAATCTCGTGAAATCCCGCCCAGCTCCCAATTACCAGTTGGGGCACAGGATTTTCACAGCTAGAGTATTACGCGATTCGGAACCAGAGTACGACAACAGTTTTCAACGAGTAGAATAACCATTACAGACTTCCTCGATCAACCCCGCCTTGAAGGAATATCGGGAGAGACATCAGGCCTTGACGTCTGCAAACCTTGTCGGACAAACATGCCAACTGTTCTTACAAGTGCCATATGAGCTTTCAGCTCTTGTTTTATTTATGCATGCAATTCCCAAGGAATGAAACCCCCCAGCAGTTCTCTCAAATAATTCGGCGGGTATTCTTTGAGCCGTTAACGGCGTAGCAACTCGTCTACGCGCTCACCACATTCCACGGCACTGATTCAGAGCATGATTAAAGAAGGTAATTCAGATAACCGGGTCTGCTCCGTGCCTTTTAAAAAACTATTGTGCATTTAAACTGCATCATGATCGCCCTGCAGCCGATGGCTGGCTAGTAGCAGGTGGTGAAATTGCGAAAAGGCGAATGGTGATACAAATGTGAGAATTCTATGATGGAATTTGTTGACGGATGAGACAAAACACAAACACTGTGAAGTCGGCTATTTGATATTAAGAAAATAAAAAAGTCACTTTGATTTAGATGGTACGTGATAGTACAATGTGAAATTCCTTTTAGGGCCAGTAATTGTACACTGTTTTACTGCAACAGAGGTGTTGTTAGGCAGCAAAATTTAAACTCTGGAAACTTAATTTTGTTTTGGGTAGGTGTAGGCCATGAACTAAGCAGCACGTGATGGACTTGACAGCATATTAGCGGATCTGCATCCCGAGTAGCGTACAGAACATATGCCTACAGCTAATTATGCCTGATTCAATTAGTACTAATTTGTCATTGGCTATAAGGTATGAATTACCTCCACAGATCTTTAAGGTTTAACACAAAAATAATAAATCCTTCAAAAAAATTACTTAATACCCCACTACTTCTTCCTTCATCAGGTAAATTTTATTATTATCGGTTAGTAAGTTTACGCATTCAAAATAATATGAAGTCTGTGTTTTTCCTTTGTTATGCATTATGTAGGACATGAATGTTCCACCAGGTCACCAACAAGAATGTCGTAATATCAGGACACAGAAGCCTATACTGCCCTCTTTGAACTGGCCATCCTTTTTTTTTTTACCAATCAGGCCTAAATTTGTCTTGCTAGGTCATCCTAGCTCTGCAAATGGACAATCCTATCTTCCAATTCCGCACGAGAATTAACGAACAATTTTCGCTAAAAGAATGCAGAGTGGCAGACGGCCAGACCAGTCAGCGAACTGATAGCCTCTGGACTCCAGACTTTCGGTCGGTCAACTATGAACAATCATTTGTCTTGCAACTTTTTTTTTTAAAATGATTAAAGTAACCTGCGACGACCACGCCTACATATGGGCCAGACAATTATAACCAAAACGAATTGTAGCTAAAGGGTGCATATTGGAGTCGGAAAGGTGTATATTGGAGCTTAAATGTTAGTGTTTCCTTAATCTTAACTTATCATATTATCAAACGGGATTTGTTGGCTCGACCACAATTTGTCAGTTATGATAGACTATTATGTATGTATGTATATATTTATTTCCCATCAAATGAAAACAGATGGCGTATAAGATGAAAAGAAAACGAAAAACAAACTACGAGAGAATACACTAACACAAGAAAAACAAATAACAAAATGGATATCTAAATACAAAACTATATATTTTAAGTTTAACACAAATTCAGAGCGGTAGGAATTTATTTACGCAACTTGGATACTTGCCAGGGATACTGATTGGGACGCCTCCCAGTTAGCGTTTCCACGTAAGGAGTGGCATAAATTAGAAGCCTTGGTAAAATGAACAAGTAATTTAAGGGAGTTGTGGGTATTTGGGGTACTGAGTGATCGTTTTGTTTGTGGGAGAGAGATTATAAAAATAATGGTCGGTAAAATAATATTTGTTATAGTTATAGTCACATTACAAATATTTAGTGCTTGTTCAAAAGGTCATTTCTACAGTTAGAGGAGGAATGAGTGTTTGTTTGTTTGTCGCTGGAAAGTTGAAGAGCAATCAATCAATCAATTAGTTGAAGAGCAATGAATCAATCAACTAATTACCTGAGTCGGAGGGTGTTTGTAAGCCGAACGACTCCACGTCAATGTCTGTTTCTTCACGTTTCGCTGCGAAGTACGAATGATCGCTCGTGGGTTCCGGCTTGATATTCTTAATTCCTATTTTCTTCCCAGCGTTTACGGCAATCATCGGCTTTAATAGAGAATCTGGCCGTGTGCCACGAATCATGCACACCTTCGGCTCAACGTCCGTGCTAAGCACACTATTGTCCGAATCGGCATCGGATTCCCGCTCTTCCACGTCGGTCACGGGTGTGTCCACGCGTGCACTTGCCTTACGTGAGGTTGACCGCGGTCGAACTTTCACGTGCTCAGCACTACAGCATTCCCCAGCCCACATACAATCGTGGCGGAGTTCCCTCGCTTCCCGGGAAAAGGACCAGGACTGGGTTCCCGGAAATGCCGGATCCTCCTGGAACGTTGAGAATAAATCCGAACTGAATAGATGGTCATCTATACTGTAGGATGCTGCAAATCCGAAGAAGTCAAACTCGGCCTTGATTTCTGGGGTGGGTGAGGTAGGAGGGGTTTCTAGCTCGAATTTTTTCCAGATGTCGTCAGATGGGAGTGATGAAGTGTGAAACTCCTCACGTCCCCCGAAGGCTGCTGTCACAGATGGTGACGAGCTAAGAAATGGGTTGGAGACCTCCTGAGCAAACAAATCATTCTCTGACTGACAATAGAACTCCATTTTGGAAGTTTCACAAACAATACTAAACGGCTGCCACTGAAGACGTGTTCGAAATGAGGGCTCGACCTGCAAACAAAATTAACTTAAAATATAATTCATTGACATCCATAAATGTGCTCCTAACCCTAGGTTCACACTGAGGCGATATCGGCCATCGCCAAGATTTTCGTCGCCAAAATCGGCGACTTCTGTTGCTTCATTTTCAATGTTGGGAAAATTCAACGTTAATCGGGCGAGAGTACGATTTTATGCACACAACAGCAACATTTCGCGTTAAATTCTGTTGCAGACGAAAATTCAGTGTGAACATCCAGGCGATAAAAATCTCTATCGCTCCGATTAAAAATCTCGTTCATCGCCGCGATTTGCTCTGTGTGAACCTAGGGTAACACTCACAAAGAGTGATATATCTGTATGAATATAATATGAACGAAAGTCAAGCCACACTGGTAGCTTTATCGTTCAGCTGGAGGAGTGAATAGCGTCATTATTTCTTTTGCGAATAACTCAATTAAAATAAAAAGAATGCCGAAACGAAACATACGAACAAAAATATCCTAACTTTGAAGTAATATTTGCAGAAAGAGACTAGGCACTTTCACGAGAGCCAGCACATCTATGGCAACATACGACGTTACATTATTATAAAGACATTACGACTTTACATTACATTATTACAAAGATTTTACAGGACAGGAATTTCGGCATCATCACCAGTTCTGCTCGTGAAAGTTGAGATTTGTCCATGTTCACACTAAAAGTGAAGAGAATCCGGCCGGAAAAACCCAATCGTCTTTCAAGCATCAGAGGAAGTATGTACAGAATTGGGATTCCGTTCCGATCCACGACACAGCTAAATTTCGCAATACTCTTCCCCTTCTTTCGTAAACAACTTATACTCCAAATGAATGAAGTAATGTCCAAGGACATTTAACTAGCGCCATAGAGTAGATTCATTCAAGCAGAGTTGCTTGAAACAGGGACTACCAGATCGAAGACGAGATAGGCAGATGGTCAAACCCAGAAATATTTGAGAATGCCGAAACTGGTTTGAGTTGTTGATAACAGAGCATGATGGTTTCAGGAGATAAATTGGGTAGGTATTTTTCCAAGTGGGTCGATCAAACCTCCCACAAAATCCCTAATTTTTGGATGGACTACGCCAAAGGTTCGGTTTATACACTGTTTCGAAGGACTACGGCAAACGACCCTACAAAAAATGCTGCTTACTCTAACAAAATAAAATGCTGATGATTTGAGCGAGTTCCTGACGTAGGACTACAGTGGAACGGCGTAGTAAACACTGACAACTAAGGTCTACGTATGCCATGATTAACTGAATAAATTGGCAACATACTTTAGCAAGGCTACTCCAGTACAGGTACATTATCACACAGTGGGTAGTTAGGATTGAGTTAGGATGATGACTGAACTTCAGATAGTGCAATTTTTTGTTAACTGGCAAAAAAAAACTTCAGTTTTGAGTGTTAAGATTTCGTTTTCTGTTTTGAATACAGTACTTCAGTTCACCTATGGTTGAACAACATCAAAAGAAACATAGTAGAATGGGCTAGCCTAGCTTACAAAACTTTTGTTGGGACACTTCGAATACTAGGCTAAAGAACTACAGAAGCTAGAATCCAAAGTACTCATGACCTTAACACTTGATTCGTCTGCATAGCAACCAAGAAGGTCTAACTTAGACCTAAACTAACTTGATTCACTAGCAAAAAACTTTAAGCAATAACTAACCCTTTCATTTTACCCTTTTTATTCAGAAAACTTACTAGTGTGATCTTTCTTACTGAAGCTTAACACTAAATGTATTTATTAAATTAACAAGAAACTTAAGCTGCTACGGTAGCCTAAGCCACAACAAAACCTAAAGAAGCCGAAACTCTCGTTGGTACAGTAATCCAAGCCACAAAACCTATATAAGCATGATGAAGACCTTCTAACCTTTATAGGGACCTCCAACCGCTACTACTGATATCCCAGTTAGTCACTATATATTCCAGCATCTAAGTATACTTCCACTCCCACGAAATGTTCAATACCGACTGTTTACGAAATTTGTTTTAGCCGGCGTATTTCTCACAGCGCCGTAGAGTAATACGCCGTCAGCACCGCTTCACTAGAGTAATTTGGCTCCGCCTCAGAATAAACCGGCAACTGTTTTTCATACTTTTTACTTATTTACCTTACATTTAAAATTCTGAAAATTATGTTATTAGATAAGGAATTTTTTTAGCTACAGAATAGATATAGTCATCTTAGGTAAAATCGTCTAAAGTTCGAGCAAAATTTGAAAAACCCGAGCCGGAAAGAAGCGCGAATATCGATTCAGTATCCTTCCCGCGATAAGATGTGTTTACGCCTAGACATTTCAGGTGGCAGCACCTCCCGGTCCCCAAAGTTGGAAGTTGCAACGGAAGATGCGAAACCTGTGAATGAGTATCAACACGTATTCCACTACAACGCGATTTGAAGTTTCAATAAGTAGAACTGTGAGAGTGTAGTAAAAGTTGTAAAACAATGTATTCTTGACAAAGTAATTTCTTGTGGCTGGCTCTGGCGGAAGTCTGGACGGTTTTCTTAAATAATGCGGACCTTCACTCGGGTCTTTCATACTAAAGGGGTGAAGCAGGTGAATGGTGGGATGCTTCACGTTCCAGATTCCCATGTATCTGGGCTTCCGCGCAGTCAAGCCAACACTTCCAGATTTCAATCATAATAATGATAGATAGATAATGATTCGACCTGGTAAGTGAGCCAAGAAGTACGGATCGTTCCAGCCATGTGGCAAGGCATTCAGGTATGGTGGTCTGGAATGCTTTTCCAGACTCAATTCGAGAATCGGAAAGTTTACCGCAATTTAAAAATCGGTTAAAGAAACATCTCCTTGAGGGTAGTTGGGGAGTGGCGGGTTTGGAAAACGAGAGAGGCCAAATTGACAAATTAATTATTTTTTAGTTTATGTTAGTGAAGGTTTGATTACTTAAATAATACTGTAGTAAATGTTTACTGGTTGCGTATTTCAAGCACGTATGTGCTTTATTTGTAACCGGTCGTCAAGCTAGAATGAGTTTTTTTTAGTAAAGTTGTTGAATCCTGAATCCTGAAAAAGATAATTTTGCTATCTTTCGACACTTCCAAGATGTTCCCTTGAACAATTTTCTACCTTCCAATCCCAACTGTCAACCAATATTTCTTATTCTCCCACCTCAACCCCACCCATGTGCATATATATTTTATCTCTCGTGTTGACTCCACGACATCCTTCCAGATTCCGGAATAGTCAATGCCCGGGACTTCTGGACGTTTTCATCTGGCTCCATTTTTCTGAATAGTTGCTAAGGTTTGGTGAATTTGAGGGATGAATTTTTTCGAGGGGGTGTACGCTGCTCCCTGGTATTTTGGGGACTACTTCGAGAGATTCAGTTATTGCGTTAATGGTGCTTTATAGAGAAAGGCGTGTTTTTTTTTATTTTTTTATTTCTGTGTTTGTAGTTGTGTATACGGCCACTGGCTTTTAAATACACGTATATATATATATATATATCCAGAATCCATCCTGACGAAAACGGACATCTGGAATCCGAAAAAAAATCTTAAAGTTGAAGCCTGGCTTTCAGAATACAGCTTTGGGCGGGTATCGGATATGAGATCTGATATTCCAAGTCTACCTCAGGCGGAACACGCCTACCTTAAAGTTTAACTGAAAAGCCAACTTATTTGTGTATCGTTTAACGGAATATACTGCATTATTTGGATTTAAGGTCTTGTTTTTGTTTTTCACTATTTACTCTAGCATGACGTTCAAAGTATCTACGAACGTCCTCACAACGCTAAATTCTACCATTGCGCGGCAAATTTGAATCTCAGTACAATCCCGGCTTTTCAGTGGCCAATGATCGGCTGGCGGAAGGTAGCTCACTGCGTGAACACTTGTTTTTCTTAAATCGTGTTTCGTCAAGCATTCAACACGGTACAAGCGCATAGAGCTGGCATAGAGGTACCACGAGGTACATAGAGGTGCCCCAATAGCGGGGCAACTCAGTAACGCATTTTCAACTCATCAAGAGCGTGTTCCAACCTTCTAACAATAGTTACTATTAGTTACTATTTCCGTTCCATCCTCACGAAAAGTTACTACGCTGACCGCTCCAACCTTGTCGGAATAGTAACTAATAGTTACTATTTGCTTACCATGCTCGGGAGCGTAGTAAGCGTAGTAACTACGCATCTCTGTTAACGTGATTGGTCGGATTCGCACCTGGCGTGAGATCTTGCTCGAAAATAGAAAAATCGTTCCAGCCTTGACGGCAAAAAGCCAGAATTCGTGACGTCATGCGTAGTAACTACGGTAAGTAGGACGGAACACGCTCCAAGTTTTCAAACCTCTTTAAGTGAATGATTGATCGGTATCTAGATGGTCGCATCTCAGCCCTTTTCGATTAATTTTTAATACTGACTTAAAGAGCTGGCATGGATTCCGTTTCGGAGGGGGATAAGAGGTTCCAGGACGTACCGAGGTAAAGGACTGCCCTTGTTTTCCGAAAGAGGAAACTAACCCAAAAGGTCAGTCAGACTCTACAGAAGGGACCCCTCCGTCCATTGATTAGAACGTTACAACTTGTGCGACAAAGACAACCATTAGGCCTGGAAGTGCTATCTCAATTTTGGGAAAAGAAAGCGAGAGTTGACTATGAATCTGTCCATCCGCCCATCTGTCTGTGGACTCGACAACCCCAACTCGGACTGAGATATTTAGATGGAAGACTCGATGGAAGCTCGGCATAGTTAATTCAGATGAGGTCGAGTCGAAATTACCGTGTATCGCAACATTTAAATGAGAGTATTTGAAATTTAGGTTCAGTTCAGTTTATTTTACGACTCAAATACATTTAACTATGTTGCCAGTACCCGCCCCAAGAAAGGTACAAAAAGCACTTGCAGTTGGGCGGGTACATAAAACTCATTTCCTAACTAATAATTAACTAGACCTACGTTGCCCGGGCAACGTGAAGTGTTGCGGCAACCTTTGTCCGGCTTCGCCGGCTAAAGTGTTGCGAGAGCAACACTTTGGTTTTGTTTCTTCGCTGTCGGTTAAATGCTGAAATTGTCAACTTATCGAAGCTTTTAAAACGGTATGTTCTAAAAAGAATAATCACATAATCAAAACATGTTCTTTAGCGTTGTAAAACCAACAACAAAACAATATCGGAAGAAGGCTATCCGTAACGTTTCGGGATTAAAATACCATAGATGACACTATTAATTATTACAAAACTACCTTATTGTTTTACATTACCGTATCGTTTGTACCCGTTGCGTAAACAGTTAATCCTAGGTTATAGCGATAGACCATCGATACAAACTTTCTTACTGTCATATTTACAGAAATCGAATACAATGTGCACCAATTTTCAAAAATGTCTAGCCCCTCGTGCTTACTTACAAGTCCCTCTCCCGTGATTGACATCAAATTCACCGGAAACAAATAATGGATACACCAGCTATCAAAAGTTGCAAACCCCTCATCGCTGAAGATGATTATAGCATAAAAGCCGATTATTACTTACAAGTCCCATGCATGTCTTACAATTGGGAACAAAATTGTTCTTACCATCGAATACACCTGAGACAAATAACAGGTATACCAACTAGCAAAAGCTGCAAACTCCTCGTTGCCGAAGATGATTATGAGCTAACAGTCGACTGTTGCTTACAGTCGACTGTTGCTTACAAGTCCCTTACATGTCTCACAACTGGTATCGCCTATTTTTGGTTTCAGTGTGTACCTTACTCTTAAAGTTGTCAACCCCCTGAAACTTTCAAACTGGTTTATCTCATGAAGGATTTTTGTTCAAAAAAATGGATGGCATATATTTTGATCAGCTCTTCAAGGGCTATCGATTGCCCTAACCACAACAAAAGCATATCGGAAAAAGGGACTAAATTGACTTTGCAGTCAGTTGAACTTTATCCTTTTCAATCGTAGACATCGTGACGGATGAAAACTTGGAATAATATCCTATATAATCTAGTTGGTATTATAAAGCTATCCGTAACTTTTTAGGATTAAAATACCATAGATGACACTATTAATTATTACGAAACTACCTTGTTTTACATTACAGTATCGTTTGTACCCGTTGCGTTAACAGTAAATCCTAGGTTACAGCGATAGACCAACGATACAAACTTTCTTACCGTCAGATCTATATAAATCGAATACAATTTGCAACAATTTGCACAAAATTCTAGCCCCTCGTGCACCGATTCTACTGACAAGTCCCTTTCCCGTGATAGACATCAAGTTCACCGGATAAAAATAATGGGTACACCGACTAGCAAAAGTTGCAAACCCATAATCGCTGAAGATTTGTGTAGCATAACAGCCGATTATTACTTAAAAGTCCCTTGCAAGTTTTACATTTGGGAACCAAATTGTTCATCAAATGACAGGTACGCCAACTAGCGAGAGCTGCAAACCCCTCATTGCCGAAGATGATTATGAGCTAATAGTCACCTGTCGCGTACAAGTCCCCTAAAAGTCTCACAACTGGTATCGCCTATTTTTGGTTTCAGTGTGTATCTTACTACTGAAGTTGTCAACCCCTTGAAACTTTCAAACTGGTTTATCTCATAAAGGAATTTTTTTTACCAAAAAATGGATGTCATATACTTTGATCAGCTCATCAGCGGCTATTGATTGCCGTCGAAGTCGAACTTTATCCTTTTCAATCGTAGATATCGTGACGGATGAAAACTTGGAATAATATCTTATATAATCTAGTTGATATTATAAAGCTATCCGTAACTTTTCAGGATTAAAATACCATAGATGACACTATTAATTATTACAAAATTACCTTATTGTTTTACATTACCGTATCGTTTGTACCCGTTGCGTAAACAGTTAATCCTAGGTTATAGCGATAGACCATCGATACAAACTTTCTTACTGTCATATTTACAGAAATCGAATACAATGTGCACCAATTTTCAAAAATTTCTAGCCCCTCGTGAACCGATTCTTACTTACAAGTCCGTCTCCCGTGATTGACATCAAATTCACCGGAAACAAATAATGGATATACCAGCTATCAAAAGTTGCAAGCCCCTCATCGCTGAAGATGATTATAGCATAAGCTTTTTAAACGGGATGTTCTAAAAAAATTAATCATATGATCAAAAGGTATTCTTCAGCGTTGTAAAAACGACGCCAAAATAATATAGGAAGAAGGGACTAAATTAACTTTGCAGTCAATTGTACTTTATCCTTTTCAATCGTAGACATCGTGACTTATATAATCTAGTTGGTAATAGAGTATCTCATGAAGGAATTTTTGTACCAAAAAATGGATGACATATACTTTGATCAGCCCATCAATGGCTATCGATTGCCGTCGAAAAAAAAATTCTACCTGTCTTAGTTCAAAAGTTGACTTTTTTGCCGTAGGCCAACTTTCTAACGTCACGACTTAGAAAGGAGCAAAGGATAAGCTCTAGTTTCTTTAGCAATGAGAGAACTTTTAAAGTTTAAGAGGCACATCTGATACCGTTACTCTACCACAAACCAAAGTGCAAAAAAAAAAAAATTATAAACTCAGCTGAAATCGTCGCAGACATAGACAGAAACAATAGATGGCAGCACTTTCGGACCCGTGGGAAAAAACCACTTTTTTGTCTCTGTAGATTTTTCTATTTATCACTCAAAGAAGATATGTTGGCTGTGGGGCCGGGTAACTGCCGCATATATTTAACACTTATAGATTTTAGTCCATCTTCAATTTGAAACTGGTGCCTGCCTGCTTGCGTGCTAGAACGGAGCTTTCCACTCGAAAGCAGAAACATCTTTTGATGAAACGAAAGGTTCGCTACACAACTTCAGATAGTCCTCTCTGGCATAGGCTATACAACTCCACTTCACTTCGCAAACCGTAGGCTCTGGCTCGATGACAAGCAAAAACCATCCTTATTGGCCCCAGGCAAGAGTTCTACGGAGCTTTCCAAAATGTAATGTCATATTCGTCAATCCGGCCTAAGGTCCACACTTTCCGTAAAAACCGCACAGGTTAGACCCTTCTCAGTTACCAGGAATAAAATGACATCGGAGTCATAGGAAAAAAAAAAAAAAAAAAAAAAAAACGAGGACAAAACCAAAGTGTTGCTCTCGCAACACAACTAGAAACAAAACATACCAGAAAATAGCACTAAAACAAGAAATAATAACCAATCTCTCATCAACTCATTTAATAATAAAAATGAGAAAAAAAAAATATAATAATGAGAAAAAAGAAAAATAATAAGAAAAACAAGAAGAAAAAACTATGAACCTTGGCCTAACAAATACTTTTTCAATTTATTTTTAAATAGCCCCAGGTGCTCAGCCGCCCGAATGCTCTCCGGAATAGAGTTCCACACATTAGGCCCTGCAAATCTAGTAGGGAAGCCGGCCCTGGTTCCACTTCTATGCGGGACAACGAAGTACGAAAAATCGTTCCTAGTTGAATGGTTGATTGGAAGGTTGATACAGGGAGTAAAAGGTACCACTATATCAGGAAATACCACTAGTTATCTCCTCGGCTAGATAGTTCGGCCGGAATATGGTCAAAATCGGAAATTTACGAATCATACCAATTACCAAATAGATCTGATTGATGGGTTGATGACAATATGCCGAATCATGATACGCTACTAGTTTTTGGTCTTTGAAGAGGCTACAGGGGTGAAATGACAAGTTTGATTCTGTCGGTTTGACGCAGTGAATAGCTATAGGATTTGGAGAAAACCCAGAACTTCTCGATTAAGTTGATTAGAGTGCGAATTTTTTTCATACCTTAGAATTGTCTCTCGTGAGATTGGGTTGTTTCTGGTTGTTAGTTAGATAGTTTCTCACCCCTTTGCGTCATCGCCTGGAACTGCATGTCAGTTATTTTACTTAGTAGAGAATTCACATTCAGTTAAGGTGGATGAGTTCAGTATTTACAACTTAAAGTACAATGAGACAGCGTAAGGATTGCCAGTGGTTTGTCCGGATTCGGCGACGCCAGAATTCATAAATCCTTCCATGAGCTTAGTGAAGCATATGCGAATACTTAGCATTGGCCTAGTAATTGATTCTTTTCTTTCAACTTGCAAACAGTTAATCCTTGCAGACATACGAACGTCTTTTTTTCATTTTTGTTTTTGTTCTTGCTTGAAATCTCCACAATAATGGCTGATGTCTAGAATTTTGTCTCGCTTGGATGATGAGCCACATTGAAGTGTAACAGCACTGGAGTAGGACTAGCAAATTTATGCCGAGTCCAATACGGGCTGTGTTTTCAAGGGTGCAGTTTTCATGCAGATGTTCCAGAAGACCCGAAAGAACACGACCGACATAGTTTACACAGTGACATAGGTCTATACCTCGGTTATGTCGGCTCTATCTCGTCCCGCAAAGGGTTTTCACCTTTACCAGATGAAAATAACCGTATTTTTTGCTCTCCCAACAGGATTTAAATCCCTGGCTCCATACCCCTTTTTCCCTAACTTCCAGCCCCAATAAGGGGGGAGGATCAACAAAACTAAGGGTTGAAATGGGCTTTGCTGGTTTGAACGAATGGCTAAGAAACACTGCACCCGTCACGGTAATTCGTTGTTTGGCTGCCTTTTATGACTAATCTTCGGAAGTGAAAATTCTCACTAGGCGTGTAATGTTTGTTTCGACATGCTGTCTTCGTCAAGTTTGTTCTCACCAAATCCCCTTTTCGGCAACCTGTCTTGCAATTAATTACTGAGAGCTACTAAAGGCATCATTAGTATTTCCAGTGGGAGGCACATAGGGTATAATACGAACGTGACGTGAAGGCCCAATATCCTATAATTTAAGCAAAAGAGACATTAAAATGCCCCAACTCATGTTTTTTTTTCGAAGGATACTGCACGGAACTGCTCGGTCAAATAATAGACCTTTGCCCAGAATAGATACCTTTTTTAATTCGAAACCTTCGTTCGTTTCAAAACTGTGCCTCTGTGCCAAATCGCAGCACACAACTGAATGCTGTCAGATAAGTGGAGGTTCGGAAGTTTCCGTACTACCCTTCCACGTTCTGGTCTGCTTCAGGCAATCACTAAGATTTTGCCGAGGGGATGACCAATCCCAAAATTGTTGTACAGTAAGGGCCCAGTGCCCTGGTTGTGCCGACGGAGCCTGTACAGTGGTGTGCAAAAGTGAGCATCCCCTCGGATTTAGACCATCCGAAAGTTGAGACTACCAGTGACACAATATCGAGCATATTCCTCCAGCCAAACCAGACTTCGGTCACTCATATCAATTAATTTCAATCAATCATTAAAAACCGAATAACTCGGATAGCATTGGCTGAATTTGGAGAGACGACGAATCAACATATTGCCCACACTTTTCTGCCGCACGAGGGCCTACGTAGAGTAACAAGACCAAAGGTTTCGATGGGATCCCAAAAGCGTAACATTTGATCCAGGCAATTGCGTCTTAAAGAATAGAAAAGAATATGATATAGTATAGTATAGTGTTTACAGTAACAAAACATTCATCCTTCATCACACTTACCATCCATTCTTCATTATATACTCTCTCACCAAATACCTCATTTCTCCATCCATTAAATTACACACAATCACACATCAAATGAACTACGCCTTCACCCTCATGACCCCACATACGACAGAAGTAAGGACCAATTCTGTCTTTTGCTTTACCAATATATTGTTTCTTTGCTCCAAGCGGTAAACTGTCAGCCCCCATCTCAATAATATAAAATCTAATTCCTTCATTTAATTCTTTAATTTAATTCACTTCCTTCAAACATAAATCCTTCACCCTAGGTCACTTTGGCCACTTCAAAAAATCGAAGGGACACCTCGAGGGACACTGGAATGCCCTTCTGAAATTGCCAAGCTTGAATCTCTTGGTCTTTTAACTGGTACTCACCGTTTTTCTATTTCTCCAACCTCTATGTATATCCCTAGTCACACGTTCAAATATTCGTCCATACGAGCAATCCTGCAGAGTTTTTCTGATTAACCGGGACCACGCTTTTGGTTAATCATCCTTCAGAGCCCCAGTTACGCTGATTTTAGTATTCTTATTCTTGGCATTTGTATCATTCTCTCCCAAAATCTTATCATATTTACTAGCCTAGCATTTCTTAAGGACAATAAACCTAACTCCCCTCTCATTACTAAACTATTCGTAGAGTTACTAGTTCTAACCATCTCTTAAAATAACCTAGCTGAATTATCTATATTTTTCCCCTTTCTCATATCCCCACACCCAAGGCCGTATCCAGGGGGGGGGGGGGGGGTAGGGAAAAATATTCTTTGAGCCCAAGCTGACTTTGAAACATTTATTCAAACAATGTTTACTACGGATACGTCAGCTATGATTTTTCATCAGCGATATTTCAGCCCTTCCTGGCAAGGGTCCTCGTCAGGCTGTCAATCCTCTGGTTCAACTTCGGGGATTATTATTACAGGTTTGATTATTGCAGGCTTGTTTCCTTCCCCGAAGTTGAAGCAGAGGATTGACAGCCTGACGAGGACCCTTGCCAAGAAGGGCCGAAATATCGCTGATGAAAAATCATAGCTGACGTATCCGTAGTAAACATTGTTTGAATAAATGTTTCAAAGTCAGCTTGGGCTCAAAGAATATTTATCTACGAAGTACGGAACTTTCACAGCCAAGACATGCAGACAATTATCCAACTTGGCCGGAAGGAAAGGACAAGTGATTTTTGATTATTACAGGTTTGTTTCCTTCCCCGAAGTTGAACCAGAGGATTGACAGCCTGACGAGGACCCTTGCTAAGAAGGGCCGAAATATCGCTGATGAAAAATCATAGCTGACGTATCCGTAGTAAACATTGTTTAAATAAAAGGGGGGTAGGGGGTTCAAAGCCCCCCGAAACATACAAAAATAATCATTTTTCATAGGCTTTTCTCTATGATCTATGTCCCGCTACCTGCTGTCTATGCTAACCCCCCCCCCCCCCCCGAAATAAATTACTGGCTACGTACGGGCCTGCACACACCTCAGACCCGTAATACATTACTGAAACTACCTTACTTCTAAAAACCTTCTTTTGAATTTTAATATTTAAATAGGCATATCCAGGAAATGGTATAAGAACAGATGTAATATATTTAGAAACAGATTAATGGCAATGGCAATGGCTTACCTGAGAAAACACAAGTTCAGTGATAGATTCAGCATGTGTGTTTACCCCTACGCGTCATATCTACATTGACAAAATGATTGAAACTTCCTGCCTTACTTCTGCCATATATCCGGTTTCGGTCGGATTCTGGATGAACTACTTGTCCGGCAAAACTAAAACTAAAAACGGGTTCAGCATATCTCCTTACCCTTTATCGAACCTCTAATCAACACCAAACAAACTGTAACTTTTAGTAACAAGTTTGAATAAAATATCTCAACCCCTTCGAGAGGTATCGTGCTAACAGACAGACACACGGAAGGACGCACGGAGAGACGGGTAACTTTTATGAAATCACAGGTATCCCGTCACTTACGTTTTGGGATCCCAAAAAGTACAAGACGATACAATATCAGCTTCGACACCACATCAATAAATGTGTCATATAGACTGTGAGATCAGTTCAGGCCCCAAGATGTGGAATTTCCTCACCAAGTCAAAGTGGGCATACAATGTAAAATCCTTCAGGCTAAGGATTTTATTCACAAATCTGCCACTAGACGCAAACTTTGTTTTTAGATAAAATTTCTTGTTTTAAGTTAGTATGTGAATTAATATGTAGTCTAAGTTTTTTGATTAGGCTATCTACCAGAATTTCCCGCCAACTCACGAATATGGATGTCTCGGTGGCAGTGTTTTGTTTTCCATTTTTCAGCAACAAATAAAATACTTTTCAAATGTTCTTATTGTTGACTCGATCGGGGTCAAAGGTTCGACAGGGCGGTATTTGTTAAATGACTTTTGTGTAAAAAATCACAAACAAACAAAACGAAACGAAATAAAACGTCCAGTAGAATTAAACTGACATTGAATCATGACTGGTGGTGCTAAATGGATTATTTTGCCAACGTTTTATTTCGGCGGGGTTTCGGCCCTTTCTTGACAAGGGTCTTCATTATGACGTAGCTAAGATATGAACTTGCTGACCCGTTTAGTACACCAAATAAGAAATTACACCACCCAGAAAATTATAAAATAGGCAAAGATAAGTCTGTTTTTATTTGTAAATACTCTTTAAGCCCCAATTGACTGGGAAGCATCCATTAAAAGCCCGACGAGCACCCTTACCGTAAGGCAGAAATATGACTGACGAATATCGTATAGCTGAATTTTCCATTTTGAGTATTTAGTTTTTTTTCTAATATTTATTTATTCCTGTACGCTTGTTTTACCTCGCTCATTTATGGAATTATGGGCTTCTGAAATCCCCATCTTTATCAATTGTTTCATTTTGTGCCTACGAATTTTTTAGTGCCTTTTCGGCCGTGCCGAGTTCTAACCGTTACTCTACGCAACGTTTGCCAGAATCTTCAGCGTCCGCTGACAACCCTTTCAGACACAAGTATATAAGAATCTTCTGCTTTTGACTAATTTTATTTGCTTAGTTTTCGTATTTCTATCCACGGCGCGTTCAGTTTTCAAATGTTTTCGCTCAGCCAACACGTCAGAGAGCAGGAAGGCTTGCAGAGTCGTCAAGCGCTAACAAGAAAATCGCTAAATTTGTCCATAGGTTGAAAGTAATGGCATTTCCAAGAAAGTGATCTATTTCATCGTAAAAAGATCATTTATTGTAGTAGTTGTGCTTTAAACTAAGGTATTGTACTGTCTCACTGTCGAACATGTGCACAGGCCAATGTCCTATTTTTGTATTATATTGTTAGTCTTTACTTCTGCCAGATCTGTAGAGATTCGAATTAGTGTGGGCGACATCTTATGTGTGATTGTAGGGAATTGAACGCTTTGAGAAGATAAATATTTGAATTTGGAGTAAATGAGTGTGACCAGAAATGGATGGAGCAAACGCTGAGGAGTGAGGTTCAGGTTCAGGTTTATATATATATTTACGTAAAAATTTATAAAATAAATTACACTTCTTTCCCGGCAGAGAGGCATCTCGAATGCTCGGGAACAACATACAATGAAAAAAACAGTTTAACTTAAATAAATGTTGTGTTTTTAACTTAAATAAATGTTGAGTGTTACGTTTCTATAAAGAAAGTGAGTAGATTCCTTAAGACATCAAAGATTCATAGAGATAATTTTTCGTAGTTTTGAGTGATTTTTATAGATAAGTTCGTAATTGTGTTTCTTTCTTATATGTAGTGCCATCGCCCTTGGGCTTTTAAGGTACTAAATATCGTATCATATGATGTTATAATTATTGAGTAATAGATGGTTTACAAGAAGTCAGGAGTATTATAAAATAGTGATTGGCGAAGAAAGTTGTTTGGTTTAATTATTTAGTGTTAGAGAATATTTTTTAGTTATTGTTTGATTTCAAATTTAACTATATTTTAAAGGATACAAGAGTTACAGTTACTCTAGGTTACCGCAAAAACGCAACTAACGTGTCATATAGGCTGTGTGATCAGTTCAGGCCCCAAGTTGTGGAATTTCCTGTGGAGTTGTGGAGAATAGTGTTTTTCGTCGATGAATGTTTTTTTTTAGTCAAGTTGGAGATGCATAAATCAACAAATCATCCTAACAACGCCAACATTACCGATGAAGGCGGGAAACCGTGTGGCTCGCCTTATTTGCTTTTCTTAGTAGGCCAAGGCTATTATTAGTTTTATTATGCTATTTATCTCCGTTGAAATAGACAGGTAAATAAAAGAAAAATATTCAAAGAATCACAAAATGACGCACTAGCGTGCACACAAATCTCATTCGAAACAACCAAAACTATCTTAAATCCTCTCATTGTACTGCTCTGAACATGAAACAAACATGAGCTGGTTTAAAACAATACCAACGGTTTCGACGGGATCCCAAAAATGTAATATTCGGTACAGACAATTGGGTTTTGTCTTCGACAAATCCAGTCTTCGCCAGACTCCTTGAATATTTTTACTATTAAAGTTTAGAAACAGATTAAGGCCAAATAGCTAATCATCTGAGAAAACCAAGTTCAGATATGGGTTTAGCAGATGTATTTACGCCTATAAGACATAACTATTTTGACGAAACCGAATTACGGGATAACTGCTTGTCCGGCAAAAAAATAAGCTCAAAAAAGAATTAAAGGTATCTCTTTATCCCTATCATCTCATCAACTTCAAATAAAACTTTAACTTACAACGAATTTTGCGGTTTCAGCCGGACTCCGGGCGAACTACTTGTTCGGGTAGAAAATGCATGTTCAGCATGTCTTTTACCCCCAAAATTGAACATATAATCAGCTTCCAATAAAACTTTTACTTTTAACAAACTTTCCGGTTTTGTCCGGATTCCGGACGAATCGGCGAGAAAATGGTTTTCGTGTTGAGCATGTCTTTTTACCCCTTAATCGACTATCTCATTGGTTGTTTAAAAATGTGTTCATCATATCTGTTGAGAATTACTCATCTTTGTGTAAATGTTCTAAAACTTCTAAAGTGTTAATAGTAGTCTGTTGAAAATTGAAATTCCGCGCTTTTGCGGGGATCGACTAAAAACGGGAAGGGAACGGAACGACACGGTGCAGGAGGAACACGTACTAAAAACGGGAACGCGTACTAAAAACGGGAAGAACGTAGTAAAATCTGGGACACTGCACCAGGAGGAACACTACTAAAGGGGGAACGCTGTACCGTCCTTCCCTTTTTTTAGTAGTTTGATTGGGAATCGACTACAAATGGGAAGGGAACGGAACTTAGCCGCGTTTTATGCTGCGCCCTTGTTGTTTAATACTTGTTGTAGGAGGAACAAGTACTAAAAACGGGAATGCAGGACCCCTGTTCTTGGCATGGTTCCTTCTTCGTGAGAACCAATTACTAAAAACGGGAGTGCAGGACCCCTGTTCTTTGTCACTTGGTTTCACTTTCATGAGAACCAATTACTAGACTCGGGAATGCCCGTCCCCTGTTCTTTAGCAGTGGGTTCCATTTGCATCAGAAACAACTGCTAAAACTGGAATGAAAGGATCCCTGTTTGTTAGTACTAAAGAACAAGGGCGCAGCATAAAATGCGGCTAAGTTCCGTTCCCTTCCCGTTTTTAGTCGATCCCGCATTTGCGTGAACGTCATTAAAATTCTGACAGTTTACCAATAGTAGTTCATTTATAAATACTGTATTTCCTTCTAGTATTAATGCAACTTTCCGAAAATAAGACACAACAGTAGCAAGATTTGTTCTCCGGATTACGGAGGCTCACGCATGCGAAACTAGTGTAGTAAATAAAGATAGAGAAAAAAAAAGGTCATACCATAGATGTAACGTTGACTCAAACGTATATGAGTCGGCTAAGAAGTTTAGTTGGCAGAATTCAGCCCTTCTAGCGAAAGCTGTGACCGCTATCAGCCCTTTGTACAGAAGAGCTGAGCAAAAATACGGTAGTGGCCAAGACATTCGTTGCGTTATTGATCAGAATTCTCGCTTCTGAGTTCTGGATTCTCGTACAAATGACCGTTTTTGCTCCTCTGACTCCTCCATTCTAGCTTTCGACAAAAAGACTAAGTTTGCAGCTCGTCCGCAACCTTGTATGCGTGTTCAGGCATATTGAACACCCACACTCTGTTGACCAATCGGGGAGGAGAACGCAGATAGGAGAAACGAGAATTCACCATCGGAGCAACTTCTCGATTCTGCAGAATCCCGATGCTTTCCCCATTCTCGATTCTGACAAAAATGCAAGAAAAGGAAAATACACTTACCTGAATAGTCGAACCTGAATAGTCGAAATACTCGAAATAGGAGAATTCGGAGAATTTGGAGGAGAATAGCGAGTAGAATTTGGATCAAAAACGCAACTATTGTCCTATCTGGGGCATCGGGTATATCGGTCCGTCACGGCCGAATGGTTAGCAATGGTTGGCCAAACTCGTAAGCGAAGGGTCGCTGGTTCGAGTCCTGGTGGTGCCTATCGTTTGGTTTAGGGCGGGGGTTTGTGGCGTATCCCTGTAAGACAAGCCAAAATTGACCCAGCTTCAAATGGGTAACTGGAGAAATCTTGGAAAGGTGACAGGAAGGGAGCGCAAAAGCACCAGGGTGGCTAGTCCCCATCCTTTATACATGTAGTGATACTTCTGACTGCAGGAAAGCCCGAATGGGAGAATCAAAGATCAGCACCGCCAGGTATGCTTGTATATTCTGATGCTGATACATTTACCATTATTACTGTACCGGGAAAACCAATATCAATATTAGTTCCAGGGTAGCGAAGTGGTACATTTCTTTTCCACATCGTAAAATTCCAAATGGTAAGCACCAATGCTCGCTCTGTTTTGAACCGATTGAGAGAGCCATTTTCTGGTGGATTGCGAGCTCTCAGATCCCAGGGAACAGTTTCTCAATGGATGTAACAGTAAGTTCATTGCGAGGTTCATTGATGTTCTTGAAATAAAACGGACATTAAATTATGTATTCATTCGTTCTCTATAGCTAACCTTATCGTCGAAGTTGACCAAGCGCTAAAACTTCGCAAAGCTCGCTTAGCTACGATCATTTAGCTGTGAAGCTTTTTCTTCAGTTTTGCGGGTTTTTTTTTTGATATGACGTTTCGGTTTCAACAAACCAAATCGTTATTGTTATATGTAAACACAGGCTATAAGCACTTGGATGTTCCTTCGGCCCAAGCTGACTGCGAATCATATTTGACGGTGCAAAACGGATAAGTAATGTAGCTGGCGTAGTAAATGTAGCTGGCTTATCCGTTTTGCACCGTCAAATATAAGCACTTGCTGTGGCACGGATAGTCCGGGCAATTCAAGCAACGAACCTACAGGGCATCGAGTCCATACAAAATCCTGTACGCAAATCGTCAATGCTCCAATCGCAATAAGCTATCTACAGAAGAAGACCAAAGTCTTTGGTGTGATCCAAAGGGGAAAACTCGAATTAAGTTAATAAATAGATTGATATGCGCTTGATTACTCGCAAATCAAAAGCTTTCACTAACTTGCATAAAGAAATAATGGGTATGAATCGAATTGTAACCTCCCTCCACACTCATATGTACTGCTACGAGGCCCATCTTCGACCCTGACCTGTACTTTGTCCTAAGATAATAACTTTGTCCCTAAGACTGACAGATGACTTTATGAAGTCGTACGTATGCTGGTACTTAAAGGACTCATCGTACCTATAATGCTAATCCAACCTACATGTGTAATCGCTCCATCCATTCCTAAGCCCGAGGATTCAAATTTCGTTGGTTCCATTTCAAAGATTTTCATGCTTACTTTGATTCGCTATTTTTGATTCGTATCATGCTTCCGACGATTATTTACAATAAAAGAAGTCGTCAGTAACAAGACCAAAGTTTTCGATGAGATCCCAAAAGTTCAAATTTGATCCAGACAATTGGGTATTTTCTTCGCCAGGTCCAGTCTTTACCAGACTCCTTGAACACCTTTACTATTAAAATTTAGAAACAGATTAAGGCCAACTAGCTAATCATGTGAGAAAACCAAGTTCAGAGATCGATTCAGCATGTGTGTTTACCCCTTTGAGTCATATCTATTTTGACAAAGCAGATTGAAACTTCCTACTTCTGCCAATTTTCCGGTTTCATCGGAATTCCGGAATTACTTTTCCGGCGAAAAAATAAAGCTCAAGAACGGATTCAGCATGTCTCCTTACCCCTACACCCAACCTCTAATCAACTTCAGATTAAGCTTTTACTTTGAACAAATTTTCCGGTTTCAGCCGGATTCCGACCGATCGATCATACGTCCGGTGAGAAAATGATTGTCATATAGAATTCAGCATGTCTACTTACCCGCAAATCGAACATCTTATCAAATTTAAATAAAACTTTTACTTTAAACAAAATCTCCGGTTTTGGCCGGATTCCGGCCGAACCAATTGTCTGACGAGAAAATAGTTTTTCATATTTGGACTCAGCACATTTCCTTGCCCCGACATCGAAGATCCAATCAACGCCAGATTAAACTTTTACTTTTCACAAATTTTCCGGCTTTCGCCGGATTCCGGGTGAAATATTTGTCCGACGAGAAAATAAATTTCATATTTGGATTCAGCATGTCTCCTTACCCCTATTTCATTAGCTTCTAAAAAATATTAGGTGTTCTCCTTAATTTCAAACCCCTCCCCCACCCCTAAATATAGAGCTACATAGCCCATCTTCGAATTTGACTTTTACTTTGACCTAAAAAGTCCTCATACCGAGTTTGATCAAAATATCTCAACCCCTCCGAGAGTTATCGTGCTAACAGACGGACGGACAACTTTTGCGATGTCATAGGTATCCCTCCACTTCCGTCTTGGGATCCCAAAAACCGGTTTTATAAAGTGTTCCCTCTTTTGCGAGAAACCAGTGAGTCTGAGAAAATGCTGAACACAGCCAAAGCTGTAGTGTAGGTAATTTTTCCGAAGCAGAGCCTAGTTAAGTTTTAAAGTACTCAACTATTTCGAAATACTGGAACTCGAAACAGTTCGAGGGGTAATTTAACTATACGCCCCTGGACAGGATAAAAGTTTTCCAAAATTTACTGAGAACCTGAACCTCGTTTTTGTTGCATGCTGCAAGTCCACTACCCGGCAGATTCCGGACTGATTCTTTCTACATCCGTGTGTGCACTGGAGTGCTTCCGAGGAAGACGGCAGCGCTTCTCCAGATCACGGACTTGCTCACCGACCAAGTCCCTGCTTCTCTGTAAGGTACTGCAGCGCTTCCGCTTCAACCAAGAAGAAAGTGAATCCAAAAGCGCATATTGAGAAAAAGCAAAGAAGTGCTGCAGCAGCGATGCGGCAGCTCTATTGCAACACAAACGAGGCTCGGGCGTTTCCTGAACACACAACTGGTAACATATGGACGGACAACTGTGAAGTAAACACATTGATTTCAGGTGTGCGTAAAATTTGTCTGGAAAATACCTGCTCTGCTGTGTTTGACAGAACGGAAATACGAGAAAATGTGGTTCTATTTCATCAGGTGTCAAAGCAAGGGGAGCCAGGCTGAAGCGAGGGTATCCTAACGAGGAAGGGATGTAACCCTATGTTCGGGTGTGCCCAGTCTAGTACACTAGCCCCCTTTCAGGCATGGTGCTCAAATGTCTAGCACCATGCCTGGGTGCTAGACGTTCAAGCACGTACACTTGGGTTTCATGCCCAATTTGTATTGTGCATTTAGTGGTCACCCCCAGGACAACCTTGACGCCCAGGTTCTCGGGTGACTGGTTTATCTGAAGATGTATCGTTTAGTTCTTATGTTTTTTTGTTATAAGTTGTTTAATGTGATTTTGTGTAAAATAAAAGAGTAACCTAACCTAACCATGGTGCATGGATTTGAGTATACAGTGCATGCATGAAAAACACTGTTTATGTCATCACAACTGAGCACCAGCTCGGACAGGGCGGAAATTACAACCATGAATTAGAGAAATCAAAGACAATCCTTATTGAATTTTTCACAACACAAACAAAAGGGCTCGACTGATGATGGAGATGCAAAACCTAACAGCACCCTATCTATTTTCCATGTAGAGTGCCCCAAGAGCCAATATTCTGGTTGGCTGCTAGGTAGAATAAGACCAAAGGTTTCGATGGGATCCCAAAAATTCAATATTTGTTCCAGACAATTCGGTCTTGTCTTCACCAGATTCAGTCTTCGTCAGACTCCTTGAACATTTTTACTGTTAAAATTCAGAAACAGATTAAGGCCAAATTGCTAATCATCTGAGAAAACCAAGTTAACGGAAGTCATACAGATAGGGATGATACTTGGTACTCTAGATATTCTTTGAGCCCAAACTGACTTTGAAACATTTATTCAAACAATGTTTACAACGGATACGTCAGCTATGATTCTTCATCAGCGATATTTCGGCCCTTCTTGGCAAGGGTCCTCGTCAGGCTGTCAATCCTCTGGTTCGACTTCGGGGAAGGAAACAAACCTGTAATCTTGGTACTCTTCATCCTTGCCTTCTTGGCAAGGGTCCTCGTCAGGCTGTCAATCCTCTGGTTCAACTTCGGGGAAGGAAACAAACCTGTAATCTTGGTACTCTTCATTCAGGTGTCCTTTAAGGGATTTTTTTTCCCTATTTACTCTAGAATGACGTTCAGAATATCACTGCCGTCCTCACAACGCAAAATTCTACTGTGACGCGGAAAATTTTAATCTCAATATAAACGCGGCTTTTCAGTGACAGAGCTTCGTTTTAAGCTCGTGGAAGGTAGCTAACTGCATGAACACTTATTCTTCCTTTATCGTTTCATCAATCATAAAACACAGGTACAATCGCGTAGAGGTACCACAATCGACACGGAAATTCCACTATATGAATATATATTATTCATGAATAGCGGAGCAACTAGGTGACGCGTTTTCATCTCCAAGTGAATAAGTGACGGGTAACTAAATTGCCCTATCCCAGCGCTTTTCAATTAAACCGTAAAGAACACATTTTAACCGCAAAGCGCAAGACATAGTTTTAACTAAACCATTCCTTTCATGATTCCCGAGGGCCCATAATAAGTTTTACCTCAAGACATCGCGAATCTTAGCTGATACCCTTAACGACTACCTATCCTTGCAAGCGCCATATCAGCCTACATCTCTTGTTTGGTTATAATTTCAGATAACCTACTTCTAGGCCGCTCGAGTAATTATCACTCAATATACAAATAGGTTAAGCTACGAACATACAAAGTCCGATGGGATTTCGCACATGAAAACACGCGTGCAAATTCGCGCCACTATATGGGAAAACCAGCATGTCATAGCCAAGGAGGAAATTCGCCCCGACAATGAAAATCGGACTGTGTATCTCCTTGGTTCACACTGCTGCTTCTTATACGACACGATCTTTTATGTTCCGACGTGCGACAGAATCGCGCGGACTTTCCGACTACCACGCAGACGATGAAAAACTAAATTTTTCATCGAGATTATTCTGCAAAAGGACAAAGAAACCCCTGGGGAAATAACCTCTTAAGATGCTGCAAGATTACCCACCTAAATACCACCCAGTATCAGGAACTTTTCAGTCAAACCCCATATGTCATCTTGTTCCAAACAAGTTAATACACGTTTATTCAGAAGATATTTTACAGTTTTATTTTGAGCATGTTCCACCCTTCAACAAATAGTAACTTACTATTTCCGTTTCAACCTCACCTACAGTTACTACGCTGACTATTTGCTTACCACGCTTGGGAGCATAGTAACTACGGATCTCTGTAACGTGACTGGTTGGATGCGCCCGTGGCATGATATTCTGCTGGAAAATAGAAAAATCGTTCCAGCCTTGACGACAAAAAGCCATAATTCGTGACGTCATGCGTAGTAACTACGGTAAGTAGGATGGAACAAGCTCACAATACGAATATTAAACGTGACGGGAAGGGAGAAATCTAAGTCAGCTCAACTCATTCTTTTACACTACGTCTGAGCGCTTGCGCACTGTTCTATTTTCTAGCAGATCATGCTACGGGGGAATCCGACCAACCACGTTACGGAGATGCGTAGTTACCACGCTTACTACACTCTGGAGCATGGTAAGCAAATAGTTAATATTAGTTACTGTTTCGAGAAGGTTGGAACGATCAGCGTAGTAATTTTTACGAGGCTGGAACAAAAAAAGTAACTAATAGTTACTATTGTCAGAAGGGTTGAACACACTCTGAATTGCACAACCCTGCCCTGAGGTTTCAACCTGAAGGAAGTGAAGACATGTACTTTGACATAGCTTGATGTCGCTTTGATTGAAGAAAACTAAAAGGTCTCCGGAAACAGATGGCAGAGTTGGTCGTGGGTAGAATATATTTTGAGCCCGTCTTAGAATTTGACTACGGAAATCTGGGTATACGATATGTTACGAAAAACTGGAGTGTAATATTTAATGACGGTCACTAAATTGCAAGCGACGAAAACATGTTATTTACAACATTTGAGTATCCGGGATCATATAGTGCGTAAAAGAACGTGTAACGGTCTGTGGATGAACATCCTACAATTCCAGAATTTCCAGAAATAACGGGGTTGAAACAGTACTGTCTTTCCAGCAACATCAGACAAACAATCCATCCATCTCCGTTGTAAATAACCTGACAATTTTCGGGTGTTTGCAATTCCTTCCCAGCCTCACAAGAACGAAACTATGGAAAGCACGCCTTTCGTCAAGCCAAGATATGCATCTGTGGCATCCAATCCTATGTATTTCAAGACAAAAGGCTAGACGGAAAATAGAGCTTACATCCAAGGACACCACTTCCCCGAAGTCCGTCATGAAGGCACGGATTCTTGAAAATTTTCTAGAGACCAGGGTTGATGACTACACTTCCGCCTAAAACCAGCTACTATTTCCTGATTCTTTCCTGAAATGTTTTAAATTATGCGAGAACTGCCCATGAAATAGGTTCCTTCCCAGGGTTGGTCACCAAGAACCAGGGTGTACGAGTTACTTCAGGATACTTTGGGTTACTCAGGGTTACTTTGGGTTACATTGGGTTACGGTTACATTGTGTTACTTTGGGTTACATTAGGTTACATTCGCTTTGAGATACTTTTGTGTTACTTTCCAGGGTGTACGAAGTTACTTTTGGTGACCAACTCTGGGTTCTGTCAGGTCGTTAAGTGCACAATCTCCAACCCCCTTGCTCATTTCCTGTCATTCTTTTATGCCCGATTCCGCGATGCCAGGATTCTTAAATTTCTCCCGCGAGAATCTGCAAGTAATAGTATAACAAATAATTCAAACTTGTCAACAGGTGATCCCTGCAGTTTCTGAAATGCATTCTTTCATTTTTATTTATCTCTTGCTCGAAATCTTTTTGTTATTTTCGATGCCTAAAATCATTTCTAGCGGCTTGGACAGAGTATGTGTTTTTGTGAAGTAAAAGCTGAAGACTGGATCAATCAATCAATCAATCAATCTGTTTATTACCCGTCAAAAACAATGGAGGGTGTGTGGCCCTAGTGACGGAGTACAAAAAAAAAGGAGAAGAAAAAAAAACAACAACAGACAATGCACGTAGGAAAACTTTACACTAAACACAGCACAAACATAACTACAGATTACACGAAAAGCGAAGACCACTGGTGGTTCAGTTTACTAGCGGAAGATTTGAAATCTTCCACTCTCTTATCAATAATTTTAGCAGGCAGAACCAGATGGAATTTCTGCGCCAAAAAAGAATTGCTGGTCCAAGGGGGCAAATGCAGCAAATACTTGGCAAACTTAAAATACATCCGGTGAACATTTTTCTTATTAGAAGCAGACAAAAATTGCCAAATGGGGGACATAGCAAGAAGATGGGGCACAGTTAGACTGTTGTAAAGTTTAGAAAGATGAAACCGACTAAGACGTGTGGTATTAGAAGCAAGTGAAGCGTAAGCGATCCGTATCTTTTTAGCGAGGTTTTGAATAGCAAGCTTGATTGTTTCTTTAATGTTTTTTCCAATGGGCATACCAAGGTAAACAAGACTTTCAGAAAGCGGAATAGACGTTTCACCAAGTTCAAGTCGCTTGTTTGGATTACCCTTAAGGTTGAAAGCAATTGCTACGGTTTTGTCAACATTAAAACTCAGACCGATCTGCTGATATTCATGTTTTAGTTTCGCAAACGTACTCTCACTTCCCCAAAAAGTGCGACTTAGATTTAAAATATCATCGGCGTAAGTAAATAGGGACACATCAATACCGCCATAAATACACGTGCACTCGACAGAATTTTGAGCAGGAAGAACCGAGTTGTTGAAAAGAGCAGGGGAAGTTAAACCTCCCTGTCTTACACCTTTTAATACATTGAAGAGGTCCGACCCCCCTTTCATTTTAGCTCTGAGATGACTGTACATATAACGAAGACATTTAATAACGGAGGGATCAACCCCTCTTTTTACAGCTTCTGCCAAAATTTGGGCAAAAATACAGGAATCGAAAGCTCTGGCTATGTCCAGTGCACAAAGTACAAGGAAATCCCCGGAGCCTTCCACATCCGCAAGAACATTAAACAGGGCGAAGAGAGCATGCTCCCGACTCAGTCTTTTCTGGAAACCGAACTGATGCGAAGGAACAGAACACTTCCGGGAAATTTCACTAAGAATAATAGACTAAAAAATTTTAAACGAAGTGCAAGAAACGGTTATAGGACGATACGATCGACAATCATCAAGATCTTTTTTCCCTTTTTTTGGGAATAGGCGTGATCTGGCCGACGCAGAACTGCTGAGGCACAATACCTGATGAAATTGACATCTGAAACAACAGTGAAAGATGCTGCGCAAGCAGATCGCTAGCGTTTTCAAAATGTTTTGTGGAGACCAGATCAACACCAGTGGATGCTTTTTTCTTAATCTTTCTTAGGGCACCTTTTACGTCAGACGGAGTCACTGCAAAAGCAGACCGTGGAAATTTAGCCAGTGTACTATCAAGCTCTTTTTCAAATTTACTTTCTGTAGCCGGATCGGGTGACGAAAACTCACTTTTATAATAATCAATCCAACTAATTGGATTGTTCATGTAAACAAAAAATTCCAGGTTTGGATACTGACTTTAACTGCCGAGTCTCTAACCCTCTTGCTTAAAGCTTGCTCCTCATTTATGGAAGTTTTGTTTCTTTTTATGTTTGTTCTAAAAAAGAGTACTATTGGCCATATTACAGTTCAGCGCTCCAAGTCGACTAGTTTCTGTTAGTCCCCCATTGCCTCATAACCAACAATTGCGTAGACATATTTTCATAGACGCATTCTCAGGCCCTATTTTCTCTCATTACTTCTGGCGTGAATCTGTCTGTTGTCTATCTGTTAAAATTTTGGTATGGTCATTCTTCAGTAAGGTTCAAATGGCAAGGTAGCTTGTCAGAGATTATTCCTGTCCGAACTGGTGTTCGTCAAGGGGGAGTCTTATCTCCCTACATCTTCAGATCGGCCATATCTTCTTGTCTCGATTCTTTGCATCCTGCTTACTTCTATAAAGACTATGTCTTCAGCTACATAGCCTACGCGGACGACTTGCTCTTAGGAAGTCGTAGCCGATCCACACTCACAAAAGATGCAAGTAAGCTGTCGTCAGAACTTCTCAAAATCGGCCTTGAAGTTAACCTGTCAAAATACCTGCATTTCAACACTTCGTCAAATGGTTCGAATGCATCCAAAGCTTCTATATCTCTTGGATCGTTCATCGTCAAATCAACTGACTCTCTAAGGTGGCTCGGCATAGCATTCAAATCTTCATGATCAAAATTTTGCTCTTCGGTTGTTTAAGAAGTTTATAAATCAATCCGTAGGGCCTATGGGCGAATCGTCCCCAACCGGGGGCGCTATAATCGTAAAGCTTGGGAAATTTGTACAGCACCTTCTGCGCTCCTTCTATACTATTTCGTTCTGGCGTCACTCCTTTTCTGCGAAAGAAGGAGATTAAAAAGATGAGATCCTGTCATTTTAAATATGCAAAGCACCTGCTCCACTTGTCGAAATTATGTCATAACCATACATTGACGGAGAAATTCAAGATGTAAGTGTTACCCTTTTGGATGTTTCCTCATCGCTTTCAAAAAGCATGGGCCCAACCAAATTAAGTTTCTTTTTCTGAGTGTTTAGTTTATTTTCTATTTTCTTCATTTACTCCGCCCTTTCAAAATGGCGGGTCATAAATAAATTACTTACTTACTATTACTTATAGTAAAAAGTCGGATCCATACGGTAGTGGGTCACTTTCACTTTCTGCTGCTGTGACGTATGCAAAACCTCCATTACCCGGGACACAGATGACAGGTTTTCCACTCATTAATCTGTGGATTTAGTTTACCATGTCTGATCCAAGTGCTGATGGTGAGGCATAAGGGGATTAAAAGAAACTAATCCGCTTGGAAGCGCTGAACGGGAATCTCCTTCAGTCTCCTTCTTTGTATGTTCGTTTCCATAGGCCGCATGACCTTTTCTTTGGGGCGGACATGCAGTTTGTTCCAGGAAGTGTATTATTTTTTTTATTTTTTTTTGTGTTAAAGGACACCTGAATGAAGGGTACCAAGTATCATCCCTATCTGTATGACGTCCGTTAACAAACCCAATCCAGATACGAAGTACCGTTTCCAAGCTATGATTTTTGCTCCATTTTGCATCTGTCCTATTCAGTACCGAGCAATTTTAGAAATTAACAAATCTCTCCGATCAACCCTTCTTCTGGAATATTTTTTAACCAGATAAGCGCAAACGTATATTTAGAAGAAATTCTAATACGATCCGACCAGCGCTGTACAAGATTTGAATGAATTGCGCTTTTTGTCTTGGAGTCTGCATGTGCAAACCTCCGGAAACAACCATCCCTCTTTTGAAAACGTCACGCTCAGGAGAAGAATGCTCTCCCTGTCCATGTCTGTAAATGCATTCTCCATGATGTGTTCAATTATGGTTTCATCGTTCAGGTGTCCTTTAATAAATAATCTAATCTGAATCTTTAGTCAATGCCAGGATTCCCAAATGCCTCCATGAGCAGTGAAAACCCTCTTTGTATAGTTATTTGCATAAGCAATCACATATTTGTGATTTTTGTCTTTAACTTTTGTTCAAAATGAGTTGCTCCTTCGGACAAGAATCTTTCGCACTATTTACTGTTTATGTTCCAATGTTCAAACTATTTGAATACTGTGAAACTAGGCTCTGCTTTTAACAAACTATCCACGGCGTTGGCTGTTTTAAGCCTTTCCCTAGTTCCTTTGACTTCTAGCAAAAACTCGGCAAAGTTCAGATAACCGGTTTCACGCATCAATAGCATTGGATTTGAACACTTATCGGAAGCATAATGTGCATGGAAAATAGCAAATCGTGGCAAGTGCAGAGATTAGTCAGGTATTGTTAGCGGGCTTAGAATGTAACATGCAGCTACGGAAGTAAGTTGTACTGGCATTCTCGCTGGCATTATAGACACGACGGACCCTTTATAAGCTGAGATCCTGTCTCACCCTCATGGTGACCAAACCTAAATGTTGGACATGAGTGAAGCCAAAGTTGAAGATTAGACGCGAATCCATGTTTGTATGTGGGCTTTAAAGCTTCCAAAGCAAATTTTCAGAAGTTGTGACTTAAATCAACATAACTGTCATAACTTTGTCAACACATATTGACCCTCGTTTTCAAAGTCTTCCGGTCTCCCAATAAATGGCCAACACAAGATAATATGCACCAGACTCCGTCTTATCTTGTTGTCAAGTCGTTTAATATCTTCAAGCCTAGACCTACTACGTTTACAAGTTAACTGTTTACCCAGGTCTGTTGTTGGAGCAGAATTGTTCAGAGTCCGAGTTTATAGTCCTGTTCAAGTGTATCCATCGAGTACAAAAGATCCGCAATTGGATTCAATACGGCACATTTAAATAACAGATGACATTCACACTGCATACCATAAAGATATAAAAGCTGCGGTCATGTTGTACGTATGCAATACCAGGTCTTTGGGTTTGCAGTAGGCATGGAATTTGTTCAATTAGCCTAGCCCACCTAGGCCTATATAGAAGAGACCCAAATTATGGACGCACCGAGAGAGTGGTACGTTGATACTGATGAATTTTGGATGACTTGGATGAAAGTGTTTCGGGAGCCGAGTTCTATCAACATTTATTTCGCAGTTGCATTTTCATCTGTCATTTTCGGTTCCGGTATCGCTTCTGGAATTTCGCATTTCCAGCAACTGAACTTCCAAGCATCATTTCACAGAACTGGTATCTTTCTCGGTCTGATTATTCAGCAGAACCAAAATAACAAGACCGCATTTTGTCCCCTGAGACGAAATTTCTGCAGCCTGTACCTGTAGATCACCATTTTGTGTCAATAATTTAATTAATTCCTGAAAACATAATGAAAATATACAAGGAAATGGAAATTTAAACGAATATCATTAGATTTGAAATATATCCCGGAGGAGATTTGCGATTTTTTTTCGTTTATTTTGGTGATTGATTGTTGCCCTAGCCGGCTGCTTAGTAATATAAAAGAATACAATAAAATAGAATTTAATTACCAAAAAAAAACCGTGGACCATGGTAACGAAAATTGTAAAAAATGTACTAACTTATATAACTAACACACTGTTCCTATTCTAAAAATCTCGTTCTATGCTCCATCGCAAGCCTCAAGTAACGTCCAAGTATGTTTACAGTAACAAAACATTCATCCTTCATCATCCTTACCATCCATTCTTCATTATACACTTTCTCACTAAATACCTCCTTTCTTCATTCATTCAATTCCACACAATCACACATCAAATGAACAACGCTTTCGTCCTTATGACCACACATAGGACAGAAGTAAGGACCAATTCTTTCGTTTGCTTTACCAACATATTTTCTCCTCTCCCCAAGTAGTAAACTAACTCTGACGACAATATATACATAATTCATATATATATTCTCGTCTAGTTAGTTACGTCTAGTTTCTCGTATTCTCGTCTGTTTACGTTCGCCACCTGGCCTACCCGGAAATGTGTCAAACGTACAGAATCAAGTAATCACGGGGGTTTTCTGACATAAAAAAAAAAATCCAGCGCCGTCATGAAATTGTTATGTCGGTGTGCCAGCTCGTCCAATAGGAAATCAAAATCTGAAGTGCAATTAAAGAAGTCCACATCAGAACCTAGACACACTATTCCTAACCAAATTTTTAGCTTCTGCTTGACAAAAGCCCACCTTATCTTATGTGTTACCACCACGAAACACTCTTGTTCTACATAGCAACCAAATTCAAGCCAGTGCAGAAACAAAAATGAAGGGAACACTGAAAATATTCGTAAGGACGAATTGCTGATTCTACTAACCAAAGGTCACAGATACCAAACCGCTATTCCTTCAGCCCAAGATGACTGCAAATCATACTTGACAATGCCAAACGGACACCAGCTGAATTTTATTAGAGCTACATTTCAGCCCTTCTTGGCAAGGGTCCTCTTCAGGCTCAAGCCGCTCAAACTAGAAAATGAACTTGTGGACATTTTGAGCTCTAACAAAATCCAGCTGATGTATCCGTTTGGCACTGTCAATTGCCATACGGTTAACTAATCAGGTATGATTCATTATGGCAAATGAAGGAAATTAATAATCCAGGCGTTACCGAGCCGCATCCAGGTGTTGGGCAAAAATGTTATCCGCTTGTGACTAGCAAACTGAAGGATGTGAACATACGTGCAGTTAGTGTGTCAGTGCTTACGATACTGTCATGATACATAATAATAATAGCTTTATTGCCTTAAAAACCCGAGAGCCATAGCAGAAGCTGGTTCTTGTAGCGTATTTTGAGAACAAATTAAGGCTGACGATGTTCGTGTGTTTTTGTAGCTATTATGTCGATTTTGTTTGAAGAAACTACCTCTACCGGTGCACAAAGCCGTATCCAGGGGAGGGGGGTTAGGGAGTTGCCCCCTCCCCCGAAACATACACAAATAATGATTTGTATAGGCTTTTCCCTCTGATCTGTGAATGAATGAATGAATTTATTACACGCAGCCTTGAAATAAGGCATTTGCACAGTACATACAAAACAAGACCAAAGGTTTCGATGGGATCCAAAAAATTCAATATCTGATCCAGACGACTGGGTCTTGTCTTAGCCAGACTCCTTGCACATTTTTACAATTAAAATTCAGAAACAGATTAAGGCCAAATAGCTAGTCATCTGATAAAACCAACTTCAGATATGGATTCAGCATGTGTGTTTACTCCTATAAGTCGTATCTGTTTTGACAAAAACTTCCTGCCACTTCTGCCAATTTCCTGGTTTCGGCCGACTCCAGAAACTACTTGTCCGGCGAAAAAAGAAAGCCCGAAAACGAACTCAGGGTATCTTCTTTCCCCAATAATGAACATCTCATCAGCTTCAAATAAGAATTCAACTTATAACAAATTTTCCGACTCCAGCCGGATTCCGGTCGAACTAAATTTCCGGGTAAAATATGATTGTCAAACACGGATTCAGCATCTCTTCTTACCCTTAAATCGGTTATCTAATCAACTAGAAATAAAACTTAAGCTTCTAACAATTTTCCGGTTTTGGCCGGATTCGGGGGGAACTACATGTCCAGGTAGAAAACTTTTTCACATAAGTCTTCATGCCCTAAATCGAACATCTAATCAACTCCAAATAAAACTTTTAATTTTAACAAACTTTCCGGTTTGGGCCGGATTCCAGGGCGAACTACTTGTCCCTAGAGAATTTCAACATCGTCCTCAGCATGTCTTCCTACCCCTAAATCGAACATTTAATCAACTTCAAATAAAACTTTTACTTTTAACAAGCTTTCCGGTTTTGGCCGGATTCCGGGCGAACTACTTGTCCGATGACAAAATGGTTTTCACCATCGTGTTCAGCATGTCTTGTTACCCCATAATCAACTATCAAATTAGCTGTTTCAAAATATTTTGTTTGCCCCTTAATTTGAACCCCCTCTCCCACCCCTAAATGTAGGGCTACAAAGCCCATCTACGAGCTTGACTGGTCCGACGACCCGACCCAACGAATCCTCACACCAAGTTTCATCAAAATATCTCATTCCCTTCGAGAGTTATCGTGCTTACAGACGGACAGACGGACAACTTTTGCAATGTCATAGGTTTGAGATCCCAAAAAGGTAAATGAACGCTTGACAAGAAATACATAGGGTACGCAAAATCTACAACAACAGCAAAAGATAAACGAACGCTAAACAAGAAACATATAACGAAACACGAAAAGAACAATGAATTTACTGCATTAGCAGGCGCATTGGGCAATGGGCAGGAAGGCGATTAGATGGTGGCAGAAGATGTCCACTTATTTCTTTTAGCTTGACAGTTGGGTCCAAGACAACAAGACCAAAGGTTTCGATGGGATCCCAAAAATTCAATATCTGATCCAGACAACTGGGTCTTGTCTTAGCCAGATCCAGTCTTCGCCAGACTCCTTGAACATTTTTACAATTAAAATTCAGAAACAGATTAAGGCCAAATAGCTAATCACCTGAGAAAACCAAGTTCAGATTTGGATTCAGCATGTGTGTTTACCCCTATAAGTCATATCTGTTTTGACGAAAACTTCCTGCCACTTCTGCCAATTTCCCGGTTCCGGCCGAACTCCAGAACTACTTGTCCGGCGAAAAAAGAAAGCTCAAAGACGAAATCAGGGTATCTTCTTTCCCCAGTAATGAACATCTAATCAACTTCAAATAGAAATTTAGCTTATAACAAATTTTCCGATTCCAGCCGGATTCCGGTCGAACTATATGTCCGGGTAAAATACGATTGTCACACAGGGACTCAGCATCTCTTCTTACCCCTAAATCGCTTATCGAATCTACTGGAAATAAAACTTTGACTTCCAACAGTTTTCCGGTTTTGGCCGGATTCCGGACGAACTACATGTCCGGGTAGAAACTTGTTTTCACATAAGTGTTCAGCATGTCTTCTTGCCCTAAATCCAACATCCAATCAACTCCAAATTAAACTTTTAATTTTGACAAACTTTCCGGTTTGGGCCGGATTCCGGTCGAAATACTTGTCCGTCGAGAAAATAGTTTTCACCATCGTCTTCAGCATGTCTCCCTACCTCTAAATCGAACATTTAATCAACTTCAAATAAAACTTTTACTTTCAACAAACTTTCCGGTTTGGGCCGGATTCCGGGCGAAATACTTGTCCATCGAGAAAATAGTTTTCACCATCGTCTTCAGCATGTCTTCCTACCCCTAAACCGAACATCTAATCAATTTCAAATAAAACTTTTACTTACAACAAACTTTCCGGTTTGGGCCGGATTCCGGGCGAAATACTTGTCCGTCGAGAAAATAATTTTCACCATCGTCTTCAACATGTCTTCCTACCCCTAAATCGAACATCTAATCAACTTCAAATAAAACTTTTACTTTCAACAAACTTTCCGGTTTTGGCCGGATTCCGGGCGAACTACTTGTCCGATGACAAAACGGTTTTCACCATCGTGTTCAGCATGTCTTCTTACCCCATAATCGACTATCACATTAGCTGTTTAAAAATATTTTGTTTGTCCCTTAATTTCAATCCCCTCCCCCACCCCTAAATGTAGAGCTACAAAGCCCATCTACGAACTTGACTGGTCCGACGACCCAACGAACCTTCTCACCAAGTTTCATCAAAATATCTCATTCCCTTCGAGAGTTATCGTGCTTACAGACGGACGGACGGACGGACGGACGGACGGACGGACGGACGGACAGACGGACAACTTTTGCGATGTCATAGGTATCCCTCCACTTACGTTTTGGGATCCCAAAAAACTTCTCCATGATTCGGTGATTGCGCATGCGACAAGGTACAGAAGAAAACAGAGATATTTGAAAAAAATGACCGCATTCGACTGGTGTCTTTTTGGGATCCCAAAACGTAAGTGGAGGGATACCTATGACATCGCAAAAGTTGTCCGTCTGTCCGTCCGTCCGTCTGTAAGCACGATAACTCTCGAAGGGAATGAGATATTTTGATGAAACTTGGTGTGAGGGTTCGTTGGGTCGTCGGACCAGTCAAGTTCGTAGATGGGCTTTGTAGCTCTACATTTAGGGGTGGGGGAGGGGATTCAAATTAAGGGACAAACAAAATATTTTGAAACAGCTAATGTGATAGTCGATTATGGGGTAAGAAGACATGCTGAACACGATGGTGAAAACCATTTTGTCATCGGACAAGTAGTTCGCCCGGAATCCGGCCAAAACCGGAAAGTTTGTTGAAAGTAAAAGTTTTATTTGAAGTTGATTAGATGTTCGATCTAGGGGTAGGAAGACATGCTGAAGACGACGGTGAAAATTATTTTCTCGACGGACAAGTATTTCGCCCGGAATCCGGCCCAAACCGGAAAGTTTGTTGAAAGTAAAAGTTTTATTTGAAATTGATTAGATGTTCGATTTAGGGGTAGGAAGACATGCTGAAGACGATGGTGAAAACTATTTTCTCGATGGACAAGTATTTCACCCGGAATCCGGCCCAAATCGGAAAGTTTGTTGAAAGTAAAAGTTTTATTTGAAGTTGATTAAATGTTCGATTTAGAGGTAGGGAGACATGCTGAAGACGATGGTGAAAACTATTTTCACGACGGACACTTCGACCGGAATCCGGCCCAAACCGGAAAGTTTGTCAAAATTAAAAGTCTTATTTGGAGTTGATTAGATGTTCGATTCAGGGCAAGAAGACATGCTGAACACTTATGTGAAAACAAGTTTCTACCCAGACATGTAGCTCGTCCGGAATCCGGCCAAAACCGGAAAACTTTTGGAAGTCAAAGTTTTATTTCTAGTTGATTAGATAAGCGATTTAGGGGTAAGAAGAGATGCTGAGTCCCTGTGTGACAATCGTATTTTACCCGGACATATAGTCCCTGATTTCGTCTTTGAGCTTTCTTTTTTCGCCGGACAAGTAGTTCTGGAGTTCGGCCGGAACCGGGAAATTGGCAGAAGTGGCAGGAAGTTTTCGTCAAAACAGATATGACTTATAGGTGTAAACACACATGCTGAATCCAAATCTGAACTTGGTTTTCTCAGGTGATTAGCTATTTGGCCTTAATCTGTTTCTGAATTTTAATTGTAAAAATGTTCAAGGAGTCTGGCGAAGACTGGATCTGGCTAAGACAAGACCCAGTTGTCTGGATCAGATATTGAATTTTTGGGATCCCATCGAAACCTTTGGTCTTGTTTCCTCAGTGTATGTGTTTTTGTACTTTTTTGTCCGACTAGCAGGCAATAACCCCCCCCCCCCCCCCCCCCCCAAATACATTCCTGGATACGGGCCTGCCGGTGCATGATTCAGCGATCGTTGGCCTTTTCCGGCCTTTTCCTTTTCCTATCTCGTCTATTGGCATTGCACAGATATTAGGCTTCCCATGTTTGTTCTCCTCACGTGACGTATCAGGCTCCCGGTTACTGTTTATGAGAAGCCTATTAGTCAGAAGTCCGTTTATGCAAGTTTTGCCACTTTTCTCACCTAAGGCAATGGCCATTGAAAGGGGCTAAAAACGGGCGAAGTGTTGTGTCATTTGCGTAAGCATGGCTAAGTTATAAAGTTTAGCTGACAAATTTTGTAAAAGTTGTCCCGTCTGTCAGCACGATAACTCTCGAAGGGGTAGAGATATTTTCTTCAAACTTGGTATGAGGGTCCATTGGCAAGGCCGTATCCAGGGGGGTTAGGGCATTGACCCCCCCCCCGAAACATACACAAATACTCATTTTTATAGGCTTTTCCCTATGATCGGAATGTTTATTGTACTTTTTTGTCCGACCAGCAGCCCCCCCCCCGAAAGGCAAACCCCACCCCCAAAAATAAATTCCTGGAGACAGGCCTGTCCGTTGGGTCAATGTACAGGTCATATTCGTAGATGAGCCCTGCAGCCCATACTTACCGGTGGGAGAGGGGTTCAAGTTAAGGGACGAAACAAATTGTTTCAAAAATTCAATGAGGTAGTCGATCGTAAGAAGACATGCTGAATCCATATCTGAATTTTATTTTCTCGTCGGACAATTAGTTTGTCCGGAATCCGGCTAAAACCGGAAAATTTGCTAAAAGTAGAAGTTTTATTTGAAGTTGATCTAATGTTTGGTTTAGGGGGATAGTAGGATTAATAAAATTATTTTCTCGCCTGACAAATAGTTCGCCCAGAATTTGGCCAAAACCTGAATTTTTTTTAAAAGTTAAAGTTTATCTGAAGTAGATTAGAGGTTCGACATAGGGGTAAGGAGATGTACTGAATCCGCTTTGAGCTTTAGTTTTTTTCCGGACAAGTAGTTCACCCGAAATCCGGTCGAAACCGGATATTTGGCAGAAGTAAGGCAGGAAGATCGATCAATGTCATCAAAGCAGATATGAGTGTAGGGGTAAACACACATGCTGAATCCATACCTGAACTTGGTTTTCTGAAACGACAAGCTATTGTCATTAACCTCTTTCTAAATAATAACAGTAAGAATGTTCAAGGAGTCTGGCAAAGACCGGATATCTACAAGACGCGACTGTCTGGATCAAGTATTAAAATTTTTGGGATCCCATCGAAACCTTCGGTCTTGCTACATCTGATATTCGAATCCACCAAATTATCTTGACTCGTCTAAGGGATTTTTTTATTTTTTTCACGGGGGGCTCTGGCATTATCGGTCGCTATGGGGGAGGAGTACCCCCCCCTCCCCCCCCCCCCCCCCCCCCCCCGAAGAAAGGAAAAAGCTAAACTGGGCGCTCGCGGAGCGCCCTGTCAGAATAAACAATCCAAGCTGGGTCCCAGATAACAAAAATTTAGCTAAACTGGGCGCTCACCCAGAAAATCTAAACCAAGGGCAGGCAGATCGGCAAAGTCAGTAAAGCTACGTTAGACAGCGGCGGTTGAAAATAGTTGGGGGCGCACCAATATCAATCGACTGTTTTCAACTTGTGAATCTCAGGAGAATCGTGTTTTCAGTCGAACTTTATGCGCTTGTCGTATGTGTGAAGCTCTTTCAGAATACTCTATATGACTAAGTCCAAAACACGCCAGTGATTCTCAGGAAGAAGGAGTAAACGTGTCCGTAACGACTCAAACTCATGATTCAAATCCTCAGTCAGCGCAGCTGTTACACCGTTTCTTCCGTTCTTCCACAGGTACCCGGAGATTCTGCATCGGAAGGGAGAGATAAGGCGTTTTTCCGCGGCAATCCCGGATTGTAATCCTAGATAACTGATTCATCAGAGAAACAGCGAATCGACAATCCCAGATTGTACAAACGACGGTCCGACGATGTTGCTCCGTGGCAAGATTCTCAAATCGACAATCCAAGCACGAATCCGGATTGTCAGATTGTCACGATTTTTCATAATCTGGATTGTCAGAGAAAACGTATTTTCGAGAATCCGGATTGTGAACCGTCAATTTGGATTGTCACGGAAAAACGCCTATAGTCATCAAGTGTATCACAACTGTATCCCACGAGCGAATAAAACTGACAGTCTGAGAGAATCATAGCTTACTATCAGTCGTATGTTTCAAGCTTGTCAGAATGGCATAAAGGGGAGGCCTGTTTCTAGTCATTTGGGTACGAAGAAATTACTTAGTCGTATGTTTTCAGTTTGGCAGAATGACAGTCTTAAGGACGACTCAGACGGCGTTCGTAAAGTTCGTAAAGTTTTTCGCAAAGTATGCTCCGTAAAGTTTGTTGCCGCTCAGACGGGAATTTCACCTAGATAACATTACGAGAATTGATTGTGGCAATCTGTTCTAGAAAGAAAAAAAATATAATTGTTAGAGATAATTATTATCATATTTAAGCCATAGGTAGTTATTTATTAAAATTAAAAGCCATAATGGGTCATGGTTAATATCCAGATACTGGAAAGGAACCACCAGTAAATAAATTAAAATAATCCAATAACGAAAATAATATAATTAAATAAATCAATTCAAAACATTTTAATCCAATAAGTAATTCTTTTTTTCCCAACTCACCTGACAGAAACCAAGTAGAACAACAAAATTATAAAGAAAATAAAAATTGTTTATAATTAATTATCCTTGCAAAATAACATTTCAAATTATTCGACCTTATTATTATTATCATCATATGAACCTCTACGAATCATCATCTCATCATTTTCATTCTCTTATTCCCCATTTACAAATACATTTTCATATCTTATTTCCGATCTCTTCTCCTATTGGTCAACCTTCCGAACTTTACGAAAAAAGGTAACTAAAGTCGAACTTCTTGCATGCTTCCGTACTTTACGCGGGTTAGCGGAGCAACTTTACGAACTTTGTGAACGACTTTACGCACTTTACGAACGCCGTCTGAGCCGGGTATTATGGTTTAGGCTTCCGAAAGCGACTAAAAAAGACTTATTAAATCACGAATTCCACCCTGTCGCGCACAGTTTTAACCAATCCCGTATCCAGGAATTTATTTGGGGGGGGGGGTTGCCTGCTGGTCGGACAAAAAAGTACAAAAAACACACAGATGAGAGGGAAAAGCCTATAAAAATGATGATTTTGCATGTTTCGGGGGGGGGGAGGGGTTCAACCCCCTACCCCCCTGGATACGGCCTTGATTTTAACCAAGGTCTTAGCACGATCTGGGGTGCTTATTTTCAATTTATTTTGGTTAGTTTTAGGTGGAAATCCTTTTATTTTAGAAGAAAATAATTTATTAAATTATTTTTCAAGAAGGGGCGAGGTTTAAAAATAAATTGGCCTCGTAAGCATTGATAGAAGATGGCCTGACGAGGACCCTTGCCAAGAAGGGCCGAAATATCGCTGCTAAAGCGTCTTAGCTGACACATCTGTTTTACGCATTATCTCAAAATTACAGTACTCCAGCATTGGAAACGTAATTTTTTTAATTTTATTTTTAAGTCTACTTTGTTTAAACTTTCTTCTGGTCAGTCATCACTTTTTTTCGGAAAGGGTCGAACTGAAGCCCTGTCACATACCAACTTCCAGCACACCAGGCCCACCTTTCCAGACACTTCCAGAAAATGTCTCGCACTGTTCGGTATTTATCGTGAATTTGGAATTCAAAAAGACGTTTTGATCATAAAGGTTTCCAGAAATTTCGCCTGCGGCGCTTTTCGTAGTAGGGTCGATTTATCAATCAATCAATCAATTTAATTCGTGATATTACAATCAAATATTCAAATTTACACTAACACAGGACTATTCTTTACTAAATATATACAATAATTTCATCCATTCGGTGGCTCGGGGCAATGGCACAGTCGACGGAAAAGGCGGTAGAAACGGCCAGAACGGCATTCTGCATTCTCACGAATTGCCTTTAAAAGTGTTTTGAAAGTTTAAACGTTCTCATTTTAGGGTTTTAGGCTCTGAATTTCGGGGTTTGCGCCACATTAGAAGTTAAAATTTGTTAAATATTCCTTCAGCCCAAGCTGACTGCGAATAATATTTGACGGTGCAAAACGGATAAGTCCGATATGCTCTAATAAAATGTAGCAGACTCAATATGTAATAATATATGTATGATAAAATATATCTTTAGATCTTTGCATCATTATGAAACGCGTCATGCTAGTGACTTCGTTGTCCCGCATAGAAGTGGAACCAGGGCCGGCTTCCCAACTAGATTTTCAGGGCATTATGTGTGGAACTCTGTTCCGGAGAGCATTCGGGCGGCTGAGCACCTGGGGCTATTTAAAAATAAATTGAAAAAGTATTTGTTAGGCCAAGGTTCATAGTTTTTTTATTCTTGTTTTTCTTATTATTTTTCTTTTTTCTCATTATTATTATTAAATGAGTTGATGAGAGATTGGTTATTATTTCTTGTTTTAGTGCTCTTTTCTGGTATGTTTTGTTTCTAGTTAATTATTAGTTAGGAAATGAGTTTTATGAACCCGCCCAACTGCAAGTGTTTTTTTGTACCTTTCTTGGGGTGGGTACTGGCAACATAGTTAAATGTATTTGGGTTGTAAAAATAAATTGAACTGAACTTATCCGTTTTGCACCGTCAAATACAAAATTTGTTGGTGAGAAGTAGTATTTTGCACGAAAAAAGGCGAATTTCAAAATTTTCCCCTGCAGCGCTGATTTATGTCTGAAATATAGTCCTTAGAAGCGGCTTCGGGCCGGGCTTAGTAAGTAAGTAAGTAACTTATTTTCAACCCGCTATTTAAGTTAACTGCAGTATTTGCTAATTGGATTAATCTTTTCTCTACTGAAATAAAATAAATCCGAAGTAGAGATAAGATTATCCTTCTAGAGACAAGATTAATCCCAGTAGCAAATACTGCAAGATTTTTGTTTACAGTGTATGTAGTGCGAGGTGTCCTCTTAAGTCGCTGCGCCAACTCCCCAAAACAAGAACGAAAAATTTAAAGTTGCGTTTTTTTTTATTCACTTTTGTTTCGTCAAAGTTTGTAGTTTTGCTCATGTTTTGCCTTACTTGCGTTTTATCGAGTTCTTGTTTCCGAAAAGTCAAACTACACCAAACTACGTCGGCGAGGTAGTTGGAGCTCTGTAGTTTCAGGTTCGAAACTGCAGCATATGGAATGGACAAATAAAACGGCTTTTAAGCGAAACTAAGCCGAAACTACATAAAAAAAACGCAACTTAAGTGTAATTCAGGCTTGTCTCTATTTTTTCACCTGCATACGAAATTTCGCTTGTCAAGCCTGTCTGAAAATAACTCGCATGGTACATAATTCAGGTGCCGCTGGAATCTTTCCGGTCGAAAAAAAATTCCACGACCGCCTTACAATTGCTTAGTTGCTAAGCCAAGACACGTTTGTTGCCAACCGCGTTCGTCGCCGGCATAGGAAAACATTACAGAGGCTCAATAATAATTAAGAGCAAGAATAGGACTAGGGGATTAGCTTTTCATGGGGATTCGAACCGATATGGTAGCCGGTAATGGTATGTGTCGATTTCGGAATTTCCCGCGACGTCGAGGGGAACTCAAGCGTGAGAGCAAGTCGGATTCCTATAGAGCACACTGCCCTAAACGTAACATGATCTTTCCTATGCCACAAAAGGGATAGACCTGATCATTCCCTCAGCTATTTGGCATGACAATGGGGCAATGGTAGGGATGCAACGTTGTGGTTGAAACTGTGGAGAATCTGTTTACCCTATTCGGAGGATTTGTCGGTTTCAATTGTCAAATTGTGTATTATGAAAAGGCTTTTGGAATTTCCAATGAAGCGCATCACCAAATCGATCACACCAATACCTTTCGTGAATTTAGCTTGGACCAATCCGTTCATATTTTAGAATGTTCTTCTATTTCGTCCCCAAAGATTTACGCTTCGGTTTTTTATGGCACTTGCCCTTTTGTCAAGTGCCATATAGCGATCGCAATTTCTGTCCGTCCGTCCGTCGGTCGGTCCAGCTTTTTCTAGTTTGGGCACTTCCACATAAGCTAGGACGATGAAACTTGGCAGGCATATCAGGTACCCCAAATGATTAAGTTATAAACAGCCACTTTCCCGATCCGAGCATCGTGGGGGGAGTGGCGGCAGGGGGAATCCGGAATATAGAGGAATTTATAACTTTTGAACGGGCGATCGGATCTTAATAAAACTTGATATTTGGAAGGACACCGTGTCTCCAACGACTTTGGGGGGAGCTGAAGGGGAGGAACCGGACATCTTGAGAAGCGCTTACAGTGGAGGGATCGGGATGAAACTTGGTAGGAAGAACAAGCACAAGTCCTAGACAAGTCGTTGACATAACTGGACCGGATTTGGGCACTGTGGGGGGTCGAAGGGTGGGGGTCCGGAATTTGGGTGATCCTGCTAGTTCGGTACTTCCGGATGTGCTAGGATAATCGAACTTGGAAGACATGTCAGGGACCCGAACAGATTGACTTGATAATAATCATTCCTGGATCCAACCACCGTGGGGGGAGTGGAGGGATGGGGAGCTCGGAATCTGGGGCATGCATAACTTTTGAACGGGTGGTCGGAACTGAATGAAACTTGGCAAGTGGAAAGAGCTATCGTCTCAGATGTTCCATGTGACGTCCTGGTCGAGTCAGATACTTGTGGGGGGGGGGGGGGTGAAGGGGGAACCGGAGATCTCGTGAAACACTTAAGAGTTTAGGAGTGGGATGGAACTTGGTGAGAAGAACAAGCATTAGCCTTAGATACGTAATTGACAGAACCAGATCGCATCGGGGCTCTGTGGGGGAAGTTGGAGGGTGTTTCCCGGAATACCGGTGATCGCGCCAGTTAGGATAGTTCCAGCTATTCTAAGAACGATGAAACTTTGCAGGCCTATTAATGACTTAAGGACACCACACAATGCCCTAGAAAAACTTGTGTTCCTGGATCCGACCATCTTTGGGGAGTTGAGGGGAGGGGAATCCTGAAATCACTGGCTTCCGTAAATTGCGAACGAGTGGTCCGATTCGAGTGAAACTTTATGGCTGATAAGAACTGATGACCCAAACAAGCAAAACATGTGCCCGAACCACATGCGGGCACGTTTAGGAGAGTTGGACGGGGGGGGGGGGGGGGGGGTCAGAGTGGGATGCAAGTTGGACAGTTCTGAGTTAATGCGGCCTTGATTTGTAATTTGGTGTCTGGATCGGATGTGGTCACGGTAGGGGAGGGGGGGGGGGGTGAAGTGGGAACTGGAGATTTGCAGATAGGCTATGCTCTGATTCAAGTCTAAATTGATTAGGACATGTCAGAGAGGCAACGTTTATGTTTCCGATTCGCATTCAGGCACAGTGAGGGGGGGGGGGGAGGGAGTGGGAAGGGGATTCCCGGAAACGTTTTGGCTCGCATAGGGGTCAAACAATTGGAGCGATTTTAGTGAAACTTGGAATGTAGAGAGCTCACATGCCCTAGATGACATATTTTAGGGTCCGAAAGGGTATTAGGTTCCGAGGGGAGGAAAGGGTATTTATTTAAAAAAAAAAAAAAATATCCCCCCCCAACCCAAGGTAATAAGGGAATGATATAGTGGATTCATGGTGGTTAGAATTACGGCCACAATCAGGATTTTTTTGTCTTAAAAGTGGCCGCTAATCGTAAATTGTTTGCTTAATTTATGTGTTTTTGATGAAATTAAAAAAATGTCTATGTCTATGTCTATGTCTGAACTGGGTCCGACCACGCTGGGGGAGGGGAGAGGGAGAATTAAGGGAAGTTCCCGAAAAATGCTCAGATTTGAGTGAAACTTGATAGGTGGTAAGAGAAAATGCTTCAGATGATCCATTTAGTAGTCCGAAGTCCGAACCAGATTCGTACTCGGTAAGGGACGTTGGAAGGTAGAAAAGTCATTTGCCCTAGGTGATCCAAGGCGACGGAAATGCTCAGACTTGAGTGAAACTAGACATCGTATTTATAGGTCCGAACCACATTTTTAGATGGCGGGGTGTTTGGATTTCTCGTCTACTTTTTAGGTACCACCTACTCATATCAAGTGCCATGTGAGCTCGTAGCTCTTGTTGTATGGATTCAGCATGTGTGTTTACCCCTATAAGTCATAGCTATTTTGACTTAACCGATCGAAACTTCCTGCCTTACTTCTGCCGACTTTCCGGTTTCGGCGGAATTCCGGAACTACTTGTCCGGAGAGAAAACGATTTTCATATTCGTGTTCAGCATGTCTTCTTACCCCTGAATCGAACATATAATCAGCTTCAAATAAAACTTTTACTTTTAACAAAGTTTCCAGTTTTGGCCAGATTCCCGGCGAACTACTTGTCTGGCGATAGAATGGTTTACATATTCGTGTTCAGCATGTCTTGTTACCTCTTAATCAACTATCTCATTAGCTGTTTAAAATATTTTTTTTGCCCCTTAATTTGCCTTTCGCACCCCTAAATGTAGGGCTACATAGCCCATCTACGAACTCGACCTTTCCCTTGACCCAAAGAATCCTTACACTAAGTTTCATCAAAATATCTCGTTCTCTTCGAGTGTTATTGCGCTCAGAGACAGACAGACAGACGGACAACTTTTGCTACGGGCGTGATCCAAAGCATCTTCTCTTACCAACTACCAAGTTTCACTCGAATCTGAGCATTTTTCGGGAAATCCCTTGACCGTGCTCGAATCCAGCCCGGACCATAAATATGTCATCTACGGCATTATGACTTCTCTACTTTCCAAGTTTCATTTACATAGCTCCTAGCAAAACCCGGGCCGACAGACGGATAGAAATTTCGATCGCTATGTGACACGTGGCTGAAGTATTACAGGTGTCATACAAAACGCTAGGGAAAGCAGAGAAACAGAGTTTGTTTCGTTCTGCACATGAGTTTTAGACGTTGCGTTCTTCAGTCAAACTGTAAAGCATTTCTGATGACGCATTTGTTCTGGGGATTGATGAATGGTCTAAACAAAGGACCCATCTTTTCGTTGTTCCAATCCTCCTTACCACCGCTTGTTGTAAATCAGATGCTGTGTCTTTACTGATTGTTACAATTGCTTTTATAGGACCAATTGCAATGAAACATGAGCTATTTTACAGTTTTATTCTCCTGCGGCAAGCGTTTGGAAGCATGTGGGGGAGCCTTTCTCGGTACAGGGGTTGGATACTCCACGGTCTTCCCGTCTCAACGAGATGACATTCTTTTGGTTGAATGAATAAATGGAAAGGTTTATTTTTCCATCAAATTTGACAAGAAAAAACTATATTCGGAGTTAAAGACGAAAAGAAAATACATGCAATAAAGAAATTGACATAGAAATGGCCCATGCACATCCTATGATTTTTGCGGCAGCATTTGAACTTCTTTGTTTTTGCAAAAAAATGACTTTGAAGGGTCAGCGGCAAGGCCGTTTTCCCGAAATAAATCAACAGAACGGCATTTGTCACATTTTTTCTTAGGGGGGGGGGGGGCAAGGATCTGCTGGTATGTAGTATACCTGCAATACACTGACAGGAAAGTGTCATATTAAGTTGTTCTTGCCGCGGCAAGAATTAATCGACACTTTATTTTGGCAACCCTGAGTAAACAGTAACCATTCTTATATATATATATATACATATAGCTATTTATGTGTAACGTATGTTTTATACACAGATATGTAGGCTACTGCCGAATTGATGGAACTAATATCAATAAAGATAAAAATAGGTTTTAATCTACCGACTAGGAAAGCTGAAGCCTCATACAAAAGCTGAAGCCTCATACAGAAACGATCAACCACAAAAATATCTCTCCTTATCATTTACGCTTACCTGTATGTTACACATTTACTTTTACACTTACGTTTCTACTTACATACATTTACTTGACTTACGTACTGGATCTAATTAACTTTATGAGCTTCATTACTCGAATTCCAAAAAAAAAATTATGAATCTAGGGTATTAAGTTTATTGTTGTTTGTTACTGATACTAGTAGCATGCCATAGTTTTCTTTTTTTGACTTTTTGACGGATCACCTAGGCTGAGCTTTACGAATTGTTGAAATTTTGCTCGTATTTTGATGCCGAGTCGTGCGCGTAAACTTGGAGTGGCGTTTCGAATTGTACGATAGGTGCGCTGAGTTGAAAAAAATGGAATGCTCCAGTCACCGATCTGACAAATTCAAGAATACTCTATGTGACTAAGTCCAACACATGCCAGTGATCCTCAGGAAGAAGGAGTAAGCGTCTCCGCAACGACTCAAACCCTCGACTCAAATCCTGTAACGATGATCTTTGGGTGCAGCTGTGACACCACTTCTGCCTTTCTTCCGCTACGTACCCCGAGAGGCCGGAGATTCTGCATCGGCAAGGAAAGATAGTCATCAAGAGTATTATTGACGGATCAATTCGCGTCCCTTGAATACACATTTTGCTTCTTATTTTTGCATGGTCCTAATACAGTACTGATGCTAAACAATTTGTTACCCCAGCATTTGTGCCATTTGGGGCAACCACCTTGACGATTGTTTCTGTAATGGCATGAATCGACCACAACGAGAAAGTAATTGAACGAATCGCGGTGTGGGGGCCAACTATTTAACACTCGCATTGCTAATACTCTTGATGACTAACTGTGCTTGTCGGTGCATAGTCGCGGGTAGTTCAAGTTCAAGTTCAAGTTCAAGTTTTTTAATTAGAAAAAAAAAAATACAAATACATGACACAAGCACTGTGGAGAATAAAAAGTTCGAACATGAGGTGCTTGTTAAAATTTGTACTATAATAGCAACAACATACCCTATAAATCTAACAAAAATAATACTTAGCAGAAGAGCCAGCAGCGGTGTCCCCTCGGGTATCACAGCTACTCCCGAAGAGAGACGTGATTGTTTGACACAGGATTTGAGTTGTTGAGTTCAGGGTTGCCACATGTCGCACGATAGTGTGAATTGTCCTCTATTTTGTTTGTGTCACTCTTGTGCTACGTAGGACATACAAATCACTCTATTTGAGATTACGTCCAAATGTGTCCCTTTTGCAGCAGGGATTCCGGAAAAGAAGTGACTATTTCACATTTTTTCGTGAAAGTAAAATTAAGATGCATCGTTTTTGCAGAGGCAATTCCGACCAAAAGTTGTCATTTCGCGTTTTTTCGTTCAAAAAAATTTCACTCCTAATTCACTCTGTTTTGGGCCAAAAGTCACGCTTTAAATGTTTTTGTTGTGGCAACCCTGGCTGAGTTTGAGTCGTTAGTGACACGTTTTCTCGTTCTACCTGAGGATCATTGGCGTTTTTTTTTACTTAGTCATATAGAGCAGTGGTTCCCAACAAGTGGTACGCGTACCCGAGGGGGTACGCGAGACCCTTGCAAAGGGTACGCGAAGGAACCAAAGTTGATTTAAGTCTGTAGCTTCAAAATCTCGCCTCATTCATTTTTGATAGCCTAAAGCCAAATATTACCAGCACACGCATCACCAGCCAAAATGTATTTTAAAGTCCTAATCCAAACATTCAGTTTACCTTTTCTTAGTAATCGCATGCCACAGGTTTATTTTGAATTGAACGCGATTGCCGGGTTGCTGTTTCGGCTCGAGAAAAAACCCACGCCGAAAGTCTTCTTTTCTAGATGACGAGATTTTCCAGGATTGATTAGCAAAGAGTTATAAGACCTAATTGATCCTTTTTGCATGTCTTCAGAGGTACCACACTGGTCTTGGTTCTTTAATTTATTTGTATTTGTAATAAACAGTTGGAGCATTAGATGGAAATTATTATTTTGACCCTTGGCTCCCTACGTGCCATAACAGCTGTCCGAGATAATCGGCTGAGATTTAGTCCAGACAGAGTTATTTCAAACCTAGGAAATTTGGTGGTTTTTTTTTTATTTGCTCATTGTTTTACGGTGTTTTTAGAGGTTTTGGACATTCATAGTGACAGTAGGGATGGTTAGCATTGTGTATGTGGTAGAAATACCATTTTTTGTGGCCCGCTTTAAGGGGCAAGTTACTGGCTGACAGGTCATTTTTACCGACTGTGAAACTGCTTTTACGAAAAATAGCGGCGCTTCGCACCGCCTCTTTTCTTTTTAATCGCCTCACCGACCTTTTTGGGGGATGGGTGTTGTCAACCCATGCGTGACACCTCTAATTGCAGCCCCTAGGGATAGTCAGTTAAATAATTTTGAGTCAAAAACAGCTAGCCCACTGTTCGTGTGTCAAACAGCATTGTTTCAGGAAGAATCGAAGACATTGCAAGTGATCATGTCATTTAGGTCTAAGCTAACGAACAAGTTTGCGATGCAGCTTGATGAAAGCACGGAGAACATCAAAACCAAACACAGAACAGGCTAACAGTAAAAAATATGCTGCTAATGACGTCGAGCCGAGATTTGACAAAAACTTTGCTACAAAGCAGCCTCTATTGATTGCCTCACTGATCTTGTATATATTTTTGCACATCTATGCCTTATCCTTTATGAAAATAACTATAGTCTTTTTCGCGTTCTTAAAAAGGGGGTACGCAATCTTTTCGAACCTTGATTAGGGGTACGCGTTTCGGAAAAAGTTGGGAACCACTGATATAGAGTATTGATCGGTAGTTTGTTAGTTCCAGTCTGTAGATAAACCTTAACAGGAAGGGCCAAAAGAAAATTGGGTCAAAACGGGACCGAATGAAACAAAAGGGCCGAAAACAAGTAATGGCCAGCAAGGCCTAAGGGTCCTAGATATAGAAATATTTACTTAAATATTTCACGACTAAGAAAGAATAACAAAATTAACCTTACTCTGTCAGGGGATTCAGTTTTTGGGATCCCAAAACGTAAGTGGAGGGATACCTATGACATCGCAAAAGTTGTCCGTCTGTCCGTCCGTCCGTCTGTCCGTCTGTCTGTCTGTCCGTCCGTCCGTCTGTCCCTCTGTCCGTCCGTCCCTCTGTCCGTCTGTCGGTCCGTCCCTCTGTCCGTCTGTCCGTCCGTCTGTAAGCACGATAACTCTCGAAGGGAATGAGATTTTTTGATGAAACTTGGTGTGAGGATTCATTGGGTCGTCGGTCCAGTCGAGTTCGTAGATGGGCTTTGTAGTCCTACATTTATGGGTGGGGGAGGGGGTTCAAATTAAGGGGCAAACGAAATATTTTGAAACAGCTGATGTGATAGTCGATTATAGGGCAAGAAGACATGCTAAGCACGATGGTGAGAATAATTTTGTCATCGGACGAGTAGTTCGCCCGGAATCCGTCCAAAACCGGAATGTCTTCCTACCCCTAAATCGAACATCTAATCAACTTCAAAAAAAAACTTTTACTTTTAACAAACTTTCCGGTTTTGGCCGTATTCCGGGCGAACTACCTGTCCGATTACAAAATGGTTTTCACCATCGTGTTCAACATGTCTTCTTACCTCATAATCAACTATCACTAGCTGTTTCAAAATATTTTGTTTGCACCTTAATTTGAACCCCCTCCCCAACCCCTAAATGTAGGGCTACAAAGCCCATTTACGAACTCGACTGGTCCGCCGACCCAACAAATCCTCACGCCAAATTTCATCAAAATATCTCATTCCCTTCGAGAGTTATCGTGCTTACAGACGGACGAACAGACGGACGGACGGATGGACAGACGGACAACTTTTGCGATGCCATAGGTATCCACTTACGTTTTGGGATCCCAAAAACTCGCCAATTCCCCTACTGTAGAATGGCGTGGCATGATCATAGCACAGAAACAGAAAAGCCCTTGGTAGTTTACATAATAGTTTTTGTTCACCCTCTGTCTGCAACCTTTCCGGAAGTTTTCTTGTTCTTCAGTTTTTTCTTCTTCAGAATAATACCAGATTATACAAGTTCAAAACACGACCGTCGCCATTCTGATACTTCTGTTATCTTCCTCATCGGTAATTCCAGTTGATTACGGACTGATCACCTCAAATAATTAAATCGTGAGCATTCTGAACTGTGGGCATTTTGAGTCTTGGGCGTTGTGAAAAGAACAGGATCGGTTAGGATTAGTGGAATCTGCAAATTTTAAATGCTAAACAGAATGAACAATACATTAAAGGGGGGAAGAAGGGGGAGGCACTCAGTCCAACTGGGTGATATCTAATAAAGTTTGTGTCCGCTAGAGATTACTTCAGTGCAGGAGGGTAAGCCCCCTTCCTGGGTCCCGAACGCGCATGAGACGTTACCCGTAGTATTTTAGTACTGGTCAAAATACCCGAGGTACCGACAGTCATTCAGAATCAAGTCTCCCACTCAGGGGAATGACTTGAGAGTATGCGGTTCTCCACACGAGACAAATTAAGCGGAGTCACCGGCGCCCCACCGACAGTTATTCAATGGCGCTCTTCATCCCTTGGGTTTTTCTTTTAAAAAATTCTCCGATAATTACAGCTGCCCTGCCCGCAAAACGACCGAATCTCAGTTGATTTAAGCGCCGGGTCGTATGATCCGCAAGGATTTTGCATGCCGAAAACGGAATTAATTTCATATAGGTATGCCCTGGTCAGTCTCTTAATTGAGGGAGGTTCAATGCTGAGAGCGCGGCGAGAGATGCTGGCGCTTCTGTATCTCCCATCTGTTACGCATATTTTCTCGGGTTTTTGTTCCGAGCTCAGAGGGTCAACCTGATTACATTCAGCTGTTCTAGTATCCAAGAAGGCGAAACAGGCCTAGCAGGCATCAATATGTCTCCTATTACACACCAAACGAGAGATAAACGCCATATTTTGAGAATGTTTTATACTGAGCGACGAGTCATGGACGTCGGCTTTGCGCAATCGTAAAAAAAAACGAGGGATGCTCATTGAGGTATCTGTATCAGTGAATGAATGAATGAATGAAATTATGACGCACTGCCCAAGGGCGTAAGTGCAGTAAAAAAAGATAAAGAAATATAAAATAATCGCAAAAAACTCAACAAATATTTTCAATAAAAGGTTCACTAATTTAGAATCACGTTGATGGGATCGTGGACAGGTAATTTTCCAATCGGAGAACACAAATCAGATTCAGACAGTGTTGGGACAAGTACTTCAAATTTGTACTTCAAGGACCCCTTTTGCTTATTCTGCCTCTTAGACTATCCGTAGCACCCCTTATGTAATTATGAGCTTCTGAAATCCTGCCTTCCACCGTTGTTTCGTTTTGTACCTATGACTTCTTAAGGTCGAGCCGAGTTTTGCCAGTTGCGCAAACTTCGTCGAAAGCTTCAAGGTCCGCTGATTCTTTCACACGAGAACCTTCAATTTGTTGTTTTTCGTTTTGGAATACATGGCCATCGACCATCAAGTGTATCTTACGTATTTTGCTTTAGTTTTCACACTTTTAAAGTTTAAACGAAAAGCCAACCCATTTCTGTATCGTGTCACTGAACACACTGAATTATTTAGATTGTGTTAAGCGATTTTTTTTATTTTTACTATATGGCCTAGTAGTGACGTTCAGAGTCTTTACGGACGTAATTTAACCATTAACCAACTTTAACCATGGCGCGTTCTGTTTTCAATTATTTTGCTTCCACCCGCCGCGTCGGAAAATGGGAAGGCTGGATAGAGTCGCGAAGCGATAGCGACAAAATCGATGTTCTCCCATGGAATTTTCGCAAAACGATATTTCTGAGCCATTTCATCCTGATTCATTTCTAGTAAGAGCTCTGCTTTAATTATTACGGTTATTTACACATTTTCTACTTAAGTGACATGTATTTTGTACCTGACAACAATTGTACTTGAGTACGTTTTAAGTACGTGACTTGCACATAAGTAGCCTTCAATTAAGCAAGTACTGCATTTTAGAGAACATCGTACTTGCAGCTTTCAATGCAGCTCTCCTCATCTGGTAGTGTGCTTACCAATTAAGGTGCAGTGTGCTTCACAGACCGATTGAGTTCCACTTTTTTGTGTTCAAAGTTTCGCTTTGAGCACCGCTCCGTCTCGAGCGTCTGCAAATTTAATAATACAGGTGTTCCTCACTTAGTGTAGCCTACACACGGATTAGTGTTTGGAAGTAGTTCAAGTACTTCTTATTCAAGTCCTAACTTAGAAAATATGAAGTAGGCTACTTGGTTACTTAGGTAAAACTTTCCTGGAGGACTTGATGCTTTTTACTTAAGTAAAATAACCAGGTGCTTGGCTACTCGCTTCTTTGGCAGTATTTATTCAGCAATTAGCAAACAAGACCAAAGGTTTCGATGGGATCCCAAAGTATAATCATTGATCCAGACAATTGGCTCTTGTCTTCGCCAGATCCGGTCTTCGCTAGGCTAATCATCAGAGAAAACCAAGTTCAGATATACCTCTATACGCCATATCTATTAGGCCGATACTGGCCGAAACTTCCTGCTTCACTTCTACCAAATTTCCGGTTTCGGCTGAATTTTGAGCGAAGTAATTTTCCTGCAAAAGAAAATTCAGAAATGAATTCAGTGTATATCCTTATCTCTATAAAGAATATATAATCAACTTCAAGAGAAACTTTAACTTATACAAAAAATTCAGGTTACAACCGGATTACGGACGAATTATATGGGGTAAAAAGTGATTGTCATAGACAGACTCAGCGTGTCTTTTCACCTCTAAGTCTGTCATCTGATCAACTTCAAATATAAATTTTGCTTTTAACTAATTTTCCTGTTTTGGCAGGATTCCAGACGAACTAGTTGTCCGGGTAGAAAATGCTTTTCGCATAAGTATTCAACATGTTTCCTTACCCCTAAATCGAACATATAATCAACTTCGAAAGAAACTTTTACTTTTAACCAACTTTCCGGTTTTTGCCGGATTCTGGACGAACTACTTGTCCGGCGAGAAAATGATTTTCACCATCGTGTTCAGCATGTCTTCTTACTCCTTAATCGACTATCAGCATTAGCTGTTTACAAATATTTTGTTTTCCCCTTAGTTCGACCCTTCCCCCACCCCTAAATATAGGGCTAGAGAGCCCATCTACGAACTTGCTCTTATCCTTGACTCATAGAATCCTCACACCCAGTTTCATCAAAGTATATCATTCCCTTCGAGAGTTATCGTGCTAACAGACGGACAGAAGGACAACTTTTGCGATGTCATAGGTATCCCTCCACTTCCGTTTTGGGATCCCAAAAAGTGAAACTCACAGAGCTTCACTGAAAGCTGCAAGTACGATATTCTCTAAGCTTGCAGTAATTCAAACGTTCAATACTTGCGTACTTGAAGGACTACTTATGTGCAAGTCACGTACTCAAGTACTTAAAGTGCATTTTTTGTCCTTTCTAGATCCTAGTCCACGTAAGATGTACGATGTACTCAAAACTTGCAGTACTTCAAACGTGCAGTACTTGCGTACTTGAAGGACTACTTATGTGCAAGTCACGTACTCAAGTACTTAAAGTGCATTTTTTGTCCGTTCTAGATCCTAGTCCACGTAAGATGTACGATGTACTCAAAACTTGCAGTACTTCAAACGTTCAGTACTTGCGTACTTGAAGGACTACTTATGTGCAAGTCACGTACTCAAGTACTTAAAGTGCTTTTTTTGTCCGTTCTAAATCCTAGTCCACGTAAGATGTACGATGTACTCAAAACTTGCAGTACTTCAAACGTTCAGTACTTGCGTACTTGAAGGACTACTTATGTGTAAGTCACATACTTAAAACGTACTCAAGTACTAAGTACATTTGTTGTCCTTTTTCCCAGTTCACGAGATTCGGAATACTGTGAATAAAAGGACGAACTTTTGACGGTGATGATGATCAGGTTTTCTGATAATCATGTTAGCAGTGGCAGTGACCAGCTATCGTAAAATGTATGAAGGTATTAGGCAGATACTGCTGAAGATAAAACCACCAAGTACTTCATTTTTTCTAATTTAGGACTTCAATAAGAAGTACTTGAAGTACTTCCAAACACAAATCAGTGCTCAACCTAGTGACCTTGCAAATTTGCAGAAGATTCCACGGGATTCGGAATAATGTGAATGAAAGGACGAAAATTTTGACGATGTTGATGATCAGGTTTTTTTTATCATCATGTTAGCAATGGCACTGACCAGCTATCGTAAAATATACGGAGGTATTAGGCAGATACTGCTGAAGATAACACGCCACTTGTCAGGCTGTCTAGGACCCTTGACAAGAAGGGCCGAAATATCGCTGATGAAGCAGCGTAGCAGACGTGTGCGTTGTACACATTATCTAAATGTGTGTTATATGTCATGGCGGATAATGGCTTACCTTCTTACCTTACGACCCTTTTATCTTTTGTCTTTGCATGAAAAATAAGAGGCTAAGCATAAGTATATAGGTATGAGTACGTAAGCAGGGGTGTCACGAATAGGAGGAAGGGGGGCGCCCCCCCCCCCGAATGTTGTCGGTGAGTCGGCAAAAAATAGTCAAGTCGGCGCGAAGCGGCGCGATTTTTCGTAAAAACAGCCGATTTTTTTATTGGTAACAATTGATTTAAATAAAAAAAAACAGTGGGTTTTCTGCTAAAACTAGTCGATTTTTGTTAAGAACAGTGATTTTTCTCAAAATCAGCCGATTTTTCGTCAACACAGTCGTTTTCATCTGCAAAAGCAGTCGGTAAAAACGACCACCCAGTCGGTAAACACCTTCCCCCCTTCCCAAACATTTTGGCTAGTAACGCCTCTGTACGAAAGTATATAGAGGGGGCTATGTCAACGAAACGTCATAGTATAGTGATAGGAATAACACTATCTATACTGAAACCCGAAGGCCTTAAACAAAATAAATAAATAAATAAAATAGAAAACCAGACTAAGGAATAATACTTCTCAACTCAAGTACGTCATGCACACTTTATGCACTTCATACTTTATGCAAAAACAATCACTCTTGGTGACTTAGTTCGTAAGGATACCTAGCAGCTGCATACCATGTTAGACACGTTACTGCAAATGGTCAAAGATAATTGAAATTCGTTTAAGGCAAAAGATTAACTCATTCGAAGATCAAACCATAGGTTAGTATAGCAGCTATGGACTATTTCTTATCTGCTATTTCCTCCCTCGAATTTATACTGTTGATTCGGGCTTCCCTTTCTACTTCTAATCTTATCTGTAGTAGCTCTTCCATCACTAATAATTAGGCTTCAAGTAGACCGAGGGTTCTACCGCTATCAGGCCCAATTATCAAGAAAATATTGAACTAGACAGATTTATTGGTTTATAGCTTTTCGCACGGCCTACAGTTTTCAATCAGGCTAAGACGCTTCTGTGGCAATCTTATCAGGGAACTTCGACCTCTCATGGCACTAAACAAAAGCCACGGTCAACAGAGCACATGCTGGCCGTATCTTATAAGCCTCGGTGGTCAAAAGAGCGCCGACCCTTGGTACTCAAATAAGGCGACCCACTGGGGTGTCTTAGTGATGGGGCTGCTGATGGAAAACAAGACTAACTACCCGTGTAAATGCCCACAACCCAGACTTGCAGAAAATCGCATTTCAAAGCCACCAAGGTTATCAGTCTCGATATGCCTTGTTGAAACGTCCATTGATTTTCGGAAGTCAGGTCGCGTTCCTTCCCCCGAGATTTAGCAGAAAACTTGTGAATTGACACGTTACACAGATTTTTCACGGGAACTTGGTTTCCGGAAGCCAAATCGTGTTTCTTCCTGGTCCCGGTTGGACCTTTCGGGGCAGGCATATACAAATGCTAGTTTTCGCTCAAACATTGTGACTATCATCCCTACATCCTAAAGTAATGTTCAAAACCACAAGAAATATTCGGGATGAGCTTTGTCTAGTTCGGTCAGACGTTCATATTCTAAACGTCACTACTAGAGGTGCCTAACTGGTGCCAGTTAGATGTCGCACTAACCGGTATTCGAATTCATTTGTGCCATATTTTATTGAGAAAATTAACAAAAAACGAGTGAATTCCAAGTGATTTATTTTCTTTTATGTAATAATTGTATATATTCAAGTATTATAACACACTAAATGTAATGGTCGACGTACTTAGTGCCATGTCGGCGCTACGAGTTAGATCAATAAAAATATCTATTTATCTATCTAGAGCAGTGGTTCCCAACTGGTGGGAACCCCTTGGCCTTTAAATTCTCATCAAATATGATTTGCTGATTACCCCCCCCCCCCCCCCCAACACAAAAAATTCTAGTCAACCTCGTTGACGGTTTACCGGTCGGTCTGGTGACTTGATTGGGACTGTGGCAGGAACGAAATTCAAATGTCTGTAACTCAGGTGGCAATTTTTCACAATCATTTATTGAATTTTAAATGAAGCTTTAATAATAATGTATATTGATTCATCAGAGTTATTTAGAGGCAAAAACTTTTCTGTTGCTTTGTATTATTATTATTAAGCTGACGTATCCGTTGTAAACATTGTTTGAATAAATTATTATTATTGTCATTATTACTGTATATACTGTAGGAGAAGAAGCTAAAAATTTATTTAATGAACCTTGTTAACCATATATGACATCGTGGGGTTCCAGATTCTAGAATCTGGCCGTTCCGTTCCTGATAAGAACTTATAAAAATTTCCACGGGAATAAGAAAGACTGTTGCTATTCCGGCTAGGAAACAATTATATGTGAAAATAAGGATTTTAGCGACCAAAAAGACACAACCGGAATAAAGATAAAAAATTAACGGGAATAGTCAATGTCACGGCTCCATTTACAAGCCTGAAGCATTAGCTCCTCCTCTCCTTCACTTGAAGAAACTGTTCCGAACTGATTATCAAGCCGTTATTATGCAGCAAAAACAAACAATTTTTATCTGTTCATCCTTCCCCATGCAGTCCCCATCTCTTCTTGCATTCAAGAAACACGCGTCATTTCGTCCCGTAGTAACTTCGACCGTTCCAGGTAGTAGTTAATTTGTGACGTCACACGTAGTTACTCCGAAGTAACTACGGAGAGGAGCTGGAACGAACCCTGATTTAGTCTGTAGCTTCAAAATCATGCCTCACTCGTTTTTGATTGCCGAAATCCTAACATTACCAACAGAGGCATCACCAGCCAAACTGTATCCTAAGGGAGAAGTGTTTTTACAGGCCGACAGGTTATTTTAATTACCCACTGTTTTTTTTTTTAAGTAACTGCTTTTACGAAAAATCGCTGACCGACCTTTTTGGGGGATGGGTGTTGTCAACCCGTGCGTGACGCCTCTGGTGACAAGCCCTTGTGAAACTCAGTGAAATAATGTTAATTAAAAAAAAGCTAGCTTACTGCCGTAAAATGTGTTCCTGTGTCAAACAATAATGTTTCCAGAAGAATCAAAGACATTGGAATTGATGTTGTCATTCAGTTTGCGAATGAAGCTAACGAAAAAATTTGGCGATGCAGCTTAATGAAAGTACAGAGAACATCAAAACCAAACACAGAAACAGGCTGACTATAAAAATTTGCCGCTGATGAAGTCGAGCCGAGATTTGATAAAATGTTTGCTACAAAACAGCCTCTAGTGATTGAGTCATTGATTTTGTCTATATTTGTACTATCTATCGTCTTTTCACGTTCTGAAAAAGGGGGTACGCAATCTTTTCGAACCTTGATTAGGTGTAGGCTACGCGGTACGGAAAAGGTTGGGAACCACTGACTAAAGCCCAAGTGAAAAAGTAAGAAATCCATAAACAGTCAAAATAATTCAATCAATCAATCTATCAATATATTTTAATTCATGACATTATACGTCACATAAATAAAAGAACTGGACAATACATCCTAATGTATTCAAGCCTGGATAATATAGGGAGCCTGGACAATATCCTGGACAATATAGCTTAATGTATTCAGTGTATTCAAATCAAAGATATAAAAATAAGCTGGCTTTTCAGTTAAACTTTAAAGACGGTCTCAAAATATGCAGTTTTTGCTTCTTACCAGCTTCAATTTTAATTTCCTCACACCTGTAACTTTTCCTTGCACCATAGTATCACAACATTGTGACTAAACTGCGAGTTATCGATACAGTTATCGACGGCACGAGTCCCCAGTCCCTTGCTCCCTGTCTGCCAATCATTTCGAGCGATTAAGTGATGAAGAGAACTCCCACAACGAGCAGAAAAAGTCACCTGTGAATAATTAGTACATGATATTTTTTTGTATTCTTAGATGTGAACTAGTAAACAGCTGTGCTAAAATTTCGGAGGTCTTCTTTCTTCATTATTTCTATCTTCACCGAAATGAATGAATGAATGAATGTATTACATACAGCCTAGTAATAAGGCATTTGCACAGTACCAAAAACGGTAAATGAGAAAAATCTACACAAAATCTACAACGACAGCAAAAGACGAATAAACGCAAAACCAGAAATACACAACGAAACACGAAAAGAACAATAAATATCCTACATTAGCTGGCGCATTGGGCAATGGGAAGGGAGGCGGTTGAATGATAGCAGAAGATGTTCACTTATTTCTTTTAGCTTGACAGTTGGGTCCAAGACAAAAAACTTCTGCATAATTCGGTGATTGTGAGGAAGGTACAGAAGAAAACGGAAATATTTGAAAAAACATGAACGCATTCGACTGGTGTCTTTTTTCCTGAGAATCGGGTACAAACCAGCAAGGAAAAGCACGGAGAGGGAGCAAAAACTTGTGTATATTTTTGATAGGCCTCGTCGGTTGTATCTGGTTCTGTTTGAAACGAAATGGGTTGCTGTTGATGACAGCAACAGGGTAGACCACCTTCGCTTCTTTTGGCCTCTAACTAAAGATGGCCAACCATTCTTGTCCTCACGATCGCGATGCCACTATTTCTAAATCCCTTCCATGAGCATGATGAATCTTCTCGACCCAGGGTTGGTCACCAAGAACCAGGGTGTACGAGTTACTTCAGGATACTTTGGGTTACTCAGGGTTACTTTTGGTTACAGTGGGTTACTGTGGTTTTCATTGCATTGGGGTACTTTGGATTACATTAGGTTACTTTGAGATACTTTTGGGTTACTTTCCAGGGTGTACGAAGTTACTTTTGGTGACCAACCCAGGGTCTCGACAGTGGGCCACAGCAAAGGGTGTTTTTTCTATGAACCAAGAGCTGAGCACCAGGATCAGGATTAAAGTTTAACTGAAAAGCCAAGTTATTTCTTTATCATTCAACTGAATACACCACATTATTTGGATTGTGTTAACGGATTTTTTTTATTTTTCACTATTTGCTCTGGCATGACGTTCGTAATATCTACGGCTGTCCTCACAACACAAATTCTACTATGACGCGGAAAATTTAAATCTCAATAAAAACGCGGCTTTTCAGTGGCCATTCATGAGCTAGGTGACCACTGCTCATTGTGTGAACACTTATTTTTAGTAAATAGCTTTCGTCAAGCATAAACACAGGTACAAACGCATAGATGTACCGCAAATCTGACATGGAAATTCCACTATTTGAAAACTGATTATACGTGGATAGCGGAGCAACAAAATAACGCATTTTCTTCGGATCTTCAAGCCTCTTTAAGAGCGTGTTCCACCCTTGTAACAATAGTTACTATGAGCGTGTTCCACCCTTGTAACAATAGTTACTATTAGTTACTATTTCCGTTCCATCCTCACGAAAAGTACTACGCTGACCGTTCCAACCTTGTCGCAATAGTAACTAATAGTTACTATTTGCTTACCATGCTCGGGAGCGTGGTAAGCGTAGTAACTACGCATCTCTGGAACGTGATTGGTCGGATTCGCCCCTGGCGTGAGATCCTGCTGGAAAATAGAAAAATCGTTCCAGCCTTGACGGCAAAAAGCCAGAATTTGTGACGTCATGCGTAGTAACTACGGTAAGTAGGATGGAACACGCTCTAAGTGAATAATTGATGGGTAAATAGATTTTCCTACCTCAGCCCTTTTCAGTTAAACTTTAACAAGTACAGGTCGAGATAAGGACTTTAGGAAAGCTTGTTTGTGGTTCAGGTGAATATTGCTTTGATCTGTCGTCACTGGGTATGATAAAAGAGTAGGGCCGATGGGTCAGTGGCTACTTTGCCGATTTATAATTCGGCACTAGTTTCTTTCTTCGAGATTCGGCAAAAAGCTCGCCGTTAATCGAACCATGGACCGCCAATCAAGTTAAATTAATCTTTCACGGGAACCGAGTTTCCGGAGACTTACGAGAGCCGGGTTGCGACCCCGGATGTTTAATATTTTTCCGGCATTTAATTATGAGATCAGGAAGCAATTGAAGTGTGGTCTCTTTAATTTGATGGTTAATTGTCTTACACGAAAGTGTTTCCTTTCACAGAAACGAAACTGAAAAAGAAACCTGATAGTTGGCAAGAAAACATGAACTTCATGTTCCAGGTACAGGCTCCGACTGGACCCACCTACTGCGGGGGGGGGGGGGGCGGGGGAGTTAGATGGGAGTCCAGGAATCTTTTGGCACTCCCAGAGTTGAGAGACCAGGACGGAACTTGGTAGGCAGGAGGATACTCCCTAGATGTACTATTTATAGATCTGGACCGGATCCGGTCACTGTCGGAAATGCTGGACGGGGTCCCGGAAATCTTGTGGAAGACTCAGGGTGGATGGATCAGGACGAAACTTTCCGAAAAGGAAGGTTGTAAACTCTAAATACACGATCTATAGCTCCGGCCCAAATCCAGGAACTTCAGGGGATTCGAATGAGGATGCCGAAATTGTGTAACCTACCGAGCAGCCGATCAGCCGGATCAGGCCCGGCAACCGTCGTGCAGCTGAATGGGGGGTCGAGAAAGAACCACCCATCCTTCACAACGCGTCGAGCTTATCGTGCTGATATACACGATAAATCCGTTGCAAGTGCCATGGGAGCTTTCATCTTTTGTTTTAAAGATATAGCGAAAAGAGGAAAGTAGCATATTAAAGTTTAACTGAAAAGGGCTGGGACAGGAAAGTCTAGTTACCCATCACTTATTCACTTAAATTGGCTTGAAGACCCGCTGAAAATACGTTACTTCGTTGTTCCGCTATTCACAAATAATCGATTTTCAAATAGTGGAATTTCCGTGTGATTTCTGGTATTTTTGTATTTTGTTATATGCCTTACGAGAAAGATTTATGTTTTTTTTTGTTAAGGCACTAAGCAATCTTCATCAATCTCACCACTGCTCACTGAAAAGCCGCGTTTATGTTGAGATTAAAATTTCCCACGTCATAGTAGAACTAAAGGTGTGGTGACGGCCGCGGATATTGTGAACGTCATAACTAGAGTAGATAGTGGAAAACAAGAAATCCCTTTGGAGAATCCAAATAATTCAGTGTATTCAAGTCATGACACAAAAATAAGTTGGCTTTTCAATTACACTTTAAATCTGGGTCCCTCCCCAGGTTGATGTACCTATTTTTGCTTTCTTATGCTAATTTTTTTTGTTATTACTATTATGTCGAGGTTCGGTACTAGTTGGATGTATTTTTTTCATTCAATTAGACTAGGGCCAGTCGCACAAATTTAGTTTAAACAAATATCAAAGACCAATAAAGCTCGAGGATCTTGAGGATCCCTTGCTGCGGCCGAGGAGACCTGGGCGAAGGAGAATTTTATTGAAAGCGGGACTTTACAACTGAAACAAGACAGACAGTTTACCAGCTCGGTCCACTGATATATTTTTAGTTATGTGCTTCCAAAGCTCACCATTAGATAATCTCACGATCGCACCGATTCCTGGTATGAACTCGCCACTTGGGTTCTAGGTATTGGAAATGCTAGAATACTTCGGAGTTAACTCCTTGAACAAAATCAAGTAAGGAATAACTCCGTTTCATATCTTACATTAGTGCAAAACAATCACTAAGCCTCCCCCTGAACCGAGAACTTCAAAAATTTCAAAATGTTAACAAATCTGTGAACGATTGGTGCCGCGAAGAAACACCTGAAAAATGTGTAAAAAAAATGAATCGAAGGTCCTTGCAACCTAATAAGATAGTAGGCTTCAGGCTCTCAGTTGCTTTCAGGTAAGAAACGGTTTAGGCATAAACATACAATCATCATCGCTTCAATTTCAGTTACTTTTAATAATCGTCTTTGTGCCGTTTTTCTGTTGAAGGAAGAAAAGCAACAAAACTATATCCTGATCGCTTCTATACTTTTTCAGTTGCATAATTTGGTCAAAACACACGTTGCAGTTTTGCTGTAACGTTCGATCCAAAGGCACGAGCAAACACAAAGCAATCCCAGAAGTGCGTGCATCTATAAAGCTGTGCCTTTTAAAGTTTAACTGAAAAGAGATGCAATAGGACAATCTAGGTATTCATGACTTATTCGCTTGAAGAGGCTTGTACCCGATGAAAATTGGTTACTTCATTATTCAGCTACTCACGAATTATCGATTTTCAAATAGTTGAATTTCCCTGTGATTTGTGGTACCTCTATCTGCTTGTGTCTGTATTGCATTCTTGGCGAAAACAGTTTACGAAAAATAATGGTTCACGCAGTGACCCACCATCCTCGGGCTGCTCATTGACCACTGAAAAGCCGTGTTTACATTGAGATTCAGATTTTCCGTGTCATCGTAGAATTTTGCGTTGTGGGGACGGCTGTAGATACCGGACAGTGAAAAATAATACCAATCCTTAACACAATCAAAATGATACAGAGCGTATTCCACCCTACTTACAGTAGTTACTATGCATGACGTCACGAATTCTGGCTTTTTGCCGTCAAGGCTGGAACGATTTTTCTATTTTCCAGCTGGATCTCACGCCAGGGGCGAATCCAACCAATCACGTTACAGAGGTGCGTAGTTACTACGCTTACTACGCTCCCGAGCATGGTAAGCAAGTAGTAACTATTAGTTACTATTCCGACAAGGTTGGAACGGTCAGCGTAGTAACTTTTCGTGAGGATGGAACGGAAATAGTAACTAATAGTAACTATTGTTAGAAGGGTGGAACACGCTCACAGTGTAGTCAGTTAAATTGTACAAAACAAGTTGGCTTTTCAGTTAAAACTTTAAATCGTGCAAGTGCAGTTCATTTTGAAAATGCTGCATATGAGACATTGCTGAATGGAAATAAAAAAAAAACAAAAAAAATATTTCGACTTTTTTTTTTAACTTCGAGCCACAAAATCACGCGCTGTACACGGTCAGAAATTTCATAAGAGACAACACGAGGATGCGCGGTTTGAACAGATAATGCGTGACAGATAAAACTTTGGATGTTGTCTGTGTGTTTGAAAGCGTTATGCGTGAAATGTTATGCATAACAAGCTTTGTTACACTGTCAGAAGTTTCATAACAGATGGCGTATAACACTTTCAAGAATAACACCTTTTCACTTAGAAATAAAGTGTTATGACCAATAAAGTTTACACTATTTCGTGCCTAGATCTCCAACAACACCTTCAATTGGTAAAAATACAAACGGGAACGAAAGAAACATAACAGATAACATCCCAAAGTGTTATATGTTGAAACCGCGCATCCTTCTGTTGTTATTATGTAACTTCTGACAGTGTAGTATTTTTACCTATTGAAGGTGTTGTTGGAGATCTAGGCACGAAATAGTATAAACTTAATTGGTCATAACACTTTATTTCTAAGTGAAAAGGTGTTATTATTGAAAGTGTTATGCGCAATCTGTTATGAAACTTCTGACCGTGTAGGAAGAGCCAAAAAAGCATAGCATCTACTGACTTTATTCCTTGTCGTCGGGATGTCGGGAAACTCAGCAGATAGTTTTTTGGCGGTTTTTCAGTTCTTACTGATGGTGTCTCTTATTATGCATAACAGATAACATCCGAAGTGTTATCTGTTGAAACCGCGCATCCTCGTGTTATCTATTATGAAACTTCTGACAGTGTAGTTTTGTTTTCAGTTTTATTTTCAAAAGATTTTAATTCAATAAATTTCAGTTTTATTCTCAAAAGATCATTGTTGATCAAATAAATCGACTGACTCAAATGGGACGGCAAGCTGGATTACTGCACAACAGCGCAAATGAATATTTATCCTAGTGACAGAAAAGAATATAACAATTTACATTACAAAAATACAGAAAGAAGATGAGTCTCAAGGTGTTTGGTGTAAGTCGACTGAGGCCAGACAAAAAGAAGAACAATAAAATGGATCAAGTTTTATCATCCGTTCTTTCAAGCGGAGTCCACTATAGAACTTATAATGTTATTTGATTTAGAAATCACTCTAACTGATATTATGATATGACATTCCAAAAGAGCGCCCATCGGCCCATGAAACAAAAATATCAACTTCAAATCTAACAATGTCCATTCTGCAATTCATTCATTCAAACAAGCCGTTCGCTGAAATCCGAAATATTCTACTGAATAGAGTCATTCTTCTGCTTATCGCTATCAGATGGAATACCTCAGGTCGATACACAAAATTCCGTCATTCGACACCCGACCCTCGAAGATTCCTGACGCAAGTCCGTTCTCGTAAAGATGTCAGGTTCATTTGAGGGGGTTCCGAAGGGGTATACCGAACCGGATTGCGTTTCAAAAGGAAGGCCTACGAACCCCTGCTGAGTCCAGATCTTAGGCCGAAGCAGATTCAAGACGGATTGTTAAACTGTTTGCTATAACTGAACGCATTATGCGCCGTAAAAATAGTGCTGTAAAGCAGTTAACAAGGACACCCCATTGATACGGACAAGTGGGAAAAGTATTTTTGCCGCAACCTCTTTAAAACAAAGTGGATGCTAATTTGGGACACTTACCTACTTAGCTGAAACAAGGATTGGTGCTGACAGAAAGGGCTTCATGTCAATTGACATATTTTAGGACCTAAACGCTCGCCTAAACGTAATGAAAATTACGCGTTTATATTGGATCCCTACCCTTACTTAAACGACCCCTCTTGCTTACCCTGCCTTTTATATTATCCTTACAGTTCCCTTGTGGAATTATAGGCTTCTGAAATTCCCACCTTTCCCATTGCATTACACTGTTATAATAAGAAAGAAACTAAACTTAAATGCCGGATCACTTCTTTAAGCAATAATTTGGCTCCGTTATATTCGGTTGTCATTGTTATGAAATATTTAGGATTATAGTGTCTCTATGAGGTTTATTGTTGGTATAGATGAATATGCGTTGGCTACTATTACTGAAGGCTCATTGTTTACATAGGCTATTCTTCTGTGTTTTATGGTACTTGCCCTTCGGCCAAGTGCCATATAGCGATCGCAGTTTCTGTCCTTCCGTCCGTCGGTCTGTCGGTCGGTCGGTCCTGGTTTTCCTAGTTTGGGCACTTCCACATAAGCTAGGACGATGAAACTTGGCAGGCAGATCATGGACCCCAAAGGATTAAGTAGTCATTTCCCCGTTTCGAGCATCTTTGGGGGAGTGGAGGGAGAGGGAATCCGGAATCTTGAGGTATTTATAACTTTTGAACGGGTGATGAGATGGCAATGAAATTTGATATTTGGAGAGATCTTGTGCCTCAGAAGGGGGGAGCTGAAGGGGACGACCGGACATCTTAGGAAACACTTGTGGAGTGGAGGGATCGGGACGAAACTTAGATGGTAGATCAAGCACAAGTCCTAGATACATCGTTGACATACCCGACCGGATTCGGGCACTGTGGGGGGAGTTTGGGGGGGGGGGGGTAGTGACGGGGGAGTAGGGGGGAGGGGTAGGGGGGAGTGAGGGGGGGGGGGGGTTAGGGGGAGTGGTGGGCAGAATTCGGTGATCTCGCGAGTTCGGTACTAGGACGATGCAATTTGGTAGGCATATCAGGGACCCGAAAAGACTGCCTTGATAATAGTCATTTCCCCGATCCGACCATCGTAGGGGGAGTGGAGGGATGGGGAGTCCGTAAATTAGTAACATGCATAACTTTGGAATGGGTAATCGGACCTTCTGAAAGTCACAGATTCGAGGGATCGGGATGGAGCTTGGTGGGAAGAACTAGCTTAAACCCTAGAAACATAACTGACAACACAGGACTGTATCGTCTCACAGTGAAGGGGAGTTCGAGGGGGTTTACCGGAATTCCGGTGATCTCGAGTTAGGGTACTTCTAGATGTGCTAGGACCATGAAACTTGGCAGGCATATTAGGGATTTTACCATGTTGACTTGAAAATAGTCCCTTCTGAGATCCGATCATCGTGGGAGAGTAGAGTGGTGGGGAATCCTGAATCTAGTGACATTCACAACTTTGGAACGGACGATCGGACGTGCATGAAACTTGGCAAGTGTTAACAAAAAGTGTCTCGGATGTTCAGTTTCAAGTCTGGACCGGATGTAATCACTGGAGGTGGGGAGCTGGAGGGGACACCGGAAATCTCGTGAATCGCTTAAAGTTAAGGGATCAGAGTTGGACTTGGTTGGAAGAACAAGCGTAAACCCTAGATACATTCCTGACAAAACAGGACCGGATCGTGTCACGTTGGGGGAACTTGGAGGGGTTTCCCGGAATTCCGGTGATCTCGAGCTAGGGTGCTTCTAGATGTGCTAGGACCATGAAACTTGGCAGGCCTATTAGGAACTCTTAACATATTGACTTGAAAATAGTCCCTTCCCCGACCTACCATCGTGGGGGGGAGTAGAGAGATGGGGAATCCGGAATCTCGTGCTATTCATAAGTTAGGAACGTGTGATCGGACGTGCCTGAAACTTGACAAGTGTCAAAATTGAGTGTCTCAAATGCCCAGTTTCAACTCCGGAGTGGGTCTGATTACTGGGGGGGGGGCAGCTGGAGGGGGACAAACATGCTGACTGTTCGTACAAGTGCCATATGAGCTTTCAGCTCTTGTTCTAGTTTGGGCACTTCCACACAAGCTAGGACGATGAAACTTCGCAGGCATATTAGGGACCCGACCAGATTAACTTACAAATAATTCCCCAATCGGACTTTCCCCGGATCCGGGAGTCCGGAAACTAAGAACAACGGTAGCAAAAGGGGGGCAAAAGAGTAATGGCCAAATGCGATATCGATCAACGGAATTCTGTGGTGTAGAGACAGTGCTCTACCGAAAGCACTAGGCTTGGTTGTATTTTGTGCCGTGGTGCAAGTGGTCAGAACGAAAGCTAAACGCTAACCAGAGCAAAATAACCAGAGCAAAATAAAACAAATCTCGTGAAACGCTTCCACATAAGCTAGGACAATGAAACTTGGCAGGCATATCAGGGTACCGACCAGATTGACTTGGAAATAATCATTTTCCAGATCCGATCATAGTGGGGGTAGCGTAGGATGGGAAGTCCAGAAACTATTAACATGCATAACTTTGGAAAGGGTAATCGGACATGCGTGAAACTTGACATGTGTCAAGAACAAGTGTCTCGGATATTCAGTTTCAAATCCGGCCTGGATTCGATACCTGTGTGGGGGGGGGGAGCTTAGATTTTCAATATCGAATCTGGCCCGAATCCAATAACTAGGGGGGAGATAGAGGGGGGGACTGGAAATTTTGTGAAACGCTTAGGGTCGAGGGATCGGGATGGAACTTCAAGGGAAGAACGAGCATCAACCCTAGATACTTTATTGACAAAATAGGACCGGATCGTGTCGCAGTGGAGGGTGTCGGAGGGGGTTTCCTGGATTTCCGAGGTGATCACGAGTTAGGGTATACTTCCAGATGTACCAGCACCATGAAATTTGGCAGACATATTAGGTACTCTCCCAGGTCGACTTGAAAATAGTTCGTTCCCCGATATGGTGATGTTGGGGGGGGTGGAGGGATGGGGAATCCAGGATCTAGTGATGTATTACTTTGGAACGGGTGATCGGACGTGAATGAAACTTGACAAGTGTCAAGAACAAGTGTCTCAGATGATCAGTTTCAAGTCCGGAACGCATACGATAACTGGGGGGGGGGGGGGGCGGGAACTGAAAGGGGGGGGGGGGTGCAAGAAATCTCGTGAAACGCTTAGAGTCGAGAGATAGGGATGGGACTTGGAGGAAAGAACACGCATAAGCTGTAGAGACAATCCTGACGAAACAGGACCGGATCATGTCACAGTTGGGGGAGTTTGAGAGGGTTTTCCATAATTCTGGTCATCACGATCTGGGGTAATTCCAAATGTGCTATGCCCATGAAACTTGGCAGGCTGTGCTATGACCATGAAGCTTGGCAGGCATGTATTGCTTTAAAAATAGTTCCTCCCCCGATCCGATCATTGTTGTGGGAGAGACAGTTATCAGTGAGTGGAATAACCATTTCAACTTTAGTAGATCAAGCCGATTTTCTGATGAAATGAGTATCGGAAGAGAGATGCAGCCTTGACAACTGCAAACCGTCTCTGACAAACATGCTAACTGTTCTTACAAGTGCCATATGAGCTTTCAGCTCTTGTTGGGCTTTAGTTTTTGCCAGACAAGTATTTTGTCCGGAAGCCGACCGAAACAGAAAATTTGGCAGAAATAAGGAAGGAAGTCTTGACCAATTTCATCAAAGTTGATACGACCTAGGCTATAGGGTAAACATACATGCTGAATCTGTATCTGAACGTGGTCTTCTCAGATGATTACCATTGGCCTTAATCTGTTTCTAAATTTTAATAGCACATGTTTAAGAAGTCTGTCAAAGACCGAATATCTACAAGCAAGACCTTATCCAGGGGGGGGGGGGGGGGGTTCAACCCCCCCCCCCCCCCGAAATATACAAAAATAATAATTTTTATAGGCTTTTTCCTCTGATCCATGTGTTTTTTATACATTTTACTACTTTTTTTTATACTTTTAGTCCGACCAGCAGGCGATACCCCCCCCCCCCGAAATAAATTCCTGGATACGGGCCTGTCTACAAGACCCATTTGTCTGGATCAAATAATACATTTTTGGGGTCCCATCGAAACCTTTGGTCTTCTTCTCACTGCTTCATCACTTTTGCTCTAGAGGAAACACTTCATCATCTAAGAGTCCACACGCAAAGCTCCACCCCCCGGTGTATCAGAATCGCAAAAAAAACCTACTTAGCATGCTGACATCGAGGTTATGCGAGTTCTCAGTTCTTATTCTTGATAATACAGGAGTTAGTGATGACAGAGGAACTTGATGACAGTTCACTGATTTTAGGACCATAAAGTCATAAAAAGACGCGTGTACTTTGGATAATCTCTTACGCCAACTAAACTTAAAGGACGCAATCGATCTCGAATGCGCTTAACTTTCTCAGACATGATTGTCTGAACAACCTGAGAATAGACCTGATTGTCTGAACAACCTGAGAATTTCACAGCGCTGCATCGTCAACTGATGTGGCTTTGCAGGACGACTATGCACTACGACTGAAACGCGAATAAATAAAATTAAGGTGTCTAAAAAAGCGTTTTCGGCGATGGATGTGTCGGCTAAGTGCCAATCATTTGCTGATGATCAAACCGAAGAGTGTGAAATAATTTCTGGAATAAATGATTTAATATGTAGTTATATACTGAAAGGTGTAATTTAACAAAATGAGAAAAAAAAGGCTGGAAAGTTTTTTTGATTTGGAATGTAAAATAATGAAAGAAAAATTGAGGAAGCTACTTAGCCGTTTAAAGCAGTGTGTGATCGTTCAAGAACAAAGCCTAAGTTTAGCTGAATATGAAGACCACATAAGTGAGTATAAAAGACTGATAAACACATTTTTTTTTTAATATACAGAAATTGGGGATTATTGATTGTTTTCGTAAGAAAGATATAAGAATTTTTGGGGTGACGTAAAAAGAGATGACAGAAATGGAAAAGTAAATAACTTCGCGGCTCTAGAAGTCGATTCTTGGCCCGATTATCTAGAAGAGCTGAAAGGTCAATGTTTAGAAATGCAAGAGATGGCGGCAAGTCTGGCAGAGGCTGTTTATCCAATGAAGGAAAATGATTATGCTTTAGTTCATCAAATTAGTAAGGACGAGGTGGAAAAAGTGTAAAAAAAAGGTAAAGGGGGGGGGGGGGGGGTCAGCCGCAGGTATTGACTCCATAAAGAATTTGATATTTAGATAGAGAATTATTGAAAGATGCTTTAGTTAGAATTGGCCTACCTAATTCATTTGTAATTTTAATAGTTAGTATGTAGTTCGCGTAAAAGGAAGAGTTCAAGTTGGTAGTAGTATAACCAGACAATTTAGAATCATGCGAGGTGTAAAGCAAGGTAGTACTTTACCCCCAAGACTATCTCATATTTATATTAATGACATTGTGGATTTTCTAGAGAAAAGATGGGCTCCAACGGTGAGTCTTGGAAGTAGAAAGTTGTCAGTGCTGCTGTTTGCGGACGCCCTTGCAGTGGTTGCTAAAACGCCTGAAGATTCGCAGACGCTTTTGAATTTAATTGGGGAGTATAAATTTATCTTCAAATAATGAAGAACTGAAGGTTGTTAAGAGAATAAGATACCTTGGGTTTGTGCTAGCTGACAACAGTTTTAAAAGTTTTAAATCCCACATTGACGAGGTAATTAATAGAGTTAAAGTTCTAAATCAGACAATTATGGGTATAAAAGAATATTTAATACAAAAGTTCTGCCAATTTTGGAACATGGAGTAGAGATATGGGGCAAAAACAACTAGAGTCGCTCCAACGTCAGTATTATAAAAGAGTATTTAGACTACATCAGACAAAAGGGTGGTAAAGGTTTATTTTCATTAAAGTTACTTAGGTCTATCCTGATGCTTCGATTATGGTCAAAGATTATAAATATGAGTAAGAATAGACTAGCTAGGTTAGCTTGTGATGAGATGTTGAAGAATGGTTTGAAACATTCTTGGCCATTCCAGATAAAGCTACTGCTGTAGCGAGTAGGAATCCATGTATATGGAATGAAGGTCGTGGTTGTGTTGATCTGCCCAAAGATTCAGAACGTCAGATTAGAGAGGTTTTAGAAGGATACGAAATCCAGTGTTGGCAGAGTATTATTAATAGACCTATAACTTTAACTCATTATCAAGTGGTTAAAGTTTCGAAGAGGAAGTGTATTTTAAGTATAATCTACCCGGGAAAGTCTTAAGTCGTTGGGTTCAACTAAGGGCATACTGCCTTCCAATTCAGAGCAGGCAGAAGGTTTTAGAGAGAGGTAGTGTGGTTCCTGATGGGAGGTATGCTTGCCTACTTTGTAAGGAGGAGGAAGAAAATTTTGACCATTTTCTCTGTAGATGCCCGAAGCCTGATTTAAGAAATATTTATCTAGCTAGCTAGATGGTGTGATTTTGTCACTTTTCGAAATTCTGAGTAATATTAACCGTACCGTTATTTCTCGAGTGGGCGTGTAAAAAGATAAATGTTTATAATTAAGAACAAGTTTGGTTGCTTAAGTAATATTTTTTTTTTTTTTTTATATATCGTCCTAAGGCTTTTGAAATACATCGATCTATCTATCATCTATCTATTAGGATTATTACTATTGTGTCACTGAAAAACGTAGATATCTTGGTTAAGCTGTGGTCTTGCATAAGGAGAAGGGTTAGAACATACTGAATATTTTATGAACTTTCGTCAAGAGCTAAACGAAAGAAGGAGGGAAGGTTTTTGCAGTGGGACTCGGGGAGGGGGGCGGATGGCTGATGCGGGTGTAAAAATTTGTTGTGGTAACCCAATGACTGGGAAGGCCACTTACTTAAAGCACAACTTACTAGAAATGATATTTTCCCTACAAAATGGATCAGAAAAATGTTTTTGAAAATACCATTTGTTTCCACCTAAAATTAGCGATTCTCTTGTTAGCACTTGTCAATTATATCCAGCCTTTCTGCTCTCCGACGGGGCGGCTGGGCGCAAAAGATTTGAAAACTGAACGGGCCTTGGTTAGAAAGTGGAAAACTAAGCAAATAAAAAAAAGTAATAAACAGACGATTATCATATCCTTCTGTGTGAAAGAGTTGTCAGCGGACATAAAATAGAAAGAAAAAAAGATTTTCCGGTTTTTTTTTTCTTGATCAGCTAGTTACCCCTCCAAGATGATGTGCGAGGGATAAATAAAATTTCGGATATTTCGGTTGCACTTCCGGCGAACCGTCCTCACCGAAGAAAACAAAACTAAATCATTAAATCCACCACAAAAACAACAGGAAAACGATGCGGAACAAAAAACAATAAGACGACATGTAACTAAAAACCAGAAGAATGATGCGGGCTGAACGACATGCAGATAAAAGTAAAATAACGAAAGATAAAATGTGCATGTTCAAAGTGTATATATACAAATCTTCGATTATTTACAGTTCTGAATTCTGTGTATATTTACAATTTACCATCTGTCTGGGAAAGCGCAGAAGCTTTCACCCAGAAAACGGCCCACTCCAAAAATCCATAATATCTTTCACCACTTTGAATAAAACCTTCCACAGAACTTAAGCGGACAATGACGATTCCGGCAAACTTTTCGTTGGGTGATGGGAAAACTCGGCAAGGCTGAAAAAGCGGTAAAAACTCGTAGTTACGAAACGAAACAATGGAGAAAGGTGGAGATTTTAGAAGCTTATAATTCCACATGTGAGCTAAGTGTATTTTAAGGCAGAATAAGTTAGAGGGGTCCTCTAAGGTTTCTCCGAATTTCTTTTTGACAAAATGAATCAACGTATTACTGAAAAAGCCCATAGCAATTGCTATATAAACGTCTGGAGGGTTTAACACTGACAAACTATTCCCTAGTCTAGGAATCTTGGTCGATGCTCGGGTCTATGCTCATCGCAAACCGACATGAACGGCCCAAATTGCTCATACCACAGAATTCATCCTTCATCATTATTCCTTATATTAGCTGCGTTCGTGTTCGTCGTTCGGTTGGCCGTTCTACCGTCCCCTACTACAAGCGTTTTCTTTACAACTGCCGATAAGAAAGAGTTTACTTTGTTCGGTTGAACTGCCGTTTTTTTCGTCGCCTGCTGCAGGTCCACTTCTCGGCCGATTCCGGACTGATTCTTTCTACATCGGTTTTTGCACTGCAGCGCTTCCGAGGAAGACGGCAGCGCTTCTCGAGAATCACGGACTTGCTCCCCGACCAAGTCCGTGCTTCCCTGCAAGATACTGCAGCGCTGCCGCTTCAATCAAGAAGAAAGTGAATCCAAAAACGCATATTATGCAAAAGCAAAGAAGTGCTGCAGCTGCGATGCGGCAGCGCTATTGCAACAAAAACGAGGCTCTGTGCAGGAAAGTCACGTTCAACATCTTCGTTCAGTAATTAGGCGCGAATTTTCAAAATTGTCGACAAAACAAATTAAAGTAGTAAACCAAGCTTAAAAAAAATAGTCCTGTTATGCTAAAATCCATTTTAGTACTTTATTATAGCTGCTGTTGCAAATATTAAGTTAGTTAGACCATTAACGTTTTCATCTGAACGTCGTTCGTGAAACGACGTTTGTACAACGTGCCAAAGAAAACAATAATATGAAAACATTTAAACGACGTTCTTCTCTCGGTTCTTCTTACCGACAACGATGAATGACGAAAACGAACGCGGCTGTTCCCTCTATCCAAATTTCTCCTTTCTCCCATCTTTCAGTCCCACTGTAACACATCAAGTAAACTACACTTCCACGATCACTGAAACACATAGTAGGCAATGGGGTAGTGTCGGACCTAAGCAATACGAAACAGTAAAGCGAGAACATAGATAAGAGGTTAAATTCTATAAAAGACTATCATTGTTATGGCTCGGGGAGGGGAGGGGGGCGACCACCCTGGACAATTTCCCTTTTCTTCTCCCTTTCACCCCGTATATTGTTTATTTTGTAGTTGTTTTTGTTTGTCATTTACATAATTTTTTGTTAGTGTTGTTGTGATTATTGTTTGTTGCTGTTTACAAAAGCAACAAGACCTTGCACAAGTGGTAAACTATATGTTCTGTTGGTTAGTGATGGCTTCAGTGTGATTAAACTTACTTATCTCCTTTCGCGGTACCAGGTCAATGTATGGAGAAGCTGCAGTAAACCAACTTTCACTAAACCATTCCTGGAACTGTGAAATCATTTGATGTTACACAAGGGCTGTCAGACCGTTGAGATTATTTTATATAAATATCGGAAAAAGCTCTATTTTCTTTGACAAAGAAACAAGCAATTTGACGCACCATTATATGCAAAACCACAAAAATTAACTTATAAAGAGCAGTGTTCGCCTAATTAATCTTGTACTTTTAGAGCAACAGTAAGTCGACACAGAGCAAAACGAGTTCTTTTCAAGAACTTTTTTTAGTTCACTTGAAATTGTTCTGATAGTGCTAACGATTTCTTACACTGCTACTTCTAGAAAAAATTTGTAATTAGTAGCACATTCGTACTACCCGCGGCAACCCATCGTTTCAATCTATAGCCTACTGTTGCAGGACCCCACCATTGTCTTAAGTCTGCCAAGACGATAGTTGAGGGAATAAATTCCAAAGAGCTGGTGAAAAAAATCTAATTGGAACAAGGTATTTTGTGGGCTATGTCAAAAGAATGGCGTGTTTCATAAGCATGAAGCTTTTGATTTAAAGTAAATAAACAGAGCGTAATTTACACGGTTGTTTGTTACATAGATAGATGAAATGAAAACGGAAAACTGCTAGTTTTATAGACGCTTAGAATCCATCGAAATTGCTAACAAGACGAAAGGTTTCGATGGGATCTCAAAAGTTTAATATCTGATCCAGACAATTAAAATTTAGAAACTGATCAAGGCTTATAGTGGGAGTTGAAATACCTTCGAAACTTGAAAAATATACATTTTTTTTTACATTTTCAGAAGAGAGTACAAGAACTGGTAGATCTGAAAAAATCAAGTTCAGATATGGATTCAGTATGTGTGCTTAGCCCTATAAGCTATTTTATCATAGCTATTTTGACTTAACCGATCGAAACTTCCTGCCTTACTTCTGCCAATTTTCCGGTTTCGGTTGAATTCCGGAACTAACTGTCTGGCAAAAAAATAAACCTCGAAAACCAATTCAGCATATCTCTTACCCCTATATCCAACATCTAATCAACTTCATATAAAACTAAATTATAATAAATTTTTCGGTTTCAGCCGGATTCCCGGTTAACTAGATGTCCGGGTAAAAAAAATAATTGTCATATATGGATTCAGTGTCTCTTCTTATCTCTAAATCGAACATTAATCAACTACAAATACAACTTCTGCTTTTAACAAATGTTCCGGTTTCGGCCGGATTCTGGGCGAACTACTTATCCGGTGAGAGAATGGTTTTGATATTCGTGTTCAGCATGTCTTCTTACACCTTAATCGACTATATCATTAGCTGTTTAAAATATTTTGTTTGCCCCATAATTTGAACGGAATCCTCACACCAAGTTTCATCAAAATATCTCATTCCCTTCGAAAGTTATCGTGCTCACAGACAGACGGACAGCTTTTGCGATGTCATAGGTATCCCTTCACTTACGTTTCGGGATCCCAAAAAACAGCTACTATCGCGGGATTTCATATGAAGAGGCTCTCATTAAACTTGACGTTACTAAATTAACTGAGCACAGAATCTTCAAACAAATTTGGATAACGTGTTGTCCCCAGATGGCCTATCTATTCCCCGCTCCCCTCCCATCTTCCGTGCGTCGGTCCGAGAGGAATACTGGCAATCAGTTTTCACCATATCCTGCTAATTCTTCTGCTCAATTTTTACGTAGTTTCATCCCATCATTTATTTGGGATCGACTAAAAGCAGGAAAGGAAAGGCAAGAGAAAAGCAGGAAAGAATACTAAAATCTGAAGGGCAAACTAAAACGAGGAAAGAATTACCAAGATTCGAGGATTCGAAAAACTGGAAAGCCTTTCCTCTGTTTAGTATCCCGTGAGGGGTCGGAAACTTACATTTGTAACAGTTCACCTTTTCCTCCTTTTAGTATTCGAAAAAACTGGCACTCTGTGCCGTGCTTTTCCTCAGTTTAGTTTCTCGTGAGGGGTCGGCAACTTACATTTGTAAAAGTTCAGCTTTTCCTCCTTTTAGTACCTTGTCGGTAGGCAATCATGAGTCCAGCGAGGGGTCGGCAACTAAGATATTTCAAGTCCACCATTTCTTTCCTGGTTTTAGTAGCTTGTCACGGAGAGTACCAAAAGAGGAAAGACATTCGGAATTCTAAAAAACTGGCAAGTCTTTCCTCTGTTTAGTATCCCGTGAGGGGTCACCAACTAACATTTGTAAAAGTTAGCCTTTTAGTAATAGACAAAACTGGCAAGCTGTGCCGTGCTTTTCCTCTGTTTAGTATCTCGTGAGGTGTGGGCAACTTACGCTTGTAAAAATTCACCTTTTCCTTCTTTTAGTCCCTCACGGGATACTAGGAAAGGCTTACCAGTTTTTTCGAATACTAAAAGGAGGAAAAGGTGAATTTTAACAAATAGAAGTTGCCGACCCCTCACAGGATACTAAACAAAGGAAAAGCTTGCCAGTTTTTTTTTAATACTAAAAGGAGGAAAACTTGAACTTAAAAAAATGGAAGTTGCCGCCCCCTCACGAGAAACTAAACAGAGGAAAAGCACGGCACATCATTCCATTTTTTTCGAACACTAAAAGGAGGAAAAGGTGAAGTTATACAAATGTAAGTTGCCGGCCCCTCACGGGATACTAAACAGAGGAAAGGCTTGCCAGTTTTTTCGAATCCTCGATTCCTGGTAATTCTTTCCTCGTTTTAGTTTGCCCTTCCTGGTTTTAGTATTCTTTCCTGCTCTTCTCTTTCCTTTCCTTTCCTTTCCTGCTTTTAGTCGATTCCCATTTATTTCTGGTCATATCTTGTAAGTGTATTTGTTAATTTGTTACGTGTCTGTGTATTTCGTAAATTTGTATTCCTTTTTAGCTTTGAGCTATTTGGATTAAACTTGATTGATTGATTGAAATTACCGCAACCTATGAAACCCTGGACAGACTGAGGATTGCCCAATTTGGATTTTGGTGTACGCGGTGCCGCGGTGCCCGGCCACTATTGGAATATCATAATTAGCATATTCAGGAGCGTCGAAAGATGAATCACTCAATACTGGACAGCTTTTAAATTTAGAAGAACGCTGTAACAAGTGTTTCATGAGAGATGGCTTGCCTCCAATAGTCTGGTGGGAAGTAGTTGTCGGAGTTTATAGCCAGAGTTTTTGGCCTACCACTCGGCACAAATAAAGAAATAAGTGCCGGGGAGTGGGTAACCCCTAGGGCAGGCTTGTTCATACCTAATCTTCAGTCTCTGCTTCATATAAGCCTGCCCTCTCGAGGATATAAAACGAAAAAACAAATGGTAAACTTTTAAATTTGTAAGTTGCGACCCCTCACAGGATACTAAACAGAGGAAAGGCACGGTGCAGCTTGACAATTTTTCGAATTCTCGATTTCTGGTGCGTCTTTCCTCGTTTTAGTTTGTCTTTCCTGGATTTAGTACGCTTGCCTGATTTTCTCTTGCACCATGCCTTTCCTTTCCTGCTTTTAGTCGATCCCTGCCCTCTCTTGTGGATTGCCGTCAATATTAGCCAAGATTTAAAGCATAAAAGTTTTTCTACCAACATAACAACACGTCCTGAGCAAGTTCTGAGCAAGAACAGAAGTTTTAAAAAATATCCAGAATAGTTAACCGATCGTTCATCACGCGCATGAAGGAAGCTAAGAATCCCGGAGTGAACGTATGTGCAGTTTTGTCAGAATCCATAATCCATGACAATGTCGTGGAAGGAAAATGTCAAAGGCGTCAACGAATTCAGAAATGAGTTAGTGTCGGGTAGAACTGACGATTTTTAGGCATTTTAATTTTGAGGCGACATTGCGGCAGTTCTAAGGGCAAACAACGGCAAGAGAAGAGAAAGGGGGGTTTCGGGTTTGGAAGGAAGGTAGCGAAAGGAGTGGGTGGAGCTCACCGGTTCCTATATGATAATATACTTCCAGTGCCTGTAGAGTTTGCCGATTTCACATTTGTTTTACTAGTCAACCTGACCGACATAACCCTAAATAGGTTTCCTGTCTGCTTGATCAGTGAAAACCCGACTTGTGACTAAATACCACAGCCACCTTATCGTACTAACTAGCCTACTGCCGGAGAACTGTTCGTCGTTCTGTTGTTTTATTGTATTTCAGTTGAATACTTTAAAACCAAACTCTGTTTTTAACGACAAGAAGTGCGCAAGCGCTAAGAAGTGGAGTGTGAAAGGAAAATGTTTATCACATTTTATATACAAACAGCTTTAGAACCAAGACATTTCACATCCACAGTAACCAAACAAGTATGAAATAACCTAATTTGCAATCATCCTACTGTAAAAGCTTGAAATGTTAACAAACCGCAAGTGTAAATCCAAAGAAATGCTGAACATCTTACAGGAAGAGCTTGAGCCAAACCGACCCTTTAAACCTCTTTTCCATTAGCGAGGTAGTAACAAGTGCAATAAACCGAATCGTAGCAGCCTAATACCCCCTTTGTCGCAATTCATTAAGAAAGGCATACCGTCACCATATGACAAAACAGTCCATTTTCCAACTGTTCATTAAAGATGCGTCTTCTTATTGTTTGTTGTTGCACCAAAATCTTCATCCATAGATGTATCTCCCCAAACATAAAAGAGTTGGACTTGAGACCTGCCATGGATGAATTAACTCACAGGAAATCGGCGCCCACCTACCCATGAACGGGAGGGAGAGGGGCGGGACCCATCAAGATGTGTATTTACACATCTATTACTTCAAGTATACCAGCTTAGAGTTTGATTCCAGTCACGGGTCAAACACTTTTTTCATGGTCAATTGGGGCCCACTTACCCATGAGCTTTGAAGTACGCCGCATAGTCTTATTGGTTGCTGTTACACATCTGCATCTATACATACAGATCCACAGGTATACAAGACTTGAACTCGAGACATGTCGGTACTCATAGACGAACGTAACTCATGAAAAATCTGGGCCCAGTTACCCATGAACGGGAGGGGGGGGGGGGGTCAAATTGTACATCTAGACCTAAATATCCTCGACTACTCGACTTAGTGTTTGATTCCAGCCACTGGTCAAAAACTTAACTCATAAGCAAATTGGGCCCACTTGCCCATGAACGGGAGGGTGGGGGTGGTTCAACTGTGCCCGGTCCCTATGATCCAAAAGCACAAAGGAATTTCATCGTTTTCTGTAAATAAATAAATATAAATCTCCAACCCTATGATACAAAAGCACAAAGGAATTTCATCGCACTAACACCAGTTATTGTCAAATTAAAAACATTAAAAAATGGGCAATCTGGGCCCAATTGCCCCTGAACCAAGTGGGGGGAGGGTTTGGGACCCGCAAAAAGCAAAAAGCAATGCTGACAAATCTACCAAGTTTCAACTTGATACATGTTGATTCTTGTCACGGGTAACGTGACCCAGTTGCCCAGGAACGGGGTGGGTGGGGGAGGTGCAACTTTAAAAGTAGTTTTCCAGCCCTAGGATCTACAAGTACAAGGAATTTCATTGTCTTGTGTTCAACTCTGGTCAAGTTATGAACATTAAATTTATAGAAGCGAAAGCCTTGTTCTTGCAATTATATTATTATTATTACTTACTGGGCAATCTGGGCCCATTTTGCCCCTGAACCGGATCGGTGTGGGGGGTGGGAACAACTAGACCCCAATACCCACAAGTGTACTAAGTTTGAACGTGATACTTACACCCGTTCATGAGTTATGAGCTCCACAAAATATGGTGAAAATCGAAAGCCGAAAGCTGAAAGATGCGACAGTGTTCGCAAAAGCGGATTGTTCCAAGGAACACTCCATTGAAAACACGGCTTTGGCTGCTTGAGTCTTTCTACAGGCCCGTTGACTTTAACTCATAAATATTGTGATAGCCAGTTTCTGATATGTTAGCTTCTCGCAAATAATCGTCGGGAGTAAGATACGCAACGGTAGTGTGAAAATCAGTGGAAGGTATATCGGACTGGTACATCGGACTGGAATGTACAGTGTGAAAATCGGGTCTATGGGTTTAAGCTTAAATCAATATAGCCTACCTAGGTTTAACGAGGAAGGGCATACAAAAACGAGGAAGGATGTCACCAGAATTCAAGGCTGCGAAGAACTGGAAAGCTGCACTGTTCCCTTCCTCTGTTTAGTATTCTTTGAGGGGTCAGCCACTTTTCAAACTCAAAGTTCACCATCCCTTCCTCGGTTTAGTATCCTGACATGGGTACGCATTAAGTTCAGTACAATTTTTGTAGTTGCCGACCCCTCACTGAACTTAATTTCAGGATACTAAAACGTGTCAGGATACTAAAAGGAGGAAGGGATGGTGAACTTTGAAGTTGCCGGCCCTTCGAAGAATACGAAACAGAGGAAGGGAACCGTGCAGGTTTCCAGTTTCCCGCAGCCTTGAATTCCGGTGACATCCTTCCTTGTTTTAGTATGCCGTTCCTCGTTTTAGTATGCCCTTCCTGGTTTTAGTATGCCTTCCTCCTTTTCTCGTGTTCCCTTCCCTTCCTGGTTTTAGTCGATCCCTTAATCCAGTACCTGATAGTACAAAAAAACATGCGTCAGAAGCTTTTAAGAAAAAGCTTTTTAAAGAAAAACTTTTACTTTGCGTATCTCCGGGGTGGGGAGAGAGGCGAACCCCCTAATCCTCCTGGATACGGCCTTGGCATTCTTTTATTTGTATGTTCTTTCTGACGTGAAAAGTGGTTGATGTCTGAATTCTTGTCTCCCCGTTGCGACGGGCCACAGCAGATGGTGAGTGTGTATGAAGCAAAATATGTACATTTCGTTTTTGTCAACAAATCTAGATCTGATAACGGACTTTAAACATTTTTGGTCCTCCAAACCAGAAGCAGGAATTAAACCCGAGTCTCTCGATTAAAGATGCACCGCTACATCAAACAATATGTCTAGACACGGCTCAGATGACTCTGATGCTGTAACCAGAAGTCCTGTGAAAATCAGTAATCTTAATTTAAATTTCACACTCCAAAGCCCAATGCATCTCGGTGGGCTGTGGGACACCGAGGTGTCAGCCGACTTCTTTTGTTGCTCAACGTCTCAATCTTCATTCAAAATCGTTGCGGATTTTGCGTAAAACGAACTCTTCACAATCGCAATAGCACTGCGGCGGTCTTGGACAACGAAATTGAAACTCGAAATTCCGCTGATGAAAGGACTAAGCTTTCATAATACTTGCCAACACAAGAATGGTTTCAGCTGAGTCAATCGACTTGATTTTAAATAGATTTCTTTTTTTTCGGCGAGACAATTAAGCGGCTTGACCTTCTGGGGCTGTCCGCCTTTTTGCTACTCAGTTGCTATGCCCATATTTTTTTTTTGTCTGAATCAATAATGACTTAAGTCTTATGTCCCGGCTGAAAATGATAAGAGATAGTCATGCAAGCAGCAACGGCTAGTGGTTTTCATCTCAGGAATGTTTCGGCCAGACGACTAAAAAAAGTAAAATAGGGCATGGCCACGTAGTAAGAGCCAAAACACATGACTCGCTGCTCATAGTTTTCGAGATAATTCCTTACTAGGTAGGGTTTTTTTTATTGTAGAGAAACAGTTGACTATACAACAAACAAAACTAAACAGAACAAATATAGCTTGGAGCAAAACAAAAGTTTTAAAGGACCCCTCTCACTATTTACCCTTCAACTGGCAGTATTATAAAATACTCGAATGCTGTATAACTAGGCCGTGCTTTCAATAAATAACCGAGACCCGTTGACTTGTAGTGACACGAGTGACACAGGGAAACAATTTACGAACCGGTTTTCTGATGGAAAAACTTCTCACAGACAACCGTCGACAGCGTGATACACATCGAAATACACAACACGGCAAGTGAGAAATAAGCGTGGTTTTGTTAGAGGGGTTAGAACGGAAATTGGGGTCTTCGGGTTTAGAAATGTATGGAGTGGTTATGGGAGTAAGTTACATTATTATTATAGGTAAGACAGGTCCTTTAAGGCGCTGCAATTCACTAATGTCAAATGCACCTAGACTAAACTTAACAGCCCATAATTATCCACATAGTCTATGGCTTTCAAACAAAAACAAAAAAACAAGTAAGACACCACATAACCGAAATCCTTAATATTAATCCATTACCAATCATCCGGGGACCACCCAAACAAAAACTAAATATACTAGAATTCACAATGTTGAAAATAAATCAGTTTTAACAATATTTTTAAATTTGTCTCCGCTTCACCCTCAATCGACCTCGACCTAGCCCATTCGGACCCTGAATACCTCGGTGGAAGACCGTGAACCCAGAACCCCGAATACCTCTTTGTACGGAGCGTAGCACTCTAAGACAGCCTATCGGAAAACACTGGTCATGTTATTTTAAATATGCAAAGAACCTGCTCCACTTGTCGAAATTATGCCATAACCATACTTTGACGGAGAAGTCAAAATTCAAGATGCAAGTGTTACCCTTTTGGATGTTTCTTCGTCCCTATAAAAAATCATTGGCAACAGAAACCAACCAGCGCACGACCTTCTACACTGCTTCCTGGCCGACGATTGAAATTAAGTGTCTTTTTGTGTATGTTTATGTGTTTTATTTACTTTCTTCATTTACTCCACTTTCTGAAAACGGCAGGTTATAAATAAATTACTTACTTACTTACTGGCAATCCTCTATGTGACTTCAAAACACAACCAGTGATCCTCAGGAAGAAGGACTAAGCCTATCCGTAACGACTAAAACTCAATGACTCAGATCCTGTGTCAACCAACCACTGCGATCTTTGGGAGCAGATGTGACACCACTTCTGCCTTTCTTCCGCTAGGTACCCAGAGAGGCCGGAGATTTTGCATCGGCAAGGAGAGATAGTCATCAATACCGCTCTGGATGGCTTCAAAAAGGTATGGACCATGTCTGGACACATGCTGAACGTTGGCTGCACTTGAATGCCAGTCAGCCAATGTAACAGCTACATCTATCAACCTAGCTATAAACTAGCAAGAGACTCTAAACGAGTATCTCCCCAGATTATCTGGCTGTACGTGCAATTTCAGGTAATTTGAGGTAATAGAATGTAAGCAGCCATTACTTAAAGAATGTACATTATATTTCAGCTGTTATTAGAATGTATGCTTTGCCGACTTTGTTTCTTCTCTGGACCAAAGCCCCCCGTATTATACTGCGTTTATTTAAGGACACATCTTGCTTATTCTGTCTTTTTTATCATCACTAGCTCCTTGAGTGATTGTAAATTTCTGAAATCCCACCTTTATCCATTGTTTCGTTTTATACCTAAGACTTTTTTTCAATTTTTCGTCCGAGCCGAGTTTTGCCAGTCACGCAACGCAAACTTCGTCGAAAGCTTAAAGGTTCCGCCGACAGCTCTTTCACACAAAAGGGCATGACAAGCTTCAAAGTACTGTTTTTCATTTTGGAAGACATGGTAGGGCATCAGATACATCTAATGTTTTCACTTCTTTTCTTAATATAAGATTTGAAGCCAAGCGGACCATTCATTACGAAAGAAATAGAAAACCGTGATTTCGGTTTTGTTTTATCAGCGAGTTCTCCCTCTAAGATGATGTGCAAGGGATAAATATAAATTCGAATGTTTCGGTTGCACTTCCGGCAAACCATCTTCAGCGAAAAAAACAAAACAACAGAATCATAAGCAACACAATACCAACAGAAAAACGATGCGGAACCAACAAAACATACAACAACAAGTAATTAACAAGACCAAAGGTTTCGATGGGATCCCAAAAATTCAGTATCTGATCCAGACAACTGGGTCTTGTCTTAGCCAGATCCAGTCATCGCCAGACTCCTTGAACATTTTTACAATTAAAATTCAGAAACAGATTAAGGCCAAATAGCTAGTCATCTGAGAAAACCAAGTTCAGTTATGGATTCAGCATGTGTGTTTACCCCTATAAGTCATATCTGTTTTGACGAAAACTTCCTGCCATTTCTGCCAATTTCCTGGTTTCGGCCGAGCTCCAGAACTACTTTTCCGGCGAAAAAAGAAAGCTCAAAAACGAACTCAGGGTATCATCTTTCCCCAATAATGAACATCTAATCAACTTCAAATAAAAAATTAACTTATAACAAATTTTACGACTCCAGCCGGATTCCGGTCGAAATAAATTTCCGTGTAAAATATGATTGTCAAACACGGATTCAGCATCTCTTCTTACCCTTAAATCGGTTATCTAATCAACTAGAAATAAAACTTAAGCTTCTAACAGTTTTCCGGTTTTGGCCGGATTCGGGGGGAACTACATGTCCAGGTAGAAATTTTTTTTCACTTAAGTGTTCAGCATGTCTTCTTGCCCTAAATCGAACATCTAATCAACTCCAAATAAAACTTTTAATTTTAACAAACTTTCTGGTTTGGGCTGGATTTTGGGCGAACTACTTGTCCGTCGAGAAAATGGTTTTCACCATCGTCCTCAGCATGTCTTCTTACCCCATACTCGACTATCAAAGTAGCTGTTTCAAAATATTTTGTTTGCCCCTTAATTTAAACCCCCTCCCCCACCCCTAAATGTAGGGCTACAAAGCCCATCTACGAACTTAACTGGTCCGACGACCCAACGAATCCTCACACCAAGTTTCATCAAAATATCTCATTCCCTTCGAGAGTTATCGTGCTTACAGACGGACAGACGGACGGACGGACAACTTTTGCGATGTCATAGGTATCCCTCCACTTACGTTTTGGGATCCCAAAAACCAGAAGAACGATGCGGATTGAACGACATCCAAATTCAAATAAAATAACGAATATTGAAATGTGCGTGTTAAACATGTATATGTACAAATCTGTGATTATTTTACAATTCTGAGTTCTGTGTCTATTTACAATTTTCAAACTAATTTTACAATCATTCCCTGGGAAAGCGTAGAAGCTTTCACCTAGCACTTATGTAATCCTTGTTTCCCATCACTGTACAAATATTTTCACAGAACTGCTCCGCATCATATTTCTGTTAGTATTGTGTTGGATCTTAAGAGCTAGTTATGTTTTTTTCGCTGAGGACGGTTTGCCGGAAGTGCAACTGAAATATCCAAATTTATATTTATGCCTCACACATCATCTTAGAGGGATAACTAGCTGATCAAGAAAAAAGACCCGAAAATCACGGTTTTCTATTAGTTCTTTTCTTTTGTTTGGTTTCCCCACTTATTAACCACGTCGTGCTCAGTTTTCAAATATTTTGCGTCCAGCTGCCGCATGAATAAGAGCGGGAAGACCGAGTAGAGTCGACAGGCGTAAACAAGAAAATCGCTTTTTGGGATCCCAAAACGTAAGTGGAGGGAGACCCACGAAATCGCAAAAGTTGTCCGTCTGTCCGTCCGATAACTCTCGAAGGGAATAAGATATTTTGATGAAACTTAGTGTGAGGATTCTTTGGTCAAGGGAAATTTCGAGTTCGTAGATGGGCTGTGTGTGTGCGGGGGGGGGGGGGGGTCAAATAAAGGGGAAAAAAATATATGTTAAACAGCTTATGAGATAGTCGATTAAGGAGTAAGAAAAAATGCTGAACACGATCATGAAAAACATTTTCCCGCCGGAGAAGCAGTTCGCCCGGAATCCGGCTAAAACCGGAAAATCTGTTAGAAGTAAAAGTTTTATTTGATGTTGATTAGATGTTCAATTTAAGGGTAAGAAGACATGCTGAACACTGCTGTGAAAATCTTTTTCTCCCCTTACAAGTAGTTCGCCCGGAATCCGACGAAAACTGGAAAATTTGTTAAAAGCAAAGGTTTTATTGTTGATTAGATATCCGGTTTAAAGGTAAGAAGAGAGGGATCGACTAAAAGCAGGAAAGGAAAGGCAAGAGAAAAGCAGGAAAGAATACTAAAACCAGGAAGGCCAAACCAAAACGAGGAAAGAATTACCAGGAATCCAGGACTCGAAAAACTGGCAAGCCTTTCCTCTGTTTAGTACCCCGTGAGGGGTCGGAAACTTACATTTGTAACAGTTCACCTTAATTCGAAAAAACTGGCACGCTGTGCCGTGCTTTTCCTCAGTTTAGTTTCTCGTGAGGGGTCGGCAACTTACATTTGTAAAAGTTCACCTTTTCCTCCTTTTAGTACCTTATCGGTAGGCGATCATGAGTCCAGCGAGGGGTTGGCACTAAAATATTTCAAGTCCACCATTTCTTTCCTGGTTATAATAGCTTGTCATGGAGAGTACCCAAACGAGGAAAGTAGGAATTCTAAAAAACGGGCAAGCCTTTCCTCTGTTTAGTTTCCCGTGAGGGGTCACCAACTAACATTTGTAAAAGTTCGCCTTTTAGAACTGGAAAAAACTGGCAAGCTGTGCCGTGCTTTTCCTCTGTTTAGTATCTCGTGAAGTGTGGGCAACTTACGCTTGTAAAAGTTCACCTTTTCCTCCTTTTAGTCCCTCACTAGGAAAGGCTTGCCAGTTTTTTCGAATACTAAAAGGAGGAAAAGGTGAACTTTAACAATGGAAGTTGCCGACCCCTCACGGGATACTAAACAGAGGAAAGGCTTACCATTTTTTTCGAATACTAAAAGGAGGAAAGGTGAACTTTAACAATGGAAGTTGCCGACCCTCACGGTATACTAAACAGAGGAAAGGCTTGCCAGTTTTTTCGAATACTAAAAGGAGGAAAAGGTGAACTTTAACAATGGAAGTTGCCGACCCTCACGGTATACTAAACAGAGGAAAGGCTTGCCAGTTTTTTCGACTAAAAGGAGGAAAAACTGAACTTTAACAAATGGAAGTTGCCAACCCCTCACGGGATACTAAACAGAGGAAAGGCTTGCCAGTATTTCGAATCCTCGCTCCCTGGTAATTCTTTCCTCGTTTTAGTTTGCCCTTCCTGGTTTTAGTATTCTTTCCTGCCTTTCTCTTGCCTTTCCTTTCCTGCTTTTAGTCGATCCCAAGAAGAGATGCTGAATCCGTATATGACCCATTTGTCTGGATCAAATATTGGACTTTTGGGATCTCATCGAAACTTTTGGTCTTGTTCACGTGGCAAGTAGCGAGGTTGGAACGGAAATAGTAACTAATAGTTACTATTTGTTGAAGGGTGGAACATGCTCTAAAGAGACGCAGTACATCAGCCTTTCCAAGCTGATGCCTGTCCAGTAGTCAATCCGTGTCCGCTGTTTCCTTTACTGTGAAAACAATATCAATTCGAAGTGACAAACCTGCCAGATCCGACAGGAAGAGATGGGTATTGAATTGGTAAATAATGACTTACGTGGTGGCTTATTAAGGGGAGTTAACACCCCTTCCATATTTTGTCTCGGTTGATTAGCACCTAATCAAGCTATAGGAAGTAAATGATCATACGTTTGATTGATTGATCATGTACAACATTATTGTTTACTACTTCTAGATTTCTTGTAATACTGGACCTGACAGGGCATTTTCATTGTTTTCGTCATGAAACCCATTACGAACATAGGTGTCCTAGAAGTAAGAGAGGTATGTGGATGCAGCATTAGGGACGTCAAACTAATAATTCATACAGTTAAAACTAACTCTTCATTATAAAGTATATATGGACTTCAAGCCTTATGCCTTAACTATAACAAGACCAAAGGTGTCGATGGGATCCCAAAAATCTAAGATTTGATCCAGACAATTGGGTCTTGTCTTCGCCAGATCCAGTCTTCGCCAGGCTAATCATCAAAGAAAACCGAGTTCAGATATTCCATCTATCTATCAATCTATACCTCTATAGGCCATATCTATTTTGACGGTACTGACCGAAACTTCCTGCTTTACTTCTGCCAAATTTGTGGTTTCGCCCGAATTCCGAGCGAACTACTAGTCCAGCAAAAAAAGAAAATTAAGAAACGAATCCAGTGTACCTCCTTATCCCTATAAGAACATTTAATCAACATTAAATAAACTTTGACTTAAAAAAATGCGGATACAACCGGATTCCGGACTAATTATATGTGTGGGTAAATAATGATTGTCCTCTACACACTCAGCGTCTCTTCTTACCCCTAAATCTAAACGTCTAATCAACTTCAGATAAAACTTTTGCAATTTGACGTATTTTCCGGTTTTGGCCGAATTCCAGGCGAACTAGTTGTCCGGCGAGAAAATGGTTGAACATGTCTTCTTACCCCTAAATCAAACATTTAATCAACTTCAAATGAAACTTTTACTTTTAACACACTTTCCGGTTTTTACCGGATTCCGAACGAACTACTTGTCCAGCGAGAAAATGGTTTTCACCATCGTGTTCAGCATGTCTTCTTACCCCGAAATCAATCATTGAACCAACTTTAAATGAAACTTTTACTTTTAACAAACTTTCCGATTTTTACCGGATTCCGGACGAACAACTTGTCCGGCGAGAAAATGATTTCCACCATTGTGCTCAGCATGTCTTCTTACCTCATAATCGACTATCACCTTAGCTGTTTAAAAATATTTTGTTTGTCCCTTAATTTTAACCCCCACCCCCAAATATAGGGCTGCAGAGCCCATCTACGAACTCGACCTTACCCTTGACCCAAACGATCCTCACACCAAGTTTCATCAAAATATCTCATTCCCTTCGAGAGTTATCGTGCTTACAGACGGACGAACGGACGGACGGAAAGACGGACGGATGGACAACTTTCGCGATGTCATAGGTATCCCTCCACTTACGTTTTGCGATCCCAATAATACAAATGAACAAATAAACTAACGAATGTTCCACTTTGTGTACTAAAATGTCCACTGTAAGGCTCTCAGGGTCTAATTTGTGAACCAGTCAAAAGTTCAAAGGTCCTTAGTGGTAGCGACAATAACAGGAGCTGCGTTCGTTGCACTCCAGGCTGTCTCTGGTGTTTTGTCACCAGCGTCCGGTTCTTCTCTTATAACGCGTTTTTTGGTTCACCGGTTAGTTTATGAAAACTTGCTAACTCATCGCTGAAGCCGGGCTCCCGAGCAGGTTTTGGTTAGTCCGTACCGGTGAGGTAAAACCGGACACCGGTTAGTTCAACAAGACCAAAGGTGTCGATAGGATCCCAAAAATCTAATATTTGTTTCAGACAATTAAGTCTTGTCTTCGCCAGATCCAGTCTTGGACAGGCTAATCATAAGAGAAAACCAAGTTCAGATATACCTCTATAAGCCATACCTATTTTGACGATACTGACCGAGACTTCCTGCCGATTTCCGAGCGAACTACTGGTCCAGCAAAAAAAAAATACAGAAACAAAACCAGCGTATCTTCTTATCCCTATAACGAACATCTAATCAACTTTGAATAAAAGTTTGACTTAAAAAAAATCCGGTTACAACCGGATTTCGGAATAATTATATGTCCGGGTAAAAAAACCATTGTCATAAACCGACTCAGCCTCTCTTCTGATCCCTTAATCTGTCATCTAATCGAACTCTTGCTTTTAACAAATTTTCCGGTTTTGGCCGGATTCCGGGCGAACTAGTGGGGTGCCCTACGGTGCCAATGATGTACCTACAGCTTGTGCTTTCTCTCACCAAGTTTCATCCCGATCCCTCCACTCTAAGCTTGTCATGTGATTTCCGATCCCCCCCTGCGCCCCCCCCCACATTCATCGGATTCGGTCCGGACTTGAAAAGGAACATCTGAGACATGACGTCTCTCCAAATATCAAATTTCATTAAGATCCGATAACCCGTTCGAAAGTTATGCATGCCATTAAATTCCGGATTCCGGCTCCCCTCCCTCCCCCCACGATGGTCGGATCGGGCAAGTGACAATTTCCAACTTAGTTTGGTCGGGTCCCTAATATGCCTGCTATGTTTCATCGTCATAGCATATCTGAAACTACACTAAATCGCAAACACCGGACTAACCGACCGACCGACCGACAGAAAAATGATCGGTATATGGCACTTGGCCGGAAAGCAAGTGCCATACAAAATCGTGTCGCACGCGAAGCAGCAGTGTGAACCAAGGGTTGCGCTGAACTACACTCGGTCTCATACATTATCTCTCGCGAACTTGGCCAGACGGTCAACGCTTCCGTAGCCTACCGTAGTACTAGGACCAAATTTCAACTCTGTTAACTCGCGTTTAATCCCTACGCTATACAGACATTACAGCTTTGTGCTTTTGGCAAACATAAATACAATCCAAATTGGAACAAGTGTCCGGATCCACCCCCCTTCATCCCCCCATGGGCGGTCAGGTTTGGAAATGATTATCTTGGTGCCGAGGAACGATTCCTTTGGAGCGACTTCAGCCTTGGTTGGTTGCGTCGTATGACATAAAATTATGTTTTTTTGGCAAAAAGAGGTGGCTAAGAAATGGCCTAGTCACAAGGGGAGAACGTTTGGCTCGATGTTTGAAACATTTTTGTCATATTTTGGTCAATGATGAAAGACTGAATCTACTTTGTTTTACTACCAGTAAATCGCGGTACAATCAGAATCGCAGTAAACCGTAGACACTGATAGAACACAGTCCTGCGTTAGAATAGGGTGGTTCGGACATACAAATAATATTTATGTTAAAATTTGTGTAATATAGAGCAAGAAAAGAATATACATTATGTGTTATTTAAACCAAGGAAAAGTTTAGAGCATTAAAAAAAAACAATTGTTAAAGATGCCTGACTGAAAGGTACATGACCCAAAATTATATACGATCTATGAAGGGATAAGGACTCAGAGGAGAGCAACGAAGTTATATGGGATCCAAGGACGCCGCGACGATGCCCTATGATACAGGGATTAGAAAGCCTCAAGCTACGAAACACAGATCTGTATATTCCCTTCGCATAGTAACAGTGCTTACGGGACATCCACACGAGTGGGATTAGAGGAATTTGCATAAGACAATATATAACCCCTAATGAGGTTGTGGGGCTAGCACCCGTGCGAGACTTCCGGTTTTAGATTGCTAGCTTCTGGAGGTTTATGTTGAACACAAGGGCATAAATATCTTGATACCTAATTTGGTCATTTACGGGAGTAATTAATGTTGGGACTATTTAATCTTTTACCCACTTGATACCGTTCTAGCCGACGGGGGGTACACTACCTTAGTGCCGACGAAAGAATCCTGTGGAGCGATTTTACCCTTGGTTGGTTGTGTCGTATAATGGATCGAAAATTAAAATTCGGGTTCGGGTAATGTGAAGAGGCCAAGATATGAGTTGCGTTTTTGCAGATACCATGGTATCTGATACTATGGTCAAAAGGCTTTTTGTAGTTACCGTGGTATATGGCTAGATACCGTGGTATCGGAAAAATCCATCTCACTATCATCATCACCAACAATAGAGCCCAGGATTGTGTCAAATTGGTGGGAAAGAAGTTTGGCACTTAGCGATTTGACTGGATTTCAGTTTTTCTTTTGGGATGACATTCGAAAAGCGTAATATCAGTAATCGTCGTTTTAGCAGAGAAACCGTAGTATCAAATACCACAATAACTGCAAAAACGACTAATTGTAGATCCAGTTACCGTGGTAACAGATACCATGGTATCTGCGAAAACGTAGAACGTTTCAACGTAGTTGAAAGTGTATTTAGCGCTTGGAATATCATGTATAGAGTTTGAAGATTGTAGCACTCATCTCACCAAATACCCCTAGCATGCATCATCCGCAAAATCAGCAGCGGCAAGAAGGAACGACCGAACTTTTTAGAAACGTAAACGTGCCTTATGTTTAGAAACTCGCACAGTGTCAACAATTTGGAAATTGTCTCACGATGATACCGAATCTTCTCACATTAAAGGACCCATGGTACCTATACTACTACTGCCATTGTTTACCGTTCTATCAGGGACCCATAAGTTTCCTGTAATGACTCGCCATTCAGGGGGCTTGTCAATAAGAGATTTCTGATGCGCTCTTGACCGAGCGTCAGATAGTTCGAGAAATACCCACGGGAATAAAATACCCGTCTATCCAGATAGACACAATTTTTCGCAGATGTTATGCTGAACTAGGAATATTTCTCTGTAATGGAAGAGTATCCTGGACCTTTTGTCTTAGCTTAGGTACCTGGTGACATGCTGGTAATTTTGTCCATCTGAGCAAGAACGCCGATTCGACCCAAGCGGGAATTTTTGGAAACTAGGTGAGGCTCGGGCAACATAGCAACATATAAGCATAGGAAATGAAAAGCCCATAGAATGGCGAGTCATTATTGGAAATTTATGGGTCCCTGGTTCTATGTAAAATTTTTCAAGCATAGAGGCAGATGCACATAGAGGTACCAAAATCCAAAAGAAAAGGTTCATTTGATGAAAATCGATTATCTGGAGAGCAGAGTAACGAATAAACTTAATTTCATCGGGTCTTCAAACATATAGTGAATGAGTGATGAGTTGCTAGACTGTCGTATCTCAGCCCTTTTAAGTTAACCTTCAAAGCTCGCCTTAAAATGAGACTCGAACACTTTCATAGTCACACTACTATGAGGCGCAAAAAGGGGAAGAGTTGCATGAGGGTCGTTTCTAGGGTACTTGTGCATTAATTAAGTTTGCTGTACCTTTTCAGAGGAGCCATTCCTGCGAAGGGTTCCCTTCCTTCAATGGCCGATCAGTCTACACCTAAAGTCTTTCAGCCTAAGCTGACTGCGAATCATCTGTTGATAATGACAAACGGATACGTCAACTGAACTTTGTTCGAGCGATATTTCGGTTCTTCTTCGCAATGGTATTCGCTAGATCTGCGCCAAATTGAACTCAAGCTGAGAACTGAGCTTTATTTCCCAGCTTGAGTGGTCTTGAGCCTGAAGAGGACCCTTGCCAAAAAGGGCCGAAATATCGCTCTAATAAAGTTCATTTGACGTATCCGTTTGACACTATCCACCCTACACTTTAAATATTTCCCAATCTGACAAATAATTACAGATCCCCTCCGAATAAAAATCTCCTTAGGAACTTCTAATTTCTAATATATCTCCTGATTTGTTAGATTACTGAATCCAGGCCCATATCCAGGAACCTATTTCGGGGGGGGGGGGATTGCCTGCGGATCGGACCAAAAAGTACAAAAAGACATACATCAGAGGGCAAAGCCCATAAAAATGATTACTTTTGTATGTTTCGGGGGGGGCGTCAACCCCCTAACCCCCCCTGGATACAGACCTGACTGAATCTCCCGATTTTTTAATCATATTTACGTTTTTTTCAAAATTGTGGAGTGGAAGCATTGGAAAGGACAAAGGCCTTGGACCAAAAACGGTCAAAAGAGCATTCAGTAAGCTATATGAAAATGAAGATAGGTGACAAAAACGCGACTAATGTGTTTTATGCAAGAGCTTTCCTTGCATCTGGTGGATGATTCTCAAAGAAACCAAAACTTTATATTGGTTGATTTATGCAGTGCTAGATGGCATCGTGCTTTTGAGGAAATTTAAACGTGTAATTCTATGACTTGGGTCGAGAAGCCAAGGGTCTCAGGTCGAGTTCTAGAGGGAGCTTACCCTGCTCTGAAAAAGGAGTAATGACTCGAGGACTAGACCGCTACGACGAGATCGACAAAAGTAATAAACTGAACAGCTTGACTGGCATTAGCGAAAGTTAAAAAACCTTTCTGTCAAAAGTTTAAATTTACTAGGTCCATAAAAGGCAGATGTTCCATTTTCCAGCTTTTTCCAACATTCTGTTTCAAATTGATGTCCAATAATATGAATGAGAAATGTTCTTTTAATGAAAAGAACGGCATTTAATATTTAATTTACTGTATGGATTAAACTTTAATGTCCGGAGAAATGTAGCGACACAGAGCCATCAGAGCTTCTTTAGCTCTAATAATTGCAATCTATAAACTACATGGAGAAGGAAGGAGAGTCACTGCCACAGAAAACAGGAGCTAGGAGCTCATATGGCACTTGCAATGCTGGGTAAGAGGATGAAAATAGGGATTTCCAATTCGCGGGTTTGTTGTGATCATTTGTGAGCAAATCCTTGAGATAAGAATGATCATGGACCCTTGGAAATCACGAGAATGTATCGTTTGGTATAACATAAATTAGTTTGAACCTGACTGTGATGATGCGCACTTTAAGGGCGATAGAAATCCATCTGTAATCAAAACTCTTTAGGCATATACAGGCGCGTATCCAGGAATTTATTTGGGGGGGGGGGGGGGTTGCTTTTAGGGGGGGGGGGGGGGGTTGCCTGCTGGTAAATCAGAGGGAAAAGCCTATAAAAATGATTATTTTTGTAAGTTTCGGGGGGGGGGGTCAACCCCCTAACCCCCCCTGGATACGGCCTTGGGCATACATGATTATAGGATCAAAAACATCCTGTATGGTTTGGTCAAAAGTATTTTTTTTACTTTTCGAAAAAATGCGCACTTCAAGGTGCTAACAAAGCATTTCCAAGCAAAATCCCTGGAGGCAAAAATGACCATGGGCTCATGGTGATCCTGAAAATGTATATTTTGCTTAAAAGTATATTTTGTACTTTGCGGTTAAGATGAGTACTTCAGCGGATGGTCGGACCTGGAAAGTGACAATTTCTAAGCCGATCTTGTCAAGTCTCTAATGTTCAAGCCAAGTTTCATCGTCCTAGCACACCTGGAAGTACCTTAAATCGCGATCAGCCGATTCCCCCCCCCCCACCAACTCTACCCAGAGTGCAACCTGAGTTCCAATAAGATCCGAGCACCCGTTCAAAAGTTGGACATACCTCAGGATTTTGGATTCCCCCTGATCGCTCCCCCCACGATGGTCAAATCAGAAAACGACTGTTCTTGAGCCAAAATGGTCGAGTCCCTGATATGCCTGCCAACTTTCATCGTCCTAGCTCATGTGGAAGCATCTTAACTCGGGGTCACCGGAATTCCGGAACCCTCCCTCCGACTCCCCCCACAGTGCCCAGATCCGATACGGTCTTGTCAACTATGTATATGGGGCTTGTGTTTGCTCTTCCGACCAAGTTTCTTCCTGATCCGTCAACTCTGAACATGTCATACGATTTCCCGTTCACCTCCTGCAACTCCCCCCCAAAATCATTGAATCCATTCCGGACTTGAAGACACGAGGTCTTTCTAAATATCAAGTTTCATTAAGATCCGATTCACAGTTCTAAAGTTATAAATACATCAATATTCCGGATTCTCCCTCCCTCCACTCCCCCCAGCGACCAGGGTGGTCGGATCGGGAAAGTTAACATTTAGTTTGTTTGGTCGGGTCCCTAATACGTCTGCCAAGTTTCATCGTCCTAGCACATCTGGAAGTACCCTAACTCGCGATCACCGGACTGGCCGAGAGACCGACGGAAAAGTGATCGGTATATGGCACTTGGCCGGAAGTGAAGTGCTATAAAAACATACTTTTCCCAGAAGTTCATTTAAAGGTTGGCTAAAATGTGAAAAATTAGTTATGAATCACTAATATATAGTAGAGGTAACTTACTTTCAATGTCGCCTAGCTCTTAACTTAAAATCAAACCTAGCAAACAGTCATGGATGTTCATAGCCACAAACCGTTATTATTTGAATCTTTTGCTCTTTGTCAGTTTACCCTGCAGCCTGTCCCGGCTAGGCTAGGGAGTTTGGCCTTTTGTATTACTTTCATAGCAGTCAGACCCAAAAGAAGAAAATAATTTTCAAAAAGAAAAAAAAAATCGCACTAAAAGATTTTGCTGTTATTCTTTAAGTTAGAAGAAGCCAAGAACGCATGACATTTGCTAACATAAACTTCCAAATTAATTATTAGCATTCGACCGGTTTAGGGACGATAAACAAAACAAAAGTGGTCTAGAATTTGGTGTTCAAAGCATACCTCCACTGTACTTTAGTAGGTTCGAGACCCGATGAAACTGCATTACTCAATTACTCTTCTATTCCAGACATAGCATGTTTCTTATAGACGGACTGACTGGAAAGTAGCTTGAAGAGAGTCGCGAAGACCATCCTTGGCCCAATGTACACTTATTATGAAGGCGGACTTCCCAAGCTTGATCTCTCTACCCTCGCTGATAGACGGTGGAAACTGACTATGGACTGCGGACAAGGTCGTATCCAGGGGGCGGGGATTAGGGGGTTGAAACACACAAAAATAGTCATTTTTATAGGCTTTTCCCTCTGATCTATGTCTATTTTGTACTTTTTTGTTTGACCCACAGGCAACCCCCCCCCCCCCCCCCCCCCCCCCCCCGAAGTAAATTCCTGGATACGGGCCTGACTGCGGATGTAAGTGCCTGACCTCAGACCTTCACATAACTATATTACCGGACTATGAAGTACCAACTCGACCAAACACCAGACACAAAGCAGCAACTGTACACTGTACGGAACTTATTCGCCCAAACACACATTCAACGGACAGGTACCTCAAGTTCTTTGTACCCTGCTTCGTCCATCACTTCAATTCTATGTTGTAATTAACAAGGAAATTGTATATATTCAGTGTAAACTGCAGATCGTTAAACTTTTTATCAAAATATTTTATATAGCTCTATAATATGTACTGGTTGTTAACTCTATGACGATCCAATACTTGCGAGTGAATTGTACGAGATATTAAGAAAATTAAAGATTATTATTATTATCCGTGTGAAAAAACTTCCAGTCTCTTTATCCCATTATTGTTAGCAATAAAATCAAATTTTGGAACAAATGTATACAAAGATACAGAACACGCATATTGCTCGTCAAATACATCGCTTTCTGAAAGACGCCTTCTACTCTATTCAGCTCGTGCAGGACTGCCTCCTGTCCCATGACCATCGGGATGTTTTATCTGAGCTAGCGCCCATACGCGGCCAATCAAAAGTATGAACTCTTGGGAACGAAATGTGACAAGCAGCAGCTCTTGCTGGTTCACCCCTCTTTCACTCGTCCCAATTAGTCATCTACTTTATAAGCATAACAGCGTAAAGTCTTAGAATAATAGTGTGTTTCTATTATTTTTGAATTAACAGCAGTAGCTACTCTGTCAAGTATTTGCGACTTATGGAATAAAGAAAGAACAAAGTTGATTGATTATTTGCCACACGAACGAAGAGGGTCTCCTGCAAGAAGCAGTCCTATCCTTTTGACGATTCACCCCACCCCCTTTAGATATGGCCCTGGATTTTGAACAAACAGAATTTTACTGAACTTTATGATTTCCAGACAAAAACCCAAACTTTAAAACAAAATCAGCTAGGCTTTGCACACTTTTGCGAAGAGTTTGATCGTAAAGCCTGTCGTTTCTGCTTAAGTGAGGTTTACTGAAGCTATAGTATGTGTTGGATAGTTGTCGGCCATTTTGACAAGGACTTGCACAAGGATAAGATGTCGGACAAGAGTTCCCTGTCTAATATAGCGATAAGAAAAGGTCAAGTCATTGACACTGTTTAAGTTCATAATTAGGATTGTTGGTAGCTGTAAGTTGTGTAAAAGTAAGTTTCTGACCCCTCATGGGATACTAAACAGAGGAAAGGCTTGCCAGTTTTTCGAATCCTCGATTCCTGGTAATTCTTTCCTCGTTTTAGTTTGCCCTTCCTGGTTTTAGTATTCTTTCCTGCTTTTCTCTTGCCTTTCCTTTCCTGCTTTTAGTCGATCCTTACATTACCGTCGAGGAAAGACAGAAAAAGTGACTTTGATTTACTTTGTAAATCTGATAGTTGTAGTGATCTGTTTGTTAGTTGTCAGCAGCCCGTATCCAGGAATTTATTTGAGTTTGCCTGCGGGTCGGACAAAAAAGTATGACTATTTTTGTATGTTTCGGGGGGGGGGGGGGCAACCCCCTACCCCCCTGGATACGGCCTTGTCCTCCACTTACATTTTAGGATCACAAAAACCAGAAGGACGATGCGGATTGAACGACATACAACTTCAAATAAAATAACGAATATTGAAATGTGCGTGTTAAAAGTGTATATGTACAAATCTCTGATTATTTTACAGTTCTGACTTCTGTGTCTATGTACAATTGACCAACTAAATTTACAACTATTCCCTGGGAAAGCGCATAAGCTTTCACCCAGCATTTATAAAATCCTTGTTTCCCATCACTGCCAAATACTTTCACATGACCAATGTCTCTCTACCAGAAGACCCTTGTTCTAACGGTGGCTACTGCAAACTTCTATGACCCTCAAGGTTTATGGAACAACTTCACTTCACGACACTCATAAAACCTTGCATTTGTCTCTTCCGGCCCTTTTTTCTAAGAACATTTCCGGGCAGTTGCTAAAGGGCCCCCTAGACCGGCGTGCGCAAAAAGGAACGTCCCGTTGTTACCTGGTACCAAAAATAGAGACCTCTGGCTCTAAGTGCTTTTCGCCCCTATTAAATTAAAATAATTACTTTCTGCAGACCCTGGGGGATACTTTATGTTGTTAAGAAACCAAGATGACAAAGGACAGATTGTCTGCGAAAGTCTAAGAAAAACTGTCCACGACACCCCTTGGTTTTCCGATACAGACGTTATGGCGTTCTAAATTCTCTGACTATACTGGGATTTTCGTCGTATTTCCTTGTGTTTTACTCTAGTTCTAGTTTTGAGCTCTAGTCCTTTGAGCTCGCTTCTGGAACTGAAGGCCTGCTAGGAATGGCCATAGTCCCTGCACGTCCTAAATGAAGGACCTGATGGTGGATTGACTGGGGTTTAACATTCGTTAAAGTTTAACCGAAAAGGGCTGGGATAGGACAATATATATAGTTAGTTACACATCCCTTATTTACTTAAAATGGCCTGGAGACCCGTTGAAAATGCGTTACTTCGTTGTTCCGCTATTCACGAATAATCGATTTTCAAATAGTGGAATTTCCGTGTGATTTGTGGTACTTGTATGCGCTTGTATTTTTGTTGTATGCCTTGCGAGAAAGATTTATGATTTTTTTGTTTGTTCAGGCACTAAGCAATCTTCACCAATCTCACCATTGCCCACTGAAAAGCCGCGTTTGTGTTGAGGTTAAAATTTTCCGCTTCATAATAGAGTTTACGCTGTGGGGACGGCCGCAGGTATTCTGAACGTCATAACTAGAGCAGATAGTGGAAAATAAAAAAAATACCTTTGCAGAATCTAAATAATTCAGTGTATTCAATTAAGTGACAAAAAAATAAGTTGGCTTTTCAGTTAATTTAACAACAAAATAAAAGGGTGGGGCCCCCATCCATCCAGAGGGCTAGTAGAGACAATGTCGTCATTGGCAAAACAGCACCGCCTTCTGCAGTATTTTATTTTCGTTTTTGTGTTTACAGGGCAGACAAAATTTATTTTCGTTTTTGTGTTTACAAGGCAGACAAAAACCACGTACCTTGCAAGTCTGCACCCGGAATGGGGTTATATGCTCTGGCAGTAGCCTACCTGAGAGAAGATTGGCGTCTATTCGTGGATAGCGCAAGTGCCTCTGGTGGTGCAGGAAGATCTAAGATCTTGTGTTCAGATGTATTTTTTTTGTTTTTTTTTGTATTTGTTAAGGTAAACTGTTTCAGAAATAAACAAAAATCTGCTGAAATAAGAGGCTCGTTAGGAGAGAAACTAACTTAGCTGGGTTAGATGGTCATGGACACAGGAGTTAGGAGCGCCTCGGGTTTTCAACTAAAAGGTAGGGTTTGTACATACTGTAATCCGATCTAAAAAGGGTAAGTCGAAGCAGATAGATCTACTAGGATATTCTTCAGCCATATTTTGGCTCTTCTTGGAAAGGGTCCTCTTCAGACTGTGGCTGGAAGAGGACCCTTGCCAAGAATGGTATCCTAGCCGACCCCTATGTCTTTTTCCGAAGGATTCGTGTCGAACCTATAGTCTGTTGCTAAAATACAAATCATCGCCTATTCATCATCGTGCATTTGTAGGCTATATTAATTTTGTTCATAGCGAATTTATTTTTTTCTAATTAATAACTCATTATCAATTTGGATTTGCCGTTAGATGTACTAGATGACAGCTATCTATGCCATGGCTAGATGACAGATAGATGGCAATCATCTCAAACGCCAACATTTTGTTGGTGGGATCCCATCGAAACTTTTGGTCTTGTTATTTTCGTCCCCAAGAGAGTGTTAACTACCACAACAAAGAGCTGGCTTCTCCTCTTATCTTGTAATAACTTGTTTGTAAGTGTGTAACTATATAATAACTTTTAACTATATGATAACTTGTTTGCAATAACTTGTAATAAATTGTTTGGAACTCGAGCTCAGTTTTAATGAATCCATGGTATCTCACTTCTTAAAGAGACCCGCTCTTCAACTTTCCGGTTAAAAAACAAACATTCATGAAAAACAAACACTCCTCGTTTAAAAGTGGAAACACCTCCTGAAGAAGAGAACATTTCTTCTCAAACTATTACTATAACAAATATCTTCACCAATAATTTTTGTATGACCTCCCTCCTTTAAACAAACTATTACTAAATTCGAAACACCCCGAATCTGCATAATCCCCCTCCCCCATTCAGGAAGAAAATTCAAATTGGTAACTAGAATTTACCAATGACTTTTTGGGATCCCAAAACGTAAGTGGAGGGATACCTATGACATCGCAAAAGTTGTCTGTCTGTCCGTCCGTCCGTCCGTCCGTCCGTCCGTCCGTCCGTCCGTCCGTCTGTAAGCACGATAACTCTCGAAGGGAATGAGATATTTTGATGAAACTTGGTGTGAGGGTTCGTTGGGTCGTCGGACCAGTCAAGTTCGTAGATGGGCTTTGTAGCTCTACATTTAGGGGTGGGGGAGGGGATTCAAATTAAGGGACAAACAAAATGTTTTGAAACAGCTAATGTGATAGTCGATTATGGGGTAAGAAGACATGCTAAACACGATGGTGAAAACCATTTTGTCATCGGACAAGTAGTTCGCCCGGAATCCGGCCAAAACCGGAAAGTTTGTTGAAAGTAAAAGTTTTATTTGAAGTTGATTAGATGTTCGATTTAGGGGTAGGAAGACATGTTAAAGACGATGGTGAAAATTATTTTCTCGACGGACAAGTATTTCGCCCGGAATCCGGCCCAAACCGGAAAGTTTGTTGAAAGTAAAAGTTTTATTTGAAATTGATTAGATGTTCGATTTAGGGGTAGGAAGACATGCTGAAGACGATGGTGAAAATTATTTTCTCGACGGACAATTATTTCGCCCGGAATCCGGCCCAAACCGGAAAGTTTGTTGAAAGTAAAAGTTTTATTTGAAGTTGATTAAATGTTCGATTTAGAGGTAGGAAGACATGCTGAAGACGATGGTGAAAACTACTTTCTCGACGGACAAGTATTTCGACCGGAATCCGGCCCAAACCGGAAAGTTTGTCAAAATTAAAAGTTTTATTTGGAGTTGATTAGATGTTCGATTTAGGGCAAGAAGACATACACTTATGTGAAAACAAGTTTCTACCCGGACATGTAGTTCGTCCGGAATCCGGCCAAAACCGGAAAACTGTTGGAAGTCAAAGTTTTATTTCTAGTTGATTAGATAAGCGATTTAGGGGTAAGAAGAGATGCTGAGTCCCTGTATGACAATCATATTTTACCCGGACATATAGTTCGACCGGAATCCGGCTGGAATCGGAAAATTTGTTATAAGCTAAATTTCTATTTGAAGTTGATTAGATGTTCATTACTGGGGAAAGAAGATACCCTGATTTCGTGTTTGAGGTTTCTTTTTTCGCCGGACAAGTAGTTCTGGAGTTCGGCCGGAACCGGGAAATTAGCAGAAGTGGCAGGAAGTTTTCGTCAAAACAGATATGATAGGGGTAAACACACATACTGAATCCAAATCTGAACTTGGTTTTCTCAGGTGATTAGCTATTTTGCCTTAATCTGTTTCTGAATTTTAATTGTAAAAATGTTCAAGGAGTCTGGCGAAGACTGGATCTGGCTAAGACAAGACCCTGTTGTCTGGATCAGATATTGAATTTTTGGGATCCCATCGAAACCTTTGGTCTTGTTTTCTACCATGCCAATACGATGCGGTAGCTTACGTAGAAGAGGTCGGTCCGTATGGAGCGGGATGGAGAAAGAAAAATTGAAAAGGATTCCCCTGGTAGCGGCAAAAGGGACAGGGTATCCTAATGGCTAAGGTATAGGTATCTTAATGAGGAGGGAGCAAATAAGGTATCCTTTTCTCTTGTCCTCTGATCATATAATCCACAGGTGTTTCAGCATTAGCAGCCGCTTCCACAAAGTGCCAGGTGATCTAAAAGTCACATCTAAATGTTGTACATTAATGCACGAGACTCAAAGCCCTGGAAAGTAACACTATTATACTGTCGAGTGGGGAAAGAATGGATGTTATTTATTAGATATTCACGCGTGCCACCTGATAGCGAGGCACCTGTGGTTTAATCTGATGTGAGAGACGTAAAAATTAGTGAAAAGAATAGAAAAAAGCCACGAGCCTTCCCAGTTGGGCGTCGGCATTTGGCGGTGGGGAGGGGGAGAGTTAAATTAATGCATACTCGATTTACAAAGGGCATCCGCCCATAAGAGACTTGTAGCACATCTGTTCCAGTTTCAGCTGACCACAAAAGAGTTAGGTATAATGAATATGTCGAAAACTGTGCACATGAAATATCCCGATTTAGCCAGAAATAAAATTAAAAGTAACTTTAACTTTTTTCATGGCTCAAAAAGTAAGACGAAAAATAAAAAAGACAAGATGCTAGGCTACGCGGGAAAAGAAACATTAAAAAATCCAAAGAGCATTCGCCCACAACAGACTTGAACCACATCTGCAATATCTTTTACGGGGTAAAAAGTTGCTTCGACCCTTTCACTTCCTTAGTAAACGTCTGAGACATTATCTTTGTTCGTCTGACAACTAAAACGGACCCGTCAGCTACTATGCTTTGGTAGCGATATTTCAGCCCTTCTTGGCAAGGGTCCGCGTCAGGCTGTAGAACGTTAGGGATAACGTTAGGGAGTGGAAGAAATGAACCGGCAATATTGCCAAAGCATCGTAGCTGACGTATCCGTTTAATCCATTGTTTGAATATAGGTTTTCCTTTACGAATTGTTTTCTTTTTCTTTCTAATTCCTTTTCTTTTCTAATTTGTTGGTTTGCTCTGCATGAGTATGACCAGGGATGAAAGTCAAACCCCACCCATTGCCAGGCGGTAGCTTTTCGTTTTTTTTTTTTTTTTAATGATGTTCTACTCCTTAGAAACTAAAGAAAGGAAAGCGAAAGAATAAAAACTAAACGAGCGACCTTCCTTTGCGAGGAACATCAGTCAATTTCGTTCACCCACAAACTGTGAGCTCTACCATGCTCACTGATGCTTTGTCACCGTACGCACGATAGTTTCAAATTAGTTAAAGTCAGTATATCTCACTCCGTCCCTAAAGTCAGTTATCCCCCCCCACACGTATACATACCTATCTATTCTCCTTTTTAACTTGTCCTTCTAGGATTCCCTAGCCCCTCCAATCAGAGGCGTCATTTGGGGGGGGGGGCAGCGGCTAAAATGCCTACGATTCAGAATACCCACGATTTCTGACAGTTCAACAACTGGTATAATCTCAATTATACTGTAATACTATAATACTCTGCCGAATTCTGGAAAAAAACAACTAAATCACAAACAGCGGTCTTAAAACTTTTACTTTTAATTAAGAATAATCTTATCTTCATGGTGCAAGATTTGCATCGCCTAGTTTCGCTATCTGTGTTGGAGCAATTTTATATGACGTTTCCTCGTACTTTCGCAGAAATAATTCTAATCTGATCAGCAAACAAAAAAATAATCCCATTCAATATATTTCAGTAGTAATCCTGTCCCTTGTAATCTTGTTTTCCGTTGTCCCAGGACATTCTGGCCTCCCTTACCGACAGTTTGAGCCGTCGGCATTTTGAACCAGGACAATTTTAGCCTCCCCTGTGAGCATTTTAAACTGTCGACATTTTGAACGATTTCGATTTCGGGGTCTTCCCTCAATTGTGGGCATTTTGAGTTGTTGACATTTTGAACCGTGGGCATTTTGAGCCGTGGGCATTTCGACCTTGGGCATTCTGAATCATGGGCATTTTGAACTGTGGGTATTCTGAGCGTGGGCATTGTGAGAGTGGGTAAAAAGATCGGTGTGATCTTGGGAACCAACCGGGGCAGCTGCTCCCCCCCGGGCTTTAAAGTTGGCCCAGGACTACCCAGGAAAAACAGAAAAATATCCAGAAAAAATCGGTTTTTGATCAGAATTGTGACATCTGGGTGTCCATCCATTCTGGTTGTCACAGCCGAGCCACGAGTTGAAACTCGCGGAAATGCCGCTTTGTCTATTTTTTGGGTGGAAATTTCTAATATCTGAAAATAGAAACAAAATTCGCGTAAAATCTCAATAAACAGAACTCCAGGTTTATTCCTTACCATTCTGGGCAAAAAGCATCCTCAGTTTGAAGTCTATATGCTTGTAAAAGTAGTTAATTTTATTGTTTAGACACTATTTTGCTACTTAATTTGAATTTCCCGCCAGAATCGAGCCAGAAAATCGACAATCACCTTACCAGTTGCTTGTCGAATTTGAGCCACAAAGCGGGCCACGAAAATCCTGTTGGTCGCGAAAACGCACTTGTGGGCCGCACGAAAGACCGCGGAAACACTCTTTTCGAGCCACAGTCGACCCACAACCTGTTTGTGGGAGCACGGAAAAACCTGTTGGTATGATAACTCTCGAAGGGAATGAGATATTTTGATCAAACTTGGTGTGAGGACTCTTTGGGTCAAGGGTAAGGTCAAGTTCATAGATGGGCTATGTAGCCCTACATTTAGGAGTGGGGGGGTGGTCGATTATGGGGTAGGAAGACATGCTGAATACGAATATGCAAAACAATTTTCTCGTCCGACAAGTAGTTCGCCCGGAATCCGGCAAAAACCGGAAAACTGGTTAAAAGTAAAAGTTTCATTTGAAGTTGATTAAATGTTCGATTTAGGGGTTAGAAGACATGCTGAACACGATGGTGAAAACCATTTTTTCGCCGGACGAGTACTTTGTCCGGAATCTGGCAAAAACGGGAAAGTTGGTTAGAAGTAAAAGTTTGATTTGAAGTTGATAAATGTTCGATTTAGGGGTAAGTAGACAAGCTGAACACGTATTTGAAAAGCATTTTCTACCCGGACAACTAGTTCACCCGGAATCCGGCCAAAACCGGAAAATTTGTTAAAAGTAATAAGTTTCATTTGAAGTTGATTAGATGACAGATTCAGGGGTAAGAAGAGACGCTCAGTCTGTATATGACGATCACTTTTAACCGGACATATAATTTGTCTGGAATCCGGTTGTAACCGTTTGTTTATAAGCTAAACTTTAATTTGAAGTTGATCAGATGTTCTTTATAGGGATAAGGAGATACTGTTCGCTAAATTTGATTCTAAATTTTCTTTTTTTGCTGGACAAGTAGTTCGCTCGGAATTCGGGCGAAACCCGGAACTTGGCAGAAGTGAAGCAGGAAGTTTCGGTCAGTATCGTCAAAATAGATCTGGCTTATAGAGGTATATCTGAACTTGGTTTTCTCTAATGATTAGCCTGGCAAAGACTGGATCTGGCGAAGACAAGACCCAATTGTCTGGATCACATATTAGATTTTTTGGATCCCATCGACACCTCTGGTCTTGTTCACGCTGGCCACGATCGAAACTCTGTACCGTCAACTGGAGAACGTGCGTTATCGGACGCTGGTGTCCGTATGCTCTGACTCAGCAACTGAACCACATGTTAGATATATGCAACATGTGTTTTATCACATGTGCGTTTTTTCATTGTACGATAAATTAGAGGTTCAAGGTTCAAGGTTTTTTATTCTTACTTTATCTAATACATAAACATTAACAATACTATACTCTGCACTTACAATTATTTCAGGGTTTGAACCGGAGAGAAGAAAAACATCGAATGGTTCAGACCCGGAGGTATATGAGCATCCAACCACACCATTTTTTTAATAACTCAGGACCACCGCCTATGACCTTGCAAACTTTAATTCCCAAAAGAGAGATTAAGATCAAGTGATGTTCTGCAGAGGAGTAGGCTAGCAGAGTACAGTTTCAGCCGTCCTATTCCCAATAAGTTATACGTTAATGGACCTGTCTTAAATATTCTTTGAGCCCAAGCTGACTTTGAAACATTTCTTCAAACAATGTTTACAACGGATACGTCAGCTATGATTCTTCATCAGCGATATTTCGGCCCTTCTTGGCAAGGGTCCTCATCAGGCTGTCAATCCTCTGGTTCAACTTCGGGGAAGGAAACAAACCTGTTTAAAGTAAAGTGCATTACAGGTTTGTTTCCTTCCCCGAAGTTGAACCAGGGGATTGACAGCCTGACGAGGACCCTTGCCAAGAAGGGCCGAAATATTGCTGATGAAGAATCATAGCTGACCTGTCTTACCTATAATACTAACACAAGCTACTTCCGTAACCGGTCCATTCATTCTTAAACCCGGAGCCCCAACTTTCGTACGGTACATGCTACCAACCCCCCTAACGAAACCTCACTGATTTTCTCACTTGCCTTTTTTCGCTACCTTCGATGCGTATCATGCTGTCGACGATTGTTTCCGAGAAGGTTATTTATCAGAAATACTGGTTATATAATGTTTGCTAGAATTCAACGCAACTGGTAAAAGGCTTTAAACAGCAAAAGCTATGTGTAATTTGTTGAAATCAGAGCCTAGTTTCAGACAAAGTAAAGTGCAACAAACCTAGGAGAAATAGGCTAAAGCTTCCAGCTGCCTCAAGCTGCTTTGAAGAGGATACACAATACGTCACCTGCGCCACCTGCCTGACAAATTAGCAAACAGTTTTAACAATTGAAGATGGGATAAAATCTTAGGGCTGTCTTGTGCTACCACGCGCCTGTAAGCAGATGTTCTACGAAAAAGGGCACAGAAAGCCAATTTATGTCAAGAAGGTAGCAGATGCAAACTTGAAAGGGCGTTTTAGGCCAGTTGACAACGTTTCGGTATGGTATTAAGGAATATAATAGTAATTGGGGTATCGGTACTAGACTTCCTGGTATGTATTGGGCTTCGGTCGAAAGCAGTTGTTATGCATACAGTCGAATAACAGGATTTGTAACTTAATGGCACAGGAAGTATTCCTTCAAAACAAGCCGATTGCAAGGCTTACCTACGAAACGTCCTCATAGCAAACCTTCCCCATGACGATACGTCCCCGTGGCAAAAGCGTCCCCATGGAGAAACGTCCCCACGATAACGCGTCCCCATGACAAAACGTCCCCAAGTATAGGTTTTGAAGTTCGCCCGCAGGTGGCAGTCTTCTCTATTCTACATATTGTGATAGCTCGTTTTTTACATTATTCTTCATGACATTCATACACGGTTCGTACAGATACAACAAACATTCTGCTTACAAAAAACACTCACGCATCATTACTATTCTCTTGCAAGGAAAAATCTCTTCGCTGTAGCCTTCAAGGATATTATCATCGACTACGGAATTAATGTAATTAAGTCCACAAGTGAACTTGTTGTGATAAGTATATTGGTAATATTTGGTCGAACGAAAGCCGCCACTGGTTTTCACGTGAAGAATCCGAATATTAGATCGTTTGCGGGTACTTGGCAAGGACCTATGGGAAATAGTGTAATTCATCAAAACACTGAAACTTTCAACTAAAGATGACCCTCTGGATCGCCACAAAAAGAACAAGTAATTGACCTTCCATCCCATCAAGCCCGTCATTATCGTTGAACGCTAACATGACACAAGCATCCGAAAACTGGAAATCGGCGGTAACCTGCGATTACCGTCTCGAGAGGATTTTACCCTTGGGTAGAGTCCGATTTTTTTTTTCTTGACCGTATGGAAATTAATTGATGTAAAAAAACGGTCGGCAAAAGAACACTATAGGAGAAGGAATTTCGGTAATTAGTGACATGCCCAGTTTACCTGTTGGGTCAAATGAGATCGCACTAGAAAGCTGAAATGGACAGTGGGTATTGTTTGGTTAGTGATAGGCCTAAGGCCGTTTGTCGTTTTTATGCTAATTGACGTGTAAGAACCAGTTAACAGTGGTACCTATCGGAATACCGGTATTTGATTTGTGCTATTTTGATAAAAAGCCGGTCCAGAATTCAAGCAAGACTGTCAGAGACCAGGCCTACGTGGCAAGTTCAACGTGGTGTGTTGCTTTGTCCTCCTTATATATATAATCTCCTTATATATAATCTCCGCAAATATTTTCGATGTCTCCTTTAATTTTTATTTCTGTTCTTGGTCGAAATTGTTTGATGTTTAGGACATGAATGTTTCATGGCTGAAATCTTGGCTGCTATTCATGTTGACCCACAAGAGTTGTTCAGATTCTGTTAAGCACAGCTTTAAGCTTGGATTAGGGCTTACACTATGTCCAGATTCTCCAGTTTTTATATGAACTTCACGCAGATGTAATGGCTGCATCATCGGTTCGAGTCTGATTTGGGTACAATTTTAGGCGAAGTGTAATTTTTTTTTGGCATTCCATCTTTTTCCTTTCCTCTTTTTTACTCTCCATTTAGGACCCTGTTTCCCTTTTTATCTTGTCAATGGGAAATACACTTATCGACATGATCATTAGCCTATCCTCACTGACAAGCAACCGACTTACGCAAGAACCGACTTACGCAAGAACCGACTTACGCAACGAGACATTCAAATTTTCTCAAGCCGTTTCCAGCATCAAGTACCGCACGTCGGCTCCACTCATTTCTCCCCCTTTTTACTAATTATTTTAATAACCAATAAAATTTCACGTTTGTTGTTATTTGTGCCTGTTCGGTGATTGATTTGTTTCTGTATTTTGTCTTAAGTTTTGTTGTTGATGATGTATTGTTTACATGTGTTAGTTATTAATGTGTGTTTATTTATTTTCTTCGTCTTGCCTATTATTTATGTTTTGCTATTGTGGCAATTTTTCCATTAAACCTTTAACCTAAACCTTAAAGCACAACTCTTACTAGAAATGATCTTTTGCCTGTGAAAGGGATCAGAAAAAAAGTTTTCCAAAAATACTATTACTTTCCACCTGAAATTAGCGATTATCTTGTTAGTGCTTGTCGACACTATCCAGCCTTCCTGCTCTCCGACACGGCGGGTGGGAGCAAAACGTTTGAAAACTGAAAGCGCCGTGGTGAAAAAGTTGGAAAACGAAGAAAATAAAAGAAGTAAAAAACAGAAGATTATCATATCCTTATGTTTGAAAGAGTTGTCAGCGGGCATTGAACACTCCGGCAAACTTTGCTTTGTATGACGGGCAAAACTCGGCATGACCGGAAAAGCGCTAAAATTCATAGGCACAAAACGAAACAACGGATCAAGGTGGGGATTTTAGAAGCTTATAATTCGAAAAGAGAGCTAGGTATGTTTTAAAAGGCAGAATAAGCAAGAGGGGTCCTTTAAATTACTAATCCACTTCAATTCCTTCAGCACTGATTTTTTCCGGGCTGACCTACTGACAGAAATTGATACACACACAAATAGCGATGGGTCTTGATCGGATGTCGGATGGTACTTCATGCTCATGACTCTAGTCTTGTACAGCTGGCTCGCGAAACCTGGGTTGCTCGTTAACCGGTCAACCGGACAGACAAGTAACGAGGCCCTACTTTCTCTCGACTTTCTCTAGGACATCAGGAGCGTGTTCCACCCTACTTACCTTAGTTACTGCGCATGACGTCACGCATTCTGGCTTTTTGCCGTTTTTGCCCAAGGCTGGAACGATTTTTTTTATTTTCCAGCAGAATCTCACGCCAGGGGCGAATCCGACCAATCACGTTACAGAGATGCGTAGTAACTACGCTTACTACGCTCCCGAGCATGGTAAGCATATAGTAACTATTAGTTACTATTCCGACAAGGCTGGAACGGTCAGCGTAGTAACTTTTCGTAAGGATGGAACGGAAATAGTAACTAATAGTAACTATTGTTAGAAGGGTGGAACACGCTCCAGGTGTCCCTCCTCCCTTCATTTCTAGTTTGTGGGAACACTTTCATCGCTTCAGGGTAATTCAGATACAGTAGAGGTATGCTTATGTGAACGTTTGTTGACTTTGGACTTTGCCATTTTCATGCACTTGCTGTGACTAAAGTCAAGTATGAGTTAGCCAGAGGAGGTAATTAAGGGCCTCTGGAAACACCTGAATTGGTATTTTCGATCATGATTCTACCATTTAGTCCAGGCTGCACTGTTCCAATTTAAGTAACTGAACAAATTAACACACATCTACTGTACCAAACTAGGTGTAAGAAATACGAATGTGCAATCTACCATAAAGTTTAACTGAAAAGCCAACATACGTTTGTGTTATTTCAATGAATACATTGAATTATTTGGATTCTGCAAAAGATTTTTTTATTTTCCACTATCTGCTCTAGTTGACGTTCATAATATCTACAGCAGTCCCCACAGCATAAATTCTACTATGTCGCGGGAAATCTTAATCTCAATACAAACGCGGCTTTTCAGTGGGCAGTGGTGAAATTCGCGAAGATTGCTTAGTGCCTCAAAAAAAAAAATGTCTTTCTCGGAAGGCATACAGGAAAAATACAAGCGAATAGAGGTAATACAAATCACACGGAAATTCCACTATTTGAAAATCGATTGTGCGTGAATAGCCGAACAACGAAGTAACGCATTTTAAGCGGGTCTTCAAGCCAATTTAAGTGAATAAGTGATGGATAACTAGATCGTCCTATCCCAGCCCTTTTCGGTTAAACTATAAGTACCCGATATTTGGGTATGGAAAGTCAATGGTTGTGGCAATAGTTGCGTTTTTGTTCGGCTTTTGCCTTTCCCTTTTCAGCTTTGGCTTTTTATCGTTTTCAGGCCTTTTTTAACATTTTCGCGTTTTCGCAAGGTGCCGTTACTACTAAGGACTTTTCACTTTTCTGGGATGAAAATACTATTTTGACAAATGCCACTTTATTTGGATTTTACCTGTACTTCAAATTTTTCATCTTTAAAATCCGAGATAGTCTCGAAAACTGACTTTCAATTTGAATCAAATTCCTCTTTTATTGGATTTTGGGATCAACTGGCTAAAGTAGCGAGGCAAAAAGCCAAAAGGAGAGCGTAACTTGGTCACCTACCAAGTTTGCCTTTTTGCAAAAAGCCGAGGGAAAAGGCGAAAGTCGGCGTTTGCCTTTTTGACAAAAACGGGATTGTCAACCAGTGCTTAGGACCATTTTACGAAAACGCAAAAAAAGTAAAAAGCCGTCGCAAAGGCGAGTGAAAAGTCGAACAAAAACGCAACTATTGCCTGGGCACTGCTTACCGGCGTCACGCAGTACTATCAGACCAGAGCAAAATAACAATAGGGAGTAGAGCCAAGACCTATGCTTTCCATGCTTTGCAAACGGGCAATACTGGTAGAGCCTCCCACTGAACTTACGCCATTTAAAGCGAGACAAACTTGCGGGTTTACAGTTGAGCCAGCGCTGGTGAACGACTACGTGAGTTTCAGTAGGGACGTTCTCTATCACTAGTGGTGCTAGTATTGCTGCTATTCGAGTGTGTATCAGTCTTGTCAAGTCTAGTGTTATTTTGCTCTGTCTCAAACTTAGCTAATCCTTTCTTTTTTGTCATGCAGGTAATGAAACAATTGGTTAACCAAAAAACAAGAAAATGCACACAAACTGAAAAGAACTCTTTCTCGCCATCTAACGAGCATCAGTACTGTTTTCTTTATAAGGTTCAGCGGCGACCAAACAGGAATTTCGTAAGTATACGCTCCATGTTATCAAATTTTCAACATTTTCATTACATTTCTCGCTTCGAGTTGAGTATTGCTAAAAACTCTCCAGGGGTTTTCTGGATTTTAATTTTTACTGGGACATATTTAATTACTGCAATGGCTGTATGTTTTAAGAATGTAATCCCTGCAACGTCCTCAAAGTGTGGTAAGTATAATCAGTTAAGGATACCTTATAACTCTTTGAAGTGACAGTAGAGGTCTGCTTTTGGAGAGGTGACAACCTAACAGACAAAGAGCATGTTCCGCCCTACCTACTGTAGTTATTTAGCATGACATTGTGGATTCTGGCTTCTCGGCATTGAAGCTTTTTCTGCAAAATATTGTGCTCGGCTAATCAGATCTGAAATCCTGAATCAGACCAGTCAGATCAAAGCAGCATCAAAGAGATCTGTAGTTACCACACTTGCTATTCTCCCAAGCATGGTAAGCAAATATATAGTAATATTTACAAGCGCTTACAGAAAAGGGAATACAACAAAATTAGTATCAGTGAACTGGTGAATATCAAACTGTTTCAGCTATCCTTTCGTTTGTTTAGACAGATTCTTTGAAATTTAAAACTTCTTCTTCCATTTGCTGGGTATGAATAATCTAACTGCAAGGGAAAGAAATCCAAATTTGGAAGGAGCCATCTGCTAGTTTGAAAGTGCTACCTATCAGACACCTATTGAACAAAGTGTAAATGTGTAATCCATTTACAAAAACATATTCAATTGTGGACTGTTAGGTGCAGATTTGTGAACACTTGCAGGCTTTGAAGAAGGAATAGAGGCAAACACAGCCAGAAACATTCAAATATCTTGTGAAACCTGACCATTTTTGGATGTGAATTGAAGGTTTTTGTGTGTGGTTTCGTTTGGTTTAAGTGTTTTCTTCTGCAACTGCCTACTATTGGCGAACATTCAAATAACCATACCTCTACTGTATATGACATTGACAGGCTATTTTCCACAGTCTAGTACATTAAAGGTATTTTTCTAAGAACAAAAAGTTTGTGGCTCATAAAGATTGTTTCCATGGTTGTTTCTGTAGCACACAAGGGCATAAGTCAGCTTCTGTGATCAACAAAGTTTGTACTTCTTGAATTTGACAAACAAATGTTGAGCTTGAGGGGACTTACAGTTTTGTGTCTGAATAATAAAATTAGTTACTTAACAGAGCAGACAGACATAAAACAGAACTAAGGATCCTTATAGTCCAGAATGGTGAGGGTACAACTCTGAAGTTTTATTTATTTATATTTTATCTGGATTTTGTTCTTATTTTCAAGCATTTGAAATCACTGCCAAAAACAAAGACAAAATGGTGTTTCCATGAGTTTCAACTTTTGGGTCATATATGTGCCATGGAAAAACATCTTAAACCTTTTTTTGGGATCCCAAAACGTAAGTGGAGGGATACCTATGACATCGCAAAAGTTGTCCACCTGTCTGTCTGTCTGTGAGCACGGTTTCAGTTTCAGTTTAGTTTATTTCAAATACCAACACATATTGTGGCTTGGGGCCAAATGGTGTGTTGAATACGTCAATATACATGAAGGCAAATCAATGGTAACTCTGAAAGGGAATGAGATATTTTGATGGTCTTCAAATTAAGGGACCAACAAAATATTTTTAAACAGCTAATGAGATAGTCGATTAAGGGGTAAGAAGACATGCTGAACACGAATATGTAAACCATCTCGCTTGACAATTAGTTCGCTCAGAATCCGGTGAAAACTGGTAAATCTGTTAAAAGCAAAACTTGTATTTGTAATTGATTAGACGTTTAATTTAGGATTAAGAAGCGAGGCAGAATCATAAATTATAACCTTTTTTTTACTCAGACATAAAGTTCGCCCAGAATCAAGCTGAAACCGAAATTTTTTTTATCAGTTAAATTTTATATGAAGTTAATTAGATGTTCGATATAGGGGTTAGGAGATATGCTGAATTGGTTTTTGAGCTTTATTTTTTGCTGGACAGGTAGTTCCGGAATTCCGGCTAAACTGGAAAATTGGCAGAAGTAAGGCAGGAAGTTTTGATGGGTTACATCAAAATAGATATGACTTTTAGGGGTAAACACACATGCTGAATCCATATCTGAACTTTGTTTTCTCATATCTACCAGTTATTGTACTGTCTTTTCAAAATACACAAAAAATGACTATCTTTTTAGTTTGTAAGGTGTTTCAACCACCACTATAAGCCTTGATCTGTTTCTAAATTTTAAAAATAAAAATATTTAACTTTCTGGATCATATATTCAATTTTTGGGATCTCGTCGAAACCTTTGGTCTTGTTATTTCCATGGTAAAGGGCTGTGGCAGCGTACTGGCAGGTGGCGTGCATAGTGCTTGTATGCATGTGTACTCCTTATTCCCCGGAGTGGTACCAGTAGAGGCATTTACTAGCCAAAATGTTTGGTTGGGGGGCAAGGTATTTACCGACTGATTTTCCAGAATTTTTTTTTTTTAAGTAAAATCGATTGATTATCCAAAGAACCGACTGTTTTTTAATAAGAACTCTATTATTTTTATGAAAAACTGACTGTTACCAAGAACAAAATCGACTGTTTTTACGGAAAATTGTGGCGCTTCAGATCAACTCACTTATTTTTTACCGACTGCCCGACAACACTGGGGGGGGGTCCCCCTCCCTCTCGGGCAGGTTTGTTTCCTTCACCGACATTGACCCTGAAGATTGACAGCCTAACCCTTGCCAAGAAGGGCCGAAATATAGCTGATAAAGAATTGTAGCTGACGTATCCGTTGTTTACATTGAATAAATGTTTCAAAGTCAGCTTGAGCTCAAAGAATATTTTTTTCCTCCCATGCCTGATGCCCCTGGGTACCAAGTATACCAACTTCTAGGTCAAAATAATACAAAAACGTTGGCATGATTGCATGATCCTGTATACTATCATTCTGGGCTAAGGGGTAACAGTTCTCAAAACATACTGAGTTAATCATAACAAATATATCTAGTTTCCTGTGTTTCTGAATAGTCTGTTTAGCCTATACTGGACCTGAGGCCTGTGGGATTGAGATTATTCGGTCCAGGATCTTTTCTTGATAGTTCCTCATCGATAACTTCTGTTAAGTAGTTCCTGGTCGATAACTTCTGTTAAGTTTATGGCAAAACTGCTTCAGCTGTTCTGATGAAAACTCGACCGGAATGGTTACGAACGATGGCTGGTTGACTCGACCGGAATGGTTACGAACGATGGCTGGTTGACAGTTTATTCCTCGGGATGCCATATAAAGCATTCTGATTCGGAATAATAGAGAGGGGTTCATATTGACGTCCCCTACCGGTTCCTCTGTTGGCGTTATCGAAGCGAAGCGTTGTCGAATGTAACGACACAAAATATTTAATTCCAAATCTTTTTAGCAACTCTTGCAAAATGCCTTTTCTCGACTCACTTTAAATGCTTATGTTAGAGCTGGCCAAAATGCTTTAGCCAAGACTTGGAAACGATTTAAGAAAAGAGCACTATATAAGACGAATGTACTCATATGTAGAAGGGCAGTCTTAAGCTAGTCTTAAGACAGTAGTGATCGTTGGATTATCAGATGTATTCGATGTATGCAGAACTTCAATATTAAAAGTAAGTGTGTTTTCTAACCACTGTGTATTGAATGTAGGACCTAGGACCTACCGTCCGAACTCCCCCCTCCACAGTTACGAACCAACCCTTCGAGGATTAAGATCAGAGTACCGGTATAGTCTAATATGTACCAACCGCTCGGGTACACGCTACACGTATATTAGATACTCGGTTTCGTACAACAGTTAAAGCATAAACGATTAGAGAGATACTCCTAACGTAACACAAATATAACACTGGTGACATCGTTTTGCTGTGGAAGGGAGAGTGCCGGTTGGTTTCCGATAGGGCATAATTTTTGACGTTTTTGTTTCGAAATGGCCGGGAAAATTGAGTTATTATTAAAAGCTGCAGAGACCGTCGATTATTTTGAGGGAAGGACGGATGTGGATGAATTTTTGGACAAAGTTAGAGATGTATCGGCTTGGGACGAAGATGAAATTAAGGACCCGGAGCTGATAAAAATTGTGCGGCACAAATGTCGGGGGGTGGCGTTAGACTTTTTCAGGGCTAGTGAAGGAAAATTCACAACTTTTGCGGCACTTCGGACGGCATTCAAGGAGCGTTTCCAAAGCACGTCAAAGAAAGATCGGCTTTTGTACGAAAAACTGTATTTAGAAGAGGGGCAGGAACCTTTCAGATTTGTTGAAAGTATCGAGCTGAAGGCTCTGAACCAACTTGGTCTAGATGCTATGCCAGCAGCCAGCAACACACCAGGTTCTTCTTTTCAGCTTTTGCAGTCGCTCCTGAAAACAATGGTTCACGATCACTTGGCAAGAGGTTTGAGTGAAAAGGTTTATTTGCGGGACCACGATTCTTGGGAAGTCACGAAGGAGTGTTTGATAAAATGGTATCGCGCTCATTAAAAGGTAAAGTTGCAATACGAAAGCAAGAGCGATACAAGGGTGTATTATAATAATAACAGGTCACTGAACGGTAAGTCTCAGCAACTAGTGCCACAGCGGGCACAGTCAGGTCTCAGAAATCAGGAATACACTCCAAACCATACACCTGACACGAAAAGTAATAACCGAGGCCAAATTACATGGCAGAAACATAACACTAAAATTCATACCCACACCAGACAAACAGAAAACAGGAACACATACGCCTGGGATGCTAGTGGGAAACCGATTTGTGCGAAATGTGCCAAGGTCGGGCACATCGCAAGGAATTGCTGGTCAAGAGGTCTTGAGCCAGCAAACAAAAATTCATCAAGGCATTTAAACTGGCGAGGGGGCGCGGTTCCAGAGTAAAGAGGAATCCGGCGCCCCGCAATTTCCGTCGTCCTTCTTACATTAGTGCGTATAATTGCGCGAAGGATGCACCTTTCGTTGACGTCACGTTGTGTGGAGTACAGGTAGAGGCATTGGCGGACACGGGTTCCGGCATTAGCCTCATTAGTAGGGCCCTCTTCAGGAGGTTGCCACATAGAGTCCAGGAGGGACTCAAAGAAGACTCCACGTTGGTTAAAAGTGCGTCTGGGCACGGTTTAGACGTCAGAGGTGTCATCACAGATTTTGTTAAGATAGGAGACGAACGCTGCGAGGAAAAGTTTTTCGTCAGTGATGCTTTAAGGATTCCGATGATATTAGGATACACTTTTATGAAGCGACATAGTTTTTACGTTGACACGGAGAGAGACTCCCTTGTTAGGAAGGATTCCGCTAGGTCGTGTAGTGTTGTTGCGGAAGTCAAGGATGAGTCAGATAGCACTATTGTTGAGCTGACAACAGTGTTGCCAGTCAAACTACCGCCGTTTTCGATAAGCAGGTTATGTTTGGCTCCACGTCGAATGTGGGATTTCAGAGAGGTTTTGGTTGTTGCAGCGGATCAGTTTGTTCAAAAGTTCCCTCAGTTGGTAATCTTAGATCAAGTTGCGACACCTGAGGAAGGGCTGGTTTCGATATATGTAGAGAATTCATCAGACGCAGTCGTTAAAGTTCCACGGATGAGTGTTGCTACTGGGACGAAATTTGAACAGAAAGACTGTGTAACGGTCAACAGCTTAACTGTGACGTCAGAACATCGCAGGAAGTGCCGACCAATGACAGAAAGAGAGCGCGAAGCTTTTCTTTCTCAGTTCAAACTGGACCATCTACAGAAGAACTCAAGAAGGAAAAAGGTCATTGAAGATTTCCTGGTTAACAACAACGACGTTTTCGCGAAAGATGAGTTCGACCTAGGTGAATGTGACCTGGAACCATTCACTATTGACGTTGGCAACAATCTTCCAAGCCGTATGAGACCGTACAGAATTCCTGCACACCTGGAGACATCTGTACATGCTGAAATTGACAAGATGCTGAAGTGCGGAGTAATCGAAGAATCAAGTTCACCATGGCTGAGTCCATTGCTGATAGTACCAAAGAAAGATGGATCAAAGAGGGCAGTCATTGACCTACGGAAGGTCAATAGTCTTACCAGGAAAGACTCTTATCCACTGTCACACATAGACCAGCTGCTGGATAGACTTCATGGATGCAGTGTCTACAGCAGCATGGACGCCATCTCTGGATACTGGCAATGTACTATCGATGAAGACTCGAGACCAATCACAGCCTTTGCAGCGCCAGGCACACCGGTTTACCAGTTCAAGAAGATGCCTTTTGGTCTGTCCAACGCACCTGCGCATTACTCTAGGCTGATGAATAGGATACTGAATCACCTGTTTCAGCTAGGTATCTCAGTCTACCTAGATGACATCCTGGCTGCCAACAAGACAGACGAAGAGCATTTTGCTGCATTGTCAAAGGTTTTCGAGGCACTTAGGCGGGCTAATCTGAAGCTTAAGGGTAAAAAGTGTTCCTTTTTCAAGGAAGAACTGACTTACTTGGGACACCAGATATCCAGGAAAGGGATAAAACCGGACCCAAGTAAGATAACTGCTATCGAAGAGTTAGCTTACCCGAAGAACCTACATGAGCTTCGTTCTGCACTTGGATTGTTTTCCTATTTCCGCAAATTCATCAGAAATTTTTCCGGAATAGCAGAATGCCTTACCCGCCTTACCAAGAAAGGAACAAATTTTGATTTTGGGCTAGAACAACGAGAAGCTTTCGAAAAGTTGCGATCGAACCTTCTTCAGAAGCCAATTTTAGGACTTCCTGATTTTAGTCCTGGAGCTAACCCTATGATCCTGAAAGTAGACGCTTCAGACGTTGCTATTGGTGGAGTGCTTGCTCAAGTTCAGGATGGGCAAGAGAGGATCCTTCGTTTCTCGTCCAGAACCTTGAATACTGCAGAACGAAAGCATTCAGCAACCGAGAAGGAAGCGATCGCTGTTGTTTACCATATTCGGACATTTAGACCTTATCTGCTTGGCAAGAAGTTCACCGTTTTCTCCGACCATAGACCTTTAACATGGATCATGAATAAGAACGACGCTACGGGTAAATGGGCGCGTTTTCAGATGGAGCTCCAAGGGTATGATTTCGACATTCAATACATACCCGGTCCTAAGAACATTGTTCCAGATGCACTGTCAAGGTTGCCTACAGTAAATGTCAATTTAACGAGTATCAGTGACTTACCATTTAAGTCAACAGCTCATATGCGAGATTTGCAGTCTAAGGATGTTTTCTGCAAAGTCATTCGCGATCATTTGAGTACTGGAAAAAGAATGACGCAAGAAACTGAAAGACTTGTACTGCGAGAAATTCAGAATTTTGTTATCGATGAAGAATCCGAACTTGTTTGTTACCTCTCGATACCAACAAACAAGTGCCGTCGCTCGGATATCAAGGTGGTACCGGTTTTGCCGACGAGCTTAATAAGGGAAACGCTTGAGTTTTTCCATGACTCTCCGCGGGCAGGACATTTCGCCTTTATGCGCACTTATCAGCGCATACGAGAGCGCTGCTATTTCAGAGACATGTTTTCAATCATCAAGGGTTATGTTCAAGGTTGTCTAAAATGTAGTCAGCGTAAAGGCTTACCTTACACACCGAAAGCGCCTCTTGGGTCGCTCCCGGAGGTAAGTCGTCCCTTAGAGTTGGTCGGTTTAGACTTATTGGGTCCGTTCAATCGGTCGGACCAAGGTAACAAGTACGTGCTCGTGATTACTGATCACTTTACTAAGCACGTGACTTTAGCACCTATTCCTGATAAGTCGGCAAACGAGGTCGCTAAGGCGTTTGTCGAGAAATTTGTCCTGATCTATGGTTGCTGTGATCGAATAATCAGTGACCAAGGTAGCGAATTCATGAGTTCAGTTTTTAAAGCTACTCTCGAAATTTTGAATATTAAAGGACTCAGGACTTCAAGTTTCCATCCAGCCTGTAATGGGGCCACCGAAAGACACAACAGGGAAATTGCAAATATTCTCAGTATGTATGTGAGCCGACGAGATTTTTCAGATTGGGAGAACTTTCTTCCATATGTCCAGTGGGCGATTAACACGGCCTACCAAGAATCAATACAGGACACGCCTCACTATATGACATTTTTGCGTGAACCTCGTTTCCCATCAGATGGCATTATCAACAGTCGCACATTTTACGACTCAGACGTAAACTACAAATCTGAGATGATAATGAGACAGAAGCTAGCTTTTGACATGGTTGGTCAAAATATCAAAGCAGCAAAGGAGAAACAGAAGAGACAATATGATACAAATCTGAAGTATCATCAGTTTGAAGTGGGACAGTTGGTTTTGCTTCATGTTCCACCGGAGGCAAGACACCAAAAGCTGGACAAAATTCGCTGGGCGGGACCATACCGAGTGACAGCAGCACTAGAGAACAAACTCAACTACGAAATCACTCGAGTAAGCGACAACAAGAAATCAGTTGTACATCAGAATCGCCTAAAGCCTTATACACCGTATCGGCTTTGGGAAGGCCAGGTCGAAGTTGAAGAGGAAATACAAACATCAGCAAAACCAGCCAGGAAAGTGCGGTTTGCTGATCCACCACACAGGGACGAGGAATCCGATTCATCAGACGACGGATCCGATTCTTCAGATGATGAAAGTGGTGACGAAGGGGGAAGGCCAAGCACTCAGCAGATACCAAGCAATACCAGCGCTGCTAGACCCTCGAGATCAACTGAGCCAGCCCAGACAAGCGTTCCAGCTCATTTCTTCGAAAACCCAAACTCTTCTGCCGGAGGAAACACACGTTCATCTGTCATACCACCAGCAGAGGAAGAGTCGGAAGACAGTGAGCAAGAATTCTCAGATACAGCAGTCTCCGCTCCCAGGACACCAAGATATAAGATACCAAGTGAACTGCACGATGGTGACTATTCAGATTGGCCAAGCCCATTTCAGTGGACACCTGAAACAGCAGAAAGAAGAAGATACTCGTCACCAGCAGACTTGGATATCGAAGGCACTCCCGACTTCAAGGACCGATTCCTTGAAAGAACAAAAGCGACACCAAGCGAGCTTGCCTGGGACAACTATCTAGGTCAGAAGTACGACGACTCGATAGGAGGAGACGAAGTTTTCCAGCCGAAGGAACTGCTGTTTACGCCAGGACCCTCATGTTCTACCCCTTTGCCGAAGCAAAAGGAGACTGAGAGTCCACTGCGAGATCGGAACGTCGACATCGCAAAACCTTCTGTTTCGCGAAGCAGTCCAGAAGTCAAGAAATCAAGTGGATCTGCAGCAAAATATAATCCAAAGAGATGGCTAGCGACAGTAGACAAATACCTGGTAGAGCCATTGTTAGGACCAGTCGATTGGGAGGCGGTTGCTGAAAGGAGAAAACGCAAAGAAGAAAAGTTGAGCAAGAGCCAAAGCTCAAAAAGAAGTACCGGTTCAGGCCCCGCGTCAGAGCAGTTGCCTCAGACATGTAGAGCTGATGAAGAGCTATGGCGGAGGAGGAGCCCTCCGAGAAACATGTCGAGTTCATCAGCCTCAAACGAGTCGAAGTCTCCCTTGTCCGCAACGGAAGACAGAAGCGAAGCTCTTGAACAGAGAATAGGCGACTCAGCAAACACAGGAGAGACGAAAGGACCAGAGATCGTCTCGATACCCCTGCGGGAAACAGCAGGAAGCTCTAGGCAAGAAGCAGAGTCTATTCCAGAACCAGTTGGCTCAGAGAAGCCATCAGAACAACTGACGACCGAAATCCCTACGCAGCAGGCTGTAGGGGAACCGTCAGTCGATGCGTTTGCCCCTGTAGAACCAATTCGCGGGCGATCAAATAGTTTACCACAGTCAAGTGGCTTGGCAGCCAAACGGTTGGTAAGGAAAAGTCACATCGAACAACGTTTGCACCAACATAAATTTGACCAAGCCACATCGAGCAACAGGGGTAGGCTAGATTTGGATGCTGCAAAAGCAGCAGATCAAGCATCAAAGAAAGCAAAACAGGAGGAGTACAAACTGTATCTTGAGTCGCTCTCAAGTAGACAGTCGAGACCACTACGAGACAGAAAGCAGCCAGACAAGTTAACATACACGAAACTGGGAGGTGGGACACAGAAATAGGGGGAGAATAAAATTCTTTACGATTACTACGCGTTAAGTGAATAACAGCGTCATGAACTGTCGTCCACCTGAACGCACTTGATCGCTCGCACCCAATTTTTTGTTTTACCCTACCCTGTTCCCTAGTGATAAAGGTAAAGAGGAGAAACGTTGACGAATGATTCTCCTCTAGAATTCCTTTGAGATCTAATAACTTGTGCTTTAAGAAAATGTACTCCTAAATGAAGGAAGTGGAATACCACTAAAATTAAATGTAACTTAGGCCAAGTTTCATTCGATTAAATGCTAACAGATAGCGAGGGGTGAGTTTGGTCACCCCGGGCGGGAAGAAGTAACCGCCGGGATAAGCAGATTTCTCCTTTGAGAAATGCTTCAAGAAAGCGGGGGGTGAGTTTGTGTCACCCTGGGTGGGAAAAAGTACCCACCAAGATTAACAGATTTGGATTAATCTGTTTTGTATTTTACAGGTAATGTGTCTCTCTGAAACAACTGGTAACTTCGGACCAAGGACTATTAAGAAGGAAATAAGGTTGTCCTAAAAGAGAGTTTAAAACAGCAGAAACTGCGTTATAAATCTTTAAGAACAAAAGATTTGATTAGAAGGATTTAATTACTGCTACTGCAGAAAGAGATTTTGCTATAAGGGAAAGCTGGAATGGTTTAAAGAATTAAACTAAAATGGGTCGACAGCTGGTTTCCCGTAAAAAAAAAACAAGCAAATAAGCAGCTAATATTGTGGGTTTAAGTCCGAGTTACAATTCAGTCGAGTAAGAGAGACACCAACGATGAGTTCGCCATACCAGAAGTGCTCGCACCCACAAGCGAGCGGAAGGACAACCTTACAAAGAAACGACCCAGTATCTTCAGCACAGAGATGTCAGATAGCTGTCCTCGCAGCTATACGTTCCAGAAGATGAATTTCAAGCAAGGCTGACTACGAGCCTTGTCACAAGAAGAAAGGAAACGGTTCTCTAGCCCAAGAAGAGGCTATGCAGAAGAGAACACAAGCAAACATAGAAACTGAAGGGGAGGAAGAACCCAATCAGACAACGGAAGAAGTCTTATGAAACTTCGGAAGAAGAGGTGACCGTTCATAGAAGGAAGATGGCGCAGTACCATCACGAGACAGCTGGGACCCGGATGTTGAGTTCCAAAAGAAGACATAGCTTGAGAAAGCGAAAGACAATGCCGTATGCGTAAGTCTGACCTTACCGTATTCAGAAACATTCAGACATCGGCAAAAGTGACCACAGTAATGGTCGATACAGGATAGGAAATCCTTATGTAGTAGCATTAGTCGACAGACGATTTGCCTAGAAGATTGGCAAGTAATAGTTAGTGATTTGGGAACTTAAAGAAATTGTTTCCATACTTTATTTCCAAGTTAATGTTGTTTTAGGATTTAGGCTTTGGGGTTGAGAAGTTCAAGTTATAACCAAAGATGGTTGCCCCAGTAATAAGTAAAGATAGTAGGATTTTTAACAGGATTGAGTTGCAAGTGCTAGGTCTATATTTTATTACGAACATCGGACGTATTTGAGACAGTAATTTGAAAGTGCCCTGTATAGACTAGGATAGATGTATTTGCAGGGATAGGATTTTCCAGTTGAAAGTTGTCATATAGGCGCTATTCTTTTCTAAGGGAGGAAGGGAAGTGTAAACTCAAAGTCCAAACTTCTGATTTCGGTAACGATAAAAAGTAATTAGTAATTGAAGAACCTAAGAAGCAAAGGTTCTATAAGTAAATTGGGTAGACCTGATACTATGGAGAAAAATGCCACTACCAAAGATATATCCATACACTGGAAGTTGTCAGCCTAAGGCTGACAAAGGGTTCAGAAGCGATACCCAGTGCTAAGTGACGGCGAGAGCTAACTTAAAGAGATTGGTGGCGCAAATTAAAGTTCACACCAAATAGTTGTTGGACGCTGGTTGCTAGTTTATAAAGGAAATGGTACAATGGCACAAGGTGGTAACCCAACACTTTCTGGGTTAAAGGTGACAGGTTTACCTGGTTTACTGGAATATTTTAGTTTAACCGTAAACGGTATCATTTGAAATCAGATTTTTGACACAATAAGTAAATTGTTAAAAATAGCTGATATGACAACCTTCAACCTGGTTGAGCAAGTCAAATTATACGTTGTAGGTATTTTTAGAGCTGTGTCGGGAGACACTTTTTGGAAGGCGTGAGGAGTGTAACGACACGAAATATTTAATTCCAAATCTTTTTAGCAACTCTTGCAAAATGCCTTTTCTCGACTCACTTTAAATGCTTATGTTAGAGCTGGCCAAAATGCTTTAGCCAAGACTTGGAAACGATTTAAGAAAAGAGCACTATATAAGACGAATGTACTCATATGTAGAAGGGCAGTCTTAAGCTAGTCTTAAGACAGTAGTGATCGTTGGATTATCAGATGTATTCGATGTATGCAGAACTTCAATATTAAAAGTAAGTGTGTTTTCTAACCACTGTGTATTGAATGTAGGACCTAGGACCTACCGTCCGAACTCCCCCCTCCACAGTTACGAACCAACCCTTCGAGGATTAAGATCAGAGTACCGGTATAGTCTAATATGTACCAACCGCTCGGGTACACGCTACACGTATATTAGATACTCGGTTTCGTACAACAGTTAAAGCATAAACGATTAGAGAGATACTCCTAACGTAACACTAATTTAACACGAACTAGTTGGCTTTATGCTGTAATCAGGGCAGGGCCGTTATCAGCTAAACTCTTCGGTGCTCCTTAGTCGAACCTTATCGCTCCGAAGTGCGAATTAAGATAATTAAGGTAATCACTTTTCCTCAGATTTTGTTATCTGTTATTTTTTTTTATATTCGCTGGGTGAGTAACCAGTCGGTGTTGGGGACTGGGTGCTGACGGGAGAACACGCATACTTCCATTAGTGTAAAATACGAATAGATGTATTGAATTACGAATACTGTATTTAGTGAAAGAAGTCTTTTCCGTTGTTACGAATTTGTCTTCTGTGCCAGGCTCTGGACTGAATAAACCGATGAGAGGTTTAGCCCTCGTGTTATTACTCTTTATACTCGGACCGGCGGCTTATGTCCCACTTGGGATCATTATATGGTAGCGTTCGAGCGGCAGCAGTATTCACCCTTCGAAGGCGTATAGGGATCGTAGTCTTTCGTTTAGGGAGGTCGGTTCTTTTCCTTTAACACTTACTTTATTTATTCCTTTAGTACAACCTGCTTCTGTTAACACGTAAGGTAATCTAATAATACAGACACATGTCTCGCTACAGTCAACTCTCAGAATCATCTGCTCGCTTCGAGCTTCACATCAAATTCCTATTCTTGCTTATTGCGTAGGAGCTAACCGCAGTCGCTACAAAAGATTAAACCAAAGTCCTGATCAAACGTGCCTGAAAACTCAGGAAGAGGATGTTCAACAACAGGGAACTGATAAGGCTACTTCCATCGTCCCGAGGCTTGAATTATTACCAAATATGGAGTTGCTTTTCTCAGACCGCATTATTTCCGATTACGGAATCAACTTTGATATTTAATATCCTAATACTATCCGTAACACTCGTTATCCCTTTCAAGGTTTTGACTCCCGACAAAACAAACTATGCCACTGCCAGAACTTGATTTTTATAAACTTCTCTTTACTTGGCTTACTTTATTTTTGCATTCTAAAATTTTTGATCAACCTGTCTAACTCAGTTACGACAGATGTTCCATTTCCAGTATCGGCTTTTCAATAAAATGAAAACAAAACTTTACAAGCCTCTACCCTTCCTTTTGTCCGAAAGTTTGCATGAGCGGTGGTTTGCAAGTTTTTAGACCTGAAACCTTTTGCTCCCCGGCATAGTATGCTGAATACTTTCCCGACAAAAGGGTACTTTATGTACTGATAAAATAGAAGCAATTAAATAAAAGTCTGCATCCCTTCCCTCTTTCGAAAATTTCGTTCAGGGTAGGACCTAATTTTATACAATCAATATCGAGTTCTGACTTGGCTAACCCACCCGTAAAGAAGTTAAATTTATAATTTATGGCAACACAATTAGCTTATAATTTTACAATTGTAAGTTGATTTCTAATTTTAACATTAATTTTTTTTTTACTTTAATGGAATCAATATGAAGTTCAAATTACTAAGACACCCGCGAAAATCTGAATTAAAAGAAAAATAATGCCTCTCCCAATTAAATTAATTCTTGAGCATCTGGAACTTGGTTTAACTGCGGTCACGACTCAAACTGAAAACTACGTTAACACAAACGTTAATTCGCGACGACACTACAATACCGACAACAAGAAAAATTTTCCATATTATATACACGACATAAAACAATTAATTATTTTTATTTCGTTTTATCGGAACCAATGAAAATCGGTTCTTAATTTAACTTAAGCAAAATTTACAGTATTATACACACCACATACTACAATTAATTATTTTTATCTCGTTTTATCTACTTCAACTTAAGCAAAAATTACCATATTGTGCTCACAACATTTTACAACTAATTATTCTATTTCATTTTATCTAGTAATTTATTACTATTATTATTATTACATATATATATATATTTTTTTTTTTTTTTTATTTTTTTTTTTTTCTTAATATACATTTATAGTCTTGGCTCTTCAGCCATCTGAATACATTTGATAATGTGATAAGCATGCTCAGCAAATAAAGCAATAGAAAAATCGTGGCCTTCGGCCCTTCAAATACGTTTGAAAGTTTAAAACAAGCATGCTTCACTCATTGAAAAGGAAAATACTACAATTTGTGGCCTGAGGCCCTTCGAATAATTTACATGAATCACATGTTAAAGCGGCAAAACAGCACTAAAAATTATAATTGTCTTATTCCGATGTTCACTGTTACTGTTGTGTACACCCACTACCGTGAAAAATTCCGAAACAGTACAACCGGACCATAAGTTCTTGCCTTGCACGGGCATTCGCGGGACGCATAAAACTATCGTTAAGCTGATCCACGGTGACCTCCATCGGAATTCTTTCTCGTCGATGACTTCTGTTGAATAGTTCCTCGTTGATGACTTCTGTTGAATAGTTCCTCGTCCATAACTTCTGTTAAGTAGTTCCTCGTCTTCATCTGTTCTGATGAAAACTCGACCGAAATGGTTACGAATGATGGTTGGTTGACTCGACGCTGACTCGGTTGACTTGATGACTTCTGTTGAGTCGTTCCTCGTCGATAACTTCTGCTGGGTTTATGGCAAAACTGCTTCTAGCTGTTCTGATGAAAATTCGACAGGAATTCTTATGAACGATGGTTGATTAACGGCTCCGTTCATCCACGGATGCGGTATGGGAGCACTCCGACTTGGAATACTAGGGAGGGGTTTTATGACTACGTCCCCTCTTGGTTCCTCTGGTAGAATAGCTGGCGAAAACGGCATGGCCTCGTATGCGAATACATCTACGGCTACTTCAAGATTCGGTGGCAACTCAGCTCGTTCGCCGTCCTCCATTGGCATGGGCAGAGTGTGAGGGCGATGCTGCTCCTCGTTCTGTGGCGACTCGGCTCGTTCGCCGTCCTCGATTGGCATGGGCGGAGTGTGAGGGCGATGCTGATCCTCGTTCTGTGGCGGCTCGGCTCGTTCACCGTCCTCCATTGGCATGGGTGGAGTCTGAGGGCGATGCTGATCCTCTTCTCCTTCCTCATCCGCGAAAAGGTCAGCAAGCCGTTCATCGATTCTCCTAGGGCTCATATTGACGTCCCCTACCGGTTCCTCTGTTGGCGTTATCGAAGCGAAGCGTTGTCGAACTAGTTGGCTTTTCATGCTGTATGCAGGGCAGGGCCGTTATCAGCTAAGCTCTTCTTCGCTCCTTAGTCGAACTTCTGCTGATGTGGACATAACTCGTCCGCATGTACGTGACTTCTAAATGGGAAGACAGATGGCGCTGCAAGCCGTCTCTTCTTTCTCGCCACTGGCAAGATTGGTTTGAGAGCGACGACTGGTTCTTTTCTTCCTCGATGAACGATTGACGAACTGCTCCTCCATGACTGGGATTTCTGCTGAGAACGACTCGTAGTAAGGACTAAGTTGGATCGGCTTCGGTTCGACCTGTAATATAAAATAAACGCAGTATATCTGGAATACTTATTTAATCGCTTTACACGATTACTTTTGGCGTCCTCTCATTCTCATGTTTCTTTCTTCTCCGTGTTTCTTGTTATTTGTATATGTGCTTCGCGAAAATTTAAAACACCTCAAATCTGACGTTTAACGCACATCAGATGTTAAAACCGCAAATCACGGGAGCTGTTTTAATTTAAAGACACCTCAATTCTGACGTTTAACGCACATCAGATGCTAAAACCGCAAATCACGGGAGCTCTTTAAAATTTCCCACGACTTCTCTTTGAGCGTTTAAAGTACGCTAAGGGTAACTTGACCGCAAGTTCTGACCTTTCAAATCGCGACATATGCTAATCCATTTAAGCTGGATGGCCTCTGACGGTAGTTTTTAGCTGTACAGCAAAACAAAATTTGGCGCGATTTCTACGGCACACGGTAACAAAGTGAAGTTGGACGTATGCTTCAACCATATCTGTCTAGATCTATCTATCTGTCTATACTTGCTATCATGAAGAGCTTCTGGATAAAATGCCGGTTAATATCTCCGACCATTGACCATTGGTTGACACTGTCTGTGTGTCCTTCTAAGCTCTGAAAGACTCAAAACAATAATTAGTAAAACCCTCACTCGATTTGTCTATCAATCGAAATACGTGTCTAGCAGCAATTATTTAAAAATCCTGTGACTCAATTATACTGCAAAAGTACGTCAGCTACTCGCGTGAAGCAAAACCGCAAAGCTAGTCAGCAAAAACAAAATTGAAAAATCGTGGCTGTATAGTCTCTACAGGTTTTCATTTGTGTCATAGCTTTTAGGCATAATCTGTTAGTTGAGCTACGTGACCTTCTCTTTTCAACAAAGGGGAGCGAACTCTTACTTTTCAGGGCAAAAGTAATTAGGGAAAATTTTGGGACAAGCAAAAATCGAACAAAATTTCTTTACTCAGTATTTCAGGGATTCAATCTGATACAATTGTTATTTTGTACATTCGTTCAATCTAGTATCATAATACAATCTAGGGATTATAACTGATTGATTATTACTGAGCCCTCTGACATGGTGCAGTAAAACAAAATAATAGACAGGTAAAATACCGCGTAGTTTCGGTCAAGGGGACCAACATTGACCGAGCTCACTCCAGGTTTATCAGTGCATGACATCACTACACGTTACTTCCCATTTTAAGTTGCTTAATTCTCCAATATTTTCTCACCCTGATTTAATTCAAACAAACTTTTGCTCTTTCGCTTCTCTGTTTACCTACTGGCTCATACCACACTTAATGCAAATAAAATGGTTACAGGGGTTTGGGACTCCCTACTAAATCTTCGCGAATTGAAATATCTATTTGTTTTAATAATATTTTTAGGTCTTTATAAGTTGAGAAAAGAATATTTAGAAACTGCACCGTCTTTAGTGCCGAGACAGGTCGCTCCGGCCGGTGTGAGCCTGTCTTAAGCACTTTCGACAGTATTACACGACAATAGACCATTAGTAAAAACATAATGTGCACTTAATATTAAAACTCTGGGTCTATTATTGATTTATTAAACTTTATGATTTCTTCCATCTTTCTGAAACAAGGGAACTAAACTAAACTTTCTTGTCCATGTATTATTTGCTACGCCAAACATAAAATGAAGCAAGATACAGCCAAGTGAGTACTCAGTAAAACAGCAACATTACAAATTTAATTTAGCGACCACCGACGACTATTCTATTATATTGTATATGAACAAAATCGCAATAGCTCGACGAGTTTATCCTGGGCTTCAAAGAGCAAATCTTGCACGTCTGCAAGGTGACCTTTGACGCCCCGGAATTCAACTGTTGTAACGTTTATTATTTCTGCAGTTCAAGATTTTCTGCTTATTTTGCTAACTTGAGCTTCTGTTCGCGCGTGTTCCAGCTTTTCTTCTGAAGCCCTATCTGCGCCTCCCTCTTTTTCCTCTCGTTAATTTCCCATATTTGTCTGATCGTGTTTATTTGTCTTTCATCTGTAATAAAACACTGACAACTACTATACATGTAATTTACTTTTAGTAATTTACCCCTCTATTTATTGCCTTTGATTTTCGGGTAAATAAGGGCTTCCAAGCTTATCATACCCTAACCTGTTCGGGCGGCGAACTTCTCTGGACGTTTGTCTAGTACCTCTCGTAGCCAGATCAAACCTAACACCTTGCATTGCACCGCGGCGCGCGGCTTGAGTACGTAATCTAAGCGCCTCTGAACGAACCGTAGGGTGGCTTAAAGCTCTATCACGAATTAAAATTGGTGGGGGGCTATTAAGATCGATAGGGCATTCCGACCCTGGGTGATCAGATTCGAGTTCCCCAAATGTTCCTCTCAGTTCTGGCATACTACCAGAACTGTCGACCCCATCATTGACTCCGTCGCCAAAATTCGACCCGAGCCCAGAATGACCCGGTGTCTCCTCAAGTGTGCCCCTTCCAAAACCTTCCCGTTGAGGGCTTGTTTCTTCTGATTCTGGTAACCGAGATACTTTACCCCCCCGAGACTGAGGTGTCTCAATTACCGTTTGATTTGGTGACTCTTCTTCTGGTCGAACAGGTGATAGGTCTGGGGACCTGTCAACCCGCGTAGTAGCTTGAGGGAAGTTATTACCCGTGAGTGAATCGTTTATACCCTCAGGATCACTAAACGGATCCTGCGCAACTGTGCTCTCGAACTCTAGACGGTAGTTTGGGGCCTCTAATGACGGTATCCCCACCCCAGCGAGATTTTCGTAGAAATCATGAGATGGTGTGATACCCTGTCTCAAAACTGGTGCCTCGCCATAAGTTGGCGTAGAGCATCTAACAACTGTCCTTGGTGTGAAAAGTTCTCTTTCCATCAGCGCATCGTCTAATAATTCGCTCTCGAGACTCGAGGAGCTTCCCAACCCCTGCCTGCGAACAGGTGTTTCAGTATAGGGGTCATCCCATTCTAAATCTTCAGAGCCCAGAGAATAACGTCTTTTGCAATCCCCATGTTCATTTGGTTGATCCGTATGATACGGCTGTAATGTTAAAGGGCGGTGAAATAGAGGAAGTTGGCGAAATTTCGGAAAATCATCCATCGATTCCGGACCCGGAACCGAGGATTCCGGTCTAAAAGCAAAATCACTCGCGCCAATATCATACATGTCCTCAGTAAGTGGGTTTGGTATAACGGAGGGTGGGTTTGGTGGGTCGCAATCTGAGATAGTTTTCTGACCTGCAGGTGGACTGTCCCACCAAGTAACTGTTTTTCCGGTACACGAACTTTCAGGTTTATTTCCGGCCGGATTTTCTGCGGGAGAGGAAATGGGTGCCGGAATTTCGTCAAAATTAGGCGGTATAATCAGTTCATCTTGAATAACGTCCCTTTCCCACAGACTCCTGGGAATGTACGTTTTCAAACGATTGTAATGGACAATTTCCACCCGTCCGTCTGATAGCCTTGTGATTTTAAAGTTTAGGCCATTTTCCAAAACTGCATTTATTCGATAAGGTCCCACCCAACGTATCTTGTCCAATTTCCGCAACCTCGCGTCGGGTGGCGTATGCAAAAGTACCAGGTCACCGACCTTTAAGGGTTTCAGATTTTCGGTTCTATTGTAGTAGAACCGCTGACGTTCCCGAGCGATATGGGAGTTATCCCTGATCATTTGATACGCAGTTCTCTGCCTGGTTATCATTTCCGATTTGTAATCCGAATCCAGATTATAATATACCCTACTGTTAATGACGGTGTCCATCGGGAAACGGGCGTCGCGAAGGAACATAGCATAAAATGGGTTGTCCGAGATGGATTCGTGAAAAGCTGTGTTCATAGCAAATTGGACATAACAAAGTTGGTCTTCCCAGTCTGAATGTCCCCTATCCTTGACATATAGACTTAAAATGTTTGCTATATCCCTATTCCGCCTTTCAACCGCCCCATTACACATCGGATGGTACGCAGATGTACGAAGTTGCTTGATGTCAAGCAATTCAAGAATTCCTTTGAAAACAGCATTTATGAATTCTGAACCCTGATCACTTATCAAGCGTTCGCAAGCCCCATAAACCAAAACAAAATGCTCAACAAACGCTCTCGCGACAGCTTTTGCTGTTTTATCTGATATGGCCGTAAGAACGATGTATTTCGTAAAATGATCAGTGATGACGACAATATATTTTGAACCATGACTAGAAACGGGTAATGGACCGAGAAGATCGATACCGACCATATCGAGTGGTCTAGAGGACTCGGGTATGGTGCCCAACGGAGCCCTGGGTGTGTGGTTAAGACCTTTGCGTTGACAACAATCAAGGCAACACTGCACATATTGTTTGACAACGTTGTACATGTTCCGAAAGTAAAAACGGTTGCGCACCCGCTCATATGTCTTGAGAAACCCAAAATGACCCGATATTTTTGAATCATGGCAATCAAATAGAACTTCCGGAATGAGTGAACGCGGTAAAACTGGTACTACCCGCAAATCAGGCCTGCGACAGTTTTGATACGGTGTGTAAACGTAACAAAGTAAGCCGTCGTCAAGAACAAAATTTTCGATTTCACGCAGGACTTGAGTTTCGATTTGAGAGGGCAACCCACTGCCATGTTTAAGGTAGTTACGTACTGCAGAAGAAAACCCGTCCTTCCCTTGCAATTCCCGCAGTTCCTTTGAGGAAAACTGGTTATCCGCCTCTGGTATTACGGCCATTATCTCGGGAGTTGGAATAGTCGTAGGGAGCCTACTTAGAGCGTCTGCAACGACGTTCTGAGCCCCGGGGATGTGCGTGATCTCGAATTCGTACCCTTGCAGTTCCATCTGCATTCTAGCCCACTTTCCGGTAAGATCCTTCCCTGTACTCTTCATCAACCACTGAAGAGGCTTATGATCCGAGGCAACAATGAATTTTTTACCGAGCAAATAAGGGCGAAATGACCTGATGCAGTGAATTATGGCAAAGGCCTCATGTTGAACCGCCGCATGTTTGACCTCGGCGTCGTTGAAAGTACGTGACGTATACTGTAAGACCTTTTGCCTCCCACCCTGTTCCTGGGTCAAAAACCCTCCACATGCCTTTTTGCTAGCATCGCAAAAAATTTTCATCGGTTTCGCGGACCGACCAAGATCTGGAAGGCCAAGTATAGGTTCTTCTAACAATTTAGATCGCAGCTGTTCAAAAGCTTTCTTCTCCTCATCCCCAAAAATAAAAGGTACCTCCTTTTTGGTAAGTTTAATTAGGGGTGATGCTATAGCCGAAAACTGGGGGACGAATTTGCGAAAATACGAAAACAGACCTATACATGAGCGCAGTTCGCTGACGTCCTTTGGGTATGCAATGTTACGAACCGCACTTAGCTTATTGGGGTCTGGACGGACTCCGTTCTTATCGACCCGATGACCCAAGAAAATAACTTCCTCCTTAAAAAAATCACATTTCCGCGCTTTCAATTTCAGACCGGCTTTGCGGAAAGCGGTAAAAACTTTAATCAACAAAGCCATGTGCGAATCGTCGTCTTCTGAGGCGTTTATAACGTCATCCAGATAGACGGCGACCCCTTCATCAAACAGATGTTTCAAAATTCTATGCATAATTCTACTATAAGCCGCAGGCGCGTTTTTTAGACCAAACGCGAGTTTCGCGTATACGAACTGGTCGTATCCTGGAGCTGAAAACCCCGTATATTTGCGGCTTTCCGGATCGATTTCCATCTGCCAATAACCACTCAAACAGTCAAGAACAGAGAAAATCTTTTTGCCATGCAATTTGTCTAAAATAGCAGCTATATGAGGGAGCGGAAACTCGTCTCCCACTGTCACATCATTCAGGCGACGAAAATCGGTAACCGCACGATAACTTCCATCCTTTTTCCCGACCAACAATAACGGAGCTAGCCACGGCGAAGCGGCTGGCTCTATAACCTTACAAGCCAACATACGGTCAATTTCTGCCTTTGCCACGGGTTCAAGGTGGACTGGAATGCGATAGGGACGAACTTTCTGTGGGGGTGCATTACCCACATCAGTTACAAAAGGCTCAATGTTGCAAGTTCCCAAATCAAAATCGTCCTTCGCGAAAACGTCATGATTATCAGTTAAAAGCTTCTCTACTTTTTGTTTTCGAACTGGGTTTTTCGCGAGGTGATCTAATTTGAACATTTTAAGAAACGCATCCACTTCATTGTCTGGCAGAAAACCAGGACCCGAAATAACTTCTGTTGGTTTTAATGAGTCGGTAACACTCATGCAAATATTTTCATCCGGAATCCAAGCTTCTGCATTCGCCATATAAAACAAGGGAATTTTTATATCTTTGTCCGAATAGTTGTCTATGAATACCTGAAACATGCCGTCCTGTGTAGTTACAAGTTGTTCTGGTAAAACCAAGTCTGGGAATCGTTCATTCATTTCCTTCGTAGGTGAAACCAAAAATAGCCCGTCCGTGTCTATTGGCCCCCTACTGGTAGATAAAACACAACGTTTACTGGTCTTTGCATTAACACTAGTCCTAGAAACGAGTTGAAGACGGTGTATGCGTTTCGGTGGTTTCACAGCTTCCACCTCCGTTTTTACCAACCCGATTTCAGACTTTTTACAAGTATTTTCAGCATGGGGAAGTGGGCAAGGGTAATCAGGAGGAGGTAAACTAACTACAGGACCCACCGGGTGACAAGGGATCGACTGTGGACTACAAGACTGACTTCTAGTAAAACAACAATTTTGTTCCCTTTGTCCTTTAAGGTTAACCAGATTTGCCGACGGATCGGAAAACTGACAAACAGGCCGAACCTCTCCCTCATTACCGCCTCTACGGATTAATTTGTCATTTTTAGCATCAATTAGTAGGTCATACTTCTTTAAAAATCCATACCCCAAAATCATTGGTACCTTCAATTTGTCACTTATTAAAAACGTCTCAAAATATTCGTGTTCATCAATTTTTACATACTCTGAAATACATCCAATAATTTCCATAGAATGGCCGGTAGCACTGCTAACATCATTATGGTTTTTAACTATTTTTGACCTAGCTAAAACAGGCAACTGCAAAAACGTATCATGGCTTATTAATGAAATCGAAGCGCCGGTATCCCCAAGCGCGCGTACAGGAATATCACACACTGAAGCATTAAAATACGGCAAAGCATTGCAATTCACTCCATTGCAATTAGCAAAATACGACGCAATAAAATTTCCACCCATATTTTTAGTCAAATAAGCCGGGACAGGATGCGCATCAGAATTTACTGAAACGTGACGAAGTGCGCGTCCCCTTACAAGTTTAAACGGCTGCTATTTTCAGACACCAGGCATTCCCTTGCGAAATGTCCGTTTTTCCCACAATTAAAACACTTTTTCGGATTAGATCCGGCGGACTGACTGCGACATTGTCTTGCCATATGCCCGATCCTTTGACAGTTATAGCAACGGATGGTACATGGTGCGCGACATTCACGAGTAAAATGACCGGTTTTCTTGCAGTTGAAGCAACTCTTACTCGAACCGCCAGATTTTCGGGAATCGGACCTCTCACGGCGACCTTCCCAACCATTCCTGTCCCCTCTCGTGTCACGAGATCTACCCCTATAGCTGCTAGTGTCATTTGACATTTGGTCATTCCGTAACGAATCCCGACGGCGAAATACTGGGCGACTCGAACGCTCAAAAATAGTGCCGTCGCTACGGTTACCTGGTATGTTTTCCCGAACCATACCATCTCGTGAGGTTGTATCAGCTAGTACACTAGGCTTAGTTTCAACTGAAGCGGAAGCAATAGCGGAAAGCATATGAGGCGATTTGGCTTTAGCAAATTCACGTGCCCGAAAATCATTGATCAAAATTTGTGTGGCCTCCTCAAAATCTGTGGGACACTTAGCAACCACCCGCATTCCCAGCGTAGGGGAAAGACTGTCAAGAAGTAGGTTTTTCAAAAGATTTGAATAGCCAAGAAAACTTTCTTCATTTGCCGACGGAACTTGATCAAAACCCAAGAGTTTCAAAGTCTTTAATTTTAGTTTTTCGAAAAATGGGAATGGGTCTTCGCCATCCTCAAGACGAAGAGTTTCGTGAATTAGACGTGCTCTCAAGGACGTGTGTTCAAACTGTCTGGAAAGGGCTTTCCTCAAATCCTCGAAAGACTCGAATTTTGCGTGGCTGGTTAAAAAATTAGCCGCATGACCCGTTGTTTTCATGAATGCCAACCGGATAAGTTCATCGCTCTGAATAGACTTATCCCAGAATTTCAAATTTTCCAGCGTCTCAAGAAATACCAAAACGTCTTCGCTACCAGTGAAGGTAGAGACTTGCGATGCAATTTTACAAAGCGTGTCAAGGGACATTTTTGCTGTGTCTTCGACAGACATTTTACGTTCGCTCAGTAACCCCGTAAAAAAAATAAAATAGAAAAATGTACTCAAAACACTAAAACACTATATACCATAATATCTAGCCTACACCTTCCCTCCAAACGAAAGACGACGCGTCACCAGTAAACCGATGTGAGGTTTAGCCCTCGTGTTATTACTCTTTATACTCGGACCGGCGGCTTATGTCCCACTTGGGATCATTATATGGTAGCGTTCGAGCGGCAGCAGTATTCACCCTTCGAAGGCGTATAGGGATCGTAGTCTTTCGTTTAGGGAGGTCGGTTCTTTTCCTTTAACACTTACTTTATTTATTCCTTTAGTACAACCTGCTTCTGTTAACACGTAAGGTAATCTAATAATACAGACACATGTCTCGCTACAGTCAACTCTCAGAATCATCTGCTCGCTTCGAGCTTCACATCAAATTCCTATTCTTGCTTATTGCGTAGGAGCTAACCGCAGTCGCTACAAAAGATTAAACCAAAGTCCTGATCAAACGTGCCTGAAAACTCAGGAAGAGGATGTTCAACAACAGGGAACTGATAAGGCTACTTCCATCGTCCCGAGGCTTGAATTATTACCAAATATGGAGTTGCTTTTCTCAGACCGCATTATTTCGGATTACGGAATCAACTTTGATATTTAATATCCTAATACTATCCGTAACATGAAAGAACCTGAACCTGACCATGTTTCTCGTTAGCATCTTTTTGTCTGCTCAACTTGTCTGTGAGACATTCTGCTTGCTTTTTGCAGTCATTGCTTGTCACCATTAATTGTTGTATATGTAGCCTGTTCTCCTACAGCTTAAACAATTTGAAGTCTTGTCTGATTGTTTTTGTGCCATGAACATATCACTCTCTTACTCCCTATGGTTTTTGTGGACTTTCTTTGTTTGTTTTGCCCCACTTTCTTTCCCTTGTGGTAGTTGTGGTATTTTGTAGTGGGTATGAATGATTGTTGTTGTTGTTTGATATTCCTTCAGCCCAGCTGACTGCGAATCATAATTGACGGTGGAAACTGGAAAAGTCAGCTATATTTTATTGTAGAGTCATCTACATTTTACTATAGTCAGCTACATTCAGTAAGGTGTAGCTGACTTATGCCCGGGCCCCACTACGGACACACCTGTTCGTAAATCGGTCTTGACCCGTTTTTAAGACCGGTTTTTAGACGTTCCTCCTTCAACCCGTTCATATAATCTGGGATGGAGAAATCCATCTCCCCTCTTTAATTTATTATGAACAACCAAAGAGAGAGGAGCGTCCTAAAACGTCTTAAAAACCAGTCTTAAAACCTCTGAAAACCGAATTACGAATAGGTGTCCGTAGTGGGGGGTCCATTATGTTGTTTTTGTTGGTTCCTAGATGGCTGTTCTGTTCCTCTGTCCACTAGGAGGCTTTGTCTGGTGTTTCTTCTATAAGGAGTTCCTTTTTTTTTTTGTTTAATCCCACATAGCTTCTTTTTCCATTCTGTTTTAGATTGACCTAAAACAGCGGCTGAGCGACGTTAATACCTCCTGACCCCAGGTTCTGGTTAGTCCGCAGTGGCGAGGACAAAACAGACACTGCTGAGCTAAAAAAAATGGGTTTTAACACTAGGGACCATCTTTCAGAGAGTGAGCATTGCAGTGCAGTTGTCTTAATATGTTAAACATACTAGAATGACACCAGGGAAAAAGAACAAGACCTAAGGTTTCGATGGGATCCCAAAAATCTAAAATTTGATCAGACAACTGAGTCTTGTCTTCGCCAGATCCAGTCTTCGCCAGGCTAATTATCAGAGATAACCAAGTTCAGATATACCTCTATAAGCCGTATCTATTTTGACGATATTGACCGAAACTTCCTGCTTTACTTCTGCCAAATTTCCGGTTTCGGCCGAATTCTGAGCGAACTACTTGTCCAGCAAAAAAAGAAAATTCAGAATCGAATTCAGCGTATCTCCTTATCCCGATAGAAAACATCTAATTCGCTTCAAATAAAACTTAAACTTTAAAAAAATTCCGGTTATAACCGGATTTCGGACGAATTGTCTGTTAGCACGATAACTCTCGAAGGGGTTGAGATATTTTGCTTAAACTTGGCACGAGAACTATTTGGGTCAAAGTACAGGCCAATTACGATGATGGGCTCTGTAGCCCTATATTTAAGGGTGGGAGTTTAAATTAAGGGACGAATTTTTTTTTTAAAGCTAATGCGGTAGGCCATGTAGGGGTAAGGATACATGCTAAATCAGAATATGAAAATCATATTCTAGCCGGACAAGTAGTTCACCCAGAATAATATAAGTTTAAACATAAGTTGATTAGAGGTTCAGTTTAGGGGTAACAGTTTTTTCTGGAGTTGATTGTTCGATGCAGTGGTAAGGAGGCATGCTGAATCCATATATGTAAATTATTTTCTGAGCGAACCACTCGTTCGCCAGGAATCCGGCCAAAACCTGAAAACTCGTTAAAAGTTAAATTATGTGAAGCTGATTAGAGGTTCAATATAGGGGTAAGAAGATACGCTGAATTTGTTTGAGCTTTTTTTTAACGGACAAGTAGTTCGCCCAGAGTCCGACAGAAACTGGAAATTTGGCAGAGGTAAGGCAGATGGAAGATTTGATCAGTTTCGTCGAAGTAGAGATGGCGTATAGGGGTAAACACAAACTCTGAATCGGTGTTTGAACTTGTTTTTTTTCTGATGATAGCCATTGGCCTTAACCTGTTTCTAAATTTTAGTAGTACAGTTTTCAATGAGTCTGGCGAAGACCGGATATCTACAAGATCCAGTTGTCAGGATCAAATATGAAATTTGTGGGATCCCATCGAAACCTTTGGTCTTGTTGTTGCATGCCTTGTGGTTCGAATTTGACCAATAACTGACAACTGCACTTTTCGATTTTGTGGCTCGAATTTGGCGGAAATTCAAATTAAGCGGCATCCTAATAATAAAATAAAGCAGATAAATATAGGAATTAATCAATATTCTTTTAGTACACAATGGTAAGCGTGAAGTTCTGCAATTTAGTTTTACTTTCTGACATTTGAAATTGCAACGAAAAAATCAAACAGAACAGCGTCTCCTCGAGTTTTAATTTGTGGCTCAGCCTTGTTGAGTACCATCGTGTTTCCGTGAAGAACAGACAGAAACTTATGGCACGCGAATGGGCTGTGGAAATTCGCCGTTAGTGGGAGAGGCGGCCATATGCTAACAAGATTTTCTCTTTTTCTAGGAAGTTTAATTGCTGCCAGAACATTTGCATCAGCTTCTGCTAACAAGAAGAAAACCCTTGCGAAGAATGGCAAACCAAACATTGTTTTGGTTGAAGGTGTCCGCACACCTTTTCTTGTATCGGGAACGCAGTATGCCAAAATGATGCCCCATGACCTGGCGAGAAGTGCATTACTGTAAGTCGAATATAGAGGACCTTAGCTATTCTTCACTTCCCGATGAAAAACTTATCTCAGAATAGTAGTATGAAGTTGTGCGAAGAAGTAGCATGGAGTACTAACTGATGATACTGCATGCTTCTACTTCAAGGCTCCCGTGTTAATGCATTCTACTGCTTGCTACTATTAGCAAGACTGGATGCTACTGGATACTACTACTTAAGTAATGATAGTACTCTTCACTATTATATACCAAATTTTTCATCGGGTTTCACAGGGAACTTGGCGTAATGTGCCAGTCACCAATCCAAGGTTCCAATCTGCATTTTCATGGTGGAATTGTCCCTTATTTTCCGCCAGTGGACCATCCATGGTCGAACTATATCAGACCGACATAACACTAGGGAGTAGCGCCAAGACTTGACAAAATTGACACACACTCGAATAACAGCTATATTAGCACCACTAGCGATAGGGAACATCCCTACTGAAACTCATTCAGTCGTTCACCAGCGCTGGCTCCGACAACTTCATATTCTAGACATAAAAACAAAAAAAAATATACATCCTCCATTGTTCCTTGGTGTGTGCAGGCCGCATCTTTGTTTACTAGAAATTTGTAATCTCGCAAGTTTGTCTCGCTTTAAGTGCCGCAAGCGTAGACGGCGGCGCGACGAGTATGGCCCGTATGAAAAGCATGGAAAGCATAGGTCTTGGCGCCGCTCCCTAATGTTATTTTGCTCTGAACCGTATGGATCGAGCACAGATTCACTTGTTCGTCTTCATTTCCATCACATTACCTAGACCAAACGCTGAAAAGTTTTACAATAGATGCGAAAAGGGCACAGACGAGTTTCCGGCCGATTTGTTTGGACTTTAGGGGGTGTAAGTGTATCTTAGTTGCCGGGTTTGATGGTTGCAAGAAACTTTTTCCGGTAATAGTTTTTTACTGGCGATAACTGATTTGCCGAACTGCATTCTCAGGTGTTCCGGCCGCAGTTTTAGCGGTGATATATTCATTAATTCAGTTTCGCAAGGGTTTGATCGTATGGTATGTATGTATGTATGTATTGTACATGTAAAGCCCAGCGGGCCATGATACACAAATATTATGCAAATCAGATACTAACTACAGATTCAATACACTTTCTGAAGACAAAACAAAGAAAACTAACTAAAAGAACAAAGACCTATGTCTCAGTCCTACCTGGTCGTGGCGTCGGAGAATGGCCCTTGTTGCTCTTTTTTTTTTTTTTTTTTTTTTTTTAAGGAACACTGTTGAAGGACCTTTGTGATCATCTGTCTGATAATGTTGTAAGCGCAGCAACCGCCAAGAAGGTGACAGTAGTGTCAGGAGAACTTTTTGGAGGCGAAAACCTTTTTGCTTGTTTCCATTATTAAATTGTTACAGTTAGATATGGTAGAGCGCGCTTTACCATAGGCAACCATCTTTTTTCATGTAAGGCCAACATCCCGACATCTAAAAACTTTAAGTATCCAGTCTGTAGCTACACAAAGTATTATACTTTTTTTTTTAAATATTGTCATTTTCCAGTGGCCTGGTCCAGCGTACTGGTATCGACAAGGACATCGTCGACTATGTCATAATGGGTACAGTCATCCAGGAGGTCAAGACGAGCAATGTTGCCCGCGAAGCCATGCTTGGCGCCGGCTTCAGTGACAAGACACCTGCACATACTGTCACAATGGCTTGCATTAGCTCCAATGTGGCTATCACCACCAGTGAGTATACGTATAGTGTATTTAAAACCCCTGATTTTTGTATACCCTCGGTCCTCGGGGACTTACACTGTCAGAAGTTTCATAACAGATTGCGCATAACACTTTCAAGAATAACACCTTTTCACTTAGAAATAAAGTGTTATGACCAATTTAGTGTATGTATACTATTTCGTGCCTAGATCTCCAACAACATCTTCAATAGGTAAAAATACTACACTGTCAGAAGTTACATAACGACAACAGAAGGATGCGTGGTTTGAACAGATAACAATTTGGGATGTTATCTGTTATGTTTCTTTTGTTCCCGTTAGTATTTTTACCAATTGAAGGTGTTGTTGGAGATCTAGGCACGAAATAGTGTAAACTTAATTGGCCATAACACTTTATTTCTAAGTGAAAAGGTGTTACTCTTGAAAGTGTCATACGCTATCTGTTATGAAACTTCTGACAGTGTAGTTAGGAGTCCTCAGGGAATCGAAGGGAACGACGAAAATAGAGGGAGTCACTCTGGGCGTACTCCGCGTAAAGAAACGGCTAGAACACGGGGAATGCTTCCAAAATGGATTTGTTCGAAAAAAATATGGAGTTGACGAAATTAGTCTGGATCCACTTTATTTTTGGTTTTGTGTATTCTGATTGTTTTTAATTAATTTCACATTGCATCAAAAAGACAAAATTGATTCCCCTCCGAATCTGAAAGGGAGTCCTTTTTGATGATAGTGATGATAATCGGAGCATTGGCAATGGCTTACCTTTGTAGTTGGTAAATATTTCAAGCATTAAGGGACAGGCGGATAGAGGCACTATTAAACCGAAAGAAAGTCCGTTATCTATTGACAGCGGACAGACGGAGTAGGTTACCATTGGAAATACATCCCTTGGTTGATCTCATTTTAATTCGCGTTTTTTTAATGAATTGTGGTTTAAACCGTGAATTGTATATATATAAATCATAGGTTACCTGTGTAAATATATCCCTTGGTTGATCTTTTTATTTGTAATGACATGTCCAGCACAACTTTATGTTTGTAAAAGATATTTATGGATAAATAAACCGAATTGTAATTGTAACGCATTTTAATCGGGTTTTCATGCCTATTTAAGTGAATACGTGATGTGTAACTAGACAAGACTGTCGTTCTTAGCTCTTTTCATATTTGATGGTGCAAAACGGATACGTCAGCTGAATTTTATTGGAGCTATATTTTGGCCTTTCTTGGAAAGGGTCCTCTTCAGGCTCAAAACCGCTCAAGTTTCTTTTTTTCTTTTTTTTCCAACTTGAGCGGTTTTGAGCCTGAAGAGGACCCTGCCAAGAAGGGCCGAAATATAGCTTCAGTAAAATTCAGCTGACGTATCGGTTTTGCACCATCAAATATGATTCGCAGTCATCTCGGGCTGAAGGAATATTTAGCTCTTTTCAGTTAAACTTTAAAGAAGAAGAAAAGGTTGTTTTAAGGTTATTTTGTAAAACTGGAAGTCTACAAAAATATATGATGAATGGAATTCAGTAATGAGAATTTTATAGGCATGGGAATGATCGCCACTGGAGTCTACGATGTATGTGTTGCTGGTGGTGTCGAGTTCATGTCAGACGTTCCCATTCGCCACTCAAGGAAGATGCGTGCCATCATGCTTAAACTCAACAAGGCCAAGACCCTGGGGCAGAAGCTGGGACTCATTGCCAGCTTGAACTTGTCAGCATTCGTCCCTGAGGTTCGTAGTTCTCTCATATGTACCAAAAAGTGGGGATTACGGGTGTGAACACGACTGTACAACTGAAAACCGTGTGTTGGCAGAGGAAATGTGGGCTGTCTCCGCCCGGTGTTCGATGTTATCAGTGTTGAACCTATGTTGCTAATTTTAGAAGCCACCCATTTTACGCATAATGTGTTTTTCAGTGGCATACTTATATCCAACCCTTTTCTAATGTTCTTCACGGGAACGGAAGTGTTTGCGACACACTCGAAGCTTGGTTTTGGAAACTTATTTTGCTTGGTTTTCTCACTTTATGGGATCCCAAAACGTAAGTGACAAGATATCTATGATTTCGAAAAGTTTGTCTGTCAGCCTGTCTGTTAGCACGATAACTGAGATTGACGTATTTGATCCTTACAGGTCAACTTCGTAGATGTGGCACATAGCAGTATATTTAGGGGGCGGAGGGGTTTCAAATTAAGGGACGATTTTTTTTTAGAGCCAATGAGATAGTCGAGTTAGTTGTAAGGAGGTATGCTGAATCGATATCTGAAACTTAACTTCTCGCCGGACAACTAGTTCGTCAAAAGTCCGGCCAGAACCGTAAAATTTGACAAAAGAAAAGTTTTACCTGAACCTTAACAGAGGTTGGATATAGGGGTAAAGAGCATGCTAAATCCACTTCTGAAACTTATTTTCCCGCCGTAAAATTAGTTCGTTCGGAATTCGGTCAAAACCGTAAAGTTAGTAAGCAACACAATTTTGTTCTGAAGCCGTTTGGACCTTCGATCCAGGTGTAACGGAGATTCCGAATTTATATCAGGAACTTGTTTTCTCACTGAACAAAGTAAAGCTTCATTCTTAAGTCGATTAGAGGTTCGCATCAGGGGTAAGAACACACGGCGAATCCATTTCTGAAGTTTATTTTCTTGCCGTTAGAGATATATAGAGGGGTAAACATGTATGTTGGACCCATATCGGGTTAGCCGTTTGGCCGACCGGTATCATTTTCTCGACATTTGATTTTTCAAACGATTAATTGGGTAAAGAGCAATATGCTCACGGGATCTGACGAAGACAGGAAATCTACTGGAGCCGATTGTCGTGGATCAAAAAGCCCAATAAACGTTCCATTTTTGGGATCCCCTCGAAACCTCTGGTCTTGTTAACCACGGCACTGGCCGCCTCGTCTGAGTGAAACATTGCTAATTTCACGTGACAAGTTCAAAATTTTTGAAAAAGGATATTTCTGAGCCATTTCATCGTGAAAAGGTCATTCCTAGTGAGAGCTTAAAAGACTTGTTTTTTCTTGTAGCTACCAGCTGTCGCTGAATTTTCAACCAACGAAACGATGGGCCACTCGGCCGACCGACTTGCTGCTTCCTTTGGGGTCACACGCGCGGAGCAGGATGCGTTTTCTGTGAGGTCTCACACGCTTGCACAACAAGCGTTCGAAAAGGGCCTGTTAACTGACATAGTCCCAGTGAAAGGTAGGGTCCAGATCTGTATGTTGTTGTACGCTATTTACAGTGTTGATTAATTATTGAACTAAGGATATTGAGCTCGCCATAGTTCCATGGGATGTAGAAAAACAGAGAAATGGTAGTCTACTCTACAGCATGTAAGGCGACCTCAGCTATAGTTAGCATTCGATGATTTCATGTGGTAAGTGCAGTAGCTTAAGAACATCTGCTATATCTAATCAGTTTATCGTTCGATCTGGATATAAATCGTTTCGTGGATTCGTAAGATCAATTAAACGCCTGGTTTTGCTGTCGAATTTAATTTTGAGAATGTATTGTCTCGTTGGATCGTGGCTGTTAAAATATGGAGGATATATGGCTAGATTCCTCCGCTGTGGTTTTTCCCACAGAGAGCGCTTTTTGTAGTTTGCTTATTTTTTTTCTTTTTTTTTCTTTGTTGTATCCAGTTTTTGTTGTTTCCAAAGCCTTTCGGCTTTTTTCCTGCAATAAATTCCACCGACAAGGGGGGTTTGTCATATTTTATTTATTTAATTTTGTTTTTGTATGACCCGCATTTTAGGTACAACGGAATAACGGAAAAACAAAGAAAGAGGTACGACGGAATGATGACACTATCAGAAAAAAATAATTAATTATTTTTACTCAGGTTCTTTCCGTTTGTACTTAAATAGATAGATATAGATATATATCGCTTTTATTCTTCTCGAACTATCATGGTAAGAACCAAATTTGTCGAATCGTCAGCATATACAAATATAAACACTAATAAAGGTTAAAACATTTCACGAAAGAGGTTACAAACGTCTTTTCATACGGTACATGGTCACATTTTACGTGTTGGAGTTTTGGGGTTGCCACTGAGGCCGCTCTTGCAGGTCGTTCGCGAGCAGTTTCATATGGCGGCGGTAGTTTATACCTATGAATATGGTGCTCAAGCATTTCTTACCAGAAGCCATGCACAGTTCAACCTACGGGACTCAAGGAACTCCAGTTTAATAACTTGTTTAATTGACTTGTTTCCCGCTCGACTCACTTAAGCTCTATGGCCCTTCTGGCATCCACCAAGTGACGATCTATCTCCTTCCACCCATCGCGTTACCGCTTAGCTGCCTCGGTTAGAGCTAGCCATTGGGTGATCCATCGTCTTCCACACTTTTTAAAGCCTGCGATGGGTTCGAGCACCATCACTCATCAGAAGTCATGTCTTTCGTTAGTCTTCTGCTCGCTTCTTCCACACGGGAAGGGGTTGACTTGAGGCGTCATTTGCCTCAGCTTAGAGCATCTTCCTAATTGTGTGGTTCTTCTGTTTGAAAAAGTTATTGCTCTCTTCCAGTGCCAGGTCTCGATGCTCCCGTCGTGCGTGACAACGGTGTACGAGTCTCCACTCCGGAGCAGATGGCCAAGCTTAAGCCTGCTTTCATCAAGCCCCACGGAACAATCACAGCTGCTAATGCTTCTTATTTGGTAAGCCCCCCCCCCCCCCAGGAAATATGTGTTAAAGTTGTTGTTGATGTACCAAGAACGCGTAAGTATTTCGGTACCAAGAAGGAACTTGCAACAAAAGCTTCGCGGATGAAACAATTTAAAACTAAACTACTTACATCGCCATTATAATAAATTAGTATGGTAAGCAAGCTCTTAAACCATACATTTTACATTTAGATTGTGTTTGCTTCAGCATGGAAAAGCGAGATAAACCGGTCTTCACACCGATAATGCTACGCGCAGGAGTAGAAAAATTCGGAAAAGAGTCGATTGTGGTACGGACCAAAATTAGACAAAACTGTTCAATTGTTTATCCTACAATAACCAGCATTCTACATATTCATATACCAATAGTGCGCCTTAATATTTGTCAGCAGGTCACCTGGACGAAAAAGCGGACAAAATACTAAAGATGAAAACCAAGGAGCGTTTTCTATCCTACTTAATATGATACTACGCATGACGTTACGAATTATGGCTTCTTGATGTCAAGGCTGGAACGCATTTTTCTACTTTCGGCAAAATACGGTGCCAAGGACTAATCGGGCCAATCACGTTACATAGATCCGTATTTACCACGACTACTACCCTCACGAGCGTGGTAAGCAAATAGTTGGTGTTTCGAGAAGGTTGGAACGGTTAGCGTAGTAATTTTTCACGAGGCTGGAACGAAAATTGTAACTAATAGTTACTATTGTTCGAAGGATGGAACACGCCCAAATCTCCGGTGAAAAAGTGGGTCGACGAACGGAGAGTTTGTTGGACGGCAAAGATTTTTAGATCGGGTTTGGATTGTCAGATCGCTGAAGCACTCTTTTCGAACCGCAGTCTCTTTGCTGGATTTAAAAAAAAAACGCCTTAAATTAAGAGGAGCTGAACAGCTTTTGGAGTGAGTGAATGAGTGAAGGAGTGGACAGCTTTTCAGAATCTCACTGAAACGGATCTTTACCAGGTGACATAAAGGGATTTTGAATTTTTTAGACCGATGGAGCTTCCGCCTGCCTGATCATGACCGAGGAAAAGGCTAAGCAGCTTGGTTTGAAGCCCAAGGCGTACTTGAGGGACTACATCTACGTCTCTCAGGATCCCAAGGATCAGCTGCTTTTAGGGTGAGTACTGTTCTCAGTAGGGCGTGGCCAGGAATTCGTTTAGGCGGGGAGGGGGGGGGGGGCTCCTTGAGTCTGAACTAATGATCCCCTGGGGTGGGGGTGTAGCACTACCCCCTGGATACGACCATGCTCCTCAGTTATGAATTACTTGGAGGAAATCCTCTCTATTACTTTCTCATCTCTCAAGTATCACCTATCTATTGTTTTCCAATCAGTCATATTTGCACACCAAATAGCTTAAAATATAACGTAAAAGCCAGATTATTCTCTTGGATTTGAATACACTGAATTATTTTGACTCTGCTAAGCGATTTTTTTTGTATTGTTTTAACCCTTGACAGCGACGTTCAGAGTATTTACTGCCGGAACGACAAGGGAAAATCCATCAATCCATTCAGAATCTGAATGTCAAAAGAAAACGTGGATCTGGGCGAATGACAAGTATTTTTTCGTCACTTACGATTCTCAATCGCTTTGGTTTTCCTCCCTTAAAGCACAACTCTTACTAGAAGTTATCTTCCACTATTAATGGATCAGAGAAACCGTTTTTGAAAATACCATTACTTTCCACCTGCATTTAGCCATTTTCTTGTTAGCGCCTGTCGACTCTGTACAGCCTTCCTGCTATCTGACGCGGCGGCTGGGTGCAAAACATTTGAAAACTGAACCGCCATGGTTAAAAAGAGGGAAAACTAAGCAAACAAAAACAGTCAGCGACGGAAGATTCTCATATCCTTAAATGTGAAAGAATTTTCAGTGGACGGTGAAGATTCCGGCAAATTTTACGTTGTGTGACGTGGAAAACTCGGCACGGCCGAAAAAGTGCAAAAAGTTCCTGCGCACAAAAGGAAACCATGGAGAAATGTCCGGATTTTAGAAGCTTATAATTCCATAAGGGAGCTACGTAAATTATTAAAGGCAGAAGAAGCAAGAGGGGTCCTTTAAGGACTGAAAAGCTGCGATTTTAAGTTTATTTTAAGTTTATTTGTTTACCGTTGTAAACTTACTATAGCACTAGAAACCCATTTAGGTACAAGAAGTCCGAAATAATAAGTTTATTCAGAGAATCGATTAAGCGCAGCAATGAAGTAACGCATTTTCATCGGGTCTTCAAGCCTATTTAAGCGAATAGGTGGTGAGTGACGAGACTGTTACATCCCTGTCCTTTTTTTTTATTAAGCTTTGATTAAGACGTCATCCAAATCAGTTAAAGCACAACTCTTACTAGAAATGTTCTTTCCACTATGAAATGGGTCAGAAATATAGTTTTCTGAAAATACCGTTGTTTTCCATGTGAAACTAGCAATTTTCTTGTTAGCGCTCGCCCAATCCATCCAGCCTTCCCGCTCTCTGACGCGGCGGTTGGGCGCGAAACATTTTAAAACTGAACGCGCCGTGATTAAAAAGTTGGAAAACTGAGCAAAACCAATAAAGTTTGAAGATAGATTTGATGGTCTACCATGTCTTCAAAGATGAAAAACAACACTTTTAGGCTTCTTATATCCTGCGTTGTCCGTGGACGATGAAGATTCCGGCGAAGCTTGCGTTGGGGGACGGGGAAAACTTGGCACGACCGAAAAAGCGCTAAAAATCGTTGCCACAAAAAGAAACCATGGAGAAAGGTGGAGATTTTAGAAGCTTGTAATTCTACAAGAGAGGTAGGTATAGGCAGAATAAGCAAGACGGGCCGGAACAAATCATGACAAATCCGTGCATTTTTATTCTTTGATAACTCTGTTCACGCGAGGCTGTATAAACCATTCTTTCATTTCTGTTAAAGTTGAACCGAAAAGGACTGGGATAGGACAATCTAGTTACCCATCACTTATTCAGTTAAATTAGCTTGAAGACCCGCTGAAATGCGTGACTTCGTTGTTCCGCTTCTCATGAATAATAAATATCCAGATAGTGGAATTTCCGTGTGATTTGTGGTACCTGTATGCTCTTGTTTTTTTGTTGTTGTATGCCTTGCGAGAAACGTTTATGATTTTTTGTTGTTGTTCAGGCACTAAGCAATCTTCACCTATCTCGCCACTGCCCACTGAAAAGCCGCGCTTGTGTTGAGATTAAAATATTCCGCATCATAGTAGAATTTACGCTGTGGGGACGGCTGCAGATGTTCTGAACGTCATAACTAGAGCAGATAGTTAAAAATAAAAAATCCCGTAGCAAAATCCAAATAATTCAGCATATTCAGTAAAATGATACAAACATAAGTTGGCTTTTCAGTTACAACTTTAAAGCACAATGGACACTTCTAATGCTTTACTTTGTATTAAATGCTTCACAAATAAACATTTCCAACTTCCTTTAGAAGGCGCTACGAAAATCGGCCATTTTCTTGTTATCCCTTGTCTTTACCTCTCTGGCATTTCGACGATCCAAATCTTAGGAGCTGGGATATCGTGGCAGGAAATTCAAAAACTCCCAGCAATGCTTGATAGAAAAGGATATATTTGAGATGTCACCAAAGTCAAGCCGCAGATGCAGTTTACCTGATTGTTCTAGTGTTTCGTCAGAAGTTCCATAGCATAAAGTGCCTATTAAAAGTTTGTCTTTGTGGAATAGCGTTGTGAAGCTTGATTAACTTGCTTTATAAAATGTAGCAGAATATGCAATAAGCTTATAAAAAATAACGTAGCTACAAAAATCATTCAAAAACAAAAAACCTATTTAAATCTGAATTATACAAGCTGATTTATGCATAAAATAAAGGTCTACTAAGTATTATAAGAAATATCACTTTTATCTTTGTCCAAGCTAGTAAATTGAGCATGTACTGGCCCAAAAAGTTACGCTTTGAAATGTCACAGACAGGAAACGTTGAAAAAGCTGCTGATCTAGGGGGTAAGCATTGTTCCTAGGTTGTTACAGAGTGGGATTGAGGTAGTTTGATGTGCCCATTAAACTTTAAGGAGTTCTAGACCAGTAGGCTAACACAAAGTATTGTCAAAAGGTTTCATCCAGATAACGCAAGAATCGCAGTTTCAATAGATAACACGTGAGGTGTTATCTATTGATTGAATCAACAGATGAAAATCTGTTGATTTTGCAGACATTATGCATTAAAAATGCCATGCATAACAAGCATTGCCAGGAAGAGCCGAAAAAGCATCTACCAACTTTTTCGATATCGTGGAGGTAAACAAAATAGTCAGCAGATGATTTTTAGGCGGTGCATGTATGCGCGTAAAGTTTGACACCTTTGACAGTGCAAAACGGAAACGTCAGCTGAATTATGTAAGAACTATATTTTGGCCCTTCCTGGCAAGGGCCCTTCTACAGGCTCAATATGTAAAATGAATCGCAGTCAGCTTGGGCTGAAGGCATATTTGTCTGTTGAAACCGCGCATCCTTGTGTTATCTGTCATGGAACTTCTGACAATGTATCAATCAGTCAATCAATCAAGCTTATTTTCCAAATAGCTTAAAGCTAGAAGACGAATAAAATATTTACAAAATACAAAGACACGAAACAAATTAACTAATACAATTACAAGATATGAACAGAAATAAGACAGATAGATAGATAAATCTCTTTATTCACCAAAATTTGTTTGGTATAGTCATCGGAATCGGAATCGTTTATTCGGAATTGTTTATTAATAAAACAGCTGTCGTAGCCTTCTCGTGGACGAGACGCTAAATTACGCTATTCTTTACAAATTCAAAATAAATATATAGCAAGGTACTACACTTCTTTGTTATAACGGTCAGTAAAAAACGGCACGAACGAGTGGGCGAACCGGTTTGTTCTGGTTTTCACAGGCACAAGCTTATTGCAGCGACGGGTACGACTAGTACTTGTGGCGTCAGGTGGAAGAATGGATCTGATCTGTGTCATGGATACATGACTATACCAAAGTCATGTATCCAGGTCATGTATATGGTGTCATACACACACATAAATCATAATAAGACTACGCATGTAGGGCTACAACGGTCACAAATAACATTATAAATCTAAACTAGCATCTTATGCTTCGTTAGACAACTTTAGAAATGAAGGGACAAAACTCTTTGCGAACCTCTGGTGGTCACATTTGATTGGCTTCAATGATGGGATGAAACTATAGGCGTATTCTCGCCGTTCCCCGAGGACTCCCCGGGGAATCAAAGGGAACGGCGAAAATAGAGGGAGTCACTCCACGCTGAGTCCGCGGACAGAAACAGCGAGAACACGGGGAATGCTTCCAACATGGGTTTTATTCGAAAAATAAATATGGAGTTGACGAAATTAGTCTGTAGCCAATTTATTTTTGGTTTTGTTTATTCTGATTATTTTTAATTAATTTTACATTGCACAAACATTGATTCCCCTCCGAATCTGAAAGGGAGTCCTTTTTGATGATGGTGATAATAATCAGAGCATTCCCGGTCCGTGGGGACTCGCGAGAATACGGAGAGTGAGTCCCCGGGACGAACAAAAACGCGGGGACTCCTCAAGTGGAGTCCGCAGGGAACGGCGAGAGTACGCCTTATGTAAAAATCGGGCAGAAAGAATTAGCAAGATTCGCACCTGGAGAAAAGCCGACACACCTTCCTTTTATTTTCCAGGCCGGCCTACGCAACCCCCAAGGTCCTTGAGAAGGCTGGCCTTACCATGAACGACATCGATGCCTGGGAGATCCACGAGGCATTCGCCGGACAGGTTCTAGCCAACATGAAAGCTATGGACTCTGATTGGTTCGCCCAAAATCAGATGGGACGGAAGGAGAAGGTTGGAGCCTGGGATATGAGCAAGTTAAACCTGTGGGGAGGCTCTCTGTCGCTTGGGCATCCTTTCGGGGCAACTGGTAAGTAGGAGGGGGGGGGGGGGGGGTAAGCTGACAAAAAGTGCATGCGCTTTAATCTGAAAAAAGCAGGTTACGATAGCAGAGCCCGATTCTTTTCTCGTGTAGAAAAGCGGAGAAAGCGAAAAATTGAGCCGAGGAATCGTTATCGAAGAAAAAATATCATTAGTTTTAGTTTATTATGCTTTGGAAGCAGAGATAGGCGAATCCGAATCCGAGATTTTTCCTTTTGGTCGGATTCGAGTGCGGATTCGTATCCTCTGCTTGTCAGGCTTGAATCCGCTCCAGTTTCTAATGTTTTACCAATGTTTACATACTGTGCTTAAGGTATTGTGCTTAACGAGCCCCTAATTCATTCCTGGCTGCCGAGAAGAAACCCATGCTGTAACGAGCACAAATGAAAAACTATAAATATTGTTTACATCATCCAGTTAACCGTCCAGTTTGCCTTACGTATCAGTGCTTTTCTGTCCCCTCTGATTTTTACACCCATGTACATAATTTGAATTTTGTTAAGGTCGTATTCGTATCCGGACTCGAATCCTTCGCATGAAATGGTGGATTGGTACCTAGCGCTGTATTTGGATTCGAATCCTATCATGATGGGGTTCGCCCATCTCTGTTTGGAAGATCAGGAAAAAAATAAAAACAGTAGAAAAACAACAACAGACTAAACTGTAGTATAATTAATGAGGCCCTCAGAATACGTTTTCTGCTTAAACCAACTCCTCTCGAATCCTTTCATGATCGGGTCTGAGACGAGGATAGTACTAACTAACTTAACTGTAGTATGATTAATGAGGGCCTCGAAATACGTTGTTCTGTTCAAAGTAAATCCTCTCTGTATATGGCGATACCAGCAACTCTTTTCTTCTATGAAATATTGCCTAAACCTTGAAAAACCGCACATACATCACTTCCTTCAGCCTTCAGGTCGAGTGGTTAACCCCAAAATAGATGTGCTATTTTGAGGTCCGCATCAGACCCGACCTCGGTGGACGAAAGACATGCCGGATGCGCCGCGGATGTCCATCCGTGTGAAAGAAAAGGTTATGCGGCAAAGCGAGATGACATAATTGTTATTATTGTAATTTATTTGGATCCTTGAAAACTGAAGAGTATTGTATAAAAAGAAACGACAACATGTCCATCAAACTCACACAAACTTACATACTAATAAACAAGTACGCTGCCGGTGGGGAGTTTAGAGAAATATTGCAACCAAGCACTCATAATTGGAAGGGCGTATTTGTCTAAATGTGTGTTTTTTATTATGTCGTATTTTTCATTGGGTATTTTGTTCTTGCTTTGGTTTTCCTTCTTTACTTTTTACTAGTTCATACGTCTTGTATTGCGATCGTGAGGGTTACAAAGACAATTCATTCACTTTCCCGGAGTCGGCATCCGGCTCGAACGAAACATGATAGGTGGTACGAGCAGGTGCCTCGTAAATAACTTGGAGTTGTTTTGAATCACGACTCGATATCTCCTTTTGTTTGTATTGCCATGGCCCTTGGGCTTTTAAGGTAATAAATATCATATCATATCATGAGTCATGACATACCTTTTCTTCGATGTAGGTGTTCGTCTTGCGACACACGCGGCTCACCGTTTGATTCATGAAGATGGTCAGTTTGCTTGTATTGCCGCATGCGCCGCTGGAGGCCAGGTACGTCATTTTAAAAGTATTTCGGCAGCGGCGCAGTACCGTGGGCCCGTGGCATAGGCCACGGAAACTTGAGATGCTATACGGAATCCCCTGATTCGATTTTGTGGTCGCACCTGTGTTTATAGGTCTTTCTAAACACAACTCTAGCTAAAAAAGGATGTTTTCACGGTAAAACGGTTCAGAAATACTATTTTCCGAAAATATCGAAACCAAAGCGATTTTCTTGTTGTTGCTTCTCGACTCTATCAAGACCTAAAGCTCTGCAAAGCGTGAGTTTAACGCAAACATTTGACAACTTTTGAGAAAGAGAGGGAAAAACAAATAAACCACAACATAGACCTGTCGGCACAAACTGAATTCAAAATGGAAAACACATTTTGAAGCTTCTCATTCTTATTTCTGAAAGGTTTGTCAGTGGGCCTTGAAGTTGGGAGTTGGCCCGTCGTTACTGACAAACCCGGCTCAGACGCAAAAGCGCTTAAAAGCTGTAGGTCCAAAATAGAACAATGGCGAAGGGCGGTGATTTATGAACCTTAAAATTCCATAGTTGAGCTAGGGATAACAGAAAGAGCACAGTAAGTAAGAGGTGTCCTTTAAGACCCTTCGCAAAGCTTGGTAAAATATGGAAAGCCATACCCTGCTCTCCCGAAACTGGTCATATCAAGCTCTAGCTATAAATTTGTTGAGCTCCAACGTTCTTTTAGGTCCCTTCACAAAGCTTATTAACATACGTAAAAATAAGGTAAAGCCGTACCCCCTCTGCATGGTCCAATCTAGCGTACCGTAGGTAGTGGATCAAGGACATAATACATCGAGTTCATTTAATTTTACCAAGGTTTGCACACTTTTAAGATCCTCTTCCAGTTCTAACTCCTTAAAGTTCAATGGGCACATCAAACTACTCCAATCCCACTCTGTAACTACCTAGGAACAATGCTTACCCCCTAGATCATCAGCTTATTCAACAGTTTCCTCTTTGTGATATTTCAAAGCGTAATTTTTTGGGCCAGTACATGCTCAATTTACTAGCTTGGACAAAGATAAAAGTGATTTTTCTTATAATACTTAGTAGATCTTTATTTTATGCAAAAAATCAGCTTGTATAATTCAGATTTGAACAGGTTATTTGTTTTTGAATGATTTTTGTAGCCATGTTATTTTTTGTAAGCTTATTGCATATTCTGGTACATTTTATAAAGCAAGTTAATCAAGCTTCACAACACTATTCCACAAAGAAAAACCTTTAATAGGCACTTTAAGCCATGGAATTTCTGATGAAACACTAGAACAATCAGGTAAACTGCATCTGCGGCTTGACTTTGGTGACATCTCAAATATATCCTTTTCTATCAAGCATTGCTGGGAGTTTGTTTTTGAATTTCCTGCCACGAGATCCCAGCTCCCAAGATTTGGATCGCCGAAATGCCAGAGAGGTAAAGACAAGGGATAATAAGAAAACGGCTGATTTTCGTAGCGCCTTCTAAAGCAAATCGGAAATGTTTGTTTGTGAAGCATTTAGTACAAAGTAAAGCATTAGAAGTGCCCATTGTGCTTTAAACAAACACCGTCACGCATGAGCTCTTTCCCATTGTCTCAGAAAATCTGTTCATTCTCCCGCTATTTTTTGTGGAATAAATTCAAACTACATACCGTATCCATGAACTATACATCGTTCGATGATGTCTATCCACATACCTCCTAAGCAGCAATTTGGTTTGACTAGAATCTTCGGTGCTATTGGATTGAAGGTGCACTCTAGCAGAAAATGGTTTCCGCTCATTGACTTAAAAGTTTACTTAAAGTTTAACTGAAAAGGACCGAGATCGGACAATCTGGTGACCCATCACTTATTCATTTAAAGAGGCTTGAACACTCGTGCGTTACTTCGTTGCTCCGCTATCCACAAATAATCATTTTTCATATAGAGGAATTTCCCTGTCGGACCTGTGGTACCTCTTGTATCTGTGCTGTATGCATGACGGAATCCAGTTACGAAAAATAAGTGTTCACGCAGTGATTTGCTTTCCGCAAGCTGATCACTGGCCACTGAAAAGCAGCGTTTGCATTGAGATTCAAATTTTCCGCATCACAGTAGAATTTGCGTTGTGGAGACGGCCGTATATATTCTGAACGTGATTATTAGAGCAGATAGTGAAAAATAAAAAATCCCTTAGCAGAATCCAAATAATTCAGTGTATCCAGTTAGATGGTACAAACATAAGTTGGCTTTTCAGTGAAACTTTAACGAGAAGCGAAATGGTAGTTGTGTTTCTGAAGATACCGTGGTATCTGTTACCACGGTAACTGGATCTGCAATTAGTCGTCTTTGCAGTTATCGTGGTATCTGATATACGGTTGCTCTGCAAAAACTACTATTGCCGAAATTGCACTTTTCAAGGTCATCGCAAAAGAAAAACTGATATCCAGTTACATCACTAACTGATAAACTTCTTTCTCACCAATTTGACAACATTTTATGAAGGTGAGATGACTTTTCAGATACCACGATCAGGACCGTGGTATCTGAATATCAGATACAACGGTAACTGGCCAGATACCGCGATAACTGGCCAGATCACGATAACTGCAAAAATGCCTTTTGACCGTGGTATCAGATCCCACGGTAACTGCGAAAATGACTTTCGACCGTGGTATAATATATACAACTTATGTCGCGATAGCATTAGATAGTCGCCTATTGATTTTTTTGCTGCGGGCGATCTTTAATTTTTATTTTGCTTTTTACGGGGTTGAGCACATGGCGGTTGCGGCTTGGCTGATCTTCCAGATCACATATGCCAAAGTTGTAACTTGCTTAACCTGGCGTGCGAGAGAAAGATCATGATTGGTGCCACAGGGCCGGCGACCGGTAGCACCGGGTCGATTGGTAGTATAAGGCGCCAAACAAAACTGATTGTTATTCATATGGGTGGCTCGGGAATGGGCTATAGGCCTAACAGTTAGAAAGAACAAATACAAATAATGTTAGAGAACGTAGCCAATAAGTCGGCTTTTCAGTTAAACTTTAAATATTAACTAAAAAAACAACTTATTTTTGTATCAGTTAACTGACTACACTGCATTATTTCGATTGTGTTAATGGATTTTTAAAAATTTTTTTCGCTATTTGCTCTGACATGACGTTCAGAATATCTACGGCAGTCCTCTCAACGCAAAATTCTACTATGACGCGGAAAATCTGAATCTTAATGCAAACGCTGCTTTTCATTGGTCAGCGATCAGCTTGAGGATCACTGCGTGAACACTTATTTTCGTAAACTGTTTTCGTCAAGAACACAACTCAGACACAAGCAGATATAGGCACCACAAATCACAGGCAAATTCCACTATTTGAAAATCGATTATTCAATGAATAGCTGAAGAACGAAGTAATGCATTTTCATCGGATCCTCGTTTTTGTTGCATGCTGCAGGTCCACTTCTCAGCGATTCCGGACTGATTCTTTCTACATCAGTTTTTGCACTGCAGCGGTTCCCGAGGAAGACGGGAGCGCTTCTCGAGAATCACGGACTTGCTCCTTGACCAAGTCCGTGCTTCCCTGCAAGATGCTGCAGCTCTGCCGCTTCAACCAAGAAGAAAGTGAATCCAAAAACGCATATTATGCAAAAGCAAAGAAGTGCTTCAGCAGCGATGCGGCAGCGCTATTGCAACAAAAACGAGGCTCGGGTCTTCAAGCCTTTTTAAGCAAATAAGTCATGGGTACCTAGATTATCCTATTGTATCCGTTTTCGGTTAAACTTTAACGAGCTTTCACTACGCGCATGAGCACAAGGCGGTTACAGCTTGGCTGATCTTCAAGATCACATATGCCAAAGTTGTAACTTGCTTAACCTGGCGTGCGAGAGAAAGATCATGATTGGCGCCACAGGGCCAGCGACCGGTAGTACCGGATCGATTGGTAGTATAAGGTGCCAGACAAGACTGATTGTTATTCATATGACCAGAAAAAAATCTATTTTACGCGAAAGCGCTGGAAAAACATACATTAACTTAACACTATATGTTTTTGCCAGCGATTTCAACATTGGTTTGAGTAAACATAAATTACTAACAACATACAAAAAAAAAATAATACTAACCAATCCGGACGAATTTCCCCAACAATCCCACATCACAAGAATGTTTACTTTTTAATATTTTAGACATCCAGTCTTTACCAAACACTCCTTCACCAAATACCTGGGATCGTAAATCAGTTAGCTCTCTACCACCCACACATAAAATGGCTCAAATCATCATTCGCAATCCCACACACTGGGAAGAAGAAAGGGGGTGGCCTGGCAATGTCTAACAGTTAGAAAGAACAGATACAAATAATGTTCTCAATAGAAAACGTTCTAGACAGATAACGTTGCTACAGGCAGGTAACGTTGATAAAGGCATATTACATTGATTCAGATTTATGTTTTTCTGCTGATGGGCATAATTTGATTGGCTCCTTTCGTAAAGTCTTGGTGACATGACTGTTATTATTCTGCGGTAGGCAGCGAAACCCATGCCACAATTCTAATGTTGACGTAATTTGATTTGCTCCTTCGTGAAGTCTTGGTGACACTACTGTTATTATTCTGTTGGTAGGCCGACAAATGGCGCATTGCCTCAATCCCACAGTCTAATTTTGATGGTACCATCACTCTGAACACAATTGATGGCTCGTTGTACCACTTGTGGTGACGGTACTATCCACCAAGGCACGTTTGGGAATGAATGAATTATTACGTTCAGTCCAGTACTGTGTACTCAACACACAGTACTGCAATATACACTGTATATCCAATACACGTAGTCTATCTAAAGAAAAAGAGAAAGTAAACACAGAACATAAACACATGCTTTGTCGAAAGAGTTGGCGTATGCGGTGGGACTAGATAAAATTGAATAATTGTGCATTCACCATTTTCTTTCGAGTCCGAGAAAAGAAAATGCTTTCTCCGTTCCTTCAAGGATTTTTTTTCTGCTTTAAAGTTTAAGAAGCACGGAAATAAATTGTATGAATTCAACCGGGTACAGCACAACCATGAAATGGGGGTGGGGTACTCCTAAACAAACGGATCGTTTTTGTGTTAACTTAAATACGTTCCCCGTTGCGGCGTCGATCAGGCGCGGAATAAGTATATTTTTTGTGCAGAATTAAAGGGTGTAAATTTGTTTTATTATTTTTTCTGTTTGGTGTTTCGTTAGTGCCGTCTCTTTATTTTGTTACTCTGGTGTCTGATATAAGCGGGTTGTAAATAAATGACTATCAATGTTAATTCGCCGATTCCAGTTCAGTGCTTCCAAGCGGGCTAGTTTCGAAAAGTCCCTCATTATCTCATTATCAACACATATAGCAGGTCCACAAGTTGATGACTAGAAAATCTGCACCTGCTTCCCAAGCAATTGAACTTTTGCACTGTCTCTGGAGTAGAACGGGAAAGCTATTATGTTCTCCTCACCTTACGGGTCTAAATTTTACTATCTCTCTGTCACTAGTTTTGATAATGAGATAATGGAGACTTTCAGAAACTAGTCTACTCATAAGCGCAGAACCGGAATAAGGCGAATAGGTAACAATAAGTAAGTAAAAAAAAAAGATTAAAGGCAGTGTCGGGGGTGAATGGTTTGTTGCGGTTAGTCCCAATTCATCTTGGTCGTTTGAATCTGGAAACTGGATGGATTATGGTTTATTTATAACATGTGAGTTGATGTTATTATAGTTTGTAGTAGAAGAAAATGTCCGCCATTTGGCCTCGAGCCTTCTCTCTGCCAAATTGGCTCTTTGGGTTGAATTTAATTTGTAATGATCAGAGCTTGAACTTAAGTAAAGTGTTTATTACCCGTATTTTTCACTTAAGAACAAAACGGAGTAAAGAAGAAGAGAAATTTAAGGCACTTAAGTAAAGTATTTATTACCCGTATTTTTCACTTAAGAACAAAACGGAGTAAAGAAGAAGAGAAATTTAAGGCACAACACATATACAGACACATGACGTTTTACATAATAATTACGCAATCACGAACTATAAAAGTGTTCAAGCCAGGGATGGTTCCATTTCCCCTGGAAATTTTAAATTAGCCGATTCACTGCGATACTAGGGTCCGCAATCTGGTGTTTTCATGGGCACTTGCCCTTCGGCCAAGGGCCATATAGCGATCGCAATTCTGTCCGTCCGTCGGTCTGTCGCTCTGTCCAGGTTTTGCTAGTTCGGGCACTTCCACATAAGCTAGGACGATGAAACTTGGCAGGCATATCAGGGACCCCAAATGAATAAGTTGGAAATAGTCAGTTCCCAGATCCGAGCCTCGTAGGGGGAGTGGAGGGAGGGGGAATCCAGAATCTTGAGGTATTTATACCTTTTGAACGGTTGATTTAATGAAACTTGATATTTGGAAAGACCCCGTGTCTCAAACGACCCATGTCAAATCCGGACTGGATCCGGTGACTTTGGGGGGGGGGGGGCGGAAATCTTGGGAAACACTTTCGCATAAGCTAGGACGATGAAAATTGGCAGGTATATCAGAGACTCTTAAAGATTATGTTGGAACCAGTCAATTCCCCATTCCGAGCATCGTGGGGGAGTGGAGGGAGGGGGAATCTAGAGGTATTTATAAGTTTTGAACGGGTGATCGGATCTTAATGAAACTTGATACTTGGAAAGACCGCGTGTCTCAGACGACCTGCTTAAAATCCGGACCGGATCCGACGACTTTGGGGGGAGCTGGAGGGGGGGGGGACCGGAAACCTAGGGAAACACTTCCACATAAGCTAGGACGATGAAACTTGGCAGGTATATCAGAGACTCTAAAAGATTAAGTTGGAAACAGTCAATTCCCCATTCTGATCATCATGGGGGGAGTGGAGGGAGGGGGAATCCGGAATCTAGAGGTATTTATAACTTTTGAACGGGTGATCGGATCTTAATGAAACTTGAAATTTGGAAAGACCCCGTGTCTCAGACGACCCGCTTCAGATCCGGACCGGATCCGACGACTTTGGGGGGAGCTGGAGGGATCGGGATGAAACTTGGTGGGAAGAACAAGCATAAGTCCTAAATACATAGTTTGACAAAACCGGACCAGATTCGGGCACTGTGGGGGAGTTTGGGGGGGGGGGGGGGCTCTGGAATCTGGCGATCCCGCGAGTTCGGTACTTCCTGATGTACTAGGACGATGAAACTTGGGAGGAGTATCATCGACACGAGCAGGCGGACTTGAGAATAGTCGTTTGCCCGATCCAACCATCACGGGGGAGTGGAGGGATGGGGAGCCCGGATTTAGTTGCTTGCATAACTTTGAACGGGTTATCGGAATTGAATGAAACTTGGCAAGTGGAAAGAACTATCTTCTCAGATGTTCCACGTCAAGTCCTGATCGGATTCGATACCTGTGGGGGGGGGGGATTGGAGTGAGCCACCACCTCGTGAAATGCTTAGAGTCGAGGTATTGGGATGGAATTTGGTGGGAAGAAAAAGCATTAGCCCTAGATACGTAAAAGACAAAACCAGATCGAATCGGGGCTCTATGGGGGAGTCGGAGGCTGTTTGGAGACAAGCAAAACATGCGTTCGAACCACATGCGGCCACGGTCGGAAGGGTTGGAGGAGGGGGGGGGGGGGGTAACATTCACAAAACCAACCGGATGGACAGAAAGGGATGCAAGTTGGACAGTACCGGGTTTATTCGGCTTTGATTTGTTATTTTGCGTTTGGATCGAATCCGGATGGGTATAGGGGAGGGGGAGGTGAAGCTGGAATCCGAAATTTGCAGATAGGCTATGCTCTGATTCCAGTCAAACTTAACGAACGGGAATAGGACATATATGATATGCGACTTTTATGGGTTTGAGTCGTATTCAGCCACAGCAAGGGGAGTCCCGGAAATGATGTTGCTCGCATAGGGGTCAAATAAGTGGAACGATTCGAATGAAACTTGGAGTGTAGATCACATGCCACAGATGACATATTTTAGGGTTCGAATTGGATCCGACCGCGGTGGGGGGAGAGTTACCGAAAGTTCTCAAAACGCTCAGGTTTGAATGAAACTTAATAGGCGTTAAGAGAAAATACTTCAGGTAATCCATTTAGGAGTCCGAATCAGATTCGGCCATAGTACGGGGAGTTGGAGGGGGGGTTACCGGAAATCGTGTGGCACGTCTAGGGACCAAACGAGTGGATCTACCGAGTTGAAACTTGGAAGGTAGAATACTCATTTGCCCTAGATGATCCGAGGCGATGCCGGTAATGCTCAGACTTGAGTAAAACTAGATATCCTGTTTATGGGTCCGAATCACATTTTTGGATGGCAGGGTATTTTGTGACGTTCTCATCTTCTTTCGTGTACCACCTACTCGTAACAAGTGCCATATGAGCTCTTAGCTCTTGTTCAGTCATGAAGGTGTTCGAAGAGGTTCCTCTGTCCGGCTCGATAATATAACTTAATATAACTTAATTGATTTTCAATTTCTAGGGCGTCGGCATGATCGTTGAGAGGCATCCAGATGCTACTCTCTAAATTCCAAGAAGGTTCGACTGATGCAGTATCAATGCAAAACTTAGGTTGTTTCATTTCCAAGTCAGAAGCGATCCTGGTGGATTTTTGTTGAATTATTAAATTACATTTAAGGCTTAGCTGGAGAAAAATATTGTATTTACCGATTCGTTTGATTAAATCATTACCGGTATCTAGGCTTTTATTTCCTGCCCTTCTATTAGTAGGCTTACGGGTTAGGATGCATTAGAAACATGGCATCTCAATCAGGAACGAGATAGGAGAATTCCCTTTTTTTACAACATATAAATCCAACACTTAGCAGTGTTGCCACACATAGGAAATTGTTCTTACGTACTGATAATCGGAAAAAAGTGTTTTTTCTCGAACAAAGTGCTTTTAGTAGTACTGCAATAAATGCAGTACTCCTAAAATTAACATATGGAGAGCACTGTTCCTCGAATTAATTTAGAGCTTGTAAATAAAAAAGCAGTAGGAACAGAAAAGTGTTCTTTTGAAGAAAACTTTTTACCTCTTACTGTCTTAAAGTTGATACAAAAAAATGTCAGAAGTTAGTAGTGCTAAAGTGTCAAATAGCCCTTCCACGCTACTTGTGTCAAGCCTACTATCGAACCTATCGAACCCAGAAGACAATCTATAAGCACACAAGAAACACAACAGGCCAGCCATCAATCATCGAGACCACACGAAACCTTGGACCACACATGGAAGATTCGAGGATAACAAAACATTTGGGGGTTAGTCGACGGCCCCTTCGCAGAAGAAAATAAAAAAATTCATACCTGCGATTTTTCGTTTTACTCTCCGAATCCAAGTGACCGCCAGCATTACCAAAATTATGTGGGGGGAGGGGGGCTGATATGACAGTTTTTGTACGAACTTTTTTTCCATTGGGATGATAGTTTCGGGAGAGTCTGGTAGCGCAATATTTCTCGCCTTTCGATTGTTTTTCTCCGTGTTTGTTGTCGAACGGGTCTGTGAACATACACCTCGACTCTCTATCCAGGAGGAGTTATCCTCTATCTGTGGTTGACGGAACTAATGATGGCAGCAGGACTGGGATCGATACCCAGGAGGAATTGAATTTCAATTTTACTTCTAACCCGTCTATATAGGGACGGAGTATGGTAAAGATTAAAAAAGAAAGAAACAACACAACATATTTGACAAGGTTTGCTGTGCTGACGTCTTTTTCTTCGCTAGGCGCTCTCCGACGCGGCGGCTGGGCACAAAGGATTTGAAAAACGGATACGTCAGCTACATTATATTATAGCTACATTTCGGCCCTTCTTGGCAAGAGTCCTCTTCAGACTTAAAGCTGGAAAATGAAGTGAAAAAAACAACTAAAGATTCTTCCTTAAATATCTAATTTTGTGAATTACTTCCCTGAAAATTGCTTGGAATTGAAGCTCGTGCTGCGATTTCATTTTGGACACGGCTGCTATTTTTGCTGCTCGATTGGGTAGTTGAAAGGGTATTGATTCTTCTGCATTTTGGTTTACGAATCACCTGCCTCTTCATCTTCTTTAACTTTAACTTCTTCAAAATCACAGCACCGGCTTTAACTCTAAGCGATTTTCAAGGAAGAAATTCACAAAATCAGATATTTAAGGAAGAATCTTTGTTTGTTTTTCGACAAGTTCATTTTCCAGCCTGAGCCTGAAGAGGCGAAGAAGGGCCGAAATTCAGCTCTAGCAAAGTGTATCTGACGTATCTGTTTTGCATTGTCCAATATGATTCGCAGTCAGCTTGGGCTGAAGGAATATTTAACACAACAACGGCAACCAAAATAATTAAAAGTCAATAAACCGAAACATCATGGAGCTCTATGGATGATTACAATTTTGCTTAATTCTGTTGATAGGTCTCAGGACAACCGTACACGGATCAGCTATCCGGAACTTTTCAATGAGATGGCTGTTCGCTATCCAGGCGGTAAGGCGTAGCAAATATTTGGAAAATTGAACGAATTTGGCGAAGATTTTTGTTCCTGAAAATGGTCCAGAAAGGGGAAAGATACAGAATGTGAGGAAGAGCCGGGGCAATTATCTTCCCTCTTCACGGCGTAGAAGTACGTACGCGCAATTTCAATAAAAACTGTTTTTATTAAACTGGAAACTCTATAATAAACTCAACCGAGATCTGAGGGCTTGATGGGGATTGTGACGTCAGCGCCTGCGTTACCGTGTGAACGCTGGAGTAAGTTTTTGCTGAACCATTCCGGACGAGGCTTCTCCATTTCAACTATTCGTTTTCCCTAAACAGAAGAAAAGTTAAAGCACTAGTCGTAGCAGATACAGTTCCTTTTCCGATATTCTGATGTGTCTGATATTATAACCCCGTCCTAGCTCAATCTCAATCGCCGCTCTTAGATGTGACATGATGAGAAACACTGAAAAAACTTGCACAGTTTTCTGACCAATCAGCTTCTCAGAAACCATAAGTAGGAAAGAGCCAAATACGACATAGTAGATATTTATGTACTGTAATGCCATTAGAATGGACAAAGATGTTATAGGAAGTTCGAAATGTGAATAAAAAATGAGAAGTCAAGGAAAAAAATGCCACTGAATCGAAAATGAGAAGTAAGAAGAAAAAAAAATGCCATAGGAAGTTCAAAATGTGAGCAGGAAATGAGAAGTTGGAATAAAAGTTAACGAAGTAGTCACAGTATGTAGAGCTTCTATTCCAATAATCTAACATGCTTTCCTTTGGAAAACCGCCAGGTTTCAGAAACGATTACAATCCCGTCCTGGCCGGCCGTTTTTAGCCCTAAAAAACGGCCGTTCTTAGGCCGTTTCTCGCCCCCTTGGCTGTAATGAGAAACACTGACAAAACTCGCATGGCTTTCTAATCAATGAGCTCTTCGGAAATGTAATCTGGAACCTGACCCACCTCGAAGAAAGTCAAACACGACATGTGCAGAAATCAGTGTAGTGCCATTAGGATGGATAAAAATGACATAGCAAGTCCGACATGTGAATCGGAAATGAAACTCGATGAACTGACTAAGGAAGTAGAGCGAATCGGTAATATAGGCACGACGGGTCCATTAACCTACAGATCCGCAACTAGTCCTGAGAGTTTGCGGCCGTATCCAGGTAACCGGATGGTCACCAAAATAATTGCAAAAGCAAACTTTCGCATGCAGCCATTCAAAGTTTGCATGGCGCAGGTGCGAATCTCCCGTCCCACTGACCTCAGGACCCAGGTTAGGTTGTTAAGCTATGGCCTTGGAGACCGATTGCACAGTCGAAGGCAAACCATCCAACACTTCACCTGATTTACCCTAGATTCGGCTATGACAAATGCTGGGTGCCCTGGCCCAAAATATTACCTTAAATTACATTAAATCGCACTTCCAGCGAGATAAGGTGGTGTTAACCTCCTGTAGAGTCTCTCGCTGGTTGGCGGCTTGATTGTCAGATCGTTGTTGTAACATTGGCTCACTGGCACTCCAGTGTAGCCGGCATTGATTGGTTGGTAAATCTTGTTGTCACATCGGCTCACTGGAATCCCAGTGCAGCCGACATTCAGCATTTCACCAGTCCTCGTCCACGCCTTTTTTAAAGCCATCCAGGGTAGCAGCGTTGATAGTTTTTTCGGAAAGGCTGTTCCAGAGTGGAACACTCCGTTCCACTCGGAACGGATTGCGGTGGTTTAAATCAGCGTTAGGTTGTCCAGCATTTGGCATAGGGTAAGCAGCGTTTGGCACATGCTATGATGCTATCCTAAACTCTGGGTATACCCAACGTTTGGCACAGCCTATCCAAAAATAATTTGTTTGTGGTAGGCTGCCTCGCGGTACAGGAATTTGGGTATCCAACCCGGAGATGGGCGAATCCGATCCCGAAAGGATTCATACTTTTATGTTACGGATTAAATCGTCATTTCATTTCATTAGGAAGACCTTCTTTCTTGGCAACGGCATGGGAACTTGATGCGTGACGAGGAGGCTCGTTCCTTGATACTTAAATACAAGAAAACTTACCTGGATCTCTTCAGGGGCTAATGCCTCCTTTTCGTTCGCGTAAACAATCACAACTTCCTTTTCGATAGGATTAAGACCTAGATCTTTGACCACTTTTTCTTGCATAATCTCTGTTTCGGCCTTTATACGAGCGTAGCAATTAGCTGGAAAAAAAAAATCAATATTATTTAACATTAAAAACAATTCAACGTCAGATTCGAAGACTGAAAAGAAAATGCAGAACCAGATGTCATGATAGCTGCAGTTTGTCAGTCGTATTTGTCCGACTCGGACCCTTTTTATCAGAAATGTATAGACAAATAAATCCTGCACACATGGGGACCAGTATCCTGGCATCCTTTTCAAAATAGAGGTCGTCGTTTACATTTTGTAGTCAGTATTACGTATAGTTCTGCCAAGAAAGAGCTGTGTCACGTTAACTCTCTGGGAATAAAGAACATTGTATTCGATCAGAAGCCTCAAAACGCTACCTATTAGATCGAGAATAACGGCTTACAACACCAGAAGTAACCCCGTTATAAAGAAGAGTATTCGATTATTTTCCGTATCAGTAACAACTGTCGTTACTAATCCACCTGTTATTATTTGCATTATTAATAGCAAAAAAGGCGCAAGCCTCTACAGTTTCCTCTTCATTTTTGAAGGAGTCGAGTGATGGGCTGGCAACGACGTAGGACGGAAGTTGGTTCGTTTCCGCCTTCCGATTTCCAAACTTCCACATGCAGATGTCTTTGTTGAACCACTGAGAGGTAAGTCTGAACCAATGTCCCCTGAGGTTGTGTGGGTTGACATTAACACGTTCGCCTGCCAGCAGACTATTGTAGGCTCCACTTCAAAACTTATATAGTCGGCTAAGTTTAAATACCTAGGGGTTACTTTATCCCAGAATGGGGGTTGGAAGGATCACCTCCTTGAAATGAAAAGAAGAGGGAGGATGACTTCTTCGGCTTTACTGAGAAATTCAGTGGTTTCGGGACTAAAAGACCTAAAAATGCATAAACATATTTTCCAATCAAAAATCCTTCCTACAATTCACTACGGAGCTGAAATTTGGGGATTCGAAGCTGCGGTACAACTGGAGTCGATCCAGCTGCTTCACTACAAGAGACTGATTGGATTACATCCAACAACTCATACCCAGGCAGTAACAGTTGAACTTGGGATTCAATCTATGAGGAATCTTAGGCTAGTTCAAATTCTTAGATTTTGGCTTAAGTTAGTTCGGTTACCCGAAGTCAGGTTACTAAAAATTGCGTATAAAGAATTAATGGAGTCAAAGGGTTCTCGGTCTTGGCCACTCCAAGTGATAGCCATGCTCGATAAATCAGGTTTATCTTTGGCTTGGAACGATGGTTTGGGACCAGATGATCAGCCACAGTTACTGCGACAGTTTGAGCAGGTATTACGGGATCAGGAAATTCAAAATTGGCAGGCAGCACTGGATAAATCAGGTGATACTATTTTATTATAGACAAATAAAAACTACTTTTGGATTTGAATATTATTTTAAATTAGGATTTTCGGCGCAGGCACTTAGGGTATGGTTCCAACTCCGGACTAACTCTCTTCCATTACGGTACAGAAAGAAAGTTTTTGATAGGCGAAAACAGGTCGGTGAGGAGAATTACAATTGCCCACTTTGTTGCACTGGGCAAGATAGCATTGACCATCTTCTAGGACAGTGCCAAGAGCTTCCTTCATTGGGTTTAGTTGGGATGGCTGGTGGTGTTCTCTTCCCTGGTATCTTAAAGTCGACAAATAAAAGTGTAATCCGTGAGGTAGTTTCTTTCGTTTTGAATGCAATGAAAAGAAGAACATAGTTTGTGTTTCATTATTAGTGTTATAAATTGTTGTTGGCGCTTCAGGAATCTGTTGTATGGCCGTATTAGGCTTTTTCCAATAAATTATTATTATTATTATACTTCAATCAGGTCTCCCCTTTGTAGACGGTAAGCCAAAGAGTCAGTATCTTTAGACCCTTCAGCCTTCTTCATCTGTAGAGTTTTTCAATTTAGAGCAAAACTTTGTCATCCAGCATCGGATCCGTGTTGGCTCTTCTCTACATAGACTTCCATTTTATGTTTATCCAAACATAACTTGATTTTATGCAGATAATTTTGGAGAGTATGATGATTTAGGGTGGTTTGGATCAATAGATATAGCATCGTGTCGTCCGCAAACAGCAGCATACCTGAATCAATTCCGTCAGCTAGGTCGTTTATGTACATGTTCGAAAGGATTGGTCCTAGATCAGAGCCTAGTAACTTCGACTTCAACGTCTTCAATTTTTCCATTCCCAGCAACGACTCGGGTACAATTTTGTGGAAGCTTTCTATCCAGAGGATAACTCCATGAAGTTTGTCCAGTCCTAAGGCCTTCAGATTCGAAATACGACTTTTGTGGGGAACCTTGTCATCTTTTTTTTTCAAGGCTAAGTAGATGATGGCAAGTTGTCCTTTCACAGTTGTTTCCATGCTTCTGCTCTCTAGCCAGGCCTTGTCTTCCCATAGAGGGCCCCACCTGTTTGTGACTGGTCCTGTCAGAGGTATGGACTGTGCAAATGTTAAGTCAAGATTTCAACGGTCTTTGATAGTGTCTTTGAACATTGATAGTGTCTTGATGTCTTTGATAGTGTCTTGATGTCTTTGATAGTGTCTTGATGTCTTTGCTAGTGGAGAGATACGGCGAGTGTTACTGCATGAACTGAATAGATTTTTTCTTCTAGACATTTTGAACCGGAACACAGCAACTTCGATGCCCAAAACTGGTGGAGAGATACGTCGAGTGTTACTGCATAGGAACTGAATAGATTTTTCCTTCTAGACACTTTGAACCGGAACGCAGCAACTTCGATGCCCAGGATTGGTGGAGAGATACGGCGAGTGTTACTGCATAGGAACTGAATAGATTTTTTCTTCTAGACATTCTGAACCGGAGCGCAGCACTTCGATGCCCAGGACTGGTGGAGAGATACGGCGAGTGTTACTACATAGGAACTAAATAGATTTTTTCTTCTAGACATTTTGAACCGGAACGCAGCAACTTCGATGCCCAGGACTGGAAACTTGTATTTCATTTTCTCAAATATGACCCACTTTTCAGGTATAGCAGAGTAACAAACAAGAACCACAAGCTCATATGGCACCTGCAAGGCTGGGTCAGAGGATGAAAGCAGGAATTTGCCAATTCGTGGTTTTGTTGTGATCATTCGTAAGCAAAACCCCTGAGATAAGAATGATACTGGGTTTTGGAAATAGCGAGAACGTTGGCCTATCGTTTGGTAAAATGTATTTTATTTTTTAACTTGGCTGTGATGATACGCACTTTAAGAGCGCTAGATGTCCATCTGTAATCAAAACTTCGAGGTAAATATGATGATAGGCTCCTCGGAATCACGAAAATCTATATTTTGCTCAAAAGTATTGTTTTTACTTTAAGGAATTCACTTGTAAGCAAAACCCTTGATGCAAAAATGAGCGTGAAATGTTTCGTTTGGTCACAAGTTTTTTTTAACTTTATTTGCGGTTAAGATGCGCACTTTGAGAGAGCTAGAAAGAAATTTCTAAGCAAAATTGATCATGGGCTCATGGGAATCATGAAAATGCATATTTTGCTAAAAACTTCGCCAAGATTCATCGTCCCAGCACATCTGGAAGTACCTTGACTCGCAATCATCGGTATTTCCGACCCACTCCCCCCCACAGTGACTAAATCCAGTCCAGTTCCGTCACTGATCTATCTAGGGGTTGTGCTTGTGTTTCCCACCAAGTTGTCATCCCTGTCGCTCCACTCCAAGCATGTCACAAGATTTCCGGTGCTCCTCTGGACCCCCTTCCCTACATTCATCGGATCCGGTCCGGACAGCTGCAAGTGCCATACAAGCAAAGTAAAAGACACACATGAAAACACATTAAATAAACACGACATTCTTTAGATACAGTTTAAGAACACAATAAATACACATCCAAATTGACACAATGACAATCTTTCATGAACCTTTAAAAATACAACTCACCACATAAGCAGTCAGATTCATGATGATGGCCACACGCATTGCACACAATTAAATTGTACTTTGGTTTGTACATTTTCCAATGCCAGTTTTCTGCTCCAATGTTCTTTGACCTCCTTCTTTGGATACTGACTCTTTTTGTTGGAACTGCATTGAGAATTCCATCAAAAACTTCTTTCAAGTCGAACTGTTTAGCTTGCTGCTGCTGGACTGCTGCAGCTGGGCCAAGGAGGTTGAACGCTGAAAGCAGACAAACAATTACAATACCAGCAGACCCAACTGGGTCAGTATGAGAAAACACTATAGAGGGAGAGCGAGGCTAAAGGAGAGGGAAGATTATCATAGAAAATAAACTGGTATAATGGTAAAGACTGAGAAAGTAGTTGTGTTTGTATTCTAATAAGGTGTGTAGGCTACTACAAGAAAACATGGGGATTGTTTTCTACAAAATATGTTTATATCGTCTGAAGACTTTCAAGTTGTGTTTGTTCAAATTCTATGTCAGCTTATTCGATGCAAAGTTAATTTTTATTGTAATTTGCTATAAATACACAAAAATGCAGAGATCCCAATAATACACGATCACTGAGTTTTTCCATCGTGTTTCCAAACTAGCCTATTAACAGAAGCTGCTATTTCAAATTTGTTTATGCCAGGGTTTGGTTCCGAATAGTTTCCTCTTGGGTACTATAACATCGGTGATTAAGCGAGGGAAAGACGCGGACCTTTGCAAAAGCTATCGGCCAATTACAGTTTCTTGTACCACAAGCAAAATCCTGGAATACGTCCTTCTTCCAGAAATAGTTGAAAAATGTCGCTTTGGTTCAATGCAGTTTGGATTCCGTTCGAGCGCCAGTTGTGCGCACGCTCATCACATATTGACAAAAATGATGAAACAGGCTACCCGCGACAAGTCTGCTATTCATATATGTTCTATAGATATAGCTGGTGCTTTTGACAATATAACGCACTCTCAGGCCCTATTTTCTCTCATTACTTCTGGCGTGAATCTGTCTGTTGTCTATCTGTTAAAATTTTGGTATGGTCATTCTTCAGTAAGGTTCAAATGGCAAGGTAGCTTGTCAGAGATTATTCCAGTCCGAACTGGTGTTCGTCAAGGGGGAGTCTTATCTCCCTACATCTTCAAATCGGCCATATCTTCTTGTCTTGATTCTTTGCATCCTGCTTACTTTTATAAAGACCACGCCTTCAGCTACATAGCTTACGCGGACGACTTGCTCTTAGTAAGCCGTACCCGATCCACACTCACCAAAAATGTCTGTAAGCTGTCGTCGGAACTTCTCAAAATCGGTCTTGAAGTTAACCTCTCAAAATGTGAGTACCTGCATTTCAACCCTTCGTCAAATCGTTTGAATGCTAAAGCTTCTATCTCTCTTGGATCGTTCGTCGTCAGATCAACAGAATCTCTACGATGGCTTGGCATAACATTCAAATCCTCGTTGTCAAAATTTTGCTCTTCGGTTGTTCAAGAAGTTTCTAGATCAATCCGTACCGCCTATGGGCGCATCGTCCCTAACCGGGGGCGCTATAATCGTAAAGCTTTGGGAAAATTGTACAGCACCTTCTGCGCTCCTTCTATACTATTTCGTTCTGGTGTCACTCATGTTCTGCGAAAGAAGGAGATAAAAAAGATGAGATCATGTTATTTTAAATATGCAAAGCACCTGCTCCACTTGTCGAAATTATGCCATAACCATACTTTGACGGAGAAGTTCAAAATTCAAGATGCAAGTGTTACCCTTTTGGATGTTTCTTCTTCGCTATCAAAAATCATTGACAACAGAGCCCAACCAGCGCACGACCTTCTACACTGCTTCCTGGCCGACGATTGAAATTAAGTGTCTTTTTGTGTATGTTTATGTGTTTATTTACTTTCTTCATTTACTCCGCTTTCTGAAAACGGCGGGTTATAAATAAATTACTTACTTACTTACTTACTTAGAACTTCAAACTTTAAATAAATTCCTTTCTCACTTCCTAGTAGAAAAATACCCCTTGAGCCCATGCTGACTGGAAAACTTACATTCATACAATGGATAAGAACGGCAACATCAGCTATGATGCTTTTGCAGCGATATTTGAGCCCCTCTTGGCAAGGATCCTCGTCAGGCTGTTGAACTCCAGGGACAACCTTGAGGAAATGTAAGAAACAAACCTTTGTTTGCGCTCGAGGTTCGTGCTGTTCGTTTCTTCCATTTTCCCAAGGTTGTCCCTGACAGCCTGATGCCCTTGCCAAGATTGGCAAAAATACTGCTGCTAAAGCATCATAGCTGAAGTTTCCATTTTTATGTATCATGTGAATATGCACTTCCCAGAAGTCTAGAGAATGAGAGATACCCCTTGAAAGAAAGATCTACTGTTTTATATTTGATGGTGCAAAACGGATAAGTCAGCTGAATTTTATTAGAGCTATATTTCGGCCCTTCTTGGCAAAGGCCCTCTTCAGGCTCAAAGCAGCTCAAGTTCGAAAAACGAACTTGTGGGGTTGAGCAACTTTGAGCCTGAAGAGAACCCTTGCCAAGAAGGGCCGAAATATGGCTCTAATAAATTCAGCTGACTTAGCCGTTTTGCACTGTCAAATATGATTCGCAGTCAGTTTGGGCTGAAGGAATATTTATCTACTGTTTTTCAATATTCACTTGACTTCTTTTGACAGTGTAATTCAACAGAACATATGAGAACCCCCAAATTTGCACACACTTTTTTTCTCTTAGAGATATTCTTCCCTGTGAACCCTATTCATTAAGGATTATCATGAATTCAGAAACGAAGATGACAGTTGATCAAATACTTGCACTCTATCTGCTGTTTTTGGTACCATCAACAGCAACTCATATCTTCAGCACTGTCAATAGCAACTCATATCTTGAGCACTGTCAACAGCAAATTATTTTATTTATTTATTATCACCAAAAGTGGTAAGTCTTTAAGACTTGTCATTGAATATAATTATGAACATAGGGCACTAGTAACGTAATATTTATAAAACAATGAAAAATTAATTGAATTAGACTTGAGTTGTCAAAAATGGGTCTGCATAAACACTTGAATAAAATGTTGCTGAAATAATAGATTGTTTGAAGACATCTGCATTTTCAGATATAACAGTCTCATCTGGTAGTATGTTCCAACCTTTATAGACCCCATTTCAAAAGCTATCCTGGCCAATACGTCGATTTGGCTGTGGCTGATACAGTTTAAATCTGTGCTGACCGGCTGATGGGTAACTAGAAAAAGTAAAGAAATCCTGAGGGTTGACATTATCAACTCCTTGCCCTATCCTTAACACATTTCAACAAATCAGATAAATATTCTTTGAGCCCAAGCTGACTTTGAAACATTTATTCAAACAATGTTTACAACGGATACGTCAGCTACGATTCTTCATCAGCGATATTTTGGCCCTTCTTGGCAAGGGTCCTCGTCAGGCTGTCAATCCTCTGGTTCAACTTTGGGGAGGAAACAAACGTGTAATCTTAATGAAGGAAACAAACCTGTAATCTTAATGATTACAGGTTTGTGTCCTTCCCCGAAGCTGAACCAGATGATTGGCAGCCTGACGAGGATCCTTGCCGAGAAGGGCAGAAATATTGCTGATGAAGAATCGTAGCTTTTATATCCGTTGTAAGCATTGTTTGAATAAACAAATCAGACTGTTTCGTCTGAAATCCAAGCTAGGTAACTCTAAACTTTTCATTCTACCGGTACTTGTATATGAAAGATCTCTTAAATCTTAATGATTACAGGTTTGTTTCCTTCTTAAACCTTACAGGTTTGTGTCCTTCCCCGAAGCTGAACCAGATGATTGGCAGCCTGACGAGGATCCTTGCCGAGAAGGGCAGAAATATTGCTGATGAAGAATCGTAGCTTTTATATCCGTTGTAAGCATTGTTTGAATAAACAAATCAGACTGTTTCGTCTGAAATCCAAGCTAGGTAACTCTAAACTTTTCATTCTACCGGTACTTGTATATGAAAGATCTCTGAAATAATGTACAAGCTTTGTTGCACGTCTTTGAACTTTCAACTCAATTTAATTCAATTTATTCAAAGCAGTATATACCATTTGCAGCAATATGATCTCCTAGGCCTGTAAAAATTCTCAGAATAGAGGTTTGGCAGTACTAGGAGATCACAAGACTGATCAGATGACTGCAAAATTGAGGCAAACCTCCTGCTCAGGAGAACATCATAGCAGCCAGATTAGCAGAAAACCCACAGATAGCAAGTCTGGAGATCCTGGTACAAACCTCAGATTCAGGGGATTACTTGACAGCCAGATCAGATGAAACCTCTCAGGTATGAGCCTACACCAGTACAACAGTGGCAAGACCAGTAGAAACCTCCAAGGTAGGAGACTGCAACAGTGGTATAGTCTGTTCATAGGGTACCAAACAGAAGAATTGTACTCTACAAACGGCTTTCAATGTATATAATGTTGCCACTGACAGCTGACTGACAGCACCTGGATAAGTGTTTAGAATCTTCATTCTAGCATTTGCCCTGAAACTGCACTGTTCAAATGTAAGCAACTCTTCAAATCACTTCAAATAAACATACAACAATCAGTGTACTGTTGTGTTCAGAGGTGTTACTAGCCAAAATGTTTAGGGCGTGGGGATGAGACATTTACCGACTGGCTGGTAATTTTACTGACTTTTTCTGAAGAAAAAATGAAGGTTTTCAACAACAAAATAACGTTTTTGAAAAAAATCGACTATATTTTAAGAAAAATCTACTGATTTTTAGAAAAATCCACTGATTTCTAGAAAAAATCCACTGATTTCAGGAAAAACAATTATTTTGACAAAAAGTTGACCGATTCTCAGAAAAAAACAGCTGTTTTCCTGAAAAAAAATCAACTGTTTGGACACAAATGTTGGTGCATCGTGCAGAATCTGATATTTTTCACCAACTGGCCAACAGTATTGGATCAGTAATGGATGGAGGCATCCCCCCTCCCCCTAGTCATGATGCCACTGGTTGTAGTACAATTGTACACACCTCTACCTCTACTGACAGTAACCCAGTATTAGTATTAGGTGTTGTAAGGAATTCTTTCATGTCTAGCATACAGAAGTTGACTGACCTGGTACTGGAAACAACTCAGGAAGAACCTGATTGCATTTCATATAGATTATCCTCTCCAGATTCCCTAAGAATTTAGTGTAGATAGACATTGCAGCTAAAGCTAATGGTCTACCGCAAATTTGAATTCTCTGCGCACGGACTGAAAATTAACAAGAAGGATGGAGATAAATCCCCCCCCAAAAAGCTATTTGATTTAAAATTCCTATTTCGATAAAATCATCAAGGATTATTTTCTTATGAATCTATTTTTAAGAATTGTTAAAGCATACATCTAATTATGGATTTTATTCATGATCATAATATTTGCTTCCCTCGAATGCTTCAGGAAATTTACAAACTTCACAGCGCAGCGGAGAGCTTGGCAATTTTTTTAGTTTAGTTGTGGCATTGGTTATCCAATCCTGAAGATGAGGCCAACCTCCATTTTACAGCGGTTGTGCAGTGATCTCTGCATGCAGAAGACCGATCAAGCCAAATTAGACATTATAAAAGGTCTGCTCATTAGGACAGTCAGGAGAAACCTTTCAAATGTTGCTCTTTCAGAGAAACATGTTAGTATGATTGATGAGCCGAGTTTTGTGAATACAGGTGATAGTGAGAAGTGACAAGGTTGGGATGGAAAAATCCAGGGATTACCTCAGTCATACACAAATCCTCAGTTTTCGGGTATTGTGCCCAACGTCTGGGTGTGCCCTAACGTATGGGCATGGTACCACATGGTACCCATACTTGTGGCACCATTCCCTGGAGCATGGTACCCCTGTGAAGTTTGGTTAAACTGACACTGCTTACATACCTAAAAAGGGTCTTCTTCCTGTCCTAGATCAAAAGATACCTGATTTCACTTTCTATCCAACCTAATTTTCCAATTTTCAAAATGTTAGAGCACTTCCAAGATACAGAGAGTTTTGCGGAGGCCACTTCTTTCCCAGTGGTTTTACTCTATCCTTTTCCAGGTAGTTGCCACTAGGTTACTCAGTCCTTTTCCATGCTGCCGAAAAGTCAGAGTAAAAAAAAGTAAAAAAAAAAATCACTCAAAATGAATACAATAAAAGGCAAACAGTCTAAAGGAAATATTTGCTCTAGTGAACAGACTGAAAAGCTTGCCTCATCCATGCTAACTAGCTGCAATTTTCTGAAAAAGGATAGGATAAACCAACTAGAAGAGAAGTGGCCTCCAAAAAACTCTATGATCTTGGAAGTGCTCTAACATTTTGTAAACTGAAAAATCAGGTTGGATAGAAAGTAAAATCAGGTATATTTTGATCTGGGACAGGAAGAAGACCCTATTTAGGTATGTAACCAGTCTCAGTTAAACCAAATTTCACAGTGGTACCATGCCCATGCTCCAGGGCATTGTGCCCCAACGTATTGGCACCAGGCCCAAAAATTGAGGATTTGTGTATGAGTGGATTACCTTGCTTATGGTCACAGGTGGCATTCCAGAGCCTTGAAGACTTGTTTGCAAGCTATGGTGGGCTCGACGTCATTAATGGCAATACTTGTTTCAGTCAGCCTGTATCTAGTCATACACAGATCCTCAATTTTTGGGCATGGTGCCCCAACATCTTGGCATGCCTGGACATATGAGCATGGTTCCTATAGCATGAGCATGGTACCCCTGTGAAATTTAGTTGAAGTGAGACTGGCTACATACCTAAATAGGGTTGTCTTCCTGTCCTAGATCAAAAGATACCTGATTTTACTTTCTATCCAACCTCATTTTCCAGTTTTCAAAATGCTAGAGCACTTCCAAGATACATAGAGTTTTGTGGAGGCTATTTCTTTCCTAGTGGGTTTACTCTATCCTTTTCAAGGTAGTTGCCACTGGGTTACTCAATCCTTTTCCAGGTTGTCACTGCTAGGTTACTCTATCCTTCTCGGGTAGTCACCGCTAGGTAGAGTGGATGAGGTAAGCTTTTAAATTTTCTTCCTTAAGGAACTGAATTGCCTTTCCTTCCAAATTCTTTTAGATTGTTTTCCCTTTTATTGTATTTCTTTTGAGTTTATTGAGTTTTGATAACAATCGTTAACATAGGAAAAAATAAAAAATCACTCAAAATAAATACAGTAAAAGGCAAACAATCTAAAGAAGATATTTGCTCCAGTGAACAGATTGAAAGCTTGCCTCATCCATGCTACCCAGCAGTAAATTTTCTGAAAAAGGATAGAGTAAACCCACAAGAAGAGAAGTGGCCTCCAGAAAACTGTATGTATCTTGGAAGTGCTCTATCATTTTGCGGTGCTCTATCACTGGGTTACTCAATCCTTTTCCAGGTTGTCACTGCTAGGTTACTCTATCCTTCTCGGGTAGTCACCGCTAGGTAGAGTGGATGAGGTAAGCTTTTAAATTTTCTTCCTTAAGGAACTGAATTGCCTTTCCTTCCAAATTCTTTTAGATTGTTTTCCCTTTTATTGTATTTCTTTTGAGTTTATTGAGTTTTGATAACAATCGTTAACATAGGAAAAAATAAAAAATCACTCAAAATAAATACAGTAAAAGGCAAACAATCTAAAGAAGATATTTGCTCCAGTGAACAGATTGAAAGCTTGCCTCATCCATGCTACCCAGCAGTAAATTTTCTGAAAAAGGATAGAGTAAACCCACAAGAAGAGAAGTGGCCTCCAGAAAACTGTATGTATCTTGGAAGTGCTCTATCATTTTGGAAATTGGAAAATGAGGTTGGATAGAAAGTAAAATCAGGTATCTTTTGATCTAGGACAGGAAGACAACACTATTTTGGTATGTAATCAGTCTCAGTTTAACCAAATTTCACAGGTGTACCATGCCTATGCTCAATGGTAATACGTTTGAGCATGCCCAGACGTCGGGACACCATTCCCCAAAATTGAAGATTTGCGTATGACTGCCTGCATCTGTGTTTGTTTTGATGTTCTCTGTGCTTTCATCAAGCTGCATCGCAAACATTTTTGTTAGCTTAATCCTCAACCTGAATGACAAAATCACTTCTCACTGTTTGAACAGTCGAACAGTACCAGAAGTCAGAACAGTACTGTTTGACACAGGACAGATTTTATGGCAGTAGGCTAGCTATTTTAGAATCAATATTACAGGATCTAACCTCAGACAAGATTTTAAATTTCCAGAGAAGTCTTTCCTTCAGAATAATCTTTCTGGCTTAAAAAGGAACCAACAAATATGAAAAACATACTAGATTGAAGCTAATTAAATGGTTTACATATTGGATAAATAGATATTGGTTCAGTATTTGTAGTTAAATATATTTTTGTTTTCAAACAAGATCCTTCATTCTAACCTTACCTTAATTGACCACAAAATGATGAAAAAGGTTGAGTTAGCAAAGTCAATAGCCAGAAAATTCCTTTTCAAAACAGCTTCAAAACAAAGAAAAGGCACGGAATTTGAATATTTTCGGACACATGACTGTTAAGAAAAGTCATATTTTGCCTCTTGACAGTCAAGACAGTATGTACATTTCATTTTTACATTTTCACGGCAAAAATCGAGGTAGTGTTAAAACAAGGTCAGGTACCCCTCCTGTATTTCATTAACTTAACTAGAGCCTGTCATCAGTTCCGTCAGGCACGGGTTTGAACACCCCTCCCCAGGGGCGTTGCAAGTGCACTTTCGTTGGAGGGGTGTAGAGCCCAACATTTTACAGAATCTTTCCAAAAATTTTACAGAATCCTAGAAATGGATAATTCGAGATTTTAATTATGTTCTCGATCTCGATCAGCACTATAACTACTGCACAAAATATACTCGGCAAGTGAAGACACAGACCTCAAGAACATCATATAACTCCTTCAACTCCCGAAAGTCAAAACATTAGCTGCAAGTTTCAGCATATCATGAGCAGTGGCGAAACTAGGGGGGGGGGGACCAGGATCACAATTATCACCAAAATTATCTCAACCGCTCAACCCATTTGGTTGCTAAGCGTTTAAGAAAATGTCCAGGACACACATCTAATCCCCCCACATCTCTACCACCATGGCAAGAAGTTCGGACACATTAGTGGCATATTTGGCATCTGCGTCTACCATCCATCAAGCATCCCTCGAATCGCAGCATTTCCGAAAAATTTCCAGTGGGCCTACCGTCCCGGTACCCCCCCCCCCCCCACACCCAGTCCCACCTCCACCGCACGGACTTCAGATCCGGTGTGGGCCTCGAACTACATGTCTAGGTCCCATGAATTTTTTACCTTTCAAGTTTTATCCCAATCACACCCAATCCGTTCGGCCCATACTGGTATTACAATATTTCCGAGACCTCCTTGCAACTCTGTTCTCGGACGCGGATAAATTGAACATCTTGGGCAAGTTTCAGTCGAATCTGGGGCCCATGAACAAAGTTACCGTGTCACAAAGTTACCGTGCCGCCTACGTTCCACCCACATTTGTCAGATTTCGTTCGAACACAGAAACAGCAAATTTCGGCATCTGCTCCCATCAGCCATTCGTGAAATTGGATTGCCCGTACTTGGATTCGATGCAGCCTCATACCAAATTACGCGGCAACGGCGTCTTTTGTCGGGAAATTGTTAGATCTTGTCGGTAGAATCTGGGCTTGCCCCCCCCCCCCCCCCCCACGAAGATAGGCTAGTTTCACCACTGATCACGAGCCATAAGGGAATCCATCATAACAAAGAAGCGGACGCCTTGGCTAGTAAAGCAGCGGACAACCCAGCTCAATCCCAACTGCAAACGATTAGAGACATCATGCGAAACGTATCTCCTTGATGAAAATGCGACACCCGCCAGCCTTTAAAACACGTCATCAGTGGATCATTTACTACAGACTTAAAACTGAGACCGTCCTTCTAAACAAAACGCTGTTCGAATAGGGACTCCACAACACACCAGACTGCAGAAAATGTCATCAGGTGGAAGAAGACGTGCAACATGTGCTATTCGACTGCAAAGGAGACAACCAAACAGCCAAAATGATGGCCTCGTGCCGGAAACTAAAGATACAACCGTCTTTAAGCGATATCAACCTAGCACCACTTCGGAAGCCGGAGGAGAAAGAACTTTTCCACCAGATGATGAAGATGCTACAGGACAGGGAAGCCAGCTACATCCCGTTTGACCCAGGTAGAGACACGCCCAACGAAGAAAAAAAAGTGCAGACGACGCAGGCCACCGAGCCAAGAAGAGAGGCCGAAAGGGATCGACGCTGACGTCGCTCCCAGTGGCTTGATGATTTGGATGATGATGAACTGATAATTTGAGCTTTTAATTATTTTCAGTCATTGAATAGAAAGGATTACTTACATAGAGTAACAATTGTAGCTAACACTCAATATGGCCATAATCACAATGCCCACAACTCAAAATGCACGTTAGAAATGCCAACAACTCAAAATGCCCACGACTTGAAATGCTCAAAATTCGAAATGCCCATGGTTCAAAATGTCCACGATTCAATTATTTGACGTGTTCAGTCCGTGTAAACTTGAATTAGGTGTGAGTGAGCAATGGGAGGAGTAGACCGAGTATCAGAATGATGTTGATCGTAAGTTAAACTGGAATAATCTCAGTTATAGTATAATAGCGCTAAAATATTTACAAGAAACATGTGTATTGCCTCGTGATTAGACGCCGGAAAAGCGCTGTGCTTTCCTGGGAATCCTCTGACTGATATGGAACCTCCTTGGCTTTAACTTGCTGGTCATTTCGGATAATTCTTGGGCTTCTGCGTCTGAAATCGGCTCCAGCACCGAATTTCGGGTCCCAAAATGCAACATGAATTCTGATCTTGAAATTTTGAGACATTTACTCTGCCGAATACTGTTTTGCTTTCTGTGTTGGCACTGTTTTATACGACATTGCTTCTTTACTTTCACGCAAACAATTGTGAACTGACCAAGAAATAATAAATAATTTCTTTCAAAACCTTTTCCGTGGTTAATCCTATCCGGTATAATCTCTAATCCGTTGTCCCAGGATGACTTTGGCCTCCCCCGTGGACAGTTTCAGCTGTCTGAATTTTGAATCAAGATGATATTAGCCATCCTTTTGACCATTTTGAACTGTCAGTGTTTTGAGCCGCCGGCAATTTGGAAGATTTTGATTTTGGGTGTTCGACCTGAATTGTGGGCATCTTGAGTTGTGTGCATTTTGAGCCTTCGGTATTTTAATTGTTGGCATTTTGAACCATGGGCATTGCGAAAGTGGGCAAAAAGATTGTGGTGATTTTGGGAACCACCCACAATTGTTAGTCTTTGTACTTAATCCTTTCTGTTCAATAATTTAAAATAAGCACTAAAGGGCAGAATGAAAGATGATTAGCCAGTTACTATGTGTTGTTTTCATGAAGCCCACTTGAACAATATATTACCGGGCACGATTGCAGTAGTAGATTCTAATTTACTGTACACAAGACGAAATTAAGCCGTGCGCTGCAGGCGAAATTTTCTAAATTCCATTTGTTTATTTTCCTTCTCATACAAATTCTATCTTTTACCGTGGATAACCAAGATCCTAAGAATATCCAGAAATCAGATGGAACGACGGGCCCGGCAGCAGCAGCTACTGTAGGCTAGTCAGTACTACCCATGATCACATAAACTGAGCACCGCAGGCGAGATTTTTTACTCACTTTTTCCCGCTGCCAAATTTAACTATTTTCATGCTTATAGCGTTTCTCAAATCCCAATCCTAAAACTGGCTTGGAACCCCAGTTAAATGACGCGCCCTTCCACAATATAGAGAACATTACGAAAAGCGCAGCAGGCGGAATTTTCGAAACATTTATGAATAGAGCATCTTTTTGGGATCCAAAATAAAAGTAAGAACTATCGTTGAAATCATAGATCAGTCCTTTTGTCTGCGACCAGTTCTTCACTCGACGTCTTTGAGTTTCGAGGTTCGTGGTAACTACCGTATCCTGGAAATTATATCGAATAAATTACTGAATCCCAGTTATTATACCGAATAAGTTTAGACCGATAGCCTATTCGGGATTCTGTACAACTATCGAAACCTGGTTGTTTTACAGAATAGTTTTGGTATCAAAAATTTACCGAATAATATTCGTATTCGGTAAAGTTTCATCAAAACTGGAACTAAAGTCAGAATTCGTCGTAACTACCGAATCCTGAAAATTATACCGAATAAATGACCGAATCCCAATCGTGATACCGAATCATTTGGACCGATAGCCTATTCCATCTACTGAATCTCCATAAATATATCGAATAGTTCTGGCATCGAAAAATTACCATATATTTTCAGTAAATTCGGTCACCGAATTCGTGATAACTACCGAATCCTGTCAGTTACACCGAATCCCGATATAATTACGCTGAATAAATTTGTAACGATAGCCTATTTGGGATTCTCTGTAACTACCGAATCCCTGAATAGTTCAGATACCGAAAAATTACCGAACAGTTTTACATTTTTTTTACTGAATCTTGTAAAGGTGGGAAGAAACAGAGGAAATTTACTGATTTGTTTGTCCTGTGTGCATTTTGTTTACAATTTTCTTTCTTTCTTGGGATTAGTGGAGGGGAGAATAGGCTCTGGATATGCCACTGATTGCAGCATCTTTGATTGATCCTTCTCTTTATATTGCTGATCAGGTCTCTCTGAACCCCAAAACATTACTAGGCTAAAAACAGGCCCCATCCAAAACTGTGGGCTTCACATGTCAGAGGTAGAGGGAAGGCTAGGAATCAAGTTAGTATACTAGTAGTCAGAAACCTGAATAGTCTTATGAATGGTTAACAATGCCTCAAAATGTTTCTGTTTGATATCCCAAAATACGATGTTTTTAGCCTAGGCTATTGCTTTGTCTGTTTTCTTACAAATGCTAAGTCACACTATCGTTTTCTGGGATATCAAACAGAAACATTTTGAGGCATTATTAACCATTCACAAGACTATTCAGGTTTCTGAGTACTAGTATACTAACTTGATTCCTAGCTTTCCCTCTACCTCTGACATGTGAAGCCCACAGTTTTGGATAGGGCCTGTTTTTAGCCTAGTAATTTACCACGGAATCCTCCCCGGTGATATTGCCTCTCAGAAAAAAATGAAAACAACCGTGACGTGTGACTAGAAATGCAGTACAAGTATAGTTCACACAATCATTCCAACTCTTCGATACAAAATCTTGGCTGCTCTTCAGAATAATTTCTTTTTTAGGGCAAATTCGGGATCTCATCAGCCCGCTGCATCTCAGGTGGAAGGCATTTAAACTCGTCTACTAGTATACCAGTGTCCGAGCCTGTCAGTCAAACTGACCCATATCAACATGTAAAGGCTGATCTCACAAACCTCACTGAGGATATTCATAAGGTAACATTTGGCATTATACAGTTGTTTCTGTTATTGTTTAATAGACATTCCTTTTTACACTTTGTAGTGTAGGACAGAGGCGTCACGACTGAGGGGAGGGGAGGGTGGACGCCCCCCCAAAGCCATCGGCCAGTCGGTAAAAAATACCGAGTCGGCGCGAAGCGCCGCGATTTTTCGTCAAAATAGTTGATTTTTTTTTCATGGAAACAGTCGGTTTTTCTGAAAATCAGTCGTTTTTTCGTCAAAATAGTCGTTTTTTCTGAAATTCAGTGGATTTTTCGGAAAATCAGTCGATTTTTTTCAAAAATGTCATTTTTATTGTTGAAAACAGTCGTTTTTTTCTGCAGAAAAAGTCGGTAAAAATTACCAGCCAGTCGGTAAATACCTCATCCCCCCCCCAAAACATTTTGGCTAGTAACGCCTCTGGTGTAGGATAGTGTTCAAAGACTCAAGCCAGTTTGATAGCCTAATTGTCACATTCTCCAAAAATCCCATTAGCTTACAAATGCAGATGATTTTGCAGTTATTTACTTATAGGTTTTGTTCAGTTTTCGTGTCAAATATCAAATACAATGAATGAAGTATCGAATTATGGCCCCAACAAGAGCATTGACTCATAGATTGCCTTACGAGCACTTTACGTTGAAAACAAACTTCTGCTGTAGCAAAAGGTTGCGTTCATGTTATCGTCACGCGACGCGTCGAAGAGACGTGATCATGTTTCGACAAAACTATCAATATCAAAACGAGCTACAAGAAATCGCCATCCTCTCAAAACTAATTTAAAGGACCTGTCTTATCTATAATACTACCACGAACTAATTCCATAATGACTCCATATATTTCTAAACATGGAGACCCCAATTTCGGACGGTACATTCTAACCCTTCAACAAAACCACGCTGATTTTCTCACTTTCCCTGTTTTACTACCTTCGATGTGTATCAGGCTGTCGACAGTTGTCTGCGAGAAGTTTTTCCATCAGAAAAACTGGTTATGTAAATTGTTTCCCTGTTTTCGCTATAAGTCAACGGGTCTCAGAAAATGCTTAAAACAGCCAACACCGTGGGAGTTGAAAGCACAGCTTAGTTTATAGTATTCAAATATTTTAAACTATTATAAGTTGAATAGTAAATAATGCGAGGGGTCCTTTAAGGATTTTGCCCTTTTTGGGGATTTCGCCCTTTATATTTTCTTTTTTGCCCTTTATGTTTTCTCCTTTTTTTTCTACCAGGAGAAATATTACAGCCCTCAGTGGTAGCTTAAAAAAGTGGCAGTCCAGCTGAGAATGAAATTTCTAGAGATAAGCTATCCTAGAAATAGATATTAATATAATTTTTATCAGTCGTACTTGGATTAGAGCATTTCAGTGATAATGAAGTTTGATTTCCAGCTATAGCCTAAAGAGTAGGCTACCCTTGCCTAGAAGGTTCTCGAAGTTTGATTGAATGAAAATCTCAGCTGACCAGTCCGCTTTGTACCAGTAAACGTGATGATAATTAGCTAAATCTTACACTCTTAATTCTTTTACTTAAAGGTAAAATATGGTCGGTCGGACTCGGACCTACCTTTGTACTTTGTTCCGAATAGTTTTTTCCTCTGAACAATCTGCCCATGCTTATAAAACTCGTCATACATAGAACATTTAGCACCTAAAATGCAAGCCCTGGGAATGACCGTTCTCACCATATTTTTTTTATCACGGGTTCATGCGTCTGATCTACCATCTATCGATTGCAGCGAATCTCTTCCAAATATAAAACTTACTAACAAATTAAAGAATCAATAATAGATTAAAAAATTGGAAGGAACTCGCCTGTTCTTACTATGGTTATATTGTTTTGTTATGTTTTTTTTTTGCCATATAATTTGCCGGCCATCGGTTAATCTTTCTCACCCGTTGCGTTTTATAGGGCGTGTTTTCGGAATGATCTTTGCCAAGAGTCGTTAGGTTAGTGGGGGACGTTGGGGCATTCTTATTTGCGTGTTGTTTTTTCGGTCAGGTCGGTTTGTTGTTACTATTGTAGGCTACCGGAATTTGTCATTCGACCTTGTGTCTCCTGCTTTGCCCATCAGTTCATATTAAGGCGTGGTTTATACACACGTGATAAAATTAGACCTTGAGCCTTACCATAGAGTTTCATACCTCTTCTTAAATTGTTCCCGTGCTTTCCCGTTTTGAATTGTTTTTAGGAGTGATAACAGCATTTATGAAAATCATTTTGGTGGGTAGTCTGGTTAAGAGAGATGTTGATAAGTGTTTACTTTTAGGAGCTAGTAAGTCGCCACAACGAACTAACAACTTTAGCAAAGTATTATTTTGACGGCAAAGGAAAAGCCATTCGACCTGCTATTGCATTGATGACTGCCAAAGCGATTAACCATCATCTGGGAGTCTCGGATCAGTAAGTAGAGCTTTTATGTTTTATGTTGGCACGATCTAGGCTAGGCGACAGGCGTAACCCGGCATCATTTGTGCTCGACTCCCAAATGTACTCAATTCAGTACACCCAATACTTATATTGAAACGGCGGTGAGCCGACTGGTTGACTGTATGTCCACAAAAAATACACTAACAAATTATGATACTTCGAGAAAACTACTGAGCCACAAACCCCATTATGCCCCAGAATGTCCGCAATAACTACACTAAAAATAATAATATGTCTAAGAAGTTACTGAAACATACGTCTCGTTAAGCCGCATAAATGGGCATTATTTGTCAAATTGTGTTGAATTGTCAAATTATAACTAATAACCAACGAATGTTCGCATTGCAGGGTTGTTTTGGCACATCAGAGAAAGATAGCCATGGTAGCCGAGATGATTCACACTGCCTCACTAGTGCATGATGATGTTATAGATGTCTCCGAGATCAGAAGAGGTAAACCCAGTGCAAACGGGATATGGGGCCAAAAGAAGGTAAACATTTGTTTGGTCATCTTTCTTATTTTTTTACTTTGGTAGCGAGAAACCCAAACGGTATCCTCAGTTGATTGATTGGTTGGATGTAAAAGTGGGCAACCACAAATCACGTTGTAATATAAATGAAAGAAAAGATGAAAAATACTAAACTATAAAATGCCAAACGGGTGATCATATCTTAATGAAACTTCGTAATTGGCAGGGTACATGCCTCAAATGCTCAATTTCAACTCCGGGCCGGATCTGGCAACTATGGGGGATGGTGAGGTGGAGAGAGTACAGGAATTCCGGTGACCGGCTTATCATGCAGGGATCGGGAGTGGACATGGTGGGAATAGAGATCATAAGGTGCATCGTTTATAGAACTTGAGCAGATCCGGGCACTATCGGGGGAGTTGGAGGGGGAGGGGGCCTTAAATCCCGTTACATGCACAGCTTTGGAACTAGTGATCTGATTCTGACGGAACTTGAACACCCCACAAAGTGAGCAAGTTACAAAAAAATAAAGAAAATAAAATGTGAACGAATTAACCAGAAATTGTTGGTAAGTGGTAACTCGTAAACACATATCAAAGCTCATCACTTGAAGTGCGAATGCGAGAGGGCGCATCAACGATACCAAGACCACTTTTATTCCACTTCTAGCTTTTATCTATTTGGATTAAACTTGATTGATTGATTGAAAAAAAAAAAACGAACAAAACCAAAACGGAGCCAGAGAAGGAATTTGCAATATAAACAAGTGCGCAAGCGCTCAGACGTGGAGTGTAAAAGTAAAATGTTTATCACATTTTATATACAAATAGCTCTAGAACCAAGACATTTCTCAAACCCAGTATCCAAACAAGGATTGAAATAACCTAATTTGTAATCATCCCACTTTAAAAGCTTTAAATGTAAACAAACCGCCAGTATAAATCCAAAGAAATATTGAAGATCTAGCACGAATAGCATTACTTCGAAGACTGAATTGTCTGCCAGCCAGTACCACTCTTTAAACCTCTTTCCATTAGCAAGGTAATAACAAGTGCAATAAACCAAATCGTAGCAGCCTAATGCTCCCTTCGTCACAATTCATTAAGAACGGCATATCATCGATCATATGACAAGACAGTCAAGTTTCTAACTGTTCATTAAAGATTAAAGTACGTCGCGTCGTCTTATTTGTTGTTGTTACACCAAATCCTCATCCATAGATATATCTCCCCAAATATACAAGAGTTGGACTTGAGATCTGTCATTGACGAACTTAACTCATGGGAAATCTGGGCCCAGCTGCCCATGAACGGGAGGGGGGAGGGGGTGTCAGGACCCATCAAAATGCGTATTTACACCTTTTTTTCTCACGTATGCCAGCATTGCCAGCTTTGAGTTTGATTCCAGTCACGGGTAAAAAAAAAAATTTCATGGGCAATTTGGGTCGGCCCACTTGCCCATGAACGAGGAGGGTGTGGTCTGGTTCAACTCTCAACTCTCCCTAACCCCTATGATCTAAAAGCACAAAGGAATTTCATGGCCTTATCTCCAGTTAATGTCAAGTTAAAACATTAAAAAATGGGCAATCTGCGCCCAATTGCCCCTGAAACCAAGTGGGGGCGGGGTTTGAGACCCGCAAAAAGTAAAAAGAGACCTCAATGCTCACAATCCTACATAGTTTCAACTTGATACCTGTTCATTCCTGTCACGGGTAACGAACTTTACTCCTGGGCAATCTGGGCCCAGTTGCCCATGAACGGGGTAGGTGGGGGACTTTAATGCGACTTTAAAAGCAATTTACCAGCACTAGGATCTACGCCTCCAAGAAATTTCATCGTCCTATGTCCATTTATAGTCAAGCTATGAACATTATTCACTGGGCAATCTGGGCCCATTTGCCCCTGAACCGGTTGGGTGTGGGGTGTTGGACCCCCAAAAGGCACAACTAGACCCCAATACCCACAAGTGTACCAAGTTTGAACTTGATACTTGCACTGGTTCACGAGTTATGAGCTCCACAAAATATGGTGAAAACCTAAAACTGACAGGTGAAAGCTGCTACAGCGCTCGCAATAGTGGATTGTTCCAAGGAACACTCCACTAAAAAGACTAAAAACGGATAAGGCAAAATTTTATTGACAAACAATTTTATTTTTATTGTACAATTTTATTGGATAAGTCATAAATATTCCTTCAGCCCTTGCTAACTGCGAATCATAGTTGATTGCGCTAAAGAAGTAAGTAAGTAATTTATTTATAACCCGCCATTTTGAAAAAGCGGAGTAAATGAAAATAAATAAAACACAGAAACACACAGAAAAAGATACTTAGTTTTTTGGCCAGGAAGCAGTGCATAACGTCGTGCGCTAGTTGGGTCCTGTTGTCCATGATTTTTGAAAGCGATGAGGAAACATCCAAAAGGGTAACACTTGCATCTTGAATTTTAAAGTTCTCCGTCAATGTATGACTATGACATAATTTCGACAAGTGGGGCACGTCAAGTCAAGTACGTCAGTTGATTCTATTCGAGCGATATTTCGGCCCTTCTTGACAAGGGTCCTTTTCAGGCTCAAACCAGAAAAGTGAACCTGTGATAAATCACATTTTTATCACATGCTCACTTTTCTAACTTGCCTGAAGATGACCCGTGCCAAGAAGGGCCAAAATATCGCTTGTAATAAAAATCAGCTGACGTATCCGTTTTGCGCAGTCAACGAAAAAGTCAGTTAGGAGATTCTTCAGCGTTTTGGGCCTTTATGACAGGGGGGTAGCAAGAGTTGCAGGCTGTAGCTGGAAACGAACGCGAAATGAATACATGAAGCTTCTAGCAACCATATGTGAATTAATGATTTTACTACGCGAATCCTAGTAATTAGTTATTTGCACAGAATATGCAACAACAAAAAAAGAGTAATAAACAGATAACAATGAAAAACACCGAATCTACTATCAGCTGGCGGATTGGGAGGTTGGGCAACTGTCCCATTTTGGGAAATTTGTTTTAAAAATTGCTACTATACAATTAGCGTAAAAGGATATCGTAGCTGATTTATCCGTTTTTGAAACATTTTCTGTAGCCTAAATGATTCCCAGTCGGCTTGGGCTGAAGTTTTAAGCGATCGCAATTCCTGTCCGTCGGTCGGTCGCTCGGTCCGGGTTTTGCTAGTTCGGGCACTTCCATATAAGCTAGGACGATGAAACTTGTCAGGCATATCAGGGACCCCAAATGATTAAGTTGGAAATAGTCACTTCCCCGATCGTGCATCGTTGGGGGAGTGGAGGGAGGGGGAATCCGGAATCTTGAGGTTTTTTATAACTTTTGAACGGGTGATTGGATAGCAATGAAATTTGATATTTGGAGAGATCCAAAGGGCGATGAAATTTGGTAGGCATATCAGGGACCCGAACAAACTGCCTTAAGGATAGTCGTTTCTCCGATCCGGCCATCGTAGGGGGAGTGGAGGGATGGGGAATCCGGAAGTTAGTAACATGCATAACTTTGGAACGGGTAATCGAACGTGCATGAAACTTGACAAGTTTCAGGAGCAAGTGCCTCAAATGTTCCTTTTCAAAACCGGACCGGATACGATAACTAGGGGGGGGGGGGCTGAGAGGGGGCACCGGAAATCTAGTGACGTTCACAACTTTGGAACGGGTGATCGGATGTGCATGAAACTTGGTAAGTACTAAGAACAAGTGTCTCGGATCTTCAGCTTCAAGTCTGGACCGGACCGGTCATCTCGAGCTAGGGTGCTTCCAGATTTGCTAGGACCATGAAACTTGGCAGGTCTATTAAGGACTCTAACATATTGACTTGAAAATAGTCCCTTCCCCGATCTGACCATCGTGGGGGGAGTAGAGGGATGGGGAATCCGGAATCTGGTTATATTCATAACTTAGGAACGGGCGATCGGACGTGCATGAAAGTGTTTCAAATGTTCAGTTTCAAGTCCGAAGTGGGTTTGATCACCTGGGGAGGTGGAGCTGGAGGGAGACAAACTGACAAACATGCTAACTGTTCCGACAAGTGCCATATGAGCTTTCAGCTCTTGTTTCTTATAATTAGAAATTAGAAGTGCTGGCTATGTATTCATACGTTTATTTACGACTGAACGAATATTTGGCTTGTCTGCTTCCCATTTTGGAAATAAATGGAATTAAATTGAAAGTCGGATCTGTTCGCAATACTTTGAAAATGCTACCCGAAGGCAATCTTGTTTGCGAAGTCGGATAGTCCAAGAGCTACTCTCCTTTGCGCACCACTGTACAAGCCTCCGTGGGCACCTACTGTACAGCCGTTTTGGGAGTGAGTACTCCTTCGGATGATTTGTGACATAAAAATTATAGCACAGGGACGCAATACGCTTTTCGAATTTTGATAAGGACCATTCGAATGTAACGAAGTCAAAAGAATTGCCGAAACCAGGGATCGAACCAGGGACCTTTAGATCTTCAGTCTAACGCTCTCCCAACTGAGCTATTTCGGCTTGTAATTCTTCTATGCGCTATCTGAAATTGAATGTGTTATCCAGAAGCATGTTCTTCATTGGCATAAACATACCCATCTTGTGGGTACCAACGAGGGTACCAACACCACCCAAGATTTCAGGTATGAAAAGTTCTTGATCCTACATTTCAGCCGATGCGATCAAGGACAGAAATAACAGGGCCTTCGAGGTCACACGGCACTTTGTACGGACATGTTTCAGCTGTCAAAGCATCGTAGCTGACTTGATACCTATGACATCGCAAAAGTTGTCCGTCCGTCCGTCTGTCAGCACGATAACTCTCGAAGGGAATGAGATATTTTGATGAAACTTGGTGTGAAGATTCTTCGGGTCAAGGGAAAGGTCGTGTTAGTAGATGGGCCCGATAGCTGCATATTTGGGGGAGGGGGAGGGGTTTCAAATTAAGGGACGAATTTTTGTTTTAAAAGCTAATGAGATAGTCGATTAATGGGTAAGATGACATGCTGAACACGAATATGAAAATCACTTTCTCGCCGGACAAGTAGTTCACCCGGATTCCGGCCAAAACCGAAAAATCTGTCAAAAGCAAAAGTTTAATCGGAAGTGGATTAGAGGTTCGATTTAAGGGCAGGGAAACATGCTGAATTCGAATATGAAAACTATTATCTCGCCGGACAAGTAGATCGCCCGGAATCCGGCCCAAACCGGAAAATTTGTTTTGTATGAATTTCATTAGTTGTTCGATTTACGGGTAAGAAGACATGCTAAATTCGTGTATGACAATCATTTTCTACCTGGACACATAGTTCGCCATGAATCCGGTTATAGTCGAAATTTTTTTAAAAAGTTGAAGTTTTATCTGAAGTTGATTAGAGGTTCGACAAAACGGTAATGCTGAATCCGTTTTTGATCTTCAATTTTTTGCAAGACAAGTAGTTCGTCCGGAATCCGGCTGAAACCGAAAATTTGGCAGAAGTAAGGCAAGAACTTTCGTCAAAGTAGATGTGACGCAGGCTATAGGGGTATAAACACACATGTTGAGTCCATATTTGAACTGGTCTTCTCAGATGATTAACATTTGCCTTAATGTGTTTCTAAATTTTATTAGTAAAGTGCTCAAGGAGTCTGGCGAAGACTGGACTGGATCTCTATAAGACCCGATTGTCTGGATCAAATATTAAATTTTTGGGATCCCATCGAAACCTTTCGTCTTGTTAGCCATTGATTTAATAAATAATCTCCAGCCAGCTTTGGCTCAAGGAGCATTAATGACCATGAGGTGATTGATGCTTTTCTTTTTTCAGTCTGCCTTGGCCGGAGATTTCATCATTTCATCTGCCACGCGCATTATGGCTCGGATCAATGACCCGGATGTCCTTATTTGCATTTCTCAGGTATGTGTGGAGTACATGGTGTGGTGTCAAATACTTTGGGGGCAGGGCAGACTGGAGCAGTCTACCGCAAACCCGTTCTTTTTGTATACTCTAGACCAGGGCCGTATCTGGGGGGGGGGGGGGGGGCGAAACATACAAAAATATTCCTTTTTTATAGGCTTTTCCCTCTGATCTGTGTCTTTTTGTACTTTTTTCTCTGACCTGCAGGCAATATCCCGCCCCCACCCCCGGAAGGCACCCCCCCCCCCCCCCCCAAAAAAATAAATTCCTTGATACGGGCCTGCTCTAGACTATGCCAAACGCTGACGCTAGGTTATCTGTACCAAACGTGGATACATGTTGGTACTTTTACCCTGAATTCAATACAGCCTATATTCAACAAGCGAAAAAAAGGATAAAAATAAATCTAATTTCTTTTTTATGGTAGGTTAGTCGAAGAAAATATTACATTGATAAGTCCGAAATAGTTTTGTTACAGTTATTGTTAAGTCTTTTTTTTTTCGTTTTAACTATTTCTATTCTATTTAACAACTATAGTTATATGTTTGACTTCAGTTTTGGACGCTACATAGTTAGGAAATCCCAGGTTACCCTTCCTTTGAGTACAAACAAAATTAAAAAGGCTTCAATATCTTCAATACCGGAATTCTGATTGGTTGGAATTCTTCACTGAGTTCATCTATATTTTATTGGTCTAGGGTACCAAGCATTTTGCACAGGGTATCCGCAGTTAGGCATAGGGTATGCCAAGTGCTAGAAATGCCCATCGTTTGGCATAGGTTATCCAGAAATCAGGGGTTTGCGATAGCTGGACTGGAGGCCCGGCTCAGGTTCAGAGTGGATCATAGATGTGCTTATTTCCTCTACCCTCTCCTCTTCTACTTTCCACCAAATGATCCTCCGGAAAGTGTAGTAAGAAAGCAAAAGCAACAATCAAACAAGGACTGTGGGTCCGGAATTGGTCCCAGACCCTCCTCCAGTTGCGAGCTGATTGTCCCAGCTGCTTGACGGAGTTCATTTTGAATTAAATCGCACTATTTACTCTTCAACGTACAGTTAAAAGATTTGAATACTTAAAAAATATGCATTGCTGTCAACAAATAACCCACGGTTTTGGCTGTTTTAAGCCTTTTCCGAGACCCGTTGACTTGTAGCGAAAACAGGGAAACAGTTTACATTACCGTACCGGTTTCTCTGATGGAAAAACTTGTCGCAGACAACCGTCGACAGCGTGATACACATCGCAGGTAGCAAACACGGCAAGTGAGAAAATCAGCATGGTTTTGTTAGAGGGGTTAGAATGTACCGTACGAGATTGAGGTCTCCGAGTTTAGAAATATATGGAGTGATCATGGAAGTCGGTTGCATTAGTATTATAGGTAAGATAGGTCCTTGAAGAATTTATTGCTGAGCTGTGCGATGGTTCCATAATAGCCACATGGCTGTTCTTTATTCATCATTACGTATGTGCATGGTGCTCATACGTTGGGGCATAATGCCCTGCATGCAGGGCATGGTACCCCCATACAAATCTGTTCAGTTGAGAATTTGAAATGTTAATTAGCTTTTCAAATAGATTTGTATGGGGTTGCCAATATGTTGCCAACCCTAAGATCTAAAAACAAAAGGAATTTCATCGTCCTACCTCCAGTTATTGTCAAGTTAAAAACATAAAAAAAGGCATTCAGGGCCCAGTTGCCCCTGAACCAAGTGGGAGTGTGGTTTGGGACCCCCAAAAAGCAAAATGAAACCCTATGCCGAAAACCGAGTTGTAAGTGTAGTGTTCATGAATGAACATTCCACTAACAAAGAATGATGCAGACTTGGTAAACAATACGATGATATGGAAGTAAAAACAGAATAATGAATACTAAAATTAAACCCCGAAAATCCTATTACTTCTTTAAGCCCCTCCCGCACCCATGAATGTTGAGATCTGTTTTCATCTTATTTTTCGCTTTTAGTGGAGTATTCCTTGGAACAATCCACTATTGCGACCGCTGTAGCACCTTTCGGCTTTCGGTTTTCACCGTTTTTGTGGAGCTCATAACTCGTGAACCAGTGCATGTATTAAGTTCAAACTTTGTGCAGTTGTGGGTATTGTGGTCTAGTTGTGCCTCCTGGGGATCCCAACTCCCTCACCCACCCGGTTCAGAGGCAATTGGGCAAAGATTGCCCATTTATCAGAGTTCATAACCAGTGGACAATGACAAATATCAAGTTGAAATTTGGTACAACTGTTCACGCTGGAGTCTAGTTGTATTTAGCAGGGGTCCCACCCCCCACATCCACCAGGCTCAGGGGCAATTGGGCCCAGATTGCCCATTGAGTGGCGATCATAACCCGTGAACAATGACAGAGATCATGTTGAAACTTGATACAAGTGTTGGCGCTGGGGGTCTAGGTGTGCTTTTTAGGGGTCCAAATCCCCACACTCACCTAGTTCTGGGACAATCGGACTCAAATTGCCCCGTGGCTAAGATCTAAACTTTACCACGGCTGGAGCTAGAATGACGAACTTTCCTGTAAGTATATCCTCCGGCTACGATGAAAATCTTGGGACTGCACACCTCCACCCTCCCCGTTCATGGGCAACTGCAGGAACCGGATTGGCCATGATTTGATAGTTTGCGAACTATTACAGGTATCAAAATTTAAAATTGGTATACTTGATGATATTGGGGTCTAGTTTAAAGTTACTCCCCGCCCCACACACACGCACCTTCACCATTCCTTGGTTTCGGGGCCTACTGTGCCCAGTTCTTAGCTTGCAAACCCCAAAACGCAAGTGGAGGGATACCTATGACATCGCAAAAGTTGTCCGTCTGTCCATCCGTCCATCTGTCAACACGGTAACTCTCGAAGGGAATGAGATATGTTAATGAAACTTGATGTGAGGATTCTTTGGGTCAAGGGTAAGTTCAAGTTCGTAAGTGAGCTCTGTAGCCCTACATGTAAGGGTGGGTGTTCAAATTAAGGGGTAAACAAAATATTTTTAAACAGCTAATGTGATAGTCGGTTATAGGGTAAGAAGACATGCTGAACACGATGATGTAAACTGTTTTCTCGGCGGACAAGTAGTTCGTCCGAAATCTGGCAAAAAACGGAAAGTTGGTTAAAAGTAAAAGTTTCATTTCAAGTTGATTAGATGACAGATTTAGGGGTAACAAGAGACGATGAGTCTGTATATGACAATCATTTTAAGGAGATACGCTGAATTCATTTCTGAATATTTTTTTTTGCTGGACAAGTAGTTCGCTCGGAATTCGGCCGAAACAAAAAATTTGGCAGAAGTAAAGCAGGAAGTTTCGTTCAGTATCGTCAAAATAGATATGGCGTGGCGTATAGAGGTCTATCTGAACTTGGTTTTCTCAGATGATTAGCCTGGCGAAGACTGGATATGCCGAAGACTAACCCAATCGTCTGGATCAAATATAAGATTTTTGGGATCACATCGAAACCTTTCGTCTTGTTTTTGGTCTTGCATCACTAAGCCGCATGGTGGCATGAACTGGAATCCTTCGGGGATTTGAATGGCACAGCTTTTATAAATAGCACCGTAATTGACTGCACTAAACGGATATGGCAGCTGATTTTATTCGAGCAATACAGGTTCACTTGATTGAGCTGTTATGGAGACATCCCATAGCACTTTGCTCTGCAATAGTCCTCCTAGTTATTCCCTCCATCTATCGCCTACTTTTCTATATATCTCTTCGGTTTCCATCACCATCATTAATTTCCGGGCATCGTGACAATAGGTCACTCGGTCTTTATCCACTAGCTCCAGTTAGCTGCTCGCTAATCCGAGGTCAGGCTTTGATCCATTTCATTCTAAGTATTTTGGCTACGGAATGAATCCGCAGCCAAGAAGAGTTCTCTTTCATCCTTGGTCGGAGCAAGACCTCAGTTACGCTATATTGTAATTTATGGTAAGGACCAGTTTATATATTTAGTTAGGGACCTATTAGTGCTATATTATATGTGTCACGCTCTTGTACATGATTTACATGAGATAAATTAACTATAGACGTTATGGTCCATCTCGGCTAGTAGGCCTCGGGCTTGACTGGATATGTGAATTCCAGCTTCGCTAGGATGGGTGAACCAGCTTGATTAGGGATTTCTGGATTGACTGCGGCTGAGCTATAGAATTCCCTGAGACTTTCCCTTGTCTCTTTTGTCCGGTTTCCTGACTGGTCCTGGGGCTAGTGGGCACCTACGGTGTCAGAATGTCTTCAGCCCACACCCCAGGAGCCTTATCTTCATTAAACCTCGCCTCCACTCGTCCATCCTCTCAACAAGGTGTAAGAACAGGGGTTGGAAACTTCCTCCACGTTTAACAATACAACTACTTAACAGAGCAGAGATTGGCCTGAAGAGGACTCTTGCCAAGAAGGGCCGAAATAGCGCTAGAACAAAATCAGCTTACATATCCGTTTAACGCAGTCAACTATGATTCGCAGTCAGCGTGGGCTGAAAGAATATTGATAATAGTCGCGCTTTTGCAGGTACCATGTATCTGATACCACTGTCTGAAGTCGTTTCCGAAGTTACCGTTTTATCTGATACCACGATCAAAAAGTATTTTTGCAGTTACCGTGGTATCGGGCAAGTTACCGTGATAACTGAGCTTGGTATCTCAAAAATTCATGTCACTTTCATCCGAGCTTTCATCATCACTAACACAAGAGTTTAGTTTTTTGTCAAATTGGTGAGAAAGAAGCACCCTAGATGTCAGTGGATATTAGTATTTTTTTTTTATGATTTCTAAAAGCGCAAATCCGGCTATTGTCGTTTTTGCAGAGCAACCGTAGTATCAGATGATAGTATATCTGACAGTAGATAGCATCTGCCATGGTATCTGCAAAAAACGCAATTAATGACAACGTAATAAACCAGAATCTCTTCTTTCATTTTCTTTCTTTCTTTTTGGGATCCCAAAACGTAAGTGGAGGGATACCTATGACATCGCATAAGTTGTCCGTCTGTGCGCACTATAACTCTCGAAGGGAATCAGATATTTTGACGAAACTTGATGTGAAGATTCTGTGGGTCAAGAGTAAGGTCAAGTTCGTAGATGGGCTCTGTAGCCCTACATTTAGGGGTGGGGGTTTAAATTAAGGGGCAAATGAAATATTTTTAAATAGATAATGTGATAGACGATTATGGGGTAAGAAGACATGCTGAACACCATTTTGTCATCGGACAAGTAGTTCGCCCGGAATCCGGCCAAAACCGGAAAGTCTGTTAAAAGTTAAAATTTTATTTGAAGTTGATTAGATGTTCGATTTAGGGGTAGGAAAATATGCTGAACTCGACGGTGAAAACCATTTTCTTGCCGGATACGTAGTTCGCCCGGAATCCGGCCAAAACCGGAGTTTGTTAAAAGTAAAAGTTTTATTTGGAGTTGATTAGATGTTCAATTTAGGGGTAAGAAAACATGCTGAACACTTCTGTGAAAACACTACCCGGACAAGTAGTTCGCCCGGAATCCGGCCGAAACCGGAAATCTATTAAAAGTTTAAGTTTTATTTGTAGTTGATTAGATATCCGATTTAGGGGTAAGAAGAGATGCTGAACCCGTGTATGACAATCATTTTTTACCCGGACATAAAGTTCGACCGGAATCCGGCTGGAGCTGGAAAATTTGTTGTAAGTTAAATTTTTATTTGAAGTTGATTAGATGTCCAATATTGGGGAAAGAAGATACGCCGAGTTCGTTTTTGAGCTTTCTTTTTTCGCCGGACAAGTAGTTCAAACAGATATGACTTATAGGGGTAAACACACATGCTGACTCCATACCTGAACTTGGTTTTCTGAGATGATTAGCTATTTGGCCTTAATCTGTTTCTGAATTTTAATAGTAAAAATGTTCAAGGAGATTGGCGAAGACTGGATCTTGCGAAGACAAGACCCAATTGTCTGGATCAAATATTGAATTTTTGGGATCCCATCGAAACCTTTGGTCTTGTTTCAAATGTAGGCCTACTAATATTGCCGTTCAGGTGGTAATTGTTTGAAATTATGTATGATTTACGAAAAGATGTATTTTGTGTTCTGAATTTATACTCTTCAGTTTGGAAGGATCATAAGCAAATGATATATATATTAAACAGCCTGCGCACTAGCAAAAAGGATGGAAAAATGCGTTCGTATTTGAGCGTAAAATTGTTGTCCGAAAAAAAACCTGTTCCTGTTACTAGCAAGAAGATAGAAACATGCATTTGCATTTAGCAAACGTTCTTTTTGCGTATTAAAACTATCAGAACTCATAGGGAGAATAGAATAGATTTGTCCTTATAACAAAGTATGCTGTTTTTCTCTTCTTCTTAGCCTATATTCTGTCTGTGCAGCGGGGAAAACCCTGATTGATTTTGCAGCAGATTAGTTGACCCTGCAACCCGATTTACCAAGTTAATTGAATGGGTTATTAGCTCTTTGAAATCAAATTCATTGGTATAAAATGAGGGAGCATGACGGTAGCACCGTGAGTTGTAGTTTAGCCTTTGAAGTGAAACCATGAAGACCTTCTTCGCATTGGTACTCGCGTTGATCGCTACCGCGTCAGCTGGCCCGGTTAAAACATCAGCGTCTGAAACCGTTTGCGAGAAGAGCAAGTTCCCATACATGATCCCGGACGCTAGTCAGTGTGATCGTTTCGTCCGCTGTGACAACATGGTTGCCACCGAGGAGCTCTGCGAGGACGGCTTCGTCTTCGAAGAGCAACAGCAGAAGTGCGATATTCCATTCCACGTCGAATGCACTGGACGTTCTACCCTCTAGCCCCCTCAAGGCTTCGGCAACTGCGCACGTCTCAATGGAGTCTTTGCTGTCCCGAATACTTGCGACCAGCACTTCTTCTTCTGTCGAGCCGGACAAGACATGCTCGTCCAGTGTCCCCCCGGCCTCATCTACGATGACAAGAAAGGCGTCTTCGAGTTCTCAGATGTCGCCGTGCGCCCCGGGTGCCTTCCTGAGGGTTTTCTTGGTTTCCGGTGCCCAGTGAAACAAGACCAAAGGTTTCGATGGGATCCCAAAAATTTAATATTTACAGACACTCGGGTCTTGTAGCGGTCCAGTGGTAATCATCCGAGACGAAGAAGTTCAAATATGGATTCAGCATGCGAGTTTACCCCTATAGCCTGCGTCATGTCTACTTTGACGAAAGTTCCTGCCTTACTTCTGCCAAATTTCCCGTTTCAGCCGGATTCCGGGCGAACTACTTGTCCGACGAAAAAATCATTTTCATATTCGGATTCGGCATGTCTCCTTACTTCTAAATCGGATATCTAATCAACTTCAGATAAAACTTTTACTTTTAACAAACTTTCCGGTTTTAGCCGGATTCCGGGCGAACTACTTGTCCGACGAGAAAATGGTTTTCATATTCGTGTTCAGCATGTCGTCTTACCTCATTAGCCTTTAAAAAATATGTTTTTCGCCCCTTAATTTGAAACCCCTCCCCCTCCCCTAAATATGCATCTATCGGGCCCATCTACGAACTCGACCTTTCCCTTGACTCGGAGAGTCCTCACACTAAATTTCATCAAAATATCTCATTCCCTCCGAGAATTATCGTGCTGACAGACGGACAACTTTTGCGATGTCATAGATATCCCTCCACTTACGTTTTGGGATCCCAAAAAGAAGATGAGACCCTAACCTTCGGCGACCACGAGCGACACCCCAAGCCCAGTGACTGCCGCTTCTTCTTCCGGTGTATGGCCAATGGAATGCCGCGTCTTGGAGGATCTCAGTCGGACAGGTGTACAACCCAGCCACTGCTTCTTGTGACATCGCGAAGAATGAAAGGGGTGCGAGAACTACTACAAGTCACTCGGCGACTGAACTAAGTTTTATTTCTAAGAGCCAGTTTTATATATTTTTTATTACAAATGTATGTTTCGTAAATCGAAATAACTGAGTCTAAAAAAAATCTTCGTACACTTGAGGACGATTGTGAATAAAGGGGGTGGAAAGTGTTGTTTTTTCTTCTCAAAGATGATCTACGAAAAACATAAACAACAAGACCAAAGGTTTCGATGGGATCCCACAAATTTAATATTTGATCCAAACAATCGGGTCTTATAGAGGTCCAGTCGTCGCCAGACTCCTTGAGCACTTTACTGATAAATTCGGAAACAGATTAAGGCACATGGTAATCATCTGAAAAGACCAAGTTCAAATATGGATTCAGCATGTGCGTTACTCCTACAGCCTGCGTCATAACTACTTTTGACGAAAGTTCCTGCCGTACTTCTGACAAATTTCCGGTTTCAGTCGGATTCCAGGCGAACTGCTTGTCTTTCAAAAAATTAAAGTTTGAAACGGATTCAGCGTATCTCCTCACCCCTATTTCAAACCTCTAATCAACTTCAGATAAAACTTCAACTTTTAAACAAATTTTCCGATTTCAGCCGGATTTATGGCGAACTATGTGTCCGGGTAGATAAAGATTGTCATGCACGAGTTAAGCATGTCTTCTTACCCGCAAATCGAACACCTAATGCGATTCATATATAACCTTTACTTTTAACAAATTTTCCGGTTTCGGCCGGATTCTGGGCGATCTACTTGTCCGGCGAGAAAATAATGTTCATGTTAAGATTCAGCATGTTTCCCTTTCCGTAAATCGAACCTCTAATCAACCTAAGATCAAACTTTTTTTTCGACAAATTTTTCGGATTCTGGGCGATCTACTTGTCCGACGAGAAAATCGTTACATGTCCGGATCCAGCATGTCCCCTTACTCGGAAATCGGACATCTAATCAACTTAAGATAAAACTTTTACTTTTAACAAACTTTCCGGTTTTGTCCGGATTCCGGGTGAATTACTTGTCCGGCGAGAAAAAGGTTTTCATATTCTTCTTCAGCATGTCGTATTATCCCTTAACCGACCATCTCATTAGCTTTTAAAAAATATTTTTTTCGCCCCTTAATTTGAAAACCCCTCCCCTCCCCTAAATAGGCAGCTATCGGACTCATCTCTGAACTTGACCTTTTCCTTGACTCGAAGAATCCTCGCACCAAGTTTCATCAAAATATCTCATTTACTTCGAGAGTTATCATGCTGCCAGACGGACAACTTTTGCGATGCCGTAGGTATCCCTCCACTTACGTTTTGGGATTCCAAAAACATACTTCACGTGCCATAATTTCTCGACAAAATAGTCGCAAATTTTCTAGCTAATAGGACTCAGCAGACTAAATATAAAAACTCATACTCTGACCTGTCGGGATCTTTTCTCTCGACATAAATAAATGCAAAACAAACTTTCACTTAATTAACTTTTCAGCAGAAAAAGAAATTAATCAAACAAACCGCCGTTTGTCAAGTCGGTGAACAACAACTCCTCAGTCTTTACGTCTTACGTGATTAACTCTGACTGACTAATCATGGTCTTTTATTCTGCCATAGATTGACCAGGGCGCTAACTCACGGGTGGCAAGGGAGTTTACGACATCACCTTCCTATTTTCTGTTGAGGTCCGCAAGGTACGCTTTTGGGTCCGCTGCTGTTTCTAGTTATGGCTAGTAGAAATGTAAAAAGTAAGCAATATAATATTTGTGATAAGCATCTGCAGAAAAGATCAGGGTTGCCACTTATACCGCATTTTGCGTTATAGTACCGCGATTTTCAGGGAAAAACTGGTTTCAGAAGAGTCTGCCCACCAAACTTCAAGCACAAATTTCACGACGTTGAGACAGGATTGTCAGATTATATTTTTTGAGAAAATAGATGTATGGAATTTCCACAGATTTATCAGTTACTAGCAGCAGGTACGTACGCAGAGGGGGGGCCTCCGGACCCGGCCCCCCCCCCCCCCGAAATCTCACGAATTTTTTTTCGCATAATTTTCTGATCCTTCACACAGAATAAGGGATAGTGGTTAATTACTGATCTAGACAGAATTTCTCTAGGGAATAAAGCTGTCGTAGGCACGCTAAAGAAAGGACAAGTGTAAAAATGTCGAAAAAAAAAAAAGATTGTTCTCCAGCTTTGGGGTCGGAAACCGGCCGAAACGGGAAATTTTGTAAGTTAAAGTTTATCTGAAGTTGATTACAGGCTCGATATAGGGATAAGGAAATATGCTGAATTCGTTTTGACCTTTGGTTTTTTGCCGGACAAGTAGTTTACCCGGAATCCGGAGGAAATCGGATATTTGGCAGAAGTAAGGCAGGAAGTTTCGATCAGTTCCGTCAAAGTAGATATGGCGTATAGGGGTAAACACACATGCTAAATCCCTGAACTTGGTTTTCTCAGATGACTAGCCATTGTGAAGATCAGGACTGATCTTCAAGTTTCGAGGTTTTAATTACACTTTTTTATAAAATGATAATAAATAGAGGGTCACGCCGGGGAGACAAGGTCGATTGACAAAAACCCGGTACAATATAGAACAAACCTATTTGACATATAACTAACTATATATGACATATAACTATAAATACATATTAATAATTCCATTGACTCACCACTAGATGGGAGCCTGCCCCACAAACCCATAAGATCAAGATCAACACGAAATCTGTTTCTAAATTTTAATTGTGAGTCTGGTTAAAAGACTGGATATCTCTACTAGACGCAATTCTCTGGATCAAATATTAAATTTGTGGGTTCCCATCGAAACCTTTGGTCTTGTTTTTAGGATGAGGAGGTCCTGCCCCGAACATCCGGGATTTCCAGACTGTACTGGGCGCAGATTCCCCAGTGACTAATTTGCTTAACATAGACCACAATAAGAGATACGACAATGAAATTCCATTTCTGTACGGTTTCTAGGCTCTTGAATATACTTTTGGAGTTTCACCTCCCCCACCCTTCCCGTTTGTTTGCATAGGGGCCACGATTGCCCATGTGTTACATTCGGGAACAGGACACTCATCGAGTTAAAATCTCGTATACTTGTACACAGCAGTTTTCGTAAGATGTGCATTGCGCTTGTTTGGTTTCATTTTTGGCAAAGGGTTTGAGGTGTCAATTAGTCACAATATGTATTTTTGCAGGAAGGGTGATGAAATGGGATCTGAAACTTTATGACTTTGAAATTAGTGTGTTTAAACAAAGTATAGTAAACGAAGTACGTTTCAGGGGTGATGAAAGTAAAGCCAGTAGGGTATTTGAACAAGCCTACGGGGTTTATACGAAGCAAAACTGAAAAGACAATGATATACAATACTGCGATTGGAGACCGAATTACGATTTACGCAAAGTGATTGCGTTTCTAAGTGAACTAATATGTGTTCTCGCGTGGAAGGTGTCAGACAGGCCCGCATCCAGGAATCTATTTTGGGGGGGGGGCTATTGCCTGCGGTCGGACAAAAAAATACAAAAAACACATAGATCAGAGGGAAAAGCCTATACAAATGATTATTTTTGTCTGTTTCGGGGGGGGGGGGGGGGGGTCAACCCCCTAAACCCCCCCCCCCCCCCCCTGGATACGGCCTTGGTGTCAGACGAGACGCACTTTGAAAACTTATGACTTTGGCATTAGGGTTTTCGAGCAAAGTAGTAAACGAAGTGTATTGGAACAAACGTACAATGCTCATAGCCAGCATCACTGATTGTATGAGAGATGGTCTGAGACGTGTTTGGAGATTCTTCGAGAGCTCAGTTGATGGTTTCACGGATAACTAGTATTAAACGTTACGGGAGCGGAGAAATCTAAGTCAGTTCAGTTAATTCTTTTACACTGCACCTCTGAGCGCTTGCGCACTTGTCTGTTTGTTGATCGGCAAAGATTGTTGCGTGGGAAGACAGTCCATTTTAATTAGCCCCTTAAGTTAAAAACTTGTTTCGTAAACCATGTTCGATCACCGGCTGTGAATTCGGAATACTGGGTACAAGTTCTCTCCCTTAATTTTAGTTTTCAAATCTTTTGCGCCCAGCCACCGCGTCGGAGAGCAGGAAGGCTGAATATAATTGACAACCGCTAACAAGAGAATCGCTAGTTTCTGGTGGAAAGTAATGGTATTTTCGATAACGTATTTTCTGATCCATTTGGACAAGCTAAATCTGGGCTAGGTTATTAACGAACCTTAAAAAAAGAAGATGCTAGTATGGTCGTTTATCCTTTTTGAAATAGGTTGCAATGGTTGCACTGTGTCGCGAACTCTCGTTTTTAAGGGAATCTTGCTTGGGGTTAAGGGAGATACTGTTTCCTGATATATTGAAGAGCACATCTCCAGGAGCAATTAGTGCGTTATGTAGATTTGTGTTGCAAAGTGTAAAAGTTGACCGGGCGAGTGCAGTTTAGTTTATGTAGTGATATATTAAAAGTAATTATGAAGTTTTTTGTTTTGTTGTATGTATATGTATATGTATATACAAATTATTATTATTATTATTATAGTCTCATACGCGATATCAGAATTTTATGAAAACTGGCGTCACGGAGACACTGTTTCAGATCACTTTATGACACTCCAGGCGTTGTTCTATCTCCTCTGTTAGCAATATTTGTGTTGCAAAGTGTAAAAGTTGACCGGGCGAGTGCAGTTTAGTTTATGTAGTGATATATTAAAAGTAATTATGAAGTTTTTTGTTTTGTTGTATGTATATGTATATGTATATACAAATTATTATTATTATTATTATAGTCTCATACGCGATATCAGAATTTTATGAAAACTGGCGTCACGGAGACACTGTTTCAGATCACTTTATGACACTCCAGGCGTTGTTCTATCTCCTCTGTTAGCAATACACTGATTATCACGTTTGCCACGTTTGTTCTCGAAAATTTACGTGACGTATCATGCGCCCGACCATTGTTTCAGATGAGCTTATTCGTCGGCTGACCGGCTATTCAAATTTTCCCAAGATTGTTATTTAATGCTAGGGACATGCAAAAAGCCAAAAACAGCCGAAGCCGTGTGTAATTTTCTAAGTTAAGTTTAAGTTCAATGTGTTTATTAACAAATACAAAATAAATCAAACATAACCAAAACACTCAGTCCATTTCTGGACGCCGGGAACCACAATCATTATATTTTAGACATAATACGCAGAGTGGTCACTGTTCTTACTCTCAGACACACCCTTGCCTCTCAAAAAACAAAAAAAACTAACCAATTACCTTCCTGCACTTACCTTTCCTATTTTATGACATATCAGCAGAAGCACGATGTAGTGCGAGGTGTCCTTTAAAATTCATTTTGGTCTTGCTTTGTGTTGTTGCTATCTGTTTTCTCTTTCTATTTTTTTTTTCGTTTGTCTTTTTCAGAAACTCGCTTTGCGTCTTTGTTACCCTTAGGATGGTCAATAAATTCTCTAAGAAGTTGGTCACACTTTGCTCATTTTCTGGCTTTTTGGGTTGCAAAAGTAGAAAAAAGAAAAATAATCAGATAAAATTAATTCTGACTTTTGTCGTTTTGAATTCAGGAGATCAATTAGAGGAAAACAGCGTGTATAATAATGTTAAAGGGACCCTAATTGACCCCTAATTGCAGTCTGCTCATTATCCCCTAGCTGCCACAAAGTCGATCAAATCTCACGTCCCCTAGGGATTTTAAGTTGTTTGTCGAATAGGCGGCTTTTTGAGCCCAGTGTAACCAAGCTCCAAATGGTTTATATAACGGTTGTATATACATAATTTTTTTTTCAGAAACTCAGTTTTCTCTTTCTACTTTTCTCGCTCGTCTTTTCCAAAGATCGCTCTGCGTACAAGTGTATTTACTACCATTAGGATGGTTAATTAATTCTCGAATGGCTAATTTAATCGTTGCATATGTATTAAATGACCAGTCAGTTGACACCTTGAGAAACTGCTCGCAAATAAACTTTGTCCTTTTAATAACACTGCTTGCAAATAAACTTTGTCCTTTTAATAACACTGCTTACAAATAAACTTTGTCCTTTTAGTAACACACCCCATCTCGTCAGACTATAATTGAATTAAGCGCCAATTCAGTTTCAGGGACAAGGGTGTACAAGTACGCTGTAAAGTAGACTAGATACGAGTCAACACAGAAGTTAGGTTATTTCGAGGGTTTAGAGAAGTTCGCAGAAGAAGAGAGTTCGCTGTTGACTTAATTAAAGGAATACACTGATAGCATAAATTAGCTGTGAAACCGTATTCACCAGTCTACAGGGACGATCATAAAAAACACTATTCTTTCTTAAACATTCTGACACCAGCCAACGAACATCAGCAAACTATCATGACAGTGAATCCGTCTGACTCATGAATTCCTCTGTGGGTATAGCACAGGCAAATGGAGGTTTGACCCGAAACAAATTGCAACAGAAATGAATTTTACACCATCTTGTAGAGAGAAAAAAAGATGAACAACACGTCCAAAGTTGCATATCCTGGCTCGACGCACAATTATTATGGCACTTGCCCTTCGGCCAAGTGCCATATAGCGATCGCAATTTCTGTCCGTCCGTCGGTCTGTCGGTCTGTCCAGGTTTTGCTAGTTCGGGCACTTCCACATAAGCTAGAACGATAAAACTTGGCAGGCGTATCAGGGACCCCAAATGATTAAGTTGGAAATAGTCACTTCCCCGATCCGAGCACCGTGGGGGGAGTGGAGGGAGGGGGAATCCGGAATCTTGAGGTATTTTTAACTTTTGAACGGGTGATCGGATCTCGATGAAACTTGATATTTGCAACGACCTCATGCCTCAGACGACCCACTTAAAATCCGGACCGGATCCGGTGACTTTTGGGGGGAGCTGGAGGGGGCAACCGGAAATCTTGGAAAAGGCTATGAGTGGAGGGATCGAGATGAAACTTGGTGGGAAGACACCTAGCAAACACTAGATACATCATTGACATAACCGAGCCGATTCGGGCACTGTGGGGGGAGTGGAGGGAGGGGGAATCCGGAATCTTGAGGTATTTATAACTTTTGAACGGGTGATCGGATCTCGTTGGAACTTGATATTTGGAAAGACTTCATGCCTCAGACGACCTACTTAAAATCCGGACCGGATCCGGTGACTTTTGGGGGGAGCTGGAGGGGGCAACCGGAATTCTTGGGAAACGCTATGAGTGGAGGGATCGAGATGAAACTTGGTGGGAAGACACCTAGCAAACACTAGATACATCATTGACATAACCGAGCCGATTCGGATACTGTGGGGGGAGTGGAGGGAGGGGGAATCCGGAATCTTGAGGTATTTATAACTTTTTAACGGGTGATCGGATCTCGATGGAACTTGATATTTGGAAGGACCTCATACCTCAGACGACCCACTTATAATCTGAACCGGATCCGGTGACTTTTGGGGGGAGCTGGAGGAGGCAACCGGAAATCTTGGGAAATGCTATGAGTGGAGGGGCCGAGATGAAACTTGGTGGAAAGACACCTAGCAAACACTAGATACATCATTGACATGACCTAACCGATTCGGGCACTGTCGGGGGAGTGGAGGGAGGGGGAATCCGGAATCTTGAGGTATTTATAACTTTTTAACGGGTGACCAGATCTCGATGAAACTTGATATTTGGAACGACCTCATGCCTCAGACGACCCACTTAAAATTCGGACCGGATCCGGTGACTTTTGGGGGGAGCTGGAGGGGGCAACCGGAAATCTTGGGAACCGGTATGAGTGGAGGGATCGAGATGAAACTTGGTGTGCAGACACCTAGCAAATACTAGATACATCATTGAGATAACCGAGCCAATTCGGGCACTGTGGGGGGAGTGGAAGGAGGGGGAATCCGGAATCTTGAGGTATTTATAACTTTTGAACGGGTGATCGGATCTCGATGGAACTTGATATTTGGAAAGGCCTCATGCCTTAGACGACCCACTTAAAATCCGGACCGGATCCGGTGACTTTTGGGGGAGCTGGAGGGGGCAACCGGAAATCTTGGGAAACGCTATGAGTGGAGGGATCGAGATGAAACTTGGTGGGAAGACACCTAGCAAACACTAGATACATCATTGACATGACCGAGCCGATTCGGGCACTGTCGGGGGAGTGGAGGGAGGGGGAATTCGGAATCTTGAGGTATTTATAACTTTTGAACGGGTGACCGGATCTCGATGAAACTTGATATTTGGAAAGACCTCATGCCTCAGACGACCCACTTAAAATCCGGACCGGATCCGGTTACTTTTGGGCGGAGCTGGAGGGGAGAACCGGAAATATTGGAAAACGCTAAGAGTGGATGGATCGAGATGAAACTTGGTGGGAAGACACCTAGCAAACACTAGATATATCATTGACATAACCGAGCCGTGCTTACTCGTAACAAGTGCCATATGAGCTCCTAGCTCTTGTTTTTGCTTGTAATGCCATTTTTAAGTATTTCGAAAAAAAAATTATAAAACTTTCGTGGTTGTCCGTTATTCTTGAACTAAAGTACAATTGTAATGCAAAATGACAAGCTGAAACCGAAAATGAAGTCAGATTTGGCATATAGAGCACCAGAAAAAAGGTTAATGTCATATTGTCAACCTATTCTGCAAAGAAGTAAAAAATTTCGTGCTGGTCCGATTTTCTTGGATGGAAGTGCGATCCTGACATAGAATCCCGAGCTGAGACCGAAAACTGAATCAAACTGGGTGTCTGATGTTCCAGAAAGAAGGTTCATAATCATCAACATAGGATCTCTGCAAATTTTAGTAAAACAAGAAAATTATTAAGAAAAGTCAATTACGAACCAGACTGGTTTTCAAGGGCAATGTTCAAATCGTGCTTAATACCCTTCGTGCACCTTTATAAACTGTTTTCAAAAAAAATAATCAAATTGCAATTGGTGTTAATTGGTGTTCAGAGCTTCGTCCTTTGGAAAGGATTAGGCTACCAATTAAGCTTTTGGGTTTCCTGCATCTTAGAAGTTGTTAATTTGTAGAGTTGGAACACATCGTCTCCCTTGCAGGTTCTGCATGCTGGAGTAGAAACTAATCGTTTTTTAAGGTGGCTACACCTCTCTGAATTACACTACTGCAGTCGACACGAGCACTTAACTATTTTTAAGAGCATGCGAGGAGATTGTGGAAGGTCATTTGCTAACGGGTACAAGAAGTCATCTTGATTCTTCCATCCACATTTGACCAATTTTCAATTGATGATCAAACTCTCCGGTTCATACTTAAATTTAAAAAAAACACAAAAAAAACAAGTCATTACAATAACAGCAAAATAGCTGCGTTATTTTGCTACATCAACCGTTGGTGGTGACTGTTCTGGGTGATCAAACGACCTTGTCGTTGTCACTTCTTTTCGAAATCTTCCCTTTGAAGCTTACAGGTCATCTCCTTTCGAGGCATCATACATCATGAGCAGGGCTTCTTCACCAGAACTTTTGACTTCCCATAATCCAGATCGTTCACATTCTTATGAAGTTTCGTAGTATGGAAGCATCTCCAAATACTGGAACCATAGCTTTGACATCCGATACTGGAGCAGTCCTCGTCAATTCCTGTATTTTTTCTAAGATTCCTTCTACATCCTCAATAGTACTTCCTTGTTCATCAGCTTCGTGTACAAGCTATTAAGTTCCATCATTTCTTCAGATCGTAATAGTCTTGAAAAGCAGAATAGAGTTTAGCGCAGCGTCAATTAGTACATGGCCACGTAGACTATGGTTCTGGCGATCGGTTTTCGTTGAGAGGCGAGGGACAACTCCGAGTCCAGAATCCATCTCCGAACATCTCCGAGTCCAGACATCTCCGGACTGACTCCATCTCCGAACATCTCCGAGTCCAGACATCTCCGGACTGACTCCATCTCCGAATATATCCGAGTCCTGACGCCTCCAGGATGTAGCCCAATGCTCTGAATAAGCTCTTCGTGGTGTGGAATCCTGGAAGTTTCAGGACGAACTGTGAAAGCCCACTTCCTGGTGAAGCTACTTCGACCATTTTCATGACTTTCCAAAACAGGGTTTTTTCAAAGGTTACATTGAGAGTAAATACATGTCGGCTCGCCTGGTCTGGGATAAAAAGCATAACCGAGTAAATAGATGTGTCGTCAATAGCTTGAAGATCAATCATTGAGAGGAAAAGAGTAAACTATTTCCCTGGGTGATTCCCGATCATAAATAATTGCTGTGTTCCATTCCAACCCAGGCTTGGGTATGAGAACAAAGTCAGAGGATGTCAAGACTCAAATAAAAAGTCGATGACTTGTTGAAATTGTCCAAGACCATCGGATATAAGGATTCCGATTTCGGATCGCGGGATATTGAATCATCTTATTTATGACGCGTACAAATTTTGTAATATGTTTGCTCGAATAAATGACATATGTAATAAACTTCAGTGTAGGGTAGATACGTCTCAGGATAGATGTCGAATAAAACAAATATTAGCACTTTGATTATCAGAACTAGTTTTCTATCCGACTGCATTGACTTACTTGGGCCTTCTTCTAACGATACGTTGTTATGTGGTCTACGAGAAGGTTCTGCTATTAATGACCAGCTCAGGTATATGTTTTTATTTTTAACAGGCGATCATTTTGATGGATAATAAATGCTGGCTATAATGGAAGATAAATGCAAGATGCACCAAATCTGACGTCTTTTTAAGTCTCAGTTTGTTATTCTGCATCAGCATCGTGCTTCAGTCCTCCAAAAATATGGACTACCACGAAAATTGTAATTTTTGTTCTTGAAACGTAAGAAAGGGCACTAAGAGCCGAAAAGGGCTTATTTTGCGTCGAAAGGATCTACAACTTTGGATATGTTGTGTAAATATTGTGAATTGAAAAGCAGTTTGATTCGTACTTTACTTTCTTAACAATTTTCTTGTTTTTACTAAAAAAAAATCGTAAAGATCACATATTTATGGTTACGAAATTTCTTTCAGGCACAGTAGACAACCAAATTGATTCCATTGTCGATCTCAGCTCGTGATTCTATTTCAGGATCGCACTTTCCTTCAAGAAAATCGGGCCACATAGAAAACTGCACTTTTTTGACAAAATTACATTAACTTTTTGCTGGTGCTTCGTATGCCCAAACTGACCTCGTTTTAGGTTTCAGCATGGTATTTTGCATTGGAACCGTACTTCAGTTCAAGAATAACGGACGTCCACGGAAATTTGTTTCTTTTTTAAAAACGGAAAAAAGGCACTAAAAGCAAAAAAAAAACTTATTTGGCGTTTAGCCAGGATATGCAACTTTGGATATGTTGTTCATTTTTTTTGTTCTCTACAAGATGGTGTAAAAATTTGTTTCGGGTCGACCCATTTTTGGAGACCATTTTTCCTGTACTAGTAGGGGTTACACGATACCTTAGCAGAAACACCTTTCTTCCTTGAAAAGTTGGCCGATTGTTAAGCAGAATGGCATAAGAAACTCAAAACAAATTCGCCAAATAACAGTTCTGCGCTTCCAATTGTGTTAGTTTCTGCTAATCCCTATATGTGTCACTATCAGCACTTCTGACAGATATAAGTTGCGTTTTTGCAGATACCATGGTATCTGATACCACGGTCAAAAGGCGTTTTTGCAGTTATCCTGGTATCTGGCCAGTTATCGCGGTATCTGATATTCAGATACCACGGTCCGACCACGGAAACTGGTCGTGGTATCTGAAAAAGTCATCTCACTTTCATCAATTGTTGTCAAATTGGTGGGAAAGAAGTTTGGCACTTGTGATGGGACTGAATATCAGTTTTCTTTTGGGATGACTTCGAAAAGTGCAATTTTGGCAATTGTCGTTTTTGCAGAGCAACCATATATCAGATAACATGGTAACTGCAAAATACGACTAATTGCAGATCTAATTACCGTGGTAACAGATACCATGGTATCTGCAAAAACGCAACTATAGTAAAATAGATCCGCAGGATGATGAGTCGAAATATGCAATCTGTTTCCCACAGAGTAGTGCCAAGACCTATGCTTTCCATGCTTTGCCAACGGGCCATATTCGTTACACCGATCACTAGGCTTGCGGCATTTAAAGTGAGACATATTTGCGGGTTTAGAAATTTCTAGTAAAGCAAAGGTGCGGTCTGCAAACATCAAGGAAACAAGGTAGGCTTTATAATTTTTTTGTTATGTTCAGAATATGAAGTTATCGGAGCCAGCGCTGGTGAACGGCTGAACGAGTTTAAGTAGGGACGTTCTCTATCGCCAGTTTTGCTAGTGTCGCTGCTGTTCGACTGTGTGCCACTTTTTTCAAGTCTTGGCGCTACTCTCTAGTGTTGTTTCGCTCTGGTTTCCCAGTACTGGAGGTTCTCAGTGGTAGAAAGCGAAGGTTACCCTCCACCTCATAGATCCGACTTTTTACTATGTCTGCACAAGTATTGATTGTGAAATTTTTTCAGTTTTACGTCCACAGTACATACACTAAAATTATAATATATCAAACTGAATACTTTATATCGAGCTAAATCACATACAATGGGGGACTGCCAGATACTAGTCCAATTTGAGCGATGAACTAGAAAAAGGAGTGCTCCATTGCGAACCTTGTAAAACGCGGATTTACCAAGAACAAATAAGCACTAGAGGGGCACGATTGGGCCCCCACAGGCCCATTTGGGCTTTCCTACGGTCAGAGATATGAGCTACATGTGTAAGGCTGATGAGAGGGTTACAAAAGGTGTGTTCATGTAGTTTAGCATGTAAAAGTTAGTTTGTATAATAAAGAGTAAAAAAAAAAATATATCCTGCACAATGCAAACGAGCGTTAACTCTACAAACAGCAATATCGCCGTAAAGCCCCGGAGAAGAAATTTTCAAATTAAAAGACGACTAGCTGTCTATGATTGTGCTGTCGCATGTAACGAGCTGCAGAGGGAGTCGGCACGCCTCCTGCGCCACTTCCTCTGATATGCGCAGCGGTGAAGAGGGGAGTAGACGGGCATCAACAAGTACCTTTAGCTTTTTGTCTGGGTATCCACAGTCGCTGCATGGGACCAAAAGTGGAGGTTCTATTGGCGTATTTCTTCTTGATAAACGTAGATGGAGTGTTATCTTAATGGTATGCAAGGGACTTGTACCGTGACAAATTTTTTTTTTGAATTGAACTTAGAAAGTGTCGAAGCTTCATTGACAAACAAAGGCCCACATGACTGGGCCATATGTTGAAAACCAAAGATTTGATTTGATGGGGAAGACGCCCTTGGTCCCTGTTTTTATTGCCCGCTTCTATCAGATCATTGTAGTTGTTGCAAACTATGCTCAAAAACCCCTCTCTAGCTTTGTGGTAGAGCAGTGTAGCAGAGCAAACAACACTAGGAAGTAGCGCCAAGACTTGAAAAAAGTGACACACACTCCAATAGCAGAGACACTAGCATTACTAGTGATAGAGAAGTGTCCCTACTGAAATTTTAATCAGCACCAGCGCTGGCTCCAAGTACTTCATATTCTGAACACATCAAAGCAAAAGATAACCTCCCTGGTTTCCTCTATGTGTGCAGACCGCATCTTAACTAGAAATTTCGAGTATGGAGTATGGCCCGATTGTGAAACTTTGAAAGTATAGGTCTTGGTGCTACTCTCTAGTGTCATTTTGCTCTGGGCAGTGAGTGGCCTTTGTATTTCAGTTCACTATTCATAAATCTCTAAAACGTCTGAACAATAATTCTCCCACTATTTAACTCTGCAATCTTCATTCCGTAAATAGACCTTGCGTTAGTCCTTAGCTCCTCTTGCACCTCCAGAGTCGCTTAAGGCATCCAATCCAAATAGACCTTACCTTAGACTTAAGTTCTGTCTGCACCTCCGAAGGCGCTTAAGGGCGTAGGCATCCAACCAATCCGTAAATAGGCTACTGGCCAAATATGTGCAGGTTGCAATGTTTTGATTGAACGCATTCACACATTAAATAAATCACACTCAACCCATCCTCCACACAGAGGGGCAAAAGTAAGGACCTGAAAACTAAGGTCTGAAACTCGTGTCAGTGGGACTTCTGGAACCAGAAGGAGAGGTTTTGTTTCGCATTCCAGTTCGTCCTGCACGGAGAATCCTTTGTTACATTTTAAAGTACTGTTCATGTTGGTGTCGAGAGCTGAATAAGAGCTATACATGTCAGCCTATATTACGAGCAGGATGTGGCGGGCGTGAAGCCAGGGGGGAGGGGTTCTCACCCCCCAAGGTTGAGAGAATCATACTCTCAGTCGTATGTTTTGAGCTTGTCTGTATGACTGTCGTATGTTTAAGCTTTCCAGAATAAGATAAAGGAAGTTACCAAACGCGGATTTTGCCTGCAACGGGGATTTTCTAGTCACATGTCTACGGAGAGTCGTATGTTTGAGCTTGTCAAATTCACAGTTGCGTGCTCTGAATGCCAGAAACAGCAGTGCCGTATGCAGGGGGGTTATTGGGTTGACCCCCCCCCCCCCGAAACCTACAAAAATAATAATTTTTTAGACTTTTCCCTCTGATCTATGTCTTTTTTGTACTTTTATGTCCGACCCGCAGGCACCCCCCCCCCCCCCCCCGAAATAATTCCTGGTTAACGGCCTGCCAGAAAGACAGTCGTATGTTTGATCGTGCCAGAATAACATCAAATCATGAATTTTTGCCTGAAAAGGCCCGTTTCTTGTCATTTCTTTTCTGGTGGAGACAGCCCTAAGTTTTGAGCTTGTTAGAATGATAATCGTATGTTTCGAGCTTGTCAGAGTGACATGAATTTGAACACAACTGGTTTTGTACCAAAACCTCTGTATTTTAGCAGCATGTGTGCTAATTGTGCGTGATTAAGAGGCCAGATTGTTTTTTTGTAGTATTACATGTTGGGCCAATTTGTTTGTACTTATTTCATTTTATACTATCTGATCTTGGAGGTCAATAAAATATTTGAATTGAAATAGAAATCGATCATATTTTCTCTTACGCAGCTCTAATCAATTGCCGCTTGCTTGGGTTGCTCTAAGCTAGTCAAAAAACGATGACGCGGGAAATTCCTATGCCCACCGATGATTCACCGATTTATAATAATAATAACAGTAATTTAGTTTATGACCCATATACACTCACAAAGAGAAAGACGGAGTATGAAAACAAAAAGAGGAAAATTTAACATACAGAAAGGCATAAAACCATACAAAAAGTACAAGAAGCTAATTTCTAACAAATTAACCTAATAGTAAACCAAAAAAAAAAAGAAAAAGAAAGAACAACAACGACACAAAAAAAACAGAACTAGAACAGAAAACCCTTCCAAGGGTGGTTGAAAGGATTTTCTGACAACTTAAAGGAACAGAAAACTTGACTCAAACTTGACTCGGAAACTAGCTGACATATCAAGAATATACCCTGAGTCAATATTGAGAGTAAGAAAAATTCTCGCTACGACCATTGCAGTTTCCGAGCAGTTTCCGAGAATGCGACTTTTGAGTTAGTAGAAAAAAAAAGCAAAAAGGTTTGTGTGCCGGGAGTAGGAATCGAACGCGCGACCCCTTGACTACTATCCCGATGTGTTAGTAAGTGCATAATTACAGTGCACAAGGGGCAAGGGCCTGCCAGCTAGCTTTTGGAACACTAAGGAGGGGGTTCGAGGTAACAAAGAAGGGGGGTCCAGTCGACAAAAAGTCCCTGTATCCTTATCTAAGCCCCCATGTCGGTTTGATGGCCGAAAGTTACGTAGTCAAGTTTTCTGTGCCTTTAAGAAAAAGTTTGAACAATGCTCGGCTACTAATTTACGTCCCATGAATTTCTGATCTAGTATAGTTCGAGTAAAACTGGGATTTTATCTAGACTCGTATTACGTTCTCAGCGGAGCTACTTTAGCTACGTAGTTTCCATCCTTAGAAGTTTTTATGGCACTTGAGCTTACTCAAGTGCCATATAGCAATTGTAATTTCTGTCCGTCAGTCGGTCTGTCGGTCCCGGTTTTGCTAGTTCGGGCACTTCCAGATAAGCTAGGTCGATGAAACTTGGCAGGTATATCAGGAGCTGGACCAGATTAAATTTTGAACATTTTTGGATGGCGGGTGTATTTTGTGACGTTCTCATCTACTTTCTTGTACAGCCTACTCGTACAAGTGCCATATGAGCTCGTAGCTCTTGTTGTTCTTTCAGGTTGTAGCCGACTTAGTGCAAGGGGAATTTCTTCAGATGGGAACAAGGGAGGGGGAGGCAGACCGCTTTAACCACTACCTCATAAAGACCTTCAAAAAGACAGCGACCATCATGGCACACAGCTGCAAAGCGGTAAGTTCGTTAGCTTATTGTTCCTTCTCAGTCTCACGACTAAAGGTAGATATATTTATTAACACTGAAAGCCGTAAAGGGACATGGTTATTACAAATGCAAAAAAGAAAAAAAGAAAATTAACTTCAATGAAAAAAAATTCGAAATTAATCGAACAAATAATGAATTGAATAATGAAATGAATTCATAGAGTCGACCTGCCTTAATCCGAGGAGTCCGACACGCTCATAAGTCAAGACCGATACCGAGTCGGAACAATAGGTTTTTCTTTTATTTAAATAAACAAATTGAATATTTATAATCGGAAAATATATGTTGTTTTGCTAATCGCTCCGATCCAAAAATGTAGAGCCACCGGGTCTAACGGTGTCCTCGGTCTCTTTGGCCTTTCTTTTGGGTAGGGCAGATTACCACTGTAGTCGCCTCTATTGGTAGATTCTTTTCTCCAGGATGACGCTGACTAGAGCTTTGTAGATTTGGTAATCGGTCTTCTTCGGGAATGTCGCTGAGCTGATGAAGCTGGGGAGTTGCGACGTCATCGGGCTTGTACTTCTGCACGGGAACAGTATGCGCTCTAGAGGCTTACCCAGCATGTCCATTTTTCGGCCAAATGGGCTGGGATAAGCGCGGTTCTCACCTTTACGGCCACACAAGACCCGTCCGCCCTGACATTAGCGTACCCATTTCAAGTGAACAAAAGGGAAATTTGGCAACCGGAGCAGTGCCAAGTTCAGAATTTACACATTATTATATGAAATAATAATTTAACGGTATATCGTGTTATTCCATTTGGGATTGGATTGGGTTTAGAGAAATGGTGGGAAAAGGGGAAAGAGTAGGTGGTTGCGGGCTCTACCCTCCGATACTTAACAACCAAGGACGGGTTCATGCGGTTTGGATTCGGAATATATTACTATCCGAACCGGAAGCGCTGAAACCCGGACGAGGTTAGTCGCTTCCCGAATCTCAGCCGGGCTGTGATTAGGGGTAGAGAGAAAAAAAAAAAGGGAGGGGGGAGAAGAAAGATAACGGATACTTAGAAAAGTGTTCATAAGTTTTATGGTAAAATGGAGGGGAGAAGATTGGGAAAATATACATCTTGGCGCAGACCGTCCTGGTTAAACCGGGTCCGCGTTTCGTTTAAATGCGGGCTCTACCCTCCGATACTTAACAACCAAGGACGGGTTCATGCGGTTTGGATTCGGAATATATTACTATGCGCTCTAGGTTTCTTCGTCCGCGCCGCAGTTTCTGCATTGTGAGGATGGGCTGAAGACATAGACAGATATATATTTATGTTTATTGATCCAATTCGTAGCGCCGACATGGCACTGAATACGTCGGCCATTACATTTAAATACTTGAGTAATTGAGTAAAATACTTGAATATATACAATTATTACATAAAAGAAAATAAATCACTTAGAATTCACTTGTTTTTTGTTAATCTTCTCAGTGAAATATGGTACAAAGGAATTTGAATACCGGTTTGTGCGACATTTAACTGGCACAAGGAGATTTTGATGCCGTGTCCGTCCTGTCACCGGTGCTAGATCGGGCAGAATATCTCTGTGTTTTTCACTGGCAAGGATTGATCGGCCAAAACGTAAAATTAAGTTTTCCCGGCGGACATGGAGTGGCTCAAGTCTAAATAGGAGGAGAGAAACTTCGTAACCATTGTATTTCAGTCCTAGCACAATGCGGCACGCTCTGATTTGCAGTGATTCAATCTCTTCGTTATGTTGTATGCTTCTTTGCAGAAAGGGCCCCAAACTGGGCAGGCATACTCAGTAGCGGTCGCACGTATGTCACATAAGCTAACTTCAAAGATTCTACACCGAATCCAAATCGCTTCATTGTCGTCATGGACTGGAGTGCAGCATTCCGTTTCTTCACGTGGTTGCAAACATGGTCACTGAATTTACAATCTTCGGTGAAAGTGACACCCAACAAAGTGTGACCCTTAACCATATTAAATATAGAATCAGGCTCATTGAATTCACTTTTCAGCGGGTTGAATCGAATATCACTTTACACTTTTGCGGGTTTAGAGTTAGTTTTGCAAGGTCACAGTCACGATAAAAAGAAGGCACTAAGTCGGGTTCAAATTGTGGTAAAGTGACTCCTTGATTGACTAGAAATTTGAGCAAGAACGACAAATCGTCAACGAACTTAGCACGATCAGCGAAGTCAGCAAGGATAAAATTGACAACGGCTAAGAAAATCAGGCCTCCGTGTGATTTTTAAATTTGCCGGGCCGAGAAGTTTACTCGGACTCGGGATCTTGAGACGAGCGGAATCCGAGTCCTGCTCCGTAAGTCCGAATCCGTGAAACAGGCGTCTCGAGATAACGTCTCGAGACGGGTCCTGAGTCTGAGTCCGCCAGCTCTGATTCTTCAAAAGATTATTTATTAATGATAAAAAAAAAAAAAAAAAATATACGCCTCTACGAGTTCGTCTGAAACACTGTTTACTGTATATTCTTTCAGTGTTGAAATTGTCAAAGGAATTCTTTAAAGTATTGATTATATTACGAGTTATATTTATTTTAGTTTATTTTAAGACGGGTATTCCTTTAGATCAAATTCAGTTTTTAATTAGCCTGATGGCAGATTGTTTACTGGTAGGATTAAGAAATAAATATTTGTGTAAGGTTAGAGTGCTATGTGGTCCTTACTTTTGTCCGATGTGCGGGAAAATAAATGCATGGATTTTCCATTTAATGGATGAATGTCAGGAGTTAAGAGAAATGGGGATGGAAATATTCGGGGAAATGGTGTGGGGAAGGAAAGATTTAAACAAATTTGAAAAGAAGACGTTTTAGTTATGTTAGACATTTGGGAAGATTCCTAAGGTGGCCATGATCCACGGGGAAAGTTTTTTGTAGTTAGTTGTCGAGGTTATGGTTTGTTTAGGTGTTGTTTCGTTGTTTCCATGGTCCTTTGTGCTTTGACGGAAATAAACCTTATCTTGTTACGGTTAAGACTAAGCGTCATCTTTTTAGGTGTCAATCGTAGCCGGTTGCAGCGAGGATCTGCAGGACGTGGCCTTTCAGTACGGCCGCTACATCGGCCTCAGCTTCCAGATAGTCGACGATCTTCTAGATTTTATTTCCGACTCTAGTCTCCTAGGAAAGCCAGGTCTAGCTGATCTCAAACTGGGTCTTGCCACAGCACCAGTTCTCTTTGCCGCTGACCAGGTGAGCGTTAATCACAGTTTAAACTTAAAAATTCCATTCCATTTATTATTTACTACGTATATACACTACAATTTTTAAGGCACTGGAGGTCCCCGGAGGGATCAGTTGGATCCCTCCGGCTGCATAGCTTTTACGGGACCTCCCCCTAATGGTCCATTTAAACACTGCGTAAAATACGAGCATATTTTGGAATCCGAGCGTATTTTACGCACGATTTGAGCTTGAAAAGATTTCTAGCAATACGAACGTATTTGGATACAAAACGGACCGATTTCTCAAATACGTCCGTATTGCTAGAAATGTTTTCAAGCTCAAAACGTGCGTAAAATACGCTCAGATTTTACGTAGTGTGTAAACCCACCATAAACATGAGAATCACACTTAAAAACTAATTTATCTACCTATTTACACGGTAATTCTTTTTTCTTCTTTTTTTCAATAAGTTAGCACATCCTCGCAAGCTCCGCTTTTGTGAGCTGTTGATTAATAAATGTTTGTTTTCAATAAAACTGTACTACTACTACTACTTAATTTCTACTTAAATAAACCTATATGCAAAGTCTGGTGCGATGAAGATTCAGCACACCCTCATAAAACGTAAGTATAAAAAGGAAGAAGATTGAAAAAAGAAGGACAAGAAAATTATATTGCAATACTGCGAGAAGACTAAAAAAAACAAGAGCTACGAGCTCATATGGCACTTGTACGAGTAGGCTGTACAAGAAAGTAGATGAAAACGTCACAAAATACACCCGCCATCCAAAAAGGCGGTTCGTAAATAGAAATAGGATATTTAGTTTCACTCATTTCTGAGCAGTTCCGGCATCGTCTCGATTGCAAATGCACATGACTGTTCAAACTTTCATCCCAATAAATCCATTTGTTTGATCCCTAGACGTGCTACACGATTTCCGGTACTCACTCTATTTCCACCTACCGTGGCCGAATCTGGTTCGGAATAAAAAAAAATCGACCACCTAAAGCATCTTCGTTTATGCATGCATGTCTACCAAGTTTCACTCGAATCTGAGCATTTTTAGAAAGTTCCGGTACCCCCCCCCCCTTCCCACCAACGTTGTCGGAGCCGGTTCGGGCCCAATCTCTTAATTCCCTCATCAAGTTTGACTGAAATTGGAGCATAGCCTATCTGCAAGTTTCCAGTACCCCCCCCCCCTACCTTGGCCGAATCCGGCCCAGACGTCAAATAACAAATCTAGGCCGCATAAACTCGGCACTGTCGAATTGCATCTCATTCGGTCCATCCGTTTGGTTTTTGTGCATGTCAAAAGTCGCCCCACCCCCAATTCCCCTAATCGTGGTCGCATATGGTTCGAACGCATGTTTTACATGTCGAGGCCATCGATTCGTATCACCCATGAAGTTTCACTCGAATCAGACCACTCGTTCGTAATTTATAGAAGTCCATATTTCTCTTCTCTTGCTCCCCCAAAAATGCTCCGATCTAGGAACGGAAGTTTCCGGGGGTATGTTGTGTCAGGTTTTTAAGTCAAGATAATTCGGGTCGCTAATATGCCTGCAAAGTTTCGTTGTCGTTTTACATCTGGAACTATTCTAACTCACGACTACCGGAATTCCAGGAAACCCCCTCCAACTCCCCCCACAGAGCCCCGAAACCATCTGGCTCCGTCAATTTCATCTAGGCCTAATGCTTGTTCCATCCATTAAGTTTCGTCCCAGTCCCTCTGCTTTTAGAGTTTCTTGAGTTTTCCACCCCCCCCCCCCCCCATCCCCACAGGTATCGGACCCGACCCGGACGTGACACTGAACGTCCGAGGCGATAGCTCACCAGACAAGTTTCATTCAAATCCGATCACCCGTTCAAAAGTTATGCACGCCACTAGATTCCGGACTCCCCATCCACCCACTCCCCCCACGATGGTCGGGTCGGGGAAACGGCTGTTCTCAAGTCAATCTGTTAGGATCCCTGACATACCTGCCAAGTTTCATCGCCCTAGGACATCAGGAAGTATGCCGAACTCGCGGGATCGCTAGAAATCCGGACCCCCACCCCAACTCCCCCACAGTGCCCTGATCCGGTCCGGTTATGTCAATGACGTGTCTAGGACCTGTGCTTGTTTTTCCCACCAAGTTTCATCCCGATCCCTCCACTTTAAGCGTTTCTCAAAATTTCCGGTTCCCTCCTCCAACTCCCCCCAGTGTCATCGGATCCGGCCCGAATTTAAAGTGAGGTGTCTGAGACACAAGGTCATCCTAAATATCAATTTTCATCAAGATCCGATCACCCGTTCAAAAGTTATGCACGCCACTAGATTCCGGACTCCCCATCCACCCACTCCCCCCACGATGGTCGGGTCGGGGAAACGGCTGTTCTCAAGTCAATATGTTCGGATCCCTGACATACCTGCCAAGTTTCATCGCTCTAGGACACCAGGAAGTATGCCGAACTCGCGGGATCGCTAGAAATCACGACCCCCACCCCAACTCCCCCACAGTGCCCTGATCCGGTCCGGTTATGTCAATGACGTGTCTAGGACCTGTGCTTGTTTTTCCCACCAAGTTTCATCCCGATCCCTCCACTTTAAGCGTTTCTCAAAATTTCCGGTTCCCCACCCCAACTCCCCCACAGTGCCCTGATCCGGTCCGGTTATGTCAATGACGTTTCTAGGACCTGTGCTTGTTTTTCCCACCAAGTTTCATCCCGATCCCTCCACTTTAAGCGTTTCTCAAAATTTCCGGTTCCCTCCTCCAACTCCCCCCAGTGTCATCGGATCCGGCCCGGATTTAAAGTGAGGTGTCTGAGACACGAGGTCATCCTAAATATCAATTTTCATCAAGATCCGATCACCCGTTCGCAAGCTAAAAATACCTCAAATTTTGGCTTCACCCTCCCTCCACTCCCCCCCCCCCCAGATGGTCGAATCGGGTAATTGATGATTTCCTAGTTAAGCTGGTCGGGTCCCAGACATGCCTGTCAAATTCCATCGTCCCAGCACTTCAGGAAGCACGGAACTCGCGGGATCACTACAAATTCGGACTTCTCCCCCCCCCCCAACTCCCCCAAAGTGAGCGGATCCGTTACGGTTATATCAGTCACGTATCTAGGACTTTTGCTTGTACTTTCCACCAAGTTTCATTTGGATCCCTCCACTCTAAGTGTTTTCTAAGATTTCCGGTTTCCCCCTCTAACTCCCCCCAGTGTCACCGGATCCGGTCTAGATTTAAAATGGAGGGTCTGAGACACGAAGTCCTTCCATGTATTAAGTTTCATGAAGATCCGATCACCCGTTCGTAAGCTAAAAATATCTCATTTTTCCTATTTTTTCCGGATTCCCCCTCCCTCCACTCCCCTCCAGATGGTCGGATCGAGGAAGCGACAATTTCTAATTTAATCTGGTCCAGTTCCTGATATGCTTGCCAAGTTTCATCGTCCTAGCTTATCTGGAAGTGCCCGAACTAGCAAAACCGGGACCGACAGACTGACGGACAGAAATAACAATCGCTATATGGCACTTGAGTAAGCTCAAGTGCCATAAAAACGTAAATAAATAGGTGGTTTCATTGATCCAACTCGTAACGCCGAATTGGCACCAGGTATGTCAACCATTACACTTGCCGAGTTAAAATAACTTAAATGTATACAATCATACAAAAAATAGGTCACTTGGAATCCAGCATTTTTTTTATTTTATTTTTGTTTTCTGTAAAATAAGGTACAAAATAATCGAAATAGCGGTTCGTATGGACCTTCACTGACACCAGGAGGCTCTGGTGCTGCGTTCGTCCTGTCATCGGTGCTTGTTCGGTTAATATATGTCGGTGCGTTCGCTGACACGGATTGACCGGCCAAAACGCAAAATGAGATCCTCGCGGCAGATGTGAAGTGACTCCATTTTTTTGGAGCCAACGACCTCGGCCCTAAAATGATACGACGTGCTCTGATCATTTTAGAATGTATTGAATGATAGGCTACTGGAGTACTGAGTAAAGCTTTGAATATCGGGCGTTCTTCCCGTTCCTGGCTAGCACGCTGGCCTACCAAGCGAAGGGGCGCTGGTTCGAGTCTCGGTGGTGCCGAACCTTTGGTTAGGGCGAGGGTTAGCTGCAGAAGTTCACCCTGTATCAGAGCAAAATAACACTAGGGAGTAGCGCGGCGACTTGACAAAATTGACACACACTCTAATATCAGCGGTACTAGCAACACTAGCGATAGAAACGTCCCTACTAAAACTAATTCAGCCGGTTCACCACCGCTGGCTCCGATAACTTCATCTTCTGAACATAGCAAAAAAATGATGCAGCCTACATTGTTTCCTGGATGTGTGCAGACCGCACCTTTGCTTTCCTACAAATTTATAAGCCCGCAAGTTTGTCTCGCTTTAAATGCCGCAAGCGTAGTGGGCGGCGCTACGAGGCCCGTTTGCAAAGCATGGAAAGCAGAGGTCTTGGCGCTACTCCTTAGTTTTTGCCACATGTGGCACGATAGTGTGAATTGTCACTTTATTTTTTTTTGTCACTCTTTACCTACGTAGGACATAAAATTCACTCTATTGCAGAAATTGTCCAGATTTGTCATTCCAGCAGTAATTCTGACCAAAAGTGACTATTTTACGTTTTTGTTTCATGAAAATCAAATCAAGATGTGTATTTTTGCCTGAGTGGTTCTGATCAAAAATGACCATTTCACGTTTCACTCTCGCCCTCTGTTTTCGACCAAAAGTCTCTCTAAATTTGTTCGATGTGGTAACACTTGGCCAGTATCAAATGGGTACATGGTGAAATCTGAGGAAGGTGACGGGGAAGGCGTGCGAAAGTTCATTGATGGATTGCGGAGCATTTAGGTTCTTCTCACTACAGAGGTCCTAGGCAATGGAAGATAAATGTCTTGCGCAGGGTTCAGAGAGCAAACAAATGCAGTTTCGCGGGAATGCCTATAACTTCAAGGAATGTACAACCGAAAATTTACAATATTTGAAAGAGAAAGTCCTGACACGTTTTATAGGACACCTGAATGAAGAGTATCAAGTATCATCCCTATCTGTATGACTTCCGTTAACATTGCCTGCAGAAAACCCAATCCAAATATGAAATAGTTTTTCCAAGCTATGATTTTTGCTCCATTTTGCATCTGTCCTTATTTCAGTACAGAACAATTTTAGAAATGAACAAATGTCTCCAGTCAACCCTTCTTCTGGAATATTTTTTAACCAGTTAAGCCCAAACGTATATCTATAAGGAATTCCAATACGATCCGGCCAGCGCTGTACAAGATTTGAATGAATTGCGCGTTTTGTCTTGGAGTCTGCATGTGCAAACCTCCAGAAACGATCATCCCTATTTTGAAAACATCACGCTCAGGAGAAGAATGCTGTCCGTGGCCATGTATGTAAATACATTCTCCATGGTGTGTTCAAGTATGGTTTCATTGTTCAGATGTCCTTTAAATATTTTCGTCCCAGAATACCGAAGATTCTGGAAAGGTTGCAAGTCGAAAGTTTAAAGAAACATTAATTGTTCTTTTATTTATCACTCGTCTACAGGTCAGAGGCAGATAAAGACGGAGTACAACTATGATAAGAAAGGAGACAGTGATAAGAACAAGAACAAAGGTTTTGATGGGATCCCAAAAATTGAATATTTACTGCACTTCTCGATCCACAGTCGGATCTTGTAGATTTCCGTCCTTCGCCAGACGCCTTTAAGATTTTGCTTTTTATCCACAATCAACCACTTGAATGTTTACAACAAAAAAATGTTGACGTGTTTGTGTTTTTATGGCACTTGCAGCCTCTGGCTCAAGTGCCATATACCGATCACAATTCCGTCTGTCGGTCTGTCGGTCGGTCCGAGTTTTTTGTCACACTTTTTCGAGTTAGGGTACTTCAGGATGGGATAGGACAATGAAACTTGGCAGGCATATCAGGGATCCGACCAAACTAACCTGGAAATAATCAGTTTCCCGATCCGACCATATGCGGGGGAGTGAAAGGCGCTGGAAACTTGAAAATTTAGGGCAATTTGTCACACTTTTTCGAGTTAGGGTACTTCCAGATGTGCTAGAACAATGAAACTTGGCAGGCATATCAGGGACCCAACCAAACTAACCTGGAAATAATCAGTTTCCCGATCCGACCATATGGGGGGGAGTGGAAGGCGCTGGAAACTTGAAAATTTAGGGCAATTTGTCACACTTTTTCGAGTTAGGGTACTTCCAGATGTGCTAGGACAATGAAACTTGGCAGGCATATCAGAGACCCGACCAAACAAACTTAGAAATAATCGGTTTTCCGATCCGACCATTTTGGGGGGGGGAGTGGAGGGCAGGGGAATCCGGGAAATTGAGAAGGTTGTAGCTTTCGAACGGGTGATCGGATTGTAATGGAACTTAATAACTGAATAGATTATATATCTGTATGTCCCAGGGGGGACTTGGGGGGGGGGAGACCGGAAATTTCAAGAAATTGCTAGAATGGAGGGATCGGAGTGAAACTCGCTGGGAAGAACAAGCATCTGCTCTAGATAAATCGTTAAGACAATTGTACTGGATCCGAACACTTAGGGGGGGGGGGGGGGGTCCCGGAATTCGGTGATGGCGGCTTTGGGGATTTTCACGATGAAATTTGGCAGGCATATCACTGACTTCAACTACAAATTTTGTCGATCTGATAATGGTGGGGGAGTGGAGGGAGGGGAATCCGGAATTTTCGGTCATGCGTAACTTTGGAACGGGTGATCGGATTCGAGTGAAATTTAGGAATTGAACAGACGACATTTCTCCGGTGATCTTTTTGATATCCGGACCGGATCCGGCAACTATTAGGGGGGGGGAATACGTGACCCGCTTAGAATGGAGAGATCGGGATGGAACTTTGTGGGATTAACATACAGATGCTCTAGGTAAATCATTTACTGAATTGGATTGGCTACGGGCACCGTGGGGGAGTTAGGGGGGGGGGGGGGGATTCTCGAGAAACGGTTAGAATGATGTTATCGGAGTGAAACTTGCTGGGAAGAACAAACATCTGCTCCATGTAAGTCTTTTACACAATTTAACTGGATCTGGACACTTGAGGGGGGGAAGGGTTGGTTTTGGGGGATTTTCACTACGAAACTTGGCAGGCACATCAGGGACCCGGTCAAACTGACTTGGAATAAAAACAAATCCTCGATATGATAATCTTGGGGGGGAGCTGAGGGAGGGGAATCCGGAATATTGAGTCATGCGTAACTTTGGAATGGGCGATCGGATTTGAGTGAAATATAATAATTGAACAAAGGGCATTTTTCTGTGGTGATCTTTTTCATTTCCGGACCAAATCCGACAATTACTGGGGGGAGGGTGGAAAATACTTGACCCGCTTAGACTGGTGTGATCTGGATCGAAATTCGTGGGAATGACAAACAGATGGTCTGGATTAGTCATTTACAGAACAAGATTGGCTCCGGGTATTGTGGGTGGAGTTGAAGGGGGGGGGGGGGGGTCTGGGATTCCGGTGATTGCGAGTTAAGGCACTTCCATATGTGCTAGGACGAGGAAACTTCGCTGGGTTATTGACAATCCAACAACATTTGCTTATATATTGCTACTTCCCAAATCCAATTATTCCTTAAAGTCCCAATCTTGACCGCAATGTAAAAAAAAATACTTTTAAGCAATTTATGCATTTTGATGATGCCCATCAGCCCATTAGCATTTTTGCCTCAAGGGTTTTGCTTACAAATGAAGTTCCAACTCCCTTAGAGTCCGCATCTCAACCGCAAAGTCGAAACTTGGAATGGGCGATCGGATTTGACTGAAATATAATAATATTTGCATGGTTTAAGATGTTTTGGTCAATCAAAACATCTTAAACCATGCAAGTGCCATATGAGCTTACATCTCTTGTTTGACAACTTACGACCAAACAACTAAATTAGATAAGAAAGCCAAGTTTAGGTATGGGTTCAGCAAGCATGTTTACCTCACCCATATCTCATCTCTAATCGACTTCAGAAAGGTCTTTTACTTTCACCAAATTGCTCTTTTTGTTCCCGGCGAACTGCAAGCAGAGCAAAAGGGCTGGTGACATTGAGAGGCGAACCTTTCAATCCAAATTTCCGAGTTTTTACAAATTACGCCAGCTTGTCGATCAGGGGAATAAAGTTCAAAATCGGATTCAGCATGTCTCCTTATCCCGATACCGAATTCTGATCGACTTCAGAAGCAACTTTGACCATCAACTAAATTTCCAGTTTCAGCGGGATTCCGAGTGAACCATTTCCGGCAAGAAAACAAACTTCAGATATGGATTCAGCGTTACCCCTTAAACAACTGGAATTAGCTTAAAATACATATTTTTTACCCTCAATTTGGAACCCCCTCACCACCTCTAAATATAGGGCTGCAAGACCTTGGCATGACTTTTAGCCAGTGGATCCTCATGGCTCATAACCAAGTTTGAACAGAAAGCTATAGCTTTCTAATTCTTCTTTTACTTCTAATGTAACAAGACCAAAAATGGAATATTTACTCATTAGGTTAAAAAAAAAAAACTTGTTTTGCCCCTTGATTTAAAAATCCCTTCTCCACCCCAAAATATACTGCGACGAAGCCCATCTACAAACTTGACCAAAAAAGTTGACCCAGTGAATCCTCACAAAAAGTCTGAACACTCTGTCTCATCCCATTCATGAGTTGTTGCGCGAACAGACAGACAGACAGACTACCTTTACGAAGTCAGGTATACTGTCACTTTCGTTTGGGATCCCAAAAATTTTTTTTTACAAAAAATTAAAAAACAAACGAGAAATATCGGATCCTGGACTTGGGAGTAAGACGAGGGTTTTACGAAAGGTGTGAGGTCATTTTAGCTTGGGATGACTGGGACATTGGCACAAGTTTTGCTGAGTGAACTGTACAAACTCCGTGAAGGAAGAAGAGTCGATAAGGACTAACTTCCCGTGAGTTTCCCAAATCCGAATGATGGTCCGGAAAAAGTATTTAGAAAGAAAAGATTTTAAAGAAGAAAATAAACATTATCCATCAACTGATGATCCTACTGTCATTACTGTCAATAAACCCACTTGTAAACTCGGGAGACCAGTGTCAGATAACTGTTTCAACCCCAGCAGCATCTTTTGGCTACTCTACCCTTGATCATTACCCCGAGCGGCACGGATCCTCAGAGACCAACTCCTTGATCACTCTAATCTGACGAAGTGGTCAGTTGATGGCTGAGCTGACTAAGGGGGGGGGGGGAGAGCGAAGACTCAGTCTTCAGCCACAACGAGAAGAATCCACGGAGACGAGCTCTGTGTTCCTTCTAATATGACAGAGAGCTATGGGGTAGAATTTACGAAGGGGGGTTGAGCATTTTAAGGATAATTGATGAGCATTAAGGCCTTTTTCCATGCTCCCACAAACAGTTTGTGGGTCGATTGTGTCTCGGGAAGAGCGTTTAGGCGGCCTTTTCTGCGGCCCACAAGGGTTTTTCCGCGACCTACAAGATTTTTATGGCTCAATTTCGGCGGGAAATTCAAATTTAGTATCCAAATAATATCAAAACAATAAAATTAAAACCTTTCTCAAGTATGTACACATAAAACTGAGGATCCTTTTTGCACGGAATGGTAAGGAAGAAAGCCAGGAGTTCTGTTAGTTGAGATTTTTACATGGACTTTCTTTGTAGTTTCAGATATTTGAAATTACCGCCAAAACAAGAGCTACGAGCTCATATGGCACTTGTACGAGTAGGCTGTACAAGAAAGGAGATGAGAACGTCACAAAATACACCCGCCATCCAAAAATGCGGTTCGGAAATAGAAATAGGATATTTAGTTTCACTCATTTCTGAGCAGTTCCGGCATCGTCTCGATTGTCTGTAGCAAATGCACATGACTGTTCAAACTTTCATCCCAATAAATCCATTTGTTTGATCCCTAGACGTGCTACACGATTTCCGATACCCACTCTATCTCGACCTACCGTGGCCGAATCTGGTTCGGAATATAAAAAATCGACCACCTAAAGCATCTTCTTTTATACCATCTATCAAGTTTCACTCGAATCTGAGCAATTTTGGAAAGTTCCGGTACCCCCCCCCCCCCTCCCACCAACGTTGTCGGAGCCGGTTCGGGCCCAATCTCTTAACTCCCTGTTCCTGTCCATCAAGTTTTACTGAAATTGGAGCTTAGCCTATCTGCAAGTTTCCAGTACCCCCCCCCCTACCTTGGCGGAATTCGGCCCGGACGCCAAATAACAAATCTAGGCCGCATAAACTCGGCACTGTCGAATTTGCATCTCATTCGGTCCATCCGTTTGGTTTTTGTGCATGTCAAAAGTCCCCCCATCCCCAATTCCCCTAATCGTGGTCGCATATGGTTCGAACGCATGTTTTACATGTCGAGGCCATCGATTCGTATCACCCATAAAGTTTCACTCGAATCAGTCCACTCGTTTGCAATTTATAGAAGTCAATTTCCATATTTCTCTTCTCGTGCTCCCCAAAAAATGCTCGGATCTAGGAACGGAAGTTTCCGGGGGTATGTTGTGTCAGGTTCTTAAGTCAAGATAATTCGGGTCGCTAATATGCCTGCAAAGTTTCGTTGTCGTTTTACATCTGGAACTATTCTAACTCACGACTACCGGAATTCCAGGAAACCCCTCCAACTCCCCCCACAGAGCCCCGAAACCATCTGGCTCCTTCAATTTCATCTATGCCTAATGCTTGTTCCATCCATTAAGTTTCGTCCCAATCCCTCTCCTTTTAGAGTTTCTCGAGTTCCCCCCCCCTCCATCCCCACAGGTATCGGACCCGACCCGGACGTGACACTGAACGTCCGAGGCGATAGCTCACCAGACAAGTTTCATTCAAATCCGATCACCCGTTCGAAAGTTATGCACGCCACTAGATTCCGGACTCCCCATCCACCCACTCCCCCCACGATGGTCGGGTCGGGGAAACGGCTGTTCTCAAGTCAATATGTTCGGATCCCTGACATACCTGCCAAGTTTCATCGCCCTAGGACATCAGGAAGTATGCCGAACTCGCGGGATCGCTAGAAATCCGGACCCCGACCCCAACTCCCCCACAGTGCCCTGATCCGGTCCGGTTATGTCAATGACGTGTCGAGGACTTGTGCTTGTTTTTCCCACCAAGTTTCATCCCGATCCCTCCACTCTAAGCGTTTCTCAAAATTTCCGGTTCCCTCCTCCAACTCCCCCCAGTGTCATCGGATCCGGCCCGCATTTAAAGTGAGATGTCTGAGACACGAGGTCATCCTAAATATAAAATTTCATCAAGATCCGATCACCCGTTCAAAAGTTATACACGCCACTAGATTCCGGACTCCCCATCCATCCACTCCCCCCAGTATGGTCGGATTGGGGAAACGGCTGTTGTCAAGTGGACCTGTTCGGGTCCCCGACATACCTGCCAAGTTTCATCGCCCTAGCACATCAGGAAGTATGCCGAACTCGCGGGATCGCTAGAAATCCGGACCCCCCCCCCCCAACTCCCCCAGAGTGCCTGGATCTGGTCCGCTTATAGCAATGTGTGCTTGTTCTTCCCACCAAGTTTCATCCCGATCCCTCCACTCTAAGCGTTTCTCAAGATTTCCGGTTCCCTCCTCCGTATCCCCCCAGTGTCATCGGATCCGGTCCGGATTTATAGTGGCACGTCTGAGACACGAGGTCATCCTAAATATAAAATTTCATCAAGATCCGATGACTCGTTCGCAAGATAAAAATACCTCAAATTTTGGCTTCCCCCTCCCTCCCCCCCCCCCCCCCAGATGATCGAATCGGGGAATTGACGATTTCCTATTTAATCTGGTCGGGTCCCAGAGATGCCTGTCAATTTCCATCGTCCCAGCACATCAGGAAGCACGGAACTCGCGGGATCACTACAAATTCGGACTTCTTCCCCCCCTCCCAACTCCCCCAAAGTGAGCGGATCCGTTCCGGTTATATCAGCCATGTATCTAGGACTTGTGCTTGTACTTTCCACCAAGTTTCATCCGGATCCCTCCACTCAAAGTGTTTTTCAAGATTTCCGGTTTCCCCCTCCAACTCCCCCCAATGTCACCGGATCCGGTTTGGATTTAATATGGGGGGTCTGAGACACGAGTTCCTTCCATATATCAAGTTTCATTAAGATCCGATAACCCGTTCGTAAGCTAAAAATATCTCATTTTTCCTCATTTTTCCGGATTCCCCCTCCCTCCACTCCCCTCCAGATGGTCGGATCGGGGAAGCGAGTATTTCTAATTTAATCTGGTCCAGTTCCTGATATGCATGTCAAGTTTCATCGTCCTAGCTTATCTGGAAGTGCCCGAACTAGCAAAACCGGGACCGACAGACCGACAGACCGACTGACGGACAGAAATTACAATCGCTATATGGCACTTGAGTAAGCTCAAGTGCCATAAAAAAACAGACAAAACGGCGTTACCGCGAGTTTCAACTTGTGGCTCGACTCTGTGGCACACAATCGTTTTTCCGCGGTGTGTGGCTTACAACTGTGTCGCGGAAAAACGGATTTAGTAATATTGGGTTGGCTTTCTCAGCATTATATTTATGTATTCGTTTGAGAGCTGAGATAGACCTAACAGATCTCAACAATGGCCCAGTCCAACCGGCCGGAATTGAACTTTCTTCATTTTCAGTATCCCGAGCTCAACGCCATGATCATGCGACGCTTCTCTCATCCCGGTGACGTACAAATTGCATTAGAGCGCGTCCTCCAGTCCGACTCCTTGCAACGTACCAAAGATCTTGCCCGGCAACACTGCCTGGAGGCACAGAGACAAGCTTGCCGCCTAACGCCATCTGTGTACAGGGATGGAATGGAAGACTTAGCCCAGTTAGTATTGAAGAGATTAAAGTGATGTATGTTTGGTCATAGTTCAATTGTATGCCTGGGTAAGAAAATACATTATTTATTTACGTTCGAAATAGTCGATTACATACATGGCATTTCTTCCACACGACTTTTTAGATAACTTTCGGTTTGTGTTTACAAATTTGACCCAAAATTCCGCATGAGAATATTTCTGTTATGACCCTTTGAAGAGTTATTAGCCCGGGATCGAGACCGAGATATTGTTCAGAAAGGAGGGAGTGGGGGGGGGGGAAAGCTCACGATCTGCAGAAGGTTTAAAAAACGGGATCAACTTTTTGTTCTGAGAACGAAAATCGCACCGTATCACTCCGCATGGATGTATGTAAGCGACTTATTACCCTATATCTAAACAGTTCTTCAAACCTTCCTCAGCTCTCGAGCTATCCCCCCCGCCCCCTGAACGGTAGAGGCTTCTGGATCCCGGACTATGACGTTCTGTAATGCCCCTTTTAAGTTGTATGTTTTGCGACAAGAAAACATTTAAAAGGGTCATGACAAATATTTGCATAAGATTTAACACAAGGATACGTGTTATCTGATATCAAACTTCTGACCGGACAAGGTTCGAAATCGCTAACAGACAGCGCCACCAATCAGCTTGTTAAAGTTCAATGGGCACATCAAACTACCTCAATCCCACTCTGTAACAACCTAGGAACAATGCTTACCCCCTACATCAGAAGCTTTTTGAACAGTTTCCTCTCTGTGATATTTCAAAGCGTAATTTTTTGGGCAAGTACATGCTCAATTTATTATCTTGGACAAAGATAAAAGTGATGTTTCTTATAATGCTTGGTAGATCTTTATTTTATGCGTAAATCAGCTTGTATAATTCAGATTTGAATAGGTTATTTGTTTTTGAATGATTTTTGTAGCTATGTTATTTCTTATAAGCTTATTGCATATTCTGATACATCTTATAAAGCAAGTTAATCAAGCTTCACAACACTATTCCACAAAGAAAAACTTTTAATAGGCACTTTAAGCCATGGAACTTCTGATGAAACACTAGAACAATCAGGTAAACTGCTTCTGAGGCTTGACTTTGGTGACATATCAAATATATCGTTTTCTATCAAGCATTGCTGGGAGTTTTTGAATTTCCTGCCACGATATCCCAGCTCCTAAGATTTGGATCGCCGAAATGCAAGACAGGTAAAGACAAGGAATGACAAGAAAACGGACGATTTTCGTAGCGCCTTCTAAAGGAAGTCGGAAATGTTAATTTGTGAAGCATTTAATACAAAGTAAAGCATTAGAAGTGTCCGTTGTGCTTTAAAGAATAAGAGGTATGGTTGGCCGAGAGGCCTCCTTTCATTCACATCCCGCCGCTTCGAACAAAAGACTCGGATGTTACATATATATTAAATTCTATTAGTAGTAGTAGTAGAACAGTTTTATTGAAAAAATCATTTTGTTTTCAATAGCGCAACAAAAGCGGGGCTTGCGAGGCTGTGCTAACTTGTAAGAAAAAAAAAGAGAAGAGAGAGTATGGAGAATGAGACCATGTACTGATACCAAAAGAAAATAAAACCTGAGGGGTTTTTCTCTCTCCGCCACCGGTGTACACCTCGGCACGGCACCGGCACAGGCACGGCAATGGCACCGGCGCGCCCCCGGCACGATACCGCCGGCCACCGACAAATTTAGTTAGAGTAAACTTGTCATTACATTCTTTCCCTCGTAGCCTACCGGTCAGCCTTTGTCAGAGCAAAGTAGTAGCCGCTTTCTGAAGATGTTGAAAACAGAACGAGCTTGTAGCCACTAGTATGGACTGCAGTCCCTCCTCTTGCAGTTTTCACCATTTCTAACTGGATTTCAGTTGACATTCTGTTTTCAAAATCAAAACTGACCACTATCCTAACGTGCACCCTCTACTACATATACGATAAACATTCTTTGAGCCCAAGCTGACTTTGAAACATTTATTCAAACAATGTTTACAACGGATACGTCAGCTCTGATTTTTCATCAGCGATATTTCGGCCCTTCTTGGCAAGGGTCCTCGTCAGGCTGTCAATCTTCTTGTTCAACTTCGGGGAAGGAAACAAACCTGTAACATATACATATACGGTAGCTCACTCTAAGCTGATTGTCTTAATTCTACTTTTCTTAATTCGGGTTGCCTCGTGGAAGTTTTTTTTTAATGAATAATTGCCTCGCGAAGATTTGACTAATGCTCTGATTGCCTCGTGCGGACTTGCCTAGTGACACTTGTCAAAAGCCGATTGTCTCGTGAAAACCTTTCTCGTGATATGCTCCCGTCGAAAGACTGATAGCCAGGGCCCATCATAATCTTTGTCGAGCGTTTCTGTACGGATCCGAGCTCTTCCGATAGATAAACCATGTTTTGTACTTGGGGTTCCCATACCGGGCAGCAGTATTCCGCCCGTGGGGAAGGTATGCGAGGCGAAGTTCAGGAACTGTAAAACCAAGTCTACGCTGTCGCATTGACACTAAGGTCAGCAGTAAGCAATGCCTTTCGCACTACGCTTTCAACATGATCCTTGAATGAGCAGTCGGTGCTGAAAGTTACTCCCAGAATAGTAGCACTTCTTGCGATTGGGAACGGCGATACAGGCATGACCGATTTCGCGTTTAAGCATTTTGAATCCGAGTACTAGTGATTTTTGACGGTTAACTTCAAGTTTGCTTGTTTTGCACTGTTCCTCAAACTCTGAAAAAAGGGTAGGGGCGAACTGTGGGGCTGGGGTTAGAACTTCCACTAGGTATTTCAAGGCCAAGCTTTCATTTCATCAAACCATGTTTCTCCTTTCAAGTGGAAAGCTCCGTTCCAGCAGGCAGACACAGTTTCAAATTGAAGATGGATTAAAATCTAAAGTGCTAAATATGTGCGGCAGTTCTTCGTCTCACAGCCAATATATCTTCTTTGAGTGATACATAGAAAAATTTACAGAAACAAAAAAGGGGCATTTTCCCACGGGTCCGAAAGTGCTGATACCTATTGTTTCTACCCATTTCTGTTCGTGATTTCTGCTAAGTTTATTACATTTTTGCACTTGGGGTTGAGGAAGAGGAACGGTATGAGAAGTGCCTCTTGAAGTTTAAAAGTTCTCTCATTGCTAAAGAAATTAGGAATCACTCCTTTGCTCCATTCTAAGTGGTAATATTAGAAAGTTGGCCAACGGCAAAAAAGTCAACTTTTAACTAACATAGGTAGAACTTTTTTCTGTCTACAGCAATTGATAAACCTTGTTGAGCTGGTCAATGTATATGTCATCTGTTTTTTCGTACAAAAATTCCTTCGTGAGATACAACAGTTTAAAAGTCTAGAGTGGTTGACAACTTCAGCAGTAAGGTACACAACGAAACCAAAAATAGACCGATCCCAACTGTGAGACATGTAGTGGACATGTAAGGAATAATCCGCTGTTGGACCATAACCATCTTCGGCGATGAGGGGCTAGCAACTTTTGCTAGTTGGTATACCTGTTAATACTATTATTTGCTTCCGGTGAATTTGATGGTAAGAACAATTTAGTACCATGCATATTACGGGGAGATGGACTTTTATGCAAGAATCGGTTGCTAGAAGGGATTCATGATGAAACTTGTGCAAATTAGTGCCCATTTTATTTGATCTCTATAGATCTGAGGTAAGAAAATTATTCTGAACGGTCTGTCACTGTAACTTAGAATCAGTCGTTACGTAACGGATACAAATGATAATGTAAGATAGTAACGTAGTTTCGCAATAATTAGTAGAGTGGCAGCTATGGTATTTGATTTTGAAGTTAAGGATAGCTTTAAATACCAACTAGGTATATAAGATAATGTTCCAAGCTTTCATTCGTCAAGATGTACGATTTCAATTTAGTCACTTCTTTCAAAATTTTGTTGTTGTTTGTTCAGCGTCGACGGATAGCCTTCGATCATGCTAAAAGTTCGAGGGGTTGACAACTTCAGTGTAGGGTACACACTAAAAAAAAATAGGCAGAAGCCAACTCTGAGACATGTAAGGGACTTAGAATAACAATCGGATGTAGACCATAATCGTCTTCGGCGATCGGGGGCTTCCAACTTTTCCTAGTTTGCGTACCTATTTTGTTTCTGGGTTTTATGATGATCAGAAAAGTTTGGTTCAATGTCTATCGCGGGGACAGACTTGTAAGTAAGCATCTGTAGCTAAAGTATTGTCATTTGTCATGAGTGCTAGCATTGTCTATGGTAATAGTCTATCACTGTGCCTAGAATTTAGTGCTTACTCAACGCATATAAATGATAATGTAAAACAATGAAATAGTTTCGCAATAATTAGTAGTTTGTCACCTATGCTATTTTGATGCTGAACAATTACGGTTAGCTTGATAATACCAACTAAGATAACTTTCCAAGTTTTCACCAGTCACGACGTTTACGATTCAAAAGGATAAAGTCCAACTGGCTGCGAAGTACATTTTGTCCCTAGGTCCAATATTTTTGTCAGCGCTGAGGGATAGCCGTGTGGCTTGTGTGATAATGGATTATGTCATTAGTTCAGAAAAAAAATTTCTCGTGGAACATACCATTTTGTAATCCTTCGTGGGTTGACAACTTCAGCATTTAACCGATAGGTAACCGAACAAAGGCTGCTGCAACACTTCACGTTGCCCAGTCAACGTTTGTCTAGTTCATTCTACTTCCGTAACGTTTCCTTCCATTCTCATGCGAGAGTCGTTTCTTCTTCGGTGCTTTACTGCGATATAGCTGATTGTACAGGTAAAGCATTGTGATGTTCCGCGTAACTCCTACTCTCCGCTCGTTTGCATCGGGCAGGATACAAGAATTTATTCGACTCCGCATGGTCGTATTACAGAGATAGGGAGACGGAAGTTCTGGTGCTTATTTGTTCTTGATGGAACGGTTGACTCCACGCAGTTAAAAGTCATAATTACTTTACAAAACCAGACTTTAAAAATTTCTCTTCGTCATATTATAGAGGGGTAACCCTAGGGGCTAAAGATTGCTAAAGAAAGAAGATGAAGGGTAAAATACTGAAAATAAATTTCTTATCATTTTCACTGTGTTGATGAAGATGTAAATGAAATCTTGCTTATGCTATTGTCCTTGTGAGAAAAATTTTAAAGTATAAAATTCTTATAAATAAAATAATAAGAAAAGATCTAGATAATAAAAGTCTTAACCAAGGTAGAGGAGCTATTTGAGGAATAAGAAATTACTTAAAAAGTCCCTTTAGGAGGACAATCTAATATTCTGTTAAATTCAGTTTCTACCGTATTTACCATCACTGTGTCCTGGCATCGGCCGACACCAGCGGTGCCGGCACCGGTGCCGTACACAAATTAGGCGATTCATCTTTCAAACGCTTCTAAACATGTTTACAACGTTCCAGCCGTTACCGGCGGTCACCCGTTGCCGGCACTTGCTGTACCTACACTTAAATCGAGAGTGGACAGCCCCTGCATATTTATTTAATTTCAGATTGAAGGGGACGTTACATATGCAGCCTATCGAGTTCCAAACCGTACTTAGACCACCAAACTCTTGTGGGATTCCCTGTAAGGAGAACGGGTTTCACAGTGGTCAATTACTCCATAAAACCTTGATAAAACCTTAGCAAATACCCTAGATGGTGCAAGGGTCCCCAACAGAACTTCGTTCCTATGAAGCCAATTTGACCTAGTTCCTTAATTGCATTCATTAATTCTTAAAGGACCCCTTCCACTATTTACTCTTCAACTTACAGTGTTTTAAAATATTTGAATACCTTAAAACTAGGCTGTGCTTTCAACAAATAACCCACGGTTTTGGCTGTTTTAAGCCTTTTCCGATCCCCGTTAGCTTGTGGCGAAAACATGGAAATAATTTACATAACCGTTTTTTCTAATGGAAAAACGTCTCGCAGACAACCGTCGACAGCGTGATACATATCGCAGATAGTAAAACACGGCAAGTGAGAAAATTAGCGTGGTTTTGTTAGAGGGGTTAGAAATGTACCGTGTGAAATTGGGGTTTAGAAATATAGGGAGTGGTTACGGAAGTAGGTTGCGTTAATATTAAACGTAAGACAGGTCCTTTAAGCACGGACACCCAAATTTTTATGCTACATCAGCCCGGTAACGATACCTCACTACAATATAAATGGGCCTGGGAAAAGGCTTAAAACAGCCAAAGTTGTTGATCACTTGTTAAAATCAGAGCCTAGTTTTGCAGTATGGCTATTCAAATAGTTTTGAATATTGGAACGTAAATAGCAAATAGTGTGAGGTGTGCTTTAACGGGTCATAGGCTCTGCCTATTCTGTAAACTGGCAGTGTTGAAACACAAAGATAATTGTCTAACCGCATTGGCCTGACATATCACACAAAATCAACGAAGAAACCAACGAAAATGGGGTTTGTAAAGTCCAACGACTATACTGAAATAAAAGGCGAATATTTCGGGAGGAAAACCGCCTCCCTTCTTTAGCGCAGGCAGAAAATTTCGAGCAAAAAAGCCGAAACGAGGATGAACCAAGAAAACCAAAAGAAAGCAGAGAAACAACAAAAAACCGAAAATTAAAGCAAAACTGGAAGAACTGAAAGCCTAAAATAAAGACAAAGACAGCAAGCCACTCACCAATACCTGCGAATAAAAATTATGGCTGTTCTCACCCGGTACTAGCGAGCGACAGTTGAAAGAAATTTCATTCCACAGAAAAGCGACCTTGTCAAACAGCTCGGGGCGTTACGTTATTTTCGTTTGATTTTAAAGGAAACCTGAATGAAGAGTACCAAGTATCATCCCTATCTGCATGACTTCCGTTAACATTGCCTGCAGAAAACCCGATCCAAATACGAAATATGTTTCCAAGCTATGATTTTTGCTCGATTTTGCATCTGTCCTTACTTCAGTAACGAACAATTTTAGAAATGAACTAATGTCTCCAATCAAGCCTTCTTCTGGAATATTTCTAATCAGTTAAGCCCAAACGTAAATCTAGAAGAAATTCCGATACGATCCGGCCAGCGCTGTACAAGATTTGAATGAATTGCGCTTTTTGTCTTGGAGTCTGCATGTGCAAACCTCCGGAAAAGAACATCCCTATTTTGAAAACGTCATGCTCAGGAGAAGAATGCTCTCCGTGGCCATGTCTGTAAATGCATTCTCCATGGTGTGTTCAAGTATGGTTTCGTTGTTCAGGTGTCCTTTAATAGCTGCTTCTCGTGTGCAAGCTCTTTTTGATCCAAGGGGTGAGGATTTGAATCCATATTTTGGGAATGCGTAGATGATTCGAGGCTAATCTCAGGGACGACGAAGCTTCAGCTTCTCGTTTGAGAATGCCGAAATATGAATCGCTAATTCTTATGTCACCAGTGTCTCTATTCAGGGCTAGACCTAAATTTTGGTATATGTAGATCTCGAGAGCCTCTCGATAGTGCTGATTGCTGAACGACACCTTTGTCATGAGAAATAAAATCAGCCTGGTCAAATAAAACAATATGGTGTGGTTTGTCATAAATGTGTCCAGCGAAGGCCGAGTCAAAAATGTCTGGTGTTGTTCTCTTTTTAAGGGAATGGTCTGTGGGTGTGCGGTGCTGAGCTATTCTGTCTTTTAACGTTTTGGCATTTTTCCTCGAAATTTTCTGCCTACGCTGAAAAAGGAGGCGGTTGTCCTCCCGAAATATTCGCCTTTTATTTCAGTATATCCGTTGGCCTTTACAAAACCCATTTTCGTTGGTTTCTTCGTTGATTTTTTGTGTTAAAACACATCCACAGAAACCTATATTTTCGTATTCCCGCATATGCAACCTCTTCGTTTTGGAACCAAATTGCACATTTCCTTATTCAATCATGTTTATGTTCACCTTTTCGACAGTTCTCCACGAATGAATGTATTGCATGTTTGCGGATTTAGGGGTGAGGGATCTTTGCGAACGGATTCCCTTAATAAGAAATTGGATGCATCTCTATTTTCCGGAAGTGCGGGATTGTTGGGAATATTTTTGTCTGAGCAAATGAGATGGATGGGGGGGGGGGGGAACAGGGAAGCTGTTGGAAGCTCAAGTGGGAGCTAGGTTTTAGTAAGAATTTCGTTTCTTCGTCTTGCTGTTGGAATCTCTTGTTAGGATTTTGGGCCATCATCTTCATGTGGAAAAGTTCAAATGTTTTCTTCAAATTTGTGATGAAAACGTAGAAATTCCGGCCAAGAAAATGTATAAATGTAGAAAGGTGATTTTTTTTTTTTTTACTCAGTTATTCTTAGGACATGTTTACAGCACTTGCAGCCTTCGGCTCATGTGCCATATAGCGACCGCAGTGTCTGTCGGTCTGCTCACTTTTTCTCCCTAAGCTACGACACTTGGCATACATCACGAATCCGATCATCCGTGTAAGGGAGGCAGAATCTGGAATCTTGTGACCGCTTGTGACCCGATTCTGTTTGTGTGGCCAAACCGCATCTTATCAAGGTGTATTTGTGTATGTGGGAGGGGGGGATACCGAAAATCTTCTGCAAGTGCTCTGATTCCAGAGAAAGTTGATGTGTGGTAGGACGAAATTGCCTAGATGTGACATTTACAGAATCGGATCCGGACACGGTGGGTGGGGGGGGGGGTCTCTGAAATGTAGTAGCAAGTAAGATATGGATATGTGTGTTTACCCCTATAAGTCATATGTATTTTGACGAAACGGATCGAAACTTCCTGCCTTATTTCTGCCAAATGTACGGTTTTGGGCGAATTCCGGAACTAACTGTCCGACAAAAAATTAAGCTAAAAAACATTCAGCGTATCTCCTTATCCCTTTATTGAACATTGAATCAGGTTCAAATAAAACTTCAACTTATAAAACATGTTTCTGGTTCCAGCCGGATTCCAAAAAAACGATTGTCATATACGGATTCAGCATCTCGTCTTACCTCTAAATCGGGCATATAATCCCACAAATAAAACTTTTGTTTTAACAAATTTTCCGATTTCGGCTGGATTCCGGGCGAACTACTTGTCCGCTTAGAAAAAATGTTTTCACATAAGTGTTCAGCATATCTTCTTACCCCTCAATCGAACTGCTAATCAATTTCAAAGAAAACTGTTCCCGGCCGAACTACTTGTCTGGCGAAAAAATGATTTTCATATTCTTGTTCAGCATGTCTTCTTAATCTGCTATATCATTAGCTGCTTAAACATATTCTGTTTGCCCCTTAATTTGAACTCCCTCCGCCACCCCTGAATGTAGAACTACATTGCCCATCTACGAACTCGACCTTTCCCTTGACCCAAGATTTCCCTTCGAGAGTTATCGTGCTCACAGACGGACGGACGGACCAACAGACAACTTTTGCGATGTCATAGGTACGTTTTACGTTTTGGGATCCCAAAAACAGAAAATTCCTCAACTGTGTCAAAACAATTCAGTGTGTGAAGGAACAAGATGTGAACTGCTTTTCTGTTAAAGGACCTGTCTTACCTATAATACTAACGCAAACTACTTCAATAGTCACTACATATAGTTCTAAACCCGGAGACCCCAATTTCGTACGATACATTCTAACCCCTCTTACAAAACCACGCAGATTTTCTCACATGCCGTGTGTTTTGCTAACTTCGATGTGTATCACGCTGTCGCCGGTTGTCTGCGAGAAGTTTTTCCATCAGAAAAACCGGTTATGTAATTTTTTTTCCGTTCAACGGGTCTCGGAACAGGCTTAAAACAGTCAAAACCGTGGGTTATTTGTCCAAAGCACAGCCTAGTTTTAAAGTATTCAAATATTTAAAAATACTGTAAGTTGAATAGTAAATAGTGCGAGAGGTCCTTTAACTATTATTAACTTTAAAGGACACCTAAACAATGAAACCATACTTGAACACACCATGGAGAATGCATTTACAGACATGGCCACGGACAGCATTCTTCTCCTGAGCGTGACGTTTTCAAAATAGGGATGTTTGTTTCTGGAGGTTTGCACGTGCAGGCTTCAAGACAAAAAGCGCAATTCATTCAAATCTTGTACGGCGCTGGCCGGATCGTATTGGAATTTCTTTTAGATATACGTTGGGTCTTAACTGGTTAAAAAATATTCCAGAAGAAGGGTTGATTGGAGACATTTGTTCATTTCTAAAATTGTTCGGTACTGAAATAAAGACAGATGCAAAATGGAGCAAAAATCATAGCTTGGAAACACTATTTCGTATTTGGATTGGGTTTTCTGCCGGCAATGTTAACGGAAGTCATACAGACAGGGATGATATTTGGTACTCTTCATTCAGGTGTCCTTTAATTATTGCCGCAGGCGGAGGAAATACTCAAAATCTCAAATTTGTATCATGCGAAATGAAAGAGCAAGCAGCGTCGCCACATGTCGCGCAATAGCGTGAATTGTCACTCTATTTTGATTTTATCACTCTTGTCCTACGCATGACATAAAAATGTCTCTATTTTAGAAAACGTCAAAATGTATTATTTTTGCAGCAGGACGGTGACTATTTCACGTTTTTTCATGAAAATAAAATTTCACTCTGTTATGGGCCAAAAGTCACTCCATAAATGTTTTAGTTGTGGCAATCTGTCCCTAAGAGCAAGCTTGAATTCTACCATTTTTCAGACAGTAGTCCAATTTTCTCTGGTGTATCAATTGTCAAGCCGGTATTCCTTCGTTCAGGCCTCTCCATACTCCCCCAAAAGCTTTCCCCCGAGTGAAAACTTTGCCGAATTTTAAGGGAAAAAGTGCTGACTTTCCGAAAAGTTTTAGTACGAGAAAATCTTTTGAAGAGAAATAACGGCATTAGAGCTGTGAAAAGGGCATGCAAATTAGTTAACTTACAACTTAAACTTGCTCTTTCTCATGGTGCCATTAAAATAGCGAAACGCTAAAAGTAGCATTTCGTGTTTTTCCGATTATAAAGTATTGCCCCAAGCGATGTTTCCACTCGAAATTTATTTTTTTGTATCGTGACAAATGAAAGAACAAGGTCGAACACATCTGTTAAACCGTGCTACGGTCATTTGGCCCTCTTCGTCCAAACAAACCGCCTTTCCCTGAACGAAGACTTCGCCAAATTTTAACAGAAAGAGTACTGATTTTTCATTTCTTTTTTAAATGAATAGATACGGGCGTGATACGAGCATGGAGTTTTCGCCTAGACAATTTAAGTTTTTATAAAAAGGGCTGAGATAGTCATTTTGAGGGAAATAAATGAATAAATAAATAGGACAACCTGGTCACTTAAATGGGCTTGAAGGACCGATGAAGATACGTTACTTCGTTGCTTCCCTATTCACGAATAATCGATATTCATATAGTGGACTTTCCCTGTCGGATTTGTGGTACCTCTATGCGCTTGTACCGGTGTTGTGTGCTTGACAAAAACGATTTATAAAAAACAAGTGTTCACGCAGTGAGCTCACCTTCGGCCAATGTAAAGCCACGTTTATATTGAGATTCAAATTTTCCGCGTCGTAGTAGAACTTAGCGTTGTGAGTTCCGCCGTAGCTATTTTGAACGTCATAGAGCGTGTTCCATCCTACTTACCGTAGTTACTACGCATGACGTCACGAATTCTGGCCTTTTTCCGTCAAGGCTGGAACGATTTTTCTATTTTCCAGCAGGATCTCACGCCAGGGGCGAATCCGACCAATCACGTTACAGAGATGCGTAGTTACTACGCTTACTACGCTCCCGAGCATGGTAAGCAAATAGTAACTATTAGTTACTATTCCGACAAGGTTGGAACGGTCAGCGTAGTAACTTTTCGTGAGGATGGAACGGAAATAGTAACTAATAGTAACTATTGTTAGAAGGGTGGAACACGCTCATACTAAAGCATATGGTGAAAAAAAATCCCCAACAAAATCCAAATAATTCAGTGAATTCTGTTAAATGACACAGACATAAGTTGGCTCTTCAACTAAACTTTAAAGCTTGACTGTGGTTTTCATTCAAGGTCAATAACTGACCCTGTCGCGGCCTCTGAAAGGAGTGGACACCAAAGGCCGGAGCCAATTTCACTTTTCGGGTAATCAAAAGGTTTTGTGGGTTCGACCCAACTTTGGCCCTAGTCGCCCGGTATTGAACTGAAACAGATCTAAATAAATAAATAAGGCGTCTAACTACCAAACTAGATTTTAGTGAACCAGATTTTGTGTGGTTGGCGCTTCTCCAAGGGTGTCCGGATGATGATTCTTCCAGAACAGGCTTATGAATGAGTTATTTATTTATTATGACATTTGGCGTTAAGCTTTTAGCTTGATGCCATGACCTGTTATTTTTTCCTGCTCCGCCGATTTCTGCTGAGTGCTATGGTTATCTCTATGGTTTACACAGAAAGTTTGGACCTTGAGACGGATATACTATTCCATTTTAAAAAGCTTTGCAGAACTTCATGGACTGGGGCCAAAAAGGATTGTTTTTGCTTGCGGAACACCAGAGCCTACATTGTGTGACGTGGAGTTCTATAGTCTGTGTCAGAAACGACTGTCATAAGTTATGAAGCCTAGCTTCCTTTCTTCAAACCATGTTTCTGCTTTCCAGTCGAGAGCTCAGCTCTAAGCTAACAGGCAGGCCCTAGTTTCAAGTTGAACATGGACTAAAATCTAAAAGTGCTTAAAGCACTATTTACTTTTTATATTACAGTATTCAAAACTATCTGAATACTGTAAAACTAAGCGCTTCTTTTAACAAATTATCCACGGCTTTGGTTGTTTTAAGCCTTTCCCAGACCCATTGACTTCTATCCGAAAACTGGCAAAGCTCACAAAATAGGTTTTACGCATCAATAGCATGATATACTAACACTCATCGGGAGCATAATGCGCATGGAAACTAGTGAACCGTGGCAAGTGCAAAGATTAGTGAGGCACGTTAGCGGGCTAAGAATGAGACATACGAATTTAGGTCTCGGGGGTTTAAGAATTAATTAATGCAGTTGCGGAAGTAAGTGGCATTGGCATTACAGGTATGACGGGTCCTTTAAGATGTGTGACAGTTTATTATTTATTTACAGAATTTATTACTTCTAGTAATAAACTTGAAAAATTTACAGAAAGAAAAAGTAGCATTTTTCTGCGGGCCCGAAAGTGGTACCATTATTAGCCATTTCCTTTCATGATTTCTATTGCTTAGAATTGAGATGGAGAAATGATATCATGTGTGCCACTTAAACTTTAAAAGTTCTCTCAGTCCTAAAGAAATTGGAACTTAACCTGTGCTCCTCTCTAAGTGGTGACTATTAGAAAGTTGGTCTGTGGTAAGAAATGAACTTTTGAACTAAGAGATGTGGAATCCATTTTCTGCTGATTTCGAGATATAGCACTTTAAAAGTGTGAAGGGGTTGACAACTTCAGTGTTTTGGTAGGATACACATGGAGTAATATTTCTTATAAACGGCGTGAGACAAGAGAGGGACTAGCAACACTGTCAAAAGTTCCATAATAGATAACACAACGATGCGCGGTTTCAACAGACAACACCTGGGATGTAATATTTTGTCGGGACAAACCTCGTGCATGAAATGTTAAGCATAACAAGCATTGCCAGGAAGAGCCAAAAAAACGCTAAAAAAAAGAGTATCTGTTGAATTTTCCGACATCATGAAGACAAACAACAAAGTCAGCAGACGCTTTTTTGGCGGTTTTTCGGCTCTTCTTGGCAATGCTTATTATGCATAACATTTCATGCATAACGTTTGTCGCGATAACAGATTAAATCCCAAGTGTTGTCTCTTGAAACCGCACATCCTTGTGTTACCTGTTATGAAACTCGTGACAGTGAAGTACCAATCGGTTTTAAGCCAGTGAGGGGTAGGAGCTGTGCTAGTTACTATACCCATTATTACGTTTCGGTGCATTTTGTGGAGGGAAATTCGTTTCCACGCGTCTATCACAGAGACTCGTGGGTTTGACCCGGTTGTTATACCAGGGTTTGTCGCGGTTAATCCCAACTCATCTTGGTCGTTTGAATCTGGAAACTGGATGGATTATGGTTCATTTATAACTGGTGAGTTGATGTTCTTATAGTTTGTAGTACAGTAGAGGTATGCTTTTGTGAACGTATGCTAACAGTGAACGATCTCCGAAGACAAAACTAAAATCCAATTCAGGCATTTTTTCCTATAAATACTAGTAATAATTACTCACGCTTTTGTCACTTTTTGAATATTTTGCTAATTCACCATTCACCTATGAAAGTGACTCAGCTGACATCTCTGTTTTGTTTTTTATAATCTGAAAATTTTGCCGGGAGGAACGCACCACCAATGGAGAAGATGGCGGTCCGAACCGTCAGATGTCTTCAAAAGAGGAAGGACCTTTTTAATGAATTCAAAATCAAAGAAATTTAATTGAATTTCTGCTTCAAGTTTGTGCCAGGATAACCCTGAAATAGTTGGCTGTTAGCTGATATCAAGTTTGTTATTTTTCTTTTCCATTTTACTTTTGTATATGCAAGTAAGACCAAGGTAGTGGAACAGTTACAAAAGTGTTCAAATAAGCATACCTCTACTGTAGAAGAAAATGTCCTCCATTTGGCCTCGAGCCTTTCTCTCTGCCAAATTTGCTCTTTATGTTGAATTTAGTTTGAAATAAACAGAACTTGAGGGCCACCGTCAGGAATAACAGGTTAGCAACTTGTGTTATTTGATGTACCTATCCTTTGTTTTGACGAATCTGAGGGTAAGAAAATTCGCTTACACCTCTATCACTATCACTTAGGATAAAGTGCCAAAGCAACCATTACAGATGATAGTGCAACGCAATGACCTAAGGTGCGTTTTTGCAGATACCATGGTCTCTGTTACCACGGTAACTGGATCTGCAATTGTTTTTGCAGTTACCGTGGTATCTGATATACGGTTGCTCTGCAAAAACGACAATTGCCGAAATTGCGATTTTCGAAGTCATCCCAAAGGAAAACTGATATTCAGTCACATCACTAAGTGCCAAACTTCTTTCCCACCAATTTGCCAAAAATTGATGAAAGTGAGATGACTTTTCAGATACCAAGATCATTACCACGATAGCTGGCTAGTATACCACGCCACGATAACAGCAAAAACGACTTTAGACCGTGGTAGCAGATACCATGGTGTCTACAAAAATGCAACTATAGTTTCTAACGTTTTGGTATCCCAAAAATCACTAAAAACGGATAAGAAAAAATGACTTAACAAATTCTTCAGCGCTATTTCGTCTTCTCTAGGCAAGGGGCCTCTCACACTTTCCGCTAAACTGGAAACAAAATCTGTAAAGCTCCGGTTACATACGAACTTTATTTCGATAGAAATTGCCCCTATAACTACGTACTTAACAGTAGCACAGCTCAAATATTTGCTTAGGCTATATCGTAGCGAACAAGCTAAGTTGAGTGGTATCATATACGCGCCCTGAACAATAAAACAAATCAAGTGTAAATCACCCCACCCTGTCAACCTAGTCTCGTCTGAAAAACGATCAGCATTTTTTTCCAAATTTAGTTTATTTGCTTTTTTTGCTTTTTTAAATGGTGCCTATTAAAAAAAACACCTCCCAGAAATAACAAAAACAATAGAAAAATCAGTTCGCACAGTAAGGCACACCTGACCATACGAACACAAAAATCACTCCCACAGCACAATTTACTCGTCTATTTTTTCCGCTTTTTCCAGGCTCTCGAGTTCCTTGCCTCTTCTATAACAAAAATTTCTAGCAATAAAGTCCAACCTGGACCGGTTCGAAAACGTAGTAATCCACAGGTTTGGAGAAGTACTGCCCCTCCGAATCCCTTTTCCACGAATACATCCTTAACGAAGTTAATCCTTATGCGTCGGGAAACAATAGAACAAACGGTGCACAGAAACAATTTGTTCATAATTTCAAATATTTTGATTCCTTCACTACTCTTCGTTTCCACAGTTTGATATTAAATCACTACTTTCCTGACCAGTCTGTGAAAATGTAACATATGCTGCTACACTGCGTCATATGTCAGCTGAGTTTTATCACAGCGATATTTCGGCCCCCTTGGAAAGGGTCCTCTTCAGGCTAAAGCCGCTTTAACACTGACGCGTTGAGTCTTTCACACGAAGCTACGCCACCTCTGCGGCGAGGCAACGCAGAAATGCAACTCAAGAATAGAACAAGGTTCTATTCTTGCGTTTAGTCGACGCGTCCGCATCAGATTTTTCAGTGAAAAATAGTTTTTGAAGAAAAACTGCAGAAAACCGGACACAACGCATCGCAATGACGCGTCAATATGAAAGCAGCTTAAGCATTGTACAAATAGGTGTATTAAGGCGTATAAGGCTTGTTACAGATTCCTCTTTTCCTCGGTGCGTGCTGTAATAAGGCGAATAAGGAGAATAGAGCCAGGTTCTATTTTCCCTTATGCAGAGCCAATCACATCGCTCGGTTGTTCCGCCAGCAGGCCGAGGAGAGGCGCAGCGTCGTCAGGGTTGCCACGGGTAGGACTAAAGTTCTACTTTGTTGGAAGTTGAAGAAGCAACTTTTCTTCAAAAGAACACGTTTGGTTCTATTACGACTCCTTATTTTTAGTTCGAGGACCAATGCCTGTCAATCCGTTAATTTAATAGGGCGTCAAATTGTACTCGTGTACTTAAGAACACTTTTTCTGATCTTTAGAAGCTCGAAAAATTGCATCGGCGTGGGAACCCGGAAAGCTGCATCGATAAGAGCCTATTGAGTTCCTATTTGAACTGTCGACTGTATTAAGACGTAAACATCGCTATACAGCTTATTACACCTTTTTGGACAATGCTTTAATGGTAGAAAACCGAACCTGTGACTCTAGCTAAATAATACGGCCAGAACCACAGCTGACTTCTGTTTAATGCAGTTAATCAAGGTTCGCAGTCAGCTTAGGCTGAGGGAATATTTAGCAATGTATACTGGTTCACATGGATTGCGTCGATTTACCGTCAGGTATTTCAAAATATTTATACATGGATGCGCAATTTCACCGGATATGAGGGAACACAAACACTGTCAGAAGTTTCATAACAGATAACACAAGGATGCGCGGCTCCAACAGACAACACTTGGGATGTTATCTGTTGTCACGACAAACGTTATGCATCAAATGTTATGCATAACAAGAATTGCCAGGAAGAGCCGAAAAACCGCCAAAAAAGAATCTGCTGACTTTTTTGTTTGTTGTCATGATTCCGGAAAATTCAGCAGAAATTCAAAGCAGAAATACACCTATAAGACCCAGCTAACAATAGTTCTGGCTGGTAAATATAATGGGGAATAAACACAATCGAGAATATATAATTTTGAATCTGTTAATTTAAAGTATTATGTGTAAAGATAAGATCAATAATGAAGGTAGGGGCGACATCCCTGGATGTCATTATCTATTTTATTTGTTGAAATTTTTTATTTGGTTATTTATTTTATATGTTGAAATTTAGCTATTGTGGGAGATCACTTTGAGGATGAAGCAGTAATTTCTAAGAAATTCTTCAGTTGTTCTTTCTTTGTTTTACTTTATTAGTGAAGTGACTCGGCCATGAAGCTTTGTAGGGGTCGAAACTTATTTTCTTCATTTGTTTTTGCATTTAATAAAACTGAACTGAAATCTCTGTTTATAAAGTTTTAAAATAAAATTTTTAATAATTTATTTCTTACCCACCAATTCCAGAGGAAAAACAAGTGGAGTACAATAAAGAAAATGAAAGGAAGAAAATACTAAAATAATTATACATACAAAAAAACTAGCACATACACGGGAGGAGGGGGGGGGGGTAAGGGGGGGGGTGAAAAGTGAACTAAACAATAAGATTTAAGGTAATTCAAGGGAACATCCAAAGTATTGTCCGGCGAAATTGCACATCCTTGTGTATGAATGTTTCCAAACTTCTGACAGTGTACCTGTTGCATTCCCACGGTGTCAGGTTATTTCCCAAGGTGTTATTACTAGGTTAATCACTATTTGGCCACTTACCCTACCCAATGCAACTTATCCTGGTTTATAAAGACTGGTGTTGCGTTCCCCAAACTTAACAATTGTTAACAGTCGTTAACTTTACTTCGGGGCGGAGCTAACTGCAGCTTTAACTATCGTTAACTTTTCCCAGTTCTACAATTGATAACTATTTTACAACGATGCTCACCGACCATCGTTACAAAATAGTAACAATCGTTATCTCTGGAATGGAAATTGTAGGTGGGCGGAGCTTAAATTTTAAAATCAGAAATATGGAACGCAAAAAGTTAACAACTGTTAACAATTTGTTAACGATCGTTAAGTCCCGGAACGCAACCTGGGTTTCTGCGTTATAACGTTGCGTTTCCGTGCGCTGCGTTTCCACGAGATTGCTCTCCATAAGTTCCAACTTCTGCATCTGTGTGCAATCGTGCAATATGGTAACGTTATGTGCAAAGTGGCAATCGGCCTCGGCGGGGCCCCGGGCTGTACCCTAAAATCGAGAGTAGGCAGTCCCTCGCGAACAGCGTGGTTTTGGGATTGGCGTTTAGTCGTCGCGGCACCCACCTTTTTGGCGCAGAAACGCGGCGTTTTGCCACAGAAACACACAGCGTGTTCCACCCTTCTAACAATAGTTACTATTAGTTACTATTTCCGTTCCATCCTCACGAAAAGTTAATACGCTGACCGTTCCAACCTTGTCAGAATAGTAGTACCATGCTCGGGAGCGTAGTAAGCGTAGTTACTACGCATCTCTGTAACGTGGTTGGTCGGATTCGCCCCTGGCGTGAGATCCTGCTGGAGAATAGAAAAATTGTTCCAGCCTTGACGGCAAAAAGCCAGAATTCGTGACGTCATGCGTAGTAACTACGGTAAGTAGGGTGGAACACGCTTACAATCTGTAAGCGTGGGGTTATGGCACACAGTATTTCTACTGAAAAGCTTTAGATCAGTCATCAGGGGCCTCGAATTGACGCAGAACGCAGAGTTTTAGCGCAGGAATTCAATCTCCGAGAACCAGGATATACAACACTCCCACTGCCGACACTACTAAATATAGTCCTTGCTTCAACTCCGTCAACTTTCTAACAGGTAGTTGAAAAGCAGACTAAAAAGTTCAGACGGACCTTCAGCCTTTGTTCTGGCGTGGATTTTAAAGACAGGAACATGTGCTTTCTCACTGGAGGGACAGCGTCGCGTCGTTAGAGATCCGGGACGGAGTGATCCATTAGCTTCTTTACGAGGTTAGTTGACATACTGAAAGTAGAAAAGAAAATGTCATGGCAAGATACATGGAAATGTAAGAGGAGACACTTCTGGCAGATCCGCTTGCTTTGTTTTATCAAAACCTCTGAAAAAGAGGAACTGTACGGTAAAAAATAGTCCTCAGACGGGATCTGAACTCGCCGTGGGCAAATATGATTAACAAGATTACATTGTAAAAAAAAAATCTTGCATTATTTGCTACTGGGATGATTAATCTTGTCTCTACTGAGATAAAATTAGGCTATCTCTAATTCGAATTAATCCTAGTAGAGATAAGATTAATCCCAGTAGCAAATACTGCAGTTAACTTTAATCCTTACTCGGAGAAACTTTTTACAGTGCAGCGACCGGAGGATCTGCAAACTTTAGTTAGGACATGGTGTGCTTGATTATTAGTAAAGCGATTATCTCTAATGTAGGATAACTGTGTAGGTAGTGGAACCCCAAAAAGATAGCTTCAGGGGATCTTGTTTCTTGTTCATATACTTGTATTATGTAGACAGTAGAGGTATGTTTACGTGAACAGTTACTTTAATGTGAACAGTTCATTTTTGGGCTAAATGGTAGAAGGAAGATTCAAAATACCTATTCACGTGTCTTCAGATGCCCTTAATTACCTACTTTGGCTAACTGCTAGATAGCATTAGACACAGCAAATCCATGAAAATGGCAAAGTCCCCTGTCAAAGCATGCCTCTACTATCTGTGTACAAATGGATAAAAACGAAAATGTAATACAAAGAGGTAGTTTCATAATAATTAATAGTGTCATCTATGGTATTTTAATCCTGAAAAGTTACGGATAAGCTTTATAATACCAACTAGATTGTATAATGGTCCATTTACACACTGCGTAAAATCCGAGCGGATTTTTCGCACGTTTTGACCTTGAAAAGATTTATAGCAATACGGACGTATTTAAATACAAAACGGACCGATTTCTCTAATACGTCCGTATTGCTTTCCATCTCAAGGCCGTCTTCCCCATTGAAACTATATATTTTTGGTTCTGTTCAGTTTTCACCATGAGAGCCTTGTGGGTCCTGGTATGTCTACGTGGCTCCGACAATGGAGTCCTAGACTTCTAAATTATATTCGAAAAAAACTGTTTCTATGGTTTATTGGTCACGGTAAAAGTCCCTTGTGTAAAGTGCCATCTATGTATTGTTTTATGTGAAGTTGATCAGATGTTCGCTATGAGGGCAAGAAGACATGCTGAACATTTACATACAAATCATTTTATCATCGGACAAGTATTTCGCCCGGAATCCGGCCGAAACCGGACTTTTTTTTTAAAGTTAAAGTTTTATCTGAAGTTGATTAGATAAGGGGTAAGAAGACATGCTGAATCCGCTTTTGACAATCATTTTCTACCCGGATATATATATCGCCCGGAATCCGGCTGAAACCGGAAAATCTGTTAAAAGTTAAAGTTTTATCTGAAGTTGACCAGGTGTTCGATATAAGGGTAGGGAGATACACTGAATTCGTTTTCGAGCTTTAATTTCTCCCAGACAAGTAATTCGTCCGGAATCCGACCGAAACCGCAAATTTAGCAGAAGTAAGGCATCGTATTTGATCAATTTCGTCAAAGTAGATATGACGTATAGCCTAGGGGAAATACACACATGCTGCTTAGCCATTGGCTCTTCTTCTGTTTCTAAATCTTAATATTAAAATGTTCAAGGAGTCTGGCAAAGACCAGATATCCACAAGACCAAATTGTCTGTATCAAACACTAAATTTTTGGGATCCCATAAAAACCTTTGGTCTTGTTCTAGACTCAGCTGACGTATTCATTCCTTTAGCGCAGTGTTATAGGGTTCAAAATGTACTCCACTATGTACGAGCACCCATTAAGGAAAACACATCTCTGCGTCTTCGGCTCACTCACCTCCATAAAATTATTCATTCACCGCTTGCAAACACAACTGCTGTATTATTTCATGACCTTTAACGTACTCGAACCGCTTCAAAGCACTGATCCTGCCCATCCTTTTCCGGCCCCTCTACGGTTTATGTCCTTGTTACGAACTCTATCATCATTCACCCGATCCCATTCCCACAATTGTCAACAAATGTCTGACAATTTACGGGGGCTTAACCCCCCCCCCCCGCCCCCATTTCCTAGACTTCAGTTCCACTTCCCCCATTTCCCGCCGGATTCTAAATGACCTTTTCCGCCGGAAACAAGAGAGCGACTTTTACCTGTCTTTCCCCTCATTCTGTCTCTCAGGATACCGATTTTCGGATTGACGTATTTCGGGCACGACCTCCTAAATTCAAGGGGGGGGGGGGATTCTTTTGTAGGAGAAACTACGCTTACGTTCAATAAGAAGTGCACCGATGGTACTGGTTTTGCAAGAAACGGTCAACAAACCGCCACTAGTTGTATGGAGAGATTGCAGCCTACCGATTGAAAACAGATATTTCTAGACCATCGTTTAATATTCATTATTGTCATTCGGGGCATTGAGGACAATGGACCATTTGTCGCCTCGATTTTCGGATTGGCCCACAGCAATACATTTCTTTGTTTACGATTTTCGACTCTGGGCCTGAATTAACAACATTTTGTAACTAGTAAGCAAACCTGCAAGTCATTGGAAATATTTTTCCCGCCCTTTCTCCGTCATTTACTTAAAGCACAATGGACACTTCTAATGCTTTACTTTGTATTAAATGCTTCACAAATAAACATTTCCGACTTCCTTTAGAAGGCGCTACGAAAATCGACCGTTTTCTTGCTATCCCTTGTCTTTACCTCTCTGGCATTTCGGCGATCCAAATCTTAGGAGCTGGGATATCGTGGCAGGAAATTCAAAAACTCCCAGCAATGCTTGATATAAAAAAGATATATTTGAGACATCACCAAAGTCAAGCCGCAAATGCAGTTTACCTGATGGTTCTAGTGTTTCATCAGAAGTTCCATGGTTTAAAGTGCCTATTAAAAAAGTTTTTCTTTGTGGAATAGTGCTGTGAAGCTTGATTAGCTTGCTTTATAAAATGTACCAGAATATGCAACAAGCTTATAAAAAATAACAGAGGTACAAAAATCATTCAAAAACAAATGATCTATTCAAATCTGAATTATACAAGCTGACTTATACATAAAATAAAGACTATAAGAAACATCACTTTTATCTTTGTCCCAGCTAGTAAATTGAGCATGTACTGGCCTAAAAAATTACACTTTGAAATATCACAGAGAGGAAACTGTTGAAAAAGCTGCTGGTCTAGGGGGTAAGCATTGTTCCTAGGTTGTTACAGAGGGAGATTGGGGTAGATTAATGTGCCCATTGAACTTTAAGGTGTTGGAGCCAAGTTTCCAAATCAGAAATGAAACCTTGACTCTTTGAAAACTAGTTGCGTTTTTGATCGAAGTTTTGTTCGCCGTTCGCTTAGCCGGTTGCTTAATTTCCGTTTTTGAAAGCCGTCGAAGTTGACCGTTTGCTTAATTAGTGTTTTTACGACTCCGGCGATTCCTTACCAGGTCGACGTTTCTTCGACGATTCAAGCAAACTACGAACTTGCTAGCGCACGAAGTTCGACGGTCAGAGTTTGAAGGACGAAGGAACTGTGAGCGGCAACCAAAAACGGTATTTAAGCAGAGACCTTTGAGGTTCAAGGTAACTTCAAACTTCGATCAGAAACGCAACTATACTGTCGCCGAAATAAGTCTCACATCTTATTAGTCGGCTTTTAGACCTTCACGAGCTTCAGGTCAAAGTCTGAGCTAATGCGATGTTCTCTGATCCGTTTTCTTTCGGTAGGGTGCAATCTATATGGCGTCAAGAACCGACGATCCCGGGTGTAAACCTTCTTGAGCCCGTGTGGCATACGACAACCACATCTATTTTCCGGCAGTTGTATGCTGATGCTAATCAGACCCAACGCCTATACTATACACATACGTGCCAGCACTGACGTAATACATGGGTGTTCGCTTAGACAGTGGCGCTCAGTTACGCCACATTGCATTGCCTCATTGAAGATGAGAGGATCGAAATTCTCCTACACGATTATCAGTTCTTGGCCCCGAAGGCAGGCCATTTAGAAGAGGCAGTGCCGGATGAAGGGGGGAGGGGCTTCCGCGACTTTCAGTATGAAACTATGCTGGATTTATCTTCTAGCAAATCTTAGGATTCTTTCGTTATGATCTACCACATAGGGGAGGACGAACTTTCTTCACTATTTTCGTGTCACAATAGACGATTCGTTTCCAGTTGGCTGTTTCCTTGCAAATAGCTTTTACGTTATAAAATGGTCCCTCGACTACCCGAACGAAAGTTTACAAGTGCTCCCAAGCCGACTATAAATCAATTTTGTTTTAAGTTTAACTGAAAAGTCAAGTTGTTTCGTATCTTTTAACTGAATATACTGCACTATTTGTATTGTGTTCAGGGATTTATTTTTATTTTTGCTTTTTGTCCTAGAATGGCGTTCAGAATATCTATGTCCGTCCTCGCAACGCAAATTCTACTCTGAGGCGGAAAATTTGAACCGTAACACAAATGCGGCTTTTCAGTTGCTAGTGACCATCTCGCGGAAGGTAGCTCATTGCCTGAACACTCATTTTTCGTAGATCGTTTTTGTCCGACATGGAAAGTGCACTATATGAAAATCGATTATTCGTCAAAAGCGGAGCAACAAAGTAATGCTTTCTGGGATCCCAAAACGTAAGAGGAGGGATACCTATGACATCGCAAAAGTTGTCCGTCTGTGAGCGCTCTCGGAGGGAATGAGATATTTTGACGAAACTTGGTGTGAGGGTTCTTTGTGTCAACGGTAAGGTCGTAGATGGGCTCTGTAGCGCTTCATTTAGGGGTGGGTGTTCAAATTAAGGGGCAAACAAAATACTTATAGACAGCTAGTGTGATAGTCGATTATGGGGTAAGAAGACATGCTGAACCATTTTCTTGCCGGACAAGTAGTTCGTCTGGAATAGGGCGAAAACCGGAAAGTTTGTTAAAAGCAGAAGCTTTATTTGAAGTTGATTAGATGTCCAATTTAAGGATAAGGAAACATGCTGAACACTTATGCGAAAATCATTTTCTACCTGAACAGCTAGTTCGCCCGGAATCCGGACAAACCAGAAAATCTGTTAAAAGCAGAAGTTTTACTTTAAGTTGGTTAGATATGACTGACTTAGGGGTAAGAAGAGACGCTGAATCCGTATATGACAATCATTTTTTTTTTCCCAGTCATGTAGTTCGTCCGGAACCCGGCTGAAACCGGAAATTTATAGGGATAAGGAGATACGCTGAATTCGTTTCCGAACTTTCTTTTTTTCCTGGACATGTAGTTCGCTCGGAATTTGGCCGAACCGGCAATTTGGAAGAAGTAAAGCAGTAAGTATCGATCAGTATCGTCAAATTAGAAATGGCTTATAGAGGTATATCTGAACTTGGTTGTCTCAGATGACTAGCTATTTGCTGAATTAATCTGTTTCCAGATTTCAATAGTAAAAATGGCGAAGACTGAATCTGGCGAAGATAAGACCCAACTGTCTGGATCAAATATTAATTTTTCTGGATCCCATCGAAACCTTTGGTCTTATTTACCGGGTCTTCAAGCTTCTTTAAGTGAATACGTGATGGGTAACTAGATTGTCCTATCTCAGACTTTTTCTGTTAACCTTTAACAAAACGGATTAGTAAACCGAGATTTTGATTCGGCAGTAGGCCGTAGCTAAAAGTCTAGAATCGGACTTCAAACTTCGCGATTTGAAATCGCGATAGCGGGGGTGGGGGCAGTTCGGTTTTTCTCAGTCTCTTAATTTCAGCCCTGAGTAAGAATGATCAATGACGCCATTCTGCAATTCCAACTTTTCCGGCAAAAGTCATGGACACGGAAGCTTGATTACTGCGAATTTGTTTAATGTTCGTGATATTTTTTTTCAGAAAATATAAAAAAAGAGCTGGAAGCTCATATGGCACATGCAAGTTTTGTCAGAGGATGAAAGTGGAAAAAAAAATTCTTTGAGCCCAAGCTGACTTTGAAACATATATTCAAACAATATTTACAACGGATATGTCAGCTACGATTCTTCATATCACCGATATTTAGGCCCTTCTTGGCATGATTACAAGTTTGTTTCCTTCCCCGACGATGAACCAGAAGATTGACAGCCTGACGAGGACCCTTGCCAAGAAGGGCCGAAATATCCCTTCTTGTAGCTGACGTATCGTTGTAAACATTGTTTGAATATATGAAAGTGGGAATTTTCTTAGATTTGCTGTAATCCATTGTAAGTGAAACCATTGAGACACGAAGAATCACGCGAGCTCTTGGTAAGCATAAAATGTATAGTTGGGACAAAAGTAATTTTTTTGTACTTGGTGATGATTCGCACTTTACGAGAGCTAAGAATTACAGGGAGAGCTGCAAAACCCTTGAGGTGCAAATGATCATGGGCCCTTCGAGATAATGAGAATGTATCTTTTGGTCAAAATTGTTACTTTCACTTTGCGGTTAGGACGCTAACTTTTTAGGCGCAAAAAAAATCATTTGTAACCAAAACTCTTGCGGCAGAAATGGTCATGGGCCCTTGAAAATAAGGAAAATGTATAGTTTGCTCAAAACTATTTTTTGCCTTTTGTGGTTATAATGTGCACTTTAAGGAGGTCGTATCGGGGACCTGACTATTTACAAGTTCATCTGGTCGGGTCCCTGATATGCACGCCAAGTTGCATTGTCCTAGCCGACCTGGAAGTATCTTAACGTCGTATAACCGGAATTCCCCACCCCCTTCCCCAGAGTGCCCACACCCAGTTCTGGTTCTATAAATGACCTACCTAAGACTTCTGCTTGTTATTCACACCAAGTTTCGTCTCAGTTCCTCCACTCTAAGAGTTTCACAAGATTTCCGGTTCCCCTCTCCGCCCACCCCCCATTTTCGTCGGATCCGTTCCGGACTTAAAAAGAGACATGAGATCTTTCCAAATACTAAGTTTCATTAAGGTGCGATCTCCTGTTTGAACATTATACACACCGCCGGATTCCGGATTACCCCCCTGTTCAATCCCCCGCAATGATTGGATCCGGGAACTGAGTAACTCAGATTTGATATGCTCGGCTACCTGATAGGCCGGCCGAGTTTAATCTTCCTGGCCCACCTGGAATTACCTTAGCTCCGGATCACCATAATTCCGGAAACCCTCCTCCAACTTCCTCCACAGGGCCCGAACCGGGCCTGGTAATGTCACTGGTGTCCCAAGGGCTTGTTCTTGTTCTTCCCACCAAGTTTCATCCTGATCGCTCCACTCTAAGCGTGTCACGAGATTTCCGGATCCCCATGCACCCCCCCCCCACATTCACTGGATCCGGTCCGGAGCTCAAATGGGACATCTGAGACACGAGGTCTTTCCAAATATCAAGTTTCATTAAGATCCAACCACCCGTTTGAAAGCTATAGTCTGATCAGGGAGCTGACTATTTCCAAGTGAATCGGTCGGGTCTCTGATATGCCTGCCAATTTCCAACGTCCTAGACCGTCTGGAAGTACCTCAATCCCGGATCACAGGAATTCCGGACCTAGCCTCCAGATCCCCCTACAGCAATTCAATCCGGTCCAGTTTCTGTCAATGATGTACCTAGGGCTTGTGCTTATTCTTCCTACCAAGTTCCATCCCGATCGCTTAACTCGAAGCATGTTATATGATTTCCGCCACCCCCCCCCCCCCCCCCCCATTCATCGGATCCGGTCCGGGCTTGAAATGGCTATCTGAGACACTAGGTCTTTCCGACTATCCCGTTCGTAAGGTATGCATGTCACTAAATTCCGAAATCGTCCTTCCTCCTGTGTGAATATTTCGAAGTTAATCTCGTCGGCTCCCTGGTACGGCTCCCTGGTACCGACAGACAGACCGACTGAACTGCGATCGGTACATCGCACTTGGCCGAAGGGCAAGTGCCATGAAAACTTGAACCTTGGGTACAGGAAAACGGGTTATAACTGAGACTTTATCCTACTCGGCAATACTTGGGATTCTCTAGGCCGTAGGCGAATTGCCTACCTAGATCTGTCACCGAACTTCTGGACTTGAAGAACAAATGGCAGGGGGGGGGGGGAGGTAACGGAAAGGATTTAATCCTGCTTCTTTTTTGTTTATCTGCGCAAAATCTTTTCATATTTTCGATAATGTTTTTCTTTTGTTCTCGGCTAGGCTATTTTTAACCAATCAACGTCGCCTAGTCTTTAAACTCTAATTTTCCCTAAGCAACTACATCTAAACTTTTCAAATTAAAGAGCAAAATCAGCTTAAAAAATTCAATCCGGCCACTCGTGAATATTTGAAGACGCCATCCTTCAATTCCGTCATTTCCGGCAAAAACCACGGACAACTATTCGATCCGCGGCTATGGGAGAGTAGACATTCGTGCCGTTGCAATCAAACCCGGAATCACGGAAAGTTCGTCGCCGAACTTTTTCGCAGTCAAAAGTCTCTCCAGCAATCAGTTAAGGCGTTACCCAACTGCCAATCTTGGCAAAAACAGGCTGAAGTCTTACACGGCTCTCGTTAGCAAGCTTGCCAATGTTCAATGCGTTGTTTAGTTTCATCCGTTCAGTACTATTACAGACAGGATTTTTAAGACCGCAATCAAGTGATAACTAGAAAGATAAAGCAGTCGGATTTACTTCTAAGAGCGTGTTCCACTCCTCTAACAATAGTAACTATTAGTTAGTATGTTCGTTTAAGCGTGAAAAGTTACACGCTGACCGTCCCAATCTTCCGATAGTCTTTCCAAAGACTTGAAGTTGACAAACCGACGCACCGACGCACCAGCGCTAGTTGGTGATCGCACCAGATGGAGGAAGCTGACGTCACTCTCTACGCTGAGCGACACCCGTCAGGAGAGATAAGTCAAAAGTAAGTCAAGTTCCAACCTTCTCGAAATAGTAACTAACAGTACTTTGCCTACCACGCTCGGGAGCGTAATAAGCGTGGTAACGAGAACCTCTGTGACATAATAGACCCGACTAGCCCGTGGCACGACATTTTGTCGAAAATATAAAAGTTCGTTCCAGCCTTGACGCCAAGAAGCCAGAATCCCTATAACTACGGTAATTAGGGTGGAACACGCTCTATATCTCGGTAGTGCGGGTTTCCAAACCATTTTTTTTTTAATTCCCTCCTCAGTGACACAAGTGTAGCATCTACTCTTTCCATCTGTATTTTGTAAACTAACTAACTTAATCTTAAGCTCTGTCTTCAAATTTCTAATTCACTTTTTTGGGATCCCAAAACGTAAGTGGAGGGATACCTATGACATCACAAAAGTTGTCCTTCTGTCTGTCCGCACGATAACTCTCGAAGGGTTGAGATATTCTGATGAAACATCACAGGAAGATCCTTTGGGTCAAAGTACAGGTTAAGTTGGAAGATGGGCTCTGTAGCCCCATATTTGAGGGTGGGGGAGGGGTTTCAAATTAAGGGGCAAACAAATTTTTTTTTGAAAGCTATTGAGATAGTTGATTGGTAAGGAGACATGAAGAATTTGAATATGAAATTTATTTTCTCGCCCGACAAATAGTTCACCCGGAATCCGGCGAAAACCGGAAAATTTGTGAAAAGTAAAAGTTTAATATGAAGCTGATTAGAGGTTCGATTCAGAGGCAAGGAGACGTGCCGAGTCTGAATATGAAATTTATTTTCTCGCCGGACAACTAGTTCAGCCGGAATCCGGCCAAAACCGGAGAATTTGTTAAAAGTAAAAGTTTTATTTAAATTTAATAAGATATTCGATTTTTGGGTAAGAAGACATGCTGAATTCGCATATGATAATCATTTTCTCACCGGATGTATAGATCACTCGGAATCCGGCTAATACCTGAAAATTTGTTAAAAGGAAAAGTTTAATCTGAAGTTGATTAGAGGTTGGATATTGGGTAAGGAGGCATGCTCGTTTATGAGCTTTATTTTTTTGACAGACAAGTACTTTGTCCGGAATCCGGCCGAAACCGGAAGTTGGGCAGAAGTAAGGAAGGAAAGAGATACGACGTAGGCTATAGGGTAAACCATATGGTGAATACATATTTGAATATTTGACAGCGCAAAACGGATATTTGAATATATCTGAACTTGTTGAAATTCAGCTGGCGTATCCGGCTTGCACTGTCAAATACGAACTTGGTCTTATCCGATCATTACCATTGTCCTTAACCTGTTTGTAAATGTTAAAAGTAAATTTTTTTAAGAAGTCTGTTGAAGACCGAATATCTACAAGACCGAATTGTCGGGAGCAAATATTAAAATTTTGGGATCCCATCGAAACCTTCGGTCTTGTTACAACAAGACTACTGCATTTCAAAATCAAAGACGTAAGGCATCCAAAACATTATTATAACACGAAAACTTAGAACCGGCTCCTCGCTGGCCACTCGGCTCTGTTAGTATAATAATATTCAAATATATATTCACTGATAGGAATAAACTGCAATTCTTCGTTTTCTGAGGTAAAATAGATCAAATGGGTGTGACGTCATGCTTGTATGGAATTCCGATACAGCTTAGTTTAGACCCTATATAGCTACTGGGAGCAGTTCGACATAAACTGCAAAGATATCCGCCTCTGACATAAGGCGAAATTCCCTTTTCTCCTGATGAATGAGGGATTTCTTTTTCCCTCCATCTTTAATCACTCTTCGTGTTCTTCAAGTATCTTACGGGAATTTTTTTTCAAGGAAGAAGCACAGCCATCCACTCCATCTCTTTCGCTTCAATTATTCATTTTGCACGACTTTCTTCGTTTGATTTTTCACAAGGAGTTCTTTTCAATATGCCGCTCTTGAGACTACTTGAGAGGTCTGTCAAGAAAATGAAACTGAGAACAGTTGTAGAAAATCTGGCAAAACGTGGTCATGTGACTAGAGTCGACACAAAAAAAATGCCGCCTACCCTGCCAGAAGTTAAAAAGAACACAATCATTCATTGGCACACATACTACACATCACAAATATATGACAAAAGACAAGATCCCCTGAAGCTATCTTGTTGGGGGATCTACTATTTATACACTATACTACATTAGATATAAACACAGTAAGACAATCAAGCACACTATGACAAGCATAAATAAAGGACAGATGCATACAAATATTAACGGCAAAAAATATAAAAAGTGCATTAAGTAATAGAAATAGATTCCTCGATACGGGCCTGCGCATCTTGTGACGAATCCCGGAACTGACAACATGGCAAAGGCTCTAAACGGCCAGTTGAAAAACTCAAAAGTTGTCATAGTAAAATATAAAATATATAAATATATAAGATTGTTATATATGTAAAATATAGATAAATGTTCGTGTTCTAGTGTAACTTGTGATTCAGATTTGAGTTAGTATCCAAACTTTGTAGCGAATAGTGAAATAAAGTAGTTTAGTCTGTCTTAAATTTATATGACAGGCAAGTAAATTCATATTCAGCGGACTACACAATCGACCAGTCAAGTGCAATACGAACCAATCCGACGCCAAGACCGGGCAATCCTCCATGAGGTCTGCGCAGTAGTGAGCCAATAGCGGAACTTCCCCCCAAAACCGCAAGAAACTTATCCATTTATTCCCCGTCACCAAGTTGCTGAAGCTCAATTAAAATCATAGCCCCCTCTCCCCCCATATCTGCAATTCAAAGCCGAGGAGTTTGCCAGACATAAACGACAAAACTGAGTTAGCTAAACAAGGGAAACTTGGGCTCGGCATATGCAATGCAGTCACGACGAGCGTGTTCCATCCTACTTACAGTAGTTACTACGCATGACGTCACAAATTCTGGATTTTTGCCGTCAAGGCTGGAACGACTTCTCTATTTTCCCGCAGAATACCATGCCGCGGGTAAATCCGACCAATCACGATTCAGAGATCTGTCGTTACTACGCTTACTACGCTCCCGAGCGTGATAAGCAAATAGTTACTATTAGTTACTATTTCGAGAAGGTTGGAACGGTCAGCGTAGTAGCTTTTGGTGAGGTTGGAACGGAAATAGTAACTAATAGTTACTATTAGCACGAGGATGGAACACGCTCAACATATTGGCAAAGCAAACGGCCCACGATTTTTCAATACTCGCCATTCGAGGACGTGTTCCTAAATTAGTTTCTTGGTGACCTCCACATGTGTAAGAAAACAACGACCCCCGGAATGAGCAAAACGGCATCAGCGGGACCTGTGAGTAAAAGCAAGAATAAATAATCAGATAGAACCACCGTCTCCCTATATCTGTACTATGACTATGCGGAGTCGAGTATTTCCCCGTACCTTTTCCGCTGCGAACGAGCGGAGGTTAGTAGCTCGCGCCACGTAACGTTTCGTTACCTCTACAATTAGGTATAGCACTGTGAAGCCGGCTTGAGGGAAAGTATAAGACAAAGATGACTGGTTCTCTGGACGCGCTCAAGAGCTCAACGCCTCCTGCATTTTTCTTTCTCTGCAACGAGCAACGGCGAAGATGGAAGTAGAGTAGACGGGTAAAAAGCTACAGTAAATACCTCTAGTTTTGTCTGCATGGTACCAAAGACGGAAGTTCTATCTGATTATTTATTCTTGGTTAAAGTTAAACCCGGCTCGGGTGGGAGACAATTGCAATACGAGCATCGATATCGAGTAATTTGTAAATAAAGCCCCACTTTGTGGGCGACACCCCAAGACAAATACCTTGACACCTTCATAAGTTTGCTGTTCCAACTTCCAGATATATAATAAATTCTTTATTTTTATAATAGCACAACATAATATGGCTAGCAGAGGATCGTCATGACGTATATTTCAGAGAAATTATTAATGTGACATAAGAAGCTTCCGGGATCAGCCTTCTCCCGTTACCTCACCACCCCCTTACCCCGTGCTAGTACATTTGTGTGTAGAGTTAGTTTTAGTATATTCAGACAATGGATTAAGTCAGTTACGATGCTCTGGCAGCATTATTTCGGCCCTTCTTGGCATGAGTCCTCGTCAGGCTGTCGAACGTCAGGGACAACGTTGGAGAAGAAACAAACCTGCCAGGTTCATTTCTTCTATGTTTCCTAGTCAGCTTAGGCTGAGGTTGAATTTTAATGATTTATTCGTTTCTTTTTCGTTTATTTACTCCACTTGTTTTTTCTCTCGAATGTGTGGGTAATAAATATTATATATTTGCAGAACAATATACTAAATCAAATCTGCTTGACACAAACCTATCTCTTGTGGTTCTCTTTCAATGTCAGCCACGATTTCAGGCATGAAATATTCTTGTCTACAGCAACCATTTTCGAGCAAGAACAGACATAAACAAGACCAAAGGGTTCGATGGGATCCAAAAAACTTAATATTTGATTCAGGCAATTGTGTCTTGTGGATATCCGGTCTTCGCCAGACTCCTTGAACATTTTTACTGTTAAAGTTTATAAACGGATTAAGGCCTAATCTGTTCATCTGGTTAATCATTTCAGCTAATTTGAGCCAATCTGGCTAATCTTCTGAGATAACCAAGTTCAGATACGGATTCAGCATGGTGTTTACCCAGGCCCGTGTCCAGGAATTTATTTCGGGGGGGGGGGGCTTTTCGGTGTGTTTGGACTGCGGGTCGGACAAGAAGTACAAAAAGACATGGATCAGAGGGAAAAGCCTATAAAAATGATTAGTTTTCTATGTTTCGGTGTGGGGGGGGGGGTCAACCCCTAACCCCCCGGATACTGCCCAGTGTTTACCCCAAAACGTAATTTCTACTTTGATGAAATTGATCCTTGCCTTACTTCTGACAAATTTCCAGTTTCGGCCGGATTCCGGGTGAACTACTTGCCTACTCGGCAAAAACTAAAGCTCAAAAACGAATTCAGCATATCTCCTTACCCCTATATCGAACCACTAACCAACTTCAGATAAAAACTTTCCCTTTTACCACGTTCTGGCCGGATTCCGGGCGAACTAAATTTTCACATACGGATTCAGGACGCCTCCCTACCATTACATCGACCCTCTACTCAACTTCAGATCGAACTTTTCTTATAAAAAATGTTCCGGTCTCTCACGGTTTCCGGGCGAACTATTTGTCCGTAAAAAATTATTGCCATATCCGGAATTCAGCATGTCTTCTTCGAACATCTAATCAATTTCAAATAAAGCTTTTAGTTTCGAGAAATTTTCCGGTTCTGGCCGGATTCACAGCGAGCTACATAATGTCCGGCGAGAAAATGATTTTCATATACGTGTCCAGCAGGCCATCTTACCCCTACATCAACTATGTCATTAGGTGTTAAAACAAACTTTGTTCGCCCCTTTTTAACACCCTCTCCCGGCTCTAAATGTAGGGCTGCAGGGCCCATCATCTAGGAACTCGACCTGTCCTTTGACCTAAAGATCCTCTCACTAAGTTACATAAAAATACCTTGTTCCCTTTATCGTGCTGTCAGACGGACGGGCAACTTTTACAAAGTCATAGGTATCCCTCCACTTACGTTTTGGGATCCCCCAAAAAACGAAAGCAGACACTGAAAGTATTCACAAAAATGAGTTTATAACATGCTGTTATTTCAAGATCGAAGAGATCACATTGTCAGTTATCCAACGACGATTCGATATGCTCATTAAGAATCGCGGAGTCACCAAACGGACTCAAGGTGGTATGAACTAAGGGTTAGCCCGTTGCGAGTAGCAACCTAGAAGGACCCACCTTATCCATAACGCTATTGCAACTTACTTCCGTCATTGCATCGAACCCCTCTTGCTTATTCTGCCTTTAAATTACCCATATAGCTAATTTATAGAAATTTAAGCTTCTGAAATCCCCGCTTTTCGCCACTGTTTCAATTTTGTAGCTACGACTTTTTGGCGCTTTTTCGACCGAGCCGAGTTTTGCCAGTCTCGCACCGGAAACTTAGCAGAAAGCTTCTAGGTCCACCGACAACACTTTTCACACATAAGTACACGAGAAGCCTAGAGAAGGCCATCAGGTCTATCTTCAGTTTTGGACTTTTTAACCACAGCGCGTTCAGTTTTCAGATATTTTGCGGTAGTCACCACGTCCGAGAGCAGGAAGGCTGGACAGAGACAGCAACCACAAACAAAGCAAGACCAAAGGTTTCGATGGAATCCCAAAATTTGTTATCCATCAGATTAATTGGGTCTTTTAGACATCCGATCTTCGCCAGACTTCTTAAACGTTTTTACTTTTAAAATTTAGAAGCAGATTATTGCCAATGTAATCATCTGAGAAGACCCAAGTTCAGATCTGGATTCAGCATTTGTGCTCACCACTATAGCCTACGTAATACCTTGACGAAACTGATCTAAACTTCCTTCCTTACGTCTGCCAAATTTACGGTTTTATCGGGATTCCGGGTAAACTACTTGTCTGGCAAAACACTTAAGCTCAAAACGAATTCAGCATGTCGCCTTACCTCTACATCGAACCTCTAATCAACTTCAGATAAAACTTTTACTTTTCAGAAATTTTCCGGTTTCTGCCGGTTTCCGAGTGAACTACTCGCCGGTCCGGCGAGTAAATTCAGCATATCTCCATACCCCCAAACCAACTGTTTCATTAGCTGCAAAAAAAAAATGCCCGTTCATTTAAACCCCCTCCCCCACCCCTAAATATGGGGCTACAGAGCTCATCTACGAACTCGACCTGTCCCTTGACCCAAAGAATTCTCACACCAATTTTCATCAAATTATCTCATTTCCTTCGAGAGTTATCGTGCTGACAGACGGATGGACAGACGGACAACTTTTACGAAGTCATCAGTATCCCTCCATCTACGTTTCGGGATCTCAAAAATCGCCAATTTCAAGTGGCAAGCAACTACGGTATTTTCTAAAACGATAATTCTGAGCCATTACATCCTGAAAGCACAACTCTTACTAGAAATGATCTTTTCCCTATGAAATAAATCAGAAAAACTCTTTCGGAAATACCATTCCTTCCCACCTAAAACTAGCGATTCTCTTGTTAGCGCCTGTCGATTATATCCAGCCTTCCTGCTCTCCGACGCGGCGGCTGGGCGCAAAACATTTGAAAACTGAACCGTGCCTGTGTTAAGAAGTGGGAAAACTAAGCAAATAAAAGAAGTAATAAACAGAAGAGTATCACATCCTTATATGTGAAATAGTTGTCAGCGTACATTGAAGATTACGGCAAACTTTTTGTTGGGTGACGTGAAAACTCGGAAAGGCTGAAAAGCTCTAAAAATTCGTAGTTACGAAACGAAACAATGGAGAAAGGTGGGGATTTTAGAAGGTTATAATTCCATATGGGAGCTAAGTACATTATAAAAGGCAGAATAAGCAAGAGGGGTCCTTGAAAAGATCATTTTTAGTAAGAGTTCCGCTTTAAACCCGGCGACCCGAATTTCATACGGTAGCCTACATTATAAACCTCGAACAATAAATCACTGGTTTTCACATATACCATGTTTCGCTATTTTCGATGCGGATGATGCTCCTGAGAACTGTTCACGAGAAGCTCTGTTATCTGAAAAATTGGTTATGTAGATTTTTCCTTGCTAGATGTCCACGGGGCTGGACAGGCCTGAAACAGACCAAAGGTGTGGGTAATTTGTTAAAAGCCGAGACCGGTTTTAAAGCATTCAGCATTAACAAAATACTGGAGCGATATGGAACTGATTTGGCCCCTGGGCTCTTTTAACTACAATTATACAGTAAACAGTGGGAGGCGCGTTTGAAGTCTTTATGACATTTTCGCGAGCGGGAAGAGTCGATTTTAAGCAACGTCTTTCAGGCCCGCTTTGTGTAGTCTTTCTCTCTCACTCAACCAACATCGTAAATTCTGTCTCAACCACGTCTTCTCGTTTACTCCATTCTAAGTTGTTGATTAAAGCAATACCAGAAGTATAACAAGGTCAAAACTTGGAACGAGGCTGTATTGTAGTAAATATTAAGGATACAATTTGAATAGAAATTTCTGCTAGTGGGAAAGGGGAAACCTCGGGGGAGAATTTATGGGAAGGTAGTTCTCAGGAAAGGAATCGGGACTATTTGAGCGTGATACACGCCTCATCTTTATGTTCAGATGTGACAAGGGGAAGCGAAGGGTCAGTGCAGTGGTGAGATAAAAGGGAGGATACGAGAAAGGAATGAAACCCTTAGAGGACCTGTCTTACACACAATACCTACTTCCGTAATCACTACATATATTTCTAACCCGGAGACCCCAATTTCGTACGGTCCATTCTAACTCTTCTAACAAGACCAAGCTGATTTTCTTACTTGCCGTGTTTGGCTACCTTCGATGTGTATCACGCTGTCGGTGGTTGTCTGCGAGGAGTTTTTCCATCAGAAAAACGGTTATGTAAATTGTTCCCCTGTTTTCGCTACAAGTCAATGGGTCTCGGAAAAGGCTTAAAACAGCCAAATCCGTGGGTTATTTGTTGAAAGCATAGCATATTTTAAAGTATTAAAATATTTAAAATACTGCAGGTTGAAGAGTAGTTTTAAAGTATTCAAATATTTATAATACTGTAAGCTGAAGAGTAAATAGTGCGAGGGGTCCTTTAAAGAACACATCGCACTTATGATAGTAATTAATCCTACTTCAGTTGTATTTCCACCCAATCTCGTTCCCGAGATCCTTCAGTTCATAAGTGTAGCCTATCCTATCTCTTCTATTGGTAATACACCGATTACCACGTTTGCCACTTCCGAGTAGCTTATTCGTCCGGTGATCGGTATGCAAATTATGCCGAGATTGTCATCTTAGGCAAGGGACATGGAAAGAGTCTAAAAACCGCCCAAGCCGTGTGTATTTTTCTAGAACCATCGCTTAGTTGTTGGGCTAGGGACGTGATCCAGGGAGAAGCGAAGTTTGAAAATTCAAAGAATTCGATAAACCGATATTATTTTATAAATATGAATTTTAGAATAATAACAGTATGTTTGGGTGTACCACGGATGATTTATCTTGAATTGTACAAATAAACTATTCTTGTAGGTTACACTTAAATTATTCCTGTTTCATCCAATTATTCCTTGTCAAAGTCCTCCCAGACGAGCCAACCCCTTCTACACAACATCATGACCCTAGACCTCCGAATGTTGTTCAAAGAAACAAACCACTCTTAGCGAATATCCCGGGATTACATAGCAATTCCATTAAAGGGGGAGGGGGCAGGAAAAGGGGGTCATTAGCGCTTATATGACCCAGCGAGAAGCTACTCAGGCAGGACATTGTTAATAAAGAACTCATTCACATGGGGACCACGGGGATGACTAATGGAGGATAATGCAATGAGGACAGTTGGAATGAGATTGTGCCATCAACAATGCATTGGAAAATCTACTATGGTGATAACGGGAGTAATCACTGAGACGGACGAAAAAAAATGGGGTATTTCCGGGAGAACACGCCACCCCTCTCTTAGAGATGCACATAGCTACAGATGACATATTGACACTAAGCTTATAAGAACCTACAACACTACTGCGTAGAACACCAGTCTCGACCTTCTGACATTCTTTCGGGATTGATAAAGAGAAAAAAAAAATCCAGGCGGTCTTCAGTTCGCAAATACCAGGCATGACCAAGTGACCACCACACATGCCTTTACACACTTTCAGGCAGCAATACTTTGGTCAAAATGTAAACATATTCCCTGGGAGGAAGTTTCCGGTCGACTTTCCATTTTTTTCTGGAAAAAATTCGGAATTTTCATTGTGAGGGCAGATCGGCACAGTCCCAATCTTTAAGCACACCTCGCACTAATTACTATTTATGTTCCAATTTTTAAACTATTCGAATACTGTAGAACTAGGCTCTTCTTTTAAGCAATTATCAAAGTCTTTGTCTTTTTTAAGCCTTTGGGAGGTTCCTTAAGCAGGCTATGGCATCGGGAGTCTTTTTTGTCTTTTTTAAGCCTTTGGGAGGTTCCTTAAGCAGGCTATGGCATCGGGAGTCCTTTTGGTGTAAATACTGTATTTTTGAGTGATATTTTACCACGGGCTTTTTGGGAAAAAAATTCATTCATAGACACAATGGGTCATTTAAAGTTCAACTGAAAAGTCAACTTTTTTGTGTCATTTACTTGAACACACTGAATTATTTGAACTCTGCTAAGGGATTTCTTGTTCCACTATCTGCTCTAGTTATGACATTCATAATATCTGCGGCGGTCCCCACAAAGTAAACTCTACTATGACGCGGGAAAATAATCTCAACACAAACGCGGATTTTCAGTGGGCAGTGGTGAGCTTGGTGAAGACTGCTTAGAGCCTGAACAACAAAAGTTTCATATATCTTTCTCGTAACGTATATAACACAGATACAAGCGCATAGAGGTACCACAAATCCGACGCGAAAATTTTACTATTTGAAAATCGATTATTCGTGAAAAGCGGAACAACGAAGTAACAAATTTTCAGCGGTCTTCAAGCGAATTTAAGTGAATAAGTGATGGGTAACTAAACTGTTCTATCCCATCCCTTTTCGGTTAAACTTTAAAGTTATCAAGTTGGTGACTCGGAAGTCACAGTGTAACGAATGGTCTGCCTCCGAACGTAACTGTCCACAGATCCGGAACTCTAAGAAGCTTCATCAATAAGAAGACCAATCAATAAATTGGCCATTGTGAGCGTCCAGTTTCTTGTGGCCACTCACTGCAGATTAAAACTCTTTGGACAGCTTAAGTGAGCACTTAAAAACTCCGACAGTGACCGTTTACAGAACTCAAGAAGACAATTTGAGCAGGACATTAGGAAGCTACACACAGAAGCTGTAAACAAGGAGATGGCGAGGGGACTGAAACGAGAGCTACCTGTGTCAGTCGCATACAGCATGGCGACAGATTCTTAAACAAGTTTTAACGACGGGTTAAAGTTGGCTGAAAACAGTTTTGCAAAGAACTCTTCCCCTTACTCATGCCCGATGTGTAGCAGTATTTGATGTGTGAACGATCGAGAAAAATTTATACATATTCTGGGTGAGTGGAAGGGTGGTGAATGTGGATGTGCAGCGTCATGGCGAAGAATTGTTTTGATACCATAAAATAGTTTTCCTCACTTTCACCCTCGCCCAATCTACCACAAACCCCTGATTTTGGATACCTTACGCCAAAAACTGGATACCTTAACCAAATAAAATACTGATGGTTTGAGTGAAGTTCAGAAATCAACCAATCAGTATATTTTTATAATGGTAAGGTCTGAAACACTTAGGTGTTACAAGGTAGCAAAGGTGGGGTTTGGTGAAGAGACTTATTTTAAACTGTTGCATTTATGGATTCAGTTACGAGCAAACTGTCTCCCAGTATGGGGAAATATTTCGGATACCAAAAGTTTAGCGACAAGGGATAAGCCGAGTTGTCAATTTTGTAAAGTTGATGTAGGGATTGGACCATCTTCTGTACAAGTGCCAGGAGTTGTCTGTCCCGCCCCGCATGAGAAGAATTTGAAAGGCACAGTGATGTCAGTAAAGGATCTACTTAGAGCGTGTTCCACCCTACTTACCGTAGTTACTACGCATGACGTCACGAATTCTGGCTTTTTGCCGTCAAGGCTGGAACGATCTTTCTATTTTGTGGCTGGATCTCACACCAGGGGCGAATCCGACCAATCACGTTACAGAGATGCGTGGTAACTATACTTACTACGCTCCCGAGCATGGTAATCAAATAGTAACTATTAGTTACTATTCCGACAAGCTTGGAACGGTCAGCGTAGTAACTTTTCGTGAGGATGGAACGGAAATAGTAACTAATAGTAACTATTGTTAGAAGGGTGGAAAACGCTCTCAACAGTACAAACCCAAGAATTAGATGCAGGATTGTTGCATTTCTGGACCATGTAAGACAATTAAAAGTATGTGAAGGAAGTTGTTTATTGAGTTGACTAAGAGTTCACCCGTATACTGAATGTAAAGGTTGTACTGTTTTTGTTTTGTTTTTGTTCATGGCCCAAGGTCTTCATTAAACATCTATCTATCTTTATCGTGGGTAGCTCAGCGTTACGGTATTCACAGGTATCTAGCACTATGCACAGGGTATCACAAGACCTGGGATTTGTGGTAGGCTCCCCTTAGCCTATATGATACGAGTAGGTGTCACCATATTTGTCTGCTTAAGTTTCTTTTTTACGCATCTGCCATAGTCAATGGCTCTTAGGGCAGATAGTATCTTATATCAGCACAGAGACCCAGAAATAAGACTATTAAACATCCTTGAAGCCATTCGGGTTCACCTAACGTCAAGTCGATTTCGGGTCCATACAATTTTGTTTCCCTTAATGCTAACTGCGCTAGAATCTGCCTCAAGGTCGTCACAAAAACTCTAAGAAAAAGCCACCACTCAGCACGGACTTTCACGGACTTGTATTGATAGCGATCTTATATCAACACAGAGACCCAGACATAAGACTATTATACATTCTTGAAGCGGGTTCACCTAACGTCAAGTCGATTTCGGGTCCATACAATTTTTTTTCCCTTAATGCTAACTGCGCTAGAATCTACCTCAAGGTCGTCCCAAAAACTCCAAGAAAAAGCCACCACTCAGCACGGACTTTCAGGGACTTGTATTGATCCCGGCTATCCCTCACGTCCCACGCTAGCCTGTCCTTAAACACCGTTTGGGTATGCAAGGGACGTCGGGGACGTCCCGGAATTATCTGTTCCCCTCGGGATCCCAGCGCCCGGGATTTGCTGGAATAGTACGTGTATGACAAACGTGACGATCTTGTGTTGATAAATAAAACAAATGAGAAATGTAGACGGGAGCGCAATTATCTGAAGAAAGTATAGGGTCCTTCCCTTTCAAAGATCGGGAAGCCAAATAGGCCGTATTAGGGGGGGGGGGCTATCTATTTTGCTTTACTTGGGTTTTAAGCTCTTCAAAAACATTTCGGAACCCAACAAATCGAAATAAGGTATTTCTTCTAACCTTAATCCGTATATTTTCAGTCAGGGGTTCCTCCCTTCTGAAGACTGGGAAGCTAAGAATCATCGGCATGTATGGCTTCAACTACAGAAGATAGTTTAAACTCTGGTTTTCGCGGTTTTAAACTCTTCCTAAAGCCTTTTGAAACTTGAATAATCGCAATACAGCATTTTTTTTTTATCTCAGGGGTTCTTAAATTCCTTTTTGAAGACTGGGAATCTATGAATGGCATGTACGGCTTTAACTACAAAAGACATTATAAAATGTTATTTTTTTCTTCACACGGCTTTGAGCATAACATCCCGGAACCCGAGACATCGCAATAATTCATTTGTACCAGTGTTGCCACACGGCCAAAATTAAGTTTACTAGATCCCTGAGATTTTTTTTTACTAGTTTCTAATAAAATTTACTAACTCGAAAAAAAATTTCGCGGATGTCGCCGCGACACGTGCATTGACTTAGGGAACCCATACTACATTTCAACACTACACAAATACGTCGAAAGACAGTTAAATTTTGAGGCACTGATTTTGAGTCACACTTCTGATCCGTAAAGAAAGCATCAAAAACATATCCGACCACGGACTTAGTCATAAAGAGTAGTAACGTCACAAATAATATTGTCTGCCAATCGGTAAAGACAATATCAATCTGCGCGAAGCACCGCGAGTTTTTTTTAAACACAGTCGACTTTTTCATTACACAGGTCAAATTCTCATAAAAACAGTCAATTTTTCTGAAAACAGTTGGTTCGCTCGTTTTCATCGGGGACTGAAGACCTAGCACAATGGTCAAAGAGCTCTGATGCTTGGGTTGGTTAACAGACGAAATTAAGAACTATTGCTCTTGCCTCTGAATGTGTATGGGGACAGCTGCAGTGAGTGAGGAGCAAGAATGGATCCTAATGTCTCGGTACATTTCCTCGGAATTTGTGAAAAAGGACACAACTTCTGGTTGGACCATTTTTTTTTTACTAGAAACTGGGATTTTTTACTAGATAAGAAGGAATTTTACTAGATCCTCTATATTTACTAGATTTTTTTTTGTTTTACTAGATCTAGCAAAATTTTAATGCCGGGGGCAACGCTGATTTGTACTGGCCTTAGTCCATAAAACTACCGTCAAGTCCCTGCGGACTCTAGAAGATGTGAGCCGGACTAGTAACAAGGACCCTATTTCAGTGCTGTTTCAAGTTCAGCGAAATTTGCATAACAGAGCTTGGACACAACTTCAAAGAAGGACCAAGGAGCAGAGATGGGCGAATCCGAATCCGGATTCGGACTCGAATCCAGGATTCGTCGTTTCGGCCGGATTCCAATCTTCTGCTAGTCAGGCTGGATTCGGATTCGGACTCGGATTCCAAACCCTCAGTTTTACGAATCCACTCAAATTTCTAGTCTACATCCTTTTAATTTCCGTTTCCCAATTTTTACACAGTCGGCTTATTCAATCCAACTTTTTGCTCTCCACCACCAACCATCCTCAGTAATCTTAGTTATCTGATAACCTTAGATATCAGTGCTTTTCGTCAACTCTGATTTTTGAACTATAAACTATGTACTTGATGTGATTTCTGTTAAGGTCGGGTTCGATTCCGGATTCGAATCCTCAGCTTGAGATGGGGGATTCGGATTTGGAATCGGATTCGTACTCGGATTTGTTCGAATTCGGATTCGAATCCTTTCATGATCGGATTCGCCCATTTCTGCGAAGGAGCTAGAGAAAAAAAAAAAGCAAGGAATCGAATCAAGCAACCCACAGAACATGGAAAACAAGACCAAAGGTTTCAATGGGATCACAAAAATCTAATATTTGGTTCAAACAACTGGGTCATGTCTTCACCAGTCAGTCCGTCAGATACCTTGAATATTTTTACTGTTAAAATAAAGTTCAAAAATGGATTAAGCACGTCCCCTTGCCGCGATACAGAATCGCTAATCGATTTCAGAAACAACTTTGAGCTTCAACCAAATTTCCAGTTTCAGCCGAATTCGTGATGAACGATTTGTCCAGCAAGAAATCTAAGTTCACATATGGATTCAGCAGACCTCCTTACCCCCTCAATGAATATCTTATTAGCTTATAAAACATACATGTTTTTACCTTAAATTCCAAACCCATCCTCTGCCTCTAAAGATAGGACTAAAGGACCCATCCTCGAAATTGACATGTATTTTACCAGTAAATCCTCATGGGATAACATCCTCACTTGAACATTATATATCAACCCCTTCGATCTTCGATTACACTAGATCTCTCCCACGTCACACAGAATAAACAAATGAATGCCGGCATCCACGCACAGAGCTATACTAGTTTGAGAACAACCGGGTAGGGACTGCCATAGCCAAAAACTGGTCGACAAATTTTATGTCCGGTTTTTGCCGGATTCGGGGTGAAATACTTCTCCGGCAAGAAAATAACTTCCATATTCGGATTCAGCATGTTTCCTTACCCCCAAATCAACCATCTCAATAGCTTTTAAAAAATATATTTTTCCCCTTAATTTGAAACCCCCTCCCCCACCCCTAAATGTAGGGCTACAGAGCCCATCTAGGAACTCAACCTTACTCTTGACCCAAAGAATCCTCACGCCAAGTTTCATCAAAATATCTCATTCTCTTCAAGAGTTGTAGTGCTCACAGACGGACAAACGGACGGACAACTTTTGCGATGTCCCTCCACTTACGTTTTGGGATCCAACAAGAGCTGGAAGCTTATATGGCACTTGCAAGGCTGGGTTAGATGGAAGTGATGGTCAAAAGTATTTTTTTCCCTTTTCCGTTAAGATGTGCCAAACTTGCTAGGCTGGGTCAGAGGATGGAAGTGGTCAAAAGTTTTTTGTTTTTTTGAGATGTGCACTTCAAGGGTGCTACAAATTAAATTCTAAGCAGAACCCTTGAGGCAAAAAGGATCATGTGCTCATGGCGATCGTGAAAAAGTAAATTTTGCTTAAAAGAATTTTTGTACTTTGCGGTTAAGATGAGTTCTTTAAGGTATGGCCGGACCGGAGAGTGACGATGTCCAACCCAATGATGTCAAGTTTCTAATGCTCCACCATACTTTTATCGTGCTAGCACATCTGGAAGTACCTTAACTCACGATCACCGGAACTCTGGACACCCCCTACAGCTCCTCCCCCCCCCGGGACCTGAATCCGGTCCGAAACTGTCACTGATGCACCTAGGACTTGTGCCTGTACTTCCCACCAAGTTTCATCCTGATCGCTCCACTCTATGCGTGTCAAAATATGTCCGGCTCTCCCCTCCAACCCCCCCCCCCCTCCGGTTTATCGGATCCAGTCAGGACTTGAAATGGGACATGCTGAGATATGAGGTCTTTGATATCAAATTTCGTTAAGATCCGATAACCCATTCGAAAGTTATGCATGCTACTAATTTCCGGATTCTGCCGTCTCCCCCTTCCCCCACGATAGTCAGATCGGGCAAGCGACTGTTTCTAAGTTAATCTGGTCGGGTCCCTGAGATGCCTGCCAAGTTTTATTGTCCTAGCCCACCTGGAAGTACATCAACTACGGATCGCCTGAATTCCGGAACCCCCCTCCACCTCCACCCACAGTATCCGAATCCGGCCCGGTCCTGTCAGTGATGTATCTAGAGCTTGTGCTTGTTCTTCGCACCAAGTTTCATCCCGATCATTCCACTCTAAGAGTTTCACACGATTTCCGGTTCTCCTCTTCGACTCCCCCAGATTCGTTCCGATCCGGACTTGAAATGAGACATCTGAGACACGAGATCTTTCCAGATATCAAGTTTCATTAAGATCCGATCCCCCGTTCGATAGTTATGCATGTCCCTATTTTCCCCATTCCGCCACCTCCCCCTCCCCCACGATGGTCGGATAGCGAAGTGACTATTTCCAAGTTAGTTTGGTCGGGTCCCTGATATGCCTGCCAAGTTTTATCGTCCTAGTCCACCTGGAAGTACATTAACTACGGTTCGCCGGAATTCCGGAACCCCCCTCCAACTCCCCCACAGTGTCCGAATCCGGTCCAGTTCTGTCAGTCATGTATCTAGAGCTTGTGCTTGTTCTTACAAGCACAAGCTTATTTACATCCTTATTTCTTACTCCAGTTTCTATTCTTGAATTAAAAAATATCATAGCTAAATTAAAAGATGGTTTTTCTGAAGCCCTGGATGGATCTTCAACTTATTTAGTTAAGGCAATATCTCCTAGTATTTTGCATGTTCTTTGTCACATTCCAAATTTAATTATTCAAACAGGAGTTTTTCCCGGTTCTTTTAAATCAGCTAGAATAGTTCCCCTGCACAAGGGTGAAGATTCGCGGCTTTGCACCAATTACCGACCAATATCGATACTCTCTGCATTTTCAAAGATAGTATAAAGAGCCCTTTATAATAGAATTTATGGATTTCTTGATAGATTCAATTTTTTTTCAACACTTCAGTTCGTATTCCACAAAAATCATAGTACGATTCACCCAATGACTGTCATCGTGCAACACGTTCAGGATTGTCTGGATCGTGGCGAGACTCCTGCAACAATTTTTCTTGATATTCAAAAAGCATTTGACACGATATCACATGAGATTCTTTATTGTAAACTTAACAACGCGGGTATTCGTGGAAATGCACTGGATCTCATAAAATCTTATTTGTCGGATAGAAAACAAGTAGTTGTTCTAGATAATCACTCGTCAGACGATTTATCGCAATCAAGAACAGTAGGAGTTCCACAGGGATCGGTACTTGGACCACTATTGTTCTTGATATACATCAATGATTTGAGTTTCTGTACGGGTGATTCTTCATTGAATACTCAGTTTGCAGATGACACAGCAGCAACACTATCGGCTACGGACGAGCATGCTATGGTATTAAATCTGAAGACTACATTTTGCCGACTAATAGAATGGATGTATGATAATAAATTAGCTTTAAACAAGAAAAAGACAAAAATTTTAATTTATAGTAGAACTGGATGTAAGTTTGACAGTGTAAGGAAAGTAGAAATAGAATCAGGTGAAGGTGTAATTGTTTTTTAGCGAGCTGACTCTATTCGTTATTTGGGTGTTATTTTCGACCAGAATGTGTCATGGAAAGAGCACATTAATTTGGTTAGGACTAAGGCTTCTCGTGGTGTTGGACTTATGTTTAGACTTAAGCATCTTCTCCCGTATTCAGCTCTGAGATCCCTTTATTTTTCTTTGGTTCATTGCCATTTTGATTATGCGTCAATAATATATCTTAATACGTTTATAAGTCATATCAAACCAATCCAAATCATACAGAATAAAGCTTTGCGCGTTCTGAAATTGTTTCTTCCAGCCCCGTCCAAGTTCCCCAATAAAACTTCAACCGAGACCCTGTTTATATTACATAATATTCTTCCAGTAAGAAGTGCACTGCAGTATTTAGTAATACTTTTTAAAATTAAGCTTGATCGATCATTGCTACCCGAATACTTTTCATCAATGAATCTGTTGTGTCTTTCTGATTCGTCTCAGATGAAACAAGATCCAAACACAAATTACGAATGCCTCGGGTTGTTACTGAAAGGTCCAGGTTCTGTCTTCGGTATCTCATTCCTCTTCACTGGGAGAGTGTGGAGTTAATTATGGATTTAACGGTAGGAATAGCTGCTATAAAATCACGGCTGAGAAGAATGCTGATTGAGAATTTCAGAAGTTAGGTAAGTGATTCTCACTTTCCGGTTGTCTCTTCTTTTGTTATATATATAAAGTCTATCGACGTTCCCATCCTTGTTTAATTTTAATTATTATTTATATATTTATTTTTGTTTAATTGTGAATGTGCCTTGGCCTTGCTCTCGGTTAGCTGTATGATTATATAGCGGATGGATGTTATTGGGTATGATTCTTCCTGTTTAAGTTAATTTAGTTTTATTTATTTTTTCTGTGTGCGCTCGAGCTCTGCTCTCAGCAGCGGAAAGTGATAATGATAGACTGTTTTTGCAAATAAAGATAACCTTGAACCTTACCATCAAGTCTCATCCCGATCGCTCCACTCTGAGAGTCTCACACAATTTCCGGTTCCCCCCTCCGACTCCCCCCAGATTCATCGGATCCGGTCCGGACTTGAAATGAGATGTCTGAGACAAGAGGGTTTTCCAGATATCTAGATATCAAGTTTCATTACGATCCGATCACCCGTTCGAAAGTTATGAATGTCCCTATTTTCCGGATTCCACCACCTCCCCCTCCTCCCACGATGGTCGGATCGGGCAAGTGACTATTTCCAAGTTTGTTTGGTCGGGTTCACGATATGCCTGCCAATTTTCATCGTCCCAGCATATCTGGAAGTACCCTAACTCGCAAACACCGGACTGGCCGACCGACAGACCGACGGAAATGAGATCGGTATATGGCACTTGGCCGGAACGCAAGTGCCATAAAAAGCGGAACAGGCCGACATCCTTCTTCAGTAGCAATTGTAAACTTTCATGAAAAAACTAAACCTCTATAAGAAATATCGCAAACAAATGCTTTGTCTTACCATATTGTGCATTGGTTGTTAACTACGGGCTTCTAGTGTGTCCCTTTCCCATCTTTCAGCTGATCTGACTTAAAGAGGTTTACTCAAGAGCAATTTATCAAACTCCTTCCTGGCAACACTTAACAACGGAATTACACACTCGGTTGAAACTAACAGCCTTCAAGGACACTTGACAAAGCTCCTTAGAATAGGATTTCCAGCAAAAACTCCTGCCATAGAGATTCAACATAGCGGGAACAGGGAAGGGAAGACCACTGTGTAGAAGCACACTCGTATAGTACAAGTGGGAGAATCGACTCGAGAGCAACTTTTCAACTAATTCCTGGCGACACTTAACAACGGAATTACACACTCGGTTGAAACTAACAGCCTTCAATGACACTTGACAAAGCTCCTTAGAATAGGATTTCCAGCAAAAACTCCTGCCATAGAGATTAAACAAGCGGGAATAGGGGAGGCCACTTGAAACACACTCGACACGTACAAGTGGGGGAATCAGGGGGGAATCGACTAGAGAGCAATTTTTCCAACTAATTCCTGGCGACACTTAACAGCTGTGTTACGCCACTCGGATGAAATTAACAGCCTTCAATAAGACTTGACAAAGCTCCTTAGAATACATACTTTACCACTGTGTGCAAACACAGTCGACACACAGAAGTGGGGGAATCGACTCGAGAGAAACTTATGAAATTCCCTCCTGACTACACTTAGAAACGGAGTTACAACACAGACAGACGATCAAACTTTGCGAAATCATGGGTATCCCGTCACTAAAATTTGGGATCCCAAACACGTCTTTCATACCTTCAACCCACCTATTCTTGCTTCCTTGCGCCTAGTTCGTTCCCAATTTAGAACTTTCCGCCACTTCGGACTGGGAAAAATTAGACTTAGGCTTAGGCATTTTGAACATCTTCCTACCTCATTATGAACTTCTACACGAGATGTCGTTAGCAAGGTAGAACCATTCGGAAGTGACAAAAAGAGGTTAGGATGAGAAGGAACATTTAGGCTTCAACTAATGACAGTTTCGAAAGTTGAGCTTCCAGATGTTTCAAGTTTTGAAATATACAATGGAAAAAGGATGAGGTTCTGGATTTTAAAAGTAAATCCAATAACTTGACCTAGTGGATTTAAACTAGGTTAGCTACAGATGCGTCTAACTTACACCTTTGTCTTCTATCTAATATACAGAAGGCGTTATGAACTCATGTTATGAACTTCTGTTTTTATGGCAAATGCCCTTCGGCCAGGCGATCGCAATTTCTGTCCGTCCGTCGGTCTGTCTGTCGGTCCGGGGTTTTCTAGTTTGGGCACTTCCAGATAAGCTAGGACGATGAAACTTGGCAGGCATATGAGGGACCCCAAATGATTAAGTTGGAAATAGTCACTTCCCTGGTCCGAGCATCGTGGGGGTGGGGGGAGTGGAGGGAGGGCGAATCCGGAAACTTGAGGTATTTATAACTTTTGAACGGGTGATCGGATCTTAGTGAAACTTGATATTTGGAAAGACCTTAGTCTCAGAAGACCCACTTCAAACCCAAACCGGATCCGGTTACATTGGGGGGAGCTGGAGGGGGGAGCCGGAAATCTTCGGAAACGCTTAGAGTAGAGGGATTGGGATGAAACTTGGTGGGAAGAACAAGCGCAAGTCCTAGACACATCACTGACATAACCGGACCTGATCCGTGCACTGTGGGGGAGTTGGGGGGGGGAATTCTGGTGATCCAGCGAGTTCGGTACTTCCTCATGTAATAAGATGATGAAACTCGGCAAGAATATGAGGGATCCGAATAGACCTACATGAGAATAGTCGTTTGCACGATTCGAACATCGTGGGGGGAGTGGAGGGATGGGGAATCGGGAATCTAGTGGCATTTATAACTTTTGAACGGGCGTTAAAAATCTGAATGAAACTTGGCAAGTGGAAAAAGCTGTTGTCTCAGATGTTCCACGTCAAGTCCGGACCGGATCTGATACTTGGGGGGGGGGGGGGGGTGAGCTGGAAGGGGGCACCCGGAATTTCTGTGAAACGCTTAGTGTCGAGGGATCGGGATGGAATTCGGTGGGAAGAAAAAGCATAATCATTAGATACGTTCTTGACAGAACCAGATCACGTCGGGGCTCTTTGAGGGGAGTTGGAGTGGATTTCACGGAATTCCGATGATGACGAGATAGGAGGCAGGCATAATACTGACCCGGCCAAATAGACTAAAGGACCCGACACAATGCCCTAGGAAGACTTCCGTTCCTGGACCCGACCTGTTTCTGAATCTGAATCCGAAAATTACTGACTTCCGTAGGCTGCGAAAAAATGGTCTGATTCAAGTGAAACTTTATGGGTGATAAAAACTGATGACCTAGATATGCAAAGCATGTGTACAAACCCATGTGGCCATGGTTTGGGGGGGTTGGATGGGGGGAAGGGTCCGGTAACTTTGTGTGACATAGACCAAATGACAAGACCACCAAATGACAAGACCAAAGGTTTCGATGGGATCCCAAAAATTTAATATCTAATCCAGACAACTGGGTCTTGTCTTAGTCAGATCCAGTCATCGCCAGACTCCTTGAACATTTTTAGAACTGAAATTCAGAAACAGATTAAGGCCAAATAGCTAATAATCTGAAGAAAAAAAAACAAGTTCAGATATGGATTCAGCATGTGTGTTTACCCCTATAAGTCACATCTGTTTTGACGAAAACTTCCTGCCACTTCTGCCAATATCCCGGATTCGGCCGAACTCCAGAACTACTTGTCCGGCGAAAAAAGAAAGCTGAAAAACGGACTCAGGGTATCTTCTTTCCCCAATATCATTTAACTTATGACAAATTTTCCGACTCCAGCCGAATTCCGGTCGAACTATATGTCCGGGTACAATATGATTGTCACACACGGATTCAGCATCTCTTCTTCCCCCTAAATCGGTTATCTAATCAACTGGAAATAAGACTTTAACTTCTAACAATGTTCCGGTTTTGGCCGGATTCCGGGCAAAATGCATGTCCCGGTAGAAAATTGTTTTCACATAAGTGTTCAGCATGTCTTCTTGCCCTAAATCGAACATCTAATCAACTCGAAATAAAACTTTTAATTTTAACAAACTTTCCGGTTTTGGCCGGATTCCGGGCGAACTACTTGTCCGTCGAGAAAATGGTTTTCACCATCGTCTTCAGCATGTCTTCCTACCCCTAAATCAAACATCTAATCAACTTCAAATAAAACTTTTACTTTTAAAAGACTTTCCGGTTTTGGCCGGATTCCGTCCGATGACAAAATGGTTTTCACCATCGTGCTCAGCATGTCTTCTTACCCCATAATCGACTATCACATTAGCCGTTTCAGTGTTTGCCCATTAACTTGAACCCCCTCCCCCACCCCTAAATGTAGGGCTACAAAGCCCATCTACGAACTCGACTGGTCCCACGACCCAACGAATCTTCACACCAAGTTTCATCAAAATACCTCATTCCCTTCAAGAGTTATCGTGCTTACAGACGAACGGACAGACGGACAACTTTTGCGATGTCATAGGTATCCCTCCACTTACGTTTTGGGATCCCAAAAACCAAACGGATGGGCAGAATGGAATGCAACTTGGACAGTACACAGTTTATGCGGCCTAGATTTGTCATTAAGCGTCCGAACCGGATCCGGCCAAGGTAGGAGGAGGATGAAGTAGGAACCGGAAATTTGCAGATATGTTCCGACTTGATGGACGGGGAGAAGAGATGGTAGTATGTGTTCGAGTCGTATTCGGCCACAGTAGGGCGGATTCCCGGAAATGCTGTGGCTCGCATATCGGTTAAACGAGAGAAGTGATTTAAATTAAACTTGGAAAGTAGAGACGTCTGCCTTAGATGACAAAGGTCAGGGTCTGGACCGGATCCGAGCACGGTGCGGAGGGGGATCGGAATTCCTGGAAAAGGCTCAGATTCACTTTCGCGCTTCTCACACCACCTATTCGTAACAAGTGCCATATGAGCTCGTAGTTTTTAAACTCATTGCTGAATTTCACATCTGTTTCCTATGTAGTGCGACGGTAGAAAAACTTTTCTTTGTGTAAAATAATGTTTTTTAATAACTCAACTCGTTTAAATTGGAAGGTCCGCAAGATTTTCGTTACCGTACATCAAATTACCAAAAAGCATATGGGTGATATCGGTCAGCTATGTACTATCCAGCTACGGCCGAAGCCTGGTTAGATTATTTATAAGGTCCAATCAAGAACAAATAATCAGATAGAACCTCTGTCTTTGGTACCATGTAGCGACTATGAATACCCAGACAAAACTGAGCGGATCTAGAGGTATTTACTGTAAATTTTCACCCGCCTACTCCGAGCTGACCCGCTCTTGATCACGTACAAAGAACCAATCAGCTTTGTCTTCTACTTATCCTTAAGGTGGTTTCCCAGCGCTATAGCTGATTGTAGAGGCAACGAAACGTGATGTAGCGCGAAGCTACTAACTTCTCTTAATCACAGTAGAAAAGGTACGGGGAATTACTCGACTGCGCATAGTAATAATACAGAGATTATTTGTTCTTGGTAGTATTCAATATTATTTTTCAATCAGGCTTCGGCCAATTTTTTTGCTGGTTGAAAAATAAGTTTTGTGTGAAAAATTCAGATCGGTTCGTTGGAACTAGTCAACAAGCTGTTCTACTTCGGACGGGATGAATCGAATAAATCGGGCTACAGTACGGATTGAAATCAGTAAGCTACTCACGACGATGTTTCATTTGACACAGCATCGGTGAATCCACCCTTGTTTAAAGATACAATCCAAACATTCTGTTTACCTTCTCTTACTGATCGGAAGCCACCGGTTTATTTAGATTTGAACTTGATTGCCGGGTTGCTGTTTTGGCTCGAGAAAAAAAACCCACGCAGAAGATCTTCTTTTAGACTTAAAGGTTATTTTTGTTATGTCTTCAGGAGTACACACTGGTTTTGGTTTGTTAATTTATTTATATTTGTGATAAACAGTTGGAGCATTAGATGGAAACTATTATTTTGCTCCTTGGCTCCCTACGTACCATAACGGCTGTCCTGGATAATCGGCTGACATTTAGTCCAAACCGAATTATTTCAAACCTAGGAAATTCGTGTTTTTTTTTTAATTTGGTTTTAATTTGCTAGTTTCACTGTGTGTTTTGTGATTTTAAACGTTCATAGTGGCAGTAGGGATGGTGATCGTTGTGAGTGTGGCAGAAATACCATTTTTTGTCGCCACTTTAAGTCACAATCCTAGGCTGGTCCATATTCTTGGTAAAATTAGGTGCTGGCGGTATTCAATAACTGCGGTCTGCAAGGCTTCTAAATGAAGGAAGCGTAAAGGTGATCTAAGGACAATATATTTTATATATTTCACTATATTTTTTTATTTACCCATTTGACGATCGTTAAACGAAGATTCTTACGTCTATAGTGCTTTATCTTCTTCTTTTCTGTTATTTATGGCATTTCGGCTGAAACAAAGTTCATCAACTGACTGACAAAAGTAAAACAAGTCAAAGGATTTTGGAATTCCAAGAGAAACAAGACCAGAGGTTTCAGCGGGATCCCGGAAGTTCAATATTTGATCCAGACAATTGGGTCTTGTCTTCGCCACATCTAGTATCTGCCAGAATCCTCGAACATTTCACTATTAAAATTTAGAAACAGATTAAGGCCAAATAGCTAATCATCTGAGAAAACCAAGTTCAGAAATGGATCCAGCACGTGTGTGTTTACCCCTATAAGTCATATCTATTTTGACGAAACAGATCGAAACTTCCTGCCTTACTTCTGCAAATTTTCCAGTTTTGGTGGCATTCCGGAACATCTAATACAAATTTAACTTATAACAAATTTTCCAGTTTCAGCCGGATTCCGGGCGAACTATATTTCCAGGCTGTGTCCAGGTAAAAATTAATTGTCATATACGAAATGTTGATATGTTGGCCATACCCTGCCAATTTTATTGGTGCTAGAAGACGATATATTGGAAATTTTAGGCAGACATCCGGTCCTTACTTCTGTCTTATGTGCGGATGCGAGAATGAGAGCATGGTTTGCGAGTGCATGGAGCTGTGAGGAAAGAACAGTACGGTGTGAGTGAGTTGATGAAGAATGGTTAATCAGAGTTATCAGGAATGAATGTTTTACTACGATTAAGATATTGGGGCGATTCCTGAGGACAGCGATGGAACATAGAAGTAGATTTTTGGATTAGGGAAATACAAATCAAATATTGAAAATGGTTAATAGAGAAGAAAAAGATTACGGAGGAGCTTTTTCTTTCTTTTTGTGTTGTTATTTTGCTTTGTGCGTTTTCTTCTGGTGTGTGATACTTTTTTGTGATTTTAAGTTGCCATGGCCCTCGGGCTGCTCAGCAAATAATCAATCTATCTATCTATCTATCATCTCTTCTTACCCCTAAATCGGACATCTAATTAACTACAAATCAAACTTTAGCTATTAGCAAATTTTCAAGTTTTTGCCGGAGTCCGGGCTAACTACTTGTCCGGGTAGAAAATTATTTTCATATCAGTGTTCAGCATGACTTCTTTCTAAATCGAATATTTAATCAACTTCCAATAAAACTTTTACTTTTAACAAACTTTCCAGTTATGTCCAGATTCCGGGCGAAGTACTTGCCCGGCGAGAAAATGGTTCATAATCGTGTTCAGAATGTCTTTTTACCCCTTAATCGGCTATCTCATTAGCTGTTTAAAAATATTTTGTTTGCCCCCTAACTTGAACTCCCATCCCTAAATGTAGGGCTACAGAGCCCATCTACGAACTGGACTTTTCTCTTGACCCAAAGGATCCTCGCACCAAATTTCTTCAAAATATCTCATTCCCTTCGAGAGTGATCGTGCTTACATCAGGACGGACAGACGGACAGACGGACAACCTTTGCGATGTCATAGATGTCCCTCCACTTACGTTTTGGGATCCAAACAAGAGCTGTAAGCTCATATGGCACTTGCACGGGTTGAGATGTATTGTTTGATCAAAAGTACTTTTCGACTGTGCGTTCAGATGCGCACTTTAAGGGAGCTAGAGAAAAAGTATTTATAGTTGAACTTGGCTGTAATGATACGCATTTTAAAGGCGCTAGTAACTCACCTGTAAGCAAAACCTTTGAGGCAAAAACGATAGCAGGCTCTTAGGGATCATTGATATATACCGTTTGGTGAAAAGTATTTTGCGCACTTTAAGGGTGCTAGAATTTTTTTTTTAGCAAAACCCTTGTGGCACAAATGATCATGGGTTGAGATGTATCGCTTGGTGAAGAGTAATTTTCGACCTTGCGGTGAAGATGCGCACTTTAAGGGAGCTAAAACTTCATTTGTAAGCAAAACTCTTGAGGCAAAAATGATGAAGGGCTCATGGGGATCATGAAAATGCAGATTTTGCTTAAAAAGTATTTTTCTTAATTTGCGGTCATGGTTGGTACTTTAAGGAATGGTCGGATTTGGAAACTGGCGATTTCTAAGCCAATCTTATCAAATTTTAATATTCCAGACAAGTTTCATCGTCCTAGCACATCTGGAAGTACCCTATAACTAGCAAACACCGGACTGACCGACAGACCGACGGAAAAGTGATCGTATATGGCACATGGCCGGTAGGCAAGTGCCATAAAAAAAAGCTACACGTGTGAGGTCTCGGGGTCACTGTCTTCCTAGTGGAAGAGCATGTGGGGGGAGGTAGTTTATTTCAAGTCAGATCTGTACAGAGAAGAAAGAAAAATCTACATGGGTTTAAGGGGAAGATTTTTGCCGTTGGCGATAACGATAAAGTGGACGGATCAGAATACTGTAAAAAGTCTCTCCTAGATCTGACTTTAGCAATTGTGAATCACCGAATTCGGAGATGTTTGTTCCAAGTTTGGAGAGTGAAAATCCAATGGAGGATTAAAACGCTAGAATGCAAAATATTTCAGATTAGGTTTGAAAGCGGAGATTTTTTTTGTACAGTCTTTAGGCCCGGGGAGATTTTTTTAAAGAAAAAATATCTGTTCCGGCCAAGTAAGCCGAAGATTTCAAATTCCGGCTGAGAAGTATTTTTATTTTTCAGTTCGCACTACTTTAAATAAGTGTTTTCCGTTGTTTTTTTATGGAGTCGGATGAAGGTGTAGTAGCCTAATTTATTTATCTACTTATTTATTTAAACTAGGAGACGACCATGTAAAAAATGACAAAATAAATAACAAACACTGTATAAATATAAACAACCGTACGAAAAAAAGAAAAAAAAACATTTTTTTCTCTACGCATCCTTTCAACCCATACTGAATTTGATCTTGGTAAGGATCCTCTCAGGCTCAAGCTAAAAAAGCAAACCCCAAGAAACCCCTTAAAGCTACATTTTTTAACAGAAATCGGCACTTACTGTCTCATCATATGATCATACAGGAACTTGGGCATTATCGTTAGAGTAATGACGTTTCCAGAGGCTTCGATGATCTTCGTAATTTCTTTATCCTTGAGGCCCACGACGTTCTGTCCATTGATTTCCAGCATCCGGTGGTCCGTCAGCAGTCCGTTCCGCGCGGCAGACGAGTCCTTGACGAGACTCGAGACGGTGCCGTCTTTGAACTGGAAGCCGATGTGACCCAGGCTGTCTTTGTGTAGAGTGATTGTCCTCTCAAACGGTCTGTAAACACAAATTTCAAGTCAGGTCAAGTGAATTAAAAGGTTTAACAGTTGGCTGACGACTCTGATACCTGCGGGTGATTTCGTACAAGAAAGGTACGATGTAATTTTCTGTTACCCTTCACACATTTTCTCAGGTTGGTTTTGGACTTAGTTCGCTTCGTGTTGGCGGTTTTGTGCGGTGGTCGTTCTACTCAGCGTTGGCTCGACTTTGATCTTTTTTACCACTCGAGTGTTTTTTTTCTCCGGTTCGAACCGTGAAATAAATATGAGAGCAAAATATTGTGTTAATAATTTTGTGTGTATTAGTCTAGTGTTAAGAGTAAAAAAAAATCTTGAAGGTTAGCGTTAAGAGTAAAAAAAAACTTGAAACCCTGACCCTTGAATTCCCAAATCTAGTTGCCACTTCTTAAATTTTACAGCAATTATGAACCAAGTTTATACAACATAAAATTAGTAATAAATACTCCTTGAGCCCAAAATACTTATTAAACAATGGCTAAAAACGGAAAGTGAAATACGATGTTCGCCAGCGAATTTTAACTTTTTGCTGTACAGCCCTTCTAGAGGGCGTTCTTTTCTCCCAGTCTAGCAACAGTCTGACGAGAACCCTTGCCAAGAAGGGTCAAAATATCGCTGACTGACATCATAGCTGGATTTCCGTTTAAAATAGGAATAATAATAAATACACAAAATAAATAAGTTATGATCATATTTCCATCAAGCAGCGAGACAATAACTTTTCCCAGCATTTTGCCCTCAACTCTCACCGTCCCCCTCTCGCGGCAACCAAATAAAGACCATACATCACGCCCAAGGCCTCCTTGTTAATCCGGGAATGGAGAGATTTCCAATCTTTTTCCGAATAAAAAATGGCGCTCTGACGTTCTCAGAATGAACCACTTATTTCTCCGCAAACGTCCACGATGAGGGGACAATGGATCGATAAAAATAGTTGCACCACTTTTGAAACAAAATGACTAGATAGCCCGAAGAATCGATAGTTATAAAAACTACTTTCTTCAGTCATTTCGATTAAACATTAGAGATATGTATATATATATATATATATATATATGTATATATGTATTGAAAGACCCAAAGGCCATATACAGGATAAGCAAAGAACTCATAGGAAACTAAACAAAATAAAACAAATTATGATAACTATGAACTATGTTTCACTGCCTTAGTTTTGTTTCTTGTTCATAAACAGTCAAATGTGAAGCCAAAATAATAACTTTATACCAGCTAACCGCCAACTGTTTCAGCAGTCTTCCCCATGCAAGTCACGGGCGGTTCTCAAAATCACCACTTGGTGACAGTGGGCCCACTGTCACAATGCCCACGCTCAGAATTGTACGGACTGAACACCTCAAATAATACAATCGTGGGCACTTCGAGTCGTGGATATTTTCAACAGTGGGCATTTTGAGTTGTGGGTATTATGAGTCGTGGGAGTTATGAGCATTAGCCCAAGTCACATCACAAAGAGAATATACAAGAGCTCCAGAAGTGGAAGAAACTGGTTCATGTTGGCGTCATAGGAGGAAACGCTAGTATCAATTAATGGGAATGATCATTCTGGACACATGGTACTTTTCTGTCTATAAAATCCTCACACTGGCTGGTGGTGTTGATGAAAAAATGGATCAGTAGTCTGATTGGCAGTCGTCAGTTGTCGGTAGGCTCTCAAGGTTCCTCAGGGTCGCTTTGCAACACCGAAAATTACACACCTGTAGAAAGCTATGACTTGTTCCAGTTTGTTATTTGTATTCGTTTGTTTTGTTGCCACAAATTACTGGAAAAGAATTTACTCTCCAACGCAAAGTCGCCATTGCTCATAACTTATTCAGTGGAATTCCGACGCGAGGAAATGGAACAAAGTACTAAACTCTTAGGCAGCCGGCAAGTAAGATGGTCAAGAAAGCTAAGAGTGTGTTCCACCCTTCTAACAACAGTTACTATTTCCGTTCCATCCTCACGAAAAGTTACTACGCTGACCGTTCCAACCTTGTCGGAATAGTAACTAATAGTTACTATTTGCTTAACGTGCTCGGGAGCGTAGTAACTACGCATCTCTGTAACGTGATTGGTAGGATTCGCCCCTTGCGTGAGATCCTGCTGGAAAATAGAAAAATCGTTCCAGCCTTGACGGCAAAAAAACAGAATTCGGGACGTCATGCGTAGTAACTACGGTAAGTAGGATGGAACACGCTCTAAGCATATTTATCGACGGATTGTTTGTGAATTTAAGCCAACAGAAGATTTGCATCCCGAACCGGCGAATACAACTGGTGCGCACAGCATCAATTTCATCGCGTGTATTTCAGTAGTTGTTTGTTACGTCTAGTACTTTCTTATTTCTTTCTCTCATTACTCCACTATCTTGTACTGTGGGTCACAAATAAATTATTATTATCATTAACTTTATCACCTCCTCAAGCAGCAAAAATGCTGTGCACAATTTAGCAGGACTGATCATACCCTCTTGAACTTTAGAAGAATTCTGTTAGAAGTTTGTTAGAAGAACTTCTGTTAGAAGTTTGTTAGAAGAACTTCAAATACTGATCATACCCTCTTGAACTTGAGAAGAATTCTGTTAGAAGTTTGTTAGAAGAACTTCAAACAAAATCAAAAGAAACGAATGGTGCAAACTGTATAGTCACTTTTTTGTTTTTTATTCAGATACCAGCCACTTTTTTTTGCCTGATTTCTTGTTAAGATTTATTTTAAGCTTGCCTTTGCGGATGCTTCGAAATCGCGCCACTAGGTGACCCCACGGTCGTACCGCGTCCTGGTTTGAACTGCTGACTTGGATGTGCTGATCTAGACATTACAAATGCTAGAAGACTTCCGATGTAACTCCTTTAAAGTACGCCTCGTACTATGTACTGATTTACTGGTTCCAATATTCAAAACTATTGGAATACTGCAGAACTAGCCTCTGCTTTTGACAAACTATCTACGGCTTTGGCTGCTGTTTTAAGCCTTTCCCCGGGCCCACTGCCTTCTAGCAAAAAACAAGGAAAAACTCAGATAACCAGTTTTACGCATCTACACCATGCTACGCGAACACTCGTCGGGAGAATAATGCGCACGGAAAATAAGTGGATCGTGGCAAGTGCAAAGATTAGTGAGGCCTCGTTAGCGGGTTTAGAATGTAACATATGAAATTAGGGTCTCCGGGTTTAAGAATTAATGAATGCTATTACGTAAGTATATTGTATTAACAGGAGAGACCTTTAACAAACAGAAACAAACAAGCAACAAAAGAAAAACGAGAGAATACGAAGAAAGATAGTCAAGCATATACAGATAGATACCGTGATCCAGAACTCCATTAAAGGACACATGAACAATGAAACCATACTTAAACACACCATGGAGGAGAATGCATTTACAGAGATGGCCACGGAGAATATTCTTCTCCTGAGCGTGACGTTTTCAAAATAGGGATGTTCGTTTCTGGAGGTTTGCACAAGCAGACTCCAAAACAAAAAGCGCAATTCATTCAAATCTTGTACACCGCTGGCTGGATCGTATTGAAATTTCTTCTAGATATACGTTTGGGCTTAAGTGGTTAAAAAATATTCAAGAAGAAGGGTTGATTGGAGACATGTGTTCATTTCTAAACTTGTTCGGTACTGAAATAAGGACAGATGCGAAATGGAGCAAAAATCATAGCTTGGAAACACTATTTCGTATTTGGATTGGGTTTTCTGCAGGCAATGTTAACGGAAGTCATACAGATAGGGATGATCAGGGGATGATACTTAGTACTCTTCATTCAGGTGTCCTTTAACTGAGCGAAGAAAAACTGTGATCCCCCATGGAGCTCCAGGGTGTTTCGGTTTATGGAATCTGAATTGTTTTGGTTGTTGTTGTAGTGCTGTTTCTTTTTTTCTATTTTTCTACAGTAGCCTACTTCTTCTGTACCTACACGAGTCACACATAAAATTTAATTTAGGTTCCTAAATCATTGCTTTGCGTCCGTGTGGTACATCAATGCGGTGAGTGAGCAACCCCTAGTAGCAGAAGAAGGAGGGGCCCTTGTTCAGATAGAAACATAAACCACCATTGCATCGATCAAACAATGGGATTCCAGTGAGATACGCAACCATCCCAGTCACGCTATCTGCGGCAAAGGGGAATTATTTAAAGTGGAACTTTTCAGTGGTGGAAAATATTATTCGTCCACGGTGGAAGCAACGGCTTGATGTTTCTGCTTTGAATAGACCACTAGTTGGATGGGGGAAGGTGAATTCATTTGTGTTTGCAGTTACGGGGACAGAGTTAGAGACAATTTGTTAAAAATAAAAAAAATTCAAACATTGCCGGTTTCTACTTTACCTTCCTCGCCGCATTCGTAATCCAGATTATTTCATAATTTTTCTCAAAACCCATCCTACCCACTGTCCAACGCGCCAGAGTGTTCAGTAATTTTTTTTTTTAAGTATATTAGGTAGCGCGTTATAGAAATCATGGGGAAAGTGAATTTCTTTATGTTAGCAGTTACGGGGCTGAGTTAGAGACACATTTTGTTCCAAATATTATCGGTTTTACTTAACCTTCCTCACCGCACTCGTACTACACACATTGCGTACTACGTACTACATTGCGTCATATTTTTTTCAAACCCCACTTCAGATTGCAAGTGACGAGTAACAACTTTCGATCACCGTCCTACTGCCTAATGCGTTCAGGAATTTTTTTGTTTTTTGCTAGTCCCAATGCCTCAGTGTTGTAGCGCGTAAAAATCATTCATTTATTCATACCTAAAATTGATATCTTCGTGAGAAAATTGATTCAGTATTAGTAGCGCGCAAAGTATTAATAATGTATTAATAGGCTACTTAAAATTAATATTTTAGTGACAAATTCGCCACGCCCATTTATCAATTCCCAAGATGGTAATGGAGCTGAATTGCGGTAAGTGACAATAAGCTATAGAGTAAAAATTTTAGAAAAATATCTGTCATGTTCATGATACGAAAACACACCGAGGAATCTCATGTGCTCTGTGAGTTAAGTACAGAGGTGGGTACGCTAGCAGGTGCTAATCGTTCTGGTCAATTTCTGACATTTCGGTAGGGGGGATGGAGGATTTTGGGACTGGAGTGTGCGAGATAATAAGGCGGAACCGATATCGGCGCTTACTTCATTCCTCCCCTAAAGGACCGTTCAAGCTTACGTTTAAGGAGCAGAATTTCTGAATAATACGTGCTATCCGCGAATACGTATGGTAAACTTTCATCCCGCCTTGCTGTGGTAAAAATTAATAGGAACGGGTTCTATTATGTGTGTTAAAAATTATACATGACCAATCATAGAAATGCATTTCCGTCACGTGACTACTGAAGAAGAAAGAGACAAATGTTTAAGGACAGATATTTGTAATATAAATGGAGCTGAATGAGCTCCTTGAATGAGAGTCAGTCGTATAAAATATATTACTAATTGTGTTTACAAGCTTTTTACCTTATCTGAAATAATAAGCGCAATCCTGGTAGGCTCAAAACTATATTTAGAAATATGCACTAGTTTAAATCCAACAGACACGTACCAACAGATGTTATACTGGATTGTTATAAAACCTGTAGAGGCTTATCTAAAAATCCGCATGAAAGTCATCAGAGGTTATATTCTCTTGGGCAAACTCTTGGGATTCATTGTCAGGCTTAAGGCTCTGTTTTGAAAATCTGCGCATATGCGTTCCAAACGTTGGCGAGCGGCGTACAACTTGATTTTCAAGTTGAACGGATGCAGAGGATAACGCTTACAAGGCGAAGTATTTTTATTCGTGTTACAACATAAGCGTGAACGGTCCTTAACAGCTCCCCGTACTTCAAATACACCCGGTTCTTATTACAACTACCCCTTGGCACTCTGAAACCGCTACACCTTGACCAAATACTGGCACTACAAAAGAAAAAACGAGATTTTCTTTTTTTTTCATCAGCTAGTTCCCCTCTAAGGTGGACAATTAGCGGAGGGATAATTAGCTGATGAAGAAAAACCCCGGAAATCTCGTCGTCTTTGTTTCTTTCACGATTAATTGTCAGTTTGGATTCAAACCTTATATTAGCATCTGCAGGTTCTTTCTTCTAGCTAGAAATAAGATGAGATATATTTCCGAAATGGTCTAAGGGCCATGGAAACAACACCAAAACAAAACCATGACCTCAACAACTATTCACAAACAAGTGCAAAAGCGGTCAAACGTGGAGTCTGACAGTAAAATGTTTGTCACATCTTATGTACAGACAGCTTTAGAACCAAGACTTTTCACATCCCCAGTAACCAAACAAGTACTGAAATAACCTAATTTAAATTTAAAAGGTTTAAATGTAAACAAACCACAAGTATAAATACAAAAAAATGTTGAAGATCTTGCACGAATAGCTTGAGTTCCAACAATGGCCTGACAGCTAGTCCGACCGTTAAACCTGTTTTCCATTGGCAAGGTAATAACAAGTGCAATAAACCAAATCTTAGCAGCCTAATACCCCCTTTGTCACAATTCGTTAACAACGGCATATTTTTATCATCGATCATATGATAAAACAGTCCAGTTTCCAACTGTTCATTAAAGCACAACTCTTACTAGAAATGATCTTTTCACTATGAAATGGATCAGAAATTTTTTTTCTTGAAAAGACCATTACTTTCCATCTCAATTTCGCGATTTTCTTGTTAGCGTTTGACGACTCTGTACATCCTTCCTGCTCTCTGACGCGGCGGCTGGGCGCACCTTGTTGTGTCAGTGAATTCTACTACTGAGCATTGTATTCCCCTGGAACGTTTAAGGTGCGCCATACTTTTCGTCGATAGACCACTTCCATATCCGTCAAAAAACTACAGAAGCTTTTCCGAATCTGCTGGTGACATACTTGACGTAGCTGTCGCAAATGCAGTCAAATGTAGAATTGGGTTGCCAAGTCAATTTCTGGAGCAGCCAACCACCGTCCATGACATAGTGGCATGAGTCTAAGCGCTCGTAGGAATGGTCACCTGACGCCTTTCGGATAACGTTTGACAGCGATGCTTTGTCGGCAGGGACGTAAAACTTCATAGGATCCAAAAAGGGATGGTGTATACGTGCAAAGCTCATACGACAAAATGTCTTGAAGGTCGAATTCTTCACAATTCGCCACCGTAGCTAAGCGCTGGAAGAGAAGCCCTTGATCTATATGAACTGGTTCGCCATCGATCTTAACAGCTGATTTGATTGCCATTGTAACAGCCTTATCTTTCTTCCGGAATGAAAATGAATCAGCTGTTTTCCCAGTCATCTCGTCTCAAATTCGGGCTCCAACTCTTCTAGTGGTGTCAGCGTCTACATTAGCTGCTGCAGTTACACCGGTAACGATGTTGAAGAGCCCTTCGTGTTCTCTGAATGGAAGTAGGGGTTCCAACAAGTCTAGGACCACCTTCGTGTGAGGAGATGGAGGTCCCCCCCCCCCTGCAAACAATTTCCAACTTCTGTTTCGATATTACCTGAGCTAGGCTACGATTTACCTTCCTACAGAGAGGCAACATAAAATCGACTTTACATTATAAAGCTTCGGTCAAAACTAGGTTAGCTGACATAATAGTCAGGTACAACTTCTGAAGATAGATGACGCTACTGTTGGTGTGAGTTAAATGTACCTGGTCTTAAATCGGCCATATAAACTAGAATACATTCTCGTGTACGACGTCCTCATCCAAGCAAAAATTAGTGCATACTGAACTGTTTAATTTTTACCCCTTGCAACCCATTTTTTTTCGTTTGCGGCAGGTTCCTTATAATCTAAGAACAAACTAACGTTTTTCGCGAATCCCCCGAGCAAGTTTCTACCGGAATCGAGTCCTCAAACCTTCCAAAATAAAAAAAATAAAAAATTCACCCCTTCCAACCCCTTTAAGGAGCCGTAGAACATTTTCCCATGGGGCGATTTTAGCGGATTTTGGATATGTTGTTCAGCGATTTTCTCTGAACATTTAGTGTAAAAAAAACCTTTGTTGCTATTTTGTCCGGGTCGACCCACTTTTCTCTGTACTTTTACTGGACTCAAAACCGAAAACCGAAATCCGAAAGCTGTTATAGCGCTCGTAAAAGTGGATTGTTCCAAGGAACACTCCACTAAAACACACAAACATTACACTCTAAATAGTTTGTCAATAGACGTCACTCTGTTCTAGGTGAAAATATCTTGTTGTAGATTACTGTGGTTATGTATGTCATGGATGTTCGCGATGGCACTACTTTTTTTTCTAATGCCCTGATTGCAAATAAAATATTCGAAGAAATAAACCTCACCGTATTCTGTCCGTTCTGTCGGCGCTAACTTCCAGTTTCAGGTCGAACAGGGATAGTAACAAGACCTAAGGTTTCGATTGGATCCCAAAAATCTAATATTTGATCCAGACAATTGGGTCTTGTCTTCGCCAGATCCAGTCTTCGCCACGCTAATCATCTGAGAAAACCAATTTCAGATATACCTCTATAAGCCATATCTATTTTGACGACACTGACAGAAATTTCCTGCTTTACTCCTGCCAAATTTCCAGTTTCGGCCGAATTCCGAGAGAACTACTTGTCCAGCAAAAAAAAAGAACAATTCAGAAACGAACTCGCATTATCTCTTTATAAAGAACATCTAATCAACTTAAAACTTCAACTTAAAAGAAATTTCCGGTTTCAACCGGATTCTGGAGATTTTGTCCGGGAAATGTCCGGGTCTTAGCCCTAAATCTGTCATCTATCAACCTCAAATAAAACTTTCGCTTTTAACAAATTTTCTGGTTTGGCCGGATTCCGGGCGAACTGGTTGTCCGCGTAGAAAATGCTTTTCACATAAGTGCATGTCTTCTTACCCCTAAATGAACATCTAATCAACTTCAAATAAAACTTTTAATTTTAACCAGCTTTCCGGTTTTTGCCGGATTCCGGACGAACTATTTGTCCAGCGAGAAAATGGTTTTTATCATCGTGTTCAGCATGTCTTCTTACCCCATAATCAACTATCGCATTAGCTGTTTAAACATATTTTGTTTGCCCCTAATTTGAACCCTCACCCAAATGTAGGGCTACAGAGCCCATCAAAATATCTCATTCCCTTCGAGAGTTATCGTGCTAACAGACGGACAACTTTTGCAATGTCATAGATATCCCTCCACTTAACTTTTTGTATCCCAAAAACAGACCTACAAACAATAGCTACTCACCTATCTCTGACTGCGAGATGGATGTTATTCGACTCTGTTTTCTTTAGGATATCGTGAACTTTTTCCATAGAGTAGCCAGCAACATTCTCACCATTGACCTAAAGAAAAATACTTACAAATTATGGTTTTCAGGAAAAAGCTGTAAAACTTTTTACCGGTCTAAGTTTAATACGCCTTCAGAATCATATCACTAGGGATCACTAAATAAACAGGGAAGCAAAATTAAGAAAAACAATCAAAGAATAAATACCAGGGCTTCCTCTCAAAAGTTCAGCTCCATCTACCATGGTACATGGATATGTAGCCACACTGAGCAAGATTAAAGTCTAATTTTTTTTCAATACCAAATAAAATTAAAAAAAAAAAGTCCAGAGCCCAGTGGAGAAGAAAAAAGAGCCCGACAGAGAAGAAAGAACACAAGGACATTTAACGCAACGATGCGTCATTTCAACAGACTTGGAATGCCATCTACAAGTTTTTTCGTTACATTTCAAATCATGCCTGGTGTTATGTTGGCAAAACACAATTTAAAGACTCAAAAGATTATTTCTTCAGATAACAGATAGTGTGCATGTGTTGAGATTGCGCATCCTTGTGGTAAGATGTTATGAAACTTCTGACAGTGTGGTTATCGTGTCGCTACGTCACTAGGTACAGGAATATCCATACACAGGTGAGCGAATAGACAACGCTTTATGCGAGAAAAGTGACTAGACGGTGATGTGTCTATTGAAAATGGGACCTATGCAGACGTCAGTTGTACTATAAACGAATAAATATATATCTTTCCGTAATAGCTCAACAGAGTCTGGCTAGCAGAGGATCCTCGTGACGTAACACATGTCACACATGTCAAAGCACTGACGTACAATATATAATAATAACGAGTAGGCCTACATAATATAATACAGGTCACACATCAAGACTTAAAGTGGGAAATAATACAAGGAACCATCAAGAGTTAAAACGGGAAATAAAATTAAGGTATGAATGATGACAAATATCTGTCAGACAAATTTACCACGGGCGGAGTAATTTGAAGCTGATTTTTAGTGGAGAGTACCTTGGAACAATCCACTCTTGGGAGCGCTGTAGCAGTTTTCCGCTTTCGGTTTTCACCGTTTTTTGTAGAGCTCATAACTCGCGAACCAGTGCATTCATCATGTTCAAACTTGGTACACTTGTGGGAGTTATGGATACTGGGGTCTACTGCGCCTTTAAAGTGTCCCCCCTCCCCACACCCTCATAACTTGACCAGACCTGGACATAGGACAATGAAATTCCTTGTACTTGCTGATCCTACGGCTGGGAATTACTTTTAAAGTTGCACTCGCCCACCCATCCAGTTCGTGGGCAACTGGGCTCATACTGTCCAAGTTTAATCTTGGACTGAATTTGTCAAAAACCCTGCTAGATCTGTTGGCCCACCAAGTCTGCCAAAATGTTTAAGCTTGCTTTTATCTTGCCCCTCTTTTTTAGTGAGTTTGTCAAAAATGCTTCTTGAGAGAACTGTCGGCGGTAAAAGGCAAACTAAGTAAACTAGGCTCGGTGTCAAAACAAAAAAAAAACGCTAAAAAGTCGTAGTTGCAAAAGAAAACAAATACAAGTGCAGGAGTTTCTGAAGCTTGTACTCATGAATCACGAGGGGTCCTTCTAGCATTTCAGAACTCGAAAATTAACAAGAGCTACGAGCTCATATGGCACTTGTTACGAGTAGGCATACAAGAAAGTAGATGAGAACGTCACAACTGCTTCTGAGCAGTTCCGGCATCGTCTCGATTATCTGTAGCAAGTGCATGCAGCGACCGCTACATGATCAGCGACCCCATTTGAGTTCGTTTCCATGCAGCGGCGGCTGCATGATTATGACCTTTGTCCAATTTCGTTTTCACCGAGCGGCCACTGCATGATCAGCGACCCCATTTGAGTTCGTTTCCATGCAGCTTCGGTTGCATGATTATGGCCTTTTTCCAATTTCGTTTTTATGCAGCGGCCACTGCACGATCAGCGACCCCATTTGAGTTCGTTTCCATGCAGCGGCACATGGCTGTTGAAACTTCCAAGTTTCAGCACAATAAATCCACTCGTTTGATCCCTAAACGTGCTACACGATTTCCGGTACTCCCTCCATCTCCCCCTACCGTGGCCGAATCTGGTACGGACTAAAAAATGGATCATCTAAAGCTCCTTCTTTTATTCTGGTACCCCCCCCCCCCACCAACGTTGCCGGATCCGGTTCGGGCCCAAAATATGTCACATGGGGAATATGCTCTCTCTACGTTCCATGTTTCATTTAAACTGATGCACTCGTTTGATCCCTATGCGAGCCTCAAAGTTTTCGGCAATCTCCCTCTAACTCCCCCCAACTGTGGCCGAACAGGACTTGAAAAGATAAAACGTCGTATCTCTTAATTCCCTCTTCCAGTCCATCAAGTTTTACTGATATTGGAGCATAGCCTATCTGCAAGTTTCCAGTACCCCCCCCCCCCCCTACCTTGGCCGAATCCGGCCCGGACGCCAAATAACAAATCTAGGCCGCATAAACTCGGCACTGTCGAACTTGCATCTCATTCGGTCCATCCGTTTGGTTTTTGTGCACGTCAAAAGTCCCCCCCCCCCAATTCCCCAACCGTGGTCGCATACAGTTCGAACGCATGTTTTACATGTCGAGACCATCAATTCTTATCACCCATTAAGTTTCACTTGAATCAGACCACTCGTTCGAAATTTACAGAAGTCAATTTCCATATTTCTCTTCCCTCTCTCCCCCAAAAATGCTCGGATCTAGGAACGGAAGTTTCCGGGGATATGTTGTGTCAGGTTTTTAAGTCAATTAAGTCGGGTTGCTAGTATACCTGCAAAGTTTCGTTGTCTTAGTGCATCTGGAACTATTCTAACTAACTAACTCGCGACAACCGGAATTCCAGGAAACCCCTCCAAATCCCAAAAAGAACACTGAGCCCCGAAACTATCTGGCTCGGTCAATTTCGTATCTAGGCCTAATGCTTGTTCTCTCCATTAAGTTCCGTCACAATCCCTGTGCTTTAAGCGTTTCTTGAGTTCCCCCCCCCCCACCCCTTCCCCCATCCCCCACAGGTATCGGACCCGACCCGACTTGACACTGAACGTCCGAGGCGATAGCTCACCAGACAAGTTTCATTCAAATCCGATCACCCGTTCAAAAGTTATGCACGCCACTAGATTCCGGACTCCCCACCCATCCACTCCCCCCACGATGGTCGGATCGGGGAACGGCTATTCTCAAGTCAATCTGTTCGGGTCCCTGACAGACCTGCCAAGTTTCATCGCCCTAGCACATCAGGAAGTATGCCGAACTCGCAGGATCGCTTCCGGACCCCCCCCCCCCCCCAACTCCCCCACAGTGCCCGGATCCGGTCCGGTTATGTCAATGACATATCTAGGACTTGTGCTTGTTCTTCCCACCAAGTTTCATCCCGATCCCTCCATTCTAAGCGTTTCTCAAGATTTCCGGCTCCCTCCTCCAACTCCCCCAAGTGTCATCGGATCCGGTCCGGATTTAAAGTGGGACGTTGGAGATACGAGGTCATCCTAGATATAAAATTTCATCAAGATCCGATCGCTCGTTCGCAAGTTAAAAATACCTCAAACTTTGGCTTCCCCATAACCCCCCCCCCCCAGATGGTCAGATCGGGGAAGTAACTATTTTTCATAATACGAGGTATCCTAGATATAAAATTTCTTCAAAATCCGATCGCTCGTTCGCAAGTTGAAAATACCTCAAACTTTGGCTTCCCCATAACCCCCCCCCCCCCCAGATGGTCAGATCGGGGAAGTAACCATTTTCATCTTCCCAGCACTTCAGGAAGCACCAAACTCGCGAGATCACTAGAAATTCGGACTTCTCCCCCCCCCCCCCCAGCTCCCCCAAAGTGAACAGATCCGTTCCGGTTATATCAGTAACGTATCTAGGACTTGTGCTTGTTCATTCCACCAAGTTTCATCCGGACCTCTCCGCTCTTTTCCAAGATTTCCGGTTTCCCCCTCCAAATCCCCCCAATGTCACCGGATCCGGTCTGGATTTAAATGGAGCGTCTGAGACAGGAGGTCCTTCCATATATCAAGTTTCATTAAGATCCGATCACCTGTTCGTAAGCTAAAAATATCTAATTTTTCCTAATTTTTACGGATTCCCCCTCCCTCCACTTCCCTCTAGATGGTCGGATCAGGAAAGCGACTAGTTCTAATTTGATCTGGTCCTGTCCCTGATTTCCTGCCAAGTTTCATTGTCCTAGCTTATCTGGAACTGCCCGAGCTAGCAAAACCGGGACCGACAGACCGACTGACGGACAGAAATTACAATCGCTATATGGCACTTTGCAGAAGGGCAAGTGCCATACAAACACAACGATCAGCCTGATTTCACCCCACGGAAAACAAAGAGATTAGTTTTCTTTTCTATTTTCTCAACGCTTCAAAAGCAGACATATACCCCTCTCGACAACACACTAAAACAGCAATAGAGAGCGAGTCCAAACTATCATCGGGGCTCGAAAGAGCGACCCTCTAGGGAAATTTAACCAAGGAAGAAAGCACGCGAAATTCCTAAAAGGGATATGAATAGGCAGAGAAAAATGACGGATAAAGACTCGCTTGATTCGAAGCCAGTGGTAGGCTATGCAAGGGAACTTGCCGTCTAATACATTGCCGAAACAATCGGGATAAAAGTTATCCAAGGGCGCCATGGCCTCTATGTACTGATACCAAGGATGAGGGACATCTTCTGGGCGAATGCGAATGCAAGCAACTTTTGAAACCCATGGTGCAGTTGGGTGTGCACTAAAGTTCCCTGGCATTCTAGAAACCCGAAATAAGTTAAATAATTAAGATACAGATGGCGCATCTATTTGACAGGCATATTTATAGAAGATGTGTACAATCCAAGATGTGAAGTGTAGGTTCCTTGTGTAGCGTAGCGGCCATCTGGCTAATAGACACTGTATTACTACTATCCTCCGATGTGTGTGGAGGCTTGCCGATAACCACGTTCGGTCGACCACTTCGCACTACCTAGCGTTTCTACTCAAATGTTTCTATTTCACCATTTTACAGCCAAGCTATGCTTACAGAAAGTTACACACTGCTTCTACTGTTTCTAGCCTCTTTCATGTCCCTTGCCTTTAACGACAATCTTGGCAAAATTTGCATAACCAGTCCTTGGACGGATAAGCTCCTAGGAAACAGTGGTTGGGCGAATGATCCGATACGTCATGTAAACAGAACACAGGTGGATAGCGTGATAATTAGTGTATTGCTACTAGACGAGATAGGATACACTTATGAAGTGAAGAATCTCGCCAACGAGAATGGATGGAAATACTACTGAAGTAGAATGAATTACTATCACAAGTACGACGTGTCCTTGGAAGCTACGTGCACCCACAGTCCTATAAGACTCCGAATGCGAAATTCGCGTCACTGTTCCGAAGCGAAGGAGGAGATTCGCATCCGAATGCGAAAATCGGACTAGTGCGCAAATACCACAAAAGCGGGTTCCAGTCAATATCCCATAAAACTGTCCACAGATCATGCACGCCACTTAGCCACGGTAATTTACTTAGCATTTAACAGAAAAGGATTAAGATAGGATAATCTAGTTGCATCACGTGTTCACTTAACTAGGCGCGAAAACCCGAAAAACGCATCACATCGTTTGTCTGTTATCCATTTCATCGAATTAGCTTATTCTTTCCGACTCGTGCCACCTATATGTGATTGTCCCATTATGCTTGAGCATTTAACATTTGAGCATTTAACAGAAAAGGATTAAGATAGGACTTTCTAGTTGCACATCACGTGTTCACTTAACTAGGCCCAAAAACCCGAATAAAATGCGTCACTTAATTTGACTGTTATCCATAGGTAATCGATTTCATCGAGTTACCTTATTCTTCAGACTTGTGGTACCTCTATGTGCTTGTCCCATTATGCTTGAAATGGGAGGCCACTGTCGAAAAATAATATAAAAGTATCATAATCCTTGCAAGACATATCTTAAATGACCCCTCTTGCTTATTCTGCTTTTATAAAATACTTAGCTCCAATATGGAATTAAAATCTTATAAAATCCCCACCTTTCTCCACTGTTTCGTTTCGTAAGTATGGATTTATAGCGCATTTTCGGCCTTGCGGAGTTTTCCCGTCACCCAACGAAAAGTTTGCCGGAATCTTCATTGTCCACTGACAACTCTTTTATTCATAAGGATGTGATAATCTTCTGTTTATTACTTCTTTTATTTGCTAAGTTTTCCCACTTTTTAACCAAGGCATGTTCAGTTTTCAAATCTTTTGCGCCCAGCCGCCACGTCGGAGACCAGGAAGGCTGGATATAATCGACAAGCGCTAACAAGAGAATCGCTAGTTTCAGGTGGAAAGTAATAGTATTTTCGAAAATGTTTTTTCTGATCCATTTTATAGGGAAAAGATCATTTCTAGTAAGAGTTGTGCTTTAACAATCGTTTTCATACTTTCTACAGGCTTAAACACATGGTGAGGATCACAGGCTTCTGTTGAAATCCAATTCTCCGCGTCTGGATGAATTTTGAGTTGTCGTGCAAGCAGCAACAACCCAATCTCTTGGACGAGTCAAAATATCAAATTAATCAAATTAAAATATCAGATGTAAAAATAGGCTGACTTTTTCGTTAAACTTTAAGGTCAGGCTTAACTTTCTTTCCGGATTCCAGCTTTCCCTTCCCATTGAGCTGGACCCGGAAGGCCAAACACGTCTGGAAGTCTGGGCGTTTTATCTCCCAAATTCCGGAATATAGAAGGCGTCATAGACGTAACACATTTGAGAGAAAAATAAAATAATAATAATAACAACGTTTATTTCCTGAATAGCTCATATAATTACTCGCTAGCGTCGGATCGTCACACAATTATTGACACGGCTAAAACTTAATAATCACTTCTCAATAATTACCTTTAAATATTTATATGTATATATAATTAATAACGAATATATCACAGTCCAGAATTAAAATAGTTTACGAAATATGGTACAAATGACGAAAGATACCGGTCAGTATAGTGGATATCGGGGCGAGCACAATTACGGGTTGCAGCGCGAAGCCTTGCTTCAGGTCGAGTCTGGTTTGGGGCTTCGTAATCCGGTAGCCGATCTATGAAGATCAGAGGACAAGCATTTACGTCCAAAATCCATTGTCAACTTGTGTCGTCTTTCAGACAGAGTAGAGACAGTCAAGCTTAACTTTCTACACTTTCTTTCAGGATTCCAGCTTTCCCTTCCATCGAGCTGGACCCGGAAGGCCAAAAACGTCTGGAAGTCTGGGCGTTTGATCTCCCAAATTCCGGAATATCGAAGGGCGTCATAAAAGTAACACATTTGAAAGAAAAACAAAAAACCTACGCAAAAGGCTGTGGTCTAGGAAGGAAGAGTTATTCGGAGGAACAAGAGCTACGAGCTCATATGGCACTTGTTACGAGTAGGCACGGCTCGGTTACGTCAATGATATATCTAGTGTTTGCTAGGTGTCTTCCCACCAAGTTTCATCTCGATCCCTCCACTCATAGCGTTTTCCAATATTTCCGGTTCTCCCCTCCAGATCCCCCCAAAAGTCACTGGATCCGGTCCGGATTTTAAGTGGGTCGTCTGAGGCATGAGGTCTTTCCAAATATCAAGTTTCATCGAGATCCGGTCACCCGTTCAAAAGTTATAAATACCTCAGGATTCCGGATTCCCCCTCCCTCCACTCCCCCAACAGTGCCCGAATCGGCTCGGTCATGTCAATGATGTATCTTCACACCAAGTTTCATCTCGATCCCTCCACTCACAGCGTTTCCCAAGATTTCCGGTTGCCCCCTCAAGCTCCCCCCAAAAGTCACCGGATCCGGTCCGGATTTTAAGTGGGTCGTCTGAGGCATGAGGCCTTTCTAAATATCAAGTTCCATCGAGATCCGATCACCCGTTCAAAAGTTATAAATACCTCAAGATTCCGGATTCCCCCTCCCTCCACTCCCCCCACAGTGCCCGAATTGGCTCGGTTATGTCAATGATGTATCTTCACACCAAGTTTCATCTCGATCCCTCCGCTCACAGCGTTTCCCAAGATTTCCGGTTGCCCCCTCAAGCTCCCCCCAAAAGTCACCGGATCCGGTCCGGATTTTAAGTGGGTCGTCTGAGGCATGAGGCCTTTCTAAATATCAAGTTCCATCGAGATCCGATCACCCGTTCAAAAGTTATAAATACCTCAAGATTCCGGATTCCCCCTCCCTCCACTCCCCCCACAGTGCCCGAATTGGCTCGGTTATGTCAATGATGTATCTTCACACCAAGTTTCATCTCGATCCCTCCGCTCACAGCGTTTCCCAAGATTTCCGGTTGCCCCCTCAAGCTCCCCCCAAAAGTCACCGGATCCGGTCCGGATTTTAAGTGGGTCGTCTGAGGCATGAGGTCGTTCCAAATATCAAGTTCCATCGAGATCCGATCACCCGTTAAAAATTTATAAATACCTCAAGATTCCGGATTCCCCTCCCTCCACTCCCCCGACAGTGCCCGAATCGGCTCGGTCATGTCAATGATGTATCTAGTGTTTACTAGGTGTCTTCCCACCAAGTTTCATCTCGACCCCTCCACTCATAGCGTTTCCCAAGATTTCCGGTTGCCTCCTCCAGCTCCCCCCAAAAGTCACCGGATCCGGTCCGGATTTTAAGTGGGTCGTCTGAGGCATGAGGTCTTTCCAAATATCAAGTTCCATCGAGATCCGATCACCCGTTCAAAAGTTATAAATACCTCAAGATTCCGGATTCCCCCTCCCTCCACTCCCCCCCACAGTACCCGAATCGGCTCGGTTATGTCAATGATGTATCTAGTGTTTGCTAGGTGTCTTCCCACCAAGTTTCATCTCGATCCCTCCACTCATAGCGTTTCCCAAAATTTCCGGTTGCCCCCTCCAGCTCCCCCCAAAAGTCACAAGATCCGGTCCGGATTTTAAGTACGTCGTCTGAGGCATGAGGCCTTTCCAAATATCAAGTTCCATCGAGATCCGATCACCCTTTCAAAAGTTATAAATACCTCAAGGTTCCGGATTCCCCCTCCCTCCACTCCCCCCCCCCCCCCACAGTGCCCGAATCGGCTCGGTTATGTCAATGATGTATCTAGTGTTTGCTAGGTGTCTTCCCACCAAGTTTCATCTCGATCCCTCCACTCATAGCGTTTCCCAAGATTTCCGGTTGCCCCCTCCAGCTCCCCCCCAAAAGTCATCGGATCCGATCCGGATTTTAAGTGGGTCGTCTGAGGCATGAGGTCGTTCCAAATATCAAGTTTCATCGAGATCCGATCACCCGTTCAAAAGTTATAAATACCTCAAGATTCCGGATTCCCCCTCCCTCCACTCCCCCCCACAGTACCCGAACCGGCTCGGTTATGTCAATGATGTATCTAGTGTTTGCTAGGTGTCTTCCCACCAAGTTTCATCTCGATCCCTCCGCTCATAGCGTTTCCCAAGATTTCCGGTTGCCCCCTCCAGCTCCCCCCAAAAATCACCGGATCCGGTCCGGATTTTAAGTACGTCGTCTGAGGCATGAGGTCTTTCCAAATATCAAGTTCCATCGAGATCCGATCACCCGTTCAAAAGTTATAAATACCTCAAGGTTCCGGATTCCCCCTCCCTCCACTCCCCCCCACAGTGCCCGAATCGGCTCAGTTATGTCAATGATGTATCTAGTGTTTGCTAGGTGTCTTCCGACCAAGTTTCATCTCGATCCCTCCACTCATAGCGTTTCCCAAGATTTCCGGTTGCCCCCTCCAGCTCCCCCCAAAAGTCACCGGATCCGGTCCGGATTTTAATTGGGTCGTCTGAGGCATGAGGACGTTCCAAATATCAAGTTTCATCGAGATCCGATCACCCGTTCAAAAGTTAAAAATACCTCAAGATTCCGGATTCCCCCTCCCTCCACTCCCCCCACGGTGCTCGGATCGGGGAAGTGACTATTTCCAACTTAATCATTTGGGGTCCCTGATACGCTTGCCAAGTTTTATCGTCCTAGCTTATCTGGAAGTGCCCGAACTAGCAAAACCTGGACAGACCGACAGACCGACAGACCGACGGACGGACAGAAATTGCGATCGCTATATGGCACTTGGCCGAAGGGCAAGTGCCATAAAAAGCAACGCAACAGGGGCATCTAAGAAATGATTAAGAAGAGGCAAGCTACTCATCGGGATTCAAAATCCTTATTGCTTGCAAGTGGGATTTAAGGTAATTTAAGGTAATGGCAAAACTAGCTATCATCTTTTTTTTCATAAGAGGGAGAAGAGGCATTACTAGCCAAAATGCTTTTGTTTTGTTTTTGTTTTTTTGGGGGGAGGGATATTTTCCGACTGGTTTTGAAGAAAAAACGACTGTTTCTAAGAAAAAACAAGAGCTGGAAGTTCATATGGCACTTGCAAGGCTTGATAAAAGGGTGAAAGTAGGAATTTGCCAATTCGTGGGTTTGTTGTGATCATTTTGTAAGCAAAACCCTTGAGATACGAACGACGATGGAATGAGACAGTTAAATATGACCTAAGGTTTCGATGGGATCCCAAAAATTTAATATTTACTGGACTTCTTGATCCAGACAATCGAATCTTGGATTTCAGAGTCTTCTTAAGACCCTTTTAACATTTTGCTATATCCAAAATCAACTTCTTGAATATGTAACCAACAAATGTTACCGTTTTGGAGTTTTTTTACAACTGACGGCCAAAAGTTTAGATATGGACTCAGCAAGCATGTTTACTCCAAAATCTCATCTCTAATCGACTTCAGAAAGGTCCTTACTTTGACCAACTTCCTCTTACTTTAGCAGCATTCTCGGCGAACTGCATGCAGGGCAAAAGATTTGAGAGGCAGCGGCAAAAATAGCCCATTTTCATGGGGGGGGGGAGCCCAGATTTTCTGACAAGATTTACCAATTAACCGACAAAAAGCGCCCGCGAACGCTTCTTACAACAGTTGTAATAATAAATTCTAACAAAGCAACTGAGATGGTTTTCTAGCAAAAGCTGATGAATTTGTCATTCACTTGTTATCACATGGAATCAGAAACAAACTTGCAAACCAGAAAAGTAGTGACACTGCCACAGATTACTTCACTGCTTGAAGATTTACGCGGCTGTCTTTTTCGCTTGTAAACTAAGCGGCTTTTTGGGATTCCAAAACATTAGCGTCTATGACTTTGTAAAGTTTGTCTGTCGGTCTGTTACCACGATAACTTTCAAAGGGGGTCAGATACCGCTTCTGTGTCCGAACGAAATCCAACAACAATGGGTACAAGGTGGAGGTCACGGAACTTTGGGATAAGCCTCGCAAACCAAACGGGTTCATGGGCCCTAGAAAGTGCTCGGATTCGACTGAAACTTGCCCAAGATGTTTCATGTATCCGCGTCCAAGAACAGTGTTGCAAGGAGGTCCTAGAAATATTGTGATACGTGTACGGGCCGAACGGATAGAGTGATTGGGATAAAACTTGAAAGGTACAAATTCCATGGGACCCAGACACGTAGTTTGAGGTCAGAACCGGATCTGACGTCCGTGGGGTCAAGGTGGGGCTGGGCGGACCGGTGGGCACACTGGGAGCCACTGAAATTTTTTAGAAATGCTCCGTTCGAGTTATGCTTGATAGGTGGTAGGCGCAGATGCCAAATATGTACCATTTTATGTGTCCGAACCTCTTCTTGCCATGGTGGCAGTGCTGTGGGGGGTTATATTTTCCAAAACGCTTAGGGACAAAACGGGTTGATCGATTGGGATGAACTTGCGGTCATGTGGCCTAGATGTGTTATTCAGATATCCTGATCTGATCCAACCTCGGTAGGCGTTGTTGGAGGTATCAGTGACGGAAATTTGAAAGTCTTAAGTCACCAAATAAAGTGGACTATTTTCCAGATTGATTGTGTAGCCTACCATTTAAATCCAGATCAACACAAACGGGCAGTTTGTGGGCTCGAACAGAGAAATCACTCAAGAACAAACCAAGGAAAGATGTTTGCTGGTGTGGTTGGTTTACCGTCAAGGAACAGAAAGGAACGTAAAGTGGTCAGTCAGTGCTTTTACCCAAAACATTTTCTGATTTACCGACCAGAATTTTCCAGTCACCACATAAATAAGTCTTCGTACTCACATCACAATTACTGAATTTAACGACACGATTTTTGTCCATCCCGGATGTAAACAGACGAAAACAGAGAGTTCCCATATTACCGACAGGACTTTTCCCGGTCACCGTATCGAAAAATAAAACCAACCGACATCGGCATCTCTATCCGATCGTGGGCTTGACTTTCCGACAAGGCTTTTGTCGCTATCGTCTCCGCACCGACAAAAAATTCCGATTTTCAGACAAGAGGTATTCTGCCTTTATGACCCAGTAAATGGCGGTTGGGAGTTTGGAGGTAATTAAACTGATCACATAAACTTTTTTTTTTTGTATCTTTAGTATATTGGAAAGCTGCAACAGCCCGTCACCTCCCCCTATATCGACTATATCGTCAGGTTTTAAAAGTTCATGCTAAATTTTCGGATTCCGGGCGAACTACTTGTCCTTCCCCAAAATATACAGCTATGGGGCCGATCTACTAACCTGACCTGTACTTTGATCCAAAGGATCCTCACACCAAGTTTGAACACAATATCTGAGTCCCTTCGAGAGTTATCGTGCTTACAGACGGACGGACAGGCAATTTACGAAGTTATGGGTATCCCGTCACTTTACGTTTTGGGATCCCAACAAAACAGCTTTTGGCTAAAAAGATTGATATAAATAATTTCCTAGTTCTAAAAGTAGCCTACCACCCTTCCAAATACGACTGGACTCTTCTACGCCACTTAAGACGGAAAGGGGTTAGTCATTCAGTTTGGAAAGACCTGACGGACACAGCGGAATATTTCTTATAGGCTATAGAAATGTGTAGCCTATCTTACCTGCAAGACTTGATCGCCGAACCTCAAACCTCCCATCGCTGCAGGAGATCCAGTCTGAACAAAGCTTACGAAAATTCCTTTGCTGATTGGTTGAACTCGAAGGCCGATTTTACCGTTGAAATCTTTGCACAACACAACCTAGAAACACAAAATGGGCGTAACGAACTTCTTAATCCGACTAACTGGGGACATTTCTGGTTTCGACCGGATTCCGGACGGATTATCAATTCAGGCAAGAATAATAGAATTTCCAAGTCATCACCTGTTTTTAGACTACCAATTAATTTGATGGAAATACTTATCCTGTCCACCATACCCATCCATGTTGAGGTATAAGGCCCTCGTATGAATCCGCTCTCACTCTTGACTTTAAGTGTCCATACACCAACTTCAAGGAAATAACAAAGCTTAAAGACCGTATTAAAACATGGACTTCTTAACCCAATTTAATCATAAAATTTTGCTTTACCGCGTCAACCCTCTGGTATCGGTCATCGTCAGGGCGCTAAAAGATTTCAAGCGTCAAACATTCATATCCTCTAAGCCAGTGGTTCCCAACCTTTTCCGTACCGCGTACCCCTAATCAAGGTTCAAAAAGGTTACCCCTTTTCGAGGATCATTGTTCTACTATTTGTTAAAGATTCCGCAGCGTCACTTATTGTCATAAATGATAAGGCATAAATGTCTAAAAATATATACAAATCAATCAGATACTTTAGGCTGCTTTGTAGCTTAACTTTTGTCTCGATGTCACTAACGGCAATAATAAGGTATTTCTCTCTTTGTTTTTGACCAAACACATTGCCGAAAGCAAGGTAGGTGGATCCGAATAGCAACAAAACAAACACTGCGATTTCCACTTGGTTCTTTGTATTCTCCCTGCACCTCCAACTAAAACGAGGAAACAGTAAAACTTGATAATTTCAGTTCTAAGGCACGATTAGTTGCAAGTTCAGTCAGATTTTCTGTACGCTTATCACTAAACCATGTTCCACTAAATGGATACTGGATCCAGTCCCGAAGTCTATCTTTGTTCTTGATCGGTGGGAAATAATAAACAAGTTCATCTCGCAACTTTGTCATGAGTGTATCCTATCTCCTCTACTAGCAATACATTGATCATCACGCTTGCCAACGTTTGTTCTCTTCACTTGACGTTCCATGTGCCCAATCATTGTTTCCGAGGAGCTTATTCGTCGGTAGACCGCTTATTTCATATTTTGCCAAGATTACCATCCCCGAAGGGATATGTAAAGAGGCTAAAAGCAGCCGAGCCGTGTGTAATTCTCTGTAAGTATACTATTTCAGAACATCTTAGCCGAAACAAGATGGTAGTGCGAGGTGTCTTTTAAGGTTATCGATATCATTATCGTCCGCGGCGTCCGCAAACTGATCAAGGTTCGGAAAGACACTTGCGCTGGTTCTCTGAACTGAACCTTCTTACGCAAAACACTATTTTCTTGATGAAAGCAGACGAGAAGCAGACATTTCCGAATTCAGAGATTTTGGGTCCTTCGCGTGCCCCTTACGACAGTCTCGCGCAACCCTTTGGGTACGCGTACCCCCGGCCGGGAACCAGGGCTCAAAGCAACCCATTTGGACTGAGACAGAAAATAAACCATTAATTGTTTACATGTTCATATCTGACAAACATATGCCTTTAAATATTCTTTGAGCCCAAGCTGACTTTGAAACATTTAATGTTTCAAATATGTTTCAAATATGCCTTTGTTTTTTTTCAAATAATATAAATGTTTCAAATATGCCTTTGTTCACAGACTCATGGTGGGAATTTAGGAATCCCCACATCATCCTTTCGTTCGAAATGGATGACAAGCGATTAGCAAATGGGTCGGGATTCTGCAACTAACAACTGAAGGAAGTGAGTGTACTCGTAGTTTTGTCATAATATCGTAACATTTTACACTTCGCTCGAAGGAAAGTCAGGTTTCAATTCAACTCATTTTCATTTCCTTCTTCACCATAAAAGACAATACATTACGCTTCCAAGAAGGACACAACCGTTTCTTCTGCTTTTCAGCTTAAGCTGACTGGGAAACATATATTAAACAATAGATAAAAAGGGAAAGTCAGCTACGATGTTCGTCTGCGGTATTCAGTTGCAGGTTCGTTTCGTCCAGTCCAGCAACAGCCTGACGCGGACCCTTGCCAAAAAGGGCCGAAGTATTGCAGACAAACATCGTAGCTGACGGTAGCTGACTTTTCGTGTTTAGCCATTGTTCAATATAAAAAAAAGAGTATCTATCGAATATTTTAGCTGACTTTTCTGGTTTGAGCCACTGTTTAATGTATATTTGTAACGTGATGAGACCGAAGATGAAGGCTTCTGTTTTCTGTTAAGATACAACCAACTGTTACCTTTTTTTGGGATACCAAAACGTAAGTGGAGGATACTTATGAAATTTCAAAGTTAGAATGCATCCGACATCTATCTGGTAATAATTTAACAAATTTGTTGACTCATTTTCGACCATTGACCAGTCCCTACCCTACCTCTATAATCACACATGCAAGCTCTGCGCGCTCGTCCGTGACGTCAGTTTGTTTAATCTATACACCCAGGGGGAATGAAATGGTGAATTGGTCGAAGGGGTTGATATATGTCGTTCAAACTCGTAGAAGGATTCACTGGCAAAGTACAGGCCAAGTCTGGAGATGGGTCCTTTAGCCCTATATTTAGAGGGTTTCGAATTAAGGTTACAAAAAATATGTTTTATAAGCTAATGACATATTCGTTTAAGGGGTAAGGAGGATCACTGAATCCATATCTGAACTTATTTTTCTTGCCGGACAAATAATTCTCCAGGAATTCAGCCAAGACTGGAAATTTGGTTGAAGCTCGAATTGTTTCTGATTAGATACGAGATACTGGAGTAAACATGCTTGTTGAATCCGTATCTGAACTTGGTTTCCTCATTTGATTAGTTGTTTGGCCGTAAGCAAAAAACTTCAAAATGGTAAGATTTTTCGTGTAGGCTACATTTTCAAGCGGTTGATTATGGATAAATAGCAAAAATGTTAAAGGGGTCTCGTGAAGACTCGGAAAGTGTACAAGATTTGATTGTCTGGATCAAGGTCTGATAAACATTACATTTTTGGGATCCCAAAATCTTTGGTCTTGTTTTTATCGGAACCAACTGCAGGAAGCACGGCCTCCAGTACGGCAGTCCGTCAGTTTATTACAACTTAGACCCTCAAATTTGGCGATTTCTGATGCCCGATTCGGATTTTTACTTTATTATCTTCTTGGCAACATTTAATGACTAATCGGCTGCAACGATTACAGTGTCAATGACGCGTAGCCTCGAATGACGTGTTCATACTTGAAACGGGAACTAATGCCAAAGTCCAAATGCGTCATTCAGGAAAAGAAAGCACGCCTTACAGTTTCGTCGCGCCCAGGGGTGGCCCGAAGCACTCAGGCCAGGGCGAGGGCCAGGGGGGGTGAGACCCCTCATTTCAACGACTCATGGATCGTAATATACGACTCGCAGAAACTAACAAAAATGAACTGTTGCGACTATGCGGCAATGGCGCACATTCCCCAGCAACAAATAATAGAGCCGGTGTAAGACTAGCTGCAATGCATCAGCTAAAATTGTTCTTGTAATCAAAAATTTTGTATACATACCTTCATAGCCTCAGCTTTAAATTTCAACTTTCGCATAAGAGGAAAGCTTTCAACGCCTGTACCCGGTACAAATTAAAGGAAGCGCCGCAGGCGATTTTTTTTAATCTGCCTCTGTCTAGTAAGGTCCTAGCCAGCCTTTAATGTGTTTCAAATCTAACAAGACCAAAGGTGTCGATGGGATCCCAAAAATCTAAGATTTGATCCAGACAATTCGGTCTTGTCTTCGCCAAGCTAATCATCAGAGAAAACCGAGTTCAGATATTCTATCTACCTATCTATACCTCTATAAGCCATATCTATTTTGACGATCCGAAACTTCCTGCTTTACTACTGCCAAATTTGCGGTTTCGCCCGAATTCCGAGCGAACTACTAGTCCAGCAAAAAAAGAAAAATTCAGAAACGAAGCCGGCGTACCTCCTTATCCATATCCTTATCCCAAAATCTTTGGTCTTGTTTTTATCGGAACCAACTGCAGGAAGCACGGCCTCCAGTACGGCAGTCCGTCAGTTTATCACAACTTAGACCCTCAAATTTGGCGATTTCTGATGCCCGATTCGGATTTTTACTTTATTATCTTCTTGGCAACATTTAATGACTAATCGGCTGCAACGATTACAGTGTCAATGACGCGTAGCCTCGAATGACGTGTTCATACTTGAAATGGGAACTAATGCCAAATTCCAAATGCGTCATTCAGGAAAAGAAAGCACGCCTTGCAGTTTCGTCGCGCCCAGGGGTGGCCCGAAGCACTCAGGCCAGGGGGGTGAGACCCCTCATTTCAACGACTCATGGATCGTAATATACGACTCGCAGAAACTAACAAAAATGAACTGTTACGACTATGCGGCAATGGCGCACATTCCCCAGCAACAAATAATAGAGCCGGTGTAAGACTAGCTGCAATGCATCAGCTAAAATTGTTCTTGTAATCAAAATTTTTGTATACATACCTTCATAGCCTCAGCTTTAAATTTCAACTTTCGCATAAGAGGAAAGCTTTCAACGCCTGTACCCGGTACAAATTAAAGGAAGCGCCGCAGGCGATTTTTTTTTAATCTGCCTCTGTCTAGTAAGGTTCTAGCCAGCCTTTAATGTGTTTCAAATCTAACAAGACCAAAGGTGTCGATGGGATCCCAAAAATCTAAGATTTGATCCAGACAATTCGGTCTTGTCTTCGCCAAGCTAATCATCAGAGAAAACCGAGTTCAGATATTCTATCTACCTATCTATACCTCTATAAGCCATATCTATTTTGAAGATATTGACCGAAACTTCCTGCTTTACTACTGCCAAATTTGCGGTTTCGCCCGAATTCCGAGCGAACTACTAGTCCAGCAAAAAAAGAAAAATTCAGAAACGAAGCCGGCGTACCTCCTTATCCATATAAAGAAATCTAATCAACTTTAAATAAAATTTTGACTTAAAAAAAATGCGGGTACAACCGGATCCCGGACTAATTGTATGTCCAGGTAAAAAAATGATCATTATATACAGACTCAGCGTCTCTTCTTACCCCTAAATATATCATCTAATCAACTTCAGATAAAACTTTTACTTTTAACATATTTTCCGGTTTTGGCCGGATTACATGCGAACTAGTTGTACGGCGAGAAAATGGTTTTCACCATCGGGTTCAGCATGTCTTCTTACCCATAAATCAAACATTTAATCAACTTCAAATGAAACTGTTACTTTTAAACCAACTTTCCGGTTTTGGCCGGATTCCGGACGAACTGCTTGTCCGGCGAGAAAATGATTTTCACCATCATGCTCAGCATGTCTTCTTACCCCGAAATCAAACATTTAATCAACTTCAAATGAAACTTTTACTTAACCAACTTTCCGGTTTTTGCCGGATTCCGGACGAACTACTCGTCCAGCGAGAAAATGGTTTTCACCATCGTGCTCAACATGTCTTCTTACCCCTAAATCAAACATTTAATCAACTTCAAATGAAACTTTTACTTTTAACAAACTTTCCGGTTTTTGCCGGATTCCGGACGAACTACTTGTCCTATTATTGTCACCATCGTGCTCAGCATGTCTTCTTACCCCATAATCGACTATCACATTAGCTGTTTAAAAATACTTTGTTTGTCCCTTAAATTGAACCCCCTCCCCCACCCCCAAATATAGGGCTACAGAGCCCATCTACGAACTCGACTTTACCCTTGACCCAAACAATCCTCAAGCCAAGTTTCATCAAAATATCTCATTCCCTTCGAGAGTTATCGTGCTTACAGACGGACGGACGGACGGACGGACAGACGGACGGACGGACAACTTTTGCGATGTCATGGGTATCCCTCCACTTACGTTTTGGGATCCCAAAAAGTTCCAAGCCTAATCGCCAAGTAAACGACACACCGTTCTCTAAGTAGAGAATACTATGAAATGTGCCACAGGCGAAGTTTTGTGAAACGCCGAGGAGGAGACCGTCTTTTTGCAATCCCATTGAAAAGGAAAAAACAGCTTTGAAATAACAAATCTGACTTTTAACTTTTAACAAACTTTCCGGTTTTTGCCGGATTCCGGACGAACTACTTGTCCTATTATTGTCACCATCGTGCTCAGCATGTCTTCTTACCCCATAATCGACTATCACATTAGCTGTTTAAAAATACTTTGTTTGTCCCTTAAATTGAACCCCCTCCCCCACCCCCAAATATAGGGCTACAGAGCCCATCTACGAACTCGACTTTACCCTTGACCCAAACAATCCTCAAGCCAAGTTTCATCAAAATATCTCATTCCCTTCGAGAGTTATCGTGCTTACAGACGGACGGACGGACGGACAGACGGACGGACGGACAACTTTTGCGATGTCATGGGTATCCCTCCACTTACGTTTTGGGATCCCAAAAAGTTCCAAGCCTAATCGCCAAGGAAACGACACACCGTTCTCTAAGTAGAGAATACTATGAAATGTGCCACAGGCGAAGTTTTGTGAAACGCCGAGGAGGAGACCGTCTTTTTGCAATCCCATTGAAAAGGAAAAAACAGCTTTGAAATAACAAATCTGACAGTCGAAAAAAGTGACAATTAAAATAGTGGCCACAGAAAATAAAGTAGATTTGTTCCGTATTAAAGCAAAAAAATTAATTCCTGAAAAAAATCCTGATTATGGACATAACCCGAGGAGCAGAGCTTCATTTTGCGATCCCAGTGAAAAATTAAGAATAGCTATGAAATCACGCCTCTGTCCATCGAAAAAGTGACAAAATAAAGCCCATAGAAAAGAAAGTAGACTTGCTCCGAACTAATAGCAAAAAAAGTAATTTTCATGTTCAGAACACACTTCCTCAGAAACGAAACGAGGAAAACAGATTTGCCAGTGCGTTAAAAAAAAAATCCGGATTTATGGACGTAACGAACTTTTGGTCTTGGCCTGACAGGAGTTTACAGATATAGAAAAAGACGCCAGGTTCGCCGACGAGACTTGAGTTGCGTTTACGCGACAGAAGATGCTCTCGGCTATAAACACAGCAAATGACGACGAGAAGTTCGCTTTTAGAATATCTTAAACATAAAAGAGATGATTTTCGAGGTGTATGAGTGTCCTGAATTTTACGAAGTCTTTTCAGATGTGCTTTAACACTAGCATACAGGGGCGTCACGTAGGGGGGGGGACCCCCCCCCCCCTCCCCCTATGTTGTCTGCTAGCCGGTAAAAAATAGATTTTTCGCGAATTTTCGTAAAAAGAATCGATTTTTTTGGGAAACAGTTCGATTTTTCTTAAAAACGGTCGGTTTTCTTTAAATCAGTCGATTTTTCCGCAAAAAAAGACGGCAAAAATTACCAGCCAGTCGATAAATACCTTGCTCCTCCCATATTTGATAGTGCTTATTCGCAGTCAGCAGTGATACATACGATTCGCCGTCAGCTTTGGCTGAAGGAATATTTTTGCTCCTCTCCCCCCCCCCCCCCACACATTTTGATAGTAACGCCTCTGCTAGCATAGAGGCCAAAAATTTACCTCCCGACTAGAATGAGCTATTCCAGCGTCTGCGGAACCCCTCCTGTCCTGGGAAACGAATTTCGGGTGTATATTAAAATCTTCCTTGTCCTTTTCAAGCGTTATTCCTACCTCAACCTCTCTTTGTAATCGACATTTTTCGATATGTTCTGGCACACTTCTTTCGCGGGTCTCCTGTCATTTGATTTCTGATGGCTTTTCCATTCTGTTTAAAAATTCTATTCCTTCTTTTTTCACTTATAGCCAAAGATGACCAAAAATCAATGCACATAACCTTGTCTCTCGCTTTTGGTCTATAAGGTATTTCAATGTTACCAGTCAGACTTCACTTTAACAACTAACCTATTGTAATTTTGACAGGCTAAAATCTGAAAGACCGAAGTTAGGCAGATCCAAATCCCATGGGAGTAGAACAGGTAGCCGCATTGCTGCCCCCATGAATGTCTGCGCCCTATCGGGTTACAAAACCTGGTTTAAACGACTTCTTCGGGGACTGGCTTCCAACCGAAGCTGTTCAGAGACAAAATTAAAAAAAAAAAATTAAACGACTCGGATTATTTTTTATTAAAATGAATGTCCGGGGCCTCGGCGAGGCCAACATAAACGACTGATACAACTTAGCAAACGGCCAAATAAACGACTGATACGACTTAACAGAAGGCAGGGGGGGTGAGTCACCCCCCCCTTCGGGCCACCCCTGGTCGCGCCAGAGGATATAACCGAAAACATAGTTCTCAAAATGTACAAAAGCACCCCACAATCCCCTGAGAGACAAAAACACTCCTAGGGCAAAGGACCGACGCTAACACCCGAGCCACCAATTGGCTTGAGAAAATCCTTTGCAAAACATTAAAATCGCAAGATAAAGCGGTCTCAACTCAAGATCAGTGATCCTACTCGCGACAAACTCAGGGATTGTACTTTTATGCAAAGCTACGAAATATACAAGGGATTTGATAAATGTGACAAACAAACCTTGTTATTTAGTCCTATGTGTCACAGTTAAAGGACCCATCGCACTCTTTTCTCTTCAACTTACAGTATTTTAAAATGTTTGAATACTCAAAACTCTTTTGAGCTTTCAACAAATTACCCACGGTTTTGGCTGTTTTGAGCCTTTTCCGAGACCCGTTGACTTGTAGCGAAAACACTGAAACAATTTACAAAAGCGTTTTTTCTGATGGAAAAACTTCTCGCAGAAAACTGTCGACAGCGTGATACACATCGACGGTAGCAAAACATGGCAAGTGTGAAAATCAGCGTGGTTTTGTTAGAGGGGTTAGAATGTACCGTACGAAATTGGCGTTTCCGGGTTTAGAAATATATGTAGTGATTATGGAAGAAGGTTGCATTTGTATTATATTTAAGCCCCGTCCTTTAGCAAGTATCTTCTATAATTTCTACTTTTAAGTAAACAAAACATTCCAACAAACGAGCATCCAAGATATTAACATTACCAATCGACATTACCGAAATATTTTCCTAGATATCTTAAACAAGCTCAAGTTTTTGACACTAAACTGCAAACAGATTAACTGTGGAGAATAAAAATTCGTAGATTTAGATTCAGATTCAGATATTTTTTTACTTCACCAAAAAAACACAACTACATTGTACAAAAAACTCAACAATGCTTGTTAATAATTTTACCATGATACCTTAACGACAGACATACGACAACAAAATGGAAGACCTACCTCATGGTCATTATCTTTCCCCATTCGCTATAGCCCATCCGCCTACAGGATCACCAAAACCAAATTCCAAGACTCAACTGAACTCTGCCTACCCCACATTTGACCGCACCCCCTAAATCACACTCCGTGATTAACAGTATTCAGGGTTCAAACAAGGCAACAACTATAGGCTTAGTTAGGCTAGATATATCCTAGGCTTAAGGAAAACCATGGGGTGTGATTAGTCTAACGAGGGAAAAGCAAATTAGAGCACCATCCTCCCCACTCTTCATTTGTTTCGTTAGGACAGAGCGGGGAAACGCCTCTAGTGCAACGTATAAACAAATAAGAGATGCCAAAGTAATGAAAAAAGCTGTTTTTGCAGCTTACTGCGTCACGAAAAGAAGTGGTCTGAAACAAAATTAGGCCAGATCAAATCCAATGGGTCAATAGTGCAACGGGTGCAATTGTACCAAAATTGTATATTGCATGAACATTATGTAAAGTAATAGTATACTATGTACTTGCATATAAGTGAGTTTTTATTGACATTTTCCTACGCTATTTTTCGCCACGAAGAATTTTTGGAAAAAATAAAGTGAATCGAACTGAAAAAAAAAAGTACTGAATGATGATGGACAACCTACTTAGCAGACCAATAAGAGACCTCACATCTGTTGGAAAACAATTGCGAGGAGGCGACCGAAATTTTAGGGGTTTCAACAAGTTTTAATGCGACACTCTATCCCCCCCCCCCCTCCCGTCAGGATCTGTGAATATCTGGATTGGCCGATTGGATGATAACAGGACTGAGAACACAGGCTTACCTCTCTGACCCCATGTGTAACTTGTGCTCTAGCATAACCGGGCGTGGCTGACGTCAGGGGCGCCACTGTCCGCGATGACATCGATGAGGCATAGCTTGTATAAGATGTGGCGACGGCAATCTAAACCGAAATAAAGTAGGTTATAGAATGAATGAAAGGCGAAACGCAAAATCTACCAACTGCTTTAACAGCAAAGCTAGGTTGCCGGCTCTAGAATAGATGAAGTTCTTTTTCTATAGTCCTTTCTTTTAAACTTTCTTTATGACAAATTATAGACGTACGCGAAGTTTTGTTCTTATACTTAGGCTAAGTGTGTCTTTTATATTAACGGTAAAGTCAAATTTTGCGACTTCGCAGTTTTTCGCAAAATTTCGAAAGTTTGCGTTTTGAAAATTTCCAAAAAGTCGCAGCCTTGTTCGTCAATGAAATCACCATTTGTCAGAGAAGAAAGTAATAATTACACCAGAACAGGACTCCTGTCTCTCAACTCTTCCGGAAGAAGAAAAAGAAAATTAGAACAGGGGTCGCGTTCAACATCGTTTTTTATTCGTATATTACACCATAAAATGCTTTCGTATCAACAACAAAAAAACTGAGTATAACCAAGATTAAGTAAGCGCCAGAACCTTCCGTATCAATACGACCAGGGCCGTATCCAAGAGGGGGGGGGTAGGGGATTGACCCCCCCCCCCTCCCAGAAACATACTAAATAATCATTTTTATGGACTTTTCACTCTCATCTGTGTATTTTTAGTCCGACCCGCAGGCAACCCCCCCCCCCCGAAATAAATTCATGGATGCGGGCCTGAATACGACGCTGCGGAGTCAAACAAGTCTGTAGACCCTTCCCGATGCAATCAGTAGGAGTTACGCGGAACATCACAGTTGGTTACCTCTAAAAAAAGCTATATCGTAGTAAAGCACCGTAGAAGAAATTTCCAAAGTAAAAGCCGATTGGTCACATGTGAAGCGCTGCAAAGCGGTCAGCGCCTCCCGCACTTTTTCTTATATTCGTAGCGGCAAAGAGGTAAGGCAACGTGAATCAGTTCAAAGCTCGTCAATTACCTCTAGCTCAGCTCTGTTTTGTCGGGGTATCCTTAGTCGCTGCATGGGACCAAAGAAAGATGGAGGTTCTATTGGCGTATTTGTTCTTGATACAATACAGAGCAAAGTGAAGCCTTATCTACTATACAGAACATCTATTAAAGGAGTTATATCACAAGCATTCTAGCACTTGCAACACTTAGACCCCCCCCCCCATCCAAGACGAAACCACGGCTCGATCCGAGCGCTGGGTCACCTAGCGACGCGGGTTGGAAGCGCCCCACATTGGGAGTATGGAACCATACTTCGACTTTGGATCTAGCAAAAGGTTTTTATTGTAGCAGGCATATGGAAAATGTGTCAAAAAAAAAGTAAACTAATTATTTGTATGATCGAATTCTTTAAGTATTTTTTTTCTGTTTTTTCTTGTTAATTCCCGTAAGTCCAAATAATTAAGGATGTTAACTAGATCGCAGTAAACAAACGCCGTAAATTATACTAAATTCGTTATAGTGATTTCTTGAAGATTCTGAAACTGAGCTAAATAATATTCAGCTTCCGAGACCAAAAAATGTCAAACTGGACGATCATTTCTTCTTCAGACATATCTAAACGTCCACATCGTTATATACTTGGTTGTCTTAATCCTCTTACACGCCACTGGATCTTCTCGAAGGGTCAATGAATAGTTAATTAGCAATGGCGGATTGGCGTTCAGGAGTGAATTGTGTTCAAGTAATTTCTGGATAACGTTGGCTACCGTGTGGATTTTGCGGAAAACAAAGGTAACAGTGTTTTCATAAAAACCAGACCCATTGAAAAATTATGGTGTCTCCCACCTTCTCGGCCCACATGAATCAAAGACTTTAACAGAAGGGTTGGTTCCTGGAGCAACCTTACTGAAGACTAATGCTGAGTGACTTAATAGTTTCAAGTGTACTATCGATAAGGTTTTTAACTCGGCTGTGTCAACGACCATTTTGTAGAGGCGGAATCTTTTATGACACAATATGATATTCGTATACACTTGAAATGAAATGAAAACATGTAGGTTTTATCTAGCTCTAAACAGGTTCCTTTTTTCTTGGTCTTAAGGACGGCCTAGACGGTGTTCGTAAAGTGCGTAAAGTCGTTCGTGAAGTGCGTAAAGTCGTTCGCAAAGTTCGTAAGCTTCTTCCGTAAACCTTCATAAAGCCCTTTACGGCAGTATGCAGACAACAGGTTCAATTTTAGTTGACTGCGTTGAACAGTTACGTTAAGCTAAGTTTTATTCTTGCAATATTAGTCCTTTTTGGCGAGGGTTTCTACAGATTCAAGCTGCAAAATACGATAAGGCTCGTGTTTAAGTTTGGACCTGAAGAGGACTCTTGCAAAGAATGGGCGAAACATTATAATGTATTATAAGATCCAGTCAAGACATAGATATGGAAGTCCACAAATTAGTTCAGTCAGTTCAATTCAGATCTATTAACCATAACATGAAATGCACAGTAATTATAACGTTGGCACGTCCGTCAGTCATATACCATATAAAGCAAACAAGGCATTTTCAGAATATTCAGGGCTTGCCGTTGTGGTACTGGACTATAGCCAGGACATTACTCCCGGCAGCAAAACCAAACACTCCTTGCAGTGAGGACCAGCCAGACAAGTCGCTTAAAGCCAGGCTTCACCTTCCAGATTCCCAGACGTCCGGGGCTTCCGCATAGTCGAGCCAACCCTTCCAGATTTTCATGAGAATGAGGACAGCTAAATTTGCTGTCCTTCAAAATTTCCTAGATGTCCCCTTTACATTTCAAATATCTTTTGCATCCCAGTCACAACTGTCAATCACTTTCCCTTTTCTTCCTCCATTTGCATATTTGTAGTGTCTCTCGAACGGGTTGCCTCTATGGCACCTTCCAGACATCCGGAATCTGGGGTGTCTAAAAGCCAGGCTTCACCTTCCAGATTACCAGACGTCCGGGGCTTCCGCATAGTCAAGCCAACCCTTCTAGATTTTCATGATAATGATGACATCTCGTTTTGGTTTCTTCAACATTTCCTAGATGTCCCTTTCGCATTTCAAATATCTCTTTCATCCCGCAGTCACAACTGTCAATCACTTTCCCTTTCCTTCCTACATTTGCATATTTTGTTCTGTCTCTCGAATGGATTGCCTCTATGATACCTTCCAGACATCCGGAATCTGGGGTGTGAAACACCCCGGACTTCCAGACGTTTTTGGCCTGGCTTCACCTTCCAGATCCGTCTCGACGAAAACGGCTGTCTGGAATCCGGAAGAAAAATCTCGAAGGTGAAGCCTCGCTTTTAGATTTTGCCCGGATTACTGGCACTCGGTCTGTAGTTAGGCTAACAAAACTTCTTCGACCACTTCATTGACATTTACTGTCAAACAAGAAGGAATTTAGGCTCCCCAAGGGATGGCCGTCTTCTTTCTCAGACCGCATTTGTTCCACCTCGAGAGGTCCCGCAAGTGTCAAGATTCTCGGAAAATAAAACGGTTCTCCAAAAATCCAACCATACAGAAGGCCTGTCAGTTTCCCGACATGGTTACGCACCTGGGGTCGGAAGGATCTTTTATTTCTAGCAGAATGAACGGCCTATTTAGAACTGAGTAGGCAAGGTAAGCGGGAGGGGCTGTCCACAGGGAAATGTTTCTTTTTTGATCTGTAAGTAAGTAACTTAATTTGTATAGCAATTTCGAAACGCGCCACATCTATGAGAAACAAAACAAATAAATGTCACAAAATTTTTTTTGTTAGAATTAGTAAGGAAGAGCTTTTCTGAAGTCGATTAGCGATTCGATATTGAGAAAAAATAGCCTACATGCTCCATCCATATTTGAATCCATATTTGAAGTTTGGTCTTGGACCGAGCAAGTAGTCCGCCAAAAATTCGGAAAAAAAGGAAAATATTTTCTAGTAAAATTTTTGTCAAAAATTGGTAGGAGTGTCAAAAAGAGGCGGACCACGATATTTACTTGCTTTTTCTTGCTAGACCGATATTCAGCAGCAACCCGTTAAACGCGGAATTACGGTAGTGCTTATAATTAGGCTAATTGACAAAGCGGTTTAGAGTGGCGATACTGGGGTAAGCTGAAATATTGAATCAATATGTATACTTTATCGACTGATACTACCACGGGAATCTGGAAAAAAACGGAAATTCGGTAGACATCGTGTTATGTTTATCAGGTGTTTGGCTGTTCGATGCAGCCAACACTGATAACAAGACACAGAAAATTGATCTTCCTACATTATATATATATATATATTTTATTTATAACCCGCCAAATACTGAATGTGGTAGCGGAATAAAGGGAATAACGTGAAATAACACAAGATAAATATCAGTATTAAAACACACACAAATTTGGACATAATTACTAACTGGGCCTGAAAAATTCATGAAAAACATCATTTACTCGAAGACCAGGATGACGAGATGTAGATAGTACTGACACTGACATTTTCTCGAGTGAGCGAATCATATCTTGGACGCCGAACTTCTGAACTAATTTGCGGTTGCGACAGGAACGAGGAAGCTACATCAAAAATGTACAAGGATTATAGTAACAGGTCTTCAAAGCATTGTTTTGCTGCGAAGTTACTCCTTCGGCCGGATTCCCCGAATCCGGTGATAATGGGAAATTTATCAGTTCTAATAAATGACTGTATCCTTCTGTTCTTGTCGGTATAGGGATAAGAAGACTGAATCCATCTGTCTACTTTGTAATATTGAAGGGGTAAAATGTCGCGAGAACGAAATCCTCCAACTAAACTTAACAGGTGACGTATATCTAGACGATGAACATGCTAAGCTTTTGTCTAGCAGTGGTATTCCCGCCGCACCCAGAGCTAGACCGAAAATGAAATACCTACATCAAAATCTCTAATTAAGACCTGATGGTCAGGGAGGAACAAGTCCGATAAATATTCTCTTTGGGATCCCATCGAAACCTTTGGTCTTGTTTCAGTGATTATGGCAGTTTCTTGGAAGGATGCCACGTCTTAAAGAGAAGAGTTGCTCTTAAGCAGAAACGACGTATTTAATAGAGTTTACGGTTCATGAAATAACTTTTGTACTGCCCTACGCTTGGTTGAACGTCCACAAACGGAGGGTTAAAGTAGTGAGACCTTCGTCATCCCAGCATTTTCCTACCCCACCCCCCTCTACCCCAATCTGCCGAACTTGGTTCTTAAAGACGCCTGATCTCATCGCGAGAAATTCATTATCTGTTTAGCTCTGTCCCGGCTCATTGACTTGGAAGGGCGGAAAAAACAACAAAACAACAAGTCATGATTGGATTTTCCATCTGGGAATAGAGTCCCAAATTCTTTTCCTCGATCGGGCAATCAGATCCTGCCCCAGGAACCCTTCCAAATAGAACACAGAATGAAGTCAGAAGGTTTAATTTCGAATGAGTCTACAACTCCGGGCCTCTGTAAGCATTTGCTAATTTTCCAAAGGCACGCGGTGGAAAATTCGGTACGAAATTCGGGAGCATCTTAACGCACGACTCTTACTAAAATGATCTTTTACGATGAAATGGCCCAAGAATATCATTTTCGAAAATACCATTATTTCCTCCGCGGAATTACAGATTTTCTTGTTAGCGCTTCTCGACTCTACGAGCGTGTTCCACCCTTCTAACAATAGTAGCTATTAGTTACTTTACTACGCTGACCGTTCCAACCTTCTCAATAGTAACTAATAGTAACTATTTGCTTACCATGCTTGGGAGCGTGGTAACTACGCATTGTAACGTGATTGGTCGGATTCGCCCGTGGCATGATATTCTGCTGGAAAAATAGAAAATCGTTCCAACCTTAAAGGCAAAAAGCCAGAATTCGAGATGTCATGCGTAGTAACTACGGTCAGTAGGGTGGAACACGCTCTCCGACGCGGCAGCTCGACGCAAAATATTTGAAAAATTACCGAGCAGTGGTTTAAAAGTGGGGAAATTACGCAAAACAAAAGAAGTACAAAACAGAAGATAGACCTGACGGCCTGCCACGTCTTCCCGCTCTCCGACGCGGCAGCTCGACGCAAATTATTTGAAAAATTACCGCGCAGTGGTTTAAAAGTGGGAAAACCATGCAAAACAAAAAAAGTACAAACAGAAGATAGACCTGACGTTCTGCCATATCTTCCAAAATGAAAACATTACTTTGAAGCTTCTGATATATTTATGTGTGAAAGAGTTGTCGGCTGACGTTGAAGATTTCGGCGACGTTTGCGTTGCGTCACTGGCAAACTCGGCAGGGCACTAAAAAGCCGTGAGTTCAAAACGAAAGAACGGCTATAAGCGCAGATTTCATAATCTTATAATTCCATTTATGAGCAAAGGACAACAACAAGAGGGGTCCTTTAAGACCTCCTAATTTATTGCCACCACTTTTGAAGCACAGCTCTTGCTAGACATAGCAGTTGCATAATAAATAGTCGTAGTGATTTTCAAAAATAATCATCTTTGCCTCTTGTTCGCGCTTGTCGACCCTGGCCGGGCGTTTCGAAAAAATTCTCGTCGAAAAACTTAAAACATAAGACGCCGTGGTTATGAGTGATCATAGTGAATCACGGCGCGGCCTCGGTGGTCAAACCACCGTAATCAAGACAAAACAACGTTAATTTGTATGTAGCAACCCAGGAAAATCTCGGCTAGCGCTGAAAAGCGAAAAATTCAAATATAGTGATTCATAAAGAGGGAGATTTCAGAGGTTGGCAGATCCCTTACATCGTCACTGGGCGACTGAAAAACAGCGAAAGGTGAGAGGGGTCCTTTAAAGGTTCACTGAAAAGCTTATAATTTCAACATCTTCACTATTATCGCCGACAAAGTATGTATCTGACTGGGTTGAAGAGTCCGTACCTATGACTAAACTCAACCACAAATGACGGAAGAGGCAGAGCTTAATTGAGAAATACTCTGAATGGGAAGATTAGATTCGTCTAGAGAGTAACAAGACCTAAGGTTTCGATGGGATCGCAAGAATCTCATATCTGATCCAGACAACTTGGTCTTGTCTTCGCCGGATCCCATCTTCGCCAGAATCATTAGAGAAAACCAAGTTCAGATATACCTCTATAAGCCATATCTATTTTGACGAGACTGAACGAAACTTCCTGCTTTATTTCTGCCAAATTTCCCGTTTCGGCCGAATTCCAAGCTACGTGTACAGCAAAAAAAGAAAATTCAGAATCGAATTCCGGTATCTCCTTATCCCTATAAAGAACATCTAATCATTTTCAAATAAAACTTTAGCTTCTAAAAAAAACAAGAGCTGCAAGCTCATATGTCACTTGCAAGGCTGGGTCATGGTTTGTTGTGATTATTTGTAAGCAAAACCCTTGAGATAATGGGCCTTGGAAATCACGAGAACGTATCGTTCGGTAATACATTTGGCTGTAACGATGCGCACTTTAGGGGCGCTAGAAATTCATCTGTAATCAAAACTCTTGAAGCAAAAATGATGATGAGCTCATCGGGAGAATGAAATGTATATTTTAATCAAAAGTATCATTTGTACTTTAAGAAATTCAGTTGTAAGCAAAGCCCATGAGGCAAAAATATTCTAATCATGTTAAGTCTCTAATGTTCAATTTTCATGGTCCTAGCACATCTGGAAGTATTTTAACTGGTGATCACCGGAATTCTGGACCCCCCCTTCCTCCCCCCACAGTGCTCGAACACGATCCAGTTCTGTCCCTGATGAATCCAGGGCGTGTGCTTGTTCTTCCCACCAAGTTTCATCCCAATCGCTCCACTCATAGCGTGTCACAAGATTTACGGCTCCCCACTGACTCCCCCCCCCCCACAATAATCGGATCCGGTTCGGACTTCACATGGGACATCCGAGACACGAGGTCTTTCCAAATATCAAGTTTCATTCAAATCTGATCACCCGTTCCAAAGTTATACGTATCTCTAGATTCCCGATTCCCCTTCCCTCCACTCCCCCCACGGTGGTCGGATCGGGGAAGTGACTATTTCCAAGTTGGTTTGGTCGGGTCCCTGGTACGCTTGCCAAGTTTCACTGTCCCAGCCCACCTAAAAGTAACTTAACTCCGTATGACCGGAATTCTGGCCCCTCCCCCTCCAACTCCCACCACAGTGCACGAATCCTGTCCGCGTCTGCAAATGATGTACCTAGGGCTTGTGCTTGTTCCTCTCACCAAGTTTTATCCCGATCCCTCCACTTTAAGCTTGTCATATGTTTTCCGGTCCCCCCTGCCCCCCCCCCCCCCCCACATTCATCGGATTCGGTCCGGACTTGAAACGGAACATCTGAGATATGACGTCTCTCCAAATATCAACTTTCATTAAGATCCGATAACCCGTTCGAAAGTTATGCATGCCACTAAATTCCGGATTCCGGCTCCACTCCCTCCCCCCACGATGGTCGGATCGGGCAAGTGACTATTTTTAACTTAGTTTGGTCTGGTCCCTAATATGCCTGCCAAGTTTCATCGTCCTAGCATATCTGGAAGTATCCTAACTCGCAAACACCGGACTAACCGACAGACCGACGGAAAAGTGATCGGTATATGGCACTTGGCCGGAAGGCAAGTGCCATAAAAACAGTTACACCCGGATTCCGGACGAATTAAATGTCTGGTACTAAAATGATCAGCGTCTCTTCTTACGCCTAAATCTGTCATCTAATAAGCTTCAAATAAAACTTATTACTTTTTACAAATTTTTCGGTTTTGGCCGGATTCCGGTTGAATTAGTTGTCCGGTTAGAAAATGCTTTTCACATAAGTGTTCAGCATGTCTGCTTACCCCTAAATCGAACATTTAATCAACTTCAAATCAAACTTTTACTTTTAACCAACTTTCCTGTTTTAGCCGGATTCCGGAAAAACTACTCGTCCGGCGAGAAAGTGGTTTTCCCCATCGTGTTGAACACGTCTTCTTACCCCTAAACTGAACATTTAATCAACTTCAAGTGAAACTTTTACTTTTAACCAACTTTCCGGTTTTTGGCGGATTACGGGCGAACTACTTGTCGGACGAGAAAATAGTTTGCATATTCGTGGTCAGCATGTCTTCTTACCCCATAATCGACTATCACATTAGCTGTTTGAAAATATTTTGCTGGCCCCTTAATTTCAACCCCCACCCCTAAATCTAGGGCTATAGAGCCCATCTACGAACTTGACCTTACCCTTGACCCAAATGGTCCTCACACCAAGTTTCATCAAAATATCTCATTCCCTTCGACAGTTATCGTGCTAAAAGACGGACGAACGGACAACTTTTACGATGTCATAGGTATCCCTCCACTTACGTTTTGGGATCCCAAAAACAACAGTGAATGAAGTAATTTCCCCTGCCTCTTAAAAATTAGAAGGAAGAGTGTTCGAACAGTAATTTTATATATTTATATTGTTGTTATTATTGTTCCATTCTGAATTATTCAGAATATTTGGAATCCAAAAATAGAATTTTTCCAAGTCATAAAGCGTCCCGCCATTACCTAGATCCGACAACATACCGAAAAGACAAGAGACCGAGCCCAAAACGTAAGAACAAAAACACAGTCCTCTCACATGCAAGTATGACAGTCCTCTTTAATGTATGACCCCCCCCCCCTCCCCCCTCGTTCCTCCGCGTTAGAAGAGATTAATTATCTCTGACGGTCGGTGCATCACGTCCCAGCCAAAAACATTTGACCGGCAACGACCTGACGCGAAACTTTTCCTCGTCAAGGTCCCCCCGGAGTTCTCAGTATAATATTTCAATGCTGCTAGAACTGCAGAACATGCCTTCGTAACGGAAATAAGTCAGCTAAAACACGACCTTTATAAACATCGAAATCCATGTCAAATATTGCTGATGCGGGCGTTATTTACGCCGGACAGTACCATTTATTTATTCATTTATTTCCCACAGAGCTGAGGAGTACAAAATAATGTGTAAAACAGAACTATGACTAAACCATGTGGTCCATTCAATGACACATAAATACTTTACACTTATTTACGCACTATATTATTCACTTGTTGCATTCCATCTGATCAACTAGTTGTAATTGCTGGCGAGTCGAAGTAACTCCTTAAAGCACTCATCTACACTTGATAGGTTGCAATGAACCCAGAAAATCGCTTCCGAATTCCGAACACGATGGTGAAAACCGCTTTCTCGCCGGACGAGTAGGACCCTTGCCAAGAAGGGCCGAGATATAGCTCTAGTAAAATGGAGCTGACTTATCCGTTTTGCACCGTCAACTATGATTCGCAGTCAGCTTGGGCTGAAGGACTATCTATCAAGGGGTCTCTTCTGGCTCAAAGCCGCTCAAGTTGAAAAAGGAACTTGTGGGACAACCTCCTTTTCCCAACTTGAGCGACTTTGAGCCTGAAGAGGACCCTTGCCAAGAAGGACCAAAATATAGCTCTATTAAAATACACGTGATGTATCCATTTTGCACTATCAAACATGATTCGCAGTCAGCTTGGGCTAAGGAATATTTAAAATCATTTTCCTACTTTTCTACAGGCTTAACTTCTCCGATGTCGCATCTTCAGCCCTGGAAAGGCAGGCCTGTTTAAATTCAAATTCTCCGCGTCTGGATGAATTTTAGTTTGCCATGCAAGCAACCCACGCTCTGAACGTTATTACGAACACTACAAAATCCCTCAGATGTGTTACAAATATTTCAGTATTCAAATATCCGAATGAAAAATAAGCTGCCTTTTCAGTAAAACTTTAACCAGCCTATTTTGTGTTATTTGTCACACATAATAGAAGTGAGAACACACCAGTAGGCTTATTCTAGAGTTTCTGCAGAGATGGTCATTACGGAGACATTTCCGGTAAAACCTGAAAAAAATTCCGGTAAAACTTCGAAAAATTCCGGTAAAATTCTGAAGCTGCACCCCCCCCCCCCCCTATCAAGAAGGTATCGGGACGCCCCTGAGCAGAGCTATACTAGTGTGAAGAAAGAATGACTCATCCAGGCGCAGAGCTAGACTAGTGTGAAGAAAGGGGTAGGGGTTTGACAAGAAAAACTAGAAAAAGCGTTTGAAGAGATTTCGGGTGTCCCCCTCCAGCCCCCCCCCCCCCCACTTATCGGATACGATCCGAATTTTACAATGATCATCCAAGACACTTGTTCTTGATACCTCTCAAGTTTAATGGACGCTCGATTATCTGTTCCAAAGTTATGAATGTTACTAATATCCGGATACAACATCTTGCACTCCCCCATTGATGGTCGGATCGGGAAGTAATTATTTCCAAGTTAATTCGGTTGGGTCCCTGATATACGTGCCAAGTTTTATCGTCCTAGGTCATGCGGAAGTGCCCAAACTAGCAAAATGCGGACAGACAGACAGACATTACGATCGCTATATGGCACTTGACCAAGCTCAAGTGCCATAAAAACAAACAACCGTTCTTGTCTCCTACTTGGTCTATTGAAGTAGCCTACTATATGTCACTTTAGTACAATAAATGAATGCATGACATGACGACTGTTGTTACAGGACTAAAACTTACAGCTCCCACCCGAAACAAATAAACATAAGAGATACAAATGTTAGCACCCCCCCCCCCCAACATGTGTTAGTTAAATAAAGAACTTATTGTTTACTGAACCTATTTGGTGTAACAGACTCCTTTGTGATAGACGGCATACTATTCCACATACAATGTCCTATGAATCAACTATTTTATCAAGAGTGAAACAAACAAGTGCGCAAACGCTCAAACGTGGAGTGTGAAAGTAAAATGTGTATCATATCTTATTTACGAACAGCCTAAGACCCGGTTGCCCTTGGACCGAAAGTGTGTGGGGTGACACAATCCCAAAATAACACATCTAGACCCCTATGCTGAAAAGTACACCAAATTTGAACTTGATATATTTAACCCACTGGGGAATATGGATCCAGTTACCCACAAAAGGGTAACTAATAATTGCACAAAATTTCATCGTCCTTGCTCCAACCGTGGTCAAGTGACGGACTCGAGTGATTGAGAAATCTGGGACAGTTGCCCCTGAGGTGTTTGGGTGTGGGACCCTCTAAAGACCAATCTATACCCGAATGAAAACAAGTATTCTAAATTTTACCTTGATACCAATCAAGGCTCGCTAGTTACGGAGTGGGCCCATCCCGGTTGCCCCTGAAACGGAAGAGTGGAGGAAGGGGGCGGTCTGGAACCCCCAAAACGCATTTCTATACTGGTATGTAAACAAGTATAACAAACTTCAATTTGATACTTGTCACTCACAAACTTAACACATGGCAATTTGGACCCAGTTGCCCATAAATGATGATAAATGGGAAGATTGGGGAAATTGAAAAATTAGAAGTAACTTCCCAGCCCTATGATCAGGCCCATATCCAGGATTTTTTTTCGGGGGGGGGGGTGCCTTTCGGGGGGGGTGTTTGCCTGCGGGTCGGACAAAAAAGTACAAAAAAGACATAGATCAGAGGGAAAAGCCTGTAAAAATGACTATTTGTGTGTGAAAACCCCCTAACCCCCCCCCCGGATACGGCCTTGCCTATGATCAATTATTAGGGAATTTCATCGCCCCGTCTCCATCTGTGGTCAAGTTACTAACACTAGCAACCGGGCAGCCTGGGCCCAATGGCTACTGGACCTGGGGACCCCGAAAGGGGGTCAACAAGTGTGTGAACAAGTATACCCAGTTTCAAACTGATACCTGTCATGGTTCATGAGTTACGAACTCCACAAATAAAACGGTGAAACCCAGAAACAGAAAACCGGAAAACCTAAAACTAATGGCGTCCGCAATAGTGGATTGTTCACAAATGAACAATGCTCTAAGAAAGGACAAACAGAATAAAGCTTTACAAGCAAAGCATCACATCAAAGGTAGGCTTACGCGTACCTGATCTCGCGGCACACCTGTGGCAAACGACCAACGACAGCCCATTCATACCTAGCACCAAGACAACTAAGGTCAAAACTAATCCCGTGAATTCCAGATCCACGAGACACAAATAAACATCCGCCACGAACCAGGATCCCCCAATAAACCTCTAATGGCAAAACGCCTAGATGTGTTCCATTGACTCGGGAAGTCAATTCAAGAGCATCGAATTTCCAGGCTTGAAATGAGGAACAAAGAAACAAGATGAAACAGAGAAAGAAGACAGCATCTGCAGGTGGAAGGATGAAAAGATAAATCAGACAAAAGCGGAGAAAAAGGAGGTCTACAAAGCTGACATAGGCAGGGAAGCGGTGTCAAGTCACCAAGTGTCGTACAAAAGACCAGGAAAAGATTGGAAATTCGTATAGTAAGTCAGGCTACTAAAATAAGACACAATACGAAGGAAGCAGACAAAAAAAGAGAGAACAGGAAGGTTAGCGAGCTGACAAAAGCAGGGAATTGTTGCAAGTCAAAATGTGTTACGAATCTATGGTATGACTAAGAAAAGACAGGGAATTCAGATAGGGAATAGTACATCAGACGAGTAAAATAAGGACACACGAAACATAGATCTACTGCTGACCACAGATGGAGACACCACGAACTTCCATTTGCTAGAATGATCCTGCTCTGTTGGGAAGTTTGGCCGAAATCCGAGAAAACAGGAAACTGGGGATAGATACAAGAAGACATCAAAGGTGCGAGAAATGCTGACCCCCTGGTACTAAAGCCGGTGGCAGTTTTTTCGGAATTAATTTGAATTCCTTTTCGCTGGTCTTCTCTCTACTAGCCTACAGAGATGGGGGCTAGGCTTTTAGACCAAGAAACCCGGAGTTGGCAGGTTGCAAAGGGTCTATCGCATTCACTTAGGTATTACGCTAAGGCTAAAGAGGTTTGGGGGAGGAAATATTTTTCAAGGTGGAATGAACAGGGAGCAAATAAAGTTGGTGTTGTGGAGCAGATTGTTTACCGCTTGAGATAACAGAAAAATTCAACATACAGAAAACCACACAAGGTGTTGGCTGTGTATAGCCTCTTTCCATGTCCCTTGCCTTGGATGAAAACTTGGCAACATTTGCAGAACATGTCTTCGGACCAATGCTTCTCCCGAACATCGAACCGGAGTCTCATTCGTCGCGTAAAGAGAACAAATGTGGCAAGTGTGATAATCAGGGTCCCTCTGTTACGATAAACTTATGAAGTGGGTATCGGGAACGAGAACGGATGGAAATACTAGTGAACTAGAATAATTACTATAATAAGTACGACGGGCCCTTTATTCCTAACCACTCGGGGATTTTAGCAATCACACAAAGTCGGCTAGGTAGTTTACTGTATCTAATGCCCTTCGTACGGGCCATCTCCATTCTCAGCTTGACCGAGATCCGGTCTCAAGTTCACAGACTCTTCTTACGTTACTATTTGCATGGTGAATTTTGAAAAGGATGGGAACCGCCGTCCTTGAGAAAACCGCTGGGATAATGATCTTGTGAAGTGTTTTCAAAGGTACGAATGAATTTATTAACGACCCGCTACTAAAGCAGCGAACAGACTTGTTGCTACTAAGGACAGGAATGACTGGTGCCCAAGATTTTAGTCTCGCAGTGATGTTCTTTAGAGCCGAAAGCCTTTTTGGGATCCCAAAACGTAAGTGGAGGGATACCTATGACATCGCAAAAGTTGTCCGTCCGTCCGTCTGTGCGCACTGTAACTCTCGAAGGGAATGAGATATTTTGATGAAACCTGGTGTGAGGATTCTTTGGGTCAAGAGTAAGGTCAAGTTCGTAGATGAGCTATTTAGCCCTACACTTAGGGGTGGGGGAGCGGTTTTAAATTAAGGGACAGATTAGATATTTTTAAACAGATAATGTGATAGTCGATTATGAGGTAAGAAGGCATGTTGAACACGATGGTGAAAACCATTGTGTCATCGGAAAAGTAGTTCGCCCGGAAACCGGCCAAAACCGGAAAGTTTGTTAAAAGTAAAAGTTTTATTTGGAGTTGATCAGATGTTTGATTTAGGGGTAAGAAGACATGCTAAACACAATGGTGAAAACCGTTTTATCGCCGGAAAAGTAGTTAGCCCAGAATCCGGCCCAAACCGGAAAGTCTGTTAAAAGTAAAAGCCTTATTTGAAGTCGATTGGATGTTCGATTCAGGGGTAGGAAGCCATGTTGAACACAATGGTGAAAACCATTTTCTCGCCGAAAAAGTAGTTCGCCCGGAATCCGGCCAAAACCGGAAAGTTTGTTAAAAGTAAAAGTTTTATTTGGAGTTGATCAGATGTTTGATTTAGGGGTAAGAAGACATGCTGAACACTTATGTGAAAACAATTTTCTACCCAGACAAGTAGTTCGCCCGGAATCCGGCCAAAACCGAAAATTGTTAAAAGTTAAGAGTTTTATTTGTAGTTGATTAGATATTCGATTTAGGGGTAAAGAGATGGTGAATCCGTGTATGACAATCATTTTTTACCCGGACATATAGTTCGACGGCAATCCGGCTGGAGCCGGAAAATTTGTTATAAGTTGAATTTTTATTTGAAGTTGATTACATGTTCAATATTGGGAAAGAAGATACGTTGAGTTCGTTTTGAGCTTTCTTTTTTCGACGGAAAAGTAGTTCCGGAATTCGGCCGAAACCGGGAAATTGGCAGAAGTGGCAGGAAGTTTTCGTCAAAACAGAGATGGCTTAGAGGGGTAAACACACATGCTGATTCAACACCTGACCTTGTTTTTCTCAAATGATTAACCTGTGTTCTTGTTTTTCTCAGATGATTAACCTAAATGTTCAAGGAGTCTGGCGAAGACTGGATCTGGCGAAGAGAAGACCCAATTGTCTGGATCAAATATTGAATTTTTGGTATCCCATCGAAACCTTTGGTCTTGTTAAACATGCCCCACAGCAGAGGGTGGATTTTTTTTAAGCAAAGGTAAAGATCAGATTGGGACTGAAAAGACGAAAAGTCCTGGGTACAGACTTTAAGACATGAAAGGGAACGGGAAGTAGTTATGACATGTGAAGAAAGATCAAAAGAAAAAGTCGTCAAACAAAATCGTCGAAACTAAGCAAAGATGGAAATGCAAATAGGGAGAGGAATCCGTGACTTTAAAATATTGTCCGGGGAATCACACGAAGATAGTCAGGAATAGAATTCGTCTACATCCATTTTTGCTTAGTTGAGATCGTCTCTAAAAAAAAAAGTTCCCAGTGAAAGTTCCCAGCGAAAGTCCCCGAAAACAGTCCCCATAAAAATAAAAAAAACATCCCCATGGCAAAACGTCCCAACAGAAAAATGTCCCAGTGGAAAGACGTCACCACACTGTAAAAAAAAATCGGATTAATTTTATCCCAATAGAGATAAGATTAATCACAGTAGCAAATACTGCATCCTTATTCCGAGAAGTTTTTTACAGTGCAAGCAAAGATTTTGAAGTTCGACTAGATGTTCAGGCGCATTAAAAAAACACCATCGAAGTTCTGCAATACACATTGAGGACACATTATCCATTCGATACTGCAAAGTTAAATCTTTTACATGGCAAAATAAATCTCTTATTTATTCGGCGGTGCAAAGCGGATAAGTCAGCTCCATTTTATTAGAGCTATATTTCCGCCCTTCTTGGCAAAGGTCCTCTTTAGGCTCAAGCCGCTCAAGCTGGAAAATGAATTTTAAAGTGAAGTTTATTTTCCAGCTTGAGCCTGAAGAGTACCCTTGCCAAGAACTCATATGGAAATAATTCAAGTCATCGTACTATGGGACATTTTTCCAATCGTAAACAACTGAAAACAATCGTAAACAATTTTTTTTTACGGTTAGAAACAGCTGTTTACGACGGAAACAGTTGTTTAAACAACTGTTTGCGATTTCCAATCGTTTGCGATTGTAAACAGTTGTTAACGATTGTATTTTTACGATTGAAAACAGTTGTTTCCAATCGTAAAATTACGATCGTAAACAACTATTTCCGTTTATTCAAACAATGTTTACACGGATACGTCAGCTCTGATTTTTCATCAGCGATATTTCGGCCCTTCTTGGCAAGGGTCCTCGTCAGGCTGTCAATCTTCTTGTTCAACTTCGGGGAAGGAAACAAACCTGTAACAAATAACTGAAGCTTCTACCGACTATAAATATCTTATTAAGGTAAATTATCTTCAAGTACCAGTATAATGAAAAAACTAGTCCTGAGATTTAATTTTTGACAACGACGCTGTTTTTGCTGCATGATTGGGGCGATGACAGGAAAGGGTTTTTTCTGCATTTTGATCAACTTCGGTTTTTTCATTAATAAGGGGCTGAAAACTGTTTTCAGCCCCTTATTAATGAAAAAACCGAAGTTGATCAAAATGCAGAAAAAACCCTTTCCTGTCATCGCCCCAATCATGCAGCAAAAACAGCGTCGTTGTCAAAAATTAAATCTCAGGACTAGTTTTTTCATTATACTGGTACTTGAAGATAATTTACCTTAATAAGATATTTATAGTCGGTAGAAGCTTCAGTTATTTGTTACAGGTTTGTTTCCTTCCCCGAAGTTGAACAAGAAGATTGACAGCCTGACGAGGACCCTTGCCAAGAAGGGCCGAAATATCGCTGATGAAAAATCAGAGCTGACGTATCCGTGTAAACATTGTTTGAATAAATGTTTCAAAGTCAGCTTGGGCTCAAAGAATATTTAACTATTTCCGATTGTAAAAAAACAATTGTTTACAATCGTTTCCAATTGTTTTCAATTGTTTACGGTTGGAAAAATGTCCCATAATACAATGACTTGAATTATTTCAAGGCCCAAATATAGCTCTAGTAAATGTAGCTGACTTATCCATTTTGCACCGTCAAATATGATTCGCAGTCAGCTTCGGCTGACGGAATATCTCTCTTATTTAAATCTTCTGCCTTGAAAGAATCCGGGCTTGGAAACATTCTAGAAGAGGTTTCGAATTCTGTTGATTTTGCCTCAAAATACCAACAGAAATCGTGCCTTGGGGCCAAATGCCGTGTTCACTACGTCAAGACAAATAATGTTCAAATCAATCACATCAAGTTAAAGTTCAATGGGCACATCAAACTACCCCAACCCCACCTAGGTAACAACCTAGGAACAATGCTTACCCCCTAGATCAGCAGCTTTTTCAACAGTGTCCTCTCTGTGATATTTCAAAGCGTAATTTTTTGGGCCAGTACATGCTCAATTTACTAGCTTGGACAAAGATAAAAGTGATGTTTCTTGAAATACTTAGTAGATCTTTATTTTATGCATAAATTAGCTTGTATAATTCAGATTTGAATAGGTTATTTGTTTTGAATGATTTTTGTAGCTATATGTTATTTTTTATAAGCTTATTGCATATTCTGGTACATTCTATAAAGCAAGCTAATCAAGGTTCACAACACTATTCCACAAAGAAAAACTTTTAATAGGCACTTTGAGCCATGGAACTTATGATGAAACACTAGAACAATCAGGTAAACTGCATCTGCGGCTTGACTTTGGTGACATCTCAAATATATCCTTTTCTATCAAGCATTGCTGGGAGTTTTTGAATTTCCTGCCACGATATCCTAGCTCCTAAGATTTCGATCGCCGAAATGCCAGAGAGGTAAAGACAAGGAATAACGAGGATACGGCCGATTTTCGTAGCGCCTTCTAAAGGAAGTCGGAAATGTTTATTTGTGAAGCATTTAATACAAAATAAAGCATTAGAAGTGTCCATTGTGCTTTAAGATATCGAGCTAAGTAATACAGACTGAAACTATTTGAACGTAAGATCTGTAAAGGACGCGTCGTACCCACTGCAGTAATCCATTTCACTTCTGCAACATTTCTATCCATTATTGTTCCTGAGATTCTACACCTCAAGTCTATCCTATATCTTCTATTTGCATTGCACTGAATACCACACTTTGCCACTTATTGACTTATATGTTTCGGAAAGCTTGGCTGAACGAAAATCGTTATCTCCTTCGAAACAAGACCAACGGTTTAGATGTGATCCCAAAAATCTAATGTTTGATCCAGACAATTGGGTCTTGTCTTCGCCAGGCTAATCATCAGAGAAAACCAAGTTCAGATATACCCCTATAAGCCATATCTATTTTGACGATATTGACCAAAACTTCCTGCTTTACTTCAGCCAAATTTCCGGTTTCGGCCGAATTCTGAGCTAAATAATTGTTAGCTCTGACTAACTTCAAATAAAACTTTAACTGCCGGGTATAAATGATTGTCATGTACAGACTCAGCTTCTCTTCTTATCCCTAAGTTGTCATCTAATAAACTTCAATAAAACTTTTGCTTTCAGCAAATTTTCCGGTTTTCGGTCTGATTCCGGGCGAACTAGTTTTCCCAGCAGAACGATTTTCACATAAGTGTTCAACATGTCTTCTTACCCTAAATCGAATGTATAATCAACTTCAAATGAAACTTTTACTTTTAACCAGCTTTTAACCAATTTTCGTTTTTTGCCAAATTCGCGACGAACTACTTGTCCTGCGAGAAAATGGTTTGCCCCATCCTGATCAGGGTGTCTTCTTACCCTATACTCGACTATCACATTAGCTGTTTAAAAATATTTTGTGTGCCCCTTAATTTGAAACCCCCACCCATAAATGTACGGCTACAGATCCCATCTAAGAACTTGACCTAACCCTTGACTCAAAGAATCCTCAAACCTGGTTTCATCAAAATATCTAATTCCCTTCGAGAGGTATCGTGCTAACAGACGGACAGACGAACAACTTTTTCGATGTCATAGGTATCCATCCACTTACGCTTTGGGATCTCAAAAAGATAGCAATGCATGGATTCAAGTTGGATGTAAACAAGTGTATGAACAAAGTTTCGAACGAGAAGTAGTATGCCCCCTGAACGAAGCCAGAGAAAAACATTCAAGTAGGCTATAGGGTGTACAGTAGACTAGAGATGCTTATTATACACCTGAAATCACTTTCGTATTACTATCGCCAAACGGCCCAGAAAACCTGCAAAAAATCAATAAATAAACTCAAAACTGTATAGCCTACATTTCTCGACTGTGTTGTGTCATTCTTGGGATTTCCGCGGGGACCCCCTTAAACAGTCTGACGGTTTTAGACTGACTAAAAAGCGAGTAAAAGATAAAGCCACACGATTGCTTCGGCAAGCTCCTTTCAATGATTGATAAAAAAAAACAATTTGTGTGCCACATGAGCTAGTAGCCCTTGTTTCTAGAACTACAAAAAAAAAAAACAGAACAATACATTAACCTAAAGAATTCTTCGCCAGATCCAGTCTTTGCCAGACTAATGGCACAGATCCCAGTAGATAGGCTACACTTTCTGTCCCAACATTCTAACATATGTAGCTCAGTTGAAACTCTGCTGGGTTTTTGTGTTCAACCACGTTCGGACCCCTTGGTTTTGATGAGAAACCCTTCCGTAACCGGTATGTGTGATCAATTAGATCATCGGACGCAAGAAGCGGGAGCCTGATCAGCGTCAAAAATAGCTATACAGGGCAAACACAAAAATCAGCATAGTGCAGTTCGGGTGGATAAAATTGGCATTGTAAGTTCAAATTTTGGAAATTAGCATGAATGCAATGATTAGATACATAAGTGAAGCAGTTTTTTAAGTGAAGCTTTTTGGGCAAGACGGGTCCTTTAAATACGAGACTAGTCAGTCAGGATAGGTCATTTACTACAATCAATAACTACAAAGCAAACAGGCTGAATCCATCCCTACAGCAGAAATGTAACAGTAGTGCTTGCTAGGTACGTCTGGGTCCTTTATACGGGAAAGTGACATTTTATAGGACCCGTCATCCGTAAGCCTACATCGAAAATGTTTGACACCCTGGAAACCCATTCCTGGCAACGATTCCACCACAGTGGCAAATCCCAGGTGACAAATCCTGGTATTGAAAAGAATTCGACCGATAAAGCGGATATCTAAAGAGGATTCAGTCAGCCAAAAAAAGAGAGACCGCCACCGAGACAGGCACTGAAACATAAAAAGAAAAGATTACTATTCAAGCTAATGGAGACCTTGTTCCACCTTCCGTTTCTCTTTGCTATTTTTCCGAATTTTCTAGAATTCTGGAGTTATATTCGGAATGTTGGTAGTGTTTTTATGGCACTTGAGCTTACTCTTACAACGATTGCGTGGTACAAATACATATCAACTCTCCCCTCATACAAAGTCAACCACCAAGCTTTTTGTAGCCTAGCCTATTAGGTGTTTGGGACGGTACGTATAGGGTACGATCTTGGCGGTTCTGATGGACCACACTCGTCACTCGTATCAGACTCAGGGACTATTATTTTATTCTAAACAACAACAGAAAACGGGATTTTCGTGTGTTTTTTTTATCAGCTAGTAACAACCTGAGTCCTGTGGAAGGTTTTTATTCGAAGTGCTTGCAAATTATTGATGAATTTTAAAATAAAATAGAAAAGCGAGACTTTCGGGGTTTTTTTCTTGATCAGCTAGTTACACATCCAAGATGATGTACGAGGATGTGTCCAGTTCTCTGAAAGGTTTATTCAAAGTGGTGTAACATATTATGGATTTTAGGAGTGGGCCGTTTTCTGGGTAAAAGCTTCTGCGCTTTCCCAGACGGATAGTAAATTGTAAATATACACAGAATTCAGAACTGTAAATAATAACAGATTTGTACATATACACTTTAAACACGCACATTTTATCTTTCTTTATTTTACTTCTATCTGCATGTCCTTCAGTCCGCATAGTTCTTATGGTTTTCAGTTCACATGTCGTCTTATTGTTTGTTGGTTCCGCATCGTTTTCCTGTTGTTATTGTGGTGGAATTTATGATTTAATTCTGCTTTTTTCGCTGAGGACGGTTTGCCGGAAGTGCAACCGAAATATCCGAAATTGTATTTCCCCATCGCACATCATCTTGGAGCTAGCTGATCACGGAAAAATCCCGAAAATCTCGTTTTTCTGTTTTATCTGAAATGAACGGTCAGCTTGGCTTCAAACCTTATATTTGATGAATTTTTTGGGGTTGGCCGTTTGCTGGGTGAAAGCTTCTGCGCTTTCCCAGGCGAATAATTATACATACAAGCAGTAAATTGTAAATATAAATTCAGAATTGTAAATAATCACAGATTTGTACATATACACTTTGAAAAGGCACATCTTATCTCTCGTTATTTTACTTTTATCTGCATCGTCCAATCCGCATCGTTCATCTGGTTTAGTTACATGTCGTTTTATTTTTTGTTGGTTCCGCATCGTTTTCCTGTTGTTATAGTGGTAGATTTTGTGATTTAGTTTTGTTTTTCGCTGAGGACGGTTTTCCGTAAGTGCAATCAAAATATCCGAGGTTTTATTTATCCCTCGCACATCATCTTAAACCGAAAATCTCGTTTTCTATTTTTGTTTGCAATGAATGATCAGCTTGGCTTCAGACCTTATATTTTATTCTTCATCAGTTTTTGTAGTCATGTTTAGCTAAATAGTAAAAGAAACATTCTGGCGTCCAGAAATGGACTGAGTGTTTTGGTTATGTATGATTTATTTTGTATTTGTTAATAAACCCATTGACTTTCGAAACCAAGCAGACTTTGAAAGAATACTCTATATGACTAAGTCCAAAACACGCCACTGACCCTCAGGAAGAAGGAGTAAGCGTCAAAGTCAACGACTCAAATCCTGTGTCAACCAATCACGGCGATCTTTGGGAGCAGATGTGACACCACTTCTGCCTTTCTTCCGCTAGGTATCTGGAGAGGCCGGAGATTTTGCATCGCCAAGAAGAGATAGTCACCAAGAGTATAGACAATTGCTAGTCAAAAACCTACGATGTTCAGATCCACTTGGCTACCCCGTAGGCACCTCCGTCCGACATCAAGAAAGACAGACATAGAGACTACAGTACCACGAGTGATCCTGAATGAGAGAGAGAGAGAGAGAATGAAGGTTTTTATAAAAAAAACTAAGAGTTTTCAATGCCCAGAGGCAAACATGTAAGGGACTATTAACCCTCAAAACAAAATATCAACATCAAAAACTTCGACAAAAATAAACAAGAAAAGAAAGAAGGAAAGAAAGGAGCATGACTTTCCCGGTCTGGGAGTAGGACGACCAACCAGAAACGACAAGTACCAAACAACAAAATATCATAAACGGGTGAGAATAACGCATAAAATTCATATACATCAAAATATTTAACCCTTAAGGTGATACGGAAATCCAATAAAACACTACTCGACCTTAGCTTTCTGCTACGGTAACACACGATATGGTAACTTCGCCCGACCTCCGGAACGCGAAATGTTTCAACTCCGACAAATCGAGAAAACCATGTTGACATTCCATTCGCAGGCTTGTGCCAATTTCCGGAACGTTTTATGATCCCGTTATTATCTCGCCGGATCGTTGCCAGTCAGTGATGCTGGTGGCGATCTAAATAAAAAATGCGTCGTAGTCATAATTTTAGCCTGTCCTCAGCTGATTTTCAGTTGAAGTAGCTCTGTTTGCTTTATCTTTAATCTTTAGAAATCTCAATGAGGCTATGACCATAACGGGAACTCATTTGAATGCCAAATTATCCCTCATTTCCATGATAAGTGAGAAACAACCAACCTGTTGTGCTGGAACGAGGGATCTGGAATAATCGGGGCTCTCCGGCGAGTCCAAGTACTCAGGCATATTGGCAGCTATTAGAGCCTGAGTTAGTTCTAAGCCCATGAACTCCTGAAGAGCAGGGTATAGTTTTGCATCCCTGGAATTGGCTGGAGCAGGGGGAGGTGGATGACTGTGGCCGCTGTCAAAGGGGTACAGCGACAGTGCAGGGTATCCTGATGATGACTGGATGTGATGCTGAAAGCTGGACTTCATGTTCTCATATGCTTGAATCTGAGCCTGAAATGCAAAAATAACTACAACATTTCCAGCTAAAACGGAAATACTGGAATCAATCATTTTATTTTTACTAATAGTAGTGGACTAGCACGTGACAAATTGGAGAAACACTTACAAACAAACACACAATGTGAAATAAAACAAAATATTAAGAAAGTTAAAATGCTTGACGACATCTAGCAATGACCTCAGGTACTGCTGCGACAATTTTGTTGTTGGAGGAGACAGATCTTTGAGTTTATGGTCGTTCTTGCTTCGCGTGCTAGAGCCTAGACTATGTGTCTAATAGTCTGGAATGATGGTCCTGTGATATTGATAATTTAAACTTCGTTGGTGGAAACGCATGAGAATGTCTTCTTTCTCACAGTTTTTCTCTGGATTCGAAATCTCTCAGCCGTACTCGGAAAGTGCAGCCACATTACTTCCTGCCATAACGGAGGTCGGTGATTCAGACCTACTTATCTATTTTTAATAATTAACTTAGGCTGTAAGCATGAAGAATGGAAACCAACTAGCGTCTTGAAAAACTTAAACTTTTAACAATTTCAACAATCAGCAGATCTTTCCTCTGAATCTGGTGATAAAATTAATCTAGTATCATCAGGTACACAGCAATTAGCCTACTGTCTTGTTCTAGGCTACAAAAAGTGACCTCCAACCCTAAGATCTTTGCAAATGTTGAACCAAACAGTAGGCTTGAGCATGACCTTAAATCTTTCCACCCTTTCACCAATAAGTGGACTGGGTTTTTTACTTTACGTCTGAATGAAAATGTATTTCTACTAATTATTACATTTGGCGTTAAGATTCTGGCTTATCCCATTCCAGCAGCGTATCCTCTGTTTTTAGGGTCACTCACACATAGCAATGATCCTGTCCAATGCGTGTCTACATAAAAATGGCATACATATCCTCTCGTAAACAGAAGACTAAACTGGATGGATACTACATTATGACCATGAGTAACTCATAGTTAATCTATTCACCTTAATTACCATAATTTTTCGATCAGTTTAAGTCTAATGGATAAATGATATTCAGGAATTAATTGGGTAGGCTAGCTAACCATCATCTATTAGAAATTTGGGAGGAATGACACAGATTTTTTACTGTTTGATTTCAGGAGTGAATGTCAGTCTCAGTGGTCAAAAATTCTAAAAGGTATGGTACAGTCAACCACAAACTCCTGATTTTTGGATACCCTATGCCTAACGCTGGATAGCAGTACCCTAACCCTGACCTATCTCACTACAGATGAATTCTGTTTCTGAGCTTCACTCAAATCATCAATATTTTATTGGGTCCCAGTATCCAGCATTTGGCATAGTGTATCCAGGGTTAGGCTTAGGGTATACCAAATGCTAGGTATACCCAGCATTTGGCATAGGCTTTCTCAAAATCAGGGGTTTGTGTCAGACTGGTATGGTACCAGTCCTTGGTTTAATGTCACTGTTTCAGTCACACATAAATCCTCAAATTTTGGACATGGTGCTCATACGTTGACATGCCATGCCCAGAAATTGAGGATTTGTGTATTACTGCACTGTTTCTGTCTAAGATGATCACTGCGTAAACACAGTCATACATCGTGGCTTAAACCCTGGCTTTTGAATAGGCTATGCCGAAAATAAGGTATACCCACAGTTTGGAATAAACCTATGCCAGAGAGTGGTTGATCTACTACTTCTGCAACCGCTAGGTCCCCTAACCTAAAAAAAACAAAAAAAGGTAACTGAAAAAGAATTCTAAATTTTTTTTTTCTGAATTTCACTAAAATCATCAGTATATGTTGGGTAAGGATCCCCTACATCCTTAGGCATGCTAACCCCTGTTTTGCATAGGCTGAACTGTGGTTATACCCAACATACATAGTGCAACTAGTAATGTGCAAATGCAACTTTAAACACGAAAATTATCTTTTGAACTCATGTTCAAAAGATAATTTGATCTTTTATCTTTTGGTGGTACGATATTCCTGAATATCATTTATCCATTAGACTTAAACTGATCTAAAAATTATGGTAATTAAGGTGAATAGATTAACACTTGTTATTCATCTAATTTTCTCCCTGTCATACATCATTCCTAGAACCTCTCTTTTTATAAAACCAATTAAAAGTTTCTTGGGTCTGACTCCGGCCCACACATGATTCGCAAGTAAACTGTTATTCTATTGTCTGTTTGCTTTGAGTGCAATTGTACTACAATTGTAGCCAATAACTTTTTTTTCTTTTTTTTATATATCCCACTGACTCTGACAAATCCCTCCAATTTGCCCAATGTTTCTTTCAAAATTTAAACAATATATTCAGAGAACAAAAAATCCAGATCATGCAGCTCTCGTGGGTTGTGTGGGAGAATAACCTACTAAGTGCTGCGTGAAGCCGCCACCCTAAACTCCTATTTTTGGGAAATGACTTAGGGAAAAAGAGTAAAGGTTGAGATAAAATTCAGTGGAGTATCCTGAAAGGAAGCTTAGAACCTTCACTTTCTGCTGGTACCATAGTTTACTTGAAATTGTTCAAGGCTAAGCTGGAAAACACGAAAGAATATAGGCACCCAAGTGATCATGAAGCCGCCCACTTTGCTAAAAATAGTATTTTGCTACATGGTGAAGTTAGAGGCTGGTTAGAGGCCAGCTGTTTGGTCAGAGAGGTTCCTTGACCTTTTGCAAATAACAAAATTTGCTGTTTTCTTGGAATTTGCATGATTTTTCTGGGGGTGGCAGCTTCATGATCCAAGGTGGCAGGATCATGTACCATGGCCAATTGGGGGGTGGGCGGTGCCGTAGTAAGGGCAGCTTCATGCAACACTCCTGTTATAAATTTAAGAAGGCTAGGCTTCTGCAACTAACTAGAGTGGATGACCCAATGCTAACCTTCATCATCCGATCAGCTTGCATATCCTCTAAAGACGGATAGATCGACATCTTACACTGCTAATTCACGATAATACAAATCCAAAAATGTGATTAGTCTCTTCCCCACAACACCGAAAATGTGACTGAACTTTTAAATTTCCCGTCGGAGTCCGGAGAGAAAATTAGCGCATAGAGTTAAAAGTGTTGCGCAGTCTCAGAAGGGATTGCAGTGCAGATGAACAGGAAAAACACAGACGAGTACGGAAAGGAAAAAGGCACATTTATTTTGTTTCCAGTGATTAATCATCTCGTAAGTATGGATTAAAACAACCTATTTCAATCCTTAGGTTTACGAAAGACTGATCCTGCAGAGAAGATTTTTTTTTACTTTACAGCAGGTAGAGAATAATTTTATTCAAAAAATCTTTGGTTTCCAAAATCCGGCGCAAGCTAGTGCAATTTTATTTTGTATAAGCAGGCTCTTCCGTATCCATGAATTTATTTCGGGGGGGGGGGGGGTTATTGCCTGCTGGTCAGACGAAATAAGTGCAAAAAACACGCAGATCAGAGAGAAAAGCCTATACAAATCATTTTTTTTTGTGTTTGGGGGGGGGGGGGTCAACTCCGTAACCCCCCCCCCCCCCTGGATACGGCTTTGGGTACGGCCACATGTAATGAGGAAGTGCGAACACTGGCAGATCACACCGACTGATTCTGCCAAAAAACCAAGATGGTTCTTGCCCGTACTCCGACGAACTAATGTTGCTCTGTCCTAATTATGGCGCAAGTCCACCTCCCCCCCCCCCCCCCCCGTCGCCTCCCAGGGTGGAAGAAGTGAACGGGTAGGGGGGTGGGCATGAAAGCCATTGCTTCTGACAGTCAACGCGGACCTCGAACCGAGCTTAAGTAGTTTTTAGGAAGGGTCGGAAACTATGGGAGACCCAATGGCTCGCCCTGATGACTAAGCCAGTCGTGCCTGAATGCGATGGGTGGAAGGAGATATGGCACGAAGAGCAATCTAGTTTGGTCGTGAAAGAAAACTCTGTTGCAAGCGGGGTCAATAGTTGAGAGTAACGTCCGGCCAAGATTAGTCGTTCGAGCCCTAACTTCTTGTCTTCTAAGGCTGATGTTGTTTCGCGAGTCAGTGGCTTCAGCGTTCGATAGCTTCCCAAAAAAGGGCACAGGGAAGATAGGCTGTACATTTTTTTGTAGATAAAGTAATCATCGGTATTATATTCTATTCTAACTATCCTTTAATGTAGGCTATATTTTTAATTCCATATATCTAGTTCCTGACTTTGGTTAATAATCCTTAGCAATAATAATTTGTTAAGTTCGAGTATTGAAAATATTGGCAAGAGGCCTGTCTTTCTAATGGAATGCTAAAAAAAGTAGGCTAGTGTGGTTGACACTTTGACGATAAATTACCGTCAACACAAATAGAGGAACCATTTCCGTATTTGCTTGTTTTCTAAGGCATTTCTTAGAAATGCTAATAAGTTTACAAAAATATGAAATATTACTAACAAGCAAACGATATATATATAGTTTGTCGAGTTTGCTGTGTTTTGCTTGTTTTGTTGTGCATGTGGAAATGTGTTCAGGCCTAAATTGCCCTTTCGGCCAAAATGTCGGTTACCTACACAGATACTGTGTTATTCGACTGTTCGTTCTCGGCTCAAAAAGTAGGTCTGGAAAGACTATTCAAAACTTGTTTTCCAAAAAAAGATCGTTATAGGATTCAGCTATTCAGCCTATAGGCTATATAGCCTACATGACCTATACTTATCCTAAGGGAAAAACTAGTCTCATAATAGGAATCCACGTAAAAAACTGGCTCTAAAATTACCGCCAGACTAATATATTTAGTTTGAAACGTCCAAGTTTGCCCACTGACGAAAACGTGAGTGCTCTGCTTTAGGAAATTCCAGAAATTCTTAAAACTAAATATTTTTGAAGTTTTAATAGCTCAAACGATTGGTAAGGAGCTTATCTTTCGAATGAAATAAATAAAAATGCGTAGTTTGCTGGAAGTTTTTCCGAGAAAAATTACATCTGAGTTTAAAAAGCTGAAGATTTTTTTTCTTGGTTTCTAAGACGTTTCTAAGAAACATGTGTTAGTTTTTTCATTCGATAGCCCGTAAAAAGAGGATTCGGAATATGTATAGTTTGTTTGATTTACTTTATGCAGTCCTGCTAGGAAAATTATTTCTCTGGAGTTGGTCTTTTTAGGCCTAATCTGCCTTTATAGGCTAAAAAGTCGGTGACCTACATCGGTGCGGTTCGATTTTCGTTCTCAGCACAAGAACTTGGTCTGGAAAATTCTTGAAACCTTCTGCAGCTCGTGAGCTACCCCCCCCCCCCCCTTTTTTTGAACGATATCGCGATGATCGGATGAAGATGCACCACTTCGTTCTCCGATATTCACGAATAACCGATACTCTTAATGACTATAACTGTTCTTGCCGATGCAAAATCGTCCTGCACCTAGCGGAAGAGCCGGAAGCGGTACCACAGCTGCTCCCAAACATCGCCGTGATTGGTTAACACAGGAATGAGTTGTTGAGTTTGAGTCGTTCGTGCTACGTTTTCTCGTTCTTCCCGAGGATTACTGGCGTGTTTTGGACTTAGTCATATAGAGTATTCTCGAATAGTGGACTTTCCCTGTCGGATTTGTGGTACCTCTATGCACTTGTACCTGTGTGTACGCTTGATGAAAAAGATTTACAAAACATTTGTGTTCAGGTACTAAGCAGTCCTCACCAAGCTCACCACTCTGTATTGAAAAGCCGCGTTTGAGATTCAAATTTTCCGCGTCATAGTAGAATTTGGCTGTGGGAACGGCCGTAGATATTCCGAACGTTACAACTAGAGCAGATAGTGGAAAATCAAAATCCCCGAGCAAAATCCAAAAACTCCGTGTATGGAACTAAATGATACAAAACTAAGTTGGCTTTTCTGTTAAACTTTAATCAAAAGTATTTTAAGCCCTTCACGATTAACATGCGCACTTTAAGGGATGTTCAAGTTTCGTCAGAACCAGATCGTTCGTTACAGAGGTATGCATGTCACAAGACTCACTGGATCGACCCTTCAGCTCACCCCGTAGACAGGAATCATGCGCTAATGCCGCCAAGTTATCTCGGCATTTTAGTTTTTAACGTTCGAATTTTCCGCGTGCATTTTCGAAGATACCACTACCTACCATTCTCAGGAGCAAGGCAGGCTGCATGCACATTGTTAACACTGGTAACGACTTCTAACAGCTGCGGCGGGTTTCTATAGTAAGTTTGTGGTGGCTATTTGAGGTCACCAATAGATACTGCATTGATACCCAGAAATCGTCAAGATAGTATACACCCACAACATCCGTTTGAAATAAGCATTTGGAAACGTGAAAAAGGCCTCGCTTCGCTCGGAAACTTGTCCAAATTATATGTGTATAAACATTACTAGAACGTTTCTAAGTTCACGATTAGATGAACTGCGTATAAAACATCATTAAAACGTATAATTGAAAACGACGAAGCGATTTATAGCAGACAAGAACATGAATATTTTCAAAAATTTATTCATCTGTTTTTGTAATATAACGACGGACGAAAGAACGTTATAATTGCTACGCATTTATATTATCTGAATTGAAAAAAAAAAGGCCACCACATTTACGACCACGTTACGACGACTTCAATAATGCTGTTTTTCTTGTGATTCTCCCGAAGTGCGATTTTCCATTTATCTTTAATTTTAGATACCTTTGCGAAAGAACAAGGATTCTTGGAACGACTTGGTCCCTTGGCTGCCATCGCCAGCGATAGTTGCACAGCTTACGTCCTGGCAGGTAGCCTACAGTACTTGAGTAAGTTTAATTTACTCTCGTTTCTCAAAGTTGTGAAAGGTTATAAATCGAAAACATAAATACGTAAATTATTGGTTGGAACATACTCCTTGTCACAATGTACATTAGGGGTACTAAGGGGTCTGTCGGGTCCAAATTCACGAATGCTCCTTGCTTGACACAAACCTACTCAGTCTTGTTGGTACTGTCAATGCCAGCCAGTATTCCAGGCATAAAGAATTCTTGTTCTACATAGCAAACAATTTCGAGCAAGAACAAAATTTGTTTTTTATTCAAACAATGTTTACAACGGATACATCAGCTACGATTCTTCATCAACGATATTTCGGCCCTTCTTGGCAAGGGAAATCGAAAAAATTAATACGAAAACATAAAAAAATAAATACGTAAATTATTGGTTGGAACATACTCCTTGTCGCAATGAACACAGGGGCGTATGTCGGGTCAAATTCACGAATGCTCCTTGCTTGACACAAACCTACTCAGTCTTGTTGGTACTGTCAATGCCAGCCAAGAAGGGTCAATATCGCTGATGAAGAATCGTAGCTGACGTATCCGTTGTAAACATTGTTTGAATAAATATTTCAAAGTCAGCTTGGGCTCAAAGAATATTTACAAAAATAAAAATAAAAAGTAGACAGTGGAAAATTTCGCTAGAATTAACTTATAGGAAGAGTTTGTTCAGATTTTGATACGGGCTTTAAGGGACCACGGTAATCCTTCCGTCAACAAGCTGGGCCCCTCGAGTGGGGAGAATGTGAACTACAAAATACTAAACCGACAGATACACTCAACTTTTTTTTATGTCAAGTAAGTCACAATAAAACGGTCAACACACCAACTCTATACTGCTGCGAGGTAGCCTCCCTCACCAAAACATACCCCCTGGTATCACAGACTTGTTTGATGGCAGCACCGACTACATACCCCAAGGCAACCCCTTTGCTTTCCGAGTAGGAAAAGCCACCAATGGTCGAAAACCCGATGATCTCTCTACTGCCTGAATATCGAAGTGAACTACAGCTCGGTTGCCAAAGCTTCCTGTTTTCTTCACGGTACTTTTCACACGACTCTTTGCTAGAACTTTCCACCACTTTAAGCTTTAAAGACATCTCTTTAATTTTCTCCTCTTCTCCCTTTAGGTCTTGTCTTTCCTGTTCTTCCCTGTAGCAGAAGTCTGGCTTTCTCTCTACTTTCCCCACTTTTTCATTCAACTTTTTAAATTTTTCTAAAAACAATTCCTCCCGCGCTTGTTTCCGTTTTTGTTTCAGTTTCTTTAATTCCTCCTCGTGCTCTCTCTTTAGCTCATGCCTTTTCTCTTCATTCGGATCTTCCTGAAGTGGTTCAATGGGACCAGGAAAGTTCTTGTTTGACTTCAATTCAGTCAGGTCGTGATCCAAGGGGAGGCAAAGGGACGAGAATCCCTCCGGACATCCCCGAGTTAACATGACGATCTTCACGGGAATCAAAGCGTTGCTCAAATTCGACTGGGCTCCAGGGGCTCGCTTCTCGGATCCCTGAAACGGGTCTTCATCAGCTTTGTCAGCTTCCATCGGTGTAACCGGCTGGTCTTCTGACGGATCCATGGGAGCTGATTTGAAGACGGCCATTTCGCCTGCAAGAACATAACGATAACGATTCTTTATCTTATCGGAACAGACAAGGATCTGATATTAAAAAAAATTAGCAACTACAGGCGTATTCTCACCGATCCCCGAGGACTCCACGTGAGGAGTCCCCGCGTTTTTGTTTGTCCCAGGGACTCATTCACCGTATTCTCGCGAGTCCCCACGGACGTGGAATGCTCCAATTATCATCAAGATCATCAAAGAGGACTCCCTTTCAGATTCAGAGTGGAATCAGTTTTGGCTGGTGTGGTGCAATGTAAAATTAACTAAAAACAATGAGAATTAACAAAACCAAAAATAAAGTGGATCCAGACTAATTTCGTCAACTGCATATTTATTGTTAGAACAAAATCCATTTTGGAAGTATCCCCCGTGTTCTCGTTGTTTTCCGTACGCGGAGTCCGCGTGGAGTGACTCCCTCTATTCTTGCCGTTCCCCTTGAGTCCTCGGGGACCGGCGAGAATACACCTTAAGTAATTTATCTGTGACCCAACACCATTTTACATATGATAGCATGTTCACGCTGGACCGGAATAAGCGCGTAAACAGCGGCTGATCTGTTCAGACGACGGATCAACTGTTTGGGGTTGACGGGAGAATTAAAAAGAAAAACCTAATTACAAATATTCTTTTTGTTTATAACAAAATATATAAAATTAACACAAACATCTTACGAGTTTGTCAAAGTCAAATATAGTTGACATGTAGTTTTTAGACAAATCGAATATTGACAGATTTCAAGCGACTTGGAATTTTAAGTTAAAAAGCACATAAAATTATTCTAAATAATTTTATTTTTAAAGTATGAACATAAAATATAAATAGTATTAAATATAAATAACACGAGAACAGAATGCAATCATTCAGTGTTGTTCGGTCACTTTCAGTGAAGGTTGAATGGAAAAATTATTCAAATTATTATTTTTTCAAAGAAAAACAACGAAAACAAATATCAGACATAAACAGAACATACACTGTTGAAACTAGAAGATTATTCTACCTTTTTCGAAATCATTTAGTAATCCTGGTATGAATTAATGTAAAAATCATGTTATGTTCACACTGGTCTGACAGAATCTGAACTGGATTGACTGGTTTCACCTAATTCCCCTAATTACAGTCTGTTTTGTCCCTAGAGTCTTCAGTGGTCACATTCCAAAGGATTTAGTTTATCCCGAACGATGACCGCGATGAAAATACGCGCCTATTTGGAAGACCAGCAGCTGATATTTTTTATCTTTTTTTCAACCGCTATTTACGCGCCTAAATCAGTCGCTGATCGAGAATCGGCCGCTGATTCAGCCCCGTGTGAACAAGCTCTGACTTCGTAAAGTTTGTCTGTCTGTCTGTTACGGTGGTGCCATCTACATCCTGCTCCGTTACTTCTGCCGCCGGTAGGTAGCGCTACCCCCTTTCCGTTATTATGTTGAATCTTTTGTTCTGCCGCGGTCACTGTCCGTTCTTGCATTATTTATTAACTCATAATTATGACCCATACCACGAGGATGAGTTATCTTCTTCTACATTCTTTTCTGGGCCAAGATAGGCAAACAACTAAAGATTGTTTATTTTATTTTGTAAGTACATAACATATAGTAAAACCCTTTTTGGGATCCCAAATAAGCATGGGCACTGTTCTGTTCTGTTCTTGCAAAAAAACAGAAACAGAACAGGTCTCCTGTTCTTTTATTTACCTTTTCTGTTCTATGCTGTTTTTTTTTATGCCTGTTTTCACCTGTTTCGTTTTTTTTTTGTGTACCTGTTTTCCGTCTGTTTTTGTTTTTCTTTTTTTGAGCGGGAACTCCACTGACAATCGTAAGATAGTCGTGGCGGCCATCTAGATGCGGTTTACGACAGGCTACGATTCCTTGTCGTCTCCACTTGTTCTCAATCGTATCGAATTTGTTTGATAGCAGGCGGCATATGCAAAATTAGACTCTGAGGACTGGGGGCTGTCAGCAGACTGTATTTTGGGCTAGATCAAAGTAAGTAAGTGTTCAGTGTGGGCATCCGCCCATGTCACACGCTGGGTGACGCTCTGTAGCGTCGCCCGGAATAGAAGTGAAATGAATGGCGCAAATTATGTTGTATGATTTTGTACTTGTGTAATTGAGTTATTAAACGTTCATGCTCAGAGAAGGACGTCTATGGTTATTGGTCTGAGGTTGCGTGTTAATCTCTCACATTGGTGAAGCAGTGGATAGGTGTTGTAGGAGATACTAGAGCGTTTGGTAAGCAGATAATTTAGATATTTCCTTAGCCTCCAAAGCAAACTGGAAGATAAACCCTTACCACGAGAAACACGTGCGAGATCGAGCTCGAGGGAATGTCAACCAGTTCGACATCAAGAATTAGTACCGGGTAGAGGTAATGCCAAACAACTGGTTGCGGATGAGATACATCATTCGAAAGACCCAATTAGTCAAGACAAGCTGTTGGCAAATAGGACTGGACCGTTGGAAACTGCTCAAGTTCAGTCGGCCGTTCGTATTAACGCCTTATCGGATAAGAATAAAAGCGAGAATTCTTTCACGAAGCTTAGTAATAACACGGCGGTAACAACAAAGATGGCTGAAGTAGATAAATTGGTAGACGCTATTAACGAAATGATCCAGTCGTGGTCGAAGAAATGTAGAGACGACGAGCAAAATGTAGTAGCTGAAGCGATACGGCGGGAAAATGAGCAAAAAGCATCACTAGACAGACTTGCTAGGCCCCGCAGGCGCGGGATAGTGCCTACAAAAGAGAGAAGGACGGACGAGAATCCCGTCGGGAGGGCTCTGGCGAGAGAATCGGACAACACAAGCGCAGGGCTCAAGGTAATAAAAATTGCTTTATTTGTGATAAGCCTAATCACTTCGCCAGGGATTGCCCAGAAAAGGAAAAGGGGAACCGGTTCAGTGGCAACGGGAAACCGGAGCTTAAAAAGGAAAAGAAACATTTCGCTGGTATTTCCTCTAGTAGACTCGCACCCATGGACAGTATTTCCATATCAGCTTCAGTTGAGAAAGTCACTGAGGGGGAGATAAGTAGGCCTAGACAAACAGGTGAAAGTAGCCAGATTTCACAAAGCTTAGTAGAAAAGCCAAAGATCTCGAGTCCACGTAGTTGCAGGTGTGGCCAACGGAAACGAAGTTACCATGCTCATAGACTGTGGTAGCGACTTATGTTTCGTTCGCAGTGAATTCGTTCCGAAAGCCAGTATTAACGAGCAAGCTACATGCATGATTGGATATGTTCACGGAGACTACAAAGACTATCCTACAGTAACTGTAGACTTGACAGTAGGCCTAGGAAACCGTCATGTTGTTCGAGAACGGACTTTGCCAGTAGTCATTGCGGAAAATCTGAGATATGACGTAATAATAGGTCGCAGGTTTCCTAAATTTTGGAATCTTTTAGAGCCTGAGACGACTTGCGGAGACGAATAAGTATTCGACGGTATCGAAATCACGTGCAACGAGGCGTACGATTACAGATGTTGATAAAGAAGAGGATTTCAACGAAGATACCGACGAGTGGGGCGCAAGATCGTCCAAAACAAGAAGGGAGAAGCGAGACGCCAAGAAACAGCACACTGAAGCTGTGGCAAACCTGGCAGTTCATGATAAGAAGTCAACGCTGCGGGAAGCGCAGGAGCAGGACGAGTCATTGAGAGCTCTACTAAAGCAATGTGACAGCCTGAGACAGGAGTGATAAGGTAAAAATCTTGTCCAAACATGGATTAATGCATAGATTGGCGAAACATGTCGTAACTGGCGAGGAAACCTATCAACTGGTCCTCCCAAGAGCCTACCGAGAGGAAGTGCTAGAAAAGGCACACAGTTCCCCTCTAGCAGGCCACTTGGGAAAGGAAAAAACCGTTGATATAATTCTGCGTCAATTCTACTGGCCTGGTATTTACAAGGACGTCGAGAAATTTTGCAGGTTTTGTAAAGATTGTCAGATGATCGCACCAATCACACGACGTGATAAAGCACCACTTCAACCTACACTTGGGGCAAGGAAACCCTTCCAGCACATAGGCTTGGATTTTGTAGGACCGCTTAGCAAGAGTAGTAAAGGGAACATGTGGATGCTGGTTATAACAGATTATTTTTCAAAATGGCCAGAAGCATTCGCGCTGCGCTCCTTCCGAGCTAATAAGGTGAAGGAGGTATTGAGTGACTACTTTTCCAGATGGGGATTTCCTGAGCAAGTCACGCACAACCAGGGATCGCAATTTTTGTCGCGGCCCCTGCAAGAAACGCTCAGCGAGCTGGGAGTTAAGTCCGTCAAAACTTCTCCCTATCACCCCCAAGGAAATGGCCTGTGCGAGAGATTGAATGTACGATTGTACGAATGTTACGTGCATTTGTACGTGATAAACCAAAGAGTTGGGATCAGCTTCTACCGACAGTGCTTTATGCCTACAGGGAGGCCAAACAGTAAAAACGACTCTCTTTTGCAGCAACAAGAAACACTCCAGAGAATTCGACAGTTCGACTTGGAGAGCATAGAAAGCACTGCAGACGTCCAGAAAGCCGCATACGACAAGGGGGCGAAAAAGAAGGACGTAATCCAGGTGAACGACCAAGTTCTAGTCTTGCAAGAGTCTGGAACTTCTAAGCTGGAACGTCAATGGACGGGACCCCTAACCGTGACGAGAAAACTCGGTAAGTTAAACTTCGAAGTGTCAGGATTCCTAGGACGGAAAAAGAAAAAGATTTTGCATGCTAACTTGCTAAGAAAATTTCATGTTACTGAGCAATGCAATGTAGCGTGTCTGTTGGAAGAGTCAGCCGACGACGCTGAGAAGGGCCCTCGACTGATTACATTTGAACAGAGCGGCGAAGGTACGGAAAGCGTAGAAATCGATCCCAGTCTCACTTGTAAGCAAAAAGCAGAGATTGCAGCAACCTTGGAAAAGTTCCAACCAGTTTTTTAGCAAGTTACCAGGCAAAACCAATATCTTATGTCACAAAGTTGAGACTAGTACTGAGACTCCTATACGACAGCACGCGTATAGGATACCACAGAGTAGACAGGCAGAGGTGGATAGGGAAATAGAGAGAATGCTTGACGCCAAAGTCATTCGGCATTCCGACAACCCGTGGTCAGCACCGGTGGTAGTCATTGCAAAAAAGGAGAAATCAGCAAGGATTTGTTGCGACTCAGAGCTTTGAATAAAATCAGCGTAGAGCCAGACCCTTTTCCTATGCCACGAGCTGACGAACTGGTTGCTAAAGTCAGTAAAGCGAAATGGCTGTCAGTTTCAGTTTCAGTTTATTTCAAATATCAACACATATCGCGGCTTGGGGACAAATGGCGTGATAATAATCGACTATCACATTAGCTGTTTCAAAATATTTTGTTTGCCCCTTAATTTGAACCCCCTCCCCCACCCCTAAATGTAGGGCTACAAAGCCCATCTACGAACTCGACTGGTCCCACGACCCAACGAATCGTCACACCAAGTTTCATCAAAATATCTCATTCCCTTCGAGAGTTATCGTACTTACAGACGGACAACTTTTGCGATGTCATAGGTATCCCTCCACTTACGTTTTAAAAAACAACGTTTTCGCGTTTTTCTCGGAAGCTACTCAGGTGCAGATACTAGGTTTTGTCGGAGGACAGCCGCATAGTTGTCGGATCCGGTCCGTACACTGTGAAAAAGATCACCATCGACTTGCCCTCTGTTTGAGTATAAAATCCCACTGGAGTTCGATCTCCCGTTCCAAAGTTAGGCATGACTCAATATTCTGGATTCCTTCTCCCTCCGCTCCCCCCACAATGATGGGATCGAGGAAATTTTTTACTATCAAGTCGTATTTGACGGTGCAAAAATGTCTATAGGAATGTCTATCAAGTCGATCTGGTCGGGTCATTGCCCCCCCCCCCAAAGTGTCCGGATCCAGTTCAAATTGTGTAAATGATTTATCTAGAGCATATGCTTGTTCTTCCCAGGCAAGTTTCGCACCGATCACTCCATTATAACCGTTTCTACAGATTTCCAGTCTCCTCACCCCCCACCAGCTCCCCCATAGCTGTCAATTCCGGTCCGGACTTCAAACGGGATATCAGAGATGTACCATCTATTCAGTTATTAAGTTTCATTCCAATCGGATCACCCGTTCGAAAGTTACGAACTCCTCAATTTTCCGGATTCCCCCGCCCTTCACTCCCCTCAGATGGTCGGACCAGGAAACTGATTATTTCAAAGTTAGTTGGTCGGGTCCCTGATAAGTTTGCCAAGTTTCGTCCTAGCACATCTGGAAGTACCCTAACTCGAAAAACTGCGACAGACCGCCCGACAGACGGAATTGCGATCGGTATACGGCACTTGAGCCAGATGCTGCAAGTGCCATAAAAATACAGTGACAAAATGTCTGGTTGGAAAAAGAAGAGGTTCAAAGCTCACCACCGATAACTAAATTCGACCTCATTGCTTTCCTCCTCTCAGCAACGGCTGTATCGACTTCTTTCTTTAGTTGGTAAAGGGCGCTCCTCCCTCGGAGAAGGTAGAAAGGTACCTCATTTTCGTTCCAATCATTGATGAGGCGTGCAAAGGGTGTCTCGAAGGCCCAGTGTGAACCGAGCTTAATCAGGTTCGGACGGTTCTTAGGTGGGTGTCTGCAAAATAAGAGCAAAATATTCTTATTTATTTCTATCCCTCAAAATTGAAGGCATGCAATATAGGAACAAACAAGTGCGCAAGCGCTCGGACTTGAAGTGTGAAAGTAAAATGTTTATCACAGATTATATACAAACAGCTTTAGAACCAAGATGTTTCACATCCCCAGTAACCAAACAAGTATTGAAATAACCTAATTTGTAGTCATCCCACTTTAAGAGCTTTAGACGTAAACAAACCGACATTATGGATCCAAAGAAATCTTGAAGATCTTGCACGAATAGCATTAGTTGGATGGTCTGCCAGCCAGTCCCACCCTTTAAACCTCTTTTCCATTAGCAAGGTAATAACAAGTGGAATAAACCGAATCGTAACAGCCTGATACCCCCTTTGTCACAATTCATTAAGAACGGCATTTCACCCATCATATGACAAAACAGTCCAGTTTACAACTGTTCATTAAAGATTAAAGTAATCGCGTCGTCTTATTTGTTGCTGTTTAATCCTCATCCATAGATATAAGTAAGTAAGTAAGTAATTTATTTATAACCCGCCGTTTTCAGAAAGCGGAGTAAATGAAGAAAGTAAATAAAACACATAAACATACACAAAAAGACACTTAATTTCAATCGTCGGCCAGGAAGCAGTGTAGAAGGTCGTGCGCTGGTTGGGTTCTGTTGTCAATGATTTTTATGGCACTTGAGCTTACTCAAGTGCCATATAGCGATTGTTATTTCTGTCCGTCAGTCGGTCTGTCGGTCTGTCGGTCTGTCGGTCTGTCGGTCCCGGTTTTGCTAGTTCGGGCACTTCCAGATAAGCTAGGACGATGAAACTTGGCAGGCATATCAGGGACCGGACCAGCTCAACTTAAAATTAATCATTTCTTCAATCCGACTTTCCCCGGATCCGGGAGTCCGGAAACTATAAAGCAAAAGTAGAGCGAAAAGTAGCAAAAAAAAGGGCTGCCCGAGTGCGGGAGCGAACCAGGAACCTCTGAGTTACAAGTCCAACGCTCTACCAACGGAGCCATGAGTCCATGTATGAGATAGCGAATGCGGGATTACAAACAAAGTGGATAATCTAAACAAATTACATTGTTAGGATAATGGAACTTGTCAGGAATATTGGATGTATTAGGGAGCGTATGCGGGAGTATATATTGTTAAAAGATTGACGACCTGATTAACCTGGACATAGTCAAGAAACATAAATAGTAGTTTGGGCACTTCCACGCAAGCTAGGACGATGAAACTTCGCAGGCATATCAGGGACCCGACCAGACTAAGTTGGAAATAGTCACTTGCCCGATCCGACCATCGTGGGGGAGGGGGCGGAATCCGGAAAATAGGGACATTCATCACTTTCGAACGGGTGATCGGATCTTAATGAAACTTGATATCTGGAAAGATCTCGTGTCTCAGATGTTTCATTTCGAGTCCGGACCGGATCCGATGAATCTTGGGGGTGGGTCTTGAGGGGAGTGGAGGGACGGGAAATCCGGAAAAATTTGGAAAAATTAAATATTTTCAGCTTACGAACGGGTCGTCGGATCTTAACGAAACCGAGGGGTTGCTCACTCCCAAAAACGATGTACACCAAGTGGCGCGTGCCGCGGTGCCGAGCCGGTGCCTTGTCGGTGCCGCGGTGCCGAGCCGGTGCCGAGCCGGTGCCGTGCCTTTGCCGCGGTGCCGTGCCGGTGCCGAGCCGGTGCCAAGCCGGTGCCGCGGTTTTTTTTACTTCAAATTACAGTATTGTGATAAAGCACGATTTCTGATGTACATGTAAACAAATTTCATCAGATATTGGCCGAGAATGAAGTCGGCAATGTGTGTTGAATACAAGAGCTAGCAGCTCATATGGTACTTGCAAGGCTGGGTCAGAGGATGAAATTTAGGAATTTGTAAATTCTTGGGTTTCTTGTGTTTAATTATAAGCCATACCCTTGAAATAAGAATGATTGTGGGCCCTTGGAAATCAAGAGAATGATCTGGTGAGAAGTATTTTATTTTTGCACTTTAAGGGCACTAGAAATTCATGTGAAAGCAAAACCCTTTAGGCAAAAGTGACTATGGGCTCATGGGGATCACGTAGTTGTATATTTTGCTCAAACTAATGCAACCTATAATACTAATGCAACCTACTTCCGTAATCATTACATATATTTCTAAACCCGGAGACCCACGTTTCGTGCGGTACATTCTAACCCCTCTAACAAAACCTCGCTGATTTTCTCACTTGCCGTGTTTTGCTACCTTCGATGTGTATCACGCTGTCGACGGTTCGAGACGGTTGCGCGACGGTTGTCTGCGAGAATTTTTTCCATCAGGAAAATCGGTTATGCAAATTGTTTCCCTGTTTCGCTAGAAGTCAACGGGTCTCGGAAAAGGCTTAAAACAGCCAAAACAGTTAGTTATTTATTGAAAGCACAGCATAGTTAAAGTATTCAAATACTTTAAAATACTGTAAGTTGAAGAGTGATTAGTGCGAGGGGTCCTTTAAGGGAGCTGGAAATTCATTTTGAAGCAAAACCCTTGTTTCACAAATAATCATGGGCTCATGGGGATCATGAAAATATATGTTTTGCTCCACAGTATTTTCTGTACTTTGTGGTTATGATGAGTACTTTAAGGAATGTGGTTGGCTCTATAAAAGAATTTATGAACCAATCTTTTCCTTCCTTGACTACCTACTTAGGCTAACTGGTACATATATTTAGCCACAGCAAGTGCATGAAAATGGCAAAGTTCGAAGCACGAACGTTCAAATAAGCATACCTCTATTCCACTCCCAGAGTGTCTGATGGGGAAATTGACTTTTTCCAAGTTAAATATGCCTGCCAAGTATCATTCTTAGCACACTCTACAAATATGAAAAAAAGATTGGTCGCCACTGAATTACCTTCACCAGAAGCAAAATATACTGAAGCTGACTCAAGTTTTGGGCGATATTCGATACCGATAACGATATATCCATGTATCGGACAAAATATCGATATCGAAAGTAAATATCGATATCGATAACGATATTTGTTCATTCGTAAAGATTGCAATTAATCCAACATAACCCACACTTATATATACGAAATTGGAGCAATGTGTATTCCGCAATTCCTTTCTTATTTATCCGGAGTTCGAGATGATCCAGTATGCGATATATCGGATATCGATCGATCGATATATCGCACCAAATATCGATATCGAAAGGTAAATATCGCTATCGAAAACGATATTTGTTCATCGTAATTATTGTAAATAATCCGAACTAACCTACACTTATATATCCGAAATTGGACAATATGTTTTCCCTAATTCATTTCTCATTTATTCTGAGTTTGAAATGATCCAAGATGCTATTTAATGAAAATTTGGTTCTTAGCTTTTGGCGAAACGAAGCATGGTAAGCAAATATCAATATCGATATATCGATTATCGAATATCGAAAGTGAAAATATCGATATATCGATTGTTGAATATCGAAAGCGGAAATATCGATATATCGATTATCTAATATCGAAAGTGAAAATATCGATATATCGAAAAATCCAAGTATCGCCAAGCACCAGTACCAAACCATGGTTGACCACTTTGCGCATTTGGTCAACAGCATCTCCTCATATCTAGTTCAGCTTCTTCTTCGGTTGCATGTTTTCAATAATTCTTTCATTCAAGTACCTTCGTTATTGGGCGCCAGATACCAGATACCAGATGGCGAAGAGTATTCTGCAGAAAATTTGTCCGTGGCCGGCGTATCGTGCTAGAGGCGCGCCGGTGCCGTGCCGGTGCCGAGCCGGTGCCGAGCTGGTGCCGAGCTGGTGCCGAGCTGGTGCCGCGGTGTTGCGCCATTGCCGTGCCGGTGCCGTGCCGGTGCCGTGCCGGTGCCGTGCCGGTGCCGTGCCGGTGCCGTGCCGTGTCGGTGCCGTGTCGAGGTGTACACCGGTGGCGGAGAGAGAGCAACCCCTCGAACGAAACTTGATATATGGAAGGACCTCATGTCTCAGACGCCGGTGACATTGGGGGGAGTTGGAAGGGGAAACCGGAAATCTTGAAAAACGCTCAGAGTGGAGAGATCCGGATGAAACTTGGTAGAAAGAACAAGCACAAGTCCTAGATACCTGACTGACATAACCGGAACGGATCCGCTCACTTTGGGGGAGTTGGGGGGGGGGAGTCCTAATTTCTAGTGATCCCGCGAGTTCGATGCTTCCTGATGTGCTAGGACAATGAAAATTGGCAAGCATGCCAAGGACCCGACCAGATTAAATAGGAAATAGTCACTTCCCCTATCTGACCATCTGGGGGGGGGTGGGGGTGGAGGGACGGGGAAGCCAAAATTGAGGTATTTTTAACTTGCGAACGGTTGGTCGGATCTTGATGAAAGTTGATATTTAGCATGACCTCGTGTCTCAGACGTCCCACTTTAAATCCGGACCGGATCCGATGTCACTGGGGGGGGGGGGGAGCTGGTGGAGGGAACCAGAAATCTTGACAAACGCTTAGAGTGCAGCGATCGGGATGGAACTTATTCGGCCACGGTAGGTGGAGATAGAGTGAGTACCGGAAATCGTGTAGCACGTCTAGGGATCAAACAAATGGATTTATTGGGATGAAAGTTTGAACAGTCATGTGCATTTGCTGCAGACAATCGAGACGATGCCGGAACTGCTCAGAATTGAGTGAAACTAAATATCCTATTTCTATTTCCGAACCGCATTTTTGGATGGCGGGTGTATTTTGTGAGGTTCTCATCTACTTTCTTGTACAGCCTACTCGTACAAGTGCCATATGAGCTCGTAGCTCTTGTTGATAGCGAAGAAGAAACATCCAAAAGGGTAACACTTGCATCTTGAATTTTGAACTTCTCCGTCAACGTATGGTTATGGCATAATTTCGACAAGTGGAGCAGGTGCTTTCCATATTTAAAATAACATGATCTCATCTTTTTTATCTCCTTCTTTCGCAGAACATGAGTGACGCCAGAACGAAATAGTATAGAAGGAGCACAGAAGGTGCTGTACAATTTTCCCAAAGCTTTACGATTATAGCGCCCCCGGTTGGGGACGATGCGCCCATAGGCGGTACGGATTGATCTAGAAACTTCTTGAACAACCGAAGAGCAAAATTTTGACAACGAGGATTTGAATGTTATGCCAAGCCATCGTAGAGATTCTGTTGATCTGACGACGAACGATCCAAGAGAGATAGAAGCTTTAGCATTCAAACGATTTGACGAAGGGTTGAAATGCAGGTACTCACATTTTGAGAGGTTAACTTCAAGACCGATTTTGAGAAGTTCCGACGACAGCTTACAGACATTTTTGGTGAGTGTGGATCGGGTACGGCTTACTAAGAGCAAGTCGTCCGCGTAAGCTATGTAGCTGAAGGCGTGGTCTTTATAAAAGTAAGCAGGATGCAAAGAATCAAGACAAGAAGATATGGCCGATTTGAAGATGTAGGGAGATAAGACTCCCCCTTGACGAACACCAGTTCGGACTGGAATAATCTCTGACAAGCTACCTTGCCATTTGAACCTTACTGAAGAATGACTATACCAAAATTTTAACAGATAGACAACAGACAGATTCACGCCAGAAGTAATGAGAGAAAATAGGGCCTGAGAGTGCGTTATATTGTCAAAAGCACCAGCTATATCTATAGAACATATATGTATAGCAGACTTGTCGCGGGTAGCCTGTTTCATCATTTTTGTCAATATGTGATGAGCGTGCGCACAACTGGCGCTCGAACGGAATCCAAACTGCATTGAACCAAAGCGACATTTTTCAACTATTTCTGGAAGAAGGACGTATTCCAGGATTTTGCTTATGGTACAAGAAACTGTAATTGGCCGATAGCTTTTGCAAAGGTCCGCGTCTTTCCCTCGCTTAATCACCGATGTTATAGTACCCAAGAGGAAACTATTCGGAACCAAACCCTGGCATAAACAAATTTGAAATAGCAGCTGAAGGTGTTGTGTTAAAGCTGGACACTCAATTTTGAAAAAATCGGCACTAACGCCATCAGAATCTGTAGAACCAGTTCTTCTTAATTTTCGGAAAGCAATTTCGATGGAAGAACAAGTAACGGGAAGAACAGAAGGTTGAAATATCTTCCTTGGTAGGTATTTAAGAAGTAAATTTTCAAAGTGCTGCTGAATCTGGTTTTTGCAACCACTGAATAGACCACTGTAGTGGCTGGTCCAGTCAGCCATCGTTAGCGTGGAAGGAGGTACAGCTGAACCTTTATCTGTACGAAGGACCTTTTGCTCCTCTCCCCAAATATACAAGAGGACTTCAGAACTGTCATAGACGAACTTAACTCATGGGAAATCTGGGCACAGATACCCATGAACGGTGGGGGGGGGGGAGGATGACCCATCAAAATGCGTATTCGCCCATGCCCATGAACGGGGAGGGTGGGGGGTGGTTCAACTCCACACATATATCCCCAACCCATATGATCCAAAAGCACAAAGGAATTTCATCACCATATCTCCAGTTATTGTCAAGTTAAAAATATTAAAAAATGGGCAATCTGGGCCCAATTTCCCCTGAACTAAGTGGGGGTAGGGTTTGGGACCCGCAAAAAGGAAAAACAGACCCCAACGCTGACAAACCTACCAAGTTTCAACTTGATACATGTTGATTCCTGTCACGGGTAACGAACAAGGACAAGGACACGTACAAGGAATTACATCGTCCTATGTCCAGTCATGAACATTATTCACTGGACAATGTAAGCCCATTTGCCCCTGAACTGGGTTGGGACCCCCAAAACTACACAACTAGACCCCAATATCCACTAGTGTACCACGTCTGAACTTGATACTGTCACTGGTTCACGGGTTATGAGCTCCACAAAATACGGTGAAAACCGTAAACCGAAAGCTGCTACAGCACTTGCAATAGTGGATTGTTCCAAGGAACACTCCACTAAAAACTATACCTAAATCAATTTCTACATTCAACAGAATTTAAAATACCATCGGAGAAGAAAAAATACACAAGACTGAAGGAACTAATTCAAAATTCGCAACGTCTTGAATACTCACTTCCAAAAACAATGCGTACTATAATTGTGGGTTAAGAGGGTTTTATAATTTTTTTTCTCATTTTTCATTCTAACACTAAAAATACTTTCAGAAAGAGAAATGGCAAACTTAAAACTTTCACGCCTCAAATTACTAATTTTTGAAGAAAAAAAAAATGTTCAGGTTGAGGATCGGGAGAGCTTCAAAGTTTTTTTTGTGAAGATGTGTCATCTTTTCCTTTAGAATTAAAAGCGAGTCTTTTACTTTAAAAGTTGGAAACTAATTAAGAACAAGTAAACTAAATATTTTTATATTTGTTTCATTGATAGACAATTTTTCCATGACTGGAATGTCCGGGCAGGTTCAGATTTCCATTAGGCCAACCGGACGGTCAGGGAGTTCTTTTTCCTATATTCCTTGCTTCTAAGTGCGTCCATTTCAACTTTGATCTGACACAGTTCTTCCCAGCGCTTCAAATGATTTAACCTCCACTTAAGAAGGACCTATCCTCCTCTCCTGTCAAGTAAATTAATGTTTCAATTCCCAAAGAGGCAATGAATTTCCCGGTTCCCGGCAAGTACAGACAAACTTCCTTACAAGATCAACTGCAGGAACTCTCCAGGAAATTCAAAGAGTTGCTTTTATTTCTGCTTTTACAGGCAGTAAAACGTTTGAATCTATGAAACTGTTTTCCTTTGCCTAAAGTACAACTGTACCGTGTTCTTCAAAACTGGTCAAACTGAAAAAAAAAAAAAAAACTGAGTTAACTATACGATTGGATAGAACATAGCTGATTTGGTATTCTGTTAAATTTTGCTAAGTGTTTGATGACGACATGAGCACCATCTAACAGGTAGATTAGTTTTAAGTTTTCTGAGTTCCTAATTTCTTCATGCAGAGGGCATACACAAAACTGGGCCCAAAAATTATGTAAACGTAATTAGCACAGTTTTGAAGAACACGGTAAAATTAGCACTAGCTAAGGTTTATATAACAATTTTTGCTCAATTGGCCCCATTTGTAGAATGAAGAATGCGGACAAACTTGCATGTTTGCTATCTCTGATCATTTCAGCTCATCCAAAGCAATTTCTATAATGATCCGCCTCGAAAAGAGCCAAACACGGCATATGCAAAAATCAGCGTAGTTTCAGTGGGGTTGTCAGCTGTTTATCAGCTAAGGTTCGCGCTGTCAAGGGCGGACGACTTATTTCGAGACCCACAGCTAACTGCTGTCCCGATCTCTCCACCCTGTCACATGATTCTGGGACACCTCTTTGCCTCCCCCGCATCCCACCCCAGTTGCCGATTCCGGTCCGGACAAATCTAGGACATGTAGTCTTGCCAACTACCAAACTTCATCTGAATAGGATAGCTCTTTCGAGACTAATCAAGTCACAAGATTTCCAGGTTCCCATTTCCAAATCAAAAGAAATCCAAAGAAAAACAGACGAAAATATTGTTTTTAAAGGCCAACGAAAGTCACTCGCCAACAAGTCACTCGCTAGTATCGAGCGAGAACAGTATTGTAATTGTTATTCGCAGTTATTGGCGAGTGGCTCGTGTTTAATTTAGTTTTCTTTTAATTCTTCCAATTTTTACTTTTTCATTTTCGGTTGTTTCTTGGTTCTCCGCTTTGTTTTGCTTTGTCTCGTTTGATGATCTTCATCCACTTTTTGGCACTTTTCCTCAAAATTTCCCCTCTGCGCTCAAGAAGGGTGGCGGTTGTCCTCCCGAAATATTTGCTTCGTTTTTCAGTACTTTCTTTGACTTATAAAAAAACCCATTTTCGTCCGTTTTTCTTCTGATTTCTTGTGCTATGTCAGGCCAATGTGGTTAGAAATTACATTCCCCTCCCCCCCCCCAAGTGGCCGGATCTGGTATGGACCTGTTAACATTACATATAGGACGTGTGCACTTGCCATATGTCATGTTCCATCCAAATCAGATTACCCGTTCGAGAGTTATGCATTTAACACAATATATACCTCAATATCATTAAATTAGGCTAATAACATATTTATGTGACGATGGAATAGGGACTTTTAGAGTGACAAACAAACAGGAAGCAATTTTTGCATTTAGAAGTCTAGGACTCTAATGTCGGAGTCACATGGATGGACCGTTCAAGGTCCACATGGCCTCATGGAACAAGAGCTAGAAGCTCATTTGGCAATTGCAAGTTGTGTCAGAGGATGAAAATGGGAATTTGTCAATTGGTAGGTTTATTATAATCCTTTGTATGCAAAACCGTTGAGGCACGAATGATCACGGGCTCCTGGTGATCATAACATGTATCGTTTGGTCAAAATTATTTTTTTTCTTGCACTTTGCGGTAATGACGCACACTTTAAGGGGCTAAGGTTTTATTTATAAGCAAAGCCTTTGATGTACAAGTGATCATGGTCTCTTGGAGATAATGGAAATGTATCTTTTGGTCAAATTTATTTCTTTCACTTTGCGGTCAGCATGCGCACTTAAGGGCACTAGAAATTCATTTGTAAGAAACATCCCTATGGCAAAAATGATCATTGGCCCTTGGTGACCATGAAAATGCATCGTCTGCACAAAACTTTTTGTTTGTGCTTTGCGGTTAAGATAAGAACTTTAAGGAATTTATTTGTAAGCAAGACCCTTGAGGCAAAAATGATCATGGGCCCTTTAAGATCATGAAAAAATATCTAAATCTTCCAGCCCAAGCTGACTTTGAAACATATATTCAAATAATGCATAAAACGGCTACGATACAAAAATATCGCTGCTAAAGCATCGTAGCTGACGTATCCGTTTTATGCATTATTTAAATATATGAAAATGTACCTTTGTTCATTTATAGAGAAAGCGCTCGAGCAGAAATGATCATGGGCCCTTGGGGATCACGAAAATGTATCATTTGCTCAAATTTTTTTTTTCCTTTTGCGGTTATAATGAGCACTTTAAGGAGGCCGTTTCAGGGAACTGACTATTTCAAAGTTAATCTGGCCGGCTTTCTGATACGCATGCCAAGTTTCATCGTCCTAGCCCACCTGGAAGTGCCTTAACTCTGGATCACCCACATTCCCCTCTATCTAGTACGTTTGCTTGTTGTTCGCACGAAGTTTCGTCTCTCAATTCCTCCACTCCAAGCGCTATCACAAGATTTCCAGTTCACCCTCCCCCCCCCGTCCCTCCCACATTCATCGCATCCGGTCCGGACTTGAACTGGGACATCTGAGACAGGAGGTCTTTCCAAATGTTAAGTTTCATTAAGATCCAATCTCCGGTTCGAAAATTATACACAACTCAAGATTCCGGATTCCCACCCCTCCACTTCCCTCACCATGGTCGGATCGGGAACTGTCTATTTTCAATTGGATCTGGTCAGCTCTCTGATACGCCTGCCAATTTTCATCGTCATAGCCCACCTGGAAGTGGCTTAACTCCGGAACCGGAATTATGGAACCGCCCTTTAACTCCCCCCACAGCAACCAAATCCGGCCCAAGTCTGTCAATGCTGTACTCAGGGCTTGTGCTCGTTCTTCGCCACAAGCTTAATCCCGATTGCTCCACTGTAAGCGTGTCTCAAGATTTCCGCCCCCCCCCCCCCCCCCCCACACACATTCACTGGATCCGGTCCGGACATGAAATGGGACATCTGAGACACTACGGCTTTCTGAGTTTCATTAATATCCGATCCCCCATTCGAAGTTTCATTCAGATCCGATCGCCCGTTCGAAAGTTACGCATGCCACTAAATTCCAAATTCCGCCTCCCCCTCCCCTACCCCCACAATGGTCGGATCGGGTAGGTGACTATTTCCAGGTTAATCTGGCCGGGTCCATGGAAAGTCTGCCAAGTTTCATCGTTCTAGCACATCTGGAAGTACCCGAACTCGCAATCGTGGTATATGATTTGAACCCGCCACCTTAGGCTGGTGACACCGAGAGGCGAACCAAGAACCTCTCGATTTGCAGTCTGACGCTCTAACGGTGGAGCTAACATCCTCTATGTTTTGAGACTTAGAGGTCGACTTAAAATTCAACTTTCCGGTTTGGGCCGGAGTCCCGACGAACTATTTGTCCGACGTGAAAATAATTTTCATATTCGGATTCAGCACGTCTCCTTACGCCTAGACCGACTCTCTCATTAGCTTTTAAAATATGTTATGCTCACCCCTTAATTTGAACCCCCTTGACCTGTTCTTGGACCCAAACAAATCCTCACATCAAGTTTGAATAAAACATCTAATTCCCTTCAAGATTTATCGTACGTATGGACCGACGGACATCCAGACGGACAAGTGTCACGAAGTCAAAGGTATCCCTCCACTTAAATTTTGGGATCCCAAAAAGACATACCTTAATTATTCCTCTTCTAGCTTTTAGCTATTCGGATTAAAATTGATTGATTGAAAAAAAAATATATCTTCCCTACTCATCCTTGAATTTCCTAGCTTGTCGTCCGTAATATAGAAATGCAGGCTTTTGTTGAAATTCAAATTCTCCACGTCTGGTGAATTTAGGGTTGACCAGCACACATTCTGAACGTCATCACTAGAGCCCCGGGGTGAAAAAATACAAAATCCCATAGAAGTCAAAATAACTGAGTGTATTCAATAAGATCAGTTAAATAAAGTTAGAAGAGGTGAGAAGTCAGAAGTTGTAATGCCCTTTTTAGGCGAGTTCAATTTGATAAAGTAAATTAATTGTAGACAAGGTAATTGTGCTAACTGGGTGGTGACCAAGGGTAACTGGAGGGGTTCCCAGCTTCTTTCACGTAGACGTATGGTAGCGTAGGGCGGACGAGCGGATCTTCGGATGCGGGATACTACTACATCCCCAATGTGTTGGAACATTATAACAATTGAAATAACGTGAACACTGTAACATTGTAACAACGTAACAATTGAAAACTCACTCCCTTCTCACAGTTTAAACTTTTGTTAATTTTATGTACGTGCTGTTTCCCAAACACGAGTATGAGAAACTAACATACAAACTTCCCATACCCGCATTTGTGATATTTAGTTGTTGATTGTTTACCATTGCCCTTACCAAGAACGGACGAAAATATAAACATCAGTTGTCGAGCAAAGTCGACCTATCTCCCCGGACCCCTCCCCCCCCCAACACAAAAAAGCAAAGGTAATATTTACTTGAAATACTCTTCTGTGAGCTTTTCTCTTTTTCTCTCCATTTCCTGTTTTCCAGCCGCTGTGTCAACAGAGTCCAGAAGCCCCCTGGGGATACCGCACTCGAAGCGAAACATTTCCTCCTCCCGAAGGCCCCCCACTCGCGCTCCGTTGTATACCAGGGCGACCCAGAATGCCATACCCCAACCGGCGGGTAGGATGACGTCCCATCCGGCACCGAGACCTAGAAGGTATACAATTAAAGACCTAATCCAAACACTCTGTTTACCTTCTCTTAGTGATCGCATGCCACCAATTTGTTTGGATTTGAACTCGATTGCCGAGTTGCTGTTTTAGCTCGAGAAAAAACCATGCTGAACGTCTTCTTTTCTTTATGACGAACTTTTCCAGGATTGATTAGCAAAGAATTAATTATAAGACCCAACTGATAATTTTTGTAAGTCTTTAGAGGTACCACATTGGTCTTGGCTTTTTAATTTATTTGAATTGTAATAAACAGTTGGAGCATTAGATGGAAAATACTGTTTTGATGCTTGGCTCCCTACGTGCCATAACAGCTGTCCGGGATAATCGGCTGAGATTTTTGTCTAGACAGAATTATTTCAAACCTAGGAATTTTTTTTTTTTTTTTTTATTTGCTCATTGTTTGACGGTGTTTTTTGTGATGTTGAACATTCATAGTTACAGTAGGGATGGTTAGCATTATGTGTGTGGTTGAAAGACCATTTTCTGTGGCCCGCTTTAACCCTGTCTTAGAACAACGGTTTTTCTTACATTTTTAAATGACACCCCGCAATATATAGTGTTTCTGCTAAGATGTTCTAAGACCGTTCACCACCTTAAAACTAAGCTATGCTTACAGAAAGTTACAAAAAGCTTTGGCTGTTTTTAGCCTCTTTCCATGTCTCTTGCCTTGGATGACGATCTTGTCAAAATTTGCATAACCGGTCTTCCGACCAACAGGCTTCGAGGAAACAATGATCGGGAGCCTGATAGGTCAAGTAGTGGGACTAAACGTGACAAGCGTGATGATCGGTGTAATGGTAATAGAAGCGAGAACGAGAATAGATGGAAATACTAGTGAAGCAGAATGAATTACAATAATTAGTTCGGCGTGTCCTTTAACTGTTTAAGTCGATCTGCTCTCAGCTACTTGAATTGAATTAAAACTGAAGGATGCTTGGATGCTGAAATCCTATCTCACGGAAGTCAGCAATAATCGAAGAAGGAAGGACCCTCGTGAATTCGTTTCAGGATATACTCCCAACAATGATCCTTATGTAGGCATAACAGGCTCTTGTTGACGACTGGTCTAATACCACCTCCTAAGCCTATTCAAGCCATCTAAGCCTCCTTCAAATATTTTGCCTTAAAATGCGTTAGCCTATTGGGCTGGAAACGTGCCTTGCCGTACAAGCAGTCTCATTTTGCTGACGAAGTCCAAAACAACAGCAGACAGTCCGCTTCATAAAAGTGCAGTCGATCGGACTACAGGAGAGGCAGCCAATGCTTATTTGAACGGTCATTGACTTAGAACTTTGCCATTTTCATAAACTTGTTGTGACTAAAGTTAACTACCAGTTTAGCCAAAGTGGGTAACTAAGGGCTTCTGAAAACACCTGAATAGGTATTTTGGATCTTCATTCTACCATTTAGCCCAAAATTGCACTGTTCACATTTAAGTAACTGTTCAAATAAGCATACCTCTACTGTATACTTCAGCTGCAGAGTTTATGCTGACAATTATCATCGGCAGTGGAATGCCTTCGGCCAAGTGCCATATGGCGATTGTAATTTCTGTCTGTCAGTCGGTCTGTCGGTCCCGGTTTTGCTAGTTCGGGCACTTCCAGATAAGCTAGGACGATGAAACTTGGCAGGCATCTCAGGAACCGGGCCAGATTAAATTACAAATAGTGACTTCCCCGATACGACCATCTGGAGGGGAGTGGAGGGAGAGGGAATCCGGAAAAGTTAGGAAAAATTAGATATTTTTAGCTTCCGAACGGGTTATCGGATCTTAATGAAACTTGATATATGGAAGGATCTCGTGTCTCAGACGTTCTATTTTAAATCCAGACCGAATCCGGTGATATTGGGGGGAGTTGGAGGGGGAAACCGGAAATCTTGGAAAACACTTAAGAGTGGAGAGATCAAGGTGAAACTTGGTGGAAAGAACAAGCACAAGTCCTAGATACTTGACTGATATAACCGGAACGGATCCGCTCACTTTGGGGGAGTTGGGGAGGGGGGGGGGGGGTCCGAATTTCTAGTGATCCCGCGAGTTCGGTGCTTCCTGACCTGCAGGGACGATGAAAATTGGCAGGCATGTCAGGGACCCGACTCCGACCAGATTAAGTAGGAAATAGCCACTTCCCCGATCCGACCATCTGGGGGGTGGGGGGGGGGGGTGGAGAGAAGCCAAAGTCTGAGGTATTTTTAACTTGCGAACGATTAGATTAGATTATATTAGATTATTTTTATTGATAAATTACATAATAACCCATCATGATAGGTAACCGCCCATGAGAAGACATAAATGCACTGGCACTGGGCGGCTACCACAAACTACTTTAACTTAACTTAAACAATAACTTAATTTCATTTAAACACATATTAATCATTTTTTCCGAGGGATCGGATCTTGGTGAAAGTTGATATTTAGGAAGACCTCGTATCTCAGACGTCCCACTTTAAATCCAGACCGGATCCAATGACACTGGGGGGAGTTCGAGGAGGGAACCGGAAATCTTGAGAAACGCGTAGAATGGAGTGAGCGGTATGAAACTTGGTGGGGAAAAACAAGCACAAGTCCTCGATTCGTCATTGACATAAGCGGACCGGATCTGGGCACTGTGGGGGAGTTGGGGGGGGGGGGGCGGATTTCTAGCGATCCCGCGAGTTCGGCATACTTCCTGATGTGCTAGGACGATGAAACTTGGCAGGTATGTCAGGGATCCGAACAGACTGACTTGAGAATACCCATTTCGCCGATCCGACCATCTTGGGGGGACTGGATGGATGGGGAGTGCGGAATCTAGTGGCATTTATAACTTTTGAACGGGTGCTCGGATTTGAATGAAACTTGTCTGGTGGAAAGAGCTACCGCCTGAGATGTTCAGTGTCAAGTCCTGGTCGAGTCCGATACCTGTGGGGGATGGGGGGGGGGGGGGCGGAAAACTCAAGAAATGCTTAAAGCAGAGGGATTGGGACGGAACTTAATGGAGAGAGCAAGCATTAAACCTCGATACGAAATTAACGGAGCCAGATGATTTCGGGGCTCTGTGGGGAGGGAGTTGGAGGGGGTTTCCTGGAATTCTGGTAGTCGCGAGTTAGAATGTACTAAGACAATGAAATTTTGCAGGCATATTAGTGACCCGAGTTCATTGACTTAAGAACCTAACACAACATACCCCCGGAAACTTCTGTTCCTAGATCCGAGCATTTCTGGGGGAGCGAGGGAAGAGAAATATGGAAATTGACTTCTGCAAATTGTGAACGAGTGGTCTTATTCGAGTGAAACTTAATGGGTGATAAGAATCGATGGCCTCAGCAAGCAAAACATGCGCTGGAACTTTATGCGACTACGGTTGGGGGAATTGGGGGGGGGGGGACTTTTGACTTGCACAAGAAACAAATGGATGGCCCGAATGAGATGCAAGTTCGACAGTGCCGAGTTTATGTGGCCTAGATTTGTTATTTGGCGCCCAGAACGGATTCGGCCAAGGTAGGGGGAGGGGGGTACTGGAAACTTTTAGATAAGTTATGCTCCGATTTCAGTAAAACTTGATGGACAGGAAGAGGGCATTAATCAATCAATCAATCAAGTTTAATCCGAATAGCTAAAAGCTAGAAAAGGAATACAAATTTACAAAATACACAGACACACAAGAAACACTAGAAACAAATTGACTAATACACTTACAAGAAATTAACAGAAATAAATGATGGAATGAAACTACGTAAAAATTGGGTAGAAGAATTAGCGGGATATGGGGAAAACTTATTGCCAGTATTGCTCTCGGACCAAAAGATACGACGACAAAAGATAAGAGATACGACGTTTATATTTTCAAGTCCTGTTCGGCCACAGTGGGGGGAGTTAGAGGGAGATTGCCGGAAACCTTCAGGCTCGCAAAGGGTCAAACGAGTGCATCAGTTTAAATGAAACATAGAACTTAGAGAGAGCATATACCCTAGATGACATATTTTGGTCCCGAACCGGGTCCGACAACTTTGGTGGGGGGGGGGGGGGATACAGGAATTTCCCCAAAATGACCAAATTCGAGTGAAACTTAGTAGATGGTATAAAAGAAGATACTTTAGATGATCCAATTTTTTAGTCCGAACCAGATTCGGCCACGGTATGGGGAGACGGAGAGAATACCGGAATAAATCGACTCGTTTGATCCCTAGACGTGCTATGCGATTTCTGGTCCTCCCTCCATCTCCCCTCTACCGTGGCCGAATCTGGTTCGGACTAAAAAATAAATCGTCTAAAGCATCTTCTTTTACACCATCTATCAACTTTCAATCGAATCTGAGCATTTTTGGAAAATTCCGTCGTTCGTATCTCTTAATCCCCTCTTCCCCCTACCTTGGCCGAATCCAGCCCGGACGCCAAATAACAAATCTAGGCCGCATCAACTCGGCACTGTCGAACTTGCACCTCATACGGTCCATCCGTTTGTTTTTTTTGCACTCCAAAAGTCCCCCCCCCTCCCCCCAACCGTGGTCGCATATGGTTCGAACGCATGTTTTACATGTCTAGGTCATCGATTCTTATCACCCAAAGTTTCACTTGAATCAGACCACTCGTTCGCAATTTGCAGAAGTCAACTTCCATATTTCTCTTCCCTCGCTGCCCCCAAAAATGCTCGGATCTAGGAACGGAAGTTTCCGGGGGTATGTTGTATCAGGTTTAAATCAAGCCGGGTCAATAATATACATGCAAGGGTTCGTTGTCTTAGTACATCTGGAACTATTCTAACTTGCAACTACCGGAATTCCAGGAAACCCCCTCCAACCCCCCTCACAGAGCCCCGAAACCATCTGGCTCCGTCAATTTCGTATCTAAGCCTAATGCTTGTTCTCTCCATTAAGTTTCGTCCCAATCCCTCCGCTTTAAATGTTTCTTGAGTTTTCCGGTCCCCCCCCCACACAGGTATCGGACCCGACCCGGACTTGACACTGAACATTTGAGGCGATAGCTCTTTCAACCTGACAAGTTTCATTCAAATCCGATCACCCGTTCAAAAATAATGCATGCGACTAGATCCCAGACTCCCCATCCATCCACTCCCCCCACGATGGTCGGATCGAGGAAACGACCATTCTCAAGTCAATCTGTTCGGATCCCTGACATACCTGCTAAGTTTCATCGTCCTAGCACATCAGGTAGTATGCCGAACTCGCGGGATCGCTAGAAATCCGACCCCCCCCCCCCCCCCCAACTCCCCGCCAGTGCCCGGATCCGGTTCGGTTATGTCAATGACGTACCTAGGACTTGTGCTTGTTCTACCCCCAAGTTTCATCCCGATCCCTCCACTCTAAGCGTTTCTCAAGATTTCCGGTTCCCTCCTCCACCCCCCCCCCAGTGTCATAGGATCCGGTCCGGATTTAAAGTGAGAATTCTGAGACAGGAGGTCGTCCTAAATATCAACTATCATCAAGATCCGATCACCCGTTCGCAAGTTAAAAATGCCTCAATTTTTCGGCTTCCCCCTCCCTCCACCCCCACCCCCCAGATGGTCGGATCGGGGAAGTGACTATTTCCGGTTACGTCATTCATGTATCTAGGACTTGTGCTTGTTCTTTCCACCAAGTTTCATCCGGATCTCTCCACTCTAAGCGTTTCCCAAAATTTCCGATTTCCCCCTTCAACTCCCCCCAATGTCACCGGATCTGGTCTGGATTTGAAATGAAACGTCCTAGGCACAGGGTCTTTCTATATCTTAAGTTTCATTAAGATCCGATCACCCGTTCGTAAGCTAAAAATATCTCATTTTTTCCTAATTTTTCTGGATTTCCCCTCCCTCCACTCCCCTCCAGATGGTTCGATCGGTGAAGCGACTATTTCTAATTTGATCTGGTCCGGTCCCTGATATGCCTGCCAAGTTTCATCGTCCTAGCAAAACCGGGACCGACAAACCGACTGACGGACAGAAATTACAATCGCTATATGGCACTTGGCCGAAGGGCAAGTTCCATAAAAAGTATGAGGTTAAATGGGTGATTTCAGTTCGGTCAAATTTGATGCCACTTGGAGAAAGAAGACAATACCCAGTAAAAGCTAGGGTAACATATGGTTTTTCTCTTGTCCGATGTACGGCAGGCGCTAGAACAATCTTGGCACTTTATGAATGATTGCGAAGAACTAAAGGATTTAAGGATGGAGGCTTTTGGGGTTGAATACCGGGGGAAAGAATGGTTGGCACAGAGGTTGGAAGAAAAATATTTTCTGGGAATTACAAACCTTGGAAGGTTCGTCTTTATCGGAATGCGCATAGGGAGCACTTTCTATAGTTGTGTTGCGAGAGCAACACTTTGGTTTTGTCGTGTTTTTTTTTGTTTTTTTTCTTTTCCTTGTACCCCGATTTGCGCTTATTCTCAGAAAGTGGTAAGGGTCTAACCTGTGCGTTTTTTACGGAAAGTGTGGACCTTAGGCCGGATTGATGAATAATAATAATAATAATAATAATAATTTATTGGAAAAAGCCTAATACGGCCATACAACAGATTCCTGAAGCGCCAACAACAATTTATAACACTAATAATGGAACACAAACTATTTTCTATGACATTACATTTTGGAAAGCTCCGTAGAACTCTTGCCTGGGGCCAAAAAGGATGGTTTTTGCTTGTAATTGAGCCACAGCTTACAGTGTGCCAACTAAAGTGGAGCTGTATAGCCTAAGTCAGAGAGGACCATCTGAAGTTATGCAGCCAAGCTTTCGTTTCATCAAACCATGTTTCTGCTTTCTAGTGGAAAGCTCCGTTCTAGCAGGCAAGCAGACAATCACCCGTTTTAAACTGAAGATGGACTAAAATCCATAAGGGCGAAATATGTGCGACAGTTCCCTGGCCCCACAGCCAATATATCTTCTTTGTGTGATAAATAGAGAAATTTACAGAATCAAAAACGTGTCATTTTCCCACGGGTCCAGAAGTGCTGCCATATATTGTTTCTACCCGTTTCTTGGGATCCCAAAACATAAGTGGAGGGATACCTTTGACATCGCAAAAGTTGTCCGTCCGTCCGTCTGTAAGCACGATAACTCTCGAAGGGAATGAGATATTTTGATGAAACTTGGTATGAGGATTGTTTGGGTCAAGGGTAAGATCGAGTTCGTAGATGGGCTCTGTAGCCCTATATTTGGGGGTGGGGGAGGGGGTTCAATTTAAGGGACAAACAAAATATTTTTAAACAGCTAATGTGATAGTCAATTATGGGGTAAGAAGACATGCTGAGCACGATGATGACAATCATTTTCTCGCCAGACAAGTAGTTCGTCCGGAATCCGGCAAAAACCGGAAAGTTTGTTAAAAGTAAAAGTTTCATTTGAAGTTGATTAAATGTTTGATTTAGGGGGTAAGAAGACATGCTGAGCACGATGGTGAAAACCATTTTCTCGCTGGACGAGTAGTTCGTCCGGAATCCGGCAAAAAACGGAAAGTTGGTAAAAGTTAAAGTTTCATTTGAAGCTGATTAAATGTTTGATTTAGGGGTAAGAAGACATGCTGAGCATGATGGTGAAAATCATTTTGTCGGCGGACAAGCAGTTCGTCCGGAATCCGGCCAAAACCGGAAAGTTGGTTAAAAGTAACAGTTTCATTTGAAGTTGATTAAATGTTTGATTTATGGGTAAGAAGACATGCTGAACCCGATGTTGAAAACCATTTGCTCACCGGACAACTAGTTCGCCTGTAATCCGGCCAAAACCGGAAAATATGTTAAAAGTAAAAGCTTTATCTGAAGTTGATTAGATGATTTAGGGGTAAGAAGAGACGGCGAGTCTGTGTATAATGATCATTTTTTACTCGGACATATAATTAGTCCGGAATCCGGTTGTACCCGCATTTTTTTTAAGTCAAAATTTTATTTAAAGTTGTTTAGATTTCTTTATAGGGATAAGGAGATACGCCGGCTTCGTTTCTGAATTTTTCTTTTTTTGCTGCACTAGTAGTTCGCTCGGAATTCGGGCGAAACCGCAAATTTGGCAGTAGTAAAGCAGGAAGTTTCGGTCAAGTAAATAGATATGGCTTATAGAGGTATAGATAGGTAGATAGAATATCTGAACTCGGTTTTCTCTGATGATTAGCCTGGCGAAGACAAGACCGAATCGTCTGGATCAAATCTTAGATTTTTGGGATCCCATCGACACCTTTGGTCTTGCTGTTTGTGATTTCGGCTGAGTTTACCATTCCATTTCTTACTCTTGGGTGTGAGGAAGATAAATGAAATCAGATGGGGGTCTTAAACTTTAAAAGTTCTCTCACTGCTAAAGAAATTAGAGCTTATCCTTTGCTCCTTTTTAAGTGGTGAAATTAGAAAGTTGGCCTACGGCAAAAAAGTAAACTTTTGAACTAATACAGATATAATTTTTTTTTCAACGGCATTCGGTAGACCTCGATGAGCTGATCAAGTATATGCCATCTGTGTTTTGGTACAAAAATTCCTTCATGACATACAACAGTTTGAAAGTTTGGAGGGGTTGGCAACTTCAGTAGTGAGGTACACACTGAAACCAAAACTAGGCCAATCCCAATCGTGAGACATGTAGGGTACTTGTAAGCAACGGTCGGCTATTAGACCATAATCATCTTCGGTGATGAGGGGTTAAAAATGAAGTAAATCTCCACCTTCCACTCTACATATCTGGCAAAAATACTGACCAACCCTACCAACCAGCTTCCTTCTATTGCCAAACGGTAAAAAATATCCCTCTTAATGAAATTGTCCACTTAAACGTCATCCGCCTTCAAACCCCTACAATTCCCCACTCCTAACCTTTTTTTTCCTTATTACACCAGTTGACATATCCCAAGCTATCTTTATGTATTTAAAGATATTATGGATTAAATCATCATTTATTATTATTTATAAACTATCTGTCTCATTTTGCCATTTTTATTTCCTGGCTCTTAAATTTTTTTTTTTTACTAAACTGGCTACTGCTCCTACTTTCATACATCTACCTTCTCTATTACAGGAGTGCTGCGTGAAGCCGCCACCCTAAACTCCTATTTTTGGGAAATGACTTAGGGAAAAAGAGTAAAGGTTGAGATAAAATTCAGTGGAGTATCCTGAAAGGAAGCTTAGAACCTTCACCTTCTGCTGGTACCATAGTTTACTTGTAATTGTTCAAGGCTAAGCTGGAGAACAAGAAAGAATATAGGCACCCAAGTGATCATGAAGTCGCCCACTTTGCTAAAAATAGTATTTTGCTACATGGTGAAGTTAGAGGCCAGCTGTTTGGTCAGAGAGGTTCCTTGACCTTTTGCAAATAACAAAATTTGCTGTTTTCTTGGAATTTGCATGATTTTTCTGGGGGTGGCAGCTTCATGATCCAAGGTGGCAGGATCATGTACCATGGCCAATTGGGGGGTGGGCGGTGCCATAGTAAGGGCAGCTTCATGCAACACTCCTGTACTTCAACATTCACTTAAACCGCAAATAACTACTCATAAATTTCTTCACTTACATGCAGACCTTTTAAGGGTGAGGGGTAAAGTTCCAACAACTTAGTTAAATTGTAAGGATTTGTATTTGGAGCAAAAGCATGGACGCGGTAGTGAATTTAAGGGCCGATGGATGGTCTGCGCGAGGGGTAAAGTCGGAGGGGGGTACTGGGTGGGTAATGACGGACAACCCTCTAATCGGGGTCTTGCCTGTGTGTCCAGCTTGGGGGAAGTACTATTTTGCAGGTTTTCGAATGTACCTTAATCATTGCTTTGCATGAATATATTTAGGGGCAAACAAGACACAGTATCAAGATGGAAGATGTCGTGTCCCCCAAAAATTTAGCCGAACAAGGGCCGAATAAATTCAGTTGATGTATCCGTTTAACACTGTCAAATCCTAGCCCCCTACCCGCCCCCCCCCCCCCAAAAAAAAAAATGTCATCTCTGGATTCATGGCTTTGATCAAAATTTATTTTTGTCTGTTTTCCATTTCCCCAGTTGAATATGCAGAGTAGCGGCCCCCGTTACCCCCCCCCCCAATTTCGTTACCGTCAGCGGGTTAAATACTGTTCCAGCGTTTGTGTGCTGTTATTGCTGACTAAAGCTCGAGTCAATGAGCCGTTCACCATTGTTCCACCATGCTTGGAGATTCTCTTCTTTCCAAAAGCGTTCGAAAACGAATGAGCAATTAGAAGGCCCCACGGAGGAAACTGAATTGTTCGCTAATGGGCCGGGGGAGGGGGCAGTTAGTCCAAATCTTGTTACGCAGCCATCCTGTAGAAGCAGCAAATTACGGTTCTAAATGTAGTCTACAGTTGTCAACAATGGTTGATGTGTTCAGTAGAGAGAGAAGCGTAGCATCTCAGCAAGTTTAACTGAAAAGTCAGCTTATTTTTGTATCATTTAAGTGAATGCACTACATTATTTTGTAGCATTAAGGAATATTTTTTCACTATTTGCTGTACTATGACGTTCAGAATATCTACGGCAGCCTCACAACGCAAAATTCTACTATGACGCGGAAAAGCCGAATCTCAAAACACACGCGGGTTTTCCGTGGCGAGTGGTAAGCTAGGTGATCACTGCTCACTGCGTTGACCACTTACTTTCGTAAATCGCTTTCGCAAGCATACAACACAGGTACAAGCGCATAGAGGTACCAAAACGCGACAGGAAAGTTCCACTAATTAAAAATCGATTATTCGTGATAGCGGAGCAAACGAAGTAACGCAGTTTATCCGGTCTTCAAGCCTCTTATAGGCAATAAGGGATAGTAACTAGATTTTTTTTATCTCAGCCCTTTTCGGTTAACATTTAACAAATTAAAAAAAAACACAAAAAACTGGTTTCCACGTCTTCTTTCTTTGTTTTCACCTTTCTATTTTTCTCTTCACTTAGCTGCAATTTTAACTATAGTATGATAACATAATAACTAAGAACTTTTTATGGATAGTCATGTTAGCAGTGGTTCCCCCATAAGATCTGTTTTCGCAAAGGGTCCTATTAAGGTTGGGACCATAGGACTTTCAAAAGTATTGCGGTTATGGTGTTCTTGCTATTACGATTTTCGCGGAAAAAAAATGCATAGATAGGTTCAGAAGAGAAAAAAACAGTTCCTTTCCTCTTGAGTAGTTGCACTCTGCCAGATGCACTGCGACGTAAGCAGACGAATTCTACCAAATTTGGTTACAAATAACGAAAGAAACAAGACCAAAGGTTTCGATGGGATCCCAAAAATTCAATATCTGACCCAGACAACATCTGATCTTGGCCAGATCCAGTCTTCGCCAGACTCCTTGAACATTTTTACAATTAAAATTCAGAAACAGATTAAGGCAAAATAGCTAATCACCTGAGAAAACCAAGTTCAGATTTGGATTCAGCATGTGTGTTTACCCCTATCATATCTGTTTTGACGAAAACTTCCTGCCACTTCTGCTAATTTCCCGGTTCCGGCCGAACTCCAGAACTACTTGTCCGGCGAAAAAAGAAAGCTCAAACACGAAATCAGGGTATCTTCTTTCCCCAGTAATGAACATCTAATCAGCTTCAAATAGAAATTTAGCTTATAACAAATTTTCCGATTCCAGCCGGATTCCAGACGAACTATATGTCCGGGTATAATATGATTGTCATACAGGGACTCAGCATCTCTTCTTACCCCTAAATCGCTTATCTAATCAACTAGAAATAAAACTTTGACTTCCAACAGTTTTCCAGTTTTGGCCGGGTTCCGGACGAACTATACATGTCCGGGTAGAAACTTGTTTTCACATAAGTGTTCAGAATGTCTTCTTGCCCTAAATCGAACATCTAATCAACTCCAAATAAAACTTTTAATTTTGACAAACTTTCCGGTTTGGGCAGGATTCCGGTCGAAATACTTGTCCGTCGAGAAAATAGTTTTCACCATCGTCTTCATCATGTCTTCCTACCTCTAAATCGAACATCTAATCAACTTCAAATAAAACTTTTACTTTCAACAAACTTTCCGGTTTGGGCCGGATTCCGGGCGAAATACTTGTCCGTCGAGAAAATAGTTTTCACAATCGTCTTCAGCATGTCTTCTTACCCATAAATCGAACATCTAATCAATTTCAAATAAAATTTTTACTTTCAACGAACTTTCCGGTTTGGGCCGGATTCCGGGCGAAATACTTGTCCGATGACAAAATGGTTTTCACCATCGTGTTCAGCATGTCTTCTTACCCCATAATCGACTATCACAATAGCTGTTTCAAAACATTTTGTTTATCCCTTAATTTGAATCCCCTCCCCCACCCCTAAATGTAGAGCTACAAAGCCCATCTACGAACTTGACTGGTCCGACGACCCAACGAACCCTCACACCAAGTTTCATCAAAATATCTCATTCCCTTCGAGAGTTATCGTGCTTACAGACGGACGGACAGACGGACGGACGGACAGACGGACAACTTTTGCGATGTCATAGGTATCCCTCCACTTACGTTTTGGGATCCCAAAAACAGAAATAGCCAAAAGCAACAAGGGTTAAAACAGAGAAAACAAAACCAGCATCATGCAAAAACAGAGACAGGCGACCAAAATAATACCAGTGCCAAAAAAACAGAGAGAGGCTGGAGACAGGCAAAGTCGAAAACAGCTCCAAGCAAAAACAAGGACAGGACAAAACCGCGGCGCGTCAAGACGGCGAAAGTCAATACCGGGACAGACAAATACTACAATGGCCAAAACAGAGAAATCCTACTACCGAACTGGCATCATGCTAGAATCGTACTGACAATCGTAGTGTACATGGCACTATTTTTGCTGTTTTTCCTAGTCGCTGTTTTCCATGGCACTTTTTTTTTTCTGCCTTTATTTTTTCGTGGCACTGTTTTTGCTTTCACGCTTGTGGCCGACACTGCTCTGTTTGGCGCTATTGTTTCCTTTCGCTCTTCTGACTGTCGCTGTTTTTGCTTTCGCTGTTTTGACCGTCACTGTTTCGCATGCCACCGTGTTTTCCTTTCGCTGTTTTGACCTTCGGTGTTTTTGCATAGCGCTGTTCTGACCTTCGCTGTTTTTGCTTGGTATTGCTTTTGCACGTCCCTGGTTTTCGCTATTTAACTGCCGCTGGCTTTGCTTTTGATGTTTAACAGGGCACCCCAAAGGAATACATTTTTTCAAATTAGATAAGTCTGTTCCCATACCCAGCTGGGGAATCTCCAGGCGAGCTCAGTCATTGTGTATTTTTATTTCTTTCTGCTTTTTCTTTTTCTTCTTTTTGTAACTCCGTCTTGGACGGGCACAAGTTGTTCATAATAACAATAACAGATAGAAAGGTTCCCAAGGCCGCTACAGCCATACCGGAACTCCGGAAAAACAGTTCCTTTTAACTTAAGCAGCTGACCTTTTTAGGACGGACTCTGCAAAATTCAGCATTTTTTTTTTTTTTAAAGTATGTTCTCTTATGCAGCTGGAGCAGATTCACAGGCGAATAAAGAGAGGACAGGATATTAGAAGACTTTTTTTTTCCAGCAAAGACACAAATTGACAGAAAACTGTTCTAAGGTCGGATTTAAGATAAAGGTAAGAAAAAAGCTTGTCACAATTATTAATAGTAACTAAGTAATTTATTTATGACCAGCCATTTTCAAAAGCGGAGTATGTAGAATAAAAAAAAAAAAAAAACATGAACAAAAAAATTCTTTCGGTAAAGTAGGCGTTCGTCAATTCGTGGCTTTGCTCTTATCATTTGTAAGTAGAACCCTTCAGATAAGAATGCTCATGGGACCTTGGAAATCACGAGCATGTATTGTTCGTAAAAACCATTTTATTTTTAGTTTGGCTATGATGATGCGCACTAGAGATTCGTCTGTAACGAATATTCTTGAAGCGCAAATGATGATAAGCTCATCAGGATCATGAAAATGTATATTTTGCTCAATTATAGTTTGTACTTTAAGGAATTAACTGCAGGCAAAACCCTTGAGGCAAATGATCATGGGCCGTTGGCACCATGAATATATATCGTTTGGGCAAAAGTTTTATTTTTATTTTTCGGTTAAAATTCATTTTCGAGCAAAAATTTTAAGGCAAAAATGATCATGGGCTCATGGGTTCATTATAATGTATATTTTGATGAAAAGTATTTTTTGTACTTTACGGTTAGGATTAGTACTTTAAGGAATGGTCGGATCTAAAGTGACAATTTTTAAACCAATCTTGTCATGTCTCTATGTCCAAGCTAAGTTTCATCATCCTAGCATATCTGGAAGTACCTTAATTCGCGATCAACGAGATTTCCGGTTCCCCCTCCAGGTCCCCCGCCCCAGTCATCGGATCCGGTCCAATTTGAAACTGACAATCTGAGACATTTCTTGACATTTGTCAAGTTTCAAGCATTGTCCGATTACCCGTTCCAAACCTATGTATGTTACTAGTTTCTCAACTCCCCATCCCTCCACTCCCCCCACGATCGCCGGATCAGGGAAGTGATTGTTTGGGTCTATACAACTATTCAAACTTAAGGAACGGGAAGGTTCTGTTTTTCTTTCAATTGGGAAAAGGGCAGAACACAATCAGATAAAAATTTAGTTTAGTATTTGTTCTGACCAAAATCCTTAAACTGTACCTCTTCCTGCATTCGGGTCTAATACACCAGCCAGAGCGGCTTAGTGGCATAGTGCGTGGCTTCCACCAAAGAGGACGTCGGATCGATACCACATCTGGAAATTGCCCTTTTGCTACCCTTGTTCCTAGTTTCCGGACTTCCGGATCCGGGAAAAGTAGGACCGAGATCTGGACTTGAAGTAAGACATCTGAAACACGAGGACTTCCCAAATATCAAGTTTCGTCAAGATCCAATTCCCCGTTCAAAAGTTATGCATACGTCAATATTCCGGATTCCCCCTCCCTCCACCCCCCCACGGTGTCGGATTGGGGAAGTGACCATTTCCAAGCTAGTTATTGGTCGGGTCCCTAATATGCGTGCCAAGTTTCATCGTCCTGGCGCATCTGGAAGTACCCTAACTCGATCACCGGACTGACCGACAGATCGACGGAAAAGTGATCGGTATATGGCCCTTGGCCGGAAGGCAAGTGCCATAAAAACAGTTAGAACGTTATGTGCTCGCTGGGCCCAGTTGTCTATGATTGTTGGCAGACACGACGATATTAACGGTTAACTTCCGACATCGAAGTTGATATCAGAAAATAACACTGAGGCGGCCACTGAAAATAGCCTATCAGAGCCGAAGGCGAGGTAGGTTATGGAAATATCTATCGAGCCGAAGGCGAGGTTGATGTTTTAAATGTCCGATATGAACCGAGATGAAGGTATGTGAACTACTATAACTTTTCCGAACAGAATAATTTGTATATGTAGGCTAGGACTTCTTTTGTTGTACTTTTTTGCTAATGGGTCAGGGATTTATTTTATTGAGTAGCAACCCAAGCCTACTAAAATTACCAATGTGCTGTTTCTACCGATACAGTCTTTTACATGGCGATGCAGATACCATCTAGCTGTCGCAGAACTAAAATCAGTCAAAACCACTTAACCTTTAGATGGCAACCAAAAATCAAATCGACATCAGTGTTGCCATTGGTAGCAAAATTCTGCGATTTGTCACAGATGTTAGCTTCTTCGACGAAACAAGCCGGAATTCTGCAACTGGTTCCATTCCAGTAAATACAATAATGAAGCAAAATAGTTGAGGCATACAAGTATGAAGCTGACGAAGCGAGATTTCTCGTTAATAGGCGATAAAAGGTACCCAGATTCATAGGCGCCAGAAAATCACTGTCTTTGCTGCCGTAAGTCACAGGTTCTGTCAGAGAAAAGTGGCAACGCTCAACAATAACCAAACCACGTGTTGGCGCTCGAGAAAATTAAGAAAAAATAGAGAAAAATTATAGTGATCAGCAGAGGCGTTACTAGCCAAAATTTTTGGAGGGGGAGACTGACTGGTCATTCTTTACCGACTGTTTTTTGCAGAAAAAACAGCAGTTTACAGGGAAAAACGACATTTCTGACCAAAAACCGACCGATTTTCAGAAAAACTGACTGTTTTCAAGAAAAAATCAACTGTTTTTTACGAAAAACCCCGGAGCTTCGCGCCAACTCGGTTATTTTTTACCGACTGGCCAAAATAGTCGGGGGAGGGGCGCCCCTCCTTCACCCCCATAAGTGACGCCCCTGTTGCTTAGTGCTGAATAACTAGCTTTTGGAAAGCAAAGGATAATAGCATGTTGTTTCAATTGACAAGTTGTATTTTCAGTGGAAATCTGATTGTGACAAGGTATGAACTTGGGCATAGGCTGCTTGTCTAAGAAAGTAAGATGTTCTGTTATTTTTCAAACGTTTTATTTATTTTTTCTATAATGTTTTAAGTGCTTTTAGTGTTTTTGTTACTCAAACTAAAGTTTTTTTTTAGGGTCAGCTTCTACTTTTTCAGTATTTGAGGAAAAGTTATCGATGAACATATGCGGACGCTGATACAGCTTCGTATCAGCCTCTCTGGGGGATGATACGATATCGTATCAACCTCCACAATAGTAACTGCCATAATATAACTTCCTGTAGGACATAGGAAGATATGTATTGCATTCCTGTTCGAGAAAAGTTATTTCTCAATAATAACATATAATACTCTAAGTATGAAAATGAACCAAGTATGAAAACAGATCAGTCAACTGAGAGCCCATCAATCAGTCAAGCGAAGGCCTTCTTGGAAAGGATCGACTCCTGGCCGTAGCTAAAAATCTGAATTAGCGAAAAAAAATGTTCGAAGATTGTTCGCGGAAGCACCCTGATGGATGATGACGATATTATATGGTATAATTTGAAAAGAAAGCCAACTGGTTCACAGCGGAACAAAAATACCAACAAATCACAACAAACCAACAACCCCAGAAGTGAAGTGAAATAAAAATCCTCCTCAAGCGGGATCTGAACCAGCAACCTAGGTTCCAACAACCACCACCACCCAAAAAATCATGTAATCCACTGACATCGACCAAAATAAAAATAAAAATATTTCGATGTTCCATAGCTATCCTCAAGAACCTTCCTAGTCCCTTAGTTCCCGAAAACTGTTTGTCCCCATTATCTGAACCACCCCATCCTCCCCATACTCCACCCTATTAAAAACATCCCTCCTCAAATCCCACAATTCCTTGCATACACACATCAAGTGGAGAAGACTTACTTCTCCTCCCCAGATCTTGCTTTCCAACTACATTACTTTCTAAATTTTCTCAAACACCTTCTTCTCTGACCCAACGGCAATCAACCAATCCCCAATCAATCTACCCCATGGTAGCTGGCATTAGGACTTTTTTTTAGAATGAAAAGGAACAGTTTAAAGTTTTGAAAAGTTTACAATAATCATTACTGTCGACTGACAATGTTTCTCCCCAACGCTAACCCTTGCGCAAAGTTGTCTACTACGCTGTCGCTCTACATTCAGATTTTATCGAACATTCCAACAAACTCCTAACAAAATGCTCTGCTCAATTCCAGACATGAACTCCATTTTTCTCAACTTCCTAGTCCCCCCCACCCACCAACAATTGTGAAAAAAGTTGAAAAGGATAGTCCCTCGGAAATCCCAAGGATCTACTTGAGCGTGTTTTGAGCCCACTGATTTCCCTCAAGTATAAGTTATCGATCGAATAAAATGATAACCTCCACCTCTCAACATTGTCAATTTCAAGTTCCTATTCCAATAAGAGACTCCCAGAGGAGCTTGCTAGGTCATAGGGGGGAATAGTACTTTAACATCGTTATTGAGACTAGGTGTCATACAAACAAGATAAAAAGCTTGGGCGGGATCTCAAACGGGTACATGCTAGGCACTCCTGCCCAGTCAGCCATGACTTTCTTCGCCAAGTTTTTAATGATACAATTCCAGAAGCCGTTCAGTGTTGTAGGGACCAAAACTGATCTTTGCCCCCACTCCCCTCCCCAGAAGTCAACTGAGATGGCGCCACTGATATTAGAAACAGAAGTGTTACTCTAACGACCATCTCAGCCACTCCCCCCACATTATGGCATTCATGGCCTGCCTCTTTTTTTTGTCAACCTTTTTTCCTTTTCGCACTCCGCTGTTATGTTCCACTTATCCCTTTTAGCGGACTATATAAAATAAAGTCGAATGCCTTCTAAGGTAATTTCTATAACACTGGGCTGGTGACTGAAAACAGGGCCTATCATCAAGGCTTGCTCTGATAAAAAATCGCTCTATTTATTTTCGTTATTCTAAATACGTACTCCGTGTCCCTCCCTGGACCCGCAATAGAAAAACTTCCAATCGGGTCTTGTAGACCCGGTACCCACGTTGCTTATCCCGCTGTTATGTTCCACTTATCCCTTTTAGCGGACTATATAAAATAAACTCGAATGCCTTCTAAGGTAATTTCTATAACACTGGGCTGGTAACTGAAGACAGGGCATACCATCAAGGCATGCTCTGATAAAACATCGCTCTATTTATTTTCGTTATTCTAAATACGTACTCCGTTTCCCTCCCTGGACCCGCAATAGAAAAACTTCCGCGACTAAAAAAACTGACAAACAGCTAACAGCAGATGGACAGATGGACAGATCATGGAGGTTTTATAGTAATGTAAATCACGAGTGGACACATATTCTTTTGCAATAAATGGTTGACTGTGGCGTATGTCACGACCTAGTCTATTTCTTTCTTTCTTCTAACTATAGTGTCTTTTCTCCTTATCTTTCTTTTTTCTTCCTCCGTATGCCCTGTGCTTTTTTATGGCTCACAAATAAATTATAGTTATTCGTCAGTCTCCCTCAGTCCTCTCAGTCTCCCCCACACTGTCCAGATATCACATAAGCGTCATGCCTAGGGATTTTGCTTCGTTCCTATTATTATAAAGTTTCTTTCAGCAACTTGAGACAAAATACCACCCAACAACACATAATTGACCCCCTCCCCCCCCTGCGGCAAATCTCGCCACCTCGACACAAAACAAATTAGTCGCGAACCAACGAACAACCAGCAAGTTCTAAGTGAGAGACATGACTTATGTTTCCTTTCTGTGTCCTTTCCACTGACTCCCTGGGATCCCGGAAACTGGACTGGGAGACAGAGGCGTTACTAGCCAAAATGTTTGGGGGACGAGGCATTTACCGACTGGCTGGTAATTATTTGCCGACTTTTTCTGCAGAAATAAAAGACTCTTCAACAACAAAAAGGACATTTTTGAAAAAAATCGACTGATTTTCAGAAAAATTCACCGATTTTCAGAAAAACCGACTGTTTTCATGAAAAAAAAAAAATTCAACTGCTGTGACGAAAAATCGCGGCGCTTCGCGCCGACTCGGTTATTTTTTACCGACTGGCCGACAGCATTGTGGGGGGGCCCCCCCCCCAGTCGTGACGCCCCTGCTGGGAGAAGAGGGATTCGGGACTCATTCTCTCCCGGGGACATATCTTCTTTTAATTTTCTTTATTTTTATTTTCCATGCCATGTGCTTTTCCATCAGTCATAAATAAAGTTTTAATTTATTATTATTGTCAAGTGGAGGATCCTGGGGATCCCAAGATGGGGACCCGGGAAACAGGAAGGATCCAAGAGTTTTCTCTCAGGTACAGATCTTCTTCTCTGCGTCTTTCCTTTTCTTTTACTATGTCTACTTTTTGATCGGTCAATAATAAAATCATATTTGTTATAACTATTTTTGTCAAGGGATTAGGAGAAGGCAGATCCGGGAGTGTCATTCCAGGTATAGATCGTCTTATCCTTAAAACTTCTTTCAAAAATGAAAATAACCCAGTGTCACCTACTACGAGTTTATACTTCTTTCATCAGACCCACCCTGGAATACGCAGCACCCGTTTGGCATTTTTCATTATCGCAGGAACAAAGAGATAAACTAGTAGTCTGGGGTCCACTGAACCGAAAGTCTTCTCCTTCTAAAAGTGGAGGGTCTTACTGGGGCAACCCCTCTAGAGATCACAGGACCTCCCGTACGTTCTGTTACTCACGAAAGTTACCGGGATACAGCTTTTTGGTATATCGGACATGCTGTTCGAACCTCTTACACTCTAACTATTCTGCGGTTGCGGTTTGTGCGGTTACATCCGCGGTCCAACTTTCGACCAATCAAAAGCAAGCAGATGTAAACAAACATTCAAGCATTTCAGAAGCAGCGTTGCCGCCTGTCGCAGAAATCTGCGGTTAATGACAGTTTTCACTTCTTCGACAGAGCAAGCCAAAATTCTACGACCGGTTCCTTGCAAGTAAATATAAAAAGTAAGCAAAAAATCTTTTGCGACCAAAAGTCACATGTTCCAGACAAGAAAAAGTGGCAATAGTGTTTACAAACCAAGAATTCCAAGATATTTCACCTGAGAATTGGAGGATATTAAGAAGAATAAACAGGTAAAAATCATTCAAGCAGAGCTGCAATGTGGTTGTTCTTGAGTGTGGGTTAAGGCCTTTTAGGTAGTAGAAAGCTCCACGTGCTTATAGGCCCAGATTAAAACAGCAAATAAGTTGGACTGTCGAGAGTTTAAGATTATTCATTGTATGTATTTTTTTTTTTTGTGAATGTTACAGAACTGTTTGTCAGTCCATTATAAAAGCCTCATTTTTGGAGGCCGGAGGCTATGCTAAGTTACTGTCACTGTCAGAGGCGTTACTAGCTTGAATGTTTGTCGGGGGGCAAGGTATTTACTGACTGTTGTTGCAGAAAGAAGAACTGTTTTCAAGAACAAAATGACAGCTTTGAAAAATAATTGACTGATTTAAAAAAATGACTGTTATGACAAAAAATCAACTGATTTTCAGGAAAAATAACTTTTTTCATGAAAAAAAAAACTGTTTTGATGGAAAACTGCAGTGCTTCACGCCAACTCAGTTATTTTTTACAGACTGGCCGGACACATTTGGAGGATATTTGATAGTGCAAAACGGATACGTCAGCTGAATTTTATTGGAGCTATATTTCAGCCCTTCTTGGCAAGGGTCCTCTTCAGGCTCAAAACGGCTCAAGTTGGAAAATGAATTTGTGGGAAGGGTTCGTTTTTCCAACTTGAGCGGTTTTGAGCCTGAAGAGGCCCTTGCCAAGAACGGCCAAAGTATAGCTCCAAGAAAATTCAGCTGACGTATCCATTTTGCACCATCAAATATGATTCGCAGTCAGCTTGGGCTGAAGGTATATTTACATTTGGAAGGGTCCCCCCCCCCACAGTTCTGACGCCCCTGTTCACTGTACATACTGTACGGATGTCTGACGCTTGTCGGCCATGCCACATGGCTTTTTCCATTTCTTGTTATGATAACTTAACTAATTTGAACAGCTAAAAAGGCTGAGAAGCTCAGTAGCAAAGTCGGGTTACAGTAAATCAGTAGCTTAGTGAATAACCTAGATGCTGTGAGTCTCCGACTAGTCAGCAGAAATATTTTCATGTCCTGTGATTTGATCATTAGTAGGGTACAGGGAAAAATACAGAACCCTGAAGCTGCTATGCACAACTATGGTAGTCAGAATAAGGTTTACTTGCAAAAATCTCCATTATTATAAAAGGCTAACCATGTTGAGTCCCTAATATGTGTTTGTATTGTTTATTTTCTTTTTCTTATGAGATATTTTATGGTCTTTGTTTGCCACTAGTTAGCCAAGCTAAAAATCAACAAATTTTATTGTATTATATTTGTTTTAACAACTGTAAATTCCTCTGTAATTGCAAGGTCTATAATAATATCAAATAATATCTAAGTACCTATGGTGTTGTAACATATTTTATTCTTTACAGGAAATTGAATGGATCAACTGACTAAGAAGCAGGTCCGGATTGCGAATAGCCTAAAGAAAGAGGAGAAATCTGACTTCTTATTTTGTGCCAAACACGGATATTCTTCTTTTATCAGAGGCTTGAGTCCTGGACAAGCTCAGTGATACATTGAAGACAGTAAGAGACAGGCACTATAGGCCTCTGATAACTACAATGGCAGGTGCTGCTATTGCCAGCACCTAAATCTTTGGTGGCATGCAGTGAGAAGGCCAAATATCATGACAAGTTTATCAAGGGGTTTCTCAATCTTTAATCAGTGGAAGAAGAGATTGTAGATGGTTACGGTTTGCCATAAATGGATACTGTTTGCCAACAGCCCATAAAAGAGAAAACTGATTGACTTTTCTATGTGTATTTGTGCCAAACAACTGACATCGCTCCTTGGTCACAGGCTAAAGTGTTAGACAAGCTAAGTGATTTGCTGCAAAAAAGCTCATGACTGCAATGTCAAAACCTGATTTTTGTGATTGTGTGTTGCATGAAACTTGTAGGAAAAAGTTTTTTTCCACTTCTAAGTCCTCAGTCTTGTTAGCTGATGGGACTTCTGACACTGTGCAACTTGGACATCAACATCAACTCCTAGTCCCATGGTCCTACAGTTAAGGTCTCAAAGTGTTGACTTTTCATATACTGACACTTTCCTCTTTTACCTGAAAAAAGAATGTAAAGAGAGGCCAGAGTCTCAACTTTGCAGAGTTTCTGAAGCGTCAAGGAGCGTTAACATAGTAATTGAACATGCTTGTGCACTAACTGAGCGAGATATTCTTCTTGCTTCTGGATGCAGGGGTCGTGATCTTGTTGCAGAGAAGGCCAGGTATCTCGATAAATGCTTGAGGAACTTGTGATGGAAATTGAACCAAAGTGTAAATGATGGTAGTGTGTACAAGACATCACGAATCAGAGAAAACTTTTCTGTCCTTTTAAAGCAGAGTGACAGCCATACTATGAAACGGCTGAAGAATTGCCTAAAAATGATCTCCGTATACATCTTTTGCCACGCAAAAGGAGCCCATGTGGCTGTCACCCACCGACAGATCATTTTTTTTTTGCACTGGCTGCGTGCATTTTTGCAATGTTCCGTGTAGACGCAAGCTCACGACCCAATACCTGTCTCTTTGAACCCACTGGACTATGGATGGGCCGATGAGATACGTGGGGGAGCAAAAGCAGTGGCAACTGATGGGCCATATTTTTCCAGACAGTGTGGTCGGTGTTTTTTGTGCCTGCAAGAAATCTTGCAGCAAAAATGCTAATGTGCTGTAACCATGAGATCTCGTGATTTACTATGCGCATCCGGGGGGAAATGTGTCAATGTCATTGTAATAGACGAGGAAGAAGAGGATTTCGAAGCATAACTCATTTGTGATTAAATATGAAAGTTGACAGGACCAACTTTTGCAAATATGGTTTTAATAAATGTACTCTTTCACCGTAAATAAACATACCTAAATAAACTTTTCCATTGTTTCTGAAGGATAGTTATTAGTCAGAGTTGGAATCACCGTAGCTGGTAAGCTGATAATAGTTTTCGATCCGCTTTAGAAAAATGAAATGGAACGCCAAGACATCCGAATTTAAGTGTTGGTGCGTAACATCTTTAGCACATGTCTGATCCCAGTATCCCGCCCAGATTCGAAATCAGCGTGGTCGATTTACCTAGAGTCCATCGTCGGATCAGCTGCCCCCGACGGGAAAGCTACTTTTCACATTTTGATACTTGGGCCCCAGACTATAGAAAGAATACAGAAGCGGGCTCTTCTTATTATTCATAGTGGACCGAAGCTTCCCTACTCATACCTTTTAAAACACTTTAACCTAAAAACACTGCAGGAGCACAGAAAGCAGCTAAGCACTGACTTCGGTTCAGCCATGGTATCTCATCCTATCCACTCCCAAGTCCTCCCTCCCCCCTATCAAAATGTTAGAAGTCGACCAGAACGAGTGGTAAGTTCTAAGGTTCCCAAGCTCTGTCCCGTACCTACAAAACACGCTAGATATGCAAAAAGTTTTGTTCCCGAGTTCGTGAAATATTTTAATGAAGTTTGAATTTTTAAGCGTACTGACATTTTACACATATATTGCAGTTTTTTCTGTCTGTTTGACAATAATCTCAAATTTCGTTTATAACCATGATAGTCGATTTTTAAAATAAACTTTCTATCTTTCTATCATCTATCTTAGCCTTTCATTTTTTTCACTTTACTTATGCGTTGTGCTTTTTTAAATATATTTATTATCATTACCGTAGATGTAAGTGTATCTGAACACGTTTCTAAATGTTTTTGCTACCTTGATTTCGTTTCTGGAGTCCAATGTAACATGACATTAGCCAACAGCCAACTGTTTCAGCTTTCTTCTGGCATTTGCAGTGAGTTGGAATTGTACGTTTTAGATATGTTGTTGACTTTTAAAAATGTTTCTTCTTCGTTTGGGGTTTGGTATCTAGTTTGCTGGTGAAGTTAGGCGGCCCTTTGCAACATAAACAATATTTGATGGATGAAAGGGAAGGAGATAAAGAACAATTATTTTAAAATCAAGCTGACAGGTGACAAAATGGGCATGAGATACCTTTTTCGATAAGCGGTTTACAGTAAAAAGCTAGTTTTCACTATAAAAGGTATATCCGAGTAAGGATTGAAGTTAAATGCAGTATTTGCTACTCGGATTATTCTTATCACTATTCGTATCAATCTTACCTCAGTAGAGATAAGAATAATCCGAGTAGCAAATAGTGCAGTTAACTTCAGTGCTTACTCGGAGATACTTTGTACTGTGTTTGTGTTTTCTTCAATGATAGTTCAAACTTCAAGAAACGTTCGAAGAAGCGTCCCTCTACTGTAGTCATGTTTATTTTTCACACGTTGTACAGGAAAGAAACAAAACTCGGTTGCTTTCTCGCGCTGAAATGTTTATCCAGTAAGTAAGTAAGTAATTTATTTCTAACCAATCATTTCAAAAGCGGAGTATGTAAAATAAAATAAAATAATTAAATACAACACAACAAATACAATATACAATTTTTCATTCATCGGCCAGAAAAGAATGTAGTGTGTCATGTGCTGGCTGGACCCTGTTGTCCATGATTTTTGGCAGAGCCAACGAAATTTCCAAAGTGTGACGCTTGCATCTTTAACTTGGAAACGCTCCGTTAGCATGTGGCTGTGGTATAAAGTATTTCACCAGTATTTCACATGACACAAAACTCCGACATAGCCGATCAAGCCCAGTGGTGACAGAAGTAGGGTTGGGGCGATAGGCTTACTACCTCTCCCTGTACAAAATACCCAGCAAATGAAACTTCGACATTAGCCTCGTATATGACTACTAATCCCCAACGACCACAGCATGCACCCAAATATTTTTTATTTGTTTTTGCTGACGCCACATGCGCCACTGATGGCTCAGGCGGATATGAGGTCTAAGGTCTGATCTTACAAAGCAATCATTCGCGACTGGTAGCCTACATGACGTCAAGTTTCACTTACCTGCTCCCTTTCCATTGACTCCCTGAGATCCCGGAAACTGAACTAGGAGGACAGGGATCCGGGACTCTTTCTCTCCAAGGGATAGATCTTCCCCTATCCGCAGGTCTGTCCGCTGTCGGTTCATCAGATTGTCGGAGATCTTTGACAGCGTGACGCGGTCTCGAATGCGGTCATTCCATAATAGACTCTGGCAGACTTCTGGGGGTATGTCCTCGACGTTGCTAGTTCCAACGTCGGGAAGGGTCTGCTTGTCACGCTTGGGGGGTAAGAACACCCGAGGATCACGCACCGTCAGGCCAAGTATGGTATGAGGTGGCATCTGAAAGTACTTCCTGTAGGATCTTATCCAAAGTCAACAAAACAATGAAAAAAACTTTTTTTTTAAAGAATTACTGTAAATTTGCGTAGCATCTTTTCTAGTTTTTTCCAGAGCTGCTGCCGAGTCCAGCATGTCCGAGTCTGAGACCGAAGCACGCTCATGAGTCAAGACGAGTCCGAGTCCCGGATGAAAAATCGTTCGAGACGAGACCGAGTTCGTGACCGCGAAAAAGCGTCTCGAGACCAAGTCAAGCCTAACAATTGTTCTTCAAATAATAAACTATTTTCTTCAGAATTCATATGAAAATGAGCCAGGCGAAATAAATTAACCGAAGGATATTTTATGGAAGAAAAGCTTGAGGTAGAGGAGCCACCATCATCTGGATCAGGTTCTGAGCCAAAGATCGGTGCGCTGTTTAAAACAGAGATTTTTATCAAGGACAAGGCCAACATATTTGAAAATAAAAGATCTTAAAAGTCCGCACCAGAGAGACGAGAAGAAAAGCATGCATCAACATTTTTCCGCATTTCAAACTAAAAAAAGTCATAAGATAATATTAAATGTAAAAATTTTAAATAGTACTAAAATTTGCGAAATACACAAAGGGAATGGAAATAAAGAATGAATGGGCAGTGACTGGCACAGGTGTTTTAAATTTCCTCCAGGCAGAAGGTCCCAGTGCTCGGTTTTCGAAACATCCATACGACGGGTTGAGAGAGTTACTAACAAGTCTGACTTATTTTCGCCATGGAAATACTGATTTATTTCACAACCATTTAAGATTTCCGTTCACTCTGCATCCTAAATGAAATCCTGGTCAGTCACCAGAAATGAAACTGGAATGGCACTTGTCCACCGACCAGTTTTGGAGGAGTTGACGGAAGGGAATCCCTAAAATTACTGATGTCTAAGTTACGAAAGGGTGGTCCGATTCCAGTGACATTTGTTGGGTGGTGAAGTGATTACCTAGATATTTAAAATGTGTCCGAACAACCTGCAGCAGCAACTGGGGGAGTTGGGAGGGGGTTTCCAGAAATTGTGTGAGCGCATAAGAATGTTGGACAGTACCGATTTTATCCGGTAAAGATATTTGGCGTCCGGACCAGATTCGGCAAGGATGAGAGGGATGAAGGGGGTACCGGAAATTGAAAGATATGCTGCTCGAGCCAAACTTGACGGACGAAAGAAGAGAAGTCAGAGATGTGACGTTTATATGTTCGAGTCGTATTCGGCCACAGCGGAGGGAGTTGGAGGGATAGTCCAGAGAATTTTGTGGCTCGCAGAGGGGTCAAACGAGTGGAGCAAGACTAATGAAAATCCTCTAAATCTACAAGTATGGAGATCACATATTTTGGGGCTCAGACCGGATCCACCACGGTTGGGGGGCACGGTAACTTTCCAAAAAAATCCAAATTTGAATGAAATCTGATTGAAACTTTTGTACGTGTCCGAACAGGATTTGACCACAGTGGGTGGAGTTTGAGGAGTTTCCGGAAACTTTGTGGAATGCTGAGGGATTAAACGAGTGGAGCAACTGGGATGAAATTTAGAAGGTGCAAAGGTCATATGTTCTAGACGAAAAGCCATTTACCCTAAATGATCCACTTTGGGGTCTCGGGGGGATTTGAATTTTCGCGACACTATTCGGACGGGGGGGGGGGGGGGGCTACCAGATATTTCCCGGAAATGCTCAGACTCGAGTGATAGTTAATGACTGAAGTTGAAAGATCCCTCGTATATCCTATTTCAAGGTCCAAACCGCGTTATTCGACGGGGAGGAGGCTAGAGGGGGGGGGGGGTGACGTTCTCCCCTACTTTACTGTAGCACCTGCTCATAACAAGCGCCATATGTGCTCGTAGCTCTTGTTTAGAGTAACAAATGGGAAGCGATTGTGGAGAAGGAAGATTGGGTCACGCATTGGAATAACGAAACAAACAGAAAATTAGGTTTTAGTTTTGTACCTCTGACGTAGTGTATGGTAGTGTATCTAAGCTGTCGTGAGCGCTTACTTACTTCAGGTTTCAGTAATTACTTTATAACAGGAATCCGAACTTCCCAACTGAACTGCCGGGATCGCTCATTTTCACAAACGGGATTATTCAGAAGTCTCTATACCCTTGGTACCCATGGTTCTTAGTTTTATTAGTCCTCCAAGGTATTACTTGATTAATTAACGCTGCCGGAAAAGGTGCGAGATCACCATCCATTGGCCAATCTCTTTAATTGGTAACGGGACGCGGCTCTTTAATAGTAGAAGGATAACGCAATACTAAATGCAAAATATAAAACGACAAATCTAGACCTCATCTAGTAACCCTAAATTTTCAGCTGTAATGCAAAACTCATAAGGCTATCCGGACGCATAAATTACTGGAGCCGGTTTAAATGGCAGGTCTACACTGTAAAAAAAAATCTTGCAGTATTTGCTACTGGGATTAATCTTATCTTTATTGAGATAAGATTACCCCTAATTCGGATTAATCTTATCCCAATCGAGGTAAGATTAATCCCAGTAGCAAATACTGCATCCTTATTCGGAGAAACTTTTTACAGTCTAGTTTGATTCTAGCGTGAGAATGACTTTTTCAACCCTGTCTCTTTTCTCCAGATACTTGTTACAGTACATGATTGGCAACCTCATTAAAAAAATGAAAAAGCCTTACTTGTCCTGGGAGGACATCTTCCAGACTTTCCCAAAGCTGCGCTTGCGCTTCGTGCGTGTTCCGATGCTTCTCCGAAAACTTCTCATGATTAAATATGACTTTCCACCACTTCCTCATCTTTAAGGTATCCTCCAACTTTTCCTCCATCGGCTTCGACCGCTCTCGAAACAAATCTTCAAACTCGGACCATTCGTCCATCGCTCTGTCTGTGTCTACCTTCGCCTTCTTCACCACCTTTTCATCACCGGACACGCTGGCGACTTTAAGCACTGCGCTGAGAATTTTCTGCGTCGCTGGCCCGCGCAGCGCAAAACGATTCAGCGTTCCTTTCAGTTCAACAAGCGTTACATCCCCATCGGAATACTTGGGGGCTCGCACATAGGGAACGCTACGCCCCTCCAACTTAGTCTGATCCACGCTCGATTCCTCCAGTTTGAGCTCCGGACATTCGGATTTCTCTAAATTGGGGAACAAGCCTTGAATTGCCCCCAACACGTCCGTGTAGATTGACGGATGTATCCATAACCAGAGGGTTCGTTTGTCTTTTTTTTCCAAGGGCTTCCACGCGAAGGAGACGTGACCTATGGCGCCCAGGGGATAGGTGCCCTGCTGATAGACAGTGACAGTGCCCTCTCGCCCACCGTCGAGAGTGGCAACGGAGGAAAATGTCGTTCCTGAAATTGGAACAAGGTCAGACACGGATTCCAAGAAGCAAGAAGACAAATGATGTAGTGGATCGGAAGCAGGGTATTGCGGAATTTATTAACTGGGAAGCAACAACTTTGAGTTTCAGGTATTTGGTTCTTTCGAGCTTCAAGACTATCAACAAGTCTTGTTTCTGCGTTTTCAATGACCCGTTTTGTTTCACTCTTTAATACCTCCTTCTGTTCTCATTTACGAGGTTTTGAGAATCCTATGCCTTTTTTGTATCCAACCTGACGTTTTCGAGCGGATCAGGCTACCGCTTGTTGCGAGGACATCATTGGTCAGAAATAATAGTTATACAATTTTGTCCGTGTTTCTCATCAAAACCAAAGGACCGAGCAAGGTTGAAAAAAGCCGGGAGCGTCTTTCACGTAGCCTATTTCTGAACTTGAGCCCACCCTAAAGGTGCTTAAGTAAGCTTCGCTTACGTTACGTATCTTACGTTACGTGGACCTTTCACACCTTACGTAAACCTTTCATTCAAACTAAGTTCCACCTGGTCCAGAGGCGCATTTTTGTTTAATGCCTAACGAATCCCACAATTATCTGGTCAGCAAACGTGCTGTGAAACTGTAAGACTGGCAAGCAATCCTACGGTCAGAACAGCATCTGAACGCTTCCAGCCACTTGGACATACTAGTAGCAATTTTTCCGCAAGTGAAACCAGGGAGCTGCGTGACAAACTTGCTGATTACTTTCTTAGCCCACCAGGGTCTGTGTCTTGGCAGAAACAGAAGGCATTGCAGGGATCTTTTTGAGACTGGTGTGGTTTAGAATGAGTTTGATGTTTGTTTTAATGCAAAATACTGTAAATAAAAACCAGAATTCTGTACAATCCTGTGGTAGGCTACTGCCTGGTGAATTACTCCCAGGCAGTTATTTGCATATTTTTATTCTTGTAATTTGCATGTTTGGGGTTATAAAAGTACGTCCTTTCTCGCACAAAGTCAATGAGTTTCGCATCTAGAAATTCCATGTTTCTGAAGTTCTGAACTGTCATCCGTAGCGCAAGTCTTTAAGTAGAGGGGAAGTCTACTTACGAAATTTTTCTTATGTAGCCTAAGTTACGTCGTTACGTTCTTATGTTACGGAAAGAAACCGGCCTTAAGTCCCCTAAGTAGGCCAGTGTGAAGGGACACGTAACAACTTAGGCAGGTGTGAAAGGCAATGTGAAAGCACCTTAAGGGCTCTACGTCTTTGCATTTGCTGTCTTTTGCTGTGTCCGAGGCAGATCAGGCTCTCGCGCATTGCTTTTCATTGTTTCTCGTCAACACAAAGGGAACCGAGCGACATCGAACACAGTGCAGACTGGTTTGTAAATTCTAAAACACCAACAGAGTTTCAAAGTAGTCACGTATGTTAAAATTCTGAAACTGCACTTACTATGACTTGCGATTTAAAGATACAAGTTTGTATTTACTTTGTAGCTTGTCAACTTGTGTTTAAACGCGATCATATTAAGCGTTTACAAATATAGATGTTTTCCACGTTTTTCCCGAATGAAATGATTTGTTATATACTAAAACTTATGCCTATAAAAGAGAGGATCCCAATAGGGAAAGGGATCACTAAAGCAGAGTGTGATGATACTCTTAATTGTTTTGTTAGTGTAGTTCCGGTTGACAAATAATGGGGTACAACATAGTATAGTTTGGCTAAAAAAATAAAAAAAAGATTTCGAGATACAAAGATTGTAAGATACAAATCTCAGTAGGATTTAGGCTTTTAGACTAAAAGGATTTAGAATTTATAGATATTCTAGTATAGGTGACATTAACTGCATCAGTGTAATGAAATTTGGGTTTTTCCTTTATTTCTGTTATTTTAACATTTCCAACGACGCTGAGTGGAGAGGCCCGACTCGTAGCCACTTCCTATGTTTCAATCGATAGTAAGGAAAAGATAGGAGAAGAGCTACAGACAACTTCTACAAAACTAGCGGGAAAGCACACCTGGGATCATGGAAGCCTTACAGGCTACAGCAGAAATACCACAAATGATCTTCCTACGCTGAAATGGCTCAAAAATATTGCACTCGCCACATAAATTTTGCGATTTTTCGTTAGCGCTTCTCGACTTTATCCAACATTCTCGCTCTCCGACGTGGTGGCTGGGTGCAAAATATTATATATACCAGATCCCCGAAAACGAAGGATCCTGGGACACAAAATCAAAATTTGTTTGGCTGGAATTTGTCAAATAAATGTCGAGGCAGTTTGTATCAGACCCTCGAGTGGGGTCGTTATATCTGTCATTTTCCCCGAAATCCCTGAAAGAGTTTATGGTTCGAAAAATTCTTTTCGCGGTCTACCAACAAGGTTTTCGTGGCTGGAATTTGTTAAATAAAATCGAGGCAGTTTTTTATTTTGGCGGGAAATTCGAATTTGGCGGGAACTTCCAGCGTTTTCCCCCTTCTACAAATAGTAACTAGTAGTTGTGTTGCGAGAGCAACACTTTGGTTTTGTCGTGTTTTTTTTATTCTTTTTTTTTCTAGTACTCACGATTTGCGCTTATTCTTAGAAAGTGTGGACCTTAGGCCGGATTGATGAAAAATGACATTACATTTTGGAAAGCTCCGTAGAACTCTTGCCTTGGTCCAAAAAGGATGGGTTTTTGCTTGTAATTGAGCCACAGCTTACAGTGTGTGAACTAAAGTGGAGCTGTATAGCCCATGGCAGAGAGGATTATCTGAAGTTATGGAGCCAAGCTTTCGTTTCATCAAACCATGTTTCTGCTTTCGAGTGGAAAGCTCCGTTGTAGCAGGCAAGCAGACAAGCACCAGTTTTAAACTGAAGATGGACTAAAACCTATAAGTTCGAAATATGGGCGGCAGTTCCCTGGCCCCACAGCCAATACATCTTCTTTTTCATTTTCCCACGGGTCCGAAAGTGCTGCCATCTATTGTTTCTACCCGTTTCTGTTTGGGATTTCAGCCGAGTTTATCACTCCATTTCTTACACTTGGGAGTGAGGAAGATAAATGAAATCAGATGGGACTCTTTAGCTTTAAAAGTTCCTCACTGCTGAAGAAATTATAGCTTATCCTCTGCTCCTTTCTAATTGGTGAAATTAGAAAGTTGGCCTGAGGCAAAAAAGTCAACTTTTGAACTAATACAGATAGAATTTTTTTTTTCAACGGCATTCGGTAGACCTCGATGAGTTGATCAAAGTAAATACCAGCTAGTTTCTGGTACAAAAATTCCTTCATGAGATACAACAGTTTGAAAGTTTGGAGGGGTTGACAACTTCAGTAGTGAGGTAGACTGAAACCAAAAATAGGCCGATCCCAATCGTGACACATGTAGGGCACTTGTAAGCAACATTCGGCCGTTAGACCATAATCATCGTCGGCGATTAGGGGTTAGTAATTTTGGTAGTTGGTGTACCTATTAATCCTATTATTTCTTTCCTGTGTATTTGATCGTGAGAACAATTTGGTACCATGTCTATCAAGGGGAGATGGACTTGTAAGTATGAATCGGTTGCTAGAAGGGGTTCATGAGGCTAGAAACGTGTGAAAATTGGTGCACATTTCTTTTTATCTCTATTTAGGGTAAGAAAATTAGTCTCCTTGGTCTACCACTGTAACATGGAGTTAAGTCTTTGAGGGGTTGACAACTTTAGTGGTAGGGTACAAACTCAACCAAAGAATATGCGGAACCCAATTGTGAGACATGTCAGGGACTTGTAACTCTTGTAGTTAACAATTGGCTGTTATACCATAATCATCTTCGGCGGTGAGAGGTTTCCGACCGTATTAACGCAACGGATACAAATGATAATGTAAATCAACGAAATAGTTTCGAAATAATTAGTGTCATCATAGTGTCATCTATGGTATTTTGATCCTGAAAAGTTACGGGTAGCTTTATAATACCAACTAGATTATGTAAGATAATGTTCCAAGTTTTCACCAGTCACGATGTCGACGATTGAAAAGGATAAAGCTGAACTGGCTGCAAAATCAATTAGTCCCTACTTCCGAAATTCTGTCGTTTTTTTTTTATTTGTAAGCATTTTCGGCGATGAGGGGCTTGTAACGTTTACTCGTTGGTGTACCTATTAATCCTATTCTTTGTTTCGTGTATTTGAATTGGAAACTAGACCTACGTTGCCTGGGCAACTACTTTGCCGACTAAAGTGTTGCGAGAGCAACACTTTGGTCTTGTTTCTTTGCTGTCAGTTAAATGCTGAAGTGTCAACTTATCGAAGCTTATAAAACGGCATTTTCTAAGAAGAACACAATCAATAATCACATGATCAAAGGCTGTTGTGAATTATGACACTATTCATCCTCAGCGTTGTAAAAACAACAACAAAAGAGTATGGGAAGAAGGGACTAAACTGGCACCTTTCTACTGAAGTTGTCGACCCCGTGAAACTTTCAAACTGGTGTATCTCTTGAAGGAATGTTTGTACCGAAAAATGGATTACATATACTGTGATCACCTCATGAAGAGCTATCGATTGCCTTAAGAACAACAAAGGCATATCGGAAGAAGGGACTAAATTGACTTTGCAGTCAGTTGAACTTTATCCTTTTCAATCGTAGACATCGTGACGGATGAAAACTTGGAACAATATCTGACACAATCTAGTTGGTATTATAAAGCTATCCGTAACTTTTCAGGATTAAAATACCATAGATGACAAATTATTACGAAACTACCTCATGTTTTACAATATAGTTTGTACCCTTTGCGCAAACAGTTAATCTACCCTACAGCGATAGACCATTGATACAAACTTTCTTACCGTCAGATTTATAGAAATCAAATATAATGTGCACCAATTTCTAGCCGCTCGTGAACCGATTCTACTACAAGTCCCTCCCCCGTGATAGACATCAAGTTCACCGGAAACAAATAATGGGTACACCAGCTTGCAAAAGTTGGAAACCCCTCATCGCTGAAGATGATAACAGCCAGCGCTGTAAAAACAACAACAAAAGAATATCGGAAGAAGGGACTAAATTGACTTTGCAGTCAGTAGAACTGTATCCTTTTCAATCGTAGACATCGTGACGGATGAAAACTTGGAACAATATCTTTTATAATCTAGTTGGTATTATAAAGCTATCCGTAACTTTAGATGACACTACTAATTATTCTGAAACTACCTCATTATTTTACATTTTCGTTTGTATCCGCTGCGTAAACAGTTAATCCTAGGTTGCAGCGACAGACCATCGACACAAACTTTCTTACCGTCAGATTTATAGAAATCGAATACAGTGTGCACCCATTTGCAAAAATGCCTAGCCCCTCGTGAACCGATCCCTACTTACAAATTCCTCTCCCATCAAGTTCACCAAAAACAAATAATGGGTACACCAGCTAGCAACAGTTGCAAACCCCTCATCGCTGAAGATGATTGTAGCATAACAGCCGATTATTACTTACAAGTTCCCATTGGGAACCAAATTGTTCTTACCATCGCATACACCGGAAACGAATAACAGGTATACCAACTAGCAAAAGCTGTAAACCCCTCATTGCCGAAGATGATTATGAGCTAACAATCGACTATTGCTTACATGTCTCACAACTGGTATCTCCTATTTTTGGTTTCAGTGTGTACCTTACTACTGAAGTTGTTAACCCCTCGAAATTTTCAAACTGGTGTATCTCATGAAGGAATTTTTGTACCAAAAAATGGATGACATATACTTTGATCAGCTTATCGACGGCTATCGATTGTCGTCGAAAAAAAAAATCTACCTGTCTTAGTTCAAAAGTTGACTTTTTTGCCGTCGGTCAACTTTCTAACGTCACCACTTAGAAAGGAACAAAGCATGAGCTCTAGTTTCTTTAGCAATGAGAGAACTTTAAAAGTTTAAGAGGCACATCTGATACCATTTCTCTGCCGCAAACCCAAGTGCAAAAAAACGAATGATAAACTCGCGATAAATCGCGAACAGAAATGGATAGAAACAATAGATGGCCGCACTTTCGGACCCGTGGGAAAAAGCCACTTTTTTATTTCTGTAGATTTTTCTATTTATCACTCAAAGAAGATATGTTGGCTGTTGGGCCGGGTGATTGCCGCATATATTTAACACTTCTTGATTTTAGCCCACCTTCAATTTGAAACTGGTGCCTGCCTGCTTGCGTGCTAGAACGGAGCTTTCCACTCGAAAGCAGAAACATGATTTGACGAAACGAAAGGTTGGCTGCACAACTTCAGATAGTCCTCTCTGACATGGGCTATGTAACTCCACTTCAATACGCACATCGTAGGCTGTGGCTCGAGGACAAGCAAAAACCATCCTTTTTGGCCCCAGGCAAGAGTTATACGGAGCTTTCCAAAATGTAATGTCATATTCATCAATCCGGCCTAAGGTCCACACTTTCCGTAAAAACCACACAGGTTAGACATTACCAGTTACCAGGAACAAAATGAAATCGGAGTGCTAGGAAAAAAAAAAAAAAAAAAAAAAACGAGGACAAAACCGAAGTGTTGCTCTCGTAACACAATAATTTGGTACTATATCTATCACGGGGAGATGGACTTTTAAGTAGGAACCGATTGCTAGTAGGGGTTCATAAGGGGCTAGAAACTAGTGCAAACTGGTGCAAATTTTATTTTATCTCTTTAAATCTGAGGGTAAGAAAATGAGTCTCCATGGTATCATTGTAACTTAGAATTAAGTCTTTGAGGGGTTGACAACTTGAATGGTAGGGCAAACACTCAAACAAAGAATAGGCGGAACCCAACTGTGAGACAAGTCAGGGACTTGTAACTAAAAGTTGGCCATTACACCATAACCATCTTCGGCGATGAGGGGCTTCCGACTTTTCCTTGTATGTGTACCTATTTTGTTTCCGGTGTTTTTGATGATAAGAAAATGTTGGTGCATGTCGTCGTTCAAGAATCGGTTGCTAAAGCATTGACATTTTCATGAGATACTAGAAAGGACTATAGTGATGGTCTTAAATTTCACTGTAACCTAGAATTAAGTGTTAACGCAATGGACAGAAATGATAACGTAAAACAGCGATATATGTTACGCAATAATTAGTAGAGGTATTTTGGTATTTTTACCTAAAAAGCTATGGATAGCTTTGTAATGACAACTAGGTTATATAAGATAAAGTTCTAAGTTTCCACAACTCACGATGTCTATGATTGAAAAGGATGATTTTCAACTGGCTGCAAAGTCAATTTAGTCCCTAGTTCCGATATTCTGTTGTTGTTTTTTGTTCGACGCTGAGGGATAACCATGTGATTACAGATTTTGTCATTAGTTCAGAAAAATATTCTTCATGGATTGGAACATACCATTTTGAATACCTCGATGGGTTGACAAATGCAGCATTTAACGGTCAGTGAAGAAACAAAACCAAAGTGTTGTCGCAACACTTCACATTGCCCAGGCAACGTAGGTCTAGTTTCTATTTCCGTTCCAACCTCACCAAAAGTTACTACGCTGACCGTTCCAACCTTCTCGAAATAGTAACTAATAGTAACTATTTGCTTACCACGCTCGGGAGCGTAGTAACTACGGATCTCTGTAACGTGATTGGTCAGATTCACCCGTGGCATGATATTCTGCTGGAAAGTAGAAAAATCGTTCCAGCCTTGACGGCAAAAAGCCGGCATTCGTGACGTCATGCGTAGTAACTATGGTAAGTAGGATGGAACACGCTTTCCATGTCTATTCGCTCCGAAGTTCGAATTAAGGTAAATAATAAAATTGGCCACTTTATCATGTAGGTAGAAACAAAACTCAGGATCTTTCTATTACAGAGTGGTAAGGACGTAAGCTTGCAGTTCCATCTATAGGGATTTTATCCTCTAGAAACTGAAAATGCATCATTTCATTTTGAATTTAGATCTAGTAGTATTTCCGTAGTCTCGGTCAGTTGCTTTGTATTTATGTAATTGTTTGTGTACCAACTGACATCATACAGCACCAGCTTTAACTCCAAGCAATTTCACGAAGAAATTCACAAAATAAGATACTTAAGCTAGAATCTTTAGTTGCTTTTTCTACAAGTTAATTTTCTAGCTTGAGCTATTTGAGCTGAAGAACCACTGCCAAGAAGGGCCGATATATAGCTCTTCCTCTAATAAATTTTGCAGTGTCAAATATCAATTACATCATTGTCATAATAATACAATTGCTGCAAAAAAGCTTTCATAAATTCTATAAATTTTTCCCAACACTATATACACGGGCGAAACGTCTCCATGACAAAACATCCCCGTGGCAAAACGTCCCCGTGACATAATGTTCCCGTGACAAAACGTCCCCATGACAAAACCTCCGAACGGCAAAACATCCCCGTGGCAAGACCTTTAAGTTCGCCTCGATCATCAAGTGTATGACGAGGTAAAACAAGTTCAGAGTGTGCATTGCAAATGTCCGGTGATTTGCAAAAGACCGGTTGCTTCAACAATGTATTGTTTCCAATTAAAATATATAGTGTAATATGCCTAGCAATGGACTCGTAACTGATCAGTTCTAGGTTATTTGAAGTAACATTCACAATCTAAGGAGCTGCCCGATGTGGCTCAAAGAGAGTCCAACAAGGAGAATGCAAAAATGACACGGGAAGCGAGGGCACGAAAGCGGATGGAACGATTAGTTAGGTACAGACACACAGTAAATCTAGGTAAAATTCTTCGCTCTCGAAACCCCATGCTCGTGGTTCTTCCGAGTCCCCATATGAGACTGACGTTGCCTGTGTAGTTAGTCTGGAACCGCGAACTTTACACGTGTTGCGTAGAAGGCTCGCAATCTTAAATGTATTTTGTTGTTGTTTTTATGTGTTGTATGTGTAATGGCTCTAGAAGCCGTAGTCGAAGTTAAATAAATAAAAATAAAAAACGCGTTTGATCCTTTAATAAAATCCTGTAATAATAAATATCACCAAATTAAATACCGAACAAAAACGAGATCAATGAGTTATCTCGCAGCGTAAAGTAACACACAAACTTGTGTTATTTATGGGTTCGAGAGGGGATGGTTTACCTCTTGGTAAAAGAAGACAATATCTGGGTAAAGTCAGGGTTAAAACTGGTCCTTACTCTTGCCCTATGTGTGGATGCGATAATGAAAGTATGAGCCGTTTTGTGGGAGAGTGTGAGGAACTGAATGGGTTGAGACAAGAGTTGTTTGGAGTGAGAACGTGTGGGAGTGAGTGGATAATAGAGAGAATGAAAGAGAAAAGTTTCCAGGCTATTCAACTATTTGGAAGGTTCCTCCGGATAGGGTTGGGACACAGGGAAAATTGTATATCCCTGTAAATTTGAATATTCGTATAGTGTTCTTGTTGTTTTATATTTTTTCTTTTGTTGTTGTGGTGCGACGGCCCTTGTTGGCTTTCATGCATTAAATATCTATCTATCTAAACCAATTAAATAGAGGATAAACGAAAAGACAAAACTGCTAAATCTTTGTGCTTTCTTTAAGAGATGGCTATATGTTGTCAACCCGTGCGTGATGCCTCTGATTACAAGCCCTAGTGAAAGTTAGTGAAGTAACGTTGATTCAAAAACAACTAGCCTACTGCCGTAAAATATGTTCATCTGTCAAACACCATTGTTTCAAGAAAAATCGAAGACATTGCAAGTGATATTGTCATTCAGGTTGCGAATTAAGCTAACAGACTGACTGTAAAAATATGTGGCTAACGACGTCGAGCAAAGATTTGACAAAGTTTTTGCTACAAGGTAGCCTCTAGTGATTGCCTCATTGATTTTGCATATATTTTTACGTATGTAGGCTATACCTTATCATTTATGATAATAACGATTGTATTTCTCACGTTCTGGTACTGAAGATCAACCGAGTGATGGCCCAGACCTGCTTTATACTGATTTGACAGTTTCTGCATTTCACGACACTTTCAAGGACACCACTCCAGCTTTTCTGATGTATCTATGTTTTAAATTTTATATTTAGGCTACTCTTCCGTCTTAAGAATTGTGAATAAATAATAATAATCTTACCTGTTGCTGGACTCGTCAGGGCGCCAAGTTTCTCCAGGAGAAGGTCCTGCGGTCCCGCCATCTCCAGGCACTGAAGAAAAGAAACATCTTGCATGAGGCAATGCTGGGTGGCAGCACGGTAGCAAGCTCTAAAGCTCTTGTCGTTGGGGTGATGGGGGACCTTATACCCCCAATTTTTTAGGTCCAACATATGAAAGCTAGAAGAATGATAATAATTGTTTAGCTCTTCAAAAAACTTGCCAAACACTTAAAATACAGCTCTAACTGGAAATTATCTTTTCAGATCATTGGGTCTACTTGCCCAACGCATTTCTTGTTTATCAGAATACTGTTTCCGAAACATTATCGGAGAGACGAAGGTTTCCTTAGACACGTTTTTGCAGATACCATGGTATCTGATACCACGGTCAAAAGGCGTTTTTGCAGTTATCGTGGTATCTGGGCAGTTATCGTAGTATCTAATATTCAGAATCTGAATTCAGACACACCGACCGTGGTAACTGATCGTGTTATCGGAAAAAGTCATCTCACTTTCATCAAGTTTTGTCAAATTGGTGGGAAAGAAGTTTGGCACTTAGTGATGTGACTGAATGTCAGTTTTTCATTTGGGATGACTTCGAAAAGCGCAATTTTCGGCAACGGTCGTCTTTGCAGAGCAACCGTATATCAGACACCACAATAACTGCAAAAAACGGCTAATTGGAGATCCATTTACCGCGTTAACAGATCCCATAGTATCTGCAAAAACGCAACTATTGAAAGCTTACCTTTTTTTTTTTTTTTTAGGTATGTTGGGAATCGTCCGATTCTGTTTTCACCCTATTTGAATTCCGCGATTTTCCCGTTTATAACGCCATCTAGTGTTGAGTAAAGTAAAGTATCTTCATAGAAGCGCTACCAGTTCAGTTGGTAGACAGCTTTCAACCAGATTAATGGCTTGTAATAATTAAAATGGATTTGCTGTAATTTTAGGGTTTCCTGACTTTCCTGACTACAATCATTGCTGACATTGTACATCTGTAAATACTCGTTGTTACAATAAACGTTATTTAACGTTGCAGTGGAGGAATTGGCGTGCCAGAGAGGTTTTTCCCAACAAGGTAATTAAAAAGGAAATAGCCATAAACGCAAATTACCGTTTAGCATGCCAGATGTGGGTTTCCAACCAGGCTGTCTCTCTTTGCCTTCTATTATATTCTTCAAGAAGATTTTTCGGTCGTCGACGATGTTTCCTGCTCGGGGGTTTCGAGACCTTGTTGTTATAGTTTCTAATCTGAAAGTATATTTTTCTGTTGACAGTTCAAACAAGACAAATGGTAACAAGACAAATGGTTTCGACGGGACCTCAAAGGGAGATATTTATTGGGCTTCTATATCAAGACAATTGGGTCTTGTAGACCCGGTACCCACGTTGCTTATCACTAATAAACCAGATCTATCCCGTAACGTAACTCCTTCCTCCTTTATTTCTGGTCTAGCCCAGATTACGACCAAAAAATAATAGATGAGTTTTTTAGCTGAATTCTGTGTTCTCAATTCTCGCTTCTCAATTCTCGTCCGAATTACCGTTTTTGCTCTTCTCAATTCTCCATTCTTGCTTTTGACAAAAACACTAGTTTTGCTACCGGTTAAAACCTGTTTATACAGGTTGAACATCCGCCCTTCGTTGACCAATCAGAAAAGAGAACGGAGAAGAACAATCGTGAATTTGCTACCGAAGCAACTTCTCGATTCTGCGGAATCGCGAAGCTTTCCCCGTTCTCGATTCAAAGAAAAACGAAAAAAAAAAGGAGAACTGGCATCTACTTTTGATGACTAACTCTCCTTGCCGATGCAAAATCACTGTCTACCTATCGCAACAGCCGGAAGCGGCACCACAGCGGTCTTCATTGATCGCCGTGAATGGTTGTAACATGATTTAAGTTGTTCAGTTTGAGTCGTTAGGGCGACGTCTCTTGTTCTTTCTGAGGATCACTGGCGAGGAGAACTGAGATAATGAACCTCCCTAACCATGTCAGTTTTGTAGTAGCCTAGGTTATCCTTCAATTTAAAAAGTGACCGCTGTCTTTTCTGTTCATGAACTGACGGATCTATCTCTGTGACGGATGTAGATAATGAGGCAAGGAGGGGACGAACAGAGACTTAATCCGCCTGGAGCGCTGAACTGGTATAATATCAACTGGCAGGAGCCTGGAAACACCAAAAACATACAACCATACAGGGCACAAGAAACTTGAGTTGATTTTTTATTTAATTTTGGTCTGTTCATCTTCTGTTTCAGTTGTTCACGACAGTAAGAAATAAATTTGGAATAGCAGTTCTAACGAAATTTCGGCCTGGGCCCCATAAGGTCACACATGCAGGGAACTGTATTCAGTTCTGATCTGTTATTCACATTTTGTTCTAGTTCTTGACGATGGTAACACATGAATTCAGGATAGGCCACGATTTTTTCATAGTCAATTACTAGTGAGTCTTAAAGAAATTTGGGCGTAGGGCTTCTGCATCTGCCTTAAAAAAATACCCCACGGCCCAGACAGATCTCCGAAATATTATGTGAGTATCAAACATGTACCACTTAAAGTAGATCTATGATTAAACCAATATTAACCCATAACAAAAAATACTTACAGAAGATATATGTGCTAGACGTATTCTTTGCGGTACCCTTTTGGGGTTATGGCTTGCAGCTCTTCTTCTGAGGTTTGGAGGAAGAGTCTGGAAAGCCCTTCGAGGGTTCCTCGCTCCAGCGCCTGCCAAGCAATACAGAGTCAATAGGATTACTGCAGCCTTCTACCAGTAGTATATCACAAGCGGTCATCCCTGATCGATCGTTAAATCTAAACCTTGGTATGATGCATTTTCTGTTATTATTACTATTATTATTTATTTGTAACCCATCAGCTGGCAGAAGCGAAAACGATGGAGTATGAAAAAGAACAACAATAAATGAATGGGGGTAAATTGAGGTACACAAAATAACAAATTCCAAATAAGCTTGAGTCGTAATTTCGTAAGAAGTAATATTAAGGGGTTCCGCATTGGTGGCTCGTAGACCTCGTAAGCTCAATCACTTTCGGACAGAGTAAGCTGTAAGCAGGGTGTTTGACGCATTTCACAGAGGTTGAGGGCATAGGCTCTCACGGCTGGACTCGTTGCTCCCACCATATTTTGAGGATTTGACGTTGTTCTTGACCGAACTCTTGGCACTTGTAACACCGCTTTGGGGCATAGATGTAGCCTACATGAATATTTGGAGTAGTCGTAGTCAATATGCAGCCTAAACCTCTTCAAAATTTCTCTCGAGGTCGGCTTGAGTTTCGAAGTAGATTTTGACGGCAAGGGATTTCTCGATCCTTACTACGCGGGAACGGCCAACCACGGACACGGATAAAGGAATCCCTTTAATTGTTTAATTGTTCAATAATTGTCTCTTCTTGTACTTCTCCACGAAATGGTTTGCGATGTTTCATGCTGATTGTTTATCCTTGACTTTCATGACGCATTTACTATTTGACGATTTTACACCAAGAACAAATAATCATATAGAACCCCCGTCTCCCTGTCTCTGTACTATGACTATGCGGAGTCGAGCATTTCCACGTACATTTTCCGCTGTGAACGAGCGGAGGTTAGTAGCTTGGGGCCACATCCCGTTTTGTTACCTCTACAATTACAGTAGAGGTAGGCTTATGTTAACAGTTACTTTGATGTGAACAGTGCAGTTTTGAGCTAAATCGTAGAATGAAGATGCAAAATACCGATACAGGTGTTTTCAGAATCCCTTAATTAGTTACTATGGCTACCTGGTAGTTAGCTTTGAACACAGCAAGTGTATGAAAATGGCAAAGTCCACTGTCAACAAACGTTCACATAAGCATACCTCTACTGTAGCTAGATCGCTGTGAAACCACCTTGAGGAAAAGCAGAAGACAAAGCTGATTGAGTCCCAGGTGTTTTTTAAATTAAAAAGACTTAAAAGAACAAGCATTACCCCTGTAGATATTCCCGTTGATCTTATTAAAGCATTTCCCGATTATCTCAGTGGCCCACTAACACTCCTTTTTAATCAGGTCACAAAAACAGGTGAGTATCCATCAATCTGGAAAAATGGTTTCATTACACCAATACCAAAAAAAGATGCGCCTAATGATTTTTCGGGCGTCCGACCGATCACCATGACACCCATTTTTAGCAAAGTGTATGAGAGTTTTGTCGCAGCATGGCTGAAAGACCGTATTTTGGAGAAAATTGATCCGAGGCAGTTTGGAAATATGCCGAACACATCTACATCTCATTACCTAGTAAGTATAATTGACAAAATCTTACAAAACCTTGATGAACCAGATTCTTGGATTAATCTTATTGCAATAGATCTAAGAAAAGCTTTTGATTTAATTTGCCATAATATTCTTATAAAAAAACTTCTTGGCCTAGGTGTACACTCATTCCTTGTTCGTTTAATCGCTAGCTTTCTTTCAGGCCGATGTCAACGGACAAAATATAAGTCCACCTACTCTGATCCACTGCCCATCTTTTGTGGTGTTCCTCAAGGTACCCTTTTGGGACCACTTTTGTTCCTTGTCATGATAAATGATTTGGCAACAACACTGGACAACCGTTGGAAGTATGTCGATGACTTGTCACTCATTGAATGCTGTCGGAAAAACCTCCCAAGCAGTGCAGGTTCACTAATGAATGATATATGTCAAGAGGCAAAGGTGGACAGAATGACTGTCAACTGCGACAAATCTGTAATTTTAACCATTTCTTTTTTAAAATCCACGCCAGTTTTTAACCCAATTATTCCCAGCGCTGGTCACGTGACCGAAATCAAACTACTTGGTGTCCATATAACTTCAGATCTGAAGTGGAACAAGCACGTCGATGGCATGTTAAAGAAAACCAATTTGGCCATCAGATCTCTAAAGTTGCTGGCTCGCCATGGAATCCCTGCCCCACACCTCCTACGCATTTATTTTTCTTTTATTCGTTCGACACTCGAGTACTGCTGCCCTGTATGGCATTTTGGACTGACGAAGGAACAGTCTGACCGGGTTGAGAGGGTGCAATACCGTGCCCTCCTAGTAATTTCAAAAGCCCCGAAAGTACCATACATATCCCTCCTTAATCAGTTTCAACTTCAAACCCTTCACTCCCGTCGTTTAAAACTCTCCCTATCTTTTGGACATAAAATCCTGTCGAGCCCCATTCGCCGAAATATCCTCCCGCCCCAACATGAACCGGCTCGGTGAAGGCCAAGCAGGTCCATTGCAGAGCCTGTACCGAAACTTCAACCTGTGACTGCTTCACATGCTCGTTATGAGCTTAGTTTTGTGCCCTCGTTTGTTAAGTTGTTCAATGCCGGGTCGATTTTTTAGTCTGTAAAATAGTTATCAATTGTATATATTGTATTTTTGTGCATGTTATTTTTGGCTCATCGATTGACATACATGTTGACAACAAAAACTAATAATCGGCTCTGTCCGTCGCATGTTTTTCGAATAAAGTGAATTGAATTGAATTGAATTATGATGAACTTGCTTCCAAGGACTTCAGAAAGTTACAGCCGTCCTTTCAACCATGTGTCAAGTTATGACGGACTTGCTTCCAAGGACTTCAGCGTCAAAATACACAATGTGTCCCGAGTACTAATAGAGGTAATAGACCTTGTGCCTATGACAGCAGAAAAATTGGACATTCTTGAGCAAATGGAGCTTGACGTAACAGTGGGAAAGAGGACCCGCACACCTGAAAAGGTATGCATTGAAGAAAGAGAGACATGCAACAGATAGAAAATGAAATTCATCCAGCTAAATTCAAGAGGGTTGGGAAGAGCTAAAACAGCATTGATAAAAACACTTATAGTTAGAGAAAAGCCAGATGTACTGCTTCTGCAGGAAACTTTCCTGACAAAAGACAAGGCTACACCGAAATTTCCTGGTTTTATCCCAGCAAGATGGGATCGTGAAAGTGGTGCTGGTGGACGACTCCTTACTCTTGTGAAAGAAAACATACCTTTTAACTTTTTCAGTTCCTGGTTCAGTTCCATGGTAAAAACGAAGTAGGTATTATTTCTGTGGAAATGGAAGATGGTTCTTGGGTTTCAGTAGTGAATTATTATATTCCTGCACCAGTGGATTTTGATTTGAGACAGTTTAAAAGAGTTTTGGATCTGTGCAAAATAAATAAGTCCATAGGTGGTGACTTTGATCTACACAACCACATGTGCGACACTGTCTCAAGCGTGGATTTTATTACTGACCCAGAGAACAACCTATGCCTAATTACACCTTGTGACCTTGGAACAAGGCTAAATCCTACAGCTGGAAAATTCTCCACAATCGAACTTTCTCTTGTTTCATTTTCCATGGCCCCAAAGTTTATTTGTCGAGTGCAGTTGATTCGGATCACTGCCAGCTGTGATTGATTTTCAGTGCTCTGTTGAGAATCAAGAGTTTCACAGATCTAAAATATGGAGATTTAATAATGACAAATAGCCTAGCTTGCAAAGTTCTATCGCTTCCAGAGAGGTCCCTGCTCATGAGCATTCTGGCAGCGCCTTCACTCAATATTTTATATAATAAAATTGACAATGCAGTTTCTGAATTTTTAACATTTTCTCAACAAAATCTGTTAACCATAAATTATTCAAAAACTTTGTTCATAGTATTTTCTAGACTTTCGTCGAGTGAAGGAAATGATCAAATCACAGTTCAAGGAAATGCGATAAAAAAGAGTAGCAACAACAAAATACTTGGGATTTTTAATTGACGAAAACCTATCGTGGAAAAATCATTCAAGCGCGATAGCTGAAAAATTAAGCAGAGCCCTTGGGGTAATACGAAGAGTTACAAATGTAATCCCAAACAAGATCCTTAAAATGATTTATTTTTGTATATTTTTTCCATACATTAGCTACGGATGCTCAATTTGGGCCAGTCATTTTGTAACATGCTTCAAAGAGTACAAAAACTTCAAAATAAAGCTGTGAAATTATTATCGCAATCTGTTGATTCTGATGAGGTCCCTGCTCATGAGCATTTTAAAAATAATAAATTAATGTATGTATCCCAAATTTGCGACTATCAAGTTGTAATTTTCTCGTATAAATATCTGAATCAGCTGCTTATCCCTGCTTTTGAAAATCTTTTTACTTATAATAGAGATCGTCATGATCATAATACAAGAAATGCAGATAATTTAACTCAAGAGTTTAGAAGCACAACTCGAGGATCTTTTGTAATTCGCCATTATGGTCCTTATGTTTGGAATATATTGCCCGGGTATGTGAAAAATGCGCCTAGTCTTCCTGCTTCCTGCAGTTCCTTTTGTCTCTGGAATGAAACTGGTGAGAAACCCGATCCAGGTTATCCATTCTATTCAAAGTATGGTTATCCATTCTATTCAAGGTATTCCGATTTTCTTTATTTGTTGGTGTATTGGTGCCTATACTATTTCCATCAGAAGTTAACCTGTCTATTCCATTGGTCAGCTTTGGTTGTCTTTTTCTCACCACAGAAATTTCCAAAAAAGATCAACAATATATCAAAAGAAAGCCATCTTCTTCTTTTAAACCTAGGTACTTGGAAAAATATGAAAGCAAACTGTATGATTGTTAGAAACAAACATGAATTCAATATTTGAAAAACATTTAGTGTTTTAAACAGAGAAGCTCTTTGACTTTTTGGACTGTTTTTGACTTAAAGAAATTGACGTTGACTCTCTTGTACTGTAACAATGCGGGATGCAGTGATTCTATTTCCGTCACAACAGTGCCTAAATATCTGAATTTAGAAAGATTTATCAGTGAATATGATATTAAACACACATCTTTCAACAGGTTTAACTATTTTAGACAGGTTTTGGTGCATCTAAGGTACATCTAAGCTAGAAAACTAATTCTGTCGGGTGCTGACGGAAATATAAACCGATGGAAATAGTATAGGCTCCAGTATCATCTTTTCTTTTCTTTTTATCTTTATCATTCATTAGTTGAATTTTTAGTGTATGAGTAGCTCGGTATGAATGTAATGAATAATTATAAATGAATTACATTGCTTGCCCTTCCAAGCTTCATTGCCTTTTTTGGCAGGCGAAAGGCGAATAGTGTCTGTTTTTTTTAATAAATGTATTTCTACTCATCTCTACTCTTCCAAAATGCACGATTTACCAACAGACACTTCTGTTGACCTTCTAAATAGTGACATTTCGATGGTACTCATTCAGACTAGTGAGGAAGTATTCGGTTATTTCCACCTCATAAAGAAGAAACTGAACTAAATCCCTGGATGGAATGCTATGTGTGAAAAAGCATGGTTGGAAAAAAAGAAAGTAAGTAATTAATTTTGAAGAAACCCTAGCACTGACGCACTGACAACAAAATTGAGATGAACAGTACCATGGGGATCCTGAGAAGATCTATCCTTCATGAAACAAGAGAAGGGTGGACTAAATACCCAGAAAATGTCAGTAAAAGACTTGTGAGTTGCTTACCTAATTGATCTGCAATCATAATAATCTCATCTGCTCTAGCAGCTGCTAGATCAAGAGCCGAAACTGACTCCATCTTTTTTCAGTAGCAGACAAAACAAAAAACAAATAAATAAAACTGGAAACTTGAGGGCCACTTGTGCCTTTAGCGACGAACGCACGTTTCGGCAATATTTAAGTTTTTCGCCGGAGCCCTGCAGTGTTGCCAACAGCAGCGTTTTACAGATACCATGGTATCTGTTACCACCTGGATCTGCAATTAGTTGTTTTTGCAGCTACCGTGGTATCTGATATAAGGTTGCTCTGCAAAATCGGAAATTGCAAAAGTTGCGCTTTTCGAAGTCATCGCAAAAGAAAAACAGATATTGAGTCACATCTCAGTCACATCAAGTGGTAAACTTCTTTCTCACCAATCGGAAAAAAATTGATGAAAGTGAGATGACTTTTCAGATACCAGGACCAGTTACCACGGTCGGACCGTAGTATCTGAATATCACATACCACGCTAACTGGCCAGATACCACGATAACTGCAAAAACGAATTTAGACCGTGGTATCAGATACTATGGTATCTGCAAAAACGCAACTAAAGGCGTTTTCTCGCCGTTCCCCAAGGACTCCTCGGGACCTAGAAGGTAACGGCGAGAATAGAGGGAGTCACTCCACGTGGACTCCGCATCCGGAAAACAACGAGAACACGGGGAATGTTTCCAAAATGAATTTTCTTCTTAAAATAAAATGATGTTGACGAAATTAGTCTGGATCCACTTTATTTTTGGTTTCGTTTATACTGATTGTTTTTAATTAATTTTACATTGCACCAACACCAGAAAAAAATTGATTCCCCTCTGAATCTGAAAGGGAGTCCTTTTCGATGATGGTGATGATAATCGGAGCATTCCCCATCCGTGGGGACTCGCGAGAATACGGCGAGTGAGTCCCCGGGACAAACAAAAACGCCGGGGCTCCTCAAGCGGATTCCTCGGGGAACGGCGAGAATACTCTTTAATACTTGCCAAGAGAAAAAATAGAGAATAAAAAACCCATTTTTAAGAAAAACACCACAATAAGAAATTGTGGCTAATGGAAGCCGCTGGACATTCTCGAATGTTCACGGAATATTCAGTGATTACTTTAGGAATCTATGCAGAATTTCCATCAAAGTTGTTGGGCGTAGACGCCTAACTCCCGAAACCGCGCCAATTTTATTTTTGGCGGCGGCACATCACTGTTTGGCGCCGATTGGCATGTAAAATATCGGTTGACTGACCATCCAGATAGCCTATCGACAAATTGTCAGCTATTCTGGTCTACGGCGCAGTTAAAGGCGTCATCTCGCCGTTCCACACGGACTCCCGCTGTGGAGTCCTTACATTTTTGCTTGTTCTAGGGACTGGGTACTCACCTCCCGCATTTCACGGGTCCCCATCGACGGCTATTGCTCCAGTCATCATAAGTAGAAAATAACCCCTTTCGAATTCGCTGTTGCGTCGATTTTGGTGTCGTTCAAATCAACAAGACCCAATGTTTCGATGGGATCCCAAAAATTTAATATTTGATCCAGACAATTTGGTCTTGTAGATTTCCGGTCTTCGCCAGACTTTTGAACATTTTTTCTAATGAACGACTACTATCCTAAAACACACAAGAAATATTTCGTTGATGAAACGTATGCAATTCTAGACTGATCGCTCGATAAGATTTCAACTTGCATTCGATAACGGGTAGCGTAAGAACTTGTCCGGCGAGAAAACAAGCTACCATGTACCGGAAGAACCACTATCTGAATCAGATATGACTATAGAAACAATGATTTATACCGAATTTCCGATTTGTGCCGGATTTCCGATTTGAGCCGAATTTCCGATTTGTGCCGGATTCCGCGCGAACTAATTGTCTGGCGAGAATACAAGTTTCAGATATAGATTCAGCACGTCCATTTACCCCGACATTTAAACGGCCGATCTACAGACTTGGCCTGTACTTTGCCACTGAATCCAAACAAAGTGACGTCATCTACGCGCAGAGATTTCGCTTCTGTGAATAAAGGGGTAGGATAGCCTGACTCTGAAGCCTGAAAGGGCCCTTTTAGTTTTCGTGCCTCTTTTTAGTAGTCGTGCCTCCTATACTATGTCGTGCGGTACCGTGCCTGTTTTTAGTCGATCCCCTCTTACAAAAAAACCAAGTCCGAGCTCGCAACCACCCAGAAGTCCAACAGCGGACGAAGAGTACGCGGCAACGTTTATTCAGAAATCTCGCAGTTTCACTTTCTTTGTGTACATCCCTTTAGCTGATCTTCTGACCTGTCTTCGTTCCTCGAAGTGTTTCTTGGCGTCTTCTCTAGCCTGCACGAACCTTTCACTCTGAAAAACATACTTTTGTTAGATAATTTCCGAAGCCACGTGACGAAAATTAAGGTAAGGTATCAGCATCAGCTTATACAGGCCTAACTGGTGGTGCTGATCTCCGATTCTCAGCCCTCAGCCAGGAAGTGCAATGGGTGACTAGGCGCTAGCCATCCTGCTGCTTTCGCACACCGTTCCTGTCACCTTCCCCAGATTTCTCCAGTTACCCATTTGAAGCTGGGGGAAACCAAACCATAGCTAATTATCTTCGGCCCGTGACGTTTCCGTGACGTTATGAAAGAAACAGGGAAATTCGATTAAATTAGTTGAGTTTTTGTAGATACCATGGTATTTGTTACCACGGTAACTAGATCTGTAACTGGTCATTTTTGCAGTTACCGTGGTATCTGATATACGGTTGCTCTGCAAAAATGACAATTGCCGAAATTGCGATTTTCGAGGTCATCCCAAAAGAAAAACTGATATTCAGTCACATCACTAAGTGCCAAACTTCTTTCCCATCAATTTGACAAAAAACTGATGAAAGTGAGATGACTTTTTCAGATACCACGGTCGGACCGTGGTATCTGAATATCAGATATCACGATAACTGGCCAGATACCCCGATAACTGCAAAAATACCTTTTGACCGTGGTATCAGATACCACGATAACGTGGTATCAGATACCACGATAACTGCAAAAACGACTTTAGACCGTGGTATTCTGATACCACCATGGTATCTACAAAAACGCAACTATTAATGATGCAGAACATATTTGTCTCTACATATATAGAGACGAGCGGCCAGCGCGGCGCCAGACGCGTTTACACTTTTAAACTGTTCTAGGGACAATCAGTTCCGTTAGTAAATGGAAATATAAGGAGTTGCCGTTCCCTGAGGACTCTTCGGGGAATCAAGGGGAACGGGGAGAATAGAGGGAGTGACTTCACGTGGACTCCGCGTACGGAAAGCAACAAGAACACGGGGAATACTTCCAAAATGTATTGTGTTCAAAAAAAATATGTAATCGACAGAATCTCTAGATCCACTTTATTTCTGGTTTTGTTTATTCTGATTGTTTTTAATTAATTTTACGCTGCACCTACACCAGCAAAAGTTGATTCCCCTCCGAATCTGAAAGGGAGTCCTTCTTGATGATGGTGATGCTGATTCCAGCATTCCCCATCCGCGGGGACTCACGAGGATACGGGGAGTCTGTCCCTGGGACAAACAAAAACGAGGGGACTCTTCAAAAGGAGTCCTCGGTGAACGGCAAGAATACGCCTATGGACTTTTCGTGTGACGTCAAGAACCACAGATAATCGGCTAAAGTTTAGTCAACACTGAAAAGCTGGGTGGACTTTGGCCTGTCTTACAGGGAATAAAAAAAAACACGAGAAATTAAATATGAGAAGATACGACATGAGCAAAAAGAATACAGGAAAAGTAACAGAACAAGCATCGATACGAAGAAAAGCTAGGCTATTCTTTTTTCAGCGACTAGATACGATCGTTACTATTCTTGTTACGATTTCCGTTCCAGAGACAGCCGTAATTAGTAAATTACCTCCTCCCTTTTACTATTTTCGTTCCACGACTGTTATGATCGTTACAATTTACTTATGATAGTCAGAAGCATCTTAAGTGATAAGATCTACCGGTTCTGCAGGAGCTCCCGGAAGAGTGATTACATATGTCCCCCTTGTTATTATTTGCGTTCCAGAGAGCCTTCTAACCACCACAATGCGGCGCTCGCCCTTCCTCAGAGCAAAATAAGACTAGGAGTAGAGCCAAGAACTATGCTTTCCATGCAAGGCAAACGGGCTATATTCGTAACGACACCCACTACGCTTGCGGCATTTGAAGCGAGACAAACTTTCGGGTTTAGAAATTTCTAGTAAAGTAAAAGTGCGGTCTGCAAACTCCAAGGACACAACTGAGGGTGTACCATTTTTTTGCTATGTTCAGAATATGAAGTTATCGGAGCCAGCGCTGGTGAACTGACGAAGAATGAGTTTCAGCAGGGACGTTCTCTATCGTTAGTGGTGCTAGTATAGAGTGTGTTTTTTAGAGTGTGTGTTAATTTGGTCAAGGCTTGGCGCTACTCGCTAGTGTTAATTTGCTCTGCCCCTCCTCTTATCGCCGGAACCTGTAACAACTCACCGAAACGCAGCCAGAGATTATGAGAGTATTTTTAAATTGATATATGGCGCATGTCCGAATGTTTGTATGGAAGTTTATGCTTTGCTTATTTTTTTTTCTTTGTGACACTTCAGTCGCCTACTTTTGCGGAAATAAATACAGTAATACCAATAATAATATACTTTATTAGTTTCCAAAATCGTACCGTTCAGGTCTACTATTTTTATTCTGGAAGGCATGATAGACCATCAGGTCTACTTCTGTTTAGCATGGTTTTGCCGTTCTTTAACCAATGCGCGTTTAGTTTTCAAATGTTTTGCGTCCAGCCGTCGCGTTGGAGAGAGGAAGGGCTGGATAGAGTGGACAAGCGCTAACAAGAAAATCGCTAATTTGTATGGGAAAGTAACGGTATTTTTGCTGATACCATGGTATCTGTTACCACGGTAACTGGATCTGCGATTAGTCGTTTTTGCAGTTATCGTGGTATCTGATACACCATACACGGTGCTCTGCGAAAATGATTATTGCCGAATTTGCACTTTTCAAAGTCATCCCAAAAGAAAAACAGATATCCAGTTACACCACTTAGTGCTGAACTTCTTTCTCAACAATCTGACAAAATTTGATGAAAGTGAGATGACTTTTCAGATACCACGACCAGTTTACCACGGTCAGACCGTAGTATCTGAATATCTGATACCACGATAACTGGCCAGATACAACGATAACTGCAAAAATGCCTTTTGACCGCAGTATCAAATACCACGATAACTGCAAAAACGACTTAAGACCGTGGTATTAGATACCATGGTATCTGCAAAAACTCAACTTATTTCTACTAAGAGTTGGGCTTAAGTTTTGTGTTAATTTTATCGTTACTATTCTTTAATTACATCTGATGATGACCCTTGTCAAGAGGGGACGAAATATCGTTCTGACATATCTCAGCTGACACATCCCTTTAGCGCTATCGACCATAACTTCAAAGTTCTACGATTTAACCACTCGGAACAGGCGACAGTGGTTGACGGTATCGTGCGGTCAGACCATTTTTTGGCGGCGGCAAATCTAGATTTCCTGCCCGGGTTTCCACCACCATCACATACAACCTGAAAGTCGGTTTCATAGTGGGTTTCATCAGTCTGTTTAATTTTTCTAAACTTCTCAACAGCCTGACAAGTGACAATGCCCATCCTCTTGCGCATCTGGACATTCCCTTCTGCTTCTAATAAGTAAAAGGTTCATCTGATTTATTTTCAATTTACCAAGTATGTGCTGCATTTGCACCCTGGACCAGTAATTCCTTTTTGGCTCAGAAATTTGAACTAGTTCTGCCTGCAAAGATCATTGGTAAAGTAGTGGAAGATTTTAAATCTTCCGCTAGTACACTGGACCACCAGTGGTCTTCCCCGTTCGTCTAAACTGTAGTTCCGCTTGTGTTGTGTTTCGTGTAAACTTTTTCTGCTTTCATTAATTGCGTTTTTACAGATACCAAGGTCTAAAGTCGTTTTTGTAGTTATCGTGGTATCTGATACCACGGTTAAAAGGCGTTTTTAGAGGTATCGTGGTATCCGGCCAGTTATCGTGGTATCTGGCCAATATCGTGGTATCTGATATTCAGATAACATGGTCCGACAGTGGTAACTGATCGTGGTATCTGAAAAATTCATGTCACCTTTCATCAATTTTTGTCAACTTGGTGGGAAAGAAGTTTGGCACTTAGTGATGTAACTGAATATCAGTTTTTCTTTTGGGATGACATAGAATGGCGCAATTTCGGCAATTGTCGTTTTTGCAGAGCAACCGTATATCAGATACCACGGTTACTGCGAAAAGGACTGATTATAGAGCCAGCTACCGTGGTACCAGATACCATGGTATCTGCAAAAACACAACTATTGACTTTTATTTCTTTGTTGTTCTCCTCCAAATCTTTTTGTACGGGTTTTTGTACGGGAATTTTCAACTTTGTCCGATGCTAGTTCCCACGAAACTGTAGAAAGTCTGGGCGGTAAACCCTGATTTCTATCGGCATCGTCAAGTCGATCTTCGTATAAAAGGAGGTTATGGGTTTTAACACGTACCTGTTTCAAGGTGAAGGTCATTTCACGACTGCCAACACCACCTGTTTTCGGCCTGCCAATAGTGTCCGCCGACTCAGCCGCTAGTCGCTCTTCTAACGTGGACCTTGGGGAAAAACAGATAGTATGACTAGTTGTGTCAAATCCATGCTGGAGTCAGGATGGAGTCTTGGGTGAGATCTTGAAGGGAATTGCATTAAGGCTTAACCGAGAAGCCGACTTATTTATATATCTTGCAATTCAACAGACTGAATTTATTTTCCCAAAACGGAATTGACGGGATACCTTCGTCAAGATGGTCTGTACTTCCGTCTCTCTGTAAGCAACACAACTATCGAAGGGATTGAGATATTTTCAAGTTCATAGATGGATTGCTATATATCTAGGGGTTGGGGAGGGGTTTCAAAATTAAGGGATGAAAAAATAGTTTAAAAAAGCCAATGAGATAGTCGATCTAGGGGTAAAGAGACACGCTGAATCCATATTTGAAACTTATTTTCTTGCCGGACAGTTATCGGCCGGAATCCGGCCAAAACCGGAACATTTTATTAAAAGTAAAAGTTTTATTTGACGTAGATTGAATGTTCGATTTAGAGGTAAGAAGACATGCTGAATCCGCAGAAAATGAAAGTGACCCACTACCCTATGGATTCGACTTTTTACTATGTCTAACCAACAAACTTGTGTAGACATAGTAAAAAGTCGAATCTATAGAGTAGTGGGTCGCTTTCCCTTTCTGCTGCTAAAACATATGCAAAACCTTCATTACCTGGGACACAGATGACAGGTTTTCCACTCACTAACCTGTGGACCTATTTTGCCATGTCTGATCCAAGTGCTGACGGTGAGGCATAGGGGGATTAACAGAAACTAGTCCGCTTGGAAGCGCTGAACAGGAATATGGCCAATTGATCTTAAATTTTGGGATCCCATCAAAACCTTTGGCCTGGTTCATCTCGGGCTCTGGTAGTGACGTACAGAACATGTGCTGCCTTTATGACAAGCCAAAATTCACCCAAACGGGACCAGTTTGAATGTCAGGTAAATCGTGGATTTAAACGGCCAACAGAGCGAGGCCAGAGGGAAGCTTCTGAAACGTTCGACTTCAGATGGGATTCCAAAGTCGTCAGAAAACCTCAATTCTGCGGACTGAAAAGCTGCCATTTTTTGGGTTACCTTTGTTTACTTTTGGAACTGTTCGGGAATTGAAACTGCTGAATACTTCAAGCATAGAGGTACTGGCAGGCAGAGGTGCTGCAGATCCAAAAGAATAATTTCTTTCGATAAAATCAGTTATTCGGCAACAGCGAACTAACGAAGTAACGCGTTTTCCTCGGGTGTTCAAGCCTACCTTAAGTGAACAGGTGATGGATAACTAGACTGTTGTATCTCAGTAATACTCGGTTAAACTTTAAAGTACTTGTCACTACAGGATTGGTTCTTCTGTTTCAGACTCCTTTTCTTTTGCTTGCCTTTTCCCGCTTTTAACCACGGGACGCATAGTTCGAACCTCCGCTTCGGAGAACGGGAAGCCTGGACAGATTCGACTAGCGACACCAAGAAAATCACTAATTTCACTGGCAGAGTATTGGTATTTTCCAACAAGTGCGCAAGCGCTCAGACGTGGAGTGTTAAAGTAAAATGTTTATCACATTTTATATACAAATAGCTTTAGAACCAAAACATTTCTCATCCCTATAATAACCAAAGAAGTATTGAAATAACCCAATTTGTAATCATGCCACTTTAAAAGCTTTAAAAGTAAACAAACCGCCAGTATCAATCCATAAAAATATTGATGACCTTGCACGAATAGCTTGAGTTCGAACACTGAATGTTCTGTCGGCCAGTCCCACCCTTTGAACCTCTTTTCCATTAGCAAGGTAATAACAAGTGTAATAAACCAAATCGTAGCAGCCTAATGCCCCTTTGTCACTATTCATTAAGAACGGCATATCATCGATAAAATGATCAAACAGTCCAGTTTCCAACTGTTCATTAAATACTAAAGTACGAAGCGTCGTCTTATTTGTTGCTGTTACACCAAATCATCACCCATAGATATTTCTCCCAAAATATACAAGAGTTGGACTTGAGACCTGTCACAGACGAACTTAACTCGTAGGAAATCTGGGCCCAGCTGCCCGTGAGGGGGGGGGGGGGGGGGAGGTCGTGACCCATCAAATGCGTATTTACACCTCTTTTTCCTCAAGTATACCAACTTAGAGTTTGATTCCAGTCACACGTCAAAAACTTTTTTCATGGGCAGTTTGGTCCCACTTGCCCATGAACGGGGAGGGTGGGGGTGGTTCAACTCTCTCCAACCCCTATGATCCAAAAGCACAAAGGAATTTCATTGCCTTATTCCTAGTTATTGTCAAGCTAAAAACATTAAAAAATGGGCCATTGCCCCTGAACCAAGTGGGGGTGGGGTTGGGATCCGCAAAAAGTAAAAAGAAACCCCAATGCTCACAATCCTACCAAGTTTCAACTTGGTACCTGTTGATTCCTGTCACAGGTAACGAACTTTACTCCTGGGCAATCTGAGCCCAGTTGACCATGAGCGTGGTGGGTGGGGGAGGTGCAACTTTCAAAGCAATTTCTCAGCCCTCGGATTTACATGTACAAGGAATTTCATCGTTCTATGTCCATTTCTGGTCAAATTATGAACATTATTCACTGGGCAAGCCGGGCCCATTTGCCCCTGAACCGGGCTGGGGTGGGGGATGGGACCCCCCAAAAGGCACAATTAGACCCCAATACCAGCTAGTATGCCAAGTTTGAACTTGATACCTGTTGGTTCCTGTCAGAGGTAACGAACTTTACTCCTGGGCAATCTTGGCCCAGTTGCCCATGAACGTGGTGGGTTGGAGAGGTGCAACTTTCAAAGCAATTTCCCAGCCCTAGGATCTACATGTACATTGAATTTCGTCGTCCTACGTCCATTTCTAGTCAAGTTATGAACATTATTCACTGGGCAATCTGGTACCATTTGCCCCTGACCCGGGTTGGGGTGGGGGGTGGGACCCCAAAAGGCACAACTAGACCCCAATACCCAATAGTATACCAAGTTTGAACTTGATACTTGCAATGGTTCACGAGTTATGAGCTACACAAAATATGGTGAAAACCGGAAACCGAAAGCTGTTACAGCGCTCGCAATAGTGGATTGTTCCAAGGAACACTCCACTAAAACGATATTTTTTAACCTTTTTATCGAGAGCAGATCTTTTCTAGTAAGAGTTTTGCCTTAAGGACTCACTAGCATATGTTTTGATGAGAAGAAAAGTGAATATGGAAGGTAAATGAGAGGGAGAGTAAGGGAGAGAAAGAGATAGTGATGAATGGAGAGAATTAGGGTATAAGTTTTGTATATAAGTATATGTAGATGATAATATTATATTTTGTAATGTTGTTTATATCGTATATAGTTATAAAATGAGATGCAGATCTACACTGTGTTTTGAATAAAGCTTGTTTTGGTTTAAAAAGGACTTACTTTTTTGATTTGAATCGAGGGGCAGAAGCTCCTTTTCCTGCACCCCGGAATTCCTCATCGTTTTTCACTTCATAGAACTTGGGTTCGTTTCTCTTCGCCTCCCTTTCCTCGTATTCCCGCTGCTGGTTGTCCCTTCGAACCTTCTTGTACGTTTTACTGATTTCCTTAGCCATCTTGCGGTCATCCTCTGAACTGTCGTAGAAATCACTATCTTCGTCGTCTGTAGGGCGTCCCTCTTCCTTTATAAAGAAAGAAGATACTTGAAGGATAACATACAAATATTGAAACATTAATACAAATAGGGCAGATGATTCGCTCAGAAAGTACCAATTATCCAACCAAATTAAAACGTGCTACTGGTCTTCTAGAAAAAGAAGCAAATCTGCTTCTCTTCCGCTCCTCCAAATGATATGGAACTAAGAAGTTAAAGTATACTTAAAGTTTAACTGAAAAGACAACTTATTTTTTTTATCATTTAACTGAATACACTGCATTTTTTGGATAGTGTTAAAGGATTTTTTTTATTTTTCACTACTTGCTCTAGAATGATGTTCAGAATATCTGCGGTCGTCCTCAGAACACAAATTTCTACTATGACACAGAAAAATTGAATCTCAATACATGCGCGGCGTTTTAGTGGCCAGTGATCAGCTTACGGAAGGTCTCACTGCGTGAACACTTATGTTTCGTAAATCGTTTTTTGTCGAGCATACAACACAGTTACAAGCGCATAGATCATACAAATCAGAGAAGGAAATTCCACTATTTAAAGTTTTACCTAGTATGGCTGAGATACTATAGTCAGTAACCCTTCACTGATTCACTTAGACAATCTTGAAGACCCGACGAAGATTCGGTACTTAACAATCAAGTGACCTTACAATCTGGAATTGAACATTTCTTGAGCTTCGCTTGTACGCCACTAAAAATGCACATTTTTGCTGAAATTCGTATTTCCCCGTCAGAGGGAACTTATTTTTGTCGGGTAGCACAGGATATGCTAAACGGGTTCCGGCAAAACAAAAAAAAAGAGAAAGCCCCCCACCGGGGATTTGAAGTCCCATGTCATACGACATGCTGATTAAATTTTTTAGATAATAATATGATTTTTCGTATAGAAGAAGCTCCTATATATTCCGATTGTCTCCGCTGAAAACTAATGGGCTCAGAGTGCGAAACAGGCGTGAGAAATTTCTTGAAAACAGAGCAGTGTAACGACCGTTACGCAGACTCTGAAAAAACTAGGTCTCCTAGACATATTGCTAGACATCTAAAGTTCTCCCGTATACTGAATATAGCTTTGTATTGTTTTTGTTGATGGCCAAAGGGCTTCGTTAAATATATATCTGTCTATCTATCTATCGCCACGGGCTTCGAATCTAGTACCACCCAGCCTTATAAAAGCCACACACCTTAACTATAAGCTCGATTGCCGTCATGTAAAAATCCGCAGTATTTTCAAACAATCAAGTTTAATCCAAATAGCTAAAAGCTAGAAAAGGAATACCAATTTATAAAATACACAGACACACAAGAAACAAATTAACTAATACACTTACAAGAAATTACCAGAAATAAATGATGGAAAGAAACTACGTAAAAATTGGGTAGAAAAATTAGCGGGATATGGGGAAAACTTATTGCCAGTATTCCTCTCGTACCGACGCACGGAAGACGGGAGGGGAGGGGGGAATAGATGGGTCATCTGGGGACAACACGTTATCTTAGCTCCTTGTTTGGGTATACTGCTCCAAGGTCAAGTCATACCCAACGTCTGGGCACCCACACACTGGGGCACCATGCCTTGTTGGAAGGCACAATATCTTTATACAGAAATCTGTTTGAAATGCAAATTTTCATTTCACATTGTCAGCTTAACGGATTTTTATGACGTACTGTGCCTTTGCCCCAGGGCATGCCTTAACGTTTGAGCACTGTGCTCTAAAATTGAGGATTTTTTTATGACTGGTGAGTTGTGATTCCGATATTGACAGTTTAAGCGTCTGGTTGTATCGTCGTTGATAACATATCATATGATTATATGTTATCATATATATCATATGATAACATATCATATTAAAAGTGGCCGTTAATGGTAAATTGTTTGCTTAATTTATGTGTTTTTGATGAAATTAAAAAAAATGTCTATGTCTATGTCTGATAACATATCGCTCAGGTCGGAGAAGGCCCAGGAGACATGAAAATTCAAAAAGTAATATTCAATACAAAAATAAGTCCAATATTATCATATGCAGCGGAAGTGTGGGGATATGAAAAGGGGGAGAAAATTGAGCGCGTGCAGCAAGTCATTATAAAAGGTTGATAGGGTTAAGTGGAAAGTTTAACGGATTAGTACTAAGAGGTGACCTAGGTATTCATTCATTAAGAGGTAAGAGAATTGTAAAAATGGTGAAGTACTGGGAACGGATATCAAGTTTGCCAGATAATAGACTCGTGAAGGCTGCGCTGCTTGAGGACCTTAATGATAACAGGAAAGATGCTTGGCAGAGTAAGGTAAGGGCTGTATTGAACAATTGCGGGCTATCAGGTCTGTGGAATGCTGGATTGGGGGAAGGTAAGGTGGTCGGGACAGTAGCTACACAAGTGCAACGGATTCTTGAGTGTCAAGAAATCCAAAAGTGGACGTGTGAGGTCTCAGCGTCGCTGTCTCTCAAGTCGTATTCACAGTGGAAGAGAGTGTGGGGTGAAGAAGTCTATTTTAAAGCGGGCCTTAAGAGAGAAGAGCTAAAATCTTATATGGGTTTAAGGGGAAATTTTCTGCCGTTGGGATGAAGAAGGAAATACCTGGGGAGGGAGCGTGCGGTAGATGGTCTTTACTCGTGCCCTATGTGTGGGGAGCCGGAAGAGAGTGTGGACCACTTCATGTCATATTGCCAGGAATTCAATGATTTAAGGTTGGAGCAGCTCCAGAGACAGACAGGCGATGAGGAGTGGCTAAATGGTCTGATGGGGGGTCGATCATTTACTACTATTAAAAACCTGGCAGTGTTTGTTCAGGTTGGGCTGAGACACAGGTCTTTGTTCTTTTAAAGTGTTTAACTGTGTAGTTAGTTTTCATTGTTTTGTATTCAGAAAGTGTGTTGAATCTGTAGTTGTATTTGATTTGCATAACATTTTTGTACCATGGCCCGTTGGGCTTTCCATGTACAATACATACATACATACATATCCTGTCAGTCCGTTCAGGTCAGCTTAGTCTGGCTGAGATACCATCACGTAAGTTTCAGATCCTTTTGAGTTTGATTACTAACTTTAGTGAAAGATCTATCCAATTATTTTCAACCTTTTCCCAAATAAAATAATAATCTTTGCTACTCAAGTGCTTTAAGGTTTTCCTTGGTTGGTCCGCATAAAGGGTTTCCCGCGGACCAATGATACACAGGTATACACCTAAGAAGCCCAGCTCGATGACTCAGTTATTGAAATACTTGAAGTTCATTTTCCAGCTTGAACCTGAAGAGGACCCTTGCCAAGAAGGGCCGAAATATAGCTCTAATAAAATGTAGCTGACTTGTCCGTTTTACACCGTTAAATTCGAAATACTTGGTTGTCAGGTCAAGTACGGTGTTACAGCAGAATGAGATATCTTAGACTATTGGACTTCCTTGAAGGGACCTTAGACAACCAGGATAAAGTAAAGGACCTTACTTCTTCGTCTTCATTGGCTTGTTCCTTCGTTAGCTCCTTCTTTAGCTTCTTCTCTCTCTGCTTGTCAAGTCGAGATACAACGGGGTTCAGCAGTCTAGAAATTAATCATATTTTAAGGCACATCAGTCAAACTTATCTTTTCTTCACTATACTATACATGACAAATTCGAAAAAATCTTGGTTTGGTTAGTAAATGTGGCAGAGCTCGTACAAAAGATTCAACCCTAACGTAGATCCCATGCGCGGTACCAAGTTTTGCTCCCTTCTTTGCGGATATTTCCATCACGATCCGAAATTTCAAATCACCTCGCGTACTTATCCTGCCTTTTAACTTGACCCTAAGCTCGCAACATAACGTTAAGCTTCAGAAATCCCCGTTCTTAACCATTCTTTCATTTTGCATATTGGATTCTTATCACTTTTTCGGCGGAGCCCAGCTTGCCAGTCAAGCGTCGCAAGGCGAGAGCAAAGTAACACTAGGGAGTAGCACCAAGACTTGGAAAAAGTGACACAAACTCGGATAGCAGCTCCACTAGCTCCACTGGCGATAGAGAACGTTTCTACTGAAACTCATTCAGCTGTTCACCAGCACTGGCTCCGATAACTTCATATTCTGAATACAGCAAAAAATCATACAGTTGTCTGAATCATATTAATGTATCAAAATCGTACAATCATCCGTTGGTTCCTTGGTGTGTGCAGACCGCAGTTTTGCTGGACAAGAAATTTCTAAACCCGCAAGCTTGGCTCGCTTTAAATGCGTAGTGGGCACCGCTACGAATATGTCCTGTTTGCAAAGCATGGAAAGCAGAGGTCTTGGCGCTACTCGCTAGTGCTATTTCGCTCTGCGCAAGCCTGACTGAAAGCTTCAAGGCACGCAGTTAGCTTTTCAAGAGGCTTTTCTAGCTTTTCTAAACTTCGCAACAGCCTAACTGTGCCCATCTTCTCGCCCATTTGGCAATTCTTTTCTGCTTCAAATATGTAAAAAGTTCATTGGATTCATTTTCAATTTGCCGAGTATCTTCTGCATTTGCCCCCTGGACCAGCAATTCTTTTTTCGCTCAGAAATTTGAACTAGTTTTGCCTGGATAGATCATTGGTAAAGAAAAAAATATCTGGTTCTAAAATAGTTTTACCGACTGTGAAGCAGAGATGGGCGAATCCGATCATGGAAGGATTCTAATCTGAATCCAGGGCTATAGGTAGGAATCCGAATCCACCATTTCATGCTGATGATTCAAATCCGAAATCAAATCCTGATTTGTTTCCGACCTTAACAGAATCAAATCATATACATAGGTTACAGTTTAAAAATCAGAGGTGAAAAAAAAGCACTGATGCCGAAGCCAATACGAACGATGTAAACCATATTTCTAGGTTTTCATGTGTGCTTGTTATATTACGCCTCAGCAACCAGGAATGGATTTGGGTCTGGTTAAGCACAATAACTTAAGCACAGTCTGTAATAATTAGGAAAAGATCAGAAACTGGAGCGGATTCGTAAGGTTCAGGGTTTGGAATCCGAATCCAGCCTGACAAGCAGAAGATTCGAATCCGCCCAAAAGGACGAATCCTGGATTCAAATCCGGATTCGGATTCGCCGATCTCTGCTGTGAAGGAGCTGATAAAGAATAAAAAAATAACTTCTGGGTCACTAGCGCTTAAAATCGACTTCTTCTGAACGTAAACTTATATTTCGATGCTCTTACTCGGTTAAGGTTGGCTAAAAAGGGTATGAGGATTTGCCATACTGTACAACAAAATCGTTCCCTACGTTCTACTCTCCATCAATTTATTTTTCCTTTAGACTGACTACCGAAATTCTGACATATACAAAAGCATTCAACTATGGAACAGTACGCCCACACATCTTCACCAATCAACAAATTTCAACACTTTTTTCAAGAACACCCGTACACAGTTACTCATTTTCTCTCAATAAATCTCTCTTCTTTTTCTTTTTCCCCTTTTTCCTCTTTATCTGTCTTTTTCGGTTGTTTTATTTCGTTTAATCTTTAAGTTGTAGTTTAGCTAGGCCTACAACAAGGTATCCTTCTAGGCTAATAGACCAAGTTCTCCAGTGTTATATCATTTTAGTACGTACATAAATACTCGAAATACCTAAATACTTGAAGTAATAACTTACTTGTACTCATCAGCATTCTTATCAACCTCGAAGTCGGGATTCTCGAAGAGCAACTTGAAACGATCGTCGTGAAGTAACGAAGCACTCTGGGCTTTGTTTGCTTTGACCTTCTTACCCTCCCGAGTTGCTTCTTCGACTGTCTGTTCGTCGCTGATGAGCTTCAAGGCCAACTCCTGGTTGATCTTTGGCAGTTTCTGCAAAAAGAAGAGTGAAATAAGAAAAGTTAAATAAAGTGAAATAAAGGAAAAATAAAGGAAAGAAATAAATTATATCCAGATTCCTACCAGGAGTAAATGCGATTAGTTTGCGGTTGACTTCAGAAACTGAAAATCTAAATAAATTGGTTCATGTTCTTTAACTTCTAAAACACTTCGTAACAATATATTTCGATCACTGGGTGCTGGCAGAGATACGAGCTCGCTAGCTCGCCCCATTTTAAACACTGACTATATGTAGATAATATAAATGTTCGCATTATTCGAATATTATGATTCCTGTAGTCTATTAAAGCACACAGCCTTTACTCGAAATAGCTTTTTCACAATCAAATGATCCGGAAGTACTATTTTTCAAAACTACTCATACCTGCCTCGTCTAGGGATTCTCTTGTCTTGTCGACACTGGCCTGGCTTAGCGCAAAAAGCTCGTTTATTCGCAACAAATCCTAAACAACTACGCGGCGTGGTTACGGCTTGGTTTTTTGGATGACGATGCTGGAAGGCTGAGGGAACCCGTCTATTCGTCTACCCGTCGATTCGCCCAAACGTCATTATGCCCCAAAAATACGACACATCCCCCACTTTTTCGAGTTCGCCTTACCGTCACAAGACCCACAATATCCGTCGATTCGCCCACCCGCTGATTCTTCCACCCGTCAAATCACCTGCCCGTCGGTTCGCCAACGCTGAGAAAGGCGCCTCAACGTTGGCAACGACGAAGTCAGATTAGGCAGCGCATCTCAAGCCAAAACAAATTTATTAGTTGCATTTTTGCAGATACCATGGTATCTGATACCACGGTCTAAAGTCGTTTTTGCAGTTATCGTGGTTTTCTGTTACCACGGTCAAAAGGCGCTTTTGCAGTTATCGTGGTATCTGGCCAGTTATCGTGGTATCAGATATTCAGATACTAAGGTCCGACCGTGGTAACTGGTCGTGGTATCTGAAAAGTCATCTCACTTTCATCAAATTTTGTCAGATTGGTGAGAAAGAAGTTTAGCATTTAGTGATGTAACTGGATATCTGTTTTTCATTTGGGATGACTTCGAAAAGTGTAATTTCGGCAATAGTCGTTTTTGCACAGCACCCTGTATCAGATACCACGATAACTGCAAAAACGACTAATTGCAGATCAAGTTACCGTGTAACAGATACCGTGGTATCAGCAAAAACGCAACTATTATTTATTTATTTATATATTCATTTATTTCCCTCAAAATTGAGGAGTACAACTTATAAATTGTAAAACAAAATCATTCCTAAATCAACTAAACTCCTTTCAATAAAATACTGTGAAATAATTTTGTCTTGCAACACAGGGAAATGGTGGCTATAGCGATGAGAAGCTACAAAATCAAATCAAGTGAGAGCGTGTTGTACCCTTCTAACAATAGCAACTATTAGTTACTATTTTCGTTCCAGTCGACCGTTCCAGCCTTCTCAAAACAGTAACTATTTGCTTACCACGCTCGGGAGCGTAGTAATCGGGGTAACTACGAATCTCTTTGACGTGATTGGTCGGATTAGCCCATGGCACGACGTTTTGCCAATATAGAAAAATGTGTACCAACCTAGACGCCAAGAAACCAGAATCCGTGACGTCGTGCATAGTAACTACGGTAATTAGGGTGGAACACGCTCTGATTTATAAGTATTTTGTTAGAGGGAGATTTCAGTGGTCAGTAATCCACGTAAGTCGCCACTTGGAGCGTGAAAGAAGTGAAAAGCAAGAGGGGTCGGTTAAACGTACTCAGATGGGTAGTTCTTACACAAATGGTCATCCACAAAGCATTCCAAGCAAGTCTTTAGAAAATTATAAAAAAGGCTTACAAATGAACCCGATGAAAAATCTGTAGGCTGTGTAGTAGTAGAAAAAGTTGCATGATTTTGAACGTAATAGTACACAATACTATCATTTAATGTGCCTCAGCTCAGACTGGGGAAATCTTAAAGTTTAACCGAAAAGGGCTAGGATACTACAGTCTAGTTACCCATCACTTGTTCGCTTAACTAATCTTGAAAACCCGATGAAAAAGCGTTAGTTTGTTTTTCTGATATTTCCAAATAATCGATTATCCCATTGTGCTTGCCGCTCTCCCCGTTTTTGTGATATCTCTATGGTGCCTGGAACATTTGGCAACAATACCAGCAGCAAACGAGTAAATAAATTGTGTATCAAATAAACAAAGAAGTGTCTGCAGTCTGCAGTGCCAAAAACTAGAGCTAGATAGTGAGGTGTCTTGTGTAGTGATAGTGCAGTGATTTTCGCGGGCGAATTGTGGACGGATTCACCATGGGAAAGCGTCCACATTCCCAACGTCCCTACTGGAGACTACTGTGGACAGAATGAAAATCCCCAATAGGTGTTGTAATAATTCAATGTATTTGAATCTAAGATGTAAAAATAAGTTGCCTGTTCAGTTAAACTTTAAGCAGTAGTATCCAGTAGCATCCTCTCTTGCTATAGTAGCATCCAGTCTTGCTAATAGTAGCATGCAGAGTTAACTATTACTACTGTATGCTACAGAAACTTGCAACGCCATATATATACACAAAAGTGTAATTATTTTGTGATTAGTAGTTTGCCAACACTGACTTCCCCTATGGATTGTGATGGGGCGGATTGTTTTCAGCCCTGTTGAGAAAGTTATGTATCTTGGAACCCCTTATTCAGCTAATAACCGGCACTGGAAACTTATCCTTATTCAACATGTGTAAGATAAAATAAGAAGAGCATTGGGTGCTATTATTCGTTTACGGGGGATGTATCGCAGATATCTTCTTGGTTCCATTTATACGGCTGTAGCACTTCCATCACATTCTTTTCCGGTCTGCTTTCTTTTCTTCTTTCCTGCCTTCTGAACTTTCTGCGTTAAAAGTTACTTTTCATAGATTCTCTAAATTCCTTCTTGATACTTCCCTATTTCTGCGAGTAACTCTTTCCTAACTTCTAATTTTAAACTGAAGAATTATTTGGAAACTTTAAATAGTAAAATCCAAAACTTTCATAAAGGGGCTGACAACATTCTTCTTCATCACAACTTTTTTCCTTTTTTCACAAAAAAGCGCCCTGATTAATTTGTTGTCTTGAACTTTATTTTTTCCATTGTATTTCGTTGTAGATTCAGTAGACTAATTTATCTTTAACGATCAGATGTTTATTAGTATGTAAGTGTGTGTGAGTTTGATTGACATCATGTTGTTCCTTTTTATATTATTTATTTTGTTTAGGCTAGGTTAAGACGGTTATTTTTCTTTTATTGGAGTTAACTTACGCGCTTAAGTATGTCGTGAGGCATTTGCGTTGTTTGTTAGAAGTTGGTTAAATTTGTTATAAATAAACTACCTACCTACCTACCTACCTTATACACTATTCTTCCGTTTTGACCGATTCGAATAAATAATAACAATATTAAAATAAACTAATTATTGAAAATTTTTCGTCTGGAAACTGACAAGTACCAACCCGAATTCCTAGGTCCCTACAGGCGGATGTCCGGCTTGCCCGGGCAGAAGTTCTCCGACAGGCAGAAGTCTGGAACAAATCCACTGCACAAATGAAAATAATACCTTGATCTGAACTCGGTTGACGCGCTCCTCGTCAATCTTCTCGCTGACCTTCTTCTTCTTGAAACGCTCCATCGAGAACGGATCAACTAAGGACTTGGCCTTTTTATAAAGCCTCAGATCCATAAAGTATCCGTGCATATATGCCCTTAACATTTCCGAGCCAACCAGATGTGTCAGTCCCAACTCGTCCAGTTCCTTGGCTGTTATGAACTTGTAATCGTCGTATATAGATGTAACGTTATTTTCTTCTAGTTCTTCTGTGAGATTGTCGAGGAAGCTGCACCAGCTTGGAGCAGGGCCGAGGGACTAGAAGAAACAAAAATAAATATACTACTCGTTTTATATTTTATATATTGTATTTTTATATTTTAATATTTTCGTTTTAGTTTTAGTCAAAGTACATTTAGAACATCCTCTAACGCTCGTATCAAACTTACTGTCTGCCATCATAACTTAAACAATACGTAAGTTATAATACACAGGTGGCACTTTACACAAGGGACTTGTACCAATATATGGTTTGAAGCCAAGCTGACCATTCATTACGAAAGAATAGAAAACCGTGATTTTCGGGGTTTTTTATTGACCAGCTAATTATCCCTCTAGGATGATGTGCGAGCGATAAAAATAAATTCGGTTTTAAGGACGGTTTGCCGGAAGTGCCACCGAAACATCCGAATTTATTTTCATCCCTCGCACATCATCCTAGCGGGATAATTAGCTGATCAATAAAAAAAACAAAACAAAATCACAGTTTTCTATTTCTTTTGGACTTGTACCGTGACAAATAAATCAGAAACATCTTTCTTTTTCGAATCCCGGCTGAGGAGCATTTTTGTCTTTCAGTTGACTACGATAAAATATGTCAGTTTACCGAGATGGCATGGAGGTATTCAAGTCATCGGTTATCCAACCCTGGGCTCAGAAGCCTCGGAAAACTAAATAAGATTCTCAAGATGTGTCCCTCTCCGTCAACAACTGAGCAAGCGCATGACAGGGTTACCTTTCGACAGCAAGCACCATTTAAGGTAATTGAAGGTAAAAAATAAACATGGGGCAAGCAGTGTCAGGATGGCGCAAGTGACGGTAGAATGAAGGAACATGTTCTTTTCTTTCCGCTAAAGCCTGACGAGGACCCTTGCATAGAATGGCCGCAGTATAGCTGACGAAGATCTTAGCTGACTTTTCTGTTTGCGTCATTTTCATTCTTAAAGGACCCCTCGCACTATTTACTCTTCAAATCACAGTATTTTAAATTATTTAAGTACTTTAAAACTAGGCTGTGCTTTCAACCAATAACCCACAATTTTGGCTGTTTTAAGCCATTTCCGAGACAAGCTAACTTGTAGCAAAAACAGGGAAACAATTTACATAGCCGGTTTTTCTGATGGAAAAACTTCTCGCAGACAACCGTCGACAGCGTGATACGGTAGCAAAACACGAAAAGTTAGAAAATCAGCGCTGTTTTGTTAGAGAGGTTAGAATGTACAGTATGAAATTGGGGTCTCCGGGTTTAGAAATATATGGAGTGATTATGGAAGTAGATTGCATTAGTATTATAGGTAAGAGAGGTCCTTTAAGGAACTAAGCTTACCGGTAAGTAGTAGGTCAGCATCTTTTTGTCTTCGTTGGCCAAGAACATCATTCCCGTGTCGGGAACAAGGCAGAAGTCGTTAAAGTCTGCCTTCGCCTCGATTGAACAATATGGCTTTCCCTACAAGCAAAACTTAATTAATTTCTTCAGTCCTGATCGGTGTCTAGCAGCGTCCATAGCAGAGATCCAGTTCAAAATATTCATGGGGAGAAAACTAACGTCCCCGGTTCGGGGGTAGAAGTAGCCCAAAACTAAAAATTACGAAAGAAGGAAGAAAGTTTTGACAAATACGCGGGTTAAAAAAAATTCTCTTTTAATGAAATATTTTTAACTTTTTGTTAAAGTTGTTATTAAAAACTAACTTCCTTGAGGGTAGCAAATTAGCAAATAATTGCCTTTAAATGTTATAATTCATGTAGAATACTGTTTCATGTCACTATTACTTGAAGCATCAATGACCACAATGCAGTTTTGAAGCTAGTTTCGCCAGGTTTTGGTTCTTTAATTTTTCAAAAACACTTGATATCAATACAAATCAATCTATGGGGGTCGGCATGGATACAAGCTCGATAGCTCGGCCCCATTTAGAGGCTCGGTACCCTTAAGGCGGCTTCACATTGACTTAAGACCCCTTTCACACTGGAGTACTTAGGCCTCTTAAGTGTACTTTATGTGTCTAAAGTCGCACTTAACGCAAGAAATCTCACTTAACTTCAGTATTTTTCAATGTTGAAAATTTTTCAACTTTACACTCAAAGTTAAGTGGACTTAAGGAAGAGAGGAGAAAAGTTGTCAAAAAACAAAAATCAAGATGGATTTTCAGGAAACACTTTGTACGTGAAAGAACCTCTACAATTCTTCCAGAAAGATCGCGGCAAGTGCTAAATCATCGTCTGAGCTACTATCAACCATTTTTTCTCATTTTGAATTATTCGCTGATGATGAAAAGGTTGAAAATCTAGGAAGAAATGAAGAAAACTTCGCTTCAGCTCCTTGGTGTGAAAGGCCTAAGTACAGTGTGAAAGGCTTACTTAACTTAACGTAACTCTTGCTACTTAACTTTAGTTCTTAAGTGATAATGTGAAGCCGCCTTTAGCCTTGTCCTAGATTTCGTAAGCGTAACTTATTAGACTGCCTTGCGGGCAATTTACAATCCCAACAAACTACAAGCAAAGGCTCTTATGAAGTCATCCCCCGTGACTGGCTTGCTATATGGTGAATCCAAATAGAGTCCACCGAACCGACCGAATTTTAATACAATTCTTTTACTGCTTATGACAATTCGTGGAAGAAAAAGGTTACCGCTACCGGGAGGAGTTGGTTTTAAAGTTTAACTGAAAAACCAACTTGTTTTTGTACCATTTAACTAATTACACTACATTATTCTGATTGCGTTAAGGGATTTTGTTTTTTTTACTTTTTGCTCTATTATGAAGTTCTGAATATCTACGGCCGTCCTAACAACACAAAAGTCTACTATGACGCGAAAGGTCTGATCTGGATATAAACGCGGCTTTTCAGTGGTCAGTCATCAGCAGGAGGAAGGTGGCTCCCAGTGTGAACACATATTTTTCGTGAATCGTTTTCGTCAAGCATGCAGCACAGAGACAAGCAGGCCTCAGGCCTCTTTTAGTGAATAAGTCACGGGTAACTAGATTGTCGTGTTACATCCCTTTTCGGTTAAACTTTAAAGTTTAACTGAAAAGCCAACTTATCTTTGGATCCTTTAACTGAATACACTGCATTTCTTGGATTGTGTTAAGGGATTTCTTTATTTTTCACTATTTGCTCCAGAATGACGTTCAGAATATCTACGGTCGTCTTCACAACGCAAATTTCTACTATGACGCAGAAAAACTGAATCCCAATACATGCGCGGCGTTTCAGTCGCCAGTGATCAGCTTACGGAAGGTAGCTCACTGCATGAACACTTAATTCTTGAAAATCGTTTTCGTCAAGCATACAACACAGATACAAGCACATCGAGCATACAAATCAGACAAGGAGATTCCAATATTTGAAAATTGATTATTCGTGAATAATCGTGAATATTGGGGCAACGAAGTAACGCATTTTCGCCGGGTTTTCAAGCTTTTGTAAGTGAATAAGTGAAGAGTAACTAGATTGTCTTATCTAAGACCTTTTCGGTTAAACTTTAAGCAAAAAGTGCGTATTTTGAGACCCTCTTTCATGATACACCTAATCCTATGTCCGCCGTCTGCTTGTTCGTCTGCAGTACAAAACGGCTTGAAGCTAAACTTACGCTGTCCTTCTCCCAGAATCTGACAACTCTGGCGTCCATCGAAGCAACTAAATCATGTCCTTGGTATGGGTGGAAGGCAACCTTCTTTATTTCTTTGCCATACTGGTGGTCTTTGACCGTGAATGGTTTGTCGCTCCGTATATCGTAGAGAAGGACCTGACCTGTTGACGTTCCCACGCCCAGGGTCATCGGGTCTCTGAACTGGAGGGCGGTTACGGAGGGGAGACCGGATATTCTATAAAGACGAGGCACAATTAGCTGACAACAGTTGTCAAATGCGTAAATAATTAATGTAATTTAGTTGTCGAAATCGTGTGTATTTTTTGTAGTATTTATGTGTAACTGAATGGACCAGATGGTTTAAGCATAGTTCTGTTTTATACATTATTTTGTACTCCTCAGATCTGAGGGAAACAAATTAATAAATAAATACTGTTGCGACGTCATTGGGGGGGGGGGGGGGGGGGGGGGGGCTCGCAGCAGGTATCAAGTTCTTAATTCATCATTCCGATTAGACGTTTTCGAGGCCAAAAAAATAAACAAGGTAGTCTAAAATTTAGTCAGGTGTTCAGAAAAGCACAGGCTATCACGTTTACCTTCGCCCCGAATCGCTTGATTCAAATATTCCTTGAGCCCAAGCTGACTTTGAAACATATGTTCAAAGAATGCATAAAACGGATATGTCAGCTACGATGCTCTGGCAGCGATATTTCGGCCCTTCTTGGCAAGGATTCTCATCAGGCTTCGTAGCTGACATATTCGTTTTATGTATTACTTGAATATATGCTTGATTTAAACCGATAATTCGATTTTCCTCGGGTTGTTTTCTATCCACTCTAACCAAGTTTAAAATAAGTATTCCTTCCGCCCCGGTCGACAGCGAATCATATTTGACTACTTTGAACGGATATTTCGGCTCAGTTTGTCAGTTTTCCGCACTTCTTGGCAAGGATCCTCTTAAGGCTAAAACTAGAGAAAATAACCTGTGATCTAGGTTTGCCTGAAGAGATTTTCTTGCTTGAACCTGAAGAGGACCCTTGTGAAGAAAACATCAGTTTGATGCTGTCAAAAAATGAAATTTAATATATTTTTCTTTCTATACGTTTCTTTCTTTCTAATATAGGGATGCCCTTCTTAAAGTTTGACTGAAAATCCAACTTACTTTTGTGTCATTTAACTGAACACAATGGATTATTTGGATTCTGCAAAGCGTTTTTTTTTATTTTCAACTATCTGCTCTAGTTATGACGTTCCGAATATCTGCAGCCGTCCTAACAGCGTCAATTCTACTATGACGCGGGAAATTTTAATATCAACACAAACGCGACTTTTCAGTGGGCAGTGGTGAGATTGCTTAGTGCCTGAACAAAAAAACAACGTAAATCTTTCTCGTAAGGCATACAACAACAAGACCAAAGGTTTCGATGGGATCCCAAAAAGGCAATATCTGATCCAGACAACTGGGTCTTGTCTTAGCCAGATCCAGTCATCGCCAGACTCCTTGAAGCTTGATCTGAGAAAACCAAGTTCAGATATGGATTCAGCATGTGTGTTTACCCCTATAAGTCATATCTGTTTTGACGAAAACTTCCTGCCACTTCTGCCAATTTCCTGGTTTCGGCCGAACTCCAGAACTACTGGTCCGGCGAAAAAAGAAAGCTAAAAAACGAACTCAGGGTATCTTCTTTCCCCAATTAATGAACATCTAATCAACTTCAAATAAAAATTTAACGTATAAAAAATTTTCCGACTCCAGCCGGATTCCGGTCGAACTAAATTTCCGGGTAAAATATGATTATCAAACACGGATTCAGCATCTCTTCTTACCCTTAAATCGGTTATCTAATCAACTAGAAATAAAACTTAAGCTTTTCAGGTTTTCAGGTTTTGGCCGGATTCGGGGGGAACTACATGTCCAGGTAGAAATTTTTTCACATAAGTGTTTAGCATGTTTTCTTGCCCTAAATCAAACATCTAATAAACTCCAAATAAAACTTTTACTTTTAACAAACTTTCCGGTTTTGGCCGGATTCCGGACGAACTACTTGTCCGTCGAGAAAATGGTTTACACCATCGTCCTTAGCCTGTCTTTTTACCCCATAATCGACTATCAAATTAGCTGTTTCAAAATATTTTGTGTGCCCCTTAATTTGAACCCCCTCCCCCACCCCTAAATATAGGGCTACAAAGCTCATACGAACTTGACTGGTCCGACGACCCAACGAATCCTCACACCAAGTTTCATCAAAATATCTCATTCCCTTCGAGATATATCGTGCTTACAGACGGACAGACGGACGGACGGACAGACGGACAACTTTTGCAATGTCATAGGTATCCGTCCACTTACGTTTCGGGATTCCAAAAACACAAGCGCATAGGGGTACTGAAAATCACACGGAAATTCCACTATTTGAAAATCGAATAGCCGAACAACTAAGTAACGCATTATCAGCGGGTCTTCAAGCCAATTTAAGTGAATAAGTGATGGGTAACTAAACTGTTCTATCCCATCCCTTTTCGGTTAAATTTTAAAGTTAATGGAATAAGGCTGAGATCCAACAATCTAGTAACACATCACCGTATTACTTAAAGTTCAATGGGCACATCAAACTACCCCAATCCCACTCTGTAACAACCTAGGAACAATGTTACCCCTAGATCAGCAGCTTTTACAACATTTTCCTCTCTGTGATATTTCAATGCGTAATATTTTAGGCCAGTACATGCTCAATTTACTAGCTTGGACAAAGACAAAACTGATGTTTCTTATAATACTTAGTAGATCATTATTTTATGCATAAATCAGCTTGTATAATTCAGATTTGAATAGGTTATTTGTTTTTGAATGATTTTTGTAGCTACGTTATTTTTTATAAGCTTATTGCATATTCTGGTACATTTTATAAAGCAAGCTAATCAAGCTTCACAACAATATTCCACGAAGAAAACTTTGAATAGGCACTTTAAGCCATGGAACTTCTGATGAAACACAAGAACAATCAGGTAAACTGCATCTGTGGCTTGACTTTGGTGATGTCTCAAATATATCTTTTCTATCAAGCATTGCTGGGAGTTTTTGAATTTCCTGCCGCGATATCCCAGCTCCTATGATTTGGATCGCCGAAATGTCAGAGAGGTAAAGACAAGGGATAACAAGAAAACGGCCGATTTTCGTTGCGCCTTCTAAAGGAAGTCGGAAATGTTTATTTCTGAAGCATTTAATACAAAGTAAAGCATTAGAAGTGTCCATTGTGCTTTAAATAGGCACCCGATACAAATGCGTTACTTCGTTTGTCCGTTATCCACATCGATCGGTTTCATAGAATGAACTTAGTCTTTCGGACTGATTTAACTCTATTTGCTTGTCTAAATGTCAGCCATTGCCGAAAAATTAAAATTTCAAATTCCTTGCAAGGCAACATAAATCATTTTCCTACTTTTCTACAGCACGACATCTCCCATGTCACATCTTTAGCCCTGGAAATGCAGGCATCTGTTGAAATTCAAATTCTTCGTGTCTCGATGAATTTGGGTTGTCGTGCAAGCAGCGCACACTCTGAACGTTATTACTACAGCCTCGGGTGAAAAAATACAACATCCCTTAGATGAGTCAAAATATTTCAGTGTCTACGAATTTCAGATGTACAAATAAGCTGCCTTTTCAGTTAAACTTTAATGTGTATATACGGGCAGAAGGAGCGTATTATTTTCGATTAGAACGAATGGAAGAGTACTCGGAGAGAAACAGTGGTTCCGACGACAGAATTTTCTCAAAATAGTAGTATGAAGTTGTACGAAAAAGTAGCATGCAGTACCAACTGATGCAATTACATGCTACTACAGCTAGACTTGATGCTACTGGAGCAAGGCACATTAAATTAAATTTACTACTGCATACTAATACATGCAACTTTTTCGTACAACTACCATACAACACAGGCTACACATTTTTCATTGGGATTATTGCTGCATATTCTCGACGAGCTCAGCCAATGGATAATAAAACTGTCAACGTACTTAGTTTCAGCAGTCACAGCACTAAGAGCACAGTCCAGGATTCCGGCCCTTCTTTTGGTTCTGGGATCCCAGGCTTCGACTTTCCCTTCTTTAGTCCCAACGACAACAAGCTGGTGCGCTGGATTGATATCCACGACATTCAGCTCCGATGCCTCGGTGGTGAAAGGAGCCATAAATCGTCCTTGCTCCAAGTTAAGGCGATAAATTTCGGACCTGAAAAGCGAATGGATATAGGCCTACTTAAAGCCAAGGCTTTTTTTTTTAAAGGACCTGTATTACCTATGATACTAACGCAACCTACTTCCACAATCACTCCATATACTTATAAACCCGGAGACCCCAATTTTGTACGGTAAATTCTAACCCCTCTAACAAAACCACGCTAATTTTCTCACTCGCCGTGTTTTGCTACCTTCGATGCGTATCACGCTGTCGACGGTGTCTACGACAAGTTTTTCCATCTGATAAACCGGTTATGTAAATTATTTCCCTGTTTTTTCTATAAGATAACGGGTCTACGAAAACGCCTAAAACAGCCAAAACCGTGGGTTATTTGTTGAAAGCACAGGCTAGTTTTAAAGTATTCAAATATATTAAAATACTGTAAGTGAAAGAGTAAGTAGTGCGAGGGTCCTTTAAGTGACTTAACAATCACTTTTATTTTAACCATACGCTTTTCAAATAGCTAAAAATAGTCGCTCACACATGCGAAAATAAGCGTGCGAAATTCGAGTATAGTCTATATGCGATGCGTCAAAATTTCGGAGCGAATGAGGAAGTTCGCATAGGGCTGCAAAACTCAGATAGTGTGTGAAACTGAGAGCGTTCGACTCATTCTGACCGACTGTAAACTTGAGGGAAAGTTGACTCCGAACGACCAAGACAACTGTCATTCGTCAAAAGAGAAAACAGTAAGGTTGGAAGACAAAAAAAAAACGATATAAAGAAGAAAAGTCAAGACTATAGTTGGGCTATTGCTACCATATATTGCTAGACCATATTGCTCAACTATAGACATATGGCGTAATTGGAGTAAGGAAACCGAACGCGGCTCTGTTCTGATAAGTAAATACATTTTACTGGTTATAATAATAATACACAATGCAAGAGAAAAGGCTTTCGCCTTTAAATAACTCTCAGAAATTTTTAGTAGTCGAACTGATTAAAAATCCCACCAACAATGCACTTAAAATTGTTGATCGATTCAGCATTAACCTCATCTTCGGTAAGGCTGTACCAAGGATCAACAATTCTGTTGCAAAAACCCCACTTAAAAACGTCCTTGCGGAATCTTGATTTTGCAAGCTTGTACGCGTGCCCCCCCCTGATGACGCTTAATGCTGAATCTTAATAAATCAGTCACTTCAAAATTGTCACAACTTCCATTGATAATTTGAATGTTTCAATCAGGTCTCCTCTAAAAAATCTGTATGCAATGGAGGGAAGGCACAACTTGGCTAATGTCACTTGGTAGGGAAGATCGCGCAGATCTGGTACGAACTTTGCAGCTCTCCGTTGAATTTTTTCATAAGCCTCAATGTCGCAATTGTAATAATTGACTTGAAAAGAAGTGAGAACAAACCATCCTGCTCAAATGTAAAGTTTCTTCGAATCACACCAAGGATTCTATTACACTTTTTCATGGTAAGGTTGTAATGTTGTAAAGTTGTAAGGTAGAGAAACGCAGATCCCCATCGATCAGGACCCCTAGATCCCGTTGGGTCATGCCTTCGGGTATCGTATGGCTGTTGAAAGTATAGAAAGTTTCAAAGTGAGAGGGCAAATAATTCAAAAAAAGTAGCCGAGCAAAGCGAGTCCCTGTCGCTTTCCTAATGCTTATTTTAAGCGAAAATTTACTGGTTGACATTACTTTGAAATGATTGAATGTGTGGAACGATTATATGTATGCGAGGTAAATATTCTTTGAGCCCAAGCTGACTTTGAAACCCTTTTGAACCCTTGCCAAGAAGGGCCGAAATATCGCTGACGAAGAATCGTAGCTGACGTATCCGTTGAAAACATTGTTTGAATAAATGTATGCGAGGGAATAAAGTATCGATTTTGTGCCCGAAAACAGCCACCAAAGAAGTTTCTAGAGAGCGAAAATCAAATTTAAATATTACTAATTTCTAGTTTAAAGTGCGAAATATATTCCCACCACGATAAAGAATTACAAAAAAAAATCCCCAAAGAATAAAAAAAATATAAAAACAATAAAAACCTTCTCAGCCATGCAGTTTTTCTAATCCTGAACACTAGTAGGCTACATGTCGATGTGTCAAAATTATTTATATGCTATTTATTATGTTTTAAAGCGTGTGTAAAGAACGCTAACATTTTTATTTGAAACTACGTAAAAAATGGGTAGAAGAATTCGTGGGATATGAGGAAAACTGATTGTCAGTGTTCCTCTCGGACCGACGCACGGAAGACGGCAGGGGAGGGGGGAACAGATGGGCCATCTGGGGACAACACGTTATCTTAGCTCCAAATTTGTTTGAAAGAGTATTTCTACGTACAGATAATTTAGGAATGTCAAGTTTAATGAGAGCCTCTTCGTATTTAATATTATGATCACACATTTCAGAAATGGCTTCCAAAGCGACCGCGTGATCCAGGAGATCGAAAGCTTTTTTCAATTTGTTTTCTTGTCCTCTGCTATAACTAATAAGACCAAAGGTTTCGATGGGATCCCAAAAATTCAATATCTTATCCAGACAACTGGGTCTTGTCTTAGCCAGATCTAGTCATCGCCAGACTCCTTGAACACTTTTACAATTAAAATTCAGAAACAGATTAAGGCCAAATAGCTAGTCATCTGAGAAAACCAAGTTCAGATATAGATTCAGCATGTGTGTTTACCCCTATAAGTCATATCTGTTTTGACGAAAACTTCCTGCCACTTCTGCCAATTTCCTGGTTTCGGCCGAACTCCAGAACTACTTGTCCGGAGAAAAAAGAAAGCTCAAAAACGAACTCAGGGTATCTTCTTTCCCCAATAATGAACATCTAATCTACTTCAAATAAAAATTTAACTTATAACAAATTTTCCGACTCCAGCCGGATTCCGGTCGAACTAAATTTCCGGGTAAAATATGATTGTCAAACACGGATTCAGCATCTCTTCTTACCCTTAAATCGGTTATCCAATCAACTAGAAATAAAACTTAAGCTTCTAACAATTTTCCGGTTTTGGCCGGATTCGGGGGGAACTACATGTCCAGGCAGAATTTTTTTTTCACATAAGTGTTCAGCGTGTCTTCTTGCACTAAATCGAACATCTAATCAACTCCAAATAATTTTTTTTAACAAACTTTCCGGTTTGGGCCGGATTCCGGGCGAACTACTTGTCATCGAGAAAATGGTTTTCGCCATCGTCCTCAGCATGTCTTCCTACCCCTAAATCGATCATTTAATCAACTTCAAATAAAACTTTTACTTTTAACAAACTTTCCGGTTTTTGGCCGGATTCCGGGCGAACTACTTGTCCGATGACAAAATGCTTTCATCAGCGTGTTCAGCATGTCTTCTTACCCCATAATCGACTATCAAATTAGCTGTTTCAAAATATTTTGTTTGCCCCTTAATCTGAACCCCCACCCCTAAATGTAGGGCTACAAAGCCCATCTACGAACTTGACTGGTCCGACGACCCAGCGAATCCTCAGACCAAGTTTCAGCAAAATACCTCATTCCCTTCGAGAGTTATCGTGCTTACAGACGGACGGACGGACGCACTGACGGACAGACGGACAAATTTTGCGATGTCATAGGTATCCCTCCACTTACGTTTTGGGATCCCAAAAAGCGGGTCATAAATAAATACATAACTGTGCACGCAGAAGCTATCAATCAATCTAAAGCAGTTATGGACCGTCACCTAGCTGACTTTAAATTTAGTGTGAATAGTGTCCACAGAAATTTGTAGAGACGAAAGCCTTTTTCCCGCAATTAAATTAGTATTATTATTACGAGGAATAGTCGCGCCTCTGAGATGTATATGCCGTATGAACAAAAATAGGTAGATAATTTTATAAAACCTTTTTTTAAATCCCGTAGCATCTTTTGTAGGTAATTTAACTTTTAAACAAAATTAGGAGATTACTTTTCTTACTTTTTGTAAATATAGGCTATGCTCGTCCTTCCCTCATTGACACTGATTTTATATATTTGTATCCACATTTAACTGTTCATGTCACCTAGCTTCCAAAAATAAAACCCTTATTTAATTTATTTTCTTTCCCTTAATGAATTCAAATTAATTATCTTCCATATATTTACTTCAACATCCACGCTGTTTTCTTTTTATGTTAAACCAATTTAATAACAAGAGCTACGAGCTCATATGGCACTTGTTACGAGTAGGCACGGCTCGGTTATGTCAATGATATATCTAGTGTTTGCTAGGTGTCTTCCCACCAAGTTTCATCTCGATCCCTCCACTCATAGCGTTTTCCAATATTTCCGGTTCTCCCCTCCAGCTCCCCCCAAAAGTCACCGGATCCGGTCCGGATTTTAAGTGGGTCGTCTGAAGCATGAGGTCTTTCCAAATATCAAGTTTCATCGAGATCCGGTCCCCCGTTCAAAAGTTATAAATACCTAAAGATTCCGAATTCCCCCTCCCTTCACTCCCCCGACAGTGCCCGAATCGGCTCGGTCACGTCAATGATGTATCTAGTGTTTGCTAGGTGTCTTCCCACCAAGTTTCATCTCGACCCCTCCACTCGTAGCGTTCCCCAAGATTTCCGGTTGCTCCATCCAGCACCCCCAAAAGTCACCGGATCCGGTCCAGATTTTAAGTGGGTCGTCTGAGGTGTGAGGCCTTTCCAAATATCAAGTTCCATCGAGATCCGATCACCCGTTCAAAAGTTATAAATACCTCAAGATTCCGGATTCCCCCTCCCTCCACTCGCCCCCACAGTGCCCGAATTGGCTCGGTTATGTCAATGATGTATCTAGTGTTTGCTAGGTGTCTTCACACCAAGTTTCATCTCGATCCCTCCACTCATAGCGTTTCCCAAGATTTCCGGTTGCCCCCTCCAGCTCCCCCCAAAAGTCACCGGATCCGGTCCGTATTTTAAGTGGGTCGTCTGAGGCATGAGGCCGTTCCAAATATCAAGTTTCATCGAGATCCGGTCACCCGTTCAAAAGTTATAAATACCTCAAGATTCCGGATTCCCCCTCCCTCCACTCCCCCGACAGTGCCCGAATCGGCTCGGTCATGTCAATGATGTATCTAGTGTTTGCTAGGTGTCTTCCCACCAAGTTTCATCTCGATCCCTCCACTCATAGCGTTTCCCAAGATTTCCGGTTGCCCCATCCAGCTCCCCCCAAAAGTCACCGGATCCGGTCCAGATTTTAAGTGGTCGTCTGAGGTATGAGGTCTTTCCAAGTATCAAGTTCCATCGAGATCCGATCACCCGTTCAAAAGTTAACAATACCTCAAGATTCCGGATTCCCCCTCCCTCTACTCCCCCCACAGTACCCGAATCGGCTCGGTTATGTCAATGATGTATCTAGTGTTTGCTAGGTGTCTTCCCACCAAGTTTCATCTCGATCCCTCCACTCATAGCGTTTCCCAAGATTTCCGGTTGCCCCCTCCAGCTCCCCCCAAAAGTCACCGGATCCGGTCCGGATTTTAAGTAGGTCGTCTGAGGCATGAGGTCTTTCCAAATATCAAGTTCCATCGAGATCCGATCACCCGTTCAAAAGTTATAAATACCTCAAGATTCCGGATTCCCCCTCCCTCCACTCCCCCCACAGTGCCCGAATCGGCTCGGTTATGTCAATGATGTATCTAGTGTTTGCTAGGTGTCTTCCCACCAAGTTTCATCTCGATCCCTCCACTCATAGCGTTTCCCAAGATTTCCGGTTGCCGCCTCCAGCTCCCCCCAAAAGTCACCGGATCCGGTCCGGATTTTAAGTGGGTCGTCTGAGGCATGAGGTCGTTCCAAATATCAAGTTTCATCGAGATCCGATCACCCGTTCAAAAGTTAAAAATACCTCAAGATTCCGGATTCCCCCTCCCTCCACTCCCCCCACGGTGCTCGGATCGGGGAAGTGACTATTTCCAACTTAATCATTTGGGGTCCCTGATATGCCTGCCAAGTTTTATCGTCCTAGCTTATCTAGAAGTGCCCGAACTAGCAAAACCTGGACAGACCGACAGACCGACAGACCGACGGACGGACAGAAATTGCGATCGCTATATGGCACTTGGCCGAAGGGCAAGTGCCATAAAAACCAACAACCTTTTCTTATTTTTCTTTAAACTCCATAAGATTTCTTTCAAAAATTGTATCTTAACTTTAACTACAATAGAACGAAAGTGCGGTGCCTGGCTGACAGACGTCGAGATGAAGGTATGTCACAAGACCTTAATCGTACGAACTTACCCAGATCCTACAACGTAAAGGTCACATGAAGGGTAGTGGTACTTAAGATCTCGTCCGAACTTGGGTATCCTCATTCTGTAATAGCGACCTGCTTGTGAGTGAATCTCAACAAAGCGGTCACATTGGAGAAACACAGCCTGGAATAAATTTAGCTTTACCACAGAACTAGTAAACATTCCCTGCGTTCGTTGGTAATTCGTCGGGGATGGAAGCAAAACGTTCCAAAGGACATACTTCCATGCTTCCCCGATGAAAATTTGTCAAGACTTAGTTATATCGAGTTGTATGAGTTATAGTTATATGACAGCATACAGTAGTAACTGTTACCGCTGCATGTTACTATTAATAAGACTAATGCCACGACTGGCCTCGACATATCAAAACATGCAACTTTTTCGTATAACTGTCATACAACTACGCAGGCTACAAATTTTGCATCGGGTCTTACGTCAGTTAACGAGTACATTTGGTGAATGAGTAAATGAACGAACTTATTCTCAAAAAGCCAGGGGTCACGGAGGAAAAACAAAATAAAATACAAAATACGACCTTAAAATCTAATATAGAGACCAAAAGGAGTAAATACATACTACAATCAAAACCTCCAGATGCTCCATAGCCTGTTTGAGTAACCTCCTAAGCTAACGAAGGTCAGCAATTCTTTTCTCATACTATTAACCAGACCCTCTCCTCCATCATCTCGGCCAAAATCTTTTAATTCTCAAATCTTTCTGTTCGACGCATCGACCCACCAAATGGAATATTTCTTCCCCTTTTGAACCGAACATACGGCAAAAGTAAGGACCAGAACAGAACTTAACTTTCCCTATAATATTTAGAGGTGAAAGCCTTTTCTCTTGCTTTGTATTGTTATTATAATTATAAAGTTTTCTCTTTCTCCCAACAGAAGAGATTCCGCCCGCATACTTACCATTAATTTCAATTCATCTGGACTAAGCCACACTTTAAAAAACAATTTCTCCACCTCTGCCTCCTTTGCCAAGACGTACCACTTCAGGAAGATGAATTCCGTACTCCCCAACTCCACAGCTGAATCTTCTGGTCTTTTAGGTTATCATTAACCATCTCAGCTATCTAGCCTGAAGGGTTTGATGGCCCTGCGCCCACATTCAACAGACCACCTAAACCTTAATCTTCATTTCTTTTTTTTCCACTTGTTGCGCCCACACGTCAATTTTACGACCTTTCAATTTTCACGAGCCTTACTCTAGGTACGGTACTTCATTTCGAGTTCTTATACTTTAGGTTCTGTACAGTTTAAAAAAGGAGTCGAACGGCAGATGCCTTTTGTGAACTTGTGTCCTCAACGAGACTGCTCTTACTGTTGTTAAATGTCATCGCATTACTTTTTTCGTTGAGTGGTTGTCTGCCAAAGTATTTATAACTCCGTCTAGTCTGATGGCACCTAGGGCTATCGGACTATAGCCTGGGTGTAAATTTTCAATACCTCCATTTCATCTTGGGAAAATTGCGAACATTCGCTGAAAAATTGTTAAAAATTAAAAACAAAGCTGAAAAATAAGACGCTGCGTTAGAGTGTGTTGTTTCTACAAATCTGCAGGTGTCAAACGACAACTGAGGAACTCACTCAAGTTTGTGCTTATTGTCCTCGTCTTTCACCCTGTCTCACAGACGAGAAGCATGTCCAAGCAGTAGGAACATTTCCAGGCTTTGGACAATTAGATCTCGACATTTTGATCCTATTTTCACCACTCTAGATTGACTGGAAGTAACATTTGCAATTCGTAAGGATAAGAAAGGGGTTTACTTTGTCAGAAATTCACAAACCTGGAGTCTGAGGTGATTTGCGCTGCTGTATGGATGAAAAGATTATTTAGAAAACTTGGTTCACTCGCATAGGCTATATTTTTTTTCCATAACCCGTTTAGGTTTTTCGGATAGTAGACTTTATCTTGCCCATTTCTTGAAACTCCAGTAACAACAAGACCAAAGGTTTCGATGGGATCCCAAAAATTAAATATTTACAGACAATCGGGTCTTGTAGCGGTCCAGTGGTAGGCTAATCGTCCGAGAAGACGAAGTTCAAATATGGATTCAGCATGTGAGTTTACCCCTATAGCCTGCGTCATGTCTAGTTTGAAGAAAGTTCCTGCCTTACTTTCTGCCAAATTTCCGGTTTCAGCCGGATTCCGGGCGAACTACTTGTCTTGCAAAAAACTGAAGTTCAAAAACAGATTCGCGTATCTCCATACAAATTTATATCTCTATAATCAACTTCACATAAAACTTCAACTTTTAAAAAAATTTCCGATTTCAGCAGGATTTGTAGTGAAATGTGTCCAGGTATAAAACGATTGTCATACACGAATTCAGCATGCCTTCTTATCCGTAAATCGAACTCCTCATGGAATTCATATACAACTTTTACTTTTAACAGATTTTCCGGTTAAGGCCGGATTCCGGGCGATCTACTTGTCCGGCGTCAAAATAATTTTCATACTCGGATTCAGCATGTTTCACTATCCTTAAATCGAACCTCTAATCAACTTCAGATAAAACTTTTACTTTTAACAAACTTTCCGGTTTTAGCCGTATCCCGGGTGAAATACTGGTCTGGCGAGAAAATGGTTTTCATATTCGTGTTCAGCATGTCGTCTTACCTCGTAATCATCTATTTCATAGGCTTTAAAAAAAAAAAATTTCGCCCCTTAATTTGACCCTCCCCTCAATATGCAGCTATCGGGCCCATCTACGAACTCGACCTTTCCCTTGACTCGAAGAGCCTCACACCGAGTTTCATCAAAATATCTCATTCCCTTCGAGAGTTATCGTGCTGACGGACGGACATACGGACGGACGACGGACAACTGTTGCGTCACAGGTATCCCTCCACTTACGTTTTGGGATCCCAAAAACTAGATATTTAAGCGATCTCTTAAATTATGTTTGCCAAGCAAGATTAAGAGGGGCTCCGGAGAGCTAGAATCTTTCCAGTGAATTTCAAGCGTTTGACAATGCCGAGAGATTTTTTTTACATGGAATTTTCTATGTTGAAGACATTGCCATACGCGCTAAATGAGCGAGTCTCGACTCCCCCATTAAGAATATTGAATAGATCTAGTAAGAAGTGCCTTTTACTGAAATCGAAATGGTCCGATGTTTCGCATATGAATGTTTTCCTTTTTGGGATCCCAAAACGTAAGTGGAGGGATCCCTATGACATCACAAAAGTTGTCCGTCTGTCGGTCCATCCGTCTGTTATCACGATAACTCACGAAGGGGTTGAGATATTTTGTTCAAATTTGACAGGATGGCTCTTTGGGTCAAAGTACAGGTCAAGTTAGAAGATGTGCTCTGTAGCTCTATATTTAGGGGTGGGGGAGGGGTTTCCAATTAAGGGGCAAACAAAAATATTTTTAAAAGCTATTGAGATAGTTGATTTAGGGGTAAGGAGACATGCTGAATCCGAATATGAAAGTCATTTTCTTGCCGGACAAGTAGTTCACCCGGAATCCGGCCAAAACCGGACACAAAATTTGTCGACCAGTTTTCGGCTATACTACCCTTTATTCTCAAACTAGTATAGCTCTCCGCGTGGATGCCCGCATTCATTTGTTTATTCTGTGTGACGTCGGAGAGATCTAGTGTAATCGAAGGTCGACGGGATTGATATATAATTTTCAAGCGAGGATGTTGCTCAATGAGGATTCACTGGTAAAGTACAGGTCAAGTTCGTAGATGGGTCCTTTAGTCCTATCTTTAGAGGCAGAGGTGGGGTTTTGAATTTACGGTAAAACATCTATGTTTTATAAGCTAATAAGATATTCATTGAGGGGGTAAGGAGGTCCGCTGAATTCATATCTGAACTTGGTTTTCTTGCTGGACAAACGGTTCATCACGAATTGGGCTGATACTGGAAATCTGGGAGAAGCTCAAAGTTGTTTCTGAAATCGATTAGAGATTCGGTATCAAGGCAAGCTAGGAGACATGCTGAATCCATTTTTGAACTTTATTTTAACAGTAGAAGCATTCAAGAAATCTGACAAAGACTGAATGGCGAAGACATGACCCAATCCTTTGAATCAAATGTTAGATTTTATGGGATCCCATCGAAACCTTATGTCTTGTTCATTACCTTTCCACTTCTTACTGATTATTATAGTGGACTTTCAATTTAAAAAAAAAAATATACATAAAATAGGGCCACATGCATCACGTGCATGTACATCCTCATAAGTAAGAAACCCCTCTGATTAGGCCAAGCATTGTCATTTCTGGTAAGCTTACTGTTTAGGTAGTTAAGGATAGGTTAATTCTGATGTAAAGCTAATGTTCATGTCTAATCAATAATCAATTTACTAGACTAACAAGAATTTATGATTTCACATATGAAGCCGCGGTACCGACGCTGACCATGCCGATCCGTTTTTGGGATCCCAAAACGTCAGTGAAGGGATACCTATGATTTCGTAAAAGTTGTCCGTCTGTTAGCACAATAACTCTTGAAGGGGTTGAGATATTTTATTCAAACTTGGCACGAGAACTCTTTGGGTCAAAGTACAGGTCAAGTTTGAAGATGGGCTCTGTAGCCCTACATTTCGGGTTGGGGGAGGAGTTTTAAATTAAGGAGCGAAAAAAATATTATAAAAAAAAAATGAGACAGTCAGGAGAAATGCTGAATCTGAATATGCAAATTATTTTCGTCCAGAATTTGGCCAAAACGGGAAAATTTGTAAAAAGTAAAGGTTCAATCTGAAGTTGATTAGAGGCTTGATTAAGAGGTAAAGAGACAGGCTGAATCCGAATATGAATATTATGCACTCGTTCCGGCAAAAAACGGAAAATTTATAAAAAGTTAAAGTTTAATCTGAAGATGATTAGATGTTCGACTTAAAGGTAAGGGTATATGCTGAATCGGAATATAAAAATTATTTTCTCCCCGGACAGGTAGTTCACCCGGAATCCGGCCGAAACGGAAAATTTGTAAAATGTAAAAGTTTTACTTGAATTTGATTAGATGTTCGATTTAGGGGTTAGAAGACATGCAAATCTGTATATGACAATCATTTTTTCCTCGGACGTACAGTTCGCTCGGAATCCGGGTGAAACCGGAAAATTTGTTAAAAGTTAATTTTTATCTGAAGTTGATTAGATGTTCGGTGTAGGGGTAAGAAGACATGCAATTCCTGTTTGAGCTGCAGTTTTTGCCAGACCAGTAGTTTGCCGGGAATCCGGCCGGAACCGGAAATTTTGCAGAAGTAGCCTAAGGCAGGAAGTTTTGATCAGTTTCGACAAAGTAGATCCGTCATGGGATATAGGGGTAAACACATATGCCAAATCCGTATCTGAACTTGGTCTTGTCAGATGATTACATTGGCCTACAGTCTGGATCAAATATTAAATTTTTGGGACCCCATCGAAATCTTTGTTCTTGTTTTCCAGCCTATACTAATCAAATAAAATATAATTTCCAACCACAAATAATATCACTTTCATTTTTTATCGAGTATATCCCTCGTCTCGAAATCCCGCTCTGTTTGGCTCTAAATTAACTAAGACTTTGCTCCCACCCGATATGACAGTGTAGTGTGACTAGTGGGGGGGGGGGGCGCGAATTCCCCCCGAACTGAAGCGAAATTGCGTTTATCTTGCAAAAATTCACCATATTTTTTCAATCTTGCGAGATATTTTTCGCAAAGTTCGCCATTTTCCAGAGGCCTTCGAATATTTTAATTTTTCGAATATTCGTTTGAATTTTTCAGTTGCAAAATTCGCTTTTTACGTCTATAGCCTACCGCCCCGCTTTTTACCCTATTGAGCAAGGTTGTCACTTGTATCTTTTATGTTCCATCTTCAAAAGATAGATGGCTCCAAGGTACAAGAGTGCATTTTCCTGCCCAATCTGTTCTAGCGCTGTCGGTCGGGGCTCTGTAAAGTGCAACATGTGCTAAGATTGGGTGCACTATAAGTGCGCGGAAATCCCCAAAAATGAATACCATCCTGATTGGATCTGCCCAGCATGTTTTTGTTTTGCCATATCTGCTACACCTGTCGAGGTTGGCGAACTTAGTGACGACGACGAACTTACTCACACTAATACACCACAAAAATTGGTTATTCAGTGTATAACCCATGTAACCCCACGTCTAGACGACCTAGACCACGATAACGACAACGGTGATATCTTAAACTTCAGTGCCAACAGCTCATTCTCGATCCTTAATCCAGTGGTCCAGGAATCCCTTATCTGGGACAAACATGGGCTAACACCTTACGCCCTCGCTTCGACCCCCTTTGTGCTGAAAGGTAGTGACCCCTCCTGTCCCGTAATAACAGGTCTTCGTTCTCAAGTGGAGAAGCAAGAGAGAACGATAGAATCTCAGGCATTGCTCATCGAAGAACTTAGAAAAACTGTTGCTAATTACCAGCAAATATTGGTACTAAAGGACCTACTGAAGCCCAGAAATGAAAAACAATCGCAAACAGAAAGCTGTGATGCTAGTCTTCTAGCGCCGATATCAGTGACGGACTCTGCTGCTACTGTACCCCTTGTTCTGTGCCGATTTTTCGTGGGCGGCTTAGTGAACAACGAGCACGGTAAAAAGTCGTCAGCGAATGATAAGGTAGTCATAGTTTTCGAGAAAAACGCTAGAGAAGGGAAGAAATATAACGTGAAAAAGAGCGGAAAGGAAAATGTGATATGTCATCATTTCAATCGCGGGTTTTGCAAATTCCGCAAGCAGTGCAAGTTTTTACATGTATGTCGCGGTTTCATCTCGGGTGTTTGTAAGTCGGACAAGTGTAGTTTTGACAATGTTGACCTTTGTTCTTTTTTATCGTGTATTGACAAATCGTGCAATTTTGCCCATGCATCGGTAAGAAGTGATGGTAGGTCCTCAACCAAACCTCTCTCAGAGCGATTCCGGAGGCATCCGCAACCGCCACCTCTCCCCTTCGATCCAAATTCGTTTCTCCGCCCTTCGCTTTCGTCTAGTGAACTGAGACCGAGGAGCATGCTTGAGCATCTACCATCCACTTCGAAACACAGCTGGTATCCTCCCAGACCTTTTGTCCCGCCCCTTGACTCCCCGTTTTATCCTCCTGCACTGACAGGAAGGCTTCCAGTTCTCCCCAACATAAATGATCAGCGGATGATGAATCATACTTCTCCGGGGCCAGCAAGAATGGTAAACCAAGTCCTCAGGCCGACACCAAACCGACGGGAAAATCTGTTGTATCTGCCAAGCACGTTACGTCCCCTTGTACCTCCCCCTTTCAACACTCATAATTACCCTATCCTTCCCAATCCCATAAACCAGCAACGCACTTTCACACAGAGTCGTTCTTTAAACTACCCAGCCCAAGTTCAAATAACAACGGTTTAGCCGAGATTTTTGATTTTTCAACTAGTAACAGATTCTCTGCCCTTGCCACCTTAGATGTTGTTGCCGACCTGCAAACGGAAAATACTACAGCAGTTTCAGACAAACCCCCAGTACCCTCCATCCGTGTCAAGGTAAGCAATGTTTCAAAAGAGTACTCTTCTAACGAATTTAGCTTCCCAAATTTCCTATACAGTAATGCGGAAAGTTTGAATCCTGATAAAGTGGCTGAATTGGAAAGTTTAATCCACGTTACGAAATCTGCCATTGTTGTGGTCTCTGAAGTTCACAGACAGAATCCAGATTTGCTAAAAGTGGCGAATTATAGCAGTTTTTTGAAACTCCGTCCGGATGACCATCCACTTGGAAAGAAAGGCGGAGGTGTGCTAATTTATTGCCATGAAAATGCCTTGGTGAGTTTGACGAAATTATTTGGACGTTCGTTAAGCCAAAAAGACTCCCCCGTAAATACACCGGAATTGCTGTCTGCTGCTATTATTATTCGCCTGGTCAAAATGCCAGTGATCGTTCCAAGTTCCTGGAGAAACTACAATTAAGTGCTGATTACATGTCCGGGAGATTTCCTAATTGTGGGATGTTTATGATTGGCGACGCAAATGAATTAAGACTTGATTATGTAAATAAGGCTTTTAATCTTAAGCAAGTTGTAAAGAATCCGACAACAAAAGGAGGTACCCTTTTGGACAAAATTTCCACCAACATGCATGAGTTTTATTGTGCCCCTGTAGCTGGTCCGCCTTTAGGAGGCAGCTACCACTTTACACTTGAATTGAACCCGTTAAATAAAATAAGAATAAATTACACGACTACAGAAACAACAAGTAGACCCATCTCTAAAAACGGGCTACTGAAGTTTGGAGAATGGATTCAAAAACAAGATTGGAAGGAAGTGTATTCTGCTAGTAGTACTAGCGAAAAAGCATCTGTTTTTCAGGACCTTTTGCTTAATACCTACCAAACTTGCTTCCCTGAAAAAAAGACAAGGCGCTTTTCTTCTGACCGACCTTACATCACGAAGGAGGTTAAGAATTTGGTAAAGGAAAGGCGACGGCTTTTTCGTGAAGGTAAGCAAGAACAGGCGAATAAACTTAAAAACAGAATTAGGAAAATAACTCGTAAGGCGGCGTCGCAGTATTATGATCATCAGGTTAGTCAACTTTTTCAGACGAAGCCTAGCAAATGGTATGTAAATATTAAACGTATGATCGGTAAGTCCCAGAGTGTCGTCGATTTCAGGTTGGATGAAGACGAAACAAAGACAGCAAATAAACTGAATACTCATCTAGCCGACATCGTCCAATCCCTACCCCCTCTTCCTGAGGAAGAAATTCCAAGTCCAGCTCCTGATTTTACGGAATTCCCCGAAATCCTGGAATCGGACACAGTGAAAAAATTAAAGAAACTAAAGCGAACTAGTGTTACTCCGATTGATATACCGGTGGATCTTATAAAGGCTTTCCCAGACTCATTATGTGCCCCTTTGACTCATATTTTTAATATTATAACAAAAACTGGGGAATATCCGTCTGGATGGAAAAACGGTTTTGTTACCCCTATCCCCAAAAAAGATTCCCCCAATGACTTTTCAGGTGTGCGACCAATAACGATGACGCCCATTTTCAGCAAGGTTTATGAAAGTTTTGTAGCTACTTGGTTAAAAGGCTATGTACTGGAGCTGATTGACCCTAAACAATTTGGGAACATGCCGAGGACGTCAACCACACATTACCTGGTCAGTTTACTCGACACTATGCTCAAGCATCTGGACGACCCTGAACGTTGGCTCAACTTGATTGCGATTGACCTAAGGAAAGCATTCGACCTTGTCTGCCATAGTGTGCTTTTAAAGAAGTTAATTTTAGATTTTAATGTTCACCCTTTCCTTGTGAAAATAATTGCTAATTTTCTGTCGCATAGAACCCAACGGACAAAATATAAATCAACGTTTTCTGACTCCCTCCCAGTTTTTTGCGGTGTGCCTCAGGGTACTATTTTAGGTCCATTGTTGTTTCTTGTTATGGTCAACGAGCTGGCCCGAAGTTCACCAGACCGGCTGAAATACGTCGATGACTTGTCTGTTCTGGAAAAGTGCTATAAAAATATCCAAAGTAGCTCTGCAACCATAATGAAAGATATCTGCGAGGAAGCAGAGTCTGACAAAATGGTTGTTAATATGAACAAGTCTGTGATTTTAACAGTTTCTTTCCTTCAAGGTACCATATATTTCAACCCACCACTCCCAGATGCATGTCAGGTTAATGAACTGAAGCTGCTGGGAGTATACATAACCTCGGATCTGAGGTGGCAAAGACAGGTTGAGAGTATACTTAAAAAAGCTAACGCGGCTATAAGCTACCTTAAACTTTTGTCCCGTTACGGTGTTCCATCTCCCCATTTACTACGCGTTTACATTTCTTTTATCCGTTCTAACCTAGAATATGGCTGTCCGGTTTGGCATTTTGCCTGACCCAGGAACAGTCGGATTTGCTTGAGAGGATACAGTATAGAGCGTTGCTGGTTACATCTAAAGCTCCAAAGGTCCCATACATTCAGCTCCTAAAGCAATTTAAATTAGATACCCTTTCATGCCGCCGACTTCAACTTTGTATGAAGTTCGGTACATCTATAGTCCAAAACCAACTTCACCGGGATATACTCCCTCCTGATTTTCTCCCCTTCCGAATTCGTCTTCCTCGTCAAGCTGCCGATCCTGTGCCTCGTTTAGAGCCGGTGGTAGCTTTGCGAACTAGGTATGCGCAGAGTTTCGTCCCCTCGTTTGTTCGTGTATATAACTCAGAGCGCTTCTGAACGTTAATTTTTTATGTTATTTGTAATTTATATCTGATTGATTTAATGTATTTGTATATTGACCATATTTATCATAAGATTTCGGTATAAATGTCGCAAAATTGTATATACTTGTAGATTGTTCTGTTATGACGTTATGTATTGACGTAAAAACGACCCATCGGCTTGTCCGTTATCTGTTTTTTAGATTATATTGAATTGAATTGAATCAAAAACCCACTCAAGAAATAGGTCTCGTCTCTTACCTTACTATAATCTTCGGAGATGATCTGAAACTTTGTAACTTCTGAGTCAAAGCATCTTTCAAACTTGAGTGATAAATTCTTCACTTCAAAACAGCGAACACGGGGCTTGTATACGCCTGTGACCATTATATACTGGCCGTCTGGAGACATGTTAATACAATCACTGACAGCGGGCATGTCGAAGTCCTGGATGAGCTCGATTCGACGCCGCACATCTACAAGATAAGAGCTGAAAGCTCATATGGCACTTGTCGGAACAGTTGGCTTGTTTGTCAGTTTGCCCCCCCCCCCCCAGTGATCATACGTACTCCAGACTTGAAACTGAACATTTGAGACACTCATTCTTGACACTTCTCAAGTTTCATGCACGTCCGATCACCCGTTCCTAAGTTATGAATGTCACCAGATTCCAGATTCCCCATCCCTCTACTCCCCCCCCCCGATGGTCGGATTAGGGAAGGGCCTATTTTCAAGTCAATATGTTAGAGTCCCTAATAGGACTGCCAAGTCATGGTCATGGTCCTAGCACGTCATGGCCCTTGCACATCTGGAAGCACACTAGCTCGAGATCCGGTGCCCCCTCCAGTCCCCCCCCCCCCCAGTGATCAGATCTGGTCTAGACTTGAAACTAAACATCCGAGACACTTGTTCTTAATACTTACCAAGTTTCATGCACGTCTGATCACCCGTTTCAAAGTTGCCAATGTCGCTAGATTCCAGATTCCCCACCCTTGTACTCCCCCCACAATGATCGGATCGGGGAAGGGACTACTTTCAAGTCAATATGGTAGAATCCCTAAAATGCCTGCCAAGTTTCATGGTTCTAGCACATCTGGGTACCCCTAACTCGAGATCACAGGAATTCCGGTAAACCCCCTCCAACTCCCCCCACTGTGACGCGATGTAGTCCTGTTCTATCAGTAATGTATCTAGGATTTAAGCTTGTTCTTCCCACCAAGTTCCGTCCCGATCCCTCGAATCTAAGCCTTTCAGAAGATTTCCAGTGCCTTACTTCCAGCCCCCCTCCCCCCCCCCGTTACCGTATCCGGTCCGGATTTGAAAAGGAACTTCTGAGGCACTTGTTCTTGACACTTGTGAAGTTTCTTGCACGTTTGAATACCCGTTCCAAAGTAATGCATGTTACTAATTTTCACTCCCCCTATGATGGTCGGATCGGAGAAATGACTATTTTCAAGGCAGTCTGTTCGGGTCCCTGATATGCCTACCGAATTTCCTTGTCTTAGTACAGAATTCACGGGATCACCGAATTCCACCCCCCTCCCCCCACAGTGCCCGAATCCGCTCCGGTTATGTCAACGATGTATCTAAGACTTGTGCTTGTCCTTCCCACCAAGTTTCGTCCCAATCGCTCCACTCTAAGCGTTACAACCCCCCCCCACTCCCCCCACAGTGACCGAATCCGGCCCGGTTATGTCAACGATGTAAAGGACTTGTGTTTGTTCTTCCCATCCAGTTTCGTCCCGATCGCTCCACTCTAAGCGTTTCCCAAGATTTCCGGTTTCCCCCTTCAGCTCACCCGAAGTCACCGGATCCGGTCCGGATTTTAAGTGGGACGGTTGAGGTAGAATATCTCTTCAAATATCAAATTTCATTGCTATCCGATCACTCGTTCAAAAGTTACAAGCACCTCAAGATTCTGGATTCCCCCTCCCTCCACTCCCCCAACGATGCTTGGATCGGAGAAGTGACTATTTCCAACCTAATCATTCCGGGTCCCTGATAGGCATACCAAGTTTCATCGTCCTAGCTTATGTGGAAGTGCCCGAACTAGCAAAACCCGGACCGACCGACCGATAGACCGTACGGACGGACAGAAATTGCGATCGCTATAGGCTATAGCACTTCAATTAAGGGCAGTGCCATAAAAATGATAATTTTTAGCCTTTTTAATCACCTTAAAGCACAACTCTTATTACACATCCATCTTTTCACTATGAAATGGCATAGAAACCTCTTTTTTTTGAAAATACCATTATTTGCCACGTCAATTGGTGATTTCCTTGTAGGGGCTTGTCGACTTTATCTAGCCTTCCCGCTCTTCCACGCTGCGGCTGGACGCAAACAATTTGAGAACTGAATGCGCCATGGACAACCAAGCACCGAAAAAGAAGTTCAAAACAGAAGGTAGACCTGATGGCCTACCAGGTTTTTCGAAAAACAACACTTGTAAGCTTCTCATGGTCTTATCTGTGTATATATCTTGTTTAAGAAATTATGATTGAATGCTTCTTACCAACATCTTTCTTCTGGAGGTCTCGCCGCTTTCTGTCACTTAACCACTGCAAATAGAGATACACTGTAAATGTAAGGACTAAAAGCTCTCCGTTTTGGGATGAAAGGCCAGTTCAGAACAAAAGCGAGAACACTGAATAGCGGGTTCCCAGGCAGCAACCTTGTCAATGCCTCCTACAGGGCCTGCAAAGACCCTAGAACAGGCCATAAGTGGCCCAAGGGGTGTTATCTGAGGTGCAAAGAACGTGTCTATGGTGATCAAACAGAGTAAGTCAACCACAAAATTCTCAACTGGTTATCTATCTATGCATACCACTGCTGAATGCCATATCAATGTAAACTGCATGCAAAGTCAAACAATTTCAATGCTGAAGGGACCTGGTGATTTCCAAATTTATGCACAATTACTGACATCAACCTGTTTCCAAGTCCTTACACATGAACACATCAATGTCAGACATTGTTTCACCACTTTGAACACAGAAAGTGACAATACTGAGCAAGTACCCTACTCTTGCTGTCTATCGAAGTTAATGGAGATCCATCAACTCATTTTGGGCTAATCCTAAAGCTGCACTGAAAGAGGTTTTGGTGTTAAAGAATGTCTGAACCCATAGCCTACATCAGAGAGAAAATAGTTATGTAAATCATATTTGATGGTGCAAAATGGATAAGTCAGCTACCTTTTATTAGAGCTGTATTTCAGCCCGTCTTGGCAAGGGTCCTTTTCAGACCTGAAGAGTGTGATGTAGCTGACTTATTCGTTTTGCAACATCAAATATGATTCACAGTCAGCTTGGGCTGAAAGAATATCTATCACCAAAGTCCTGAAGAGGACCCTTGCAAAGAAGGGCCAGAATACAGCTCTAATAAAATGTAGCTGACTTAACCATTTTGCACCATCACATATTTTTAATATAGTTGAAAGTGAAAACAGTAGAAAAGAATTTTGGATGGTGCTATTCATATTAACTTGCTATGACAGAAGTCAACTAACAGATTGACAACAGGTCAAACTAATTGATTAAACAGTTTTTAAGAATGTCAGAGCAAATAATTTGGGTATTTCTTTGCCCATCCAGCCAAAGCCTGCACTCTCCACAGAATAATCAATCAATCAATCAATAATTTTATCAACCCGTATAAAAATGGCACACAACATGCCCATACAGAGTTTACGAGAAACATTAAACAAAAGAAAAGAAAAGATCAGACTAAACTAAATGAAATGACTATACAAACGCACTGTAATACGGATAGCACCTGTCTAGAGATCTAGAGAAGAGAAGAGAAGAGAAGAATAGGAGTACACTTCTTTGAATGCTAGTCTAGTTAACTTAGATTATTTATTTAATATGTTCTTAGGGATGTTTGATCGGCTTTTCATTACCTGTTTTGCAGTTTTGGCTGATTGGCGGTGACTTTTGCTTTCTAACAGCAAGTGGATGAAAATAGCACTGTCACTGAACTTAGAATAAACAAGGGTCAGAGCTGTGTTCTTTGAGGGGACTTCATATAGTGGAATTAGTCCAGTCTAATACACTAGCCCCTTTTCAGGCACAGTGCTCAAACGTCTAGCACATGCCTGGGTGCTAGACGTTCAAGCACTGTACCTTGGATTTCATGTATGGTGCATGGATTTCAGTATACAGAACATACATCAAAAACACAGTTTCTGTCATGACAACTGAGCACCAGCTCGGACAGGGCTAAAATTACTACCATGAATTACAGAAATCAAATACAATCCTTTATATATTTTTCACAACAAAAACAAAAGGGCTCGGCTGATGACAGATGTGAAAAACCTCATTTCCTTTTCTACATAGTCAAGGGCTTTGCATGCAAAGTGTCCTGTGCCTCAGCTTTTTCTACCTAGCAGCCAACCAGAATATTGGCTCTTGGGGAATAGATAGGGAAAATACATGGAAAATAGATAGGGTGCTGTTAGGTTTTTCATCTCCATCATCACTAGAGCCCTTTTGTTTTTGTTGTGAAAAATATGTAAAGGATTGTCTTTGATTTCTCTAATTCATAGTAGTAATTTCAGCCCTGTCCGAGCTGGTGCTCAGTTGTGATGACAGAAATTGTGTTTTTTCTGTATGCACTGTACAGGAGTGCTATGTGAAGCCGCCACCCTAAACTCCTATTTTTGGGAAATGACTTAGGGAAAAAGAGTAAAGGTTGAGATAAAATCCAGTGGAGTATCCTGAAAGGAAGCTTAGAACCTTCACTTTCTGCTGGTACCATAGTTTACTTGTAATTGTTCAAGGCTAAGCTGGAGAACACGAAAGAATATAGGCACCCAAGTGATCATGAAGTCGCCCACTTTGCTAAAAATAGTATTTTGCTACATGGTGAAGGTAGAGGCCAGCTGTTTGGTCAGAGAGGTTCCTTGACCTTTTGCAAATAACAAAATTTGCTGTTTTCTTGGAATTTGCATGATTTTTCTGGGGGTGGCAGCTTCATGATCCAAGGTGGCAGGATCATGTACCATGGCCAATTGGGGGGTGGGCGGTGTCATAGTAAGGGCGGCTTCATGCAACACTCCTGTATACTGAAATCCATGCACCATACATGAAATCCAAGGTACAGTGCTTGAACGTCTAGCACCCAGGCATGGTGCTAGACGTTTGAGCACCGTGCCTGAAATGGAGGTAGTGTACTAGCCTGAATTAGTCCAATTTCTTCATACTCCTGTTCAACTTCTCAGATTAACTAGCCTAACAACTGCCTAACAAGCAATGACAGACAGTGATATTCAAAGACGAAGAAGCAAATTATTATTATTATTATTATTATTAATCTTTATTTCAGCCAACAAGCCATAACTAACTACAACAACAACAACAAAAACAAAAAATAGAAAAAAAAAAAAAAAAAACTACAAACTCCTCACTCTGTAGAAAGCAAATGCTTCCATGTACAGAGATTATGGAGGAGCGGATGAGCAACAACCCGAATCAAAGAGTTATCACTGTTCATAATTCTCGTGAGGAGAGATGAGCGAGCTTTACGCGCAATTTCCGGCACAGTAGAGCATGAATTCCACACATAAGCCTGCGTCATACTAGCCAATGGTGCTAGACGGAGAAGGCGACGAAAAATTCGACGGTGGCAAGCCTCAAGGTTATACCTCGCAGCTTTAGTGTGGTTACACACAAGGGCAATGGCATAAAACTGACTACAATAAGTACGAAATAGATGTATCTTAACACTCAAAGTAATATCACTAAATTTCCAAAGGAGCATATTACCATATTTACATAGCGCATTAGCCAACTGTTTCAACTGTAGATCATCACTCAGTTTCTCTGTAATCACAAAACCCAGGTATTTGCAATCCGCAACGTACTCTATAACTCTACCCGACAACAGAACTGGCAGCTTAGGAAGATGACAACCTCTAGGGAACAAAGCCATAGCTACTGTTTTTTTTTGTGTTGAACTGTATGTCATGCTCCACCGCAAAAGCATCACAAATCTCAAGCAATCGATTTAGTGCATACACAGAAGGTGCCAATAAAACCAGGTCGTCAGCAAACAGTACATGGTTCAAGCAAGCACCAGCAATCAAACATCCAACCTTGGACTGCACAAGGACTGTAGATAGCCCATCCACATATATGGCATACAAAAGAGGGGAGAGCACTCCACCTTGTCGAAGACCATTGACCAGGCCAAAACTATCACTATTCTCACTACCCCACCGAACCTTAAACCTCTGATTACGAAACCAGTAAGCAAAAAGTTTCACATACTGGGCAGGAACGCCCCTCTCAATCAAAATTTTTAAAATGTGATTTAAACAATGAAAAGTTCAATTTACCTCAGGCAAAGACTTTCCATGACTTAGATTGTAGATTTTCACATCATTTGAGCTTGTAACCAGCATCTCTAATCTTCAGAGATCAGATTAGATTCCAACACCAGCACGCTTGGTATGGTTTTCAAAAGTTCAGCGCTTTCTCATGAAATGCCATCTGCTGTTTGAGTTTGGAGTTAGGCCACAAATGCTCCAGTTCGGATAGGAAAACACCTGATTTTATTATAAGAAAAGAGCTTGGTTTAAGTATTTCTGGTTTTTTTTTCTCTAAGAAAAGCCATGGCCAGCTTAAGAACTGTGATCAGATTGCAGACTGGAGTTAGACACATTTCAAGATCTTCAGTTTGCTCTGGAGATATTGCCACTCATACTGGACAGGTAAACAGCCTGTTGTTGTTTTTAATATTTTTTTTTTTTTATAAGGTAAATGACATAGTATAGTGCAAATTTAGTATCAATCATGCTTATCTTACAGTAACTTATTGATCAGAGGCCAGACTCATATTGTGCTTTGAAAATTTTGAGTTTTCAGCCGTTTCGGCAGTACTAAGGATTTGAAAATTGCTTAAATGTGCGGCAGTTCATTGTAATCATCACTTTGCTTCCAACTTCCATAGATTTGCACTTATGCTTAAAGTTTACCACTATTTCTTGAAAATTCACGCAACATTTGAGAGGGGAGGTAAGTAAGTTTTCTCCTACCTTTAGCATCAAATCATGCAAAACTGTGCTTATTAAATTGAATTGGTAGCATCACAGATGCATTAGTGCACGATAAGCAAAATAGCTTACTGCTCTAGTTATATAATTAAATTCTCAGTAAGTAGTTGACAAATCGCGAGCTGTTTCGTACTGTTTCGTATTGCCTGAATTGATGGCCTGTTTCGTATTGTGAGAGCACCAGTTGCATTTCGTGCAGCATGACAATTCCAAATAAGAGAAATGGTTTGCTCAAAATAAAGGGACAAGTGGTAATTACAGTGCCTTTATGTTTTAAAAAGAAAGTTGCACCTTACCATGTGATGGTCGCCATCAAATACCTTACTGTGAGATGTGCGAAATCATGTACCTTTCTGCGTGGGGACACAAAAAGCAAGTACCTTTCTGCAGGGACGTCACTATGGGGGGGAGGGGGGGACTCCCCCCCCAAAGGTCTTGAGAAAGCACTTTCGTCGGGCACACAGAAGAAATAAAATTGTGTATGCTTTTGTCAGGCGTCCGTCGGCACATCGGGTTCTTTTTATACGCAAGAAATGAAATCCCGCGAACATTTGTCGGGCAAAACACTGAAAAAATTGAATTGTGTATGCTTCTGTCGTGCCTCGGTATTCTCACCGGCACATCAGTTTTTTTTTATACATAAGGAATCCAAAAGAAATACATTTTTTATATTTTTGCCGGGCGTCGGTTGACTCATCGGGTTCTTTTTATGCAAGAATGAAATCCTGCAAACATTTGTCGGGCAAAACCCTGAAGAAGTTGAATTATGCATGCTTTGCATGCCTCGGTCCTTTTATATGGGCGTCGGTCGTCTCGTCGGCACATCGGGTTCTACTTATACTTAAGAAATCAAATTTTGCAAACCCTGTTGGGCGCACTCGGGAAGTTCAAGTCTCATCGGCACAAGGGGTTATTTTTACACATAAGAAATCAAAGTTCTGCACAGCCTATTCGAGCAAAACACAGAAAAAATCAAATATCGACGGTTTTCCTGGGCGTCAGTATTCTTGTCGGCACATCAGGTTCTTCTTCTTCTTTTAATCATTAATGGCATCGGGACAGCTGGAGAGCGCGACCCTTTTCGCCTTCCGGTTGATCTTCTTCTAAGAAGTTGACGGGTTGGTCTATGGCACCTCGACTGGGATCACCGCCCAGGAGGAATTATCCTCTTCTTGGTTGAGATTGCAGAGTGGAAAAAAAAAATTCAAATTCTGTGAATTTTTATCGGGTGCATGCCGAAAGTTCAAGTCTTGTCGGTACATCTGCTTGAAGCTGAAACAAAAAGCAGAATATGTGAATTTAAATATATGAATTTACAGTATTCATTCAGCCTTCGTACTGAAAGGACGCATTGATGTGCGCTGTGTTGCTGACGTCATAGATCCGAAATGATTGCAGAGACTAGTGACATGAATTTGATGTATTCGCCCATGCTGAATTTTATTCAGTTTAACAGGGAAAAGGGCGTGGAAGATGAGATAATTAAGAAGTTTGGAAGAGAGTTCTTTGAACATGATCTCGTGATGAAAGCTAAGACACTTCTCTGCTCGATTGTAGACCCTGATGTACCGCCGAAAAAACGTCAAGGCCCCAATGCCGCTCTCATTCATTTTAGTGATATGCTGGAAATTTTCGCAAAATGTGATATTGATGGCACGGAACTTCCTAACCTTCCTTCCTTCCTTCAAAATATGGCGTTGGGTTCCACCGTTCTGCAGCTCCCTTTCCGCCTTCCTGTTGCTTCGATTGGTTTACTGCCTTCGCACTAAATGGCTTCAATTGGTCGGAGAATCTTGATCATTTCACTGTAGATGATTCTTTCTTGGGCTTTGGACAACGGAGTTGTTCTTATGCTTTCGAAGCTGTGATGGATTCTGTTTCTCTCGCAGAAAAGGGTGATGTTGTCTCTTCCACTGGAGTTCTTCGGGCATTCAAACAGCAGGTGTTGGGGAGTTTCGTCATGGGAGTTGCAGAGTCTGCAGCGGGGAGTGTGGTGGAGTCCCCACTCGAACAGAGTCTTGTTCATTAGGGTAGCGGCCGATTTCAACCTGAATTAAAACGGATATCGATTGTCTGTCCTTAAACGGTGCCTGGATTGTTCTTGTTGTTCGAACGGGTAGTCTCCTTCGAAGTATGTCTCTAATGGTAGTTAGCTGCACTGGGCTTTGCGCGTTTCCTTCGATGGATTTCCCTGCCAGTTTGTCCACGGCTTCGTTTTGAGCAATTCCTTTGTGGCTTGGTATATGATGAAAAGTGCATTTTGTGCCGTCTTCTTGAAGCAGAAGTAGATTGTCGCGAAGCTTCTCCAGGTCAGTGTCTTCACACCTTCTGTGGATCTGTTTTATTAAATGAAGGGATGATTTTGAATCCGTCAGAAAGATCACTTGTTTTGAATCCGGTGGTATGCGGACAAGTACCTCCAATGCTGTGTTAATGGCCGCTAGTTCTGCAGTTAATACTGATGAACCGTCTGTTATTCGCTTGCTCATTAGGAGGTTATAGGCTGGGATTGATGCTGCTGCGCCAGCTTTGTTGTCTTTAACCGATCCGTCGGTGTATATTCGTAAGTGATTTTTGAATTCGGTGAACATTTTGTGGAGGAATGTCTGTTTGACTGTGATGTCCGAGTGGTTTACTTTCTTCGATGGTAGAATTTGGAGGTGTATTGTAGGTTGAACGAACTCCCATGGTGGGGTCCGCGTAAAGGGGTCAGATTTAGAGTTGCAGTTTTTCCACTCTGGTACAAGGTCCGTGAATTTGTGCCATGTTGGTTGCATGGTAGATAGCTGCCGATGGGACTGGTTCGAAGTCATTACTGTTTGGTAGACGATGTGGGATGGGCCGTAGAACTGGATCTTGGAGTAGTATTTTATAAGCTGTACTGACGCTCTTTCTTCCAGGGTTGGCAGGCCAGAGATTTGCCTCAGCATTTGAAGTGGGGTGTGTTTGTGGAGGCCATACGCGATCCTGATTGCCACGTTTTGGATCGTTTCTAGCGATGTCATGCAGTTTTTTGTACATTGGCTGTAGAGCATGAGGCCGTACTCTATTTTAGATCGAATGTATCCTTTGTAGAATTGGATCATCGTCCTGGGGGAAGAGCCCCAAGTGGACCCTGCCAGTCTCTTCATGATTAGGATTCGCTTCAAGCAGTCTGAGCGGATCTTTGAGACCTGTGGCTGCCAGGTCATTTTCGGGTCAAGGGTTAATCCGAGAAGGGTTGTCTCTTGGACATACGGGATTGGCTGACTTGCGATCTTTAGTGGGGGTAAGTTCACTGCTTTCAGTCTATGAAAGACCATAGCTTTAGATTTGGCAGCTGATATTGGGAGTGAGTGTGCTTCTGAACAGTGGAGGATTTTTGTTAGTGCATCTTGGAGTTTCGAGAAGACTTCTAGGGGGTTTTTACCTCTCATCCAAGTGCCGAGGTCGTCCGCGAACATTCCAAGCTGTACGTCACTGGGAATCGAAATCTCACAAGTATAAATGATAAAGAGAAGGGGGCTAAGGATAGCACCCTGGGGTAATCCACTCTCATTTTCTCTCCTCGATGACAAACCATTGTTAATTTGTACGTTGAAGTTTCGTCCCTGGAGATAGTTGTTGATGAACCGCATCAGCTCTATAGGGAAGTCCTTGTTCTTCATTATCTCCAACAGTTTTCTCCTTGACACGTTATCGAATGCCCCTTCATAGTCCAGAAATGCTGCGATTACCACCTCTCCACTTGCAAATGCTTCCTTGGCTGTGTGCTCCAAGCGTGTGATGTTGTCCATGGTCGAATGTTTCCTCCTGAATCCTGTCTGCATGGCCGGGATGATGTTGTTTCTTTCGCAGAACCATTCTAGCCGGGTCTTGATCATTCTTTCCATGATTTTTCCCAGTGCCGGGAGGATGGAGATCGGCCTGTATGAGCTAGGGTTTTCTGGTGGTTTTCCTGGCTTTAGAATAGGTTTGATGGTTGCTGATTTCCGGGAAGATGTTTTGGTTCCATGCTGAATTGTATGTTGACAGCAGGTTGTCTCGGAACCGCGCACCGGACTCGGTTATCCAGCGCATGTTGATTTCGTCTGAGCTTGGAGCTGCTTTGTTGTTTGTGTCTGCTATGGCGTCTTCCAGCTCTGTTAGGCTGAACTCGCTGGTGATGGATGCCTTGTGGGCGGCCTTAGTAGGGAGCGTGCAGCAGGGTGGTCGAGGAAGTTCTGTAGAGCTTGACTTCTTTTCATACTGGTTTGCAAAGGCTTCAGCCAGCCTTGTCTCTGTCTCCACTGACTGTCATTCCGTTAACAACCAGGTCGTGTCTCATGTCATCTGTTTGTCTGTCCTTTCCTGAGATTTTATTAATGAATCTGTGTACTTTGGTCAAAGGCGTGTTGAAATCGAGGCTGGATGAGAACTGCTGCCAGGCAGAACGTTTGGCTTTGAGGCAGGCCTTCTTCACTAAAGCCTCTGCTCTTTTCATCTCCAATGCTGTTGTTGGGTTCGGGTTCCGCTGGAACTGCTTTCTGGCAAATTGCTTCGACTTCACTGCTTTCGCGCACTGTGGATTCCACCATCGTTTCGGTGTTTTTGTATTGATGTGAGAAGGTTGATCCGAAGTTTTCGGGATAGCTGACTCGGCCGCTGACATCAAAATACGAGTAATTTCAACTGCTTTTTCATTAGCCGGAATGTTTGATGGGATGAGATCGTAATTGGTATTTTCAAGATTCTTCTTGAACAGAGTCCAGTCTGCTCTGTTGTTATTAAATCTGTAGATCGGCGGTACTCTCTCTGTTGGCATGTTAGAGATTGTTGTTAGAATTCCTATGTGGTCAGTCTGTAGTGCAGGGACTGTTGTTACTGTAGTCAGGTGTTGCATTCGTGCTGGTCCAAATTGCAGGTCTATTGTGGAATATTTACCGCTTTTCACATCGAAGTGGGTCGGCAGGTTGAAGGGGGTTAAAAGGACCAGGGAAGGGGATTCAGTGAGTAGATTTTCAACATCTCTGCCTGCCTTATTTGATGACTGGATAGGTTCCCAGATGGGGTTGTGGGCGTTAATGTCTCCGAACAAAAACACCTCTCCTTCCTTGGTTTCGTCGTACAGGACTTGATGGATTTCGTTATCTCCGCTGGGGTTGTACACGCAGCATATCTTGATCTCTCTCTTGTCATTTAATTTTACCATTACTGATATCACATCTATTTCGTTTGAATACACTTTCGGCAGTAATGGGGAGTGTGCAATGTTGTTTCTTACTAGGATAGCCACGCCTCCTCCTCTTCTTCCAGTTCCTCTGTCCTTTCTGTATATTTTGTATCCGTGGACCTTTACTTTTTTCATCTGATGCAGGTTTGTTTCTTGTAGACAAACGACGTCTACTTTCTTAGTACTTAAAACCTTAGTTAATTCATTGTGTCTTTGAGCATTAAATGAGACTGTATTCCATTGCAGAACGTTAAGATCGAAGAGGTTGTTGCGTGTATGAGCCATTATATCTCAATCTGGTTGCTCCATTCTGGTGAGTGGAAACTGGTGTCCATGTTCTCCAAGTCTACAGGATGGGTGGTGGTACTTGTTGAACTGTTGTTTTTGCTGGTTGAACTTTTAGGACTGGTCTTCGTTGGCTTGGAGCTTGCTGCTATCTGGTTAGGTGCAGGTTGTTAGGCGATTTCTGCTGACATGTCCTTTCTTGCTTGCTCGGGGGCGTGCTCCCTTGCACTGGTGTTGGGTGGGAGCTTGATGACTTGGAGTATCTGTTGGAATTCATCGTATGCTTCCTTCCAAATATCTGGTCCAAGAAACGTAGTGATTACTCTTCTTGTCAGAATGGATTTGGTTGGCTCGTTGAATTGGCCAGAGTTGATTAAGTGCGTGATTACGAGGTATTTCATAATGTCCTTCCACTCCTCGTTGCATTTGTGTGAGTGCTGTGTAGGTTGTTGCTCAGATACTGTTGGTTGACTGTGTTGTCGGAGTTTGGTAAAGTTTGCGTACGTACTCTGGTGGCGGATTGGCTGTTGTATTGGGCTCTGACGTAGTGCCGTCCGTTCTGGGTCATAATAGTTCGTTTGGGGATGGGGCTGGGGCGTCTGCTTTTCGGGTGCCGGGGTCCTGTTCCTGGGTGTTACTGTATTAGATGGGGTTGGCGGATACATCTTTTTCTGCTGGGATGAATCCTTCATGGTCAGCTTCGATTTGACCATGCCAAAGGGTAGGTTCATGTCACGAGCAGTTCTTAGGATGAACGCGCGTTTTTGATGAGCTTGGCAGAGGTGTTTTTGAACTGCTGAATGACCTGCTACTTTGCAGTTTTTGCAAAATAGGCCTTCGGACGTGCAGATTTGGGAGTTGTGGCCAGGTTTGTTGCACTTTTGACAAGTCTCTTCGGTTTGGTTGCAGTTAGCTACTGAGTGGCCATGGGACAGGCATCTGTTGCAGAGGAGGGGTTTGGCTCTGTGTCCCATATAGGTAGACCTTCTGGGGGATTTCTTGTTGGGATTTGACTAGAACTGATCTGCTGCACTGGAACGTGCCATCTTTCATCCTTGTTCTCAGTCTTGTGACTGATTCAACCTGTAGCTGTTCGCCGTCTCTGGTCATCAATTCTGCTTTAAGTTCATCTGTTTCTATTGATGTATCCACTCCATAGACCACGTATTGGAAAGTTCTCTTTTTCTCCACGGCTGCTGCTGTAATTTTCTTTTCGAGGATCATCACTTGAGGGGCCATCTTCATGAATGCTTCGGCGGGTTCCCTCTGGTAGAAGTATACCTCCGCTGCACCTGAAATGAGGTGTATTTCAAAATTTGTCTTCAAGATTTTATAAATCTCACCTCTAAGTTTCTGCACCGCTTTTGGTTCAAACTTTGTTCCATCCGTTGCTTCAATTCTCACCACATGAAATTGAGTTTCATCGGTATCATTTTCCAGCTGCTCTGTTGTTGGTTGGGGGTTGGACTTTCGTAAAGGATCCACCTCTGGTTTTGCCCCACTAAAACGTCTTTTCTTCGCTGGGGACTCTAAGTTGATGTTCAGTTGGCCTAGACGTGACGCTTGGACTTTTGACCATAGCTGGGTCATATTCAGCGGGGTAGGTGGATTTGTAGTTTTCGATGGAGGTAGCGCCGTAATACCTCTATGCTGTAGTTGGCTCATGGCTAGTAAGTAACTAACACTCACCAGGGGTGCTCTCCCTCCTCTGGGAGAGCACTAAGGTGCAGGGGGTGAAAGGTGGTAAATTCCAATAGGCAAGTCGACAGGCTGGATCTGCAGAACTGACTTTGTCTTTGCTTTCACTGGGGGCAGGCGAATTTTTTGATAGAACTATGAAACAAATTTCAAAATTTCTATCCGTTTTCGTCCACCCGTCTGTTCTCACGTTATTGATAACTTCGTGATCCTGTCACCATTCGAAGTTCCGTGTATTCCCGCCAGTGCCTTCGCGCGACTGAACGCGAAGTTGAACAGTTTAGAGGAAATGGTGAAAACCCTATCAAATCAGTTTGCTTCATACAACGGACAGTTCCCGGAACTTCCACGAAAGGCCGCTCCAGCAGCTGATACACACGCAATGGTTGTTGTTTCAAAGTTACCTGAAACACTCAACGACCCCCTCCTCCGGAAGCAATTAATCGACCAAGTTAAAGGCCACGAGTCAATATCGAGTGTGCACCCCAAAGGGAACAAACTTCTCGTAAATATTGAAAAGTCTGTAGCCGCCGACTTTTGTGATTCCATCGTATCTATAATGACTGGCACAGTCACCAAAGTCGTCTCCAAACGCCACTTTGGACTCCTAAAAGGCATCCCAGTCTCTTTCGAGGTCAGTAACTTCGCTGGCTACCCGGGCATTTCTGGTGTGAAACGGCTTGGCTCTTCCCAAGCCGTAAAAGTTGAGTTCATTGACAGTTTTGAAAAAGCTAAGGCACTCAAGAATGGACTAAAACTCGGATACGAATATTTCTCCGTCTATGATTTCATTGAAACGCCCCGTTGCTGCTTCCGCTGCAGATCCCCTGAACATTTCCAGTCCCAATGCAGTAGCCCGGTAGAAAAATGTGCTCGTTGCGCTGGCAACCACGCCATATCAAAGGACTCTCCCTGCACTAACTCCCCCAAATGTGCGAACTGCGACGGAGACCATCCCTCGTATAGCCTGTTATGCCCAGTGATGAAAGCACGTGTTGTAGGTGGTGCCCGATAATGACACACCCAATATCTATAGTAAGCTTCAACATAAATGGAACCCGTCACAAAGAGCACTACATAGATGAACTACTGCTAAACTACGACATTGTGCTCCTTCAAGAACACTTACTCACGGCCGCTAGCTCGAACGCCCTTAAAAGAAGCACTGACCATTTACTTTTTCTTACGAATGCTCGAGCCACTTTTGGGTGGCCATCCGGTGGCCTTGCGTGTTTGATAAATCGGAAATTTAGTGCTTTATCACCGGTCTGCTACCATAGTGATGAATACATTTTAGCAGTGAGACTTGGTACAGTGATTCTGGTCAATATATATCTACCGTGTGATCGTAAAAATTTGACTTCCCTCAACAAGTTTTCAAAAGCTTGCGCTTCGCTTGAGAGGCTGCTAAAGTCAATTGTTTCGCAGGGTTACCAATTTGTTATTGCAGGAGATTTTAACAGTGATTTACTAAAGCCGTCAGCTCGGACTGATTTAGTACTTGATACTCTTCCTGATTATAAGTTAGTTCATAAGGATAGAATGTACACTTATGTTCATAATTCTGGTAGCTTTTCGAACATTGACCATGTTGTTGCTTCTCCCTCTCTTGATATCTCGTCTATATTAGTCATTGAGGATGAAAATGATGTGGATCATTTATCTCTTTCATTTACAATTGCTGCAACTGATATAGCACTTTCGTCCATTAGATCTGTTAGAAGTCATAAGTGGCTTATACGTAGGAACTGGAATCGTGCTGATTTGTTGCTGTATACTGTTACGCTATCTTCCCTCCTTAGTAATATCGAAGTCCCATTCCACCTTTTGCAGGCTTCTGAGCGGTATTCAGATGACAATTCGTGTCTTAATAATTATTACGACCAGATCGTTTCGAGTTTGAGGGTGGCGGAAGAAGTGGCCGTGCCGGAAGAAAGAATTCGAAAAAATACTCGGAAATCAAATTGGTCTCTTGACCCAGAACTGAAAATAGTGAAGAATAAGGCTAAATTTTGGTTAAGACTTTGGGTTTCTTGCGGCAGACCACGTTCTGGCACCGTGTTTGATATTAAGCAACGAACTAAGCGTATTTATAAGAAGCACGTTCGTTCGTTCAGTTCAAAGGGACTCGAGTTCCCACGTACACAAGGCGATTGGTCAAAAGTAATTAATGCAGACAAAATTGATGGAAAGTCGTCGCTCAGTGTTATCAGTGATTCCGCATGGAATTCATATTATACGTCAATGTTTAGTGCCGCAAATTTTTATGTTCATGCAGTTTATTCTAAGCTGCTGAGTGCTTCACTTCCCCCATTCCTCACTCAAGCACATATTCTCCCTGTGTCTTTGTCATCGGTCTCACTTGCTATTAAGCGTCTCCGTTCCTCTTCTGTTGATAACGACGGAATTTCGGCTCGACATCTAAAAATAAATTGCCCACCTCTTGAGCAACATCTTCAATTGCTCTTCCAAATGTGCCTGAGCTCCTCTGCCGTCCCCAATAGTTTTCTTTGCGGAATTGTAACATCAATTATTAAAAACCCCCTTCCGAGTGTGCCTCTTATCGTCCCATCACCGTTTCATGTACGATTAGCAAAGTCTTCGAGTATGTACTACTCCCCTCATTTATTAATAATGCTAACTTCGGAGAAAACCAATTGGGTTTCCAAAAAGGTATTGGTTGTCAACATGCCCACCGAGTTCTTTCGTCTCTCCTGGTTGAGGCAACAAAAAAAGGCTTGGAACTGCATATTTGTGCTTTGGACCTGTCGAAAGCTTTTGATAGCATTGTATATACCCAAGCCCTTTTCTCGCGTTTTTCACATGGTATAAATATTTCTATTATTTTTTTATTACGTTATTGGTATACAAATTCTTTTCTGCGCACTAAAGTGGATGGACAGATATCCGATTTTAGAATCCCGATAAAACGTGGAGTTCGACAGGGCAAGGTTCTTTCACCATCCATTTTTAAAATGTGCATCTCTAACATCCTGTCTTCTATACCTACCACTTGTATTATTAATTCCATTAATACCTCTTATATTGCTTATGCCGATGATATTCTGCTGATAAGCCGAAGCAATACCGGATTAAAGAAGTCAGTTTCTTTTGTTTCAGCTGCTTTCGACCGGATCGGTCTGGCTCTGAACGTTAATAAATGCGAATACTTATCTTTCAATTCAACTAACCAAGAGCCGCTTATTCTCCCAACTAAGACTATCCCCCTTGTCACGTCTCTTGGGTGGTTGGGCATCCACATTACTAACAGCCTCAAATCGTTCCGGTCTCAATCGGTTAATAATGCTAAAAGAAAGATTCAAGTATCATACTCGAAGATCGTTGCTAATCGTGGGAAATACAATAAAAAAGCCCTTAGTAAACTTTACAGCAGTTTTACTGACCATTCTATCTTATTTCTTTCTGGCCTTTCTTCAGTTTTAAAGAAAAAAGATTTTCATTCCCTCCGTTCTTGTTATTACCGATATGCAAAATTCCTCCTTTTCCTACCCCCCTGGTATAAAAACAGACATCTGATTTCGCGTTACAAGCTTCCGGATATATCGCTGAAACTTTCGGCCATAAGTAAAAAATTGTCCACAACGTCCCATCTCAGCGTCCCCGCACATCACGGCTTGTCCCTTCTTCTAGAGTGAATTTTAGTGTATTTTAGTGTTTTGTGTTGTTTTTCCTTATAAAAATAAATAAAATAAAATAAATAAATAAAAGGAACAACCTCAACTGATGCAAGAACGGTGTATCATTTTGTTTTCGTTTTAGCTTATAAATTCTTGGGGAAAAAAAAAATATTACAAAATTTCGCCTGCGGCGCTGGGTATATCTTGTCTTGGCACAGTCGTTCGAAGCACCGCTTTTTAGCGAAAGCAAAAATGAACAGCATGTGAACTTTAAAATACGAAATTATATCAAAGGAATAATCTCAAGCGATGCATTACAGTTAATTTAAAAAAAAAATTCGCCTGTGGCGCATTTTGTAGTATTCTTTGATTGGAAGAATGGTGTTTCATTTAATTGGCGTTTTAGGATTGAAATGCTTGGGGGTCAGAAACACGTTAAAAGCTAGAACTTGTATGGTAGGTATAGCTAAATTCTTTCCGGAAAAAAGGCAGATTTAAAAAAATTCGCCTGCTCTTAGTTTAACATGTTCTTGGCACAGTCGTTGGAAGCTTCGTTTTTTAGTGAAAGTTAGAATGAAAAGACAAGTATGTGAACTTTAGTATCCGAAATTACACCAAAGGAAAAATCACTACAGATGCATTATAGTTAGTTTTCCCCGGTTCTATTCTGTGCTGGCGGGAAATGTGCGCCGTTTCCGCGAATCGGCAACGGCGCGTTTTGTCGGCACATTTTTGAGTCCGTCGGCACAAACCGGACGCCCCCCCCCCAAAGGTAAAAGGCTAGTGACGCCCCTGCCTTTCCGTGCGGGCGCACAATACTAAAATCACGAAGTGTATGTGGTTCGTGAAACATTGAAACACACAGAAAAGACATTCAGCCAGTATATGTACATCGGGGGATAGACGAGGTTTCGGCACATCAAATGAAATAAAAAACTGTGCTTTAGGTTATACACAGGAAAAGTTAGAAGAAGAAGCAGAATTCGTGACATATCCTGCACAATACTATGTCATTGACCTTACGTTTAGTTTATTGACAAGAACTGAAGAAGACCTATTCCTATTGACCTAGCTAGGTCTAGTACACTAAGGCCTTTTTTCATACCCATTTTATTGTTCCCTCGGGCTCGGGGTTGATAGGGATATACTACTCATATGTTTGTATACCCCTTATTCTTCAGAAGTACAGGATGGGTTTACAACCTCGAATTTATATGATTTCAAACTTGGCTTGAAAACTTACAAGGAAATTTCTTTGCAATGCAAAACAGGTCCTGGGTCATTGGGGGTGGGGGGGGGTCCTCCTTGATAGTTAGGACCTTTATACGATGGACTGAAATTTCCTTCCAACCTTTTTAGGACAGGTTCGAGGCTGTGTAAGTTCAAGGTTGGATACCCCTTGTGTATATCAGTCTACTACACTTTCTAGATCAAAATTAGGGTTCTGTGGTACAAAGTGCCACACACAAGAGTAATTACCTGGCATTGATCTGCACAGTATGCAGAGTACAGCAACAAATAGATTCATATTTTCTCCACAATGTGGTGAATTTAAAAAAAAAATTGTGGTCTTAACAAGTTGTAAATGTTGACTGAAACAGACCACCTCTCAGAAGACAGAGCGCACAGGACAAAGCATAAGATGATAGCAGAGTCTTAAAATAAACTACTAAATCTGACTGCATCTGGTCTAGGGATTACAGCAGTTAATAGGCCTGCTTCAGAGCTGCAATTTCATCTATCCCACCAAGTTTTAGGTTGCGAAGGTGATGGTACAGAGCGACACAACAAACATGGCGGTTCGCTGTGGGTTCTAAGTGCCGTTTACAAGAGCTATTGCCTGGCGTTATATGCACAGTAGTGTCTGAAATTTGTATGATCAATTGAAGAGGTTTTATTTTCAGAACCAAGGTCTTATTCAGAAAAGATCCAAGTACCAAATTGATGGATCCAGTACTTAAACGAGTATGCGTGACATTGAGCTCAGCAGACAGTATACTCATGTTTAAGCTCCTGCAATGCTCACTTAATTTGCCTTTGCCACTGCGGTCTTGTGTTTTGAGCAGGGGCGTCACGACTGGGTGGGGGGGGGAGGGGGGACGCCCCCCTCCCCCAATGCTGTGGGTCAGTCGGTAAAAAATAACCGAGTCGGCGCAAAGCGCCACGATTTTTCGTCAAAACAGTTGTTTTTTTCATGAAAACAGTCGGTTTTTCTGAAAATTGGTCGATTTTTTGTCAAAATAGTCGGTTTTTATGGCACTTTTCAGCCAAGTGCAATATACCGATCGCAATTTCTGTCCGTCCGTCGGTCTTGTGTCATTCGGTCGGTTGGTCTGGGTTTTGCTAGTTCGGGCACTTCATATAAGCTAGGACGATGAAACTTGGCAGGCATATCAGGGACCCCAAATGATTAGGTTGGAAATAGTCACTTCCCCGATCTGAGCATCGTGGGGGGAGTGGAGGGAGGGGGGATCCGGAATCTTGAGGTATTTATAACTCTGAAAAGCGTGATCGGATATTAATGAAACTTGGAATGTGGCAAGAGGTTCCCGGCGAACTGCGTGCAGAGCAAAAGATTCGATTCAGTATGTCTTCTTATCCCGATACCGAATCTCTCATCGACTACAGAAACAACTTTGAGCTTCAACCAAATTTCCAGTTTTGGCTGAATTCCTGGAGAATTATTTGTCCGGCAAAAAAACTCAGTTCAGATATGGATTCAGTGAGCCTCCTTACCCCTTAAACGAATATCTCGTTAGCTTATAAAACATATTTGTTACCTTAGTTCGAAACCCCCTCCTCTGCCTCTAAATGTAGGGCTAAAGGACCCATGTACGGACTTGGCCTGAACAATACCCAGTGAATCCTTCTACGAATTTGAACAACATATATCAACCCCTTCTACCCCTCCCCCACACAATCCAAAACCCAAAGAATACGTCGTCTTCTCATAAACCTAATTAACTTTGCGCGTATACGCACGAGCGAAGTCACCATTCCCCCGGGTGTATTGATTAAACAAAATGAAGTCACCCACGCGCGAGCGTAGATGATGATGATGATGATTTATTGATCCACCAAAATAGAGCTTGCATATTCGAGTAAAGGGGTAGGGTAGGGACTGGTCAATGGTAAAAATTTGTCAACAAATGTTAAATTGTTACCAGATAGTTGTGGGATATATTCTAACTTTTCGACCTAGTAAATGCCCAAAAATCTAACATTTGATTAATTAGAACTTGACCTGTACTTTACCAGTGAATCCTCATTGAAGAACATCCTCGCTTGATAATTCCTCGTTTGAAAACCTCTCTCCGACGTCACACACAGTAAACACATGAATGCCGGCATCCAGGCGCAGAGCTATACTAGTTTGTGAATAAAGGGGTAGGACTGCTAAAGCCGAAAACTGGTCGACCAAATTTGTGTCCGGTTTTCGCCGGATTCCGGGTGAACTAATTGTCCGGCAAAAAATAACTTTCATATTCGGATGCAGCATGTTTTTGCCCCTTAATCTGAAACCCCTCCGCCACCCCTAAATATAGAGCTATAGATCCCATCTTTGAACTTGACCTGTACTTTGACCCAAAAAGTCATTGTGCCAAATTTGAACAAAATATCTCAACCCCTTAGAGAGTTATGGTGCTAACGGACGGACGGACGGACAACTTTTGCGATGTCATAGGTATCCCTCCACTTACGTTTTGGGATCCCAAAAGATTGATCTGCATGTTTTGTAGTAAAACTAACTACTCTCCATACAGATTTTAGCTTTTAAAGCGAACCATCACCGAAATTCTTAGCGACAGGTCAAACAAATTACGCACTCTTCCAGTAAACAGACCATAGCGTACGACAAAAGCTGCAATAAAAAAAAAGTTTGGAATTCTGTATGAACAGATCACAAATGAAAGTAAAAGCCACCTATCATAGATCAGCAACCCACATTAAACATAGATTTAAAACCTTTCTATCCGTTTTACAAAATAAACAAGCCGGAGTTAAATGTACCCCCCCCCCCCAAATGACGCATCTGGTTGTGGCACCATCAGAGGCGTTACTAGCCAAAATGTTTTTTTTTTTGGGGGGGGGGACAAGGCACTTACCGACTGGCTGGTCGTGTAAATCTTGTGACATGTTCAGAGTGGATGGATTGGGATGAAACTTGTGAGAAGAACAAACACAAGCCCGAGATACATAGTTGAGAAGATCCGACCGGATCCGGGCACTGTGGGGGGAGTTGGAGGGAGGGTTCCGAAATTCCGGTGACCTCGAGCTAAGATACTTCCACATGTGCTAGGACGATGAAAAGCTTGAGGTATGTAAAACTTTTAAATGGATGATTGGAACTTAATGAAACTTGATATTCGGAAAGAAACCATGTCTCAGGTGTTCCATTTCAAGTGCGGACAGGATCCGATCAATGTGGGGGGATGGGGGCTAGAAATACTAAACACGCTTTCAGTGTAGCGATTTGGATGATACTTGGTAGGAAGAACAAGTATAAGCCTTAGATACATCAGTGACAGAACCATACCGGATTCGGGCACTCTGGGGGGGGGGGGGTCCGGAATTCCGGTTATTGTGATTTAAGGTACTTCCGGATGTGCTAGGACGATGAAACTTGGCTTGAACATTAGAGACTTGACAAGATTGGCTTAGAAATTGTCACTTCCCAGATCCGACCATCCCTTAATGTACTCATCTTAGAGCACAATGGACACTTATCATGCTTTACTTTGTATTAATGCTTCACAAATAAATATTTCCTATTTCCTTAGGAAGGCGCTACGAAAATCGGCCGTTTTCTTGTTATCCCTTGTCTTTACCTCTCTGGCATTTCGGAGGTCCAAATCTTAGGAGCTGGGATACCGTGGCAGGAAATTCAAAAACTCCCAGCAATGCTTGATATAAAAGGATATATTTGAGATGTCACCAAAGTCAAGCCGCAGATGCAGTTTACCTGATTGTTCTAGTGTTTCATCAGAAGTTCCATGGCTTAAAGCACCTATTAAAAGTTTTTCTTTGTGGAATAGTGTTGTGAAGCTTGATTAGCTTGCTTTATAAAATGTACTAGAATATGCAATAAACTTATAAAAAATAAAATAGCTACAAAAATCATTAAAAAATAAATAACCTATTCAAATTTGAATTATACAAGCTGATTATGCATAAAATAAAGATCTACTAAGTATTATAAGAAACATTACTTTTATCTTTGTCCAAGCTAGTAAACTGAGCATGTACTGGCCCAAATAATTACGCTTTGAAATATCACAGAGAGGAAACTGTTGAAAAAGCTGCTGATCTAGTAGGTAAGCATTGTTCCTAGGTTGTTACAGAGTGGGATTGGGGTAGTTTGATGTGCCCATTGAACTTTAACCAAAAAGTATGAACAAGAATTTAACCAAAATGTACATTTACATGATCCCCATGAGCCGATGATCATTTTTGCCTCGAGGGTTTTCGTTAGAAATGAACGTATAGTACCCTTAAAGTGCGCATCGTATCCGATAGTCGAAAAAATACTTTTGACCAAACCATATATAATCATGATCCTAATAAAGGGCACCAGGATCATTTTTGCCTCGAGGGTTTTGATTCCGGATGAATTTGTAGCGCCGTTAAAGTGCGCATCATCACAGCCAAGTGCAAAACTAAAATACTTTTTACCAAACGATAGACGCGCGTGATTTCCAAGGGCCCATGATCATTCTTATCTTAAGGGTTTTGCTGACAAATGACCACAACGACCTCACGAATTGACGGAATCCTACTTTCATCCTCTGGCCCAGCCTCGCAAGTGCCATATGAGCTTCCAGCTCTTGTTTTTCCTAAGAGACTGTAGCCAGGATAATTTCTTACTGAAAGCCCCATTTCTGTACCTTCATCCATGATTCTGCACCATGCTGTTTTATGCTGCACCACTGGTGTAGCATACAACTTGGTCCGCAGTTTACAGTTAATTTACATACCATTTACTTTATCGATCAGTTAGGTATTTCATAGTATAGAACTGAAGTGGCGTCAAAAATGTTAGGGTATGAGTGACTTGCAATACTGGTCTGTTAAAGGTGTTTTCGCGCGAACAAGTCTCGTACAGTTGCAGCTTTGAATCTCGTGTTTAGTCGCGTTGTCTTTGGTGCTTCGTAATCCTGTAATATAGTTCCGTGGAACCCAGAGGCCAAGCACTTACGTCAGAAGTCTATTCTGTCTATTGTCTATAAAGTCTATTTTCTGCTCGTGTCGTCTGTCAGAGACAGAGAAGACAGACTGAGCCTGACCAGTTTATCTTCATACAAAGTATCTTGACACTCTCATCTAGATGCTTTCCAGTCTGTATGTGTGTTAGTCCTGGGCGCGGGACTGCGCAAGAATACTCGAAGAAGGTATAGATGTATGTAGAGTACAGAGACCTCATAAATCTAAGTGAAAGACAGAGCTTATAAAGAATGGAAAATGACTTAAGGCATATATTCTCGCCGTTCCCAGAGGACTCTACTTGAGGAGTCCCCGCGTTTTTGTTTGTCCCGGGGACTCACTTCCCGTATTCTCGCGAGTCTCCACGGACGGGGAATGCTCCGATTATCATCCCCGTCATCAAAAAGGACTCCCTTTCAGATTCGGAGGGGAATAAATTTTTCTGGTATAGGTGCAATAAAAAATTAATTAAAAATAATCAGTATAAACAAAACCAAAAATAAAGTGGATCCAGACTGATTTCGTCAACTGCATATTTCTTATTCTAACAAAATTTTGGAAGCATTCCCCGTGTTCTCGCTGTTTCTGTACGCGGAGTCCGCGTGGAGTGACTCCCTCTATTATCGCCGTCCCTTTCGATTCCCCGAGGAGTCCTCGGGGAAAGGCGAGAATATTCCTTTAAGGAGTGGGGGTCTTTCGACCCAGCGGCTATCGGTTACATCTTTAATTACGGAATAAAAAGCCTGTCCTCGGAGCACTGCTCTCTGTTTCGTTCCATCTAAAATTAGCATTAAGAAAAAAAAGTAGAGCTCCATCCCCAGACGAAGGCACATCGTCCTTCGTAGGAAGTTCTAAAATTGCACAGTCTTTTTTGTATTTTTTTTTCAGGAATGGGAGGATAAGGATAGGCGTCTTGCAAGATTTGTTGATAAGCCAAAGCAAATGAATCAGAAGTTTGCCATTGACTTGATTGCTGAAGTCCCACCTAAAATTGTCAAAGACAGGGTAATATCCTGCAACGGGGGAGGCGGAGCTCTGGGCCATCCTAAGGTTTTCATCAACTTGGTAAGTCAAATTCTTGTTGACAACAAGTCAAAGAGCTTATTCCACCCTACTTGCCGTAGTTACTACGCATGTCTCGAATCCTAGCTTTTTGGCGACAAAGCTGAAACACAGTTTTATATTTTCGGCAAAATATCATGACGCGGGTTGGTCGGACCAATCACGCCACAGAGATCGTAGTTACCACGCTAATTACGCTCCCGGGCATGGTAAGCAATTTCATTTTTATGGCACTTGCAGCCTCTCGCTCAAGTGCCATATAAAGTGCGTATGTCGGTCTGTCGGTCGGTCCGAGTTTTTTGTCACACTTTTTCGAGTTAGGGTACTTCCAGATGTGCTAGGACAATGAAACGTGGCAGGCGTATCAGGGACCCGACCAAACTAACCTGGAAATAATCAGTTTCCCGATCCGAACAAATGCGGGGGAGTGGAGGGCGCTAGAAACTTGAAAATTTAGGGCATTTTGTCACACTTTTTCGAGTTAGGGTACTTGCAGTTGTGCTAGGACCATGAAACTTGGCAGGCATATCGGAGACCCGACCAAACAAACTTAATCAGTTTTCTGATCCGACTCTTTTGAGGGGGGAAGTTAGGGCAGGGGAATCCGGGAAATTGAGAAGTGTGTAACTTTCGAACGGGTGGTCGGATTGTAATGAAACTTAATAACTAAATAGATTACATATCTGTGATGTCCCGTTTAAAGTCTTGACCGGATTCGGTAGCCAGGGGGGAGTTGGGTGGGGGGAGACCGGAATTTTCAAGAAACGGTTAGAATGGAGGGATCGGAGTGAAACTTGCTGGGAAGAACAAACATCTGCTCTAGATAAATCGTTTAGACAATTGTACTGGATCCCGAAACTTAGGGCGGGGTGAGGGGGTTTCCCGGAATTCCGGTGATGGCGGTTTGGGGGATTTTCACGATGAAACTTGGCAGGTATATCAAGGACCCGACCAAACTGACTTCAAAATAAAAATTTTGTCGATCTGATAATGGTGGGGGTGAGTGGAGGGAGGGGAATCCGGAATTTTCAGTCATGCGTAACTTTGGAACTGGTGATTGGATTCGAGTGAAATTTAAGAATTGAACAGAGGAGATTTCTCCGGCGATCTTTTTCAAATTGGGACCGGATCCGGCAACTATTGGGGGGGGGGGGAATACTGACCCGCTTAGAATAGAGAGATCGGGATGGAACTTTGTGGAAAGAACAAGCAGATGCTCTAGGTAAATCATTTCCTGAATCGGATTGGCTACGGGCACCGTGGGGGAGTCGGAGTGAAACTTGCTGGGAAGAACAGACATCTGCTCCATGTAAATCTTTTACACAATTTGACTGGATCCGGACACTTGAGGGGGGGGGTTTCCCGGAATTCCGTTTTCGGGGGATTTTCACGACGAAACTTGGCAGGCATATCAGGGACCCGGTCAAAAATCCTCGATATGATAATCTTGGGGGGGGGGGGTTGAGGGAGGGGAATCCGGAATATTGAGTCATGTGTAACTTTGGAACGGGTGATCGGATTCGAGTGAAATTTAAGAATTGAACAGAGCACATTTTTTTCTGGTGATCTTTTTCATTTCCGGACCGAATCCGACAATTATTGGGGGGAGGGCGGAAAATACTTGACCCGCTTAGACTGGTGTGATCTGGATCGAACTTCGTGAGAATGACAAACAGATGCTCTGGATTAATCATTTACAGAACCGGATTGGCTCCGGGTATTGTGGGTGAAGTTGGAGGGGGGGGGGGTCTGGGATTCCCGTGATCGCGAGTTAAGGTACTTCCAGATGTGCTAGGACGAAGAAACTTCGCTGGAATATTGGAGATTCAACAGCATTTGCTTAGAAATAGCTACTTCTCAAATCTGATTGTTCCTTAAAGTACCAATCTTGACCGCAAAGTAAAAAAAATACTTTTAAGCAATATATGCATTTTCACGAGGCCCATCAGCCCATTAGCATTTTTGCCTCAAGGGTTTTGCTTACAAATGAAGTTCCAGCTCCCTTAGAGTGTGCATCTCATCGCAAAGTCGAAACTTACTTTTGATCAATCAAAATCATCTTAACCCATGCAAGTGCCATTTGAGCTTACAGCTCTTGTTTTATGACGAAAAGGTCAAAATTCGGTGGTAGCGCTGTGACAGCTACTTTCGAAAAATTAAATTCTACTCTACTTCTAGTTACTATTAGTTCGGCTACTATTTCGAGAAGGTTGGAATGGTCTGCGTAGTAACCTTTCACGGGGTTGGAACGGAAATAGTAACTAATAGTTACTGTTGGTAGAAGGGTGGAACGCTTTCCAAGTTATACTTTGGTCTTCCTCAGGAACCGTTTGTCCCTTAGTCGAGCCTTCGAAATTCTAGGCGTTTTCCCTTTGAATGGCAAGATATTAGCGAAAAAAAAAGTAAGCAAAAGAACCTCCGTCTCCCGACCTCTGCAATACGACCATGCGAAGTAGAACAGATTCCTAATGCCCTGTCCGATGCAAACGAGCGAAGATTAGGAGGTACACGGCACATCACAATTCATTACCTCTCCAAACTACTCATCGCAGTAGAGCCCCGGAGTAGAAAAGTGGAGAGTAAGCGACTGTTGGTTCTTTAACATTGTGACGTCACTGCAAAGGCGGGTCATACAGGCCTGCTACAGTTTTTCCCTATCAATGCGCAGCGGCTAAGAGGAAAGTTAGACGGGCGTCAACTCAAGAGCTCAGCAAGTAGCACTATAGTTCTGCTCAGTATTGTCGGGGTGTATGTAGTCGGTGCATGGGACCAAAGACGGAGGTCCTATTGGCTTATTTGTTCTTGATATAGTGGCCTTTACACACCTTTACTACAGAAGAAGCTGAAGATTAACAACTCCCAAGAAGAACCTTCTTGACAGTGAATGTAATCGAGTAGGCTACTGAGTAGTCTACACATTGCATTCCTAAACCTGCTGTAGGGTTATTTAACCAATGGTATGACAGACGATCAGGGTTTGACAGTCGCTGCTTTATTGGGGTTTAGTTGTGCCTTTCGGGGGTCCCACCCCCCACCCCAACCCGGTTCAGGGGCAAATGGGCCCAGATTGCCCAGTGAATAATGTTCATAACTTGACCAGAACTGGACATAGGACGATGAAATTCCTTGTACATGTAGATCCTAGGGCTGGGAAATTGATTTTGAAGCAATTTCTTTTGCACCTCTCCACCCATCCCGTTCATGGGCAACTGGGCCCCAGATTGCCCAGGAGTAAAGTTCGTTACCCGTGACAGGAATCAACAGGTACCAAGTTTATGAATTCCTGCCAGCTTTTCTGCAGCAGCACAATTTCCCTATGAATGAATGATTGATAGTTTTATCAACCCACTGAACTGCTAGAGGACAAGTGGTGTAGAGAAAGGAAAGAAAAGAAAACACACACACAATTAAATGGACAAGAAAAATCGGCTATTTATTTCAAGAAATGTTGAAAGCTTCAAAACAGAGGCGGAAGATGCACTGGCCGTGTCATTTCAGTCTCTGGTTCAAGTCCCATCTGCGTGGGCTGAGTTGGTATAGGATTTGTGGCCGAATGAATCGCAGTGCACGACAGACTGTAGTCAGCGTGTTGTCGGGTGCCACCGTTCGCACATTTTGTCTCTCGAATGCAGGGGCTTTCTTGGGATGATGTATCACCGTCGCTACAAATTTTTGGGGTTAAGGCACTCCATAAGCGATATGACTGAATTTTTGACAGTTGTAACACCCCTCAGGGGAAAAAATAAACCGTGTCACTCTATAAATGTCAAATTGTATATTGAGATCTTGACAACTTTCTTGGCCCAAGTGGATCAGGAGATTTGCCTAGAAAATCCTGACTTCATTGTACAGAAAGAACGTCTTTGTTGTAGGATGATATATTTTTACTGTTTTTTAGGACAAGCCAGGCCCTAAAGCGTGTGGATACTGTGGACTTCGGTTCATGAAGGAGGAAGACCACCACCATTAAGTCCGGTTAGATATGTTGTTGGAAATGTTTGTAAATACACTTAATTCTCTTGTAAAGAGTCTGAATCCCAATCCCTCGGACATTACTTCTATAATACCTCCCCCCCCCCCCATTCGGCATCGTTACTAGTCATGTTTGGTGTTTCTGAGTACAAGTTTCTGTCAGCCCACGTTGACTGAGTATTGTATTTGGCGGTAAACGGACAAGTCAGCTGAGATTTATTCCAGCGGTATTTCGATCCTTCTTAGCAAGGATCCTCTTCGGGATCAAGCTAGACTCCACGCTACTTACCGTAGTTACTACGCATGACGTCACGAATTCTGGCTTTTTGCCGTCAAGGCTGGAACAATTTTTCTAGTTTCTAGCAGAATATCATGCCACGGGCGAACCCAACGAATCACGTTACAGAGATGCGTAGTTACCACGCTTACTACGCTCCCGAGCATGGTAAGCAAATAGTTACTATTTGCAGAAGGTTGGAACAGTCAGCATAGTAACTATTTATGAGGTTAGAACGAAAATATTAACTAATAGTTATTATTGTTACAAGGGTGGAACACGCTCAATGATAACAGGTTCGTTTTTCTAGCTTGACAGTTCGTTTACAAACTGCTTAAAATCATGGCGTATATTTTTAAATCCAAGCCTATCTTGCGCACGTATTCGACCTTGAAAAGATCTCTAGCAATACGGACGTATTTACATACAAAACGGCCCGACTTTCAAATACGCCCAAATACGTGCGTAAAATACGCTCGGATTTACGCAGTTTGCAAACTTACCATGGGCCGGAAAAAGGGCCTTGCCAAGGAGCGTCGAAGTATCGCTAGAATGAGTCCCAGCTGACTTATTCGTTTGGCTCAGTCAGATACGGTACTGAATAATTTTTCGGCTGATATTTCTTCTCAAGCTGCGTTCGCTGCACTCCGGGCTGTCTCTGGTTTTTCCTCACCGGTGTTCGGTGCTTGTCCTATTGCGCGTTTTCTGTCTCACCAGTGACGTCACTAGAACATGCCTTCCGAGCAGGTTCTAGTTAGTCACATCGGTGAGCACTAACCAGACACCGGTGAGCACTAACCAGACATTGGTTAGTCCGAAAGCGGGTTATAATATCGGGGAGCAGACACGGGTGAATGCAAAAACGCGTTATAAGAAGCACCTGTGAGCAGTCGCCGGACAACGAACGCAGCTGCTACTTTTAGATCTAGTCGGGACATTTGTAGAAAAATGCTTCATAACAAAGCTTGCCATAAAATAAAAATCTTAACTAAAATAGATCAGTATCACAATTCGTCTTCAGGGTTCAGATCATAGTGAGGAGGACAGTAACCACGGTGACTAGGATGGTGTTCAAGCCCAGAGGTTCGGCACTGGAGCTTTTGGAGTCTTCATCGTCGGCCTCCTGAACTAGAAAGAAAACCAGGAGTAAATAGAATAGAATAGAATATATTTTACACGAAAGCACGAAGGCCATGGCATTGGTTTGAATACTAAAAACTACTAACAACATAGAAAGAAAAAATAATAACTATTAAATAAACAAATCGCGGTGGTTTGGAGTAATTTCCCCAACAATCTCACATCAGAAAATTGTTTACTTTTTAATATTTTAGACATCCACTCATTACCAAACAACCCTTCACCAAATTATACCTCGGACCTTAAATCATTTAGCTCTCTACACTCACATATAAAATGGCTCAAATCAGCATTCGCAATCGTTTCAAATTCGCAAACAAACAAGGTTCGTATTATCATACTTCCACACAATTTTCTCTTTGGATTTTTTTTTTTTTTACGTTTTCATTTCAATTTGACAACCCTGTGAGAATTTTTCTTTCAGCATTGACAAAAAGTTTGCAGGTATCGAAATGGCCTAACTCAGGCCAGAAGGTCATATCATAGCTTATGCCCTGTTTTCCTCTCCAATAACAGGATCTACCATTTGACCAAAAGATCTTCACATTAGCTTTATCCTGCTTTATCACAATTGTTTCGATCCATTGTTGAGTCGTTGCGATCGTACAGAAGCATGGTCAGATTTATGTCATAAGACTGAAGTAAATAATAATAATAATACAAAGCAAGAGAAAAGGCTTTCGCCTCTAAATAACTCTAAGAAATTTTGAGTAGTCGAACTGATCAGAGTTAAAAATCTCATCAACAATGCACTTAAAACTATTGATCGATTCAGCATTAACCGCATCTTCGGTAAGGCTGTTCCAAGGATCAACAATTCTGTTTCCAAAACCCCAGTTAAAAACGTCGTTGTGGAATCTTGACTTTGTAAGCTTGTACGAGTGCCCCCGATGATGACGGTTAATGCTGAATCTAACTAAATCAGTCACTTCAAAATTGTCATAACTTCCATTGATTAATTTGAATGTTTCAGTCAGGTCTCCTCTAAAAAATCTGTATGCAATGGAGGGAAGGCACAACTTGGCTAATCTCACTTGGTAGGGGAGATCGCGCAGATCTGGTACGAACTTCGTAGCTCTCCGTTGGATTTTTTCATAAGCCTCACTGTCACAATTATAATATGGCCTCACTATGGTGTGGCCATATTCAATGATCGGGCGAACCATCGATTTGAAAAGAAGTGAGAACAAACCATCCTGCTTAAAAGTAAAGTTTCTTCGAATTACACCTTGGATTCTATTACACTTCTTCATGGTAAGGTTGTAATGTTGCGAGAAAGAATGAATAAACCTGTGGAGCTGGTTTGGGTTCTCTTGCTGAAAATACTAGAGAAGCATGCGGTAAGTTTGCTTCGAGTAAGCGCTACTACAACCTACAGATACTGGTGTCAAGCTTGTGACACTTTCTTCGTCTTGGTCCTTGCTTCCAGGAAAGTTACGCCTAACTTCAGCCTCACATTTTACAGTCTAAACTAAGTTGTATCGTAAGTCCATACAAGCGCGACATCACAGCCATTTGATCTATTTTACCTCAGTAACCGAAAATTGTAGTTTATTCCTATAGGTGAGTATATTTTTTAGGCTCTGGGATAGATAGGGGGAAAGGTTTAGGGTTGGAAAAAGGGGTGGTAGCTAAACAAGTAAAATTTATTTTAGGCTCTGGGATAGATAGGGGGAAAGGTTTAGGGTTGGAAAAGGGGGTGGTAGCTAAACAAGTAAAATTTATTTTTGAGAGTCAGGAGATACAGAAATGGCAATGTGATGTATCCTCGTCCCCTTCTCCTTTTCTGTATGCGCGGATTAAGGAGGGGTGGGGGAGGAAGTTTATTTTAAGGAGAAGCTTAATATGGAGGAGTTAAAGGTTATTTCGACAAGGGGAAATTTTTTACCACTTGGAGATAGGAGGAGGTATTTAGGGAGGGTGAGGTCGAATGGCGGTCCTTATTTTTGTCCGATGTGTGGAGACAGAAATGAGGATTTACTGCATTTTCTGTTTTTTTGTAAAGAGTTGAGGCAGGAAATTTAGCCGGGGAGTTTTGAAAGGGAGAATGGGTTGAGATTATTTTGAAGGATAGAAATTTTGTGGGGATAAAGAATTTCGGAAGGTTGGTTGGCTTGGGCATGGCACATAGAGGACATTTTTTGTAATGTGAGTTATATAGGAAGAAAGGGGTGTGTATTGGATTATGTTATGTGAAATTTATTTGTTGGATTAATTTGGAAATTTTTGTTATTGAAGTTAGTTTTTCTTCTTTTTTTTCTATGTATTTATATTAACCATGGCCCTTGGGCTTTCAGTGTTAATAAATATCTATCTATCTTTCTATAGAGAGCCGAGCGCCCAGGTCTTTACCTGTACTGTAAGCTTCGACCATCCTTGCCCCTGTGGTACGGAAACACAGTCTATTAAATGCACTATTTCTTTCATTTATTTATTTCCCTCAAAGAATATATAATGAGGAGTACTAAAATAAATTTAAAAAACACTGTTCCAAACACTGTTATTGTATTATACGGTAAATTTAGGTTAGTTATAATTCAGATTAAGAGTCCTAGTGTCCCGTCATACCTATATTACTGATAAATCCACGTCCTTAATCCATTCCCGAGATTCCGAACTTCCTGGGTAATTTTCGTCCACCCTTACAGCGCTAGACTGATTCTTTCATACACTTGTTTGGCGTTTTTGACGCGGGTCGGGTCGGAAGCTACTGCTCATTGCTTAGAAATACCGATTAGGCGAGTTTCTTTCTCAAAGTTTCTCATCAAAACCAAGGGGCTACGCTAGGATGAAAACAGCCAAGATGGGTTTGTAATCACTGATAATCCTAGCAGGGTTGAAGGAGTCATGTATGCTAGAATGTTGGAACACAATCCGTATCTGCAGAGAGGTCTGATTTTGTTCAGTTTTTCTGGGGGGTCTTTCTTCATCGCTTCGCTTGTGATATTCTGTCAGTAAACCGTGCAACAACAAAACAAGACCAAAGGTGTCGATGGGATCCCAGAAATCTAATATTTGATTCAGACAATTGGGTCTGGTCTTCGCCAGATCCAGTCTTCGACAGGGTAATCATTAGAAAACCAAGTTCAGATATACCTCTATAAGCCATACCGCTTTGACGATACTGACCGAGACTACTTCTGCCAAGTTTCCGGTTTCGACCGAATTCCGAACGAACTACTAGTACAGCAAAAAAAGAAAATTCAGAAACGAATCCAGCGTATATCTTTATCCCTGTAAAGAATATCTAATCAACTTCAAATAAAACTTTGACTTAAAAAAAATTCCGGTTACAACCGAATTCCGGACTAATTATATGTTCGGGTAAAAAATGATTGTCATATACAGACACAGCCTCTCTTCTTACCCCTATATCTGTCATCTTATCAAAGTTTTGCTTTTAACAAATTTTCCGGTTTTGGCCGGATTCCGGGCGAACTAGTTTTCCGGCGAGAAAATGGTTTTCACTTTCGTGTTCACCATGTTTTTTTTACCCCTAAATCGAACATTTAATCAACTTCAAATGAAACTTTTACTTTTAAAGAACTTTCCGGTATTCGCCGGATTCCGGACGAACCATACGTTCGGCGAGAAAATGGTTTTCACCATCGTGTTCAGCATGTCTTTTTACCTCATAATCAAACATTTAATCAACTTCAAATTAAACTTTTACTTTTAACCAACTGTCCGGTTTTGGCCGGATTCCGAACGATCTACTTGTCCGGCGAGAAAATTGTTTTCACTATCGTGCTCAGCATCCTTCTTACCTCATAACCGACTATCCCATTAGCTTTTTAAAAATATTTTGTTTGTCTCTTAATTTGAACCCCCTCCCCCACCCTTAAATATAGGGCTAAAGAGTTCCATCTACGAACTTGAACTTACCCTTGACCCAATAAATCCTCACACCAAGTTTCATCAAAATATCTTATTCCCTATCCCTTCGAGAGTTATCTCACAGACAGACGGACATTTTTGCGATGTCATAGGTATCCCTCCACTTACGTTTTGGGATCCCAAAAAAGAGTAAAAATCGTGTCATTCACGGATGTAGGCTAAGGGATACAAAAAAAAAAAACGCGGACAAGTCAGAAGAAAATGGAAAAGGACTTTCAGCAACAAACTGAAAAGTTTTAGCCGGGAGTTATTCACCACTCGTTCGGGAGTCCCATGCCCCACGAGGTTCAGGATTCGCCCCCCCCCCCCCCCTCCCCAGATGGTCGAATCCGGGAAATGGCAATTTCAAGGTGAATCTGTCCAGGTCCATAATATGCCTGACAAGTTTCATCTTTCTAGCGTACCCTAACTCGTGATATGCCAACAAGCGATCGATCTTGATTCGAAGGCGGCAAATCTATAAACAAGGCCCTTTAAACTTACTTTTTGCCAAGAGCAGTTCTTCCTTCGTGCTACAGAGTTTATATTCTATTGTCTTCTCCCTCTTTGGGTCAGGGTAGAATCCCGGGATGGCCAAGCTAGGATTGTCTAGTCGACCGTGGATCAGAAGACGGTTGAAGTCCTGCTCGAGCTTAGCTGAGGATGGCCCTAGAAATAACGTAATTATAAGAAAACACTCGCATTTTGCGATTCGATTTTGCGCACTTTCTGTAAATATTTTTTTTTATCTATTTATTTATTTATCACCCGTCATTTCAAACAGAAAAGGGACGGAGTACAAAAACGAAAAGAAAAACAAAACAAAAGCAAAACGTAACACTTTCATGGGAAACACACACAAAAATCGACAATTACTAACTGAGACTCTCTGACTGACTAAAAACCGAACACGATTATATAAATATACACTTAAACTTTAAGAATTTTGCTCCAAGGGTGGGACTGGATTTTTGAGTTGTACTTGCTAATCAGGTTAGAAATAGCAAGCTCAGGGTCTTCTATGTTATATATTTTCGTCATTTTGGTATTTCTTGTCCAAGGGGGGAGCCGAAGTAAGTATTTGCAGAATCTGAAGAAAGTGGAACGGAGTTTATTTTTTTTACTACCTGAGAATATTTGCCAGAACGGAGCTAGGTAAAGAAATTGGGGTATTGCAACGGAGTTATAAAGGGAAGCTAGGATTTTTCGGTTAAAACGGGTTACATTCTTTACAAGTAGAGAATATTAATATTAACTTTTTAATTCAGCTTTCGCCATAAAGTAACATACAAGTAACAAAAAAACAACACTCTGGCACAACACCAACGTGTCTCCTGCAGATGCCTCCAAACTGGTAGATTATGGAACATGGAGTTTGCTGCCATGAGAATAAGACAGTTCTCCGACCGCGTAACCTTACAACCAAGGATGACCGGGCTTTTCGAGCCGGGGTTTCATAGCCATTCCAGATGCCAGCTATCTAGATCTTCCGTACAGTCAAGCCAACTCTTCCTGATACCATAAAAGTGAGAATTAGAGTATAACTGACGTTAAACAGGTAAACGAAAAAAAAAAAAACTTTCCCCGAGTGTAGAAGTCGTACAAAAAAAGTAAGAAATACGAAAAAGTGCTACTTACCAGAAAAATACAGTTTGAACTGCACGCACCGTCCACCGTGGACGTCTTCGGTGAACCTCGAATCGGCAAACATCATCCACTCAGGAACCCCCATTACTTTGCGAACGTCCTCCATAAACCGCGATCTAGGAGATGGCGTACGTAAATTAGTTTTGTTTTTAGGCTTGCCCACGCCTGCCGTCCAACCTCCCGGCTTCTCCCGTCACTTCGCTAAAAGGCGATTCTGGTGTTCTCACAGGTTCATTTTCCAAATAGCAAAGCGAGAATCCGCCCAGCGCAAGCAGAGCCGTTACTAGCCAAAATGTTTTTTTTTGTTGTTTTTTTTTTTGGGGGGGGGGGTATTTACCGACTGATTGGTCATTTTTAACGGCCGTTTTTAAGAAGAAAAATGCTGTATTGAGGAAAAACCTGAAAAAATCTACTATTTTTACGAAAAAACTGAATGTTTTGAAGAGAAATCGACTGTTTCCAAGAAAAAAATCGTATTTTTACGAAAAATAAACTATTTTTACGAAAAATTGTGGCGCTTCGCGCCGACTCGGCTATTTTTTACAGACTGGCCGACAACATTGGGGGGGGGGCGTACCCACCCCCCTTCCCATACGCGACGCCCCTAAGCGCAAGAACAAGCCGAAAGTTATTGCGCCTTTGCAACTTCTCGCTGGCTTGCCGAGTTCACTTTCCACGCACGGAGTGGATACTCTATATGATCAAGTCAAAACCCGCAGCTGAACCTCTGGCAGAACGAGAAAAGTCATTCGAACGATGAAACTGCTTCAAGTCCTATGTAAACCCACCAACAACGTGTGTCGAGTACAGTCGTGGTGACGTTTCTGGCTCTTCGCTAGACTCACGGCGATTCTTCATCGGCATGAAGAGTTATTCATTAGTCATGGATTCACTTTTCAAAACTAGCATAGCGCAAGAAGCCTAATGACCAATTTTTTCATTTCATTGTTTTAATGCTATCTCTACAGAAGATTGACTCGGACTTCATTGTTTTATTGCTATTCTGATTTGGAAAACAAATGAAAACGAAGGTGCCCCTCAGCGCCCGGAATGGGCAAAAGGGTCCTAATTAAAGGGGGAACAGTATCGCTCTTGTGAAGGATGGGTAATGGAAGAGAGGAAATAAGCCACGGCCAATTTATTGTAAGACATTTATATCATTTCGAAAATGATGCCAATTGATTAACCTGTCAAGGGTGTCTCTTAGTTCCTAAACTAGAAGGGTTGAAACTGCAGGCATAATACCCTAGGCTCCCCTTGATCAGAGTTTAAACCAAAGATTCGGCTCTGAAAAAAAAAAAATCCCCCGGAAATTAATCCGTACAATTTTAAACGAAGGATACGAAGGGTTTGCGTGAAAGGGGGGGGGGGCAAGCAGTCATGCACAAATACTCGATTTTCGGTCCACATGTCCGAATGCTGGAGCATAGGGACCCTGGGTCCCTATGAAAATCTCCGACATGACATTCAAAAATCCCAAATTTGCTCTAACATCGAGGATTTGTGTACGACTGGGCAGGGCTGCCTAAAATTTCGAAACCGTAATTCAAAGTTGCAACGTTATTTATCAGTGCAAAAAGGGGGGGGGGGCTTGACTTCGTACTTACGGAGAAAACTTGGATGGCTTCTTGATGACGAGGTATTTGAATATAGTCGAATACGGTTGGATGTTGGCGCATGCGTATTTGTCATGACCGAAGTCATTGCTCATGATGACGATAGAACGGCCAACAATACCCATTTTACCATCTGTAAAGTAAAATATAACTTAAGGACGCCAGGCTTAGTCTCAATGCTCGATACCTTACTCTTACTCTTCCTGAATGATATGTCGAACTATGGGGCAGAAAGGACGTAAATTTCTTCGTATTAGATACTACTGAAAGTAATACGTACTGAAAATGTTTAGCCTTTTTTTGTTTACTTTTTCTTGAGATACCAGCTAAATGTTTTTCTTTTCGTCTGATTTTATTGTTAAGATATATCAGACGACAGATCACTGTTTGGGGTTGACGGGAGAATTAAAAAGAAAAACCTAATTCCGAATATTCTTTTTGTTTGTAACAAAATATATAAAATTAACAAAAACATCTTGTGAGTTTGTCAAAGTAAAATGTAGTTGATTTGTAGTCTTTAGAGTAGATAAAAGCCACAAATTGAATATTGACAGATTTCAGGCGAATCGCTAAATTTCAAGTTAAAAAGCAAATACAATTACTTTAAATACTTTCGTTTTTGAAACTTAACATCAAATATAACTAATAATAGATATAAATAATACGAGAATACAATGCAATCATTTAGTGTTGTTCAGTCACTTTTCAGTGAAGGTTGAATGGGATGATAATTCAAATTATTGTTTTATCCAGGTTTTATCTAATAAAAACATTGAAAAAAGTATCAGATATAAACAGAACATACGCTATTGAAATTAGAAAATTATTCTACCTTTTTTTCGAAATCCTCCTTGTTTGTGTTTGCTCAATCATGTTATGTTCACATTGATCTGACAGAATTTGAACTGGATTGACCTAAAACTCTCCAATCTTGACTAATTCCCCTAATTACAGTCTGTTTACTGTCCCTAGAGTCATCAAAGGTCACATTCCAAAGGATTTAGTTTATCCCGATCGGTGACCGCGACGAAAATAAGCGCCTATTTGGAAAATCAGCGGCTGATTTTTGGAATTTTTTCAACCGCTATTTACGCGCGTAAATCAGCCGCTGATCGAGAATCGGCCGCTGTTTCAGCCCCGTGTGAACAAGCTATGAGCTTGGCCATGCAAGTGTTTTTGAATCGTGCTAGTAGATGACGCCACGGTCCTGGTTATGAACTTGTGGCTTGGATGAGGGTGTTCTAGACACTGGAAATTAATGTCGATGTATCAGAACAAATATCGGTATCGAAATGTAAATATCAAAAGGATATTACATTTGTAACAATTATCTAATGTAATTTTTGGTTCACGAATAGATACATGGAGAATATCCAGCTCGCTTTTACGTGGCTAGACTATACCACCTGCTTTGCTTGGTATTCGACAAGTGCCAATCTAACAGACGGTGTGGTTTGATGAACGCCTAAGTTTGCGTCAAGTAATAATCTCGCTGTTTAAACATCGACGTTTGGGTGAGTCAATTGCCCGTGCACGTGAGTATCCTCAGTACATATGTCTACTTATTTTTCGATATATGGCTTTGTAAGGATAAATCCCCTCCTTAAGGATGACCTTTCTCAAACACATAAGGTAAGATCCATCTGGTTTACTAAATTATTTTACAACAGGCCTCCCTCTCTAAGATTTATTTTCCCTGTCTTTTCTGACGGACGTTGGCTGACAGCTCGAACCCAACCAAATAAATCATTACAAAGTCCAGATCCCTGTCACACGGTCAAAATGCAGAAATGGCAAAAGACCGTTAGAAGAAAGCCACCACCATCATAAGCCTTCAGCCAGCCAATCAGGAGTTTGCCTTTCTGAAGGGCAAACCGGACGACGCGACCTACGCCCAAAGGAATTTCTCCCTCGAAAGATTTTCGGGCTGGATTCGGGGAGTTTTAATCTAGTCGTTCACCAGCACACTTGTTGGTAGAGGAATTCAAAATGTAACTAAAGTAAGTTTATTTCTTTAGATCCATCTTCCTCCGACGCCCTCGCAGAACTCTGCTCAGCTCAACTCATCTCTTGTTATCTAACATACAGTCTGCCTAGGAATGCCGTCTACAATACTGACCATCCTACTTCCTCCTTGCTCACCATCTATCTATTAACAAACGATTATATTTTGTACCAAATTCATACCATTATAATAACCACGTACTTGCGACTTGAGAGTTTGCGATTTAAGACTTAGAAAGCGGGTAGATTGTTCACCACAGCAGATAGGATAGTAAGAACCAAACATAAGCCTTGCCGAACGCTATCGTCTACGCTACCTAAACAACCCCTCAATCCGGCAGCTTCTCGCCAAGCCGCCAAGTAAGGTCGCCTTTGCGTCTACCATCTCGTGCGATACAGTCGATCCGTAACCCGTACACGCGTACCTAACTCAAAAAGGGTTACCAAAGAAGTAAAACCCACCGAGGGAGCCTTGCAGCTTTATAGCGTCGCCACAAGCATAAGCCAAACTGCGTCGGTCTGGCCTTGTCAACATTATAACCAGAGTCGTTACTAGCCAAAATGTTCGGAGGGGGGGGGGGGGGGGAGGCGAGGTATTTACCGAATGACTGGTCGTTTTTACCGATTGTTTCAGTAGACTATTTGCACGAAAAAACGACTTTTCGCAAGAAAAATCGACCGTTTCCAGGAAAAATTCATATGTTTTTACGAAAAATCGCGGCACTTGAAGTAGACTCGGCTACTTTTTACCGACTGGACAACAACATTGGGTGAGGGGGGGCATCCCCCCCATACGTGACGCCCCTGGTTATAATGATCATATAATTGTAGTTGAGGCATATGTCGAAACTAGACTGCTTCTTCTACTTACCTAAGGGAAGGTTCTTGTCGCTGAAAACCTTGCGCTTCCCCCCAAGCTCGATGGGTCCTAGTCGTCCAGAAATATCACCCACCATACATCTGAGGGGAGTGTCAGGGCTGCACTCTTTTGAGTAGAATTCATCCTGTAGACATAAACATTTCTTTCACACAAATAACTGTTCAATTCGATTTTTCAGTTCAATTTATTCTCAAAACCGGATACAACGGTCAAGCCGATTCGGTGGTTCTCGTTCATATTAACACAAATTTTGAAATACCTGTTCTAAAAAAAAAATTCAACACTGTAGTTTAGATACAATACAAGATAAATATAATACAAAATATTCGAATCTGCACACAATTAATGATGCCAGTTAAGATAAACCAATATCCAAATGGCTTTACAAGTCAGTGTTGTATCTTAAAGTCACGTACAATTTAGTCAAAATCGTAAATGAAAACTGATCACAAGACGATCAAAAAGAGATCAGTTATAACGTATAACAAGACAGGTGGCACTGTATATTTTTGGGAAAACGGCTAGACATATTACCGAACCATGTTCATTTTCTTTTGAAATCCTGCTCGACTTTCCAGGTCTTCTTAAAGGACCTGTATTACCTATAATACTAACACAACCTACTTCCACAATCACTCCATATAATTCTAAACCTGGAGACCCCAATTTCGTACGGTACATTCTAACAAAACCAAGCTGATTTTCTCACTTGCCGTACTTGCTACCTTCGATGTATCACGCTTTCGCCGGTTGTCTGCGAGAAGTTTTTCCATCAGAAAAAACGGTTATGTAAATTGTTTCCCTATTTTCGCTATAAATCAACGGGTCTTGGAAAAGGCTTAAAACACCCAAAACCATGGGTTATTTGTTGACAGCGCAGTCTAGTTTTAAAGTATTCAAAAATTTTAAAATACGGTAAGTTGAAGAGTAAATAGTGCGAGGGGTCCTTTAAAGATCAAAATACGATTGGTGAGAAACATGTACAACTTGAACAAACCAGGACTTCTGACAGAAACAAATTGTGTTGCAGTTATCTTTTGTAACAATAATGAATGAAATGTGTCACGAAAACAAAACAACTAACTAAAGTAGAACATTAAACATAAACAATATTATTGAACATAGGTGACAGCAATATTGGATGGAACCCCAAAATAAACTAATTAAATGTGATAGAACACGACAAAATTACATGTTATTGGGGAAAACTACCGATTGGTTGGCTAAAAAGGTTGCGAAAATTCTCGGCGTTATTCTGAACGACAGCCTTCACTGGGAATCTCAAGGGGAGAATATAGTGAAAGACGGCTGCTCGACCATCCACTTTTTTTCATATCTGAAATCCCGATGAAAAATGTATCTCAAAACAGTACTATGAAGTAGTACGAAAAAGTTGCATGCAGTTCTAATGATGCTACTACATGCTTCTACTTCACGGCTACCGTGTTGCTGCATACTACTATATGATACTATTAGCAAGACTGGATGATACTACGGCAAGACAGGATACTACTGGATACTACTACATAAGACTGGACCAGTCTGATGCACATTAAATCATAGTATTGTTTGCTATTACATAGTATTACATGCAACGTTTTCGTACTACTACGCAGGCTACAAATTTTTCATCGGGATGGTTTGGTATTCAACGCCATAAGTAATGAGGTATTTCGGAAAAATAATGGAATCAATTGAAAAACTACAAAGGCTTATGAAGATGAGGAAAGTAGTCATTGAGATGAAGAGAAGTGAACTGAAAAACAGAAATGGTCCTTCCCCTCCACATAGCGGCTATGTTTTTTTGAAGAAAAGCGTAAAGATCCCGCATATACTTACATTTTTCTGGTCGACGATTTGCACAAAAGCTGGGTTCCACATATAGCCGGAGGCGGTGCAGCGTGCGGTTAAGTATGCAACGGCTGCGTCCTGCACGACGGGGTTGACGAAGACAGCCCAATTGTGATTTAATGTCTTAAAAAGAGAAAGTTTCAAATTAAGTGAGCGAAATGAAAATATAACTGACCGAGTTTTGGGCTATGGTGGGAAAATGTGTGCGACCACTAAAAAGTTCCTTTCATCTATTTTCTCAAAAACCTGTCCCAACTCCCCCACTGGCAGACGTTTTTGGCATGGCTTCACCTTCTATCCTTCTGGACGAAAAGTGATTTCTAAAGCCGGTAGAAGAATCTGGAAGGTTAAGCCTGGCTTTGCACTAATCTGGCAGAAGAATCTGGAAGGTTAAGCCTGGCTTTTCGCTAAGCTGCTGTGCTGGACAACACTGGTCCTCCGTTCGGACATGGTTATTTAGCAATAGGGACAATGGGGAGAACAAGAATCCGTTCTCCCGTCGCCGAACTGTCAAGAGTTTGAGGTTAATCAACGTGTACCGTTCCTAACCTGAAAAAAAAAAGTTATCTCGAGTAAGACCAAATTCGTATGGGAGAGTCGTCAGCGTTGACGGCCCTAGAATATTGTTTATAAAATTTTGGACAGGTTCCTTAATCTACTCGACAAAATTGACGGACGTCTTGGCCTGAATATGAACTCCATTTGAAAGAAAATGTTCTTAGAGAAAGGCTTGCCCCCCTCCCCCACAACGGTAGGCGTAGGACTATTTTGACATACGTAGTAAACTAAAAGACAAAATGGTCCTCAGCCGGGATTTGAACTCAGGACCCTCTGCTTACAAGGCAGGCGCTCTTACCGTTTGAGCTACCGAGGGGCTTGTGAACAGAGTTGGAAAATCAATACAATAGTCTGGTAGAAGCCCTTGTGTACAGTGCCATCTATGTATTATTACTATTTTGGACCTCAAATTTGCGGAAGCATATGTATTCGCCCTGATAACTGAAAATCAAGACAAATTGCTAATAAATTTTTGTTTTTGTTTTGTCTCTTGTTATTTACCAGTATGTCCCTGTGTCGACCAGATAAAATAATCGTTATGATCGTATTATACAGCCAGACGCATACTTACAGAAAGAGCGGTGCGTGTCTTATCGTTTCATAAACACCAAGGAGGAGAGCGAGGACGAGCCAAGGACACCGGTATGCTTGCAAGCATGGGCTACTCTGACATGAGATATTTGGCTTCCACTGAAGGGCATGTAGGGGGGGGGGGGAGGGTATTTGTACTCACATGATTGCGATTGTTTTTTCCTGGATGCTTCAGATTTACTTCAATAATGGTGTCACTCGTCGCTCCGTCTGCGTAAACCAGTTGGCTCTGTAAAATGAACAAGAAGACAAGAAGAAAAATATAACCAAAGGCACAAAACAAGTCGTCCTCAACTTAGTTTTTCACGTACAACACACGACCATGAAACACACATCATGGACCCTTGATGTAACCCTGTTGGACTTCCCGAAAGACGGTTCAGTTTAGTTCATTTGTTAAAAACAAATAAAAAATAACAAAATAAGTGTCAACCATCACAAAGGTGTAAATCGTCGAAATAATCCATAATCACAGGTTTCGGATCAGGACCATCAACGGCCAAGACAATATTAGGCTTTTTCCAATAAATTATTATTATTATTATTTTGCGCTGTTTTGATCGTAATTATGAAGATCAACGAAGTACGCAACGGTTCTCAGAAGAGGTTGTGACAAAAGGTTTTCAGATGCTGCTGAGGCCAGAGATTTAAAAAAAAAGCTAAAGAAGAAACAACAAGGGAACACCTGGCTGGGCAAAAAAAACTTTTTCTTTTCGCCAACCTTTTCGTTACCAACACAAGGACGTTTAAAAGTGGGGCTTTGGTTACCGAACTGTTTATCCTTGGAACAACCTTACAGAAGATTCGGTTAACGCTGAATCGATCAATAGTTTCAAGTGCATTACTGCATAATGGGATTTTTAACTATGATCAGTTCGATTACATAATATTTCTCAGAGTTGTTTAGAGCCGAAAGCATTTTCAGTTGATTTGTATTATTCTTATTAAGAAAGACAAACTAACCGAAACAACTTTTAGAGAGTCTATACCTTAGTGTGCAATAAGTAAGTCATTTATTTATGACCCACTATTTGTATCCCGTTTTATATATTTAATTATATACCCCGTTACTTAATGTTATGGTATAAAGCGCATGTAGTATACTTCGTCGGAGTCACTCTTTATCTTAAGAAATCAGTTTTCATCTTGACTAACTTTTGCTCTTTCAAGAAGTTTGTAAATCAATCCGTACTGCCTATGACCGCATAGTAGCTCTATAATCATAAAGCTTTGGGAAATTTGTACAGCACCTTCTGAACTCCTTCTATACTATTTCGTTCTGGGGTCACTCGTGTTCTGCGAAAGAAGGAGATTAAAAATATGAGATGATATTATTTATATATGTAAAGCACCTGCTTCACTTGTCGAAATAATGTCATAACCATATATCGACGGAGAAGTTCAAAATTCAAGATGCAAGTGTTACCCTAATGGATGTTTCTTCGTCGCTCTAAAAAATCATGGACAACAGGGCCCAACCAGCGCACGACGTTATCCACTGCTTCCTGGCCGAAGATTGAACATCAAGTGTATTTTTCTGTGTGTTTATGTGTTTTATTATTTTCTTTCATTTACTCCGCTTTTTGAAAATGGCGGGTTTACAATTTAATTACTTACTTACTTACTTTCAGGAAAGACTAACAGTTGATGTTTAGTGGCGTTTAATTAAAGCCGGCGCATAGCCTAGGCTAGACCCCAGCAAAGACAAGGCAATAGAAACGATACCAACCCATTAGGGAATTATCACATACAGATGGACAGACAGAAGAAAGCACCAAGAAATGTACAGTGGTAGTATGGTGGTATTGGGTATCTCTCACCCTCGATTGGGTCCCCAAGAAAGCTAAAAAATCTAACTTACCATTTTGATATATCCCCAGGCGAATCCCTGTGGATGGTGGAAGGAGGCCATTGCGTTTACTTCCCTAGCTTCAGAGGGGGAAAAGCCCCAGCCAATGGTTCCGCAGGCCCACCTGTCGAGGGATATCAGATTTTCAAGTTCAGCTTGGATTAACCTTCTCTTTTTTCACACCTTGCTTATCCAGAGATGGGCGAATCCGAATCCGGGCGATTCCGGACCCTGCTTTTGGTCGGATGAATCTTCTGCTTGTCACGCTGGATTCGGATTCCAAACTCTCAATCTTACTAATCCGCTCAAATTTCTCAACTACATCCTTCCAGTTAACGTTTTCCCAATTTTTACACAGTGGGCTTAAGCAATCGAACTTTTTGGTCTTCACCACCAACCACCCTCAGCAATGTTTCACGTTATCTGATTACCTTAGTATGGAACATCGTTTGGGCCCAAACGGACCGCAGAACCTGTCTCTCGGGCTCTAAAACCTCTCTGACCGGATATCTCACTCTGTCGGGTTCCAAAACTTTCTGTCGTGCAAAGCAATCTTTCTCCCCTGTCTTAGATGACAATCTTGGCAAAAGTTTAATGAACGGTCTCTGGACGAATAAGCTCTTCAGAAACACGGGCGTATAATACGTCACACAATGAGAACAAAAGTGGCAAGGGTCATAATTAGTGTATTGCTAATAGAGGAGATAGGAAACACTTATGAACTGACGTACCAAGGATACAAGAATGGTTGGAAATACTTTGCTGAAGTAGAATAATTACCACCATAAGTACGACGTGTCCTTTAAGTATTCATTCAAGCTTACTGCGAATCGTTTCCGATCGGGCTGAAAGGGCGATATTTTGGCCCTTCTTGACTTTAATTAGAACTATGAAGGGACAACAGGTTCGTATTTTAACTCCAGCCTCCTGAATAAAACTGTGTAGCCTGTGCGGCTGTATATTAGTTCTACGAAAAATTTGCATGTTTTGATATGTAATGATACAGAGTTTATCATTTAATGTGCCTCAGACTGGGCCAATCTCAAGCAGTAGTATCCAGTAGCATCCTGTCTTGATCTAGTCTTGCTAATAGTAGCATGCAGTGGCAACAGTTACAACTGTATGCATTAAAACTTACAACTCCATATAGATAATTCTTGAAAAATTTCATCGTGCTGAAGGGGTAGTTCCCAAAAAAGGCCAAGATATTGCTGAAATAAAATTCAACCTGACTTTTCCGTTTAGCCCGATGAGACGTAGGGTGCTTTTCACCAACTTGCTGTCAGTTAAGATCGTTACAATTCGGTTATTATTTTCTTTCCACAGTCCCGCATGATGAAGAATTTGTTATTTTCGTTCCACCTTGAGTTCCACCAAATCAAATTTTGTTGTTGAGAGAACATTTTTTGTAAGGTGAGTTAGGATGAAACGGGTGTGTATTGGATTACATAATGTTGAATGTATTTGTTGGATTACTTTGGAAATTTTTGTCATTGAAGTTATTTTTTTTTTTTTTTTGTATTTAACGCCCTTTAGCCGCCCTTTAGGGCTTTCAGTGTTAATAAATATCTATCTATCTATTATATTTTACCTCTTTCCTGTCCGGTATGAACTGGTCCGGTGACTACGCTCCCACTTACCCTCGGTGACGGCAACGGTCTTAAAACGTATTTTGTTCCTTAAATTACTTTAACCGAGCTAACTAATTAGCGTCACCTACACTATCCTCTATCTGTCTTTTCATTCACTGAGTGACGATCCTTACAGCTTATGATGGTCGAGAGCATCATAGTTATTAAAAAATATATATTCAGCAGGAATTCCCGTCAGGATGGGCAGAATCCATATCAACTACCATTCGCTTCGCTTCAGAGATCCGAGGATAATAACAATAACAATATATAGCTGACTCCTCTTTTTACCATCATAACTCCAATCGCTTCCGTTGAACATAATCACCCTATATTGTTGTTTATCTTGTGTTGTTTTTCGTTATTCTCTTACTCCGCTACCACCTTGTATATTTGGCGGGTTACAAATAAAATATATATCTATACATATATATATATATATATATATTCTCCTACCTGTGGTGATCTCCAGCTCTATGGATGACAATACTTCGTCCCATGATGTTCACTGGACCATACAATCCCAAATTCGTGTCATTCATCCCCCCGTGGAACTCTGTGAGTCCGGCCAAAGTTCCAAACTTTCCACTTATATCCCCCAGTTCGTACTGGTCGTTGGATCCTACCCCGGAAGGCGGGGACAGCGCGGGGACCATTTCGTAGGGGTTGAAGTGACCATAGAGGGTGTTGTCGTGACAGGGGAACTGAAGTTCTGGTTGGACAGAAACCTAAAAAGACAGAGTCGTTCATGAACAGATCGATAGTTAGATACTTTATAATATGGTAGCGCCAAAAAACCACTAAATACACCGATCACTTCAATTATAGATTTGACGGCGAAGAATAAATGTAAAATATATACAACCAGATGGCATTATACGAAAAACTTGCCACTTAACTGATCAGACAGCAGAGAGCCATAAGCCTCAACAAACTAACCGGTTTATTTCCACCAAAAACAGAAGCCGTGTGTCCAAAAGGAAACCCTAGCACTAGCTCGTTTTTCCTGTTTGAGCCTGAAGACGACCCTTTCTAAGAAGGGCACTAGAATAATGCCCGGGCCCCACTACGGACACACCTGTTCGTAGATCGGTCTTGACCCGTTTTTAAGACCGTTTTTTCGCGGTTTTTCGACGTTCCTCCTTCAACCCCTTCAGAAAATCCGAGATGGATAAATCCATCTCCCGTTTTTAATTTCTAATGAACGACCAATGAGAGAGGAGCGTCCTTAAACGTCTTAAGAACCGGTCTTAAAAACGCCTAAAAATCGAACTGTGAACAGGTGTGTCCGTAGTGGGGCCTGGGCATAATCCTTCGCTGACTAATCAGTTTAGCGCCATCTAAATTGATTTATTTTAATATTTTTCTGGTCACTTGACTTTTAAATTGCGCGGCCGAGCTTCGCCTGTCAGAAATGGCGAGACGACAGCGTCTCAGCGTGGTCAGTCGAAGTCAATTTTAGGTCCGCTACTTTTTCTTGTAATGATTAGCAATACAGCTTCTGACAGACCAGAAAGATGGAAATATGTTGACGATCTTTCTCTTATTGAAATATGTGAAAAAGGGCAAAGTAGTGAAGCGGCCAATATAATTTCGCAGATACAGGTCGAAGCTTTAAATTCAGACATGGATGTGAATGAAAAAAAGTCTGCCATTCTTACAATTTCTTTCCTGAAAGAAGGGCTAATTTTTGCTCCTATTCCAGATACTTTGCGTGTAAACCAAATAAAACTCCACGGTCTAATTATATCAAACGATTTAAAATGGGAACTCCAAACGAAGGAAATGGTAAAGCGTGGACACACCGGCCTTCATATGCTGAAATTACTTGCTAAAACAGGTTCCCTGAACAAGATTTGCTCCGTTTTTATGCTTCTTTTACTTATCGGATCGAAAAAATATAGAAACGTGCCCTACTAATTATGCCACGATCCCCCAAAATTCCTTATTATGAGCTCCTTCAGAAATTTAAACTTGAGTCCTGTAGGTTGAAACTGTGCATTTGCTTCCGGTAAGAAAATGCTTGAGCACCATATCCACCATATATACTTCCGCCGCCGTTCAATACTGCTCGCGAATGACCTGCAAGAGCGGCCTCAGTGGTGATCCCAAAACTCCAACACGTAAAATGTGACCATGTACGGTATGAAAAGACGTTTTTACCGTCTTTGGTTAAAATTTTTAATCTTATTTAGTGTTTACTTTTATATATGACGTTGACAAATTTATATGTGTGTGTCTACATGTATGTATGACGATTTCGACAAATTTGGATTTCACCACTATAGTTCGAAAAGAATAAAAGCGATGTATATCTATCTATCTATAAGCGATATTTGTGACAAATGAGAGCGACCGCAGTCTCTGCACGCTAATATGTCAAGCTCGGTTTTACGCAGTGAAACATCGTAGGCTATCTCTAATACTAAAGTCAAAATTTTAAGATTTCTCTTCGTTCTATAACTTTAACTTCTAGATTACATATGCAACCTGTCAGGTGCCTATATGTGCTTTGAAGTCCAAGAGCCATTATTTCACGTTGAAGATTTAGATCCTCGGATAACTTCGTTAAAGTACGTATTGGCACATTAGTTCAGTTCAGTTCAGTTTGTTTTACGACCCAAATACATTTAACTATGTTGCCAGTACCCGGCCCAAGAAAGGTACAAAAAAGCACTTGCAGTTGGGCGGGTACATAAAACTCATTTCCTAACTAATAATTAACTAGAAACAAAACATACCAGAAAAGAGCACTAAAACAAGAAATAATAACCAATCTCTCATCAACTCATTTAATAATAAAAATGAGAAAAAAGAAAAATAATAACGCACATTACAATACAAATACAAATATACAAATATATTGCAATAAAATACAAATATTGGCACATCACAGGTTGCATATGTGATCCCTTAAATCTAGAGATTAACATAGTATGACGAAGAAAAATTTCTAAAATCTATTCTGTAGATTAGTATGGTATTTTGACTTTCCACTATCGAACCGAGTGTTCAATGCGTTATGGATGGGCTTCATCTGGGTCTAAACTAAGTTGCATCGTAATTCCATACAAGCGTGACGTCATACCCATTTGATCTATTTTACCTCAGAAAACGAAATATTGTAGATTATTCCTATCGGTGAATATATATTTCAATATATATATATAGAGACGAGCGGCCAGCGAGGCGCCGGTCGCCTTTACATTTACAAAACGACCTAGGGACAATCAAATCCTCTGTTGGGTCCGTAATCACTCGACGCCACTATTTACGTCACAACTGTATGGAATTACGATACAATTTAGTCGACACCTTCATCTCAGGCTGATTTGAGGCAACAAAGCTATTCTTCATGCGTAACGAAGTCCAGGATGACTTTGCCGCCTCAAACCGGTCTCAAAATGAAGCGCAGTCTTACCACTTGGAACGCTTGACTCCATACGCACTGAAAATACATAACTACTTTACCAAACAAATTTTTTGAAATTTCTCTTCGTTATCATATTTATATTTCGAGATTCAAGAGATTACATGTGCAACCTATCAGGTGCAATTGTACTTTAAGTCTAGGCTGTACTATAACTTGGGAATTAGTCTTACCTCATGAATATGATATCCGCTTGTTTTTCCCTGCAATCCAGTAAAGTCTACCATGATCGACGATTTACTGAATTCCGACTCTTGTAGGAATTCTACCTTCCCAGTTGTCTTGTCAGCTCCGTCCAAACCGTTCGGGAACCAGTCGTTCACGACGGCTTTGTGACGATAAACCCGAATAATTCTAAAACAGACAAATAAGCAATTACGGGAGTGTTATGGTGTTATTAGTTTAAAAAAAAAAGGTATGTAACGCATATCTTCTCATGCCCGGTAGACGTTCGTTTTATGACAATGAGTTTTGTGGGGGTTGATCCGATAACGTATCACCCTCCAGAGAGGGTTTCCACAGAAAATACAACTCGTCAACTGAAACGACATCCTACTTTCCTTTGCTTTCCATAAGGAGCTATTGAGCAATTACCACTGTCTTTTGTCTTGATTTTGCTCTAATTTTTCGAGAGTCCACGTGTTTTCTTTCAGTGTCCTGTAACCTTTCCAACAGCATCACGCACTTGCATCTCATGTGGTAAATTTTGCTGTTTATATTTGCCTAAGCAAATATATTTGCCTAATCAGATTCCAGTTTTTTTTTTTTTTTTGGAGATCCTTGTGCTTCTAAAAGTGCCTCTGAAAAGAAGAGTTGCTTCGCCGGCATCAAAATCTTTTGCAGACATAGTTTATGCTCCTTAAACGCGACAAGGTTGCTTTCATTCGGGAATGCTAGATTTTGACGATATAGTTTATTTATAATTTTAAAAGATAATGGTGTTATCCAAGGTTTCTTAGACTGCGAGTATCGCTTGATATTTTTAATAGATAGTGGACACGCTGTTTCGCTGCTGTATAGAGACTAAATTTATCTATAAACAACTTATTATGTCTGCCTAAGCAACTTTTATCAGATTCTACATTTTTTTGTATCTAGTGTCTTTTTTGGTATCTGGTATCTGATAACACAGTTTAAAGTCGTTTTTGCAGTTACCGTGGTTATCCCCGATACCCTGCTCAAAACTTTGTAATAGCAACTTTGGAGTTGCTGAGTATCTGGCCAGTTACCATAGTATCTAATATTCTAATATTCATGGTATCTAATATTCTAATATTCAGATGACCGTGGTAACTGACAGTGGTATCTGAGAAAGTCATCTCACTTTCATCATCACCATGCAACAGAAGGGCCTACGATTTTGTCAAATTGGTGAGAAAGAACTTTGACACTCATGTTGTTATTGGATGTAAGTATTTCTTTCGGGTGACTTATAAAAGCGTGAATTCGGCAATTGTCGTTTTTGCAAAACAACCTTCATCAGACATCATGGTAACTGCGAAAACGACAAAATGCAGATCCGTTACCGTGGTATCAGATACCATGATATCTGCAAAAACGCAACTAATATAACTGTACCTTGGCTGCATTTTTGATCGGACAACAATAGTTGCGTTTGCCACGGTCTAAAGTCTTTTTCGCAGTTATCGTGGTATCTGATACCACGGTCAAAAGGCGTTTTTGCAGTGATCGTGGTATCTGGTCAGTTACCGTCGTATCTGATATTCAGATACCACGGTCCAACCCTAGTAACTGATCGTGGTATCTGAAAAGTCATCTCACTTTCATCAAAGTTTGTCAAATTGGTGAGAAAGAAGTTTAGCACTTAGTTGATATAACTGGATATCAGTTTTTCTTTTGGGATGACTTCGAAAAGTGCAGTTTCGGCAATAGCCGTTTTTGCAGAGCAACCGTGTATCAGATACCATGGTAACTGCAAAAACGACTAACTGCAGATTCAGTTACCGTGGAAACAGATACCCTGGTATCTGCAAAAACGCAACTAATGGCTCAAACAGCAGCGGGAACAAAGCCTCTTGCTTGAATTCTCGTCATCGTTTTCAACGAAAACCTCCACTGGAACTCTCAAGTACAGCAACTAGGTGGGTCATACACTGGTAGTTTCATAACAGATAACACACGGATAGGCTACGACATTTCAACGGATAACACTATTTCTCAAACATTACACATTAAAACGTTATAAGTAAGTAATCTATTTATAACCCGCCATTTTGAAAAAGCGGAGTAAATGAAAGGAAAAAATAAAACACATAAAGATCCATAAAAAAAACACTTAATTTTCAATCTTCGGCCAAGAAGCAGTGGATAACGTTCGTGCGCTGGTTGGGCCCTGTGTCCATGATCTTTGATAGCGACAATTATTCATACAAGTGTGACAAATAGTATATTAGAATTAGCTTTCTTCACATTTGGAATAATTCGAGCTTCTGAGACCAGTATCTGTAAAAACAAATAACCACATCCTTTTAATTAGCGGTTGGTTCGCCAACATCTTATTGTCCTTTTCAGGACTCCTGATATCCGGACTTCGTTTTAACCTTTAAAAACTTACGGGTGTTGTTGTGTGTTTATGAACTTTAGAGGTCGGGACTTGATCTTTAAGGTTGCCTACTACGCAGTAAACAAAAATAGACAAGAGCTACGAGCTCATATGGAACTTGCTACGAGTAGGTGGTACAAGAAAGTAGATGAGAACGTCACAAATACACCCGCCATCTAAAAATGCGGTGTACAAATAGGATATTTAGTTTCACTCAGTTCTGAGTAGTTCCGGCATCGTCTCGGATTATCTGTTGTAAATGCGCATGACTGTTCAAACTTCCAAGTTTCAGGACAATAAATCCACTCGTTTAATCCCTAGACGTGCTACACGATTTCCCATACTCCCTCCATCTCCCCCTACCGTGGCCGAATCTGGTTCGGACCAAAGAATGGATCATCTAAAGCATCTTCTTTTATACCATCTATCAAGTTTCCCTAGGATCTGAGCATTTTTTGAAAATTCCGGTACCCCTCCCCCCCCCCCCACCACCGTTGTGGGTCCGGTTCTGACCCTTAAAATATTATGGCATCTCTTGTACACGCTCTCTCTACACTCCAAGTTTCATATTGATGCACTCGTCTGACCCCTATGCGAGCCTGAAAGTTTCCGGCAATCTCCCTCCACCTCCCCCCACTGTGGCGGAAGAGGACTTGGAAACATTAATGTCGTATCTCTTAATCCCCTCTTCCTGTCAATTAAGTCTTACTGAAATCGGAGCGTAGCCTATCCGCAAACTTCCGGTAACGCCCCTACCTTGGTTGACTCCGGCCCGGACGCCAAATAATAAATCTAGGCCGCAGAAACTCGGCACTGTCGACCTTGCATCTCATTCGGTCGATCCGTTTGGTTTGTGTGTATGTCAAAAGCCCCCCCCCCCCCCAATTCCCCCAACCGTGGTCGCATATAGTTTGAACGCATGTTTTATATATCTAGGTCATCGATTCCTATCACCCATTAAGTTTCACTCGTATCCGACCACTCGTTCGCAATTTGGAGAAGTCAATTTCCATATTTCCCTTCTCTCGCTCCACCAAAAATGCTTGGATCTAAGAACGGAAGTTTCCGGGGGTATGTTGTGTCAGGTTCTTAAGTAAATTAAACCGGGTCACTAATACGCCTGCAAAGTTTCGTTGTCTTAGTACATCTGGAACAATTCGAACTCGCGACTGCCGGAATTCCGGGAAACCCCCTCTAACTCCCCCCATAGAGCCCCGAAACCATTCACTCCGTCAATTTCGTATCTAGGTCTAATGCGTGTTCTCTCCATTAAGTTCCGTCCCAGTCCCTCTGCTTTAAGCGTTTCTTGAGTTTTCCGATCCCCTCCCCCATCCCCCACAGGTATCAGACCAGGCCCGGACTTGACACTGAACATCTGAGGCGATAGCTCTTTCCACTCTACAAGTTTCATTCAAATCCGATCACCCGTTCAAAAGTTATGCATGCCACTAGATTCCGGACTGCCCATCCTTCCACTCCCCCCAAGATGATCGGATCGGGGAAACGACTATTCTCAAGTCAATGGGTTCGAATTCCTGGTATATTTGCCAAGTTTCATCGTCCTAGCACATCAGGAAGTATGCCGAATTCGCGGGATCACTAGAAATCCGGACCCCCCCCCCCCCCAACTCCCCACAGTGCCCGGACCCGGTCCTGTTATGTCAGTGACGTATCTAGGTTCTTCCCACCAAGTTGCATCCCGATCCCTCCACTCTATGCGTTTCTCAAGATTTTCGGTTCCCTCCTCCAGCTCCCCCCAATGTCATCGGGTCCGGCCCGGAATTACAGTGCGACATCTCAGACACGAATCATCCTAAATTTGAACTTTCATCAAGATCCGATCACCCGTTCGCAAGTTAAAAATACCTAAATTTGTGGCTTCCCCCGCCCTCCACTCCCCCCCAGATGGTCTGATCGGGGAAGTGACTATTTCCTATTTAATGTGGTCGGGTCCCTGAGATGCCTGCCACTTTTCGTCGTCCTAGCACATCAGGAAGCAACGAACTCGAGGGATCACTAGAAATTCGGACCCCCCCCCCCAAACTCCCCAAAGTGAGCGGATCCGTTCCGGTTATGTCAGCCGCGGATCTAGAACTTGTGCTTGTTCTTTAAGCCAAGTTTCATCCGGATCTCTCCACTCTAAGCGTTTCCAAGATTTCCAGTTTCCCCGTCTAACCCCCCCCCCCCCGTGTCACCGAATCCGGTCTGGATTTAAATTGAACGTCCAAGACAAGAGGTCCTTCCATGTCATTAAGACCCAATCACCCGTTCGTAAGCTAAAAATATCTCGTTTTCCTAATTTTTCCGGATTCCCCCTCCCTCCACTCCCATACATAATGTCGGATAGGGGAAGCAACTATTTCTAATTTAATCTGGTATTGTCCCTGATATGCTTGCCAAGTTTCATCGTCCTAGCTTATCTGGAAGTGCCCGAACTATTTGCTATAGCAAAATCGGGACCGACTGACGGACAAAAATTACAATCGCTATATGGCACTTGGCCGAAGGGCAAGTGCCATAAAAACTGATTTGAAGCCCGAAGCGGGCAGATGAGTTTCAGTGTCTACGGGAACCAGAATAAAGGAGGTAAATATATAAATATGATAAAAAGAAAACGAACCGACTTCTCTATTTGAAAGAGAAGATACACCTACTAAGATTAAATATTCCCCACAGTTCAGCCGCTACCCTGTAAAACTACCGTTCAGAGTATCAACATCGAGACAACATCAGAAAGGCTCATCCGGGTCACTGAGACCAAAAGGAGTAATAACCTCACGATTCACAAGAAGAGCCGAAACCCCGAAAAATATCGGCAGATTTTTTGTTTGCCATCATGATATTAAAAAGTCAGCATATACTTTTTCGGCACTTTTTGGCTCTTCGAGCCAATGCTTGTTACGCAAGAGGTTTGTAAAATCATAACAGGCGTTTAAAAAACAAAAAGCAGTTGCCGAAATTAGCCTGGATCCACTTTATTTTTGTTTTTGTTTCTTCTGATTGTTTTTTAATTACTTTTAGATTGCACCAACACCAGCAAACATTGATTTCCCTCCGAATCTGAAAGGGAGTTCTTTTTGATGATGGTGATGATAATCGGAGCATTCCCCGTCCGTGGGGACTCGCAAGAATACGGGGAGTGAGTCCGCGGGACAAACAAAAACGCGGGGACTCCTCAAGTGGAGTCCTCGGGGAAAAGCGAGAATACGCCTAACATCCCAAACTGTTCAAACTGCGCATCCTTGTGTTCTCAGTTATGAAACTTCTGACACTGTACTTACAGTGAAAAAACAAAAAACTTACGGGGCGCATGCCAGTCTATTTCCTCTCTGCTTGGGTGAGTTATCATGCTGCAAGACCATGCTTCGCCCGAGGATGGATCTGGAGCCACTCAGGGGTAGATTGAGGTCGGTAAAAAATCGGCGTGTCGACGGTATGCTCTTCTTACTTCCCGCCACAGTCAGCGTGGTTTGTCGCGGAGTAAGGTCGCCAACCATGCATCGGAAAGGGTTGCTGCTCGAGCACTCTGAGTTGTACGACTTATCTTGGGATGGGACCTGGAAAGAATGAGTTAATGAATATTTCTACAGCGCCGGCTGACTGGCTGTAGATCACAATGCTTCTTAAAGGGCCTGTCTTACCTTACCTAACGCAACCAACTTCCATAATCACTCCATATATTTCTAAACCCGGAGACCCCAGTTTCGTACGGTACACTTTAACCCTCTAACAGAACCACGCTGATTTTCTCACTTTCCGTGTTTTGCTACCTTCGATGTGTATCACGCCGTCGACGGTTGTCTGCGAGAAGTTTTTCGGTCAGAAAAAACGGTTATGTAAATTATTTCCCAGATTTCGCTACAAGGCAACGGGTCTCGGAAAAGGCTTAAAACAGCCAAAAGCGTAGGTTATTTGTTGAAAGCACAGCCTAGTCTTAAAGTGTTCAAACATTTTAAAATACTGCAAGTTGAAGAGTAAATATTGCGAGGGGTCCTTTAAGGGAAACTACGAATTAGCATTCCCCCAGATTCCCCTCTTACAAGTGATCTTGTGTCCTGATCTGGAACAAATCAGCGAATTCCAAGGCTTGTGCGCCACCTATGTTTAACCCAATAATATGTGGTTTGGGAAGTTTTAAAATGGCGTTTCGTTGACTGAAACTTGACTAAGTCCAAACTCGGGGCCGGAGGCAGGTTCATTGATTTCCAAGGGGAGTCCCGAGGGACTCTCTTGCTTATTCTGCCTTTTACCCCTTATGGAATTATAGCTTCTGAAATCCCCGCCTTTCTCCATTGTTTCGTTTTCTACTTAGCAGTTTTTTGGCCGAGCCGAGCTTGCCGCAGTCACGCAACGTTAACGCCGCTGAAAGCTTCAAGGTCCACCGACAACTCTTTAAGACACAAGGACACGAGAAGGTTCGAGTATTGTTTTCATTCTGGAAGACATGGTAGACCATCAGGTCGTACTTCTGTTTCGGACTTTCTTTTGTTTGCTTGGTTTTCTCACTTTTCCTAAAGCGCGTTCAGTTTTCAAATATTTTATGTCCAGCCGCTGCGTTAGAGAGCGGGAATGCTGGGTAGAGTCGAAACGCGCTAAAAAGAAAATCGCTGATTTCTATGCTATTTTAACTATATTTTCGAAAACAATATTTCTGAGCCATTTTAAAAAGAAAATTTCAGTAAGATTGGTGCTTTAAGTTATGACGTTGCTGTCAGTCTTGTTTCACTATCGTCACTCTGTCAGTCATCTTCTCTTAAAGCACAATGGACACTTCTAATGCCTTACTTTGCATTAAATGCTTAACAAATAAACATTTCCGACTTCCGTTAGAAGGCGCTACGAAAATTGGCCGTTTTCTTGTTATCTCTTGTCTTTACCTCTCTGGCATTTCGGCGATCCAAATATTAGAAACTGGGATATCGTGGCAGGAAATTCAGAAAGTTCGAGCAATTATTGATATATAAGGATATATTTGAGATGTCATGTTTCATCAGAAGTTCCATGGCTTAAAGTGCCTATTAAAAGTTTTTGTTTTGTGGAATAGCGTTGTGAAGCTTGATTATCTTGCTTTATAAAATGTACCAGAATATGCAATAAGCTTATAAAAAATAACATAGCTACAAAGATCATTCAAAAATAAATAACCTATTCAAATCTGAACTATTCAAGCTGATTTATGCATAAAATAAAGATCTACTAAGTATTATAAGAAACATCACTTTTATCTTTGTCAAAGCTAGTAAATTGATCATGTACTGGCCCAAAAAATTACGCTTTGAAATATCACAGAGAGGAAACTGTTGAAAAAGCTGCTGATCTAGAGGGTAAGCATTGTTACCCTCTATACCCTCTGTTACAGAGTGGGATTGGGGTAGTTTGACGTGCCCATTGAACTTTAAGCACGCGTTTTGTTATAGAACAAATAGGCTGATGAAAGCCCCAAATAAGAGAGGAGCAACCACAATTTGTTGACAGGGAGACCGGGGTTGCCAGCAAAGGCACAAACTACTAAGAGCTAAAAGTTACTTTGAAGAAAAGTGAAATTTACACGGATAGTAGACTAGCTATGAAAATTAAGATCGTGGATCCTATCAGCGGAAAGGGTCGGCTACACATTCATCACCTTCATTTATGTGAATACAACTGATAGACAAAATACTAATCCCGTGGGATTTGAACCCGCGAGCTATGGGTTTCCACAGTTACCAAGAATGTTCAGTTAAAATCTATTTCACGTTTGTTTGCTACGGTTAACAGGTCCTTTGGATAATTTCCACCTAGAGCACTTACGTTGTAAGGATTGTAGGTGGCGCCAGCACTTTTGCACCTTTCCTGCCAATCGTGGTAGTCTTCATTCGGGACACTCAAATGAATGTGAAACTGGTGTTCCAAGGTGTCGTTCATGGAACCGTCGCTAAAAAAAAAAAAAAATCTTCAACGGTCAAAACAAAAACAAGACAAATCCTTCAATTGTCGAGGGAGCATCTGAGGGGGCAAGACGGTCAAACCCATATCTTTTTTAATGCTTCGAAGGTTTGCAGAACCATTTTTATCCTTCCGGCATAGGCCGTTACTTGGGAGGTCGTGAACCGGGTGGTGGCAGCGTGCCTTTTAAATGTTTTTGTATCTATCAATATGTTTCCAAAAAAATCAATCAATCAATTTAATACAACAAATAGCTTTTTAACTCGAAGAGGAAGTCAGCACTTCGAAAGCTATTTTTTTAAAGCTATCGAAATAGTTGATTTAGGGGTAAGGAGACATGCTGAATCCGAATATGAAAGTTATTTTCTTGCCGGACAAGTAGTTTACTCGGAGTCTGGCGAAAACCGGACACAAGATTTGCCGACCAGTTTTCGGCTTTAGCAGGCCTAACCTTTTCTTCACAAACTAGTATAGCTCTGTGCCTGGATGCCGGCATTCGTTTCTTTATTCTGTGTGAAGTCGAAGAGATCTAGTGTAATCGAAGGTCGAATGGGGTTGATGTATAATGTTCGAACGAGGAAATATCAAGTTGACGATGGTGTTCAATGATGATTCACTGGTTAAGTATAGGCCAAGTTCGTAGATGTGTCCTTTAGTCCTATCTTTGGAGGCAGAGGATGGGTCTGGAGTTTTCGGTAAAAACATGTGTGTTTTATAAGCTAATAAGATATTCACTGAGGGGTAAGGAGGTTTACTGAATCTATATGTGAACTTGAGTTTCTTGCTCATCACTAATTCGGCTGAAACTGGAAATTTGGTTGAAGCTCAAAGTTATTTCTGAAATCGATTAGAGATTCGGCATCGGGGCAAGGAGACATGAATCCATTTTTTTACTTTATTTTAACAGTACAAATATTCAAGGAATCTGACGAAGACTGAATGGCGAAGACATGACCCAACTCTTTGAATCAAATGTTAGATTTTTGATCCCACTGAAACCTTTGGTCTTGTTCAAAATCAGAAACAATACTTTGAAGCTTCTCATAACCTTATGTGTGAAAGATTAGTCGGCTGACATTGAAGCTTTCGGCGAGTTTTACGGTGCGTGACTGTCAGAACTCGGCTCAGTCGGAAAAACGCTAAAAAGTCGTCGGTAGAAAACGAAACAATGGGGAGAGGCGGAGGTTTCAGAAACTTATAATTCCATAAGGGAGCTAAAGAAAATATGAAAGGCAGATTAAGAAAGATGTAGTCTTTAATGGTACGTTATCTATCCGTCCTCATCCTTCTAGTTGTGTGTCCTATTCAAGTTCAAGTTCGGTTTCTTCAGTCGGAAAAGCGCTAAAAAGTCGTCAGTAGAAAAGAAAACAATGGGGAGAGGCGGAGATTTAAGTAAGTAAGTAATTTATTTATGACCCGCCATTTTCAGAAAGCGGAGTAAATGAAGAAAATAAATAAAACACATAAACACACACAAAAAGACACTTAATTTCAATCGTCGGCCAGGAAGCAGTGTAGAAGGTCGTGCGCTGGTTGGGTTCTGTTGTCAATGATTTTTTATAGCGACGAGGAAACATCCTTTCAAAAGCTTATAATTCCATAAGGGAGCTAAGGATAATATAAAAGGCAGAATAAGAAAGATGTATCCTTAAAGCACAGCTCTTACTAGAAATGATCTTTTCCCAGTAGTACGGATCAGAAAAAACGTTTTCGAATATACCATTACGTTACAGCTGAAATTAGCGATTTTCCTGTTAGCGCTTGTCGATGATCTCCAGCTTTCCTGCTCTCCGACGCGGCGGCTGGGCGCAAAGCATTTGAAAACTGAACGCGCCGTGGTTAAAAAGTGGGAAAACTAAGCAAACAAAAGAAGTAGTAAACAGATACTTCTGAGATCCTTATGTGTTAAAGAGTTGTCAGCGGATATTGAAGATTCCGGCAAAAGTTTCGCTGTGTGACGGGAAAAACTCGGCAAGGCAAAAAAAGCGCTAAAAATTCGTAGGCGTAAAAGGAGACAGTGGAGAAAGGTGGGGATTTTAGAAGCTTATAATTCTGCATGGGAGCTAGATATTTTATAAAAAGCAGAATAAGCAAGAGAGGTCCTTTAAAGGACACGTTATCTATCCATCGTCCTCATCTTTCAAGTTGTGTGTCCTATGTGTTTTAGTTCTAGGTTTACATTTGTCTTTCTTCTATTTTCTTCATTCTCATACTCTATGGTTTCTCTTTGTTCTTAACGAGCGTAGGCTCTATAGAAATGAATTCCATAAGCAAATTATTTTATTTCTTAAAGTTTAAACTTAAAGTTTAAATTGTTACCCTTTTGTTAGCCTTGCAATAGTTGACTGTGTAGAAACATAATAGCATTTGGTATTTGAAAAGAAGAAAAGAATGTATTTCTTTTAATACGGTAAAAAATGTTTTCAACAGCTTCGCCAGCTTTTTATATCTAAGCGTGTGTGAGTTTGACTGATACGTTGTTGTTCAAAGTTTTCTACGAAGGAATCGCATAAATAATAATAACAATAACTAACGATGCGTGAAAGCTCCTCGTGCAGCAAAGATACACGGCGAATGCCCGGGTGTGAATGTGACCGGAAAGGTGACCGGTTTTGAAGGAATCGAATAAATAATAATGAACGCGTCCGAAAGCTCCAAAACGAACGAAAATGCTGAATTAATTCAGCTTAATTCAGCATTTTATGCAGCATTTCGCTTTCGGACTTAAATTTTTGCTCAATTAATGCAGTAATAATTCAGCATAAAATTCATCGAAAATTTCAGCAAAAATGCTAAATTTTATGCTGAATTTCCAAGAAGAAACTGGGGAGTACGGCGATTCCCTCAGTGTTTCGGCGGCAAACATAAAAAATTCAAAAAGACAACTGACAATTCGGCATACATTCAAAATTCTAAGACAACTGGCGATCATGGCCAACGAAGAAAGGAAAGATAAGAAGGTTGGATATCAGTAGCTGATCCATTTTGTCAGCTTTGTAGAGCTAATTCTTTTTTCTTCTTCTTCTTCCTGACTTAAATTTTGCTATTCTAGAAGTTTCAGAGGAGAAAAAAAGGTAACAGCTTTCGGATAGAAATAAAAATAAAATGCAGCATTAATGCAGCATTTACAGCACCAAAAAGCTTTCGGACACAATAATTAACGATGCGTGAACGCTCCACGTAAAGATGGAGCAAAGATACACGGCTAATGCCCGGCTGCTAATGTGGCCGGAAGATTGAGCCATGAGCCTGGTTTGCCAGAAGTAAACTTCTGGAGTAACGGAGGTCTTCAGTTGTACTTCAATCACTACTTTTACCTGTAATGTAGCGACTGAACAAACACAGAGGTTTCAGCATATTCGTCATCATTCTGTTGCCTAAAAATAATCCGTCCAGCCAAGGGGTATCGGAAAGTAACGGCGGCGGTGGCTACGCTGACTCCCAGTGGCTCAATGTTGGCACAAATCCAGCGGCCGCCGTCTGAGGCATAATGGATTACAATGGAGCGACCTAGAAGGATATAAGAGGGCATCATTAAAGCACATCTTTTCCTACACTGTCAGATGTTTCATAAGGGGCATATAAGCCAGGCATGGAATGCTTTATCTGAGGAGCCCGATTCCCAACCAAATTTACTTTCATTCAAACAAAATCTTGCTGGTACAACGTTCTGCAATAGCGCGTATGTGAACCCTTTTTAGTTTATATTTGTTGTATGTTAAGTGTGTAGTGCAGTGTTGAAAAATGTAGTAAACATTTGTGTGCTTGTAGAGAGAGAAGCTTTGGCTTAACGTCTTTTTCTATTAATAAATAATTAAATAACACAAGGATGCCCGGTTTCAACAGACGATGAGTAGCAGACGACACTTGGGATGTTATCTGTTGTGTTTGAAAAGGTTATGTATAAAATGTGATGCATAACAAGCATTGTCAGAAAGAGCCAAAAAAAAAACATCGGCTGACTCTTTTGTTGGTCGTCATGATGTTGGAAAATTCAGCAGATGAAAGTAAAAGAAAAACAAATCCCGACACGAACTGCTTGCCAATGGACCCATGACATAACATTTTTTTTTGGTTTTAGATGATTTTTACTATTTTATTTTATTTATTTAATAATAAAGCAAAACATATCTCTCGTGGGCAGGGCCCAAATACGATGTTTTTGTAGTCATAAATAAAGTCATAAATAAGATAAAATAAATTGTCAACATATAATTTAAAAGTAAAAAAAAAAGGTAACAAGGCAGAACAATGCTAAAGAGCATTGTACTGCTTTACGAAGCTCGGCACAAAGCTTCTACTGTAGCGCATAGTGTTACAGTAGATTGGGATCAGTTTGGGAACCTTTTCAGCCACTTCTCGGGGGGGGGGGGACGAGATCTTACAGGAACAAAGGGTGGGGGAAGGAATGAACGGTACATGGGATGCTGGAGAAGGGATGAGCCAAAGTTGCGGCATAGTTTTTCGCGGCGGGAAGAAAGAGATTCAATTTTAAATTCTTTGAGGTAAAAAGAGTATGGTAGGGGGGAACCGCCATAGATAATTTGCAGCGATCTCTTCTGAACTCGCTCTATTTTATCAGTTTCGTCTTGGGTAAGAGCAAAGTGCCAAACCGGACAAGCATATTCGACTAAGGGTCGGATGAAAGAGCAAAACATTAGCTTTAGCTTGTCCTTAGGAACCCGAAACTTTTTCAGTGTTTTTAGCATTTGAATTGCGCTGTTAGCTTTCTTTACAAACGTCTTTGTATTTTCATGCCATGAAAGGTCAGAAGAGATCACTACACCAAGTAGCGTTATTTTATCCCTGATGAGCCCAGAGTCGATAGGAGGTTCGAAAGACGGCCGAGTTTTTCTAAGAAAAGAAAAGGTCGTAACCGAGCACTTATCTTTATTCACGACCATATTCATTTCAGTCGCCTCTGAGGTAACCTGGTCGATGAAACCGGCAGCGTTACTTTTGAAATCCTCAGATACGACTTCCGCTAGGGACAGATCGTCAACGTATTTCCATCTGTCCTCCAGCCCAGCAGCAATTTCATTTATCATGAGGAGGAAGCACAGCGGACCGATCACAGTTCCTTGTGGAACTCCACAAAAAACTGGTGAAGAAGTAGAAAAATGGCCTTTATACTTTACAATTTGCTCTCTATTTGTCAAAAAGCTCTTGATGATTTTGACGATAAAATCGGGTATATTTTTTTCTACCATTTTTTCCAAAAGAATTTTATGGTCAACAAGGTCAAATGCCTTTTTAAAATCAATTGCAATTAAATTTATCCATTTGCCAGGTTCATCTAGATGTTTTAAAATAAAATCAATCAAATTAACTAGGTAATGGACTGTCGAACACTTAGGAATGTTACCAAACTGCTTTCGATCAGTTACTTTTAAAAGATATTCTTTAAGCCACGTGGCAACAAAACTTTCGTAAATTCTGCTGAAAATTGATGTAACTGTGATCGGCCGTACACCAGAGAAATCATTAGGTGCTCCTTTCTTTGGAATGGGGGTGATAAAACCTTTCTTCCATTTCTTTGGAAAATAACCTGTTCGCGTTATGTTATTGTATATTATCTGAAGAGGTAAAGCTACTTCTTTAGCAAATGCTTTAACGAGAACAATTGGAATATCAAAAGGAGCAACAGAAGTTCTTTTTAACTTAGAAAGTTTACGGGTTACACTTGACAAAGAAATATCAGGCATTAAATTATCAGTTGAAGGAGCAGTTAAATTTTGTGGAGGGTCTTCAGGTGGAAGAGGTGGATAAGACTGGACAACTGCAGCGAAATGGGCATTTAAATCATTCGCAGTTTTCTCTGGTGGCTCCTCCTTCATGAAGTCAACTGGTTGAGAACTTTTTCCAGTCAGACTTTTAACTTTACTGAAGAACTGCGAAGGCTTGGACTCCAAAAGATGATCCACCTCATTTTTGTAATAATTAGCCTGTGCTTCTTTTATTTTCCACTTAATTTCAATTGCCAATTTTTTTGCTTGGCCTTTTTGATCTTTTCGAATAAGGTGTAATTTACGCTTAATTAGTCGCTTTATTTTTTAATTTACATACGGTTTATCACTAGAAGAAAATTTTGTTTTACGCTCAGGGAAGCACTCAAGAAATTTTTCATTAATTTTACCATGAAATTCCTCAACTTGGGAATCCAAGTCCTTCGCTGCGGAAACCAAGGTCCAGTTCTCCTCCGTGATCCAGTTTCCGAACTGCAACAGACCAGGATCTGTGATTGGTCTAGAAGTGACCTCAGTTACCGAATATTGGATCTTTACTCTCTCAAAAGGGTTCCACTGGCGCATATAGTGGTAACTACCGCCAAGTGGTGCTAGTTTACTCGGATTTTGATAATATTTAGAAAGGTTTGTCAGGATCATATCCAGAGAAGTTTCACCTTTGGTTGTCGGGAAATTAACCACGCTTTTGAGACTAAGTGACCTGGCCAGCGATTTAGTATCCAGCTCATTACCATCTCCTAGTATAACTACTCCAAAATATGGATGTGTTCTCTGGATGTAATCCGTTGATTCCTGCAGCTTCTCCCAAAACGCCTTTCTTGCGGCAGCGGGCTGACCAGGTGAATAGTAGAAAACGCACACCGCTACCGCAGAGAACGGCCTAGGGAGTCGCTTAGGTTGCACTTTCACCCAAATAATCTCATCTTGTTCATCAAAGAAAGGTATAGTTAAAAGCTGTGGTTTAAAATCTTCATGTACAAGGGTCATAACTCCTCCTCCTTTCTTCCCAAGGGGATGGTCATCAGGGCGAAGTTTAACAAAAGAAGAGAATTTTGGAACTTTTAATAAATTTAAATCTTGTCGATGAACCTCGGTTATACCGATGACAGAAGAACCAAGCATTTGGGCCGTGGACTCAAGTTCAGTTAATTTTTCTAGGTTTAAACTTTCCGCATTGCTGTAGAGGAAGGAAGGAAACACGTAGTGCTTATCATTAAATTCACGGGATACCGCTTTATTTTTAAATTTCTTGCCTCCCATCGATCCCGGGGCAGCATCATGGGAGAGGGGGAGAGGAAGGGGAGAGACTGATGTCGGTTCCGAAACTGGCTCCAATCTTTCATCCGTACCTTGGTCCGTCACAACCGGCAACCCTATGCTAAGACTGCTGGGAAGCCTCTCTATGAAAGCAGTAGTTTATAGAAAACGAGATTCTCACAACCACGTTGTAGGCTTACGATCAGTGCCGTCTTTACCCTTAGGCCGGTTAGGCCTGGGCTGGGGGGCCAGGGGAAACGAGAGGCCAAGCGGCCGGTGTAAATTGATGAGAAACCAGGCTACGGTTGCTAGCCGTGTTGCCTTGTTCATTACCATCCAGGATCCAGGTGTGACCAACTACGTTGCACCCTCATTTACGTTACCGAAATATGCTCAGAGTTGACCAGTGTGACTCGACTCAGAATCCTGTGTGCTAATGTGCTGGCGCGCTTTTACAATTTTGATTCATGAAAAGGGGCCAAAACCTATGGATGACCTAGGGTCCACCAACAGTAAAAGACGGCACTGCTTACGGTAGCTCTGAAAACTGTGGCGTTCCTCTGTGGTAGGTTTTTGAAAAATAATCGGTGAAAGAAGGAATTCTTGACACTACATAAGTTGGGCAACTAGCAGCAGTACCAGCTGATAGAAATATGGCCCTGTGAGTTTCCCGGCCAAACATTTTATTCGAGAAGTCAGTGGCGGCCAAGTCTGAGACACACGTCTAAGATGTTCCGTTAGGTCCCGGTCGGCCCGCTCACTTGTTGGGGGAGCAGGAGGGGGCAGAAAAGAGGAAACCCGAACCCACCAGTGATACTGTAAACTCCAAATAATGGCAAAGACGGATCAAGATGAGCTTCATTCCGCGCTGTCAATTCCTTCAAAGTTCCAAATTTACCGCTGAGGTCCCCCAGCTCGTAAACATCTGAAGTTCCATCACCAGGTGAAGGGGAGTCCTGGGGGTTCCACCCGAAGGGGTTGTAGTGACCTGAAAAAAAGGGCAGGTCAGCTATGGAAAAAGTGATATGGAAAAAGCTGAGAGAGGTGTACAAGGGAACATGCCTATACTGTCGCCTATACTCAACACAGTAACCTGTGAGAACGGCAAACAAAAAGACAAACCAAAATGTATGCCAATACTCTACATGACTAAGTCCGACACACGCCAGTGAACCTCGGGAAGAACGAGAAACATCACCCAAACAAATCCTCAAATTTGATTCAAATCGTACGCAAACTATCCAACAACGTTTGTTGTGGCCAGGTTGACGTTTCTGGCTCTTCTTTAGGCACATGGCGATTCTTCTTCGGCACGAATAGTTGGGGGTCGTTTTCACGTGGATGGCTGTAGAGCTGAACGGACGGTCCCGTCCACGCGAAAATGAGAAAATCGATCAAACCTTGCACGGTTGAGGAAGATGGGTTCCGTCCACGCGAAAATGCCCATTCAGCTGGATGGGAGCATATGAGTGGGAAGGCCCACACAATATTTCAGCTCAGCGCCTGCCCTCGGAGAGGCGTCCGTTGAGCTAGATGGCCCGTTCACCTGTTCATCCTTTCACGCGAGAATAGCAAAAAGATCGACGACATTCACGCGAAAATGTCTGTCGAGCTCAACGGGACCAGAGCCATTCTCGCGGAAACGTCCCCTTATACGTCAAGACTAACCTGCAGTATTCTTGCAAACTATATCGTCCTTATTCAGCGGCGCTGAAAACGGGAACTCATGAACATGAAACCCGCCGGCCGTTTTATTCAGCCCTGCCAGGTCAATCGAAACGCGCGTCAGGTCGTACGGCGAACGCTGCTCAAACGTAATCGCTCCTTTCACTCCCTGTAATAGAAAGAAAGGTATAAAGCCAGGCCTTCCAGGTATTTTGTCCGGATTCCAGACATCCGTCGAGATGGACTCAGAAGGTGAAGCCAGTCCAAAAACCTCTGGAATCATGGGATAATAGACACCCCGGATCCGGATGTCTGGAAGGTGCCGTAGATATTCGAGATACACAGTGTCGTAGATATTTGAGATACATAGGAAATGTGAAAGTAGACAACAGAAGAGTGATAACAACAGTAGTGTTTGGGAGTTAAAATATTTGCGAATATATCAAGAACAAATAATCCGATAGAGCCTCGGTCTCCCTATCTCTGCAGTATGACCTTGCGGAGTCAAATATTTCCCCGTACCCAGCCCGATCTAAAAAAAACGGAGGTTAGGAGCTACACTGCGGATCACGTTCGTTACCTCTATAGATAGCTATATCGCTGTGAAGTCGCGTAGTAGAAACTTTCAAAGGCAACGCCGACTGTTTCTCTGGACGCGCTCCAGAGCGGGTCAGCGAACCTCTTGCAACCGCGAAGACGGAAATAGACGTGTAGCAACTGAAAGCTAGAGCAATTACCTCTAACTCCGCTAAAATTTATCGGGGTATCCATAGTCGCTGCGTGGGACCAAAGACAGAGGTTTTATCTGATTATTTGTTCTTGATAACAGTTTGCCAGCAGAAGTTGTTTATTCAGGCAGTATCCAAACGTTTAAGCGTGGTATAGTCGACACCCCATTATACTCAGTTGCTTTTTTAGTTTGAGAATTTGTTTACTTTTGTAGTGCGTCAGTTTCTGAGTGTAAAGTGTATCTGATCCGTTTGTACTTGTGTAGTAGTGGCGACAAGCTAAAAGCTAAAAGCCAAATGTAATAATAAATAAACAAATATATCTAGGAAATTTTTAAGAATAGCAGAAAGCTATTATCATTATCATGAAAATCGGAAGGGTTGGTTCGACTGTGCGGAAGCCAAAGACATCTGGGGGGTCTGGAACGTGAAGCCTGGCTTTAACCCAGGTATAACTTCGGACAACTCCAAGAACAGTTGTTCTTGCACTTAGCCATTATCAGAACCATTCGAGAACGAGCAAAAACACTCGGAAACGTAAACAGATTCTTAGTAGTAAACTCTCTTACGATTCTCGGCACACTAGTAGATTTGGGACTGGCTTGATGCTTGTCAAGTATCCCACCTATATGTCAAAGTAAGAACCAGGCATCCAGGAAAGTAGGCCAGGAAATCTAGGCCTATTTCAGCTCTTTGAGACAAGCCTGCTGAATTGTATAGCTGTGACAACTTTAACGGAAAAAAGTTTCTTCGCAAGATATCTGATGCGTCAGTATGCTTCATCGACCTGAGCTTCGTTTTTGTTGAAACAGCGCTGCCGCATCGCTGCTGCACCACTTCTTTGTTTTTGCACATTATACGTTTCTTGATTCACTTTCTTCTTGGTTGAAGCAGCAGCGCTACAGCACCTTGCAGGGAAGCACGGACTTGGTCGGTGAGCAAGTCCGTGATTCTCGAGAAGCGCTGCCGTCTTCCTCGGAAGCACTGCAGTGCAAAAACGGATGTAGAGAGAATCAGTCCGAAATCGGTCAAGAAGTGGACCTGCAGCATGCAAGAAAAACGAGGCTCTGTTTGCGGAAGGAAGTCAAATCCCTGAAACCACGTCCGGCAGCATTTTTCTCTTTCAATACAACACTCACAAAGAGGGGTTTTCGATGATTTTAAACTGATAAAATTTGAAGTAAATTGAGCAGATCCAACTCAGGTGATGTCATAGTACAACCCTCTGAATAGAATATTACGTCGGAAATCAGCCGATTATTTGACAATTTATTTTCGCTGGTGTATTGGCGTATTTTGCTGCCTGCTATCCTACAGTTTACTAGGTTTGACAAATATAAAGGGAGTTTCTTGTTTCTTATCGATTGGTTGTAATACAATCCAAATTATCTGTAGGCTATTATTGAGAAATAATTATACTGATAGCATTAAGTGAGAATTCCTAGTAAATTCTTCGAGTAAGTCTGCTTTATTTGTACAGTTTGTCACTTCTATTACTTCGTATCCAGATATCAATACTTTCTTTAAACAATAGAAGTGTAATCAGAGGGCACGAGCAATCTGCCAGCTACAGAGACGGTTTATTTTTGCAGCCATGGCACTCTTCATCACTCAGCTCTATAAAGTTATTGATTTTCATACGTGAACTAGAGTTTTTGAATTTCCGTGCCTTGCAACTGTAATTGTCCGTCCGTGACAGAATGGGTTAGCGCGCTGAGCTCGCAAGCGAAGGGTCGCTTGTTCGGGTCTCGACGCCGACCGTTCGTTTAGGGCGAGGGTTACTTGTTTCCCCGTAAGACAAGCCAAGTCCACCCAGCTTCAAATGGAAAGCAATCAAGGGAAAGCAGGGGAAGCGTCGGATTATTTGCCCCCAACCACGCATCGCACTCCCGGTCGAGGGTGGAGTATCGGGAGACCAGACCAGCTTTGTTTTTTGCTTTGCAACTGCAATGTCCGAGATCGTCTTTGCTGAGAAGCCGTAGAGGTACTAACAGGCGATAACAAGAAAACGGCTTATTTTGGAAGTGCCGTTTCATGAAGTCAGAAAATTTTATGAAAAAAAAAAAGCAAAATTAGTGCCCATTCTACATCAAACGGTTTAAATACGGGATCGACTAAAACCAGGAAGGGAAGGGAACGCGAGAAAAGCAGGAAGGCATACTAAAACCAGGAAGAACATACCAAAACGAGGAAGGGAAGACTAAAACGAGGAAGGCTGTCGCCAGAATAAGCCGCACTGTTACCTTCTTTTTTATTCTTTGAAGGGTTGGCAACTTTTCAAATTCAAAGTTCACCATCCCTTCCTCGTTTTAGTATCCTGACATGGGTAGGCATTAAGTTCAGTGAGGGGTCGGCAACTAAGACATTTCAAGTCCACCATTTCCTTCCTCGTTTTAGTCCTTTAAGGTACTACCCGTGACCAGCTACTAAAACGACGAATGAAATGTTAATTACATTTTTTATAGTTGCCGACCCCTCAAAGACTAATAATTGAGAATCCACCATTCCTTCCTCGCTTTAGTACTTTCAAGGTAGGTTTTAGTACTTTCAAGGTACTCAAGGTTCCTTCCTCGTTTTAGTACTTTCAAGGTACTAAAACGAGGAAGGAAATGGTGGACTTGTAATATCTTAGTTGCCGACCGCTCGCTGGACTCGGAGGATTTTAGTCGTCTACCATCAGAACGAGAAATGAAAAGGAGAATTACAATTTTGTAGTTGCCGACCTCTCACTGAACTTAATGCCTACACATGTGAGGATACTAAAACGAGGAAGGGATGGTGAACTTTGAATCTGAAAAGTTGCCGACCCCTCAAAGAACACTAAATAGAGGAAGGGAACGGTGCGGCGAATTCTGGCGACAGTCTTCCTCGTTTTAGTCTGCCCTTTCTGGTTTTAGTATGCCTTCCTGCTTTTCTCGCTTTCCCTTCCCTTCCTGGTTTTAGTCGACCTATTTAAATGCAGCTTGTTTAAAGATACATCAACTTCTGTTAGAAAGAATAGGTAACGCTAAGTCGCTAGAATATACTAACGTCGCCAGTTGGGGTCGTACCCCCAAAAGTAAGAACATAATTATATGAAAAGACAATTCGCAGGTGAAAAAAAGCTAAAAGCTTAACGCCAAATGTAATAATAAAAAATAAAAAAATGGCCATGCTAACCTTTGCGGAAAATACAGCCTGCGAAGTCCTCTGTTTCAAATCCTTTAGCTTAGCACAGGCCAAAAAGTTATCAGAAGCATCATCTTCGAAGATAACGACATACAGCTGTCGCGGCCCTTTCAGGTCTGATAGTAAGAGATTCGGGTCGTTGTAGAGCTTTTTCCCCGAGCCAAAACGAGAGCTAGAGCTTCCCGATATTTTGACATGCCCGAGTTTTGAGCTCAAATCCCCAACTGCACATTTTTCGGGTTCTTCAGGTGAGCAACCTAACTGGTTGGAGTTGGTTGGATCGAAGATGATTTGGAGGGAGTTGCAGTTATTCTGATCTCGATCTGAAAAAAAATAAATTAGAAAATTAATTCAAGACCTGCACGACGGGCCTGAAGAAGATAACCAGACAGACATAGGCATTGCAGACATAGACGACGAGAAAGCCGATGACACTTTTTGTATGGAGTTATAAGAAAAAGTAACATGCAGTATGACCACTCAAGATTCTCATTGAACTCTCGGGACATTTAATCAGCTCCCACATTCAAAACTCCTGGTACATGGAAAACAGAAATAAAATGTCTGTGTTTTTCCGCCCAGCTCCAAATTCGTTTAGCAACTTGGTAGCAAGAAATCGAATGAGTTCCTCCCATGTTGTTCACATAGGCCTTGACCGTTGTGGAGTCTGTCATGACTCGTATGTAACAATCTGTAACATCACGACAAAAGGAGAGAATTCCATATTCAATAGTCAAGAGCTCTAACACGTTTATATGCTGTTGACCTTCAACCAGCCCCCATTGCCCCCCAGCTTTAAAGTCTCCTGGGGTAAGACCCGTTTCTTTTCGTACTTTACGAAGTCGCAAATTAGAGACAGTTGTAAGCTTTGAGCTTGCCAGATGAGGCAGATATTACGTTACGAATTATCGTGTGCTTTGAGCTTGTTAGAATGACAGTCGAATGTTTCCAACTTGCCAGAGTGACATAAATGCCATTAAGAAGTCGTGATTTTCACTCCGTGGTGCGAAAACAGGCTGATTTTCGAAGATTTCGCCTGCGGCGCGACGTTTCAGCATTATCCTGCCTGGTTTTCTGCAAAAATCTCCTCATCTTAAAAAGAAACAGGCACAACCGCCTGATGATTGCACTATTTTTTGTGTAGTCTAAATTCGAAATGGAAGTACAACCACGTACCAACTTCCGGGAAAACACCCCCCTCCGTTTGCGACTTATCGGGGTACCGACATATATGTGATATAGTAGGCAGCCTTTAAAATGTTTCGCATAGCTTTACCTTCGCCGTCTTTCATAGTCGCCTACCCGCTATCTGGTTGAATGTCCCGTAATTTAGGTGAGGTAATAGGCCTTAGATTTCAGCTACTAGAAATGCCAGAAAAAGGTCGGATTACAAAAAAATCGCCTGCGGCGCTGAGTTGAAATTTGTCTTAGCTACATATGGTAAAAGCTGCTGCTTGGGATCTGAGCCACGTTAAAAGCAAGAGTTTGTGTGGGAAGTAGTCGAATATTACCGAAAAATTTCGCCTGTGGCGCTCACTTTAGTTTGTCTTGAGTAGTTACGTCAGAAGCTGGTACCGAGGCGTGTCTTCTCTCCAGCGAAATTTGAATGAACGGGATCTTCTAATTCCTGTTACTTATTTAATTATTATTTATTACTACAATGGCATTTTCCGTAACGTTTTAGAACTTATAACGTTAATCTTTCTTGAGCCTGCTGGTGCTGTGTTTTTAGCCAGTTGTTTGTTTTGACGTCCTCACCCCCCCCCCCCAGGCCCAAGCTCTTCGAACTGCCCCTGTTGCCACTGCATGCTACAACTAGCAAACTGGATGCTATTGGTGCTGTATAAATTTGTACAGCACCTTCTGCGCTCCTTCTATACTATTTCATTCTGGCGTCACTCATGTTCTGCGAAAGAAGGAGATTAAAAAGATGAAATCATGTTGTTTTAAATATGCAAAGCACCTGCTCCACTTGTCGAAATTATGTCATAACCATACATTGACGGATAAGTTCAAAATTCGAGATGCAATGGTTACCTTACCTTAAATTACCTTAAATCGCACTGGATGAGGTTGGGTGAACATCCTGTAGATTCGCCGGTTGAGTGATAGAGGGGGAAGTGCGTTGTCTAGTTCCGTTGAGTAGATCCACTGGCCTCCCAGTGTAGTTTCCACTCCATCGGTGCCCAGTCTCGGTCAATTGCTTTTTTGAAGTTGTCAACAGTTTTGGACTGAACTGTTTCTTGACTAAGGGAATTCCACAGTGGAACAGCACGAGTTGAGAAGAAGTTGGAACGTGAGCTTCTTTGCTGCTGGAGCTTCTTGGTGTGGCCCCGGGTGTGGCTAGAGAGCGACGTATTAAAAATCCCTGGTGTGACACCATTCTCCAGCAGCTTGTGGGTCAGGATTGCATCTCCGCGCTTCCTCCTGTACGTCAGGGTTGGCAGCTTGAGTTTCTTGAGGCGTTCAGGGTACGAGAGGTTCTTACATTTAGTTGGTAGTTTTGTAGCCCTCCGCTGAACGCTCTGAAGGATCTTCTTGTCCATGACATAGTGAGGAACGGCAAGAGAGACTCCGTACTCAAGTTGTGGTCTGACCAATCCTGTATATAGCTTCCTGATTGTCCTGGGAGATCTACTAGTGATATTACGTCTGACGAGACCAAGGGACCTGTTGCCTTTGGCAGCTAGGTTTTTGCTGTGACTATGGAATTTCATTTTGTCGTCAACAATGACCCCAAGGTCTCTTTCTTCGGTGACAGTTTCCAAAGTTATGAGCTTCCCAGTACGAGCTGTCATTGTATATATCATTCCTGGGTTCTTAGGGCCAAGATGTAGGACTTTGCACTTTTCAGCATTAAACTCGAGGGACCAGGAAGAGGACCAGTTGTTGAGGGTGTGCAGATCTGCCTGCAGAGCTGCGCACTGTTGGTTGTTTGCGACTGGGCCAAACAATTTCGAGTCGTCTGCAAACAGTTTAAGGTCATTTTGCACTGACTGAGCTGAGTCATTGATGAATATATTGAAGAGGGTAGGTCCCAGTTTAGTTCCTTGCGGAACTCCGCTGAGCACCGGAATTGGGTTTGACATGATTTGACTTCCCTCCTCATCATACATCATCACCCTCTGTATTCTATCCTTGAGAAACTGAATAATCCATTCCCTTACATCTTGGTGTAGTTGATAGAACTCTAGTTTCCTTTCCAGGTACGAGTGTACTACCTTCTCGAAAACTTTGGCTTGGTCCAGCAAGAGTACGTCAACTGGAAGGCCATCCTCAATCATCTTGGTGATTATATCATATGATTGAATTAGGTTTGTCTCCACAGAGCGACCCTTCCTGAAACCATGTTGTCCATCGTATAACAGGCTGTTTAGTTTCCAGATGTGCAACAATTGCATCATTTAAGACGCCTTCCATGACTTTTGATGGGACAGAAGTCAGGCTGATGGGTCTGTAGTTCTGCGGTTTATCTTTCTGTCCTTTTTTGAAAACTGGCATGACATTTGCTGTTTTCCAGTCAGAGGGAATAGTTTTGGAAGTTATTGACATCTGGAATATTCTTGTCAGGGGTTCCGCTATTTCAGCTGCAGTCTCCTTCAGCAACCTAGGATGAATGCCATCGGGTCCCTTTGCCTTGGATGGATCCAAAGTTTTTAGGCGCTTGTAAGTATCATAAGCTGTGAACTGAATCGGTGGCATAGAGTGTTTGATGTGGGTGAGGGGCATCCAGGGTCTTTAGAGAAATTTGACGAGACGCATTGATTGAGGGTATCTGCCATTACCAATGGATCGGTTATTTTGGTTCCATCGCTGAGGTAAAATGATAGATCGACCTGCGGCTTGGGTTGTTTGAAGTGTTATCGACTTAGCGAGTGTTATCGACTTATCGACTCTACTGCTATCGACTCCTCATATTTTATGGTTGCTTTTCTGGTCGCATTTCTCAGTTTGTTCCTGGCCTTTTTGTACTGCTCTAGATGGGCTGCACTCTCAAAATTTGTATACTTTTTCCAAGCTTTCTTTTTCTTATTAATGGCTTTTTTTTTTAGCTGTGGTGACATATACGGAAGGGTTCTGGGACGTTCTGAGAAGTAAGTTTTCGTATGCTTCAACTCAAGACTCGGTAGTTTGTCCTTGAAAAGCTCCCAGGATGCTTCAGTGTCTTGTTGCAAAGAGTTTTCCCATTCAATCTCTTGCAGGTCCTGGCGTATTTTCTTGTAATCAACAAATGTTCGTTTGATTTGTTGGTTGGTATCTGATTCAAGATTATTGCACTCAGGATACAAAGATGGTCGCTTGCTCCAAGGGGGGGTAAGTTTGCTGTTGACATAATTTTTTCGGGGTTGTTTGTCAGGACAAGATCAAGGAGAGATGGAGTTTGATGATCTCTATGTCTGGTAGGGAAACCTTTTACCGTTTGAATGTTTCCTCATCGCTTTCAAAAATCATGGACAACAGGGCCCAACCAGCGCACGACGTCACCCACTGCTTCCTGACCGAAGATTGAAAATTAAGTGTCTTTTTCTGAGTGTTTGTGTTTTGTTTATTTTCTTCATTTACTCCGCTTTTTCAAAATGGCGGGTCATAAATAAATTACTTGCTTACTTACTACAGCAATAGTGGATGCTATAGGATACTACTACTTAACATTAACCCAGTCGGAGGCATTTTAAATCAAAGTATTTCATACTACTAGTACTACTACATATCAATACATGCAGCTTTTCGTACAACTACCCGATGGAAAATTTGTAGCCTGCGTAATAGTATGGTAGTAGTACGAAAACGTTGCATGTAATACTATGCAATAGCACAGAATACTATCATTTAATGTGCCTCAGACTGGTCGCGAAGCGCCGGCAAACACAGGGTAAACACAGAAGAAATAAAATTTTGTATGCTTTTTGTCAGGCATCGGTCGACTCGTCGGCACACCGGGTGTTTTCATATGCAAGAAATGAAATCCTGCAAACGTTTGTCGGGCAAAACACTGAAGAAATCGAATTCTGCATGCTTTTGTCGTGCCTCGGTATTCTCGTCGGCACATCGGGTTCTTTTTATACAGAAGGAATCCAGAAGAAATAAAAAAAAATTAAGTTTTTGTCGGGCGTCGGTCGACTCATCGGCTATCGGGTTCTTTTTATACGCAAGCAATGAAATCCTGGAAACATTTGTCAGGCAAAGCACCGGAGAAATCGAATTCTGCATGCTTTTGTCGTGCCTCGGTTCGTCGACACCTCGGGTTCTTTTTATACATAAGAAATCCAGAAGAAATAGTTTTTTTATGCTTTTGTCGGGCGTCGGTCGACTCGTCGGCACATCGGGTTCTACTTATACGTAATAAATCAAATTTTGCAAACTTTTTCGGGCGCACCCGGTAAGTTTAAGTTTCATCGGCACAAGGGGTTATTTTTACACGTATGAAATCATGTTCTGTACAGTCTAGTCGAGCAAAAAACAGAACAAATCAAATGCTCGACTTTGTGTTAGTTGCAAATAATGCTCTTTGGTGCTGAGATTATCCAGAAAAAAGAACAGTAGTGTTTGCAATAATCATTCAGCTGGATTAAAAAAAAACACAAGGACACAGATTCGTAGGCATTTCGTCATTGTTTTTGACACTTTGTTGGACAAATGTCGCAAGTTTGTCTGCAAACATATGTTTTTGTCTGGAGGCTAATACGACTTATATCATCCTGTCATGTCTACCACCAGCTTTCTGTGTGAAGATTCTCGTAATACAACTGACCGTGGGTCTTAGGAGGATATGCATTACATACCTGTTCGAAAAAACTTATAAAAGTTTTTCTTTCGACATCGAGGTCGATATCAAAATAACACCGAGACAGACACTGAAAATGACATATCCGAGCCGAAGGCGAGAAATTCTTAAATAGCCTCATATGGGCTATAATAACTTTTTCGAAGAATATTTCTTTTTTACTTTTATTCTTTTGTTGTACTTTTTTGCTAATGGTTTAGGGAATTTTATTTTAGTGAGTAGCAACCCAAGCCTAATGTAGACCTAGGGGATGTTTCGTGTTGAGGGTAGAGCTGAACGGGTGACACCATCCATGCGAAAATGAGAAATCGGGGTTGAACGACCCAGGAAGATGGGTTCCGCCCACGCGAAAATGCCCATTCAGCTGGATGGGAGCATGCAAGTGGGAAGGTTCAAATTTTCTCTATGTCTTCAATCTGTGCAGACCATTTTTCTATCCGCGTTCAGATCAACGCTGCCCTTGGAGCGGTGTTGAACGGGAGGCGTCCATCGAGCTGGATGGCCCGTTAACCTGCTCACCCGTACACTCGAAAATGACAAAAAGAGAGGATCAGAGACATCCACGCGAAATTGCCCCCCCCCTACTAAAATTACTAGGCTACTAGTGGGTCCCGGGCGCTTCTGCTTCTATAATAGTCTTTTACATTTTTGGCTATGCAGGTCCCATCTAGCGGTCGTAGAATTAAAATCAACCGAAAGTAGTTGTCATCTAGCGGTCATAGTATTAACAAGAGCTACGAGCTCATATGGCACTTGTACGAGTAGGCTGTACAAGAAAGTAGATGAAAACGTCACAAAATACACCCGCCATCCAAAAAAGGCGGTTCGGAAATAGAAATAGGATATTTAGTTTCACTCATTTCTGAGCAGTTCCGGCATCGTCTCGATTGCAAATGCACATGACTGTTCAAACTTTCATCCCAATAAATCCATTTGTTTGATCCCTAGACGTGCTACACGATTTCCGGTACTCACTCTATTTCCACCTACCGTGGCCGAATCTGGTTCGGAATAAAAAAAATCGACCACCTAAAGCATCTTCGTTTATACCATCTACCAAGTTTCACTCGAATCTGAGCATTTTTGGAAAGTTCCGGTACCCCCCCCCCCTTCCCACCAACGTTGTCGGAGCCGGTTCGGGCCCAACCTCTTAATTCCCTCATCAAGTTTGACTGAATTGGAGCATAGCCTATCTGCAAGTTTCCAGTACCCCCCCCCCCCCCCTACCTTGGCCGAATCCGGCCCAGACGCCAAATAACAAATCTAGGCCGCATAAACTCGGCACTGTCGAATTGCATCTCATTCGGTCCATCCGTTTGGTTTTTGTGCATGTCAAAAGTCCCCCCACCCCCAATTCCCCTAATCGTGGTCGCATATGGTTCGAACGCATGTTTTACATGTCGAGGCCATCGATTCGTATCACCCATGAAGTTTCACTCGAATCAGACCACTCGTTCGCAATTTTAGAAGTCCATATTTCTCTTCTCTTGCTCCCCCAAAAATGCTCGGATCTAGGAACGGAAGTTTCCGGGGGTATGTTGTGTCAGGGTTTTAAGTCAAGATAATTCGGGTCGCTAATATGCCTGCAAAGTTTCGTTGTCGTTTTACATCTGGAACTATTCTAACTCACGACTACCGGAATTCCAGGAAACCCCCTCCAACTCCCCCCACAGAGCCCCGAAACCATCTGGCTCCGTCAATTTCATCTAGGCCTAATGCTTGTTCCATCCATTAAGTTTCGTCCCAATCCCTCTACTTTTAGAGTTTCTTGAGTTTTCCACCCCCCCCCCCATCCCCACAGGTATCGGACCCGACTCGGAAGTGACACTGAACGTCCGAGGCGATAGCTCACCAGACAAGTTTCATTCAAATCCGATCACCCGTTCAAAAGTTATGCACGCCACTAGATTCCCGACTCCCCATCCACCCACTCCCCCCACGATGGTCGGGTCGGGGAAACGGCTGTTCTCAAGTCAATCTGTTCGGATCCCTGACATACCTGCCAAGTTTCATCGCCCTAGGACATCAGGAAGTATGCCGAACTCGCGGGATCGCTAGAAATCCAGACCCCCACCCCAACTCCCCCACAGTGCCCTGATCCGGTCCGGTTATGTCAGTGACGTGTCGAGGACCTGTGCTTGTTTTTCCCACCAAGTTTCATCCCGATCCCTCCACTTTAAGCGTTTCTCAAAATTTCCGGTTCCCTCCTCCAACTCCTCCCAGTGTCGTCGGATCCGGTCCGATTATGTCAATGACGTGTCTAGGACCTGTGCTTGTTTTTCCCACCAAGTTTCATCCCGATCCCTCCACTTTAAGCGTTTCTCAAAATTTCCGGTTACCTCCTCCAACTCCCCCCAGTCTCATCGGATCCGGCCCGGATTTAAAGTGAGGTGTCTGAGACACAAGGTCATCCTAAATATCAATTTTCATCAAGATCCGATCACCTGTTCAAAAGTTATGCACGCCACTAGATTCCGGACTCCCCATCCACCGACTCCCCCCACGATGGTCGGGTCGGGGAAACGGCTGTTCTCAACTCAATCTGTTGGGATCCTTGACATACCTGCCAAGTTTCATCGCCCTAGGACACCAGGAAGTATGCCGAACTCGCGGGATCGCTAGAAATCCGGACCCCCATCCCAACTCCCGCACAGTGCCCTGACCCGGTCCGGTTATGTCAATGACGTGTCTAGGACCTGTGCTTGTTTTTCCCACCAAGTTTCATCCCGATCCCTCCACTTTAAGCGTTTCTCAAAATTTCCGGTTCCCCACCCCAACTCCCCCACAGTGCCCTGATCCGGTCCGGTTATGTCAATGACGTTTCTAGGACCTGTAGTTGTTTTTCCCACCAAGTTTCATCTCGATCCCTCCACTTTAAGCGTTTCTCAGAATTTCCGGTTCCCTCCTCCAACTCCCCCCAGTCTCATCGGATCCGGCCCGGATTTAAAGTGAGGTGTCTGAGACACGAGGTCATCCTAAATATCAATTTTCATCAAGATCCGATCACCCGTTCGCAAGCTAAAAATACCTCAAATTTTGGCTTCACCCTCCCTCCACTCCCCCCCCAGATGGTCGAATCGGGGAATTGATGATTTCCTATTTAAGCTGGTCGGGTCCCAGACATGCCTGTCAATTTCCATCGTCCCAGCACATCAGGAAGCACGGAACTCGCGGGATCACTACAAATTCGGACTTCTCCCCCCCCCCAACTCCCCCAAAGTGAGCGGATCCGTTCCGGTTATATCAGTCACGTATCTAGGACTTTTGCTTGTACTTTCCACCAAGTTTCATTCGGATCTCTCCACTCTAAGTGTTTTCCAAGATTTCCGGTTTCCCCCTCTAACTCCCCCCAGTGTCACCGGATCCGGTCTGGATTTAAAATGGAGGGTCTGAGACACGAAGTCCTTCCATGTATTAAGTTTCATTAAGATCCGATCACCCGTTCGTAAGCTAAAAATATCTCATTTTTCCTATTTTTTCCGGATTCCCCCTCCCTCCACTCCCCTCCAGATGGTCGGATCGAGGAAGCGACAATTTCTAATTTAATCTGGTCCAGTTCCTGATATGCTTGCCAAGTTTCATCGTCCTAGCTTATCTGGAAGTGCCCGAACTAGCAAAACCGGGACCGACAGACCGACAGACCGACAGACCGACAGACCGACAGACCGACAGACCGACAGACCGACAGACCGACTGACGGACAGAAATAACAATCGCTATATGGCACTTGAGTAAGCTCAAGTGCCATAAAAATCAAACGATACCATTGTTGCCACTAATATCAATATTCTGCGATTGTCACAGATGTTCGCTTCATCGACAAAGCGAGCGAGAACTCTACCGGTTGCTTCCCAGTAAATACAAAAATGTAGCAAACAAGTTGAGGCATATAATTATGAAGATGATAAAGCGAGATTTCTCGTCAATAGTTGGTAAAAGCACCCAGTTTCATAGGCCCCAGAATATCACTGTTTTTTGCTGCCATAAGTCACAGGTTCCATTAGAGAAAAGTGGCAACCTTAAAAAAGCACGTGTTTGCTGTTGAGAAAATCAAGAAAAAATCGAGAAAAAAGACAGTGAGCAACGGATACGTAGGTAGGTTTTTTATTTTTAACCAAAACATTGAAAATAAAATAAAATAGCTTTACTAATATCCCATTGCAGCAAAAAGAAAGTCCTAAGGACTTGTGCTGCAATTTATTAATACTACTTGTATCTAATAAATAAATAACTAGACACAACAACTTATTATCCACCTAGCCTATGACTTAAATAACAAACAATTAAGCGTGAACACTATGAGATGTTGTTTCACTTGATTTGTTGTATTTTCAGTGGCCATCTGAATGTGGCAAGGTATGACATAGGGCCTAGGCAGGTTGGCCAGGAAAGTTTTTTTTCCTATAATATTTGTTAAGTTTTTTTTTACTGAAATTAATATTTATTGTTTTGTTTTCGAGGCCAGCTTCTACTTCTTAATATTTGAGGAAGAGTTATCGACGAATATCTGCGGAGGCCTTTGGAGGATGATATGATATCGTATCAACCTCCATACAAGTAACTGATAACCTCCTGTGGGAGGTTATCAGTTACATATGTATGTATACCAAAAAGTTATTCACCTTTATCGGACTCGAGGATATCAGTGGAGTAAATCTTCCATTTGTGAGTTGACGCAGACCCAGTCCCACTAACATCGAAAAGGTCAGCCAAGACAATACTGTCGACGAGATCGCCGTAGGCAACAGTTCGGATCGTCACTGCACCGCCAACTGGAGTTGAAAACTGGGCAATAGAAGTTTTGACTTCGCTCTTCCAGGGCTAAAAGAGAAAGCATGCTTAATCTCCAGCTCCCGATTTGGGAGGAGGGGGATATACTTTTAAACGGTATGGTCGGACCGCGGCACAGTTATTAAAACTACAGTCATTGGTTACGAAACTCGCCTTCTTGATAATATCATTAATGGCGTACTTCACTGCTGTCACTGCCAAAGCGAGTGGGTTGTGCTACTGGGCCAGTTGCCATTGCTGAACTCTGGCGTGGTCATTTTTGTGATGTATTTTCTTCTGTTAAATCTGATGTTAGTAGTGTCAATATCTGGGTTCCGATAGTGGATTTTTACCCATGTTATTTTCTCTAAGTCAATGAAAATCCCGACATCCTAGCTCTCATCCAAACTATTCCGTGAGTTCTATATTCAATGTAGACACTACCGGAACACAAGCTCCACTTACACAGTTTCCGGTATCAGCTACCGGCTCCCTAGCTTCTGAGTACACAATTCCGTGAGACTACCGGACGAGAAGCTGGTGCGATGAAGCTTCCGTGAGCTATTTCCACTTACTACCGGAACGGGAGCCAGCACATACAAGTTTCCGTTAGTCAATGACGTCTGATCCCGGAATCGCAGCTCATATGGTTTGGTTTTCGTGAGAGCTACCGGTTCCGTAGCCCGTAGGACATAAAGTACGGCTCCCGGTTCCCTAGACAGTGCCAATATATTAACTCGGAGGTTTGGTAGATGCCAGGCTTCTGTTAAGACTTTTCTTTTCAGAGCTTACTGTACTCCGCTGTACTGTTTGCCACTGGTTGTAACGCGAGAGTTAAGTGTCTAGATACATTTCGAGTTCTACATAACAACTCGTTCCGGTGGCTAAACAAACTTGCATGGAACTGTAGTGCGTATGGCATGTTTGTGGGTGAGGGCCTTCCTTCTTTCGGTGAACTTCGGCGTAGGGCTATCTTTTCTCTCCAGACCCGAATTCTTTGCTGTCGGAACCCCATGCTCGTGATTCTTTCGAGTCCCCATATGAGACAGACGTTGCCTGTGTGTGTGGTTAGTTTGGAACCGCGAACTTTACGCGTGCGGCGTAGAAGGCTCGCAATCTTAAAATGTATTTTGTTGTTGTTTTGAAGTGCTGTATGTATAATGGCTGTAGAAGCCGTAGTCAGAGTTAAATAAATAAATTAATAAATAAATATAGACTAGCAGACTTTATAGCAATTTATTTATTTTTTTCTTTACATGTTCCGTCTTGTTCTTTGTGACATATTTACAGTAAAAACATACATACACACTGTATCCTAGCGGTTGTTTCCTATGCTTAGTTCTATAATTTAGTTTGAGTTCTTTTTATCTTATCTATGAATGAATGAATGTAATACAAGATTAAACCAATACCTGTAATAATCTTTGTTACTAAACTCATTCCTGGTACAATAGATTTATCCAAAGATTATATAAATTTTACAAGGTCATCTTACCGATCCAGATATGATACCATTTTCGAAAATAGCCATAAAAGAACAGTAACGGTTGCTATTTCCCAATGCTTGACTGAAGCAGACAGTAGCATACACGTGGGTCGGGGGGAGGGGGTCTCCCCACAGAATCCGTGGTTTATAAGACTTGCCAGTGTGCTGAATTGTCAGTTCGGTCAACTGACTTGGGCGGTCGCCCTGCAGAATCAGTTCTGTGGGACTAATTACCAGTGAGGCAAATTCCGAGGGAAGCATGACCACTGTGATGAACTGTCGGTGTTACAAACAATCTTTGCGACAAACTGTCACTGTAACGTCTTGTCTCTGGGACGAGCTTTCGTTCGCTTGAATCCCTTGGGGGAAATGTCCACACCTTAGAAAAGTCATAATATTTACGCAAAGGCTTCCCTTGTTTTTCTTCCATTGGCCTGGAAACGGCCTACTGCTAATTAAAACTTCAACCAGAAACTCATTCAGACAATTAGTCAGTGCTCCTATGGCTACCGTTTCACCTAACAACACGATATCAGTACCTACCGAGGTCGCGTATTACGTAGAAGTAAAACTCCTGGACTGTTTGTCACTGTTGTTTCACGACTACACTTATTTGGCTTGTCTACGATTTGGGTATTAATATTTTTTCAAAAGTATTTACTGATTTTGATTTCCCTCACAGACTCGTCCGGGCTTTAATGCTGTCAAAGGCATTCACTGCATGTCTATGTTAGCCTACAATAACAGTGTATTATATTATTTTAATATGTAGTCCATGTTATAATAGTTGTTTGTATAATACAAATCCTTAAACTTGAAGAACATGAATAACAGACTATTCTGTTCTACTTCTGGGGTCAGTGGATAATCCGTCCTGAGGGGAGTGGAAAAGTGTCTTCGATTTCGTCTTGATTTCTACAGGTGTGTTGTGAGAGGTCTGTATTTGTCTATCGTTGGCAAACCGAAAGTTTACATCTGTTTATCTTTTCGTGAAGTCAATCCAAATTTTAAAAGCAATACTGTGTCCTTTATGAATGCATGAATACATGATAACAACGTCTTCAAAACCTTGCGGTTGATGCAGCGGTTACAAGTACAGACAAACTTGAACATAATCCGATCTTGGTGACAAGATTATCTTTAGACGCAGAGGGAAAAAACCAAGAAAATACATACCACAAAAAAAACAAAGAAAATCCGACAAAAATTTATTTACTAGTCAATAAAAAAAAATGTTTTGAGAGCATTTATGACATTAGATATTCTTTGAGCCCAAGCTGACTTTGAAACATTTATTCAAAAAATGTTTTCAACGGGTCGTAGCTGACGTATCCGTTGAAAACATTGTTTGATAAATCTATGACATTAGTACTGATGACTGGTGCTCTCGAAAGCTAGCTAGACTTTTTTTGTCTTTTTATCAGCACCACAAACAAGATTCCTTACAAGTAGACCGGAATTCCTTTCATCATGAAAGGATTCTCGTCCCGCTAGACTTTTGTTCCAGTCATCTTCACGACCGGAATCCTTTCGAGTCGACCGGAATTTCTTTCTACTCGACGGGATTTCTTGTACGTGTAAATGCTAAGTCGTTTCTGATCGTGGCACTGTTGCAACTAGTTGCACAATTTTGCGATTTGTCACCGGTTTTCTACTTCTTCGACACAGCAAAGCCAGAATTCTGCTACTGTTAAGCCCAGAGGTAAGCCGTAAAAAATAGGAGAAGTGTATATATGATTGTGAATCTGAAAAGCGTGGATTTGTCGTTAATAATTGGTTAAAAGGACCGAGTTTCGTTTTTGCGGCCAAATATCACAGGGTTTGTCAGGGAAAAGTGGCAACACTGGATCGTGATGACATTTCACAATATATTTCTCATGGAACTGAAGAAAATGTCAACTACGAACTATCCTGCCTAACAAAGCTCTGACAAGACACTGTTTCGCATCTGAACGATAAGGCGAACACACATGAGCTTTCTTTCTGCCCGCACCGTTGGCCAAGCCACCACAGGTTTAAGGGCGATTCTGGCGTTCTCATAGGTTCGTTTTCCGAAAAGCAAAGCGAGAATCCACCGAGCGCAATAAAAAACGGAAAGTCGTTGCGCCTTTAAAACGCGGATTCACTTTACAATTACTATTCGGTTTATTTATCCATAAATATATTTTTACAAACAAAAAATAGTGCCGGACATGTCAATACAAGTAGATTATAGGCGTATTGCTACGGGCACATCTCCCTATCCCTGACCCTCCGACCGTAACCCCGGCTGGGCAGACGCGGGATCCGGCCGCCTCCGTCCGTGCGGTGGTGGTCGCGAATCCGCCAAACACGGCAAACACATTTTCCGGGCGGGACCGGCGATCTCCGGGCGAGCAGGCCGCACGCGGAATCCGGCAGCCTCCGCCCGAGCGCGCGGTAGTCCGGATTTCCGCCGCGTTAACCGCACGTGAGGTGTGCTTTAAGGTGACCGCTATGATGAGTGCTTTAAGGAAACTCCCATGGTGAGTGATTTAAGATTTGTTCATGATAAAATAGAAGTGATAAAAGGATGCTTTATGGATTGTGTCACTTTAGTAAGTGTTCAAGAATGAATCAAGAAAGTTATACATGTCGTTTATGCGAGGCTATAGTTTCTCCAAATCAATGCAATGTGTGTTCAGTCAGACCAGATCTTGGCGATTGTTTCCCTTGTTTACATACTTCTTGTCATAATCACAGTAATATCCAACCGACCTGCATTGACTGTCTAGCCGTGAAATGTAAACACCATCAGATGAATCATCTGGCCGTGTGTTATTTTTGCCACAGTTACGCATTTTGTTCGGAAGACCGTCAGCAAGATATAGAGTACATGATGAAAAAACTTTACTTTTATTTTAACACTACAAAAGCCAACTAATCTAAGCATTAAAAAATCCACGATATTTCATTGGAAAGGGAGACAATTTCAGAGGGGCCTTCCTTAATTTAAGTTTTCGACCGGATTCACGACGAACTAACCGTCGAAACATGAATTTCCCCCATTTTCCGTATTCGCGACGAGCTAAGTTTACGATCAATGGCGAGCTTGACATAGCTAGTTTAGTAGCTATTAAAACAGTCATCATAGATTTCTCTATTGTAAAATATACATGCTGAAATGAATGTGAACTGAAACACGACAACAGGTCAATATACTCATCACCCTCAGCTGGTTGATTAAAAATAAAGCTAGTATTTTTCAAACACAAATTAACATCACTCATAAATTTCTTGCATTTCATACACAATTCACTAAACCAACACTGATTTATACGTTGCCCGTTTATATCTAAACACTCAACATTTAAGAGAGCTCTAATTTTTTGCCATTTCGTAAATAGCAAAAGGTTCAAGAACGTGTCTTTGATATTCAGATGGTCTACTATCACCTCATAAAAACAATAGCTTTTTACAGTATTTACATGAAATTGTCCACGAGGCAAAAGAACGGAGTCGTACAGTTCAGATTGTGATCCAGCTGAGACCTCGTGTTTGAATCTATGGATTTCATCTGTTTTCCAGTACAACCGCCTGGTACACGGATGCAGCCAAATACCTGAAGTTGTCATATCGGCAAACTGTGTAAAGTTGGAGTCTTCGAAAACATCCTTGAAGATATCCATGGTAGGTCGAACAAGTGATAGATCACTGCACTGTATGCGGACACCACGTGAATGTGGATCCGTTCTAAATCCTAAGGATATCGGCAGCTCAGTTACTTCGCCATGGTTGACAATGTTCCGTGGTCTGAAGTAACGAACTTCTCTTGTCACGTCACACCATGTTGGTTCTTCTAGAATAGGTCTATAATATTCGATCATACACTTTGACCTACCCATAATGTCTGTTGGTAAGTGTATGAGGATGAACCGACCAGAATGAAGCTCATATCCTGTCGGTTCATCGTAACTCTCCCACATAGAATCGGGGTCACACGGTATCTCCATTATGCACTAGTTATCGAACAGACTGATGATTTATTGGGCTTAGGACCTGGACTTATATACAGGGAGAATGTTTATCTCTACCCATCAGTTACTCAAATGTCTATAAATAGAGAGCTAAAAATAGAACATCTGGGTTTTCCCCAGACCCATAGTAAAAATAAACGAGTCCACACATTCAGGCAAGTTCAAGGGATGACGCAACAAGTGGGGGAGCGTAGAGAGTTATAAATAGATTTTCTTGCGGTTTTCAGATCCTGAAATAGAGAGCTAAAAATAGATCATCTGGGTTTTCCCCAAACATGTCCGGAAAATTAGGGTTGAAACAAACATGTTCAAACAAGTTCAAAAGATGACGCAATCAGTTGGGGGAGCGTCAACCAATCAGAAGGCGAGTTATTAATAGATTTGCTAAATTTACGCAACCTCATTTCACCGAGTATAAAATGGTCTTGAGAGTAGTTCTGTCATCATTCAGAAAATGGAAACGACACCAATTGAAGAAATTATCGACAGTTTGGTGGAGGAATGGTGCTCTCCACCAAAACGTATGAAAACGGAAGAAACGAGCCAAGATACGGATGTAATATGGCTGGGGGATTTTCCAGCATCCACCAGTCGAGCATCAACACCACCTGCTCAACTGACTGAGCAGCATCTGAACACAACTGAGTTTCAACCATCGGCGTCCACTTCGACATGCCATCCTGAACAGTATGGTGCAGGATTGGCCACTGAACAAATGGAAGAACCGGTTGCGGCTGGTTCGTCCCAGCCTTCACCGGTTAACTTACCATCATTTGAACTGCAAGAACAAGCCTTCAGGGGATGTCTGCAAACATACGCAATGGAAACATCACAGGCACTGCAAGGTCCAGTTAACGAATTTTTTGCAAGGACCAGGGATGCAATAGCTGACCTACTACTTGCCGTCCAGTCGGAGAGGGAATCTACAATACGAGTCCAATGCGTGGTAGATGCAACCTTCGTACGTGGAAGCGATCCTCCACGACAGGTACCAATTGTTAGTTTTTTAGAAAAGTTTTATTTAAAGTCAGATGTACAAGATGTTATTGAGCGTTGGTTTGCCAAAATTCAAAAGTCAATCAATCGGTACGCTGAGCTAGGGTCTGGATACAGTTTATTAGGGGTCAAAGGATTACAGATTCATGTAGCTCAGTGCAAAGTAGAATTTCCATTGCCGATTGGTAAGTTCGGTCCTCCAGTGCCCAAGGCACTGGTCACGAAAAGAGCAGTGGTACAACTACAGTTTGATCAAAAGGACAAATGTTTTCAATGGTCAGTCTTGTGTGCTGGTCATCAGCTACTGCGCAAGGAAGCACGAAAAGAAAAACTATTAGCATTAAACAAGCAGGGATTAGATGTATGTAATGGGCAAGCTGGGATTTTTCCTACGGTGACTTTTGACTGCTTTAAGAACCAATGGCCGATTCATCTTAAAGATATTGCTCGTTGGGAGGAAGAAAATCAGTGTGTAGGGGTTTGCGTTCTTTATTATGACGACACCGAGCGCAAAATTTTTCCGATTCGTGTCCCGACGATTCGTCATGTCCAGTATTATGTGTTTTTATTGTACACGGAACTTGAAAATCGCTACGCTCATTTTTTCCCTATCACGTCCGTCAGTCGGCTATTAAAAAGTAAATCACAGCAAATGCGTTTTTACTGCCCGTTTTGTTTACAGGGAAAGAAAAGTAGCAAAGATTTAGAAGACCATCTCCCCAACTGTTCCATTCATGGAATGCAAGTAGTGAGCATGCCTGCTCCAGGGAAAAACATATTAGAATTCAAAAACTACCACCACCGCATTCCCATGGACTATAAAATAGTAGCCGATTTCGAAAGCGTCCTCATTAAAGTGAATGACCCCTCCAAGCCCACCCTGTTAAGTGTCCATCGACCCTGTGCCTTTGGTTTTGCGGTAATTCAACAGGGCAAAACGTTGCTTCATTACGAGGATTGTATTGGCCTCGACTGTCACGTGAAAGGATTAAAAAGTCTAATGCTTCACGCCAAGCGATGCCTTGACATCATTTACGATACATACTTTGACATTAAACTGTCCCTCACCGATTTTAAAAAATTAAATTCTAAACTGTGCTGGATCTGTGAAAAAGAAATCGTGTTGGATCCGGCATCCATAGGCCAACGGAAAGTTCTCGATCACTGCCATTTGACACGAGGGCCTAATTTCCGAGGGGTTGCTCACTCAAAATGTAACTTCTCATTAAAACATAAACGATTTATTCCTGTGGCCTTTCATAACCTCAGTTATGATGTAAAGTACATTTTCGAGGCCATCAGTCAACTTCATTTGGAAGGGTTTTCTTTTAAATACAACATCATAGCAAAAAGTTCCGAAAAATATCTGGCGCTGAAAATGACGTGGGAAGAACTGAAAAATGACAGACGAAGACGCTATTCTATGCAGTTTTTCGATTCGCTAGCTTTTCTGCCGAAAAGTCTCGAAAACTTGATCCAAGTACAAAAGAGTGACGACCCAGACAGTTTTCATATTTTAAGACAGAAATTTGAAAAGCAAAACGAGTATGACTTGCTGACGCAAAAAGGAGTTTTTCCTTATGCATACATGGATTCACTGGATAAATTTAACAAAACACAGTTACCTTCCATAGATCACTTCTATAATGATTTAACCGAGGAAAATCTGAGCGAAGATGATTATCAGTTGGCGCAGACCATTTGGGCCACGTTCCACTGTAAAAACCTTTGGGATTATTGCCGTGTTTATCTATGCTCGGACGTATTAGCATTAGGGGATGTGTTTTCAACGTTTGCGAATAATGTGATGTCTTTGTATAATTTAGAAGTGAATTGTTATGTTTCTACGCCAGGGTTATCCTATGACTTGATGCTTAAAATGGCCAGCCATACCGTTCAACTGGTGACGTCACAAGAGATATATAATTTCTTAGAGCGTAGTGTGGTGGGTGGGTTGACTTTTCACTCGGATAGGCGTGTCCTATGCAACCCGGACGACCCGACAGACCCTAGCTTTGGTCTTTGTTTGGATAAAAACGGACTATACTCTCAGTGCATGAGTCAGTTTAAGATGCCAGTGTCGGATTATGAATTTATTGAACCCAAGGATTACCCTGATTTTTTTTCGATCGAAGATAATGGGCCCTATGGGTACATGATCCAAGTGAATGGTAAAATTCCAGTTAAATATCACGATAAATACCGACAGTTCCCTTTCCCTGTAGCTAAAACGAGAATCACTTACGACATGCTGTCCCCTTACAATAAGCAGAAAATTAAAAACGATCGTATTCCTTGGGTGGAAGCCGACAAAGTCTTGGCAAGCCTAGATCCTAAGGAAGGTGTGATCCTTCATCACACATACCTCCGGTTTTGCTTAAACCATCATTTTGTAGTGGATAAGATTGTTAAATGCCTTCGATTTAAACAAGAATTTTTCATGACCCCTTACATCAACCATTTTCAAGAGAAACGTGCTCAAACATCTTCCAAAACTAAATCCGAATTATTCAAATTGATGAATAATGTTATTTTTGGCAGATCACTGATGAATGTGAGAAAGTACAAAAACTGTTCATTAACCAGTGATGAAAAGACGGTATCTCGTTTGTCCAAAGACTCGAATTTGTCATCATTTACAATCATCAACGAGAAAACTGCTTTATTTTTCCGTAAGAAACGTCACGTCACCCTTAATGGACAGAATCGCCGTGCCCGCTGCGACATGCCCATTAAGGGTGACGTGACGTTTCTTACGGAAAAATAAAGCAGTTTTCTCGTTGATGATTGTAAATGATGACAAATTCGAGTCTTTGGACAAACGAGATACCGTCTTTTCATCACTGGTTAATGAACAGTTTTTGTACTTTCTCACATTCATCAGTGATCTGCCAAAAATAACATTATTCATCAATTTGAATAATTCGGATTTAGTTTTGGAAGATGTTTGAGCACGTTTCTCTTGAAAATGGTTGATGTAAGGGGTCATGAAAAATTCTTGTTTAAATCGAAGGCATTTAACAATCTTATCCACTACAAAATGATGGTTTAAGCAAAACCGGAGGTATGTGTGATGAAGGATCACACCTTCCTTAGGATCTAGGCTTGCCAAGACTTTGTCGGCTTCCACCCAAGGAATACGATCGTTTTTAATTTTCTGCTTATTGTAAGGGGACAGCATGTCGTAAGTGATTCTCGTTTTAGCTACAGGGAAAGGGAACTGTCGGTATTTATCGTGATATTTAACTGGAATTTTACCATTCACTTGGATCATGTACCCATAGGGCCCATTATCTTCGATCGAAAAAAAATCAGGGTAATCCTTGGGTTCAATAAATTCATAATCCGACACTGGCATCTTAAACTGACTCATGCACTGAGAGTATAGTCCGTTTTTATCCAAACAAAGACCAAAGCTAGGGTCTGTCGGGTCGTCCGGGTTGCATAGGACACGCCTATCCGAGTGAAAAGTCAACCCACCCACCACACTACGCTCTAAGAAATTATATATCTCTTGTGACGTCACCAGTTGAACGGTATGGCTGGCCATTTTAAGCATCAAGTCATAGGATAACCCTGGCGTAGAAACATAACAATTCACTTCTAAATTATACAAAGACATCACATTATTCGCAAACGTTGAAAACACATCCCCTAATGCTAATACGTCCGAGCATAGATAAACACGGCAATAATCCCAAAGGTTTTTACAGTGGAACGTGGCCCAAATGGTCTGCGCCAACTGATAATCATCTTCGCTCAGATTTTCCTCGGTTAAATCATTATAGAAGTGATCTATGGAAGGTAACTGTGTTTTGTTAAATTTATCCAGTGAATCCATGTATGCATAAGGAAAAACTCCTTTTTGCGTCAGCAAGTCATACTCGTTTTGCTTTTCAAATTTCTGTCTTAAAATATGAAAACTGTCTGGGTCGTCACTCTTTTGTACTTGGATCAAGTTTTCGAGACTTTTCGGCAGAAAAGCTAGCGAATCGAAAAACTGCATAGAATAGCGTCTTCGTCTGTCATTTTTCAGTTCTTCCCACGTCATTTTCAGCGCCAGATATTTTTCGGAACTTTTTGCTATGATGTTGTATTTAAAAGAAAACCCTTCCAAATGAAGTTGACTGATGGCCTCGAAAATGTACTTTACATCATAACTGAGGTTATGAAAGGCCACAGGAATAAATCGTTTATGTTTTAATGAGAAGTTACATTTTGAGTGAGCAACCCCTCGGAAATTAGGCCCTCGTGTCAAATGGCAGTGATCGAGAACTTTCCGTTGGCCTATGGATGCCGGATCCAACACGATTTCTTTTTCACAGATCCAGCACAGTTTAGAATTTAATTTTTTAAAATCGGTGAGGGACAGTTTAATGTCAAAGTATGTATCGTAAATGATGTCAAGGCATCGCTTGGCGTGAAGCATTAGACTTTTTAATCCTTTCACGTGACAGTCGAGGCCAATACAATCCTCGTAATGAAGCAACGTTTTGCCCTGTTGAATTACCGCAAAACCAAAGGCACAGGGTCGATGGACACTTAACAGGGTGGGCTTGGAGGGGTCATTCACTTTAATGAGGACGCTTTCGAAATCGGCTACTATTTTATAGTCCATGGGAATGCGGTGGTGGTAGTTTTTGAATTCTAATATGTTTTTCCCTGGAGCAGGCATGCTCACTACTTGCATTCCATGAATGGAACAGTTGGGGAGATGGTCTTCTAAATCTTTGCTACTTTTCTTTCCCTGTAAACAAAACGGGCAGTAAAAACGCATTTGCTGTGATTTACTTTTTAATAGCCGACTGACGGACGTGATAGGGAAAAAATGAGCGTAGCGATTTTCAAGTTCCGTGTACAATAAAAACACATAATACTGGACATGACGAATCGTCGGGACACGAATCGGAAAAATTTTGCGCTCGGTGTCGTCATAATAAAGAACGCAAACCCCTACACACTGATTTTCTTCCTCCCAACGAGCAATATCTTTAAGATGAATCGGCCATTGGTTCTTAAAGCAGTCAAAAGTCACCGTAGGAAAAATCCCAGCTTGCCCATTACATACATCTAATCCCTGCTTGTTTAATGCTAATAGTTTTTCTTTTCGTGCTTCCTTGCGCAGTAGCTGATGACCAGCACACAAGACTGACCATTGAAAACATTTGTCCTTTTGATCAAACTGTAGTTGTACCACTGCTCTTTTCGTGACCAGTGCCTTGGGCACTGGAGGACCGAACTTACCAATCGGCAATGGAAATTCTACTTTGCACTGAGCTACATGAATCTGTAATCCTTTGACCCCTAATAAACTGTATCCAGACCCTAGCTCAGCGTACCGATTGATTGACTTTTGAATTTTGGCAAACCAACGCTCAATAACATCTTGTACATCTGACTTTAAATAAAACTTTTCTAAAAAACTAACAATTGGTACCTGTCGTGGAGGATCGCTTCCACGTACGAAGGTTGCATCTACCACGCATTGGACTCGTATTGTAGATTCCCTCTCCGACTGGACGGCAAGTAGTAGGTCAGCTATTGCATCCCTGGTCCTTGCAAAAAATTCGTTAACTGGACCTTGCAGTGCCTGTGATGTTTCCATTGCGTATGTTTGCAGACATCCCCTGAAGGCTTGTTCTTGCAGTTCAAATGATGGTAAGTTAACCGGTGAAGGCTGGGACGAACCAGCCGCAACCGGTTCTTCCATTTGTTCAGTGGCCAATCCTGCACCATACTGTTCAGGATGGCATGTCGAAGTGGACGCCGATGGTTGAAACTCAGTTGTGTTCAGATGCTGCTCAGTCAGTTGAGCAGGTGGTGTTGATGCTCGACTGGTGGATGCTGGAAAATCCCCCAGCCATATTACATCCGTATCTTGGCTCGTTTCTTCCGTTTTCATACGTTTTGGTGGAGAGCACCATTCCTCCACCAAACTGTCGATAATTTCTTCAATTGGTGTCGTTTCCATTTTCTGAATGATGACAGAACTACTCTCAAGACCATTTTATACTCGGTGAAATGAGGTTGCGTAAATTTAGCAAATCTATTAATAACTCGCCTTCTGATTGGTTGACGCTCCCCCAACTGATTGCGTCATCTTTTGAACTTGTTTGAACATGTTTGTTTCAACCCTAATTTTCCGGACATGTTTGGGGAAAACCCAGATGATCTATTTTTAGCTCTCTATTTCAGGATCTGAAAACCGCAAGAAAATCTATTTATAACTCTCTACGCTCCCCCACTTGTTGCGTCATCCCTTGAACTTGCCTGAATGTGTGGACTCGTTTATTTTTACTATGGGTCTGGGGAAAACCCAGATGTTCTATTTTTAGCTCTCTATTTATAGACATTTGAGTAACTGATGGGTAGAGATAAACATTCTCCCTGTATATAAGTCCAGGTCCTAAGCCCAATAAATCATCAGTCTGTTCGATAACTAGTGCATAATGGAGATACCGTGTGACCCCGATTCTATGTGGGAGAGTTACGATGAACCGACAGGATATGAGCTTCATTCTGGTCGGTTCATCCTCATACACTTACCAACAGACATTATGGGTAGGTCAAAGTGTATGATCGAATATTATAGACCTATTCTAGAAGAACCAACATGGTGTGACGTGACAAGAGAAGTTCGTTACTTCAGACCACGGAACATTGTCAACCATGGCGAAGTAACTGAGCTGCCGATATCCTTAGGATTTAGAACGGATCCACATTCACGTGGTGTCCGCATACAGTGCAGTGATCTATCACTTGTTCGACCTACCATGGATATCTTCAAGGATGTTTTCGAAGACTCCAACTTTACACAGTTTGCCGATATGACAACTTCAGGTATTTGGCTGCATCCGTGTACCAGGCGGTTGTACTGGAAAACAGATGAAATCCATAGATTCAAACACGAGGTCTCAGCTGGATCACAATCTGAACTGTACGACTCCGTTCTTTTGCCTCGTGGACAATTTCATGTAAATACTGTAAAAAGCTATTGTTTTTATGAGGTGATAGTAGACCATCTGAATATCAAAGACACGTTCTTGAACCTTTTGCTATTTACGAAATGGCAAAAAATTAGAGCTCTCTTAAATGTTGAGTGTTTAGATATAAACGGGCAACGTATAAATCAGTGTTGGTTTAGTGAATTGTGTATGAAATGCAAGAAATTTATGAGTGATGTTAATTTGTGTTTGAAAAATACTAGCTTTATTTTTAATCAACCAGCTGAGGGTGATGAGTATATTGACCTGTTGTCGTGTTTCAGTTCACATTCATTTCAGCATGTATATTTTACAATAGAGAAATCTATGATGACTGTTTTAATAGCTACTAAACTAGCTATGTCAAGCTCGCCATTGATCGTAAACTTAGCTCGTCGCGAATACGGAAAATGGGGGAAATTCATGTTTCGACGGTTAGTTCGTCGTGAATCCGGTCGAAAACTTAAATTAAGGAAGGCCCCTCTGAAATTGTCTCCCTTTCCAATGAAATATCGTGGATTTTTTAATGCTTAGATTAGTTGGCTTTTGTAGTGTTAAAATAAAAGTAAAGTTTTTTCATCATGTACTCTATATCTTGCTGACGGTCTTCCGAACAAAATGCGTAACTGTGGCAAAAATAACACACGGCCAGATGATTCATCTGATGGTGTTTACATTTCACGGCTAGACAGTCAATGCAGGTCGGTTGGATATTACTGTGATTATGACAAGAAGTATGTAAACAAGGGAAACAATCGCCAAGATCTGGTCTGACTGAACACACATTGCATTGATTTGGAGAAACTATAGCCTCGCATAAACGACATGTATAACTTTCTTGATTCATTCTTGAACACTTACTAAAGTGACACAATCCATAAAGCATCCTTTTATCACTTCTATTTTATCATGAACAAATCTTAAATCACTCACCATGGGAGTTTCCTTAAAGCACTCATCATAGCGGTCACCTTAAAGCACACCTCACGTGCGGTTAACGCGGCGGAAATCCGGACTACCGCGCGCTCGGGCGGAGGCTGCCGGATTCCGCGTGCGGCCTGCTCGCCCGGAGATCGCCGGTCCCGCCCGGAAAATGTGTTTGCCGTGTTTGGCGGATTCGCGACCACCACCGCACGGACGGAGGCGGCCGGATCCCGCGTCTGCCCAGCCGGGGTTACGGTCGGAGGGTCAGGGATAGGGAGATGTGCCCGTAGCAATACGCCTATAATCTACTAATACATTTAAAAAGATCCGCCAAGAGATATATTTACAATTGTAACCTATGATTTATATGTAGAATTCACGGTTTAAAATACAATTCATCAAAATACAAACGCGAATTGACTGGCTTTCCCCGTCAAGACTAGTGGAGCTCCACAACAGATTTGGAAAGCGATGCGAGTTTTTGCCCCAGTCGCAAAAAGAAACGGCGGATAAGCCAGCGAATTTTTCCAGACCGCCACAATCGCCTTTAGGTAGCAGACGAACATAGACAGCCTCTAGCAAATGGCGTCAAACTCATTGTTTTAGGTGGAAGGAAAGACCGTAACAGTGGAAAGACAGGCATTTTAACTCCCGTAATCCCACGAGCGGTAATAGCACTTCCTAGCGGTTGTATTGTCGTTAATACCTATCTCTGTTGGCATTTTGACCGGTCTCTCATGCCAAAACATTCGTCAAACTTCACGTGTCTGTTGTTTGTAAATCCCCTTTGCTTGTTTATATTTTTTGCTCGTTCAATAACACGATTCTGGCGGCCTGGAAAGCTCCGCGAGCTTATGCGCCGGCTGTTCTTGCGACCTCGGCTAAAAGTCGCTTCGCTTTCCGGAGTTTCCAGAGCTGTTCTCGCGCTCCGCTAGTGTCCGCCAGCACTTGGAAAGCAAATCCACTTCGCGATTGGAAAGTGGTTTTGGCAAGTGAGCGAGAAGTTGTAAAGATGCAACTGAGGCGCAACGACTTTTTGCTTTTTCTTGCGCTCGGCGGATTCTCGCTTTGCTTTTCGGAAAGCGAATCCAAGAGATAGCCTTATAATTTGCATAGTTTGAAGTCGGGCAAAGTCCAAACGCTAGGTAAAGCGCAGCTCCAATTTCCACGCCAAGATTTCAACGGAGTTTCCTATCTTCAAAATATTACGATCTTTGGGTGGAAGCACCCTTGAAGACCTCAAAGTCTGCGTCATTGACAAGCAGGGGCGTGGCAAGGGGGGGGGGTGCAGCACCCCCCCCCCCCCACCTTTTTGAGATTCGGTAAAATTTTGTGCCCGAGGCCCAAAATTAAAAAAAAAAACTGTTCGGTATTTTTTCGATGTTCCGTTATATTTACGGTGATTCGGTAGTTATACAGAATCTAAAATAGGCTATCTGAACAAATCTCTTCGGTATAATGACCGGGATTCGGTATAATTGCCAGTATTCGGTAGTTATCACGAATTCGGTGAGAGAATTTACTGAAATCATTTGGTAATTTTTCGATGCCGGAACTATTCGGTATATTTATGGAGACTCAGTAGTTACACAGAATCCCCAATAATCTATTGGTTCGAAATTATTCGGTATCGTGATTGGGATTCGGTAATTCATTCAGTATAATTTCCAGGATTAGGAAGTTAACCACAAACCCTGACTTTGTTCCAGTTTCGACGAAAGTATACCGAATATGAATATTGTTCGGTAGTCTTTCGATGCCAAAACAATTCGGTATAGTAACCGGGATACGGTAGCTATACAGAATCCCGAACACGCTATCGGTCTAAATTTATTCGGTATAATAACTGGGATTCGGTAACTTATTCGTTATAATTGCCAAGATTCGGAAGTTACCACGAACCTCGAAACTCAAGAGGTCGAGTGAAGCACTGGTCGCAGACAAAAGGGATGATCTGTGATATCATCGATAGTCCCTACTTTTATTTTGGATCCCAAAAAGAATATCTAATCATAAATATTTCGAAAATTCCGCCTGCAGCATTTTTCGTAATATTCTCTATTTTGTGGAAGGGCGAGTCATTTGACGGGGGGATTGAGATTTCGAAACATTAAAAGCTAGAATTTCGATGGAAATTAAATTTGGCAGGAAAAAGCAAAAAAAAATTTCGCATGCGGCGCTCACTTTGTGTGGTTAGAGTTGAGAATTCCAAGTTTAAGGTTGAAAAAATAGTTGAAAATACTATTTGAATTCGGATTTTATTTTAAACTTTATAAATAGGGAACGTAATATATAAAAATAACAAAGAGGTAAGCTAAACAGTTGCTGCTGCTGCCGGAACGTCGCTCCATCCGGTTTCTGGAACTTCTTAGAGTCTCGGTATTTAATCAACGGTAAATGACAGAATTTGATATAGAAGCAGTTAAATTTTAGCCTATAAAAAAAAATAGATTTCGAAAATTTTAGCCTGCGGCGTTCGATTTAATTTTCTATTGGCATATAGATAGTAGCTGTTACTGCAATCATGCCCGGCAATATTCTCCCATGAGGGCTTCGCCAACACGCCGCCTAATAGTTGGCTTATCGTTGTTCATGCTGCCTTTTATTGTTACTCTTCCTACGTAATCGTTTTTGTTCCATAATTTAAAGCACAAATTCTTAGTTCTATGATTCGGTAAAATTTTTGTAGGATTCGGTAAAATTTTGGCTCTGCACCCCCCCCCCCCCACCGAAAATGCACTTGCGGCGCCCTTGTTGACAAGTTCTCACTTTTCACAACGTTTCTGGTGGTGAGCTATACCCAAAACCCGACTGATGACCCAATAGGGCGACCACCAACCCATGAAACCCCACATAGGAAAATCCGCCTATAGGTATTATATTACAACAGACGTGGATAAAGGTTCGAGGAATTTTTGCAAATTTATAGTGTGTTCTTAATAGTAACTGTGGCCTAACCTTTAACTCGGATAACCGAAGTTCGTCATTCACCCTGATGCTGACATTACCAACGTTCCTGGTACTAGACCAAAAACCCGAACACCCGACTGATGTCACAATAGGGTGGCCACACAAACTCACGACTATTTTTCGAACACAATCAGAGAACCTATTTAGTATTACAACAGCGCAATACCTGTGGGTTCGTCGCCTCGAAAAAGCTCTAGCTCCGTGTTTCGGGATTTTACAGCTCTTGGGTGGTAACTAAATTTAAAGAAGATATTTCGTAATCCAAATTTTCCTGACATATCACAAACAATCAACGAAGAAACCAACGAAAAAAGAGAACAAGACCAGACATTTTTGACTCGGCCCTCGCTGAACACATGACAAACATCACCATATTGTTTTACTTGACCAGGCTGATTTTATTTCTCATGACAAAGGTGTCGTTCAGCACTATCGAGAGGCTCTCGAGATCTACATATACCAAAATTTAGGTCTAGCCCTGAATAGAGACACTGGTGACATAAGAATAGCTATTCATATTTTGGCTTTCTCAAACGAGAAGCTGAAGGCTTAGTCGTCCCTCAGATTAGCCTTGAATCATCTACGCATTTCCAAAACATGGATTCAAATCCTCACTCCCTTATATCAACAAGACAACTGGGTCCGGACAATTGGGTATTGTCTTCGCCGGATCCAGCCTTCGCCAGACTCCTTGAACATTTTTAATATTAAATTTCAGAAACAGATTAAGGCCAAAAAGCTAATCATCTGAGAAAACCAAGTTCCGATATGGACTCAGCATATTCGTGTTTACCCCTATAAGTCATATCTGTTTTGACTAAAACTTCCTGCCTTACTGCTAATCATCTGAGAAAACCAAGTTCCGATATGGCCAGTTTCCCGGTTTCGGCCGAATTCCGGAACTACCTGTCCGGCAAAAAAAGAAAGCAAAAAAACGAACTCAGCGTATCTTCTTTCCCCTATATCGAACATCTAATCAACTTCAAATTAAAATTTAACTTATAACAAATTTTCCGGTTCCAGCAGGATTCCCGGCGAACTATATATCCGGGTAAAAAATGAGTGTCATACACGAATTCAGCATCTCGTCTTACCCCTAAATCGGATGTCTAATCAACTACATACGCTTCTAACAATTTTCCGGTTTTGCCCGGATTCCGGGCGAACTACTTGCCCGGCGAGAAAATGGTTTTCATCATCGTGTTCAACATGTATTCCTAACCCTAAACCGAACATCTAATCAACTTCAAATTAAAATTTAAATTATAACAAATTTTCCGGTTCCATCCGGATTCCGGGCGAACTATATGCCCGGGTAAAAAATTATTGTCATGCACGGATTCAGCATCTCTTCTTACCCCTAAATCGGATATCTAATCAACTAAAAATACTTTTAACAATTTTCCGGTTTCGGTCGGATTCTGTGCAAACTACTTGCCCGGCGAAAAAATGGTTTTCACCACCGTGTTTAGCATGTCTTCTTACACCTTTACCGAACATCTAATCAACTTCAAATAAAACTTTTACTTTTAACAGACTTTCCGGTTTTTGCCGGATTCCGGGCTAACTACTTGTCCGAAGAAAAAATGATTTTTACCACCGTGTTCAACAGGTCTTCTTACCCCTAAATCGAACATCTAATCCACTTCAAATAAAACTTTTTCTTTTAGCAAACTTTACGGTTTTGGCCGGATTCCGGGCGAACTACTCGTTCGGCGAGAAAATGGTTTTCACCATCGTGTTCAGCATATCTTCTTACCCCATAATCGACTATCTCATTAGCTGTTTAAAAATATTTTTCTTGCCCCTTAATTTAAACCCCCTCCCCCACCCCTAAATATAGGGCTACAAAGCCCAACTACCAACTCGGCCTTACTCTTGACCCAACGAATCCCCACACCAAGTTTCATCAACATTTCTTGTTCCCTTCGAGAGTTACCGTGCTTACAGACGGACGGACGGACGGACAACTTTTTTGATATCATAGGTATCCCTCCACTTACGTTTTGGGATCCCAAAAAGAGCTTGCGCACGAGAAGCAGCTGTGAAAATCAAACAAAATATGATGTAACGCCCCGAGCTGTTTGACTAGGTCGCTTTCCTGAGGAATAGGATTTCTTTCAACGGTCAACGGCACTAGCTAGTGCCGGGCGAGAACAGCCATAATTGTTATTCACGGGTATTGGCCAGTGGCTCGCTGTCTTTGTCTTTATTTTAGGCTTTCAATTCTTCCAATTTTGTTTTAATTTCCGCTTTTTTGTTGGTTTTCTGCTTTGTTTTGGTTTTCTTTGTTGCTGATCTTCATCCTAGTTTTGGCATTTTGCCTCGAAATTTTCTGCCTGCACCAAAGAAGGGCGGCGGTTGTCCTCCAGAAATATTCGCCTTTTATTTCAGTATATTAGTTGGCCTTTACAAACCCCATTTACGTTGGTTTCTTCGTTGAATTTGTGCGACTAAATTTAGAGCAAAAAATATCACAAGTTCTTTGGATTTTTTTTTTTTTTTTTTTTTTTAAATCGATAGTGATCTTCCCATACAACAATCTTTTCCCCTTCTTCAAACAATAATGATTGTATCCACTATTTTTTTTGTAGTTAACTGTTTGGCTGCATTTCCCAATTATCAAGCTGCCATCCAAATCGATAGTAGTATTTTCTAGTAAAGACGCTGATAGTAGTATAAAAGTGGAAGTAGTATTTTGCCGTATGCTTTTTACTTTTTATACTGCTCTAGTCGAGGGAAAATAAACAACAACAATAATAATAAAAAAAAAGTTCTAGCGATAGGTTGGTGCCGAGTAAAAGTAAGCAGGAAAACGCTAAACGTGTAGGCTACTATTCGTCGAAAGAAGTTAAAGCTATGCTTTCATGTCCTTTCGCGAAAAGCTAGGAGGGCAACGGCGCCGTTTCGGGTCATTACCTCGTCTTAAAAAGGTCAAATCACTTTAGACGTATTCTCGCCGTTCCCCGAGGACTCATCGGGGAATCGAACATGGGGAATGATTCCAAAAATGATTTTTTTTATTTTTGGTTTCGTTTATTTTACATTGCACCGAAACGAGCAAAAAATGATCCCGCTCTGAATCTGAACGGGAGTCCTTTTTGATGATGGTGATGACGATCGGAGCATTCCCCATCCGTGGGGACTCGCGAGAATACGGGAAGTCACTCCCCAGGACAAACAAAAACGCGACGACTCCTCAAGTGGAGTCGTCGGGGAACGGCGAGAATACGCCTTTTACTTCTTGCAATTTTTTTTATTTTTCATAGGTAGTTTTGGTCTCTCTCGGAATGCCAGGGATGCATAGCTGCACCCCCCCCCCCCCCCAATGACGCCTCTGAGTTGAAATCCTTTAATAAGATAAAAATTATCAGTGCATCAACCATTTGCGCTGGAACACGCTTGATAATAAAAGTTAAGAGGGATCTTAACTTTTATTGACAAAACTTACTCCGTTGGTATTTGCATTAAAAGAAAAGACCTAATCTTCAGTAAAATTTTGACGAAAGAAAATAAACGGATGCCAACTGATGAGAGGGCCGTATATAGGTAAAAATATTCTGACCGCAGAAGCGCCATTTCGCGAAAACTAGGGCGTAGCAGCGGCGTCACTGCGCCCCCCTTCCTCCCCCTCCCAGCATTTTCAACTGAGAGCTACATGGACAAGACCAGAAATACACAAATTGCTAACAGCATTCAGAATAGTAGTCATGGTTCCAATCACTTTGCTTATTGCTGAAATTGTCATTTTTTGTAGATAGCTTTGGGTACCCTTGGAAAACTAGGGGGAAGCAGCTGCATTCTCTGCACTCCCCAAACGACGCCTCTGTCTGACAAATATTCCATGAGCCCAAGCTGACTTTGAAACATATATTCAAATAATGTATACAACGGATACGTCAGCTACGATGCTTCATCAGCTATGTTTCGGCCCTTCTTGGCAAGTAATAATAATGCAAAAATAACTTCAGTGATTTATTACAGGTTTGTTTCCTTCCCCGATGTAGACCCTGGAGATTGCCTGACAAGGATCCTTGCCAAGAAGGGCGAAAATATTACTCATGACGCATGGTACTGACGTATCCATTGTATACATTATTTAATATCTGTCTGACAGTTGCCAACTTAAATCCAAAAGCTAATTATCTTAGTGGAGAATCTTGCTTTATACACTGTCAGAAGTTTAAGAACAAATAACATATGTTTGCGCATCTTTGTTTAAACATTAAGAAAATACATTTGTTGTGACCCAAATTTCGCGAAACTTAAAACGGGTCATAACAGAAGACTTGTCCCGAAAATAAAGACTTGGAAGGGTCATAACAGAAAATTCTGATAACATTTAATACAAGATGCACAAACACGTGTTACATGTGCACAAGATGCCAGTGTACAAGATACCTGAAGTCCAGTATTGCATCCACCCGCTATTTCTGGCGCCATGATTGGCTCTTCGGACTATCTCAGACGGATATCAATGTGTTTTGTATATTTTCATAACATGCGGTTTCATTCTTGACCGGTGCATCTTCTAATAGCTGCGTTCGTTGCACTCCGGGCTGTCACTGGTGTTTAGTCACCAGTGTCCGGTTCTTCCCTTAAAACGCGTTCTTTTGGTTCACCGGTGAGTTGATGAAAACCGGCGAACTCCTCGCTGAAGCCGGGCTCACGAGCAGTTTCTGGATAGTCCGCATTGGTGAGATAAAACCGGACGCTGGTTAGTTCAAAAACGGGTTAATTGACTGGTGAGAAGTCACCGGTGGATGCAAAAACGGCTTATAAGAAAAACCGGAGACCACCGGTGAGAACTCCCGTGACAAAGAACGCAGCTAATCTCACTTCGGCGTATAGTCGAGGAACTTAACCACCCCTTTCATACCTGTATTGAAGCGCAGATAATGTCTGGACCATCGAGAACCAAGGTTCGTCCCCAGATCGAGCCCTGTCCAAAGAGGGCAATGTCTTCAATCTCATTTTCGTATACGTCTTCAGATGGGAGGTAGACGGGTCCGAGCGTCGCAGACAAGTCAGCAATCCTACAAGATAATCAAAATAATATAATTGGAGATAATATAATTTGTCTTATTGGAGAGGACACTGTTGCCCACCTCCTAGGGCATCCTCATCTACCAGATAAGTTTGGGGGAAGGTTGCTCTTCCCTGGTATATTGACATTGACCAAAGACAACGTTATTAAAATGGTGGTAGTATATGTGAGGGGGGATTTAAACAGGAGATAGTTTATGAATGTGTAGTAGGATCATTATGTTTTCAGTGCATTTATATATTTGTATGTCGTGCATATAAAAATCTGTGTAATTCGAGGCTAAATAAACACTATTCTACTCTATTCTACAATAAGTGCGCAAGTGCTCAAATGTGGAGTTCGAAATAATGAATCAAGTTCAGGTATCGAAGACATCGCACAGGGATTGTCTTTTAAACTGGATAATCTGATTATCCTCCTAAATCCAGAACAATAACACCATAAGAATAAAGCCATGTAAGTCTCAACCTCCCCGGCTAAAGGCGCGTAGTACGATGCACCCTCTCCGTCCCTGGTTTCCAGCGAAGAAATGACGCGAAAACTAGTTTCCAGACATCCAAATGATCAAAAAATCTCAGTCTTAATTGTTGATCCGAAGGCTTGACGTCATTCTGTCTTTTCAAATAGAACTTTTTATGCTTTTGTCAGTCGTCGGTCGACTCGTCGGCACATCGAGCTCTTTTTATACGCAAGAAATGAAACCCTGCAAACACTCGTCGGGCAGAACACTGAAGAAAACGAATTCTTCATCCTTTTGTCGTGCCTCGGTCGTGCCTCGGTAGCCTATACAAATTGTTATTTTTGTATGTTTCGGGGGGGGGGGGGGTCAACCCCCCTAGCCCCCCCCCCTTGGATACGGCCTTGTTTACGGGGATTCGGTAGTTATGCAGAATCCAAAATAGGATATTGGTACACATCTATTCGGTGTATGATCGGGATTCGGTATAACTGCCAGGATTCGGCAGTTATCACGAATTCGGTGAGTGAATTTACTGAAATTATTTGGTAATTTTTTGATGCCAGAACTATTCAGTATATTTATAGAAATTCGGTAGTTACACAGAACCCCGAATAGGCTGTTTCGGTATCATCAAAAATTATTCGGTATCATGATTGGGATTCGGTAATTTATTCGTTGTAATTTTCAGGATTCGGTAGTTAACACGAATCCCGAATCTAGTTCCAGTCTCACCGAAATTATACCGAACACCAATACGATTCGGTAGATTTTTGATACCAAAGCTATTCGATATATAACCACATTGGTAGCAATACAGAATGACGAATAGGCAATCGGTCTAAACTTATTCCTTATAACAACTGGGATTCGGTAATTTGTTCTGTATAATTGCCTGGATTCGGTAGTATTAATACGAAACTCGAAGAGATCGAGTGAAGGGGCAGACAAAAGGACTGACACATGATTTCATCGGTAGTCCTTAATTTTATGATCCCAAAAGTATGCGCTAATCATAAATGTTTAGAAAATTCCGCCTTCGCCGCTTTTTGTATTTTGTGGAAGGGCGCGTCATTTAACTGGGGTTTTCAGCCAGTTTTAGAACTGGGATCTGGGAATCATTAAAAGCTAGAATATGGATGGAAGTAACTAAATTTGGCAGAAAAAATCGAACTTAAAAAAATCTCGCCTGTGGCGCTCAGTTTACGTGATCATGTGAAGGATTGACTAGCCTTACAGTAGTTGCTGCCGCCGCAACGTCACTCCATCTAGTTTCAGTAAATTCTAAGGACCTTGGTGTTTAGTCTACGGTAAAAGATTTGTATCAGAAGTATTTTTCAAATCATCGCCTACGGCGCTCGAGTTAATTAATTGCATCTTGTGTACAATAAATAGAAGCTGCTACTGCAATCTTGCCCGACAATATATTTTCCAAGTGGAAAAACGAAGCCTAATAGCAGGCTAATCATCTTTCATGCTGCCCTTTACTGTTTGTGTTTATACGTAATCCTTTCTGATCAGTAATTTAAAATAATTTTATGCTCCAATTCTCAGTTTTTAGGATTCGGTAAATTTTTGGAAAATTCAGCAAAATTTGTGGTTCTGCCCCTCCCCCCCCCCCCCAATGAAAATACTCTTGCGACCTCCTGCCTATTGGTCTCCTAATGAAGATCACCTTAATCGACATTTAATTTTAACTCTGCTATTGGATATGTGGTTCATTATGTTCCTTCAGCAGAAAAGGTGCGAGCCTCTTTTCGGCAATACACCTTCAATTTAAAAAGAGTGAAAGCTTCTTGTCTGTTTATTAACTTATGGATACGCTGATAATAAGGCGGAAGGGGGGGAGGGGGGTTAAACAGAGACAAATCCCCTTTGAGATGGTTCGGGTATGTACTAGACATTCTGCCCAAACGATGCCTCAAGTCAACCCTCCTCCCGGGAACAAGCGAACAGAAGTCCAACCCATCAGAGACTTCAAAAAGTGTCGGAGACGATGGGTCACCCATTGGCTAGCCCTGACCAAGCCAGCTGTAGCTTGAATATGAAACAAGTAAGTAAGCAAGGCTGTATCCAGGGGAGGGGGTTGAACCCCCCCCCCCCGAAACATACAAAAACAGTCATTTTTATAGGCTTTTCCCTCTGATCTCTGTCTTTTTTGTCCGACCCACAGGCAAAAAAAAACAGAAAGCCCCCCCCCCCCCCGAAATAAATTCCTGGGTACGGGCCTGTAAGTAAGTAATCCATTTGGAGCACTCAACTTGTTTAAGGGTAATACTCTTGATGACTAACTCGACATCGTGCCAACGAAGAATCACCGTGTGCCCAGCGACCAGACCGTCACGACAACAAACATTATTGACTGGTTTACATAGGATTCGATTCGAGTCAATTTTGAGGATCTGTTCGGATAACATTTCGTGTTCTTCCCTAGGGCCACTGGCGTGTTTCTGACTTAGCAAGAAGTCTTATTTCTTCTTGGTCATGTTGAATGTGTTCCACCCTACTTACAGCAGTTACTACGCATGATGTCACAAATTCTGGCTTTTTGCCGTCAAGACCGGGACGATAAGCCAACGATAAACCAGCAGAATCTCGTGCCACGGACGAATCCGACCAATCACGTTACAGAGATGCGTAGTTACCACGCTTACTACTCCCCAGAGCATGGTAGGCAAATAGTTAATATTTCGAGAAGGTTGGAACGGTCACTGGAGTAACTTTTTACGAGGTTGGAACGAAAACAGTAACTAATAGTTACTATTGTTAGAAGGGTGGAACACGCTCATAGAGCATTGAACTTAAACTTACTTTGCGCCAAGAGCTCTTGGGTTGCAGGATTCCTGTTTGCTGTAATCCGTCGGCAGCTCATAAACAGCCAGCGTATACGGTCTCTGTTCGTTCATTGTTTTCGAAGTAATTGAAACAGAGATCCGGATTTTACCGCCACTTCCCGGAATCGAAGGGCCGGGAGCTCCAGGGTTTGTAACAGAAAATGTGACATTTCCTCTGAGGCCCCTGCTTGAAAATGTCGCGTAGAGATCTTCGGTCGCATCTGTATAGACAGAACAACGGAAAGAATTAGTTCGCTGAGAATGGCACTAATCAGCGGCAAACTTCTGCCCCCCCCCCCCCCCCTTGGACGGGACCCCAATGTGTTAATTTCAATTCTAATTCTGCTTGGCTATCTTCTGAAGTCATTTGTAAGTCTGCTTGTCTATTCTTCCAAAGTCAAAGTAAGTTTAAATGAATAAATAGTTAAAAGTAAAGTTTGTATTTTTACTAAATTTCGAAAAAGTGGGCAAAGGGCCAAGATATAGCTCTAATAAAATTAAACTTACGTATTCTGGGACTAGCAGCAGTGCAAAAATTAGTGAAAACTGTCCAATAACACTGATCACGATTGGAAAACCCTTTTGACTAGATAGGTAGTCATAGTAAGTTTGAGGATCTGGTTTTGTTTTTAGTAACTAATTTTGATTGATTTTTTTTTTCGCTGCCGTCCCTGGAATGACATAGCCGACCAATAAGGTCTGCCGTCAATACTGTTGATGCCTAACTCTCTGTGCCGATTGCAGAATTGCCGTATACCTAGCGGAAGAATCGGAAGCGTCACCACAGGTGTTCCCAACGAAGGCCGTGATTGGTTGACATATAGGATTTGAGTGGCTGAGTTTGAGTCGTTCGGGCGACATTTCTCGTTCTTCTCGAGGTTTACTGGCGTGTTTTGGACTTAGTCATATAGAGTATTTAAAGGACACCTGAACAATGAAACCATACTCGAAATCTTGTACAGCGCTGGCCGGATCGTATTGGAATTTCTTCTAGATATACGTTTGGGCTTATCTGGTTAAAGATATTCCAGAAGAAGGGTTGATTGGAGACATTTGTTCATTTCTAACATTGCTCGGTACTGAAATAAGGACAGATGCAAAATGGAACAAAAATCATAGCTTGGAAACGGTATTTCGTATTTGGATTGGGTTTTTTGCAGGCAATGTTAACGGACGTCATACAGATAGGGATGATACTTGGTACTCTTCATTCAGGTGTCCTTTAAACACAACACCATAATGCCGAGAAAACATATCAACAGAAGAGCTTATTTCAAAGCACGAAAATAAATAATGAAGAGGTGAACGTGAAACTAATACAGCTAGACGACGTAGGCTACACACACTTGTTTTCGAGTTGCTTTCCCGCGCAGGATAAGTCGCTAACTAATAACGGGCCATAACTAGTAACGGCTGAGAAAGTGCTCTCCTTTCGCTACGTCAGTAGGGTTGTAAAATTGATCCCCTAGGATTCTTATCACTCTCGGCTGATGACCAAGGGTACAGGGTAGCCAAATGGAGCTGCATATCGTTTCCTGGTTGAAAAAATACTCTATATGACTTAAGTCGAAAATACGCCAGTGAACCTCGGGAAGAACAAGAAACCCCGCCCTAGCGATTGCTCAAATCCTGTGTCAACCAATAAACGGCGTCCGTCGGGGACAGCTGTGGTGACGCTTTCGCTCTTCCGCTAGGTAGCGTCATCGGCACGTACTGTTAGTCATCAGAGTATGGGCTAGAAATACTGTGCTCTGCTTCTGCTCCCAAGTGGTGTTTTTCCGACAACCATGAGGCCCCCCCCCCCGAAGCACACAAAGATAATCATATTTTACAGGTTTTTCCCCTGATCTATGTCCCCCCCCCCTCCCGAAATAAATTCCTGGATGCGGGCCTGGATCAGGGGTTCATTAAATGCAGAGCCGTTCTAGCTAAATGATGGGGGGGGGGGGGAGTTTTTACCGACTGGCTGGTCATTTTTAACGACTATTTTGGAAGAAAAAACGATGTTTTTAAGAAAAATTTCTGTTTTGACGAAAAACCGACTGTTTTTAAGAAAAAACGACTATTTCCCAGAAAAAGATCCAACTTTTACTAAAAATCGCAGCGCTTCGAGCCGACTCGGCTATTTTTACCGACTGGCAGACGACATTGGGTGGTGGTGGGGGGGGGCTTCGCGGCGCACCTTGATGCTGCGAAACGGCTAACCAGCAAAGTGAGCAAGTCGGTGAAGTTTTTTGACAAATCTAATTGTACGCCCACTTAATTTTCCGACAAAATCAGAGTTTGCATTATTCTATTTATTCTTAAAACCGTAGACACAAGCGCATACGATAATGAATTTTTGGCATGAAAATCAACTTTCAAAAGGAAAGTTCGAAGTCACTATAGAAACCACGCTAGGGCTTTCACAAATACCGCTCAAGGTCTATCAGCTGAGACTTACAAATTCTGAAAACTGTTGTGGGTTTTAGCTACAGGCCACTTATCTTCAACACTCTAGGAACGAACTACTTATTTCGAATATTTATATCTATTTTCTGATATTATAGATTTTATTGCGATTATGTACAACTTAGAGGTCGAATTCGGCGCACGCGTCGTGGAATATATCTGTTATGAATAAGCTGTACTACTACTAACCATGGAGCAAAACTTGGCTGAATCGTCCGTTTAGCGTATTTTTTGTATGTATATAATATGCCACACGTCTTTCCTTCCCTGTGTCCCCTATAAACCGGCACCAGTATGTGGTCCTGGCGCAGGAGCCAACCTTTGCGAAAATTTTCACAAAACTATTTTTTACCGTCCGTCAGCTGAGTGCTTGTCCCCTCCTCTAGTATGAAGCAAGCGACACAAATCAAGTAAATTCGAAACATTTTAATCCATTGCGCGATCCAGTCAGTATAGTAAAAGTAACTGACTGGCTCGGTTGCCCTTTCCTCGGACTTTTCTCGGGTACTGGTGCATTTAAGTGAGTCGCGCTTCATTATTTTACCTGGAGGCATGCGCACTTCTCTTATGACGCGGCAGGTTGATTAATTCTCCTTCCATTCGGCATTTAAGTTGCACACATGGAATCCACTAGAAAGTAATTTATATTCCCCAAGGTATAGAGTAAGGGCGGACTCATTATCTGGAGCTGGGGTGGGAGGGGGCCCGAAGACGTTAGAAAATAAAGAGTCACAGTTAACACTGTAAGCGGGAACTCAGAAGTCGCCAGTTTCAGCGTATATTCAAATAATTCTTCAAACGGATACGTCAGCTACCATGTTTTGGCAGCGATATTTCGGCCCTTCTTGGCAAGGGTTTTCGTCAGGCTGTCAAACTTCTGGGTCGACGCTGGGAAAGGAACGAGCCTGCAATAAATAAGTGAAGCTTCTACCGACCATAAATATCCTGAAATACTTTTAATTACTTTTTATTTTAATTTTTATAGTTACTTTTTAAATAAATAAGTAATTTCCGAATTCCAAGTCAGCTTGGGCTGAAGGAGTGTTCAATCACAGCGCTCATACTCATAATAATGATTGTATCCTATGTGAAAAAAACTCGAGGACCATATTCACGTACATATTCTCGTAAGCTCGTAAATATTCCTAAAACTTATCCACAACAAATTTCGAATTCCTGACGCTCTAATTATAAATCTACAAACCTTGCTATCTATTGGGCGGAAGTGCACTTTTGGATACCAGGGGGTTGTACGGGTCTAGGCGAGACCCCCCCCCCCCCCCCCCCCCGAATCCAAGACATTTAACTTGACCTCCCGTGATCTCTAACTCCAAGTGGAATTCTGGTACAACAAGAAAACGAAGCTTAGTCAGTTCTCAGTTGCACTTCCACTGAAATCAGTCCATCCTTTGCGACGAGGAAGCGCTCACTGGGAAAATTGAATGAGTAGCAGCAATGAAGTTGGCGGAAGTTGGAAGAATATCTCTGGGACTATATTTAAAGTGCCATTCACGAAACCAGTGACGGTACAATCCAAGTAGTTCAAGGCTACGCTTTGTCCCAAACACAAGAATACAATTATCATCATCGACACCACTGTCGTGCTAGCAAGACCAACGATTTCGACGGGATCCCAAAAATTCAATATTTGATCCAGACAGTTGGGTCTTGTCTTCGCCAGATCCAGTCTTCACCAGACTCCTTGAGAAGTTTCACTCCTAAAATTTAGAAACAGATTGAGGCCAAATAGCTAATCATCTGAGAAAACCAAGTTTAGATGTGGATTCAGCATGTGTGTTTATCCCTATAAGTCATATCTATTTTGACGAAACCGATCGAAACTCCCTGCCAAGCTTCTTCCAATTTTCCGGTTTCGGCCGAATTCCGGAACTACTTGTCCAGCGAAAAAATAAAGCTCAAAAAGAATTCTACTTAAAACTACTACTACAATACCCTTTCGACGATCAAATTGAACAGCAACGAGACCAAAGGTTTCGATGGGATCCCAAAAATCTAACATTTGATTCAAACGATTGGGTTATTTCTTCGCCATTCAGTCTTCGTCAGATTCCTTGAATATTTTTATTGTTAAAATACAGTTCAAAAATCGATTCGGCACTGAATCTCTAATCGATTTCAGAAACGACTTTGAGCTTCAACCACATATCGAGTATCAGCCGAATTCGTGATGAACCATTTGTTCAGCAAGAAACCAAGTTCAGATATGGATTCAGCGGACCTCCTTACCCCCTCGATGAATATCTTATTAGCTTATAAAACATACATGTTTTTACCGTAAATTCGAAACCCCTCCTCTGCCTCTAAAGATCCCAATGGAAAATTTATCTCAAAATAGTACTTTGAAGTAGTGCGAAAAAGTAACATGCAATACTAACGATGCTACTACATGCTTCTACTTCAAGGCTACCGTGTTACTGCATACTACTATGTGCTACTATTAGCAAGACTGGATGCTACTATGACAAGACAGGATGCTACTGGTACTACTACATAAGATTGCACCAGTCTGAGGTACATTACATGATAGTACTCTTTGCTATTACATAGTATTATTTTTCCGGCCCATGTTAGCCTAGTGCTATTAGGGTTCTAAGTATTATCGATTGATTGATATTACATGCAAACTGTTCGTACTACTACGCAGGCTGAAAAAATTTCATCGGGATTGGACTAAAGGACCCATCTACGGACTTGAACTGTACTTTACCAGTGAATTATCATTGAACAACATCCTCGCTTGAGCATTATATATCAACCCCTTCGACCTTCGATTACACTAGTCTCTCCGACGCCAAACTGAATAGCCTAAACGAATGAATGCCGGCATAAACGCGCAGAGCTATATTAATTTGAGAATAAATGGGTAGGACTGCTATAGCCGAAAACTGGACTGGTCGACAAATTTTGTATCCGCGGTTTTCGCCGGAAACCGTAAATTCGTAACCCTCTTCTGCCTCTAAAGATAGGACTAAAGGACCCATCTACGAACTTGACCTGTACTTTACCAGTGAATCCTCATTGACAACATCCTCGCTTGCAGGTGCGTCACGACTGAGAGGGGGGGGGGGGGGGGGCGCCCCCCCCCCCCCTAATGCTGTAGGGCCAGTTGATAAAAAATAACCGAGTCGGCGCGAACTGCCACGATTTTTTGTCAAAACAGTTGATTTCTTCATGAAAACAGTCGGAAAAAAAGGCGGTTTTTCTAAAAATCAGTGGATTTTTTTTAAAAATCAGTCGATTTTTTTTCAAAAATATCATTTTTGTTGTTGAAAACACTGTTTTTTTTGCACAAATAGTCGGTAAAAATTACCAGCCAGTCGGTAAATGCCTCGTCCCCCCCCCCCAAACATTTTGGCTCGTAAAGCCTCTAATAAAATAGAAAAACGAGATTTTCAGGTTTTTTCTTGATCAGCTAGCTACCCCCCCCCCCCCCCCGCCCCAAGATGATGTGCGAGAATAAATAAATTTCGGATATTTCGGTTGCACTTCTGGCAAACTGTCCTCAGCGAAAAAAAAAAAAAAATTAAATCACAAAATCCACCACAATAACAACAGAAACCGATGCGGAACCAACAAACAATAAGACGACATGTAACTAAAAACCAGAAGAACGATGCGGACTGAACGACATGCAGATAAAAGTAAAATAACGAAAGATAAAATGTGCGTGGTCAAAGTGTACATGTACAAATCTGGGATTATTTACAATTCTGAATTCTGTGTATATTTACAATTTACCATAAGTCTGAGAAAGCGCAAAAGCTTTCACCCAGAAAACAGCCAACTCCAAAAATCCATAATGTGTTCACTTTTAATAAAACCTTCCACAGTATTTATCCCTCGCACATCATCTTCGAGGGGCAACTAGCTGATCAAGAAAAACCCCGAAAATCTCGTTTTTCTATTTTATTCGAAAATGAATGGTTAGCTTGGCTTCAAACCTTATATTAGTAACGTCTCTACTCGCTTGAACAATATATATCAACCCCTTCTACCTTCGATTACACTAGATCCCTCCGTCGTCACAGAGAATTAATTAAACCAAAGATCAGTTTCATTATCTTTGACTTAAACAAACGAATGCCGGCATCCACGCGCAGAGCTATACTAGTTTGAGAATAAAGGGGTAGGACTGCTATAGCCGAAAACTGGTCAACAAATTTTGTGTCCGGATTCCGGGTGAACTACTGGTCCGGCAAGAAAATAACTTTCATATTTGGATTCAGCATGTCTTCTAACCCCTAAATCAACTATCTCAACAGCTTTTATTTTTTTTTTTTTTTTTTTAACCCTTAATTTGAAACCCCTCCCTAAATATAGAGCTAGAGAGCCCATCTTCGAACTTGACCTGTACTTTGACCAAAAGAGTCACCGAGCCAAATCTGAACAAAATATCTCAACCGTTCGAGCGTTATCGTGCTAACAGACGGACAACTTTTGCGATGTCATAGGTATCCCTCCACTTACGTTTTGGGATCCCAAAAATAGCAGTCGTGTCCAGAATGAAATCCCAACACCAGCTTCACAAAATCAGATACTTAAGGAAGAATCTTTAATTGTTTTCCACAATTTTCCAGCTTGAGCCTGACGAGCACCCTTGCCAAGAATGGCCGAAATGTAGCTCTAAGAAAATGTAGCTGACTTATCCGTTTTGCACCGTCAAATATATTATCACTTCCCCCTCTGAGGTTGGGGCCCTAGGCAGAAGTTCGTTGAAGGAGAGGAACCTGAAGCTCGACCTGTAGTTCAGTCTTTCCGCTTCACTGCGGAACAAAAATGGGCTCCCTTAGAAATCTCTCCTAGTCCTCTAGCGAAACAGCATTGAAACCAATATTACTATAGCCTACATCATTTCTTTGTTATGTTCCAAACTGTTTCCCCAGAAAATATTACTTGATGATTTTCATTGTTCTACGAATCTTTTTCTTTGTACTTTTATTTGCTTGTGTCTCTCTAGTTGAGTTCCCTTGTCGACAGGCCCGTATCCAGGATTTTCTTTTTTTTTTGGGGGGGGGGGCTGCGTTTCGGGGGGGGGGGGTGCCTGCTGGTCGGGCAAAAAAGCATACAAAAACACACAAATCAGAGGGAAAAGCCTATAAAAATCGTTATTTTTGTATATTTCGGGGAGGGGGTCAACCCCCTAACCCCCCCTGGATACGGCCTTGCTTGTCGACCATAGTTTAATTAATTGACTTCGTAATTAATCAATTGTGACTGTGCGACGGTTCATTCGGTTTCTTTCCTATAGTTCGCATCCAGCCCGCACATCGCCAACCCCTCAGACAAATACATGCGCTGACTGCTGATTGCATTTGAAATTTGTTTTACTCCACTTATTTTCCCCTCTAAATCTTTGGCTCTACTTATCATTACATTAAGTTTCTTTATTCTATACAGTGTATTGTACAGTATAAAGCATACATCTAATAGTACAGCTCAGCGTGAAAGTTGCCAGTCCTTCGAACAATCCCAGGGATATATTTAGTGTCCGAGTGTCAACACTCGTTATCTATCTGAGCTTCGTTTCTTACATTTTTGTGGAGTAAAATGTCCGTTTCTGCACTAGGAACATTAGCTGGAAAGGTAGCTATCGTCACTGCCTCTACAGACGGGTAAGAGAGTCCTGGCCTTCCAATAATTTACTCCAGAAATTTTCCTTGAACAGTCTGCCTTAAGCTTGCTGAAAATCCCTAATACAAGCGCTTGAGCAAATACTAATTATTTCAGTTTGAACTGATTTTGAAGTATGTCATTTAGCTTAATTACTGAACGATTATGCAATCGCATAAATTAAAAAAATTCTTGCTTTACAATACTTTGTCTGTCATGACATGAATTAATAGTTTTGAGAAAATCTCCATGGTCTGACGGCATCTGTCGGCACTTTTCGAACAAGGAAGTGCCTGCAACAAAAGGACGGAATAAGATGGCGTAAGTGAAGCTTGTAACGTTTAAATGCTGGACAGAAGCGGAAGTTTGGTTTTGTGTACACTTGAATCAAGAAAACAGAATAACACAGGGAAGAGAAAACTTGCCCCGTTAAAGGACCTGTCTTACCTATAATACTAATGCAACCTACTTCTAGGGGCGGTCCGAAGGGCTTGGGCATGGGGGGGGGGGGGGGGGGTGAGGACTTCAAAATATACGACTTGCCAAAAACACAGCACCAGCAGGGTCAAGAAATATTAACGTTATACATTCTAAAACGTTACCGATAATGCCATTGTAGTACTAAAATAATAAACAAATAAGTAACAGGAATTAGACGATGCCGTTCATATCCCGCGTAGCCTCTTTTTCATTTGTTCTTGCTTTGGACTGAACCAAAACAAGTGGCTACGTCTCCACCTCCAACTCAGTGACGTTAGTACAAAAGTTACGTAGAAGTGTTCAATCCGAGCAAAATTCAACTACGGTAAATGTCAAATCTCAAGCTTAAAACTGCACATAAATGATGCACACTTTAACTAAATAGAAACAGGATAGGACTACGAAAGAGCTGCAGTCAAAATTTGGTAAATCGGCCTTTATTCTGCAATATTCGACTATTTCCCACACAAACTCTTGCTTTTAACGTGGCGCAGATCCTAAGCAGCAGCCTTTAGAGTATGTACCTAAGACAGAAATCTTAGGCCTAACACCTCACCTAAATTAAGGGGCCATTCAACCATATAGCGAGTAGGCGACTATAAAAGACGGCGCAGGTAAAGTTTTGCGAAACATTTTAAAGGCTGCCTATTATATCACATATGGGTCATTCCAGCGAAATCAAGCCAGGCAAAAAAAACAATTTCTCAGATTTTGACCAAAATTTCTCAGAATGATCTACCAGTGTCCAGGACCTTCCCCAAAAATTTTTTCGGCGAAACAAAATTTGTTCGGAAATTTGTTCGGTTTTTTGAAATTTTCGGCCAAATATTCCATTGTTGATGGTCGAAAAAGTCAATATTATTCAAAAATTCGACAAAAATCAGGGAAATTAAAGACAACCTTGAAATTTTTAGAACTTCTTGCCTATCTTTAGGACTTCAAATCTTGAGATGTTCAAGTTTGTAGGTACGCTTCTTTTCTTTTTACGGTAGTTTTAGCAAGGTAAGGTAAAAAAAAGTGGGTCTTGGTAGATCCACTCCAGAAGAACCGGCCAGATCGCGAAAATTCTGAGATACACCATGGTAGTAGAGGGCAGAACGAGCTACGTTCTGCATTAGCACTTTTGTGGCTTTCGAGCCAAAAATGGTCTTAAATAGCGATTTTAGAAAACTGAAATTCTTTGGAAAATGCATTGTTTTTCTGAGAAAATGAATTAGTCTCGCCACCTAAAAAATAACAGGTGCGCAAGCGCTCAGACGTGGAGTGTGAAAGTAAAATGCTGATCACTTTTTCTATACAAACAACTTTAGAACCAAGACATTTCACAGCCCCAATAACCAAACAAGTATTGAAATAACCTAATTTGTAATCATCCCACTTTAAAAGCTTTAAATGTAAACGAACCGCAAGTATAAATCCAAAGAAATGTTGAAGACCTTGCACGAACAGCTTGAGCCAGTCCGACCCTTTAAACCTCTTTTCCATTAGCAAGGTAATAACAAGCAGGAGCGTCACGACTGGGGGGGGGAGGGGGGACGCCTCCCCCCCCCCAATGTTGTCGGCCAGTCGGTAAAAAATAACCAGCGAAGCGCCGCGATTTTTCGTCAGGTAGAATAGGATATATTTACACAAAAGCCCAAAGGTTTGTCCTGACCATATTAATATTCGTTTTATTCCATTTCATCTTTCTACAAAAATAGTGGTCGTCACATAATTCATAGTCACATAGTCACACCTATGTTACAAAAAAAAATAAACTACGGTAAAAAACATAACTACAACATAAGTCAATTTAATTTCTTAATTCAGTGTGTCCATGTTCTATATGTCTGTTCCAGCTCTTGTTGGCGGCAAGAACCGATGAAGTACCACGCTTTCCCGTCCCATGTTAGCTATGGCGCTACGATACAAGTACTTAAACTTTAGAACAAGAAAAAGCCAACAGATGTTTAGTCATTTGATCTCAAAACCAGAGATTTGTGTTCTTGAATGAAGAATTACTACTGTTTTTTTTAGTATTGGATTTGCGATCGCGCGTCGTTTGGCACAAGGGGGTGCCAGTGTTGTCGTGAGCAGCAGAAAAGAAGCAAATGTCCAACGGGCAACTGAAGCGCTCAAGTCCGAAGGCCTGTCGGTTCACGGGCTCAAGTGCCACGTTGGCAAGGAAGAGGACCGACAGAACCTCATTACCGAGGTACGGTAAATCTTATTATAACCAGGGACCCATGGTTCCTGTAATGACTCGCCATTCAGGGGGCTTGTCATTTCCTATGCTTCTATGTTGCCCGAGCCTCACCTAGTTTCCAAAAATTCCGCTTGGGTCGAATCGGCGTTCTTGCTCAGAGAGACAAAGTTTGTTGGCACAAGTCAGGACTATTCAGCATGCCACCAGGTACCTAAGCTAGGACAAAAGATCCAGGATACTCTTCCATCACAGAGATATTCCTAGTTCAACACAACAGCTGCGAAGCTGTTCAGTGGCTGGTTCTGATAAACTGGACTAGGCTATGATAAGGGCTGGGCCTAAGGGCCCACGTCGATAGAAAGAAAGGAAGATCTTTTAGCATTCAGGAATCGCACGCCACGGTGAAAAGGCAGTTCCCTAGCCTGCTGGCTGCCACACGATCGATTTCAGCCCAAGGCTCTTCTTATTTGACTTTAGAATTCAAAAAGCTCTTCTGCATCGACAACAAAGGGCCCGAGTACAGTATTACCTCGGGCCCATCTGGCTGGGACAGGACACTCTGTGATCAATGTCTTAGGGAACCGGCCAGCCTAGGGGTACTCAGTGTTGTTTGACTCTCCACTTTGACGATAGCTTTTGGAAGTGGATTGTGAACCATATTATTTCTCTTGACAAAGAGAACGTTGTGATTATGTGCAGGATTTTATCATCAAGCGTTTTAGAGATGCGCAACAGTCCTCGGATTGAAATCGTTTTTGGCAAAAACTTCGTGGTTTGTTCAAGTTTAGTTCTTAAGCCTTCCATAAAGGACCCCTCGTAACTATTTTACTGATTAACTCATTCGTATTTATCCGTTCGATCCATCCTCATTTCCAGATTTCGGATTTTCGTATGTAATGTGTAGCCTATTCGCTCTAGCGGAGATAGACTGGTTCTTGTGTTCCATGTTTTTGGCATTTTTCGAAGCGTACAAGGCTCCAGCTTATCACCTTCGAGGAACTGATTGGTCAGAAATACTGGTTATGCAAGTTTTTCTATGTTTCTCATCAAAGCCAATGTTAAGACTAAAAACTGCCGGGACTGGTTTATGATGTTTGTACGAATGTTCTAGAACATTGTGTGAAAATGTCTAAATGTTTCAGTCTAAACACGTTTCTATCTCGCTACTCACCTAGGTTGGTTCCTATGCAGATGCTTGATCACGTGAATTTCAACGCAACATCTTATGTAGTGATGTGCTGATATGGAAAGGCACATGATATATAAGTTTTCCTCAGATAAGTAAATAATTTTATTTTTGCAGACAGTCAAGAAATTTGGTGCCATCGACATTCTAGTATCGAACGCAGCAGTCAACCCGCATTTTGGATCCATTCTCGACGTAAGTAACACTCGGTAGCTAGCCTACACCGTTTAAAAGCAATAGGTCTATCATCGATGTCAGCGACTGCATTTAGCTGAAAATAGTCCTTAATTAGATATTTTCATTTTAGCCGCGTTTTTGTAAACAAACCGATCTCCGTTCTCTATCCCGTTCTCCTATAAGCTCTTTTTAGTAGAACGCCGTAGTGCTATTGTCCGTTTTTAGCAGAACGGAGAACGAGTTGTGTCTCATTATACATTCTGTTCTGCTGGATGATCAACGGAATAGGAACCTCAGTTATGCATACCGTTCTCATCCTGTTCTGCTATGTGTTACGAAATTAATGAAGAAGTGTGGTATGTGTGGACGAAATTAATGAAGAAGAAAAAGAGGGTCAGGAATGGACCTTCCTATTTTCAATGACTCACGAATTTTTTTCTCTCCAAAATTTGTCGCCAATGCTAACAACGGAGTAAACTTGTGAAACCTTCGACATGAGTGAACAGGACATAATGTAGTCTTAAGGAGTACGCACTACAATGTTAGAATTGAGATGGTGGCATCTAGGAAAGAACGAAGGGAGATAGGTGCTTTAAAAGCAAGGGTAGAAAAGTTAAAACAGATGGAAAGCGGTAAAGAAGGATGAAATAGACATTAAAATATTGAAATGAGAATAAAAATCAGTCCTCTTCTCAAATTTACGAACCAGAGTAGCTTTTGCTGCAACCCAGATTAAACATAGATTGAAAAAAATTCTTACCGTTTTACAAGATGAACAAACTGTGGGTGAATGGAAAAGGCACCGAGTGTTTGCTGATCCTCAGGACCCCAAGGGGGCTCTAAGCTATCCAGGAAACAAACAAAAAATCCAAAAAGTGGTACTCGACTCCATGTTACAAAGATCATGTCTCATCTCTCCCCATGTTCAGAGTAGTTAAGACACAGAACTGACCTAGGCTCACACGCTCCTTGAAGACATTCGATACTCGAACAATGGGTCCAGGATTAAAAAGTGTTCAATTTTCATGAGTAACCTTGGTCAACTGATATGACGCAACCAGATGTCCAAAATGTTCTGATGCGAAACTATTTTTTTCAGGATATTCCTGGGTAGCTAGCTCTGAGCGACCTTGGAAAGCCAGGGGTCAGCTGCCCCCCCCCCGTCCACACACCCCCGCCTGCTTCACCCAAACGACGCCCCTAGAAATCATATGCATGCTGATTTTTAGTTACTAGCCCCTCAGTTTAAAATTGGTGCAATAGGCGTTTTTTGTAAAAACCTCAACGGAGAACGAGTTTGAAAATTATTGAACAGAAAACGAGCTTATAGGCAGAACGGAGAACGGCGTAAGGAAAACGGAGTTTTACAAAAAACGCGGCTTTTCTAGCCGAATGGGACCGATGTTCTGCTTATTTTACGGGTTCAAGTGATTGAGTTCCGACATTGTCCGGGACAGCTTGATCTCAGTTTAATCACACCAAGATCACACGGACCACAAAATCTGAGTGACTGTCGCTCTGCTAATTTTTTTTCGCTTGAGCTTCTGGTAACGGTTTATTATTCAAATTTTTTAGCTAATCCTTTCGACTTCAGTGATTTATTTTTTCTTACATTTTTACTGCGCAGTCAAGATATCAGGCAGCTCATAAATAACTGCTACTTCTATCATATTGCTGAAACAGTTCAAGTTTTTCCGCTGACGCTTTCTTTTCATCTAAAACTATATGTAAGTGTAGAAGAATGTGTGAGAGGAAGTTAGTTTGTGCCGTCTGACTTGTTGTATTTTTCAGTGCTCCGAAGATGCATGGGACAAAATCTTCGACATCAACGTGAAGTGCTCCTTTCTTCTATCCAAAGAAGTAGTGCCCCATATGGAAAAGCGTGGTGGAGGTGCAATTGTCTACATATCCTCTATTGCGGGTTACCACGCCATGCCGGTAAACAAAATCTTAACATTTATTTTCTGTCACAGCAAAACCCGCTTTGAAGTCGATCAGTTAGATTAGGCAGGAAACACAAATTCTCGAAGCCTACCTTATAAGACAAACCAGACATACAAAAAAGTATAATATTATCTGAAAGTCAAAACACAATAAAACGCTCGATTAGTCTTTTTCTCCTTGCACGTTTATAGTATTGCCATAAATGAAGAAAAGCAGACAGCACGCTCGCACCTTGGGTCTATGTTCCTATTTTGACTTTTATCTTCAGGATCTCACGGCCAAGTTCTGCATTTTCATCATCAATTGAAGAATCTCAACTTTTCTATATGGAAGTGATGATAGTGCCAAAAATCCGGACAGGAATTCTAGTCCGCGAGCACACGACCCTGATCGTCTGTTGAAGGCATTACTATCTTCATTGAGCGGTCACATTTGTTCTGTAATTGTTGAGACCTTTGGTAGAATTATAGCCTCCTGCCTGCCACTGACGTTGCAGTCTAGAGAGGTAGAAGTAGGTTTGTGTCGTCCCAATCGCAAAGACTCCATGCGAATGAGAAACACACAACCTATTTAAAGGACACCTAGTACTTATTTTACCTTTTATATGATCATCAGCTATGCTTAAAAAATCCCAGCCCTTCGCCATTGTCTAATTGCAGCTACGACTTTTTAGTGTTTTTTTGGCCGAGTCCAGTTTCCTAGTCAAGCAGCGCGTACTTCGCCAAAAGCTTTAAAGTTTAACAGAAAAGGGCTGGGACAGGGCAACCTAGTTACCCATCACTAATTCACTTCGATTGGCTTGAAGACCCGTTGAAAATGCGTTACTTTGTTGTTCCGCTATTCAAGAATAATCGATTTTCAAATAGTGGAATTTCCGTGTGATTTGTGGCACCTCTTTGCGCTTGTATTTTTTGTAGTATGCCTTACGGGAAAGATTTATGATTTTTTTTCGTTCAGGCACTAAGCAATCTTCACCAATCCACTGCCCACTGAAAAGCCGCGTTTGTTTTGGTTAAAATTTCCCACGTCATAGTAGAATTTTCGCTATGGGGACTTGCGCAGATATTCTGAACGTCATAACTAGAGCAGATAGTGGAAAAAAAAAAAATTTTCCCTTTGCAGAATCCAAATAATTCAGCGTATTCAGTTAAATGACATGACACAAAAATAAGTTAGCTTTTCAGTTAAACTTTAAGGTTCACCAACAACTCATTCTTTATAAGGCACGGCACGCATTAGTCCGGGATCCTGGCACCTCTATCGTTCAAGGGGGGTAGCACGAGAGCTGCAGAAGGTCTGAAGAACTTTTCTAGACCAACTTTTTGTCCTGAGAACGAAAATCATACCGCACCACTCCGCAAAGACCAACTGTAGAAAAATAATTTTCCAAGTGAGACAACATAAACTAAATCAAACAAACTATACATATTCTGAATACTCTTTTTATGGGCTATCGAATGGTTTTTTATTTTTTTTAAACTTACCTGTTTTTCTTAGAAATGCCTCAGAAACCAAGAAAGAGCGAAAATTCTTTAACTTTTTTAACTAAATTGTCATTTTTCTCGGAAAAACTTCCAGCAAACTGCACATTTTTATTATTTCATTAGAAAAAATAAACTCCTTACGAATCGTTTGAGCAATTAAAACTTCAAAAATATTTGGTTTTAAGAAATTCAGGATTTTCTTAAAGCAGAGCATCCACTTTTTCCTCAATGAGTGACAGTCGAAATTTAGAGCGAAATATTTTAGTTTGAACATGAGTTTATGGATAGTTTTTGACGTGGAATCCAGTTATGACATTGGTTTCTCTCCTGGGATGCATATAAGTTATATAGGCTATATAACATAAAGTCTTAATAGCCTATAATGACCAAATCCGTCAGACCTGTCAAATAAATTTCGGAAAAAATTCCCGAAAACTTGCGTTTTTTGTATGTACATTATTGTATTAGAAAGAGAAGGTCCTTGCCGACCGTTATTAGACGCGTTCGTAAACTTAACAAAAAAAATCTAAGGATTTCTGGAATTTATTTAAGCAGGAAATCCAAGTTTCGTCAATGAGCTACAGTGGAAATTTTCTACTAAATATATTAGTTTGACGATAAGTTTATGGTCAGTTTTTGACGGGGTATCTAGTTATGACATCAGTTTCTCTCGTAAGATAGCATAGTTCATAGAGGCTATATAGCGTACAGGCTCAATAGCCTATACTGAACAAGTCTCCGCAAAACTACGTTTTTCCCACTCCCATAGGTCATTTTTTTGTGCTGAATTCAGAGTTCAGCATCTCATAGGCTCTTCGCATAGGCTCTTCGTAACAACTGCGACGTGAGAGTTACAGTAGGTATCACGGAAACAAGAACGGGAGGGTTGCAATATAAAACGATAATGTGGGCAACGTTCCTTAACATTCAAGATGTATGCTGCATACATGTGGTGGTGCTCAGAAGAAGACAAAATTGTCAGCATTTCTGCTGATGTTTCTAGAGGAACACTCCAGCCTTCAGCCAGCTCGCTCGCTGTAGAGGAAATCTACGACTATCCCTATCAGACAATAATGATGCAACTGCAGACGATCTGTTAGAAATGCCCGTCTGCCATACCTCTACAACATCATCGTTGACATCTGGAAGACGTCCCCGAAGACTAGCGCAACTCCATCACGACCCACCCCCTCCCATTCTAAAAAAAGTGGTGACAAAGTTGATTTAAAAAAAACAACAGTGGTATCTTTCTGATAGTAAGTGCAGTAGCTATCCTACTGCAAAGCTTCAGAGACTTCAGACAGACGCACAAGACCAAACCAAAGCGGGTTTCAGAAAGACCATGGGCTGCACGGACCAGCTCTTCTCACTTTGCCAAGTTCTAGAGCACCGCTTCAAGCATCAACAGGAACCTACGAAATTCTTCATCGACTTTGTTTCTGTATCGACTCAGCAAAGAAAGGCAGAAAACCTCCTCGCTGATTAAGTCGAAAGCACACGTACTCCGACAACCTGATGTTACTCTGTCCGAATAATGGCGCGAGTGAACCTCCCCCCCCCCCCAGGGTGGAAGAAGTGAACGGGGGGGGGGGTAACGAAAGACAATGCTTCTGACGGTCAATTCGAACCTCGAACCGACTAGTCTTTAGGAAGGGTCAGGGACTATGGGAGACCCAATGGCTCGCCCTGATAACTTAGCCAGTCGTGCAGGAATGCGATGGGTGGAAGGAGATATGGCGTCGCTTGGTAGCTGCCACGAAGAGCAATCTAGTTTGGTCGTGAAAGAAAACTCAGTTGCAAGCGGGGTCAATAGTTGAGAACAACGTCCGGCCAAGATTTGTGGTGCGAGCCCTAACTTCTTGTCTTCTAAGACTGATCCGGCTTCAGCGTTCGAAAGCTTCCCAAAAAAGGGCAAGCATGGCATTACGTTGCTACAAGAACCTAACAGATTTTTTTCTTAGAAAATCCATTACTTTGGCCTACAGGGAAGATAGGATATATATTTTATTTTAGATAAAGTAATCGTCAGTATTCTACTATCAATTTAGGCTATATTTTTAAATCGATGTTTTTAGTTCCTGATTTTGGTTCATAATAATTCTTAGCAACAATTACTTCGTAAGTTGAGTATTTAAGAGATTGGCAAGAGGCCTGTCTTTCTAATTGGAATGCTAAAAAAAATAATAGGCTAGTGTGGTTGACACTTTACCGACAAAAAGTACCGTCAACACAAAAGGAGGAACCATTTCCGTATTTGCTTGTTTTTTAAGGCATTTCTTAGAAATGTTAATAAGTTTAGAAAAATATTTAATTTGATAGCCCACAAACAAGGTTATATACATAGTTTTTCGATTTTGCTGTGTTATGCTTGTTTTGTTGTGCACGGGGTGATGTTTTCATATAGCTGGTTTTTATAGGCCTAAAATGCCCTTATAGGCCAACATTTCGGTCACCTACACCGGTGATGTGCTACCGACTTTTCGTTTTCGGCTCAAAAAGAAGGTCTGGAAAGATAATTCAGAGCTTGTGTTTTTGGAAAAAGATTATTATAGGATTTATAGGATATTCAGCCTCTAGGCTATCTAGCCTACATGACTTATACATATCCTAAGGGAAAAACTAAAGACATGATAGGACTCCACGTTGAAAACTGGCCCTAAACTTACCGCCAGACTAATATATTTAGTTTGAAATATCCACGGTTGACCACTGATGAAAACGTAGATGCTCTGCTTTAAAAAAATTCCAGAAATTCTTAAACCTAAATATTTTTGAAGTTTTAATAGCTGAAACGATTGGTAAGGAGCTTGTCTTTCTAATGAAATAATAAAAATATGTAGTTCAATGGAAGTTTTTCCGAGAAAAATGACAATTTAATTTTCGCTTTTTCTTGGTTTCTAAGGCATTTCTAAGAAAAATAGGTAAGTTTAAAAAAATAAAAAATACACCATTCGGTAGCCCGTTAAAAGAGGATACAGAATCTGCATAGTTTGTTTGATTTAGTTTATGCGGTTCGGCAAGGAAAATGTTTTTTCTGCAGTTAGTGTTTATAGGCCTAATCTGTCTTTATAGGCTAAAAAGTCGGTGACGTACATCGGTACGGAGTGGTGCGTTATGCTTTTCGTTCTTAGCACGAAAAGTTGGTCTAGAAAAGTTCTTCAAACCTTCTGCAGCTCGTGTGCTACCCCCCCCCCCTTTTTTTTTTAACGATATCGCGGTCTGGATCCCGGACTACATAGTTTTTTGCGCCGAAGCTTGGCGAATTACTTCTGGAACGAGCCGAAATCATGAATCTGACGGGGCAAGTATTTGTAGCCTACATTCGAAAAGCGACATTTTTGAACAAATTTATTGACAAAAATCATTTCTACGAATAGTTATTTTTTAAGACAGACGAATGGAAACTACTGTTGTTATGCTGACTTTCTTATTACAGGGACTTGGAGCCTACTCGGTTAGCAAAACTGCACTACTCGGCCTTACACGAGCGCTGGCTAAAGAATGCAGTGACATCAATGTGCGAGTGAATTGTGTTGCACCAGGCATCATCGATACCAGCTTCAGCAGTGCTGTGAGTAACTTACTGAGTAGCCTATCCATTTGAGTATGGCTCGACTGTGCTAAAAAAGCTATAAGCTTGGATCATTGAAAAGTCCGTCCCCTTTCCAAGAAAACCTCCGCATCAATTTATCCTAAATTGTAGACCTCTCTTACTGAGCTTTCTTATTTACTGCATCAAATTTATGAACAGGCAACATGTTCAGCGAGCTGACTTCGTGATCTTAAAACCCCTTATATGAAAATATATTTTCAGCTGACTGGAAATGAAGCTATCAAAGAAAAGATGCTGGAGCAAATACCACTGAAAAGGTAAGACAGAAGTTTTGATACCAGCTGAATAAAACAGACAAACCTCTACTCTTTCGCACCACACCAGCCTAAACAACTTCAGAATGGTTCTGGTATTTCCAACCAAAAGACAATTTTCTTCTCCATCTAAATTAGGCCCATGACTAGGTTATTCCAACTTTTCAATAGACGTACCTATTTTTACTTGATTTCTCTTGTTTCAGGATTGGACTTCCGAAAGACATAGGTGGCATTGTAGCTTTCCTTTGTTCAGATGAAGCTTCCTATGTTACAGGAGAGAACATAGTAGTAGCTGGAGGAATGGAGTCTCGTCTGTAGTTTTAAGCGGATTCTTTATTACTTTCTGTATCGGCCACATATTGCTTTTCTTGATTGTCAGTTCTTATTTGTTGCATAAATGGGAGTCATAATAACTTTTAGTGTGCTTTGCCTCAGGCCACAGTCTAACTTATGCTCACTTCGCACAAATAGGACAGCCTACAGACAGCTCAGATTTCCACAGATTGAGACCAACCAGAGCGTTTCTTAACCGAAAAGTAAAGAAATACGTTAACCAAACGAAAGATATTCATGATCCCCAAGGGCCCGTGATCATTTTTGCCTCACTGGTTTTGCTTACAACTGAGTTTCTTAAAATATAAACAATAATTTTGAGCAAAAATAGCCTACATTTTCTTGATTCCAATGAGCTTAGCACCATTTGTGCTTCAAGAGTGAAGCACCCAAGCGACCCAACTTGCAAGGCTGGGTCAGAGGATTAAAGTATGAACTCGTCAATTCGTGGGTTTGTTGTGATCATATGTAAGCAAAATCCTTGAGATAAGAACGGTCATGGGTCCTTGGAAATCATGAGAATGTATTGTTCGTAAAATCTATTTTATTTGTGCATTTGGCCGTGATGATGCGCACTTTAAGGGCGCTAGAAATGCATCTGTAATGAACACTCTTGAAGCACAAATGGTGCTAAGCTCATTGGAATCAAGAAAATGTAGGCTATTTTTGCTCAAAATTATTGTTTATTTTTTAAGAAACTCAGTTGTAAGCAAAACCAGTGAGGCAAAAATGATCACGGGCCCTTGGGGATCATGAATATCTTTCGTTTGGTTAACGTATTTCTTTACTTTTCGGTTAAGAAACGCTCTTTAACGGTGCTAAAAATTAGTTTAACACCTTCGAGTTAAATGTAAACTTTGCTTAAAAGCATTTTCTGTACTTTGTGCTTAGGATTAGTACTTTAATGTTAGGATTAGTACTTTTAAGGGATGGTTGGATCTGAGAAGTGACAATTTCTGATCCAATCTAGTCAAGTTTCTAATGTTCAAGCCAAGTTTCATCACCCTAGAACATCTGGAATTACCTTAGTTCGGATCACCGAAATTCCGGACCCCCACCCACCAACTCTCCTCACAGTGCCCGAACCCGTTACGATTTTGTCACTGATGTATATAGTTCTTGTTGTTGTTCTTCCCACCAAGTTTCATCCCAATCGCTCCACTCTAAGCGTGTCACAAGATCCCCCCCCCCACATTCATCGGATCCGGTCCGGACTTAAAGTGGGACATCCGAGACATGAGGTCTTCCTAAATATCTTGTTTCGTTAAGATCCGACTACTCGTTCAAGAGTTATGCATACATCAAGATTCCATATTTCCCCTCCCTCCACTCCCCCACGATGGTTGGGGCGGAAAACTGATTATTTCTAAACAATCCCGTCAAGTCTATAATGTTCAAGCCAAGTTTCATCGTCCTAGCACATCTGGAAATACCTTAGATCGCGGTAGCCCGATTTCCGGACCCCCCCCTCTAACTCCCCCCACAGTGCCCAAATTCGATCCGGTTCTATCACAGAGTATCTAGTTCTTGTCCTTCCCACCAAGTTTCATCCCAATCGCTCGACTCTAATCGTGTCACAAGACTTCCGGTCCCCCCCCCCCACATTCATCGGATCCTGCTTTAAATGGGTCATTCGAGTCACGAGCTCTTTCCAAATATCAAGTTTCGTTAAGATCCGATCATCCGTTCCAATGTTATACATTCCTCAAGATTCCGGATTCCCCCTCCTTCCACTCCCCCCACGGTGGTCGGATGGGGAAGTTGACTATTCCCAGGTTAATCTGGTCGGATCCCTGACTTGCCTGTCAAGTTTCATAGTCTTAGCCCACCTGGAAGTAAATTAACTCCGAATCATCAGAATTCCGGAAACCCCCTCCAACTCCCCCACAGTGCACGAATCCTGTCCGGCTCTGTCAATGATTCGTGCTTGCTCCTCTCACCAAGTTTCATCCCGATCGCTCCACTCTAAGCGTGTCGCATGATTTCCGGCCAGACCCCCTTCTACTCCCCCCCCCCCACATTCATCGTATTCGGTCCGCACTTGAAATAGTACATATGAGATACGAGGCATCTCCAAATATGAAGTCACTAAGATCCGATCACCCGTTCAAAAGTTATGCATGTCTCTAAATTGCGGATTCCGGCTCCCCTCCCTCCCCCCACGATGGTCGGATCAAGCAAGTGATTGTTTCCAAGTTAGTTTGGAAGGGTCCCTAATATGCCTGCCAAGTTTCATCGTCCTAGCACATCTGGAAGTACCCTAACTCGCAAACACCGGACTGACCGACCAACCGAGAGACCGACGGAAAAGTGGTCGGATTATGGCACTTGGCCGGAAGGCAAGTGTCATAAAAACTGAACAAAACATCCATCAGCTTCGTAAAGCCGTACAAACTGTACGAAAAATTTACAATGCGATTCCTCATTCACAAACTGGGACGGCTCAAAGAACAGAGTTATCAACTCATAAACTTTGGACAGAGAACCGACGAAAAAGAAAATTCCAGTATAAAAAAACTTCATATAGCTAAGTATAGCTGAACTTTTCCATTAATTTCCCTGACCTTCTGCAACTTTTCACGATTTTCCCTGACTTTTCCCTGATTTCCCTGACCAAAAAAAATTCACTGACTTTTCCCTGATTCCAGAGCCGCACGAGCCCTGTAGGCAGGATATTGCTACACCACCACGGGAGCAAAACAAATTTAACATGAGTAGGTATAGGACTTTCGACTTTGAGACTAAATTATCCGCTTTTGGTAACCACTTTGAGCCATTAAGTTGCTGGAAACATTATTCTGGCTTCTTCCTTATTGGTATAATAAAACTTTTGAGAAAGAGTTTTGTTAACAATGAGAATTTGAAGGCTTCGAAGTTTGTAAACAGACTTGTTTTGAAATCCAACCAATAGGACGCATGAATCTTTCTTATGGCACTTGCCCTTCGGGCAACTGCCGCATAGCGACTGCAATTTCTGTCCGTCCGTCGGTCTGTCGGTCTGTCCAGGTTTTGCTAGTTCGCGCACTTCCACATAAGCTAGGACGATGAAACTTGGCAGGCATATCAGGGACCCCAAAAGATTAAGTTGGAAATATTCACTTCACCGATCTGAGCATCGTGGGGGAGTGGATGGAGGGGGAATCCGGAATCTACAGGTATTTATAATTTTTGAGCGGGTGATCGGATCTTAATGAAACTTGATATTTGGAAACACCCCGTGTTTCCGATGACCCGCTTAAAGTACGGACCGAATCCGGTGACTTTAAGGGGAGCTGGAGGGGGGGGGGGCGAACCGGAAATCTTGAAAAAACCTTGAAGTGGATGGATCGGGATGAAACTTGGTGGGTAGAGCGAGCACAAGTCCTAGATATGTTATTGACATAACTGGACTGGGTTCGAGCACTGTGGGTGTCGAGGGGGGGGGGGGGGAATTCCGGTGATCCCGCTACTTCGTACTTCCGGATGTGCTAGGACAATGAAACGGCAGGCATATCACGGACCTTAAATGATTAAGCTGGAAATAGTCACTTCTCCGATCTGAGCATCGTAGGGGGAGTGGCGGGAGGGGGAATCTGGAATCTTGAGGTATTTATAACTTTCGAACTAGTGATCGGATAGCAATGACATTGGATATTTGGAGAGATCTTGTGCCTCAGACGACCAGTTTCAAATCCGGACCGGATCCGGTGACTTTGGGGGGGGGCTGGAGGGGGAAACCGGAAATTTTTGGGAAGAGTGGAGGGATTGGGACGAAACTTGGTGAAGAACTTGCTGAAGTCCTAGAGACATCTTTGACATAACCGGGCCGGATTTGGGCACTGTATGGGGAGTTGGGGGGGGGGGGGTCGGAATTCGGTGATCCCGCGAGTTTTGGTACTAGGACGATGAAATTTGGTAGGCATATCAGAAACCCGAACAGACTGCCTTGAGAATAGTTGTTTCCCCGATCCGACCAACGTGGGGGCGTGGAGTGATGGGGAATCCGGAATCTAGTGGCATGCATAACTTTTGAACGGAAATCGGATTCGAATGAAACTTGGCAAGTGGAAAGAGCTATCGTCTCAGATCTTCCATGTGTAGTCCGGACCGGATCCGATACTTGTGGGGGGAGTTGGAGTGGGGCACCGGAAATCGCATGAACGCTTGGATTCAAGGGATTGGGAATGAATTTGGTAAGAAAAACAGCATAAGCCCTGTAGACACGTTCTTGATAGAACCAGATCTTACCGGGGCTCTTTGGAGGAGGTTTCCCAGAATTCCAGTGATTTCGAGTTGTGATGAGTCATTTGCCTTAGATGACAAATTTAGGGTTCGGACCGAATCCGAGCACGGTACTCGAGCAATTTCCCGAAAAATGCTCAGATTCGAGTGAAACTTGAAAGGCGGTAAGAGAAGATGCTTTAAATGATTAATGTATGTGTCCGAGCCAGATTCGGCCGTGGCAGGGGGAGCTGGAGGGGGGGTACCGGAAATAGTGTGGCACGTTTATGAATCAAACGAGTGGATCTAAACTTAAAAGGTAGAAAAGTAATATGCCCTAGATGATCTGATGCAATGCCGGAAATACTCAGACTCGAGTGAAACTAGATATCCTATTTCTAGGTCCAAACCTTTGGAGGTTGAAGGTGGTATTTTGTGACATTCTCATCTACTTTCTTGCATCAATAACTCGTAACAAGTGCCACATGAGCTCGTAGCTCTTGTCTATGGAAAGTTTGAAGGCCCTAAGCTCCCATTCCTAATTAAACTTTTCTACAAAGCTATTACTAGACCTACGTTGCCCGGGCAACGTGAAGTGTTGCGGCAACCTTTGTCCGGCTTCGCCGGCTAAAGTGTTGCGAGAGCAACACTTTGGTTTTGTTTCTTCGCTGTCGGTTAAATGCTGAAATTGTCAACTTATCGAAGCTTTTAAAACGGTATGTTCTAAAAAGAATAATCACATAATCAAAAGATGTTCTTTAGCGTTGTAAAACCAACAACAAAACAATATCGGAAGAAGGCTATCCGTAACGTTTCAGGATTAAAATACCATAGATGACACTATTAATTATTACAAAACTACCTTATTGTTTTACATTACCGTATCGTTTGTACCCGTTGCGTAAACAGTTAATCCTAGGTTATAGCGATAGACCATCGATACAAACTTTCTTACTGTCATATTTACAGAAATCGAATACAATGTGCACCAATTTTCAAAAATGTCTAGCCCCTCGTGCTTACTTACAAGTCCCTCTCCCGTGATTGACATCAAATTCACCGGAAACAAATAATGGATACACCAGCTATCAAAAGTTGCAAACCCCTCATCGCTGAAGATGATTATAGCATAAAAGCCGATTATTACTTACAAGTCCCATGCATGTCTTACAATTGGGAACAAAATTGTTCTTACCATCGAATACACCTGAGACAAATAACAGGTATACCAACTAGCAAAAGCTGCAAACTCCTCGTTGCCGAAGATGATTATGAGCTAACAGTCGACTGTTGCTTACAGTCGACTGTTGCTTACAATTCCCTTACATGTCTCACAACTGGTATCGCCTATTTTTGGTTTCAGTGTGTACCTTACTCCTAAAGTTGTCAACCCCCTGAAACTTTCAAACTGGTTTATCTCATGAAGGATTTTTGTTCAAAAAAATGGATGGCATATATTTTGATCAACTCTTCAAGGGCTATCGATTGCCCTAACCACAACAAAAGCATATCGGAAAAAGGGATTAAATTGACTTTGCAGTCAGTTGAACTTTATCCTTTTCAATCGTAGACATCGTGACGGATGAAAACTTGGAATAATATCCTATATAATCTAGTTGGTATTATAAAGCTATCCGTAACTTTTTAGGATTAAAATACCATAGATGACACTATTAATTATTACGAAACTACCTTGTTTTACATTACAGTATCGTTTGTACCCGTTGCGTTAACAGTAAATCCTAGGTTACAGCGATAGACCAACGATACAAACTTTCTTACCGTCAGATCTATATAAATCGAATACAATTTGCAACAATTTGCACAAAATTCTAGCCCCTCGTGCACCGATTCTACTGACAAGTCCCTTTCCCGTGATAGACATCAAGTTCACCGGATAAAAATAATGGGTACACCGACTAGCAAAAGTTGCAAACCCATAATCGCTGAAGATTTGTGTAGCATAACAGCCGATTATTACTTAAAAGTCCCTTGCAAGTTTTACATTTGGGAACCAAATTGTTCATCAAATGACAGGTACGCCAACTAGCGAGAGCTGCAAACCCCTCATTGCCGAAGATGATTATGAGCTAATAGTCACCTGTCGCGTACAAGTCCCCTAAAAGTCTCACAACTGGTATCGCCTATTTTTGGTTTCAGTGTGTATCTTACTACTGAAGTTGTCAACCCCTTGAAACTTTCAAACTGGTGTATCTCATAAAGGAATTTTTTTTACCAAAAAATGGATGTCATATACATTGATCAGCTCATCAGCGGCTATCGATTGCCGTCGAAGTCGAACTTTATCCTTTTCAATCGTAGATATCGTGACGGATGAAAACTTGGAACAATATCTTATATAATCTAGTTGATATTATAAAGCTATCCGTAACTTTTCAGGATTAAAATACCATAGATGACACTATTAATTATTACAAAATTACCTTATTGTTTTACATTACCGTATCGTTTGTACCCGTTGCGTAAACAGTTAATCCTAGGTTATAGCGATAGACCATCGATACAAACTTTCTTACTGTCATATTTACAGAAATCGAATACAATGTGCACCAATTTTCAAAAATTTCTAGCCCCTCGTGAACCGATTCTTACTTACAAGTCCGTCTCCCGTGATTGACATCAAATTCACCGGAAACAAATAATGGATATACCAGCTATCAAAAGTTGCAAGCCCCTCATCGCTGAAGATGATTATAGCATAAGCTTTTTAAACGGGATGTTCTAAAAAAATTAATCATATGATCAAAAGGGATTCTTCAGCGTTGTAAAAACAACAACAAAATAATATAGGAAGAAGGGACTAAATTAACTTTGCAGTCAATTGTACTTTATCCTTTTCAATCGTAGACATCGTGACTTATATAATCTAGTTGGTAATAGAAAGCTATCCGTAACTTTTCAGGATTAAAATACCATAGATGACACTATTAATTATTATGAAACTACCTCATTGCTTTACATTTTCGTTTGTATCCGTTGTGTAAACAGTTAATCCTCGGTTACATTGATAGACCATCGACACAAACTTTCTTACCGTCAGATTTTTTAGAAATCTAATACAATGTGCACCCATTTGCAAAAATTCCTAACCCCTCGTGAACCGATTCCTACTTACAAGTCCCTCTCCCGTGATATACATTAAGTTAACCGGAAACAAATAATGGGTACACCAGCTAGCAAAAGCTGCAAACCCATCATCGCAGAAGATGATTGTAGCATAACAGCCGATTATTACTTACAAGTCCCTTGCATATCTTACCATTGGGAACCAAATTGTTCTTACCATCGAATACACCGGAAACAAATAACAGGTATACCAACTAGCAAAAGCTGCAAACCCCTCATTACCGAAGATGATTATGGGCTAACAGTCGACTGTTGCTTAAAAGTCCCCTATATGCATCATAACTGGTATCGCCTATTTTTGGTTTCAATGTACCTTACTATGAAGTTGTCAACCCCTTTGAAATTTTCAAACTGGTGTATCTCATGAAGGAATTTTTGTACCAAAAAATGGATGACATATACTTTGATCAGCCCATCAATGGCTATCGATTGCCGTCGAAAAAAAAATTCTACCTGTCTTAGTTCAAAAGTTGACTTTTTTGCCGTAGGCCAACTTTCTAACGTCACGACTTAGAAAGGAGCAAAGGATAAGCTCTAGTTTCTTTAGCAATGAGAGAACTTTTAAAGTTTAAGAGGCACATCTGATACCGTTACTCTACCACAAACCAAAGTGCAAAAAAAAAAAATTATAAACTCAGCTGAAATCGTCGCAGACATAGACAGAAACAATAGATGGCAGCACTTTCGGACCCGTGGGAAAAAGCCACTTTTTTGTCTCTGTAGATTTTTCTATTTATCACTCAAAGAAGATATGTTGGCTGTGGGGCCGGGTAACTGCCGCATATATTTAACACTTATAGATTTTAGTCCATCTTCAATTTGAAACTGGTGCCTGCCTGCTTGCGTGCTAGAACGGAGCTTTCCACTCGAAAGCAGAAACATCTTTTGATGAAACGAAAGGTTCGCTACACAACTTCAGATAGTCCTCTCTGACATAGGCTATACAACTCCACTTCACTTCGCAAACCGTAGGCTCTGGCTCGATGACAAGCAAAAACCATCCTTATTGGCCCCAGGCAAGAGTTCTACGGAGCTTTCCAAAATGTAATGTCATATTCGTCAATCCGGCCTAAGGTCCACACTTTCCGTAAAAACCGCACAGGTTAGACCCTTCTCAGTTACCAGGAATAAAATGAAATCGGAGTCATAGGAAAAAAAAAAAAAAAAAAACGAGGACAAAACCAAAGTGTTGCTCTCGCAACACAATTAGACGTTTATGAAACAGCCATCAAACTGTTTCCAACAATAACTTATCGAACATTGATAAATTACTTTCAAATTCGGAAGTCCCATGCTTGGCAATGTTGAATTACTCCTTTTCTCCCCTTTTCCGTTTTCGTCTGGTATGTCTATCCATCGCATATCAGAAACAGATCGGCTTTCACCTGCTTTTAAGTGTTGCACTGCGCAACAAATACTGTTGTTGCAACCCTCTCAGTGATGGTCTTGTTTGGAAAGGAGACAAGCATATTTTTTAATCGTCATGAAGGCTTGAGCTTAGACGTAATCTAACTATCTCCATCCAATTCCCTAAACACCTAGTGAGAAACCTAACTTGCTTTTTCAACCAGTTGCTAGCTGCATACTATGTCCGTAGACAGGGGCGTCACTAGCCTTTTACCTTTGGGGGGGGAGACGTCCGGTTTGTGCCGACGGACTACAAAATGTGCCGACAAAACACGCAGTTGCCGCTTCGCGGCAACGGCGTACATTGCCCGCCAGCACAGAATAGAATCGGGGTAAAACTAACTGTAATGCATCAGTTGAGATTATTCCTTTGATGTAATTTCGTATTTTAAGTTCACATATTTGGCTTTTCATTTTAGCCTTCGCTAAACAGCGAAGCTTCCAACGACTGTACCAAGAACAAGTTAAACTAAGCGCCGCAGGGGAAATTTTTTAAATCTGCCTTTTTTTCCTGAAAAAGTTAGCTATACCTACCATACAAGTTCTAGCTTTTAACGTGTTTCAGCAAATTTCAATCCTAAAACGCCAAGCTAAATGAAACACTGTCCTTCTAAATAAAGAATACTACAAAATGCGCCGCTTGCGAAATTTTGTGTGAACTAACTGTAACAACGCATCAATTGAGGTTATTCTTTTGGTATAATTTCGTATTTTAAAGTTCACATATTCGGCTTTTGATTTGAGCTTTCGCTGGAAAGCGAAGCTTCTAACGACTGTACCAAGGCAAGTTAATCCAAGCGCCTCATGCGAAATTTTTTTAATCTGTTTTTTTGCAGAAAATTCAGCTATAGTACCATACAATTTCCGGCTTTTAACGTGTTTCAAACCCCAAGAATTTCTATCCCAAAAGGAAAACTAAATGATACACCATTCTTCCAAATAGGGAATACTACAAAATGCGCCGCAGGCGAAAATTTGTGTAAAACTTACTGTAATGCATCAGTTGACATTGTTCCTTTGATGTAAATACATATATTTAATTTCACATATTCGGCTTTTCGTTTCAACTTTTGCTAAAAAGCGAAGCTTGCAACGACTGTACCCAGAACAAGTTGAATTAAGCAACGCCGGTGAATTTTTTTTAAATCTGTATTTTTCCGGAAAAATTTGCGACCGACAAATGTTTACAGAATTTGATTTCTTACGTATAAAAGACCCGGTGTGCGGACAAGAATACCGACGCCCGACAAAAGCATTCAGAATTCGATTTCTTCTGTGTTTTGCCCGACAAGATTGTAAAGAACTTTATTTTTTACGCGTAAATAGAAGCCGATGCACCGACGAGACTTGAACTTTCGGCATGCACCGATAAAAAGTTACAGAATTTGATTTTTTTGATTTTTTTTTTGGTAAAAAGAACCCGATGTGCCGACGAGAATATCGACGCCCGACAAAACCATCGAGCATTTGATTTGTTCTGTGTTTTGCTCGACTAGACTGTACAAAACTTGATTCATACGTGTAAAAATAACCCCTTGTGCAATGAAACTTAAACTTTCTGGGTGCGCCCGACAAAGTTTGCAAATTTGATTTGTTACGTATAAATAGAACCCGGTGTGCCGACGAGTAGACCGACGCCCGACAAAAGCACAAAAAAATATTTCTTCTGGATTTCTTATGTATAAAAAGAACCCGATTTGCAGACGAACCGAGGCACGACAAAAGCCTGCAGAATTTGATTTCTCCAGTGCTTTGCCTGACAAATGTTTGTAGGATTTCATTTCTTGCGTATAAAAAGAACCCGATGTGCCGACGAGTCGACCGACGCCCGACAAAAACTTAATTTGTTTTTATTTCTTCTGTATTCCTTCTGTATAAAAAGAACCCGATGTGCCGACGAGAATACCGAGGCACGACAAAAGCATGTAGAATTCAATTTCTTCAGTGTTTTGCCCGACAAACGTTTGCAGGATTTTATTTCTTGCATATATAAACACCCGATGTGCCGACGAATCGACCGATGCCTGATAAAAAGCATACAAAATATTATTTTTTCTGTGTTTGATTTTATTTCTTGCATATATAAACACCCGATGTGCCGACGAATCGACCGATGCCTGATAAAAAGCATACAAAGTATTATTTTTTCTGTGTTTGCCGGCGCTTCGCGCCGACAAACAAGTGAACTTTCGCCGGGCTTCGCCCGACGAAAGTACTTTCTCAGGACCTTTAGGGGGGGGAGTCCCCCCCCCCCTCCCCCCCATATAGTGACGCCCCTGTCCGTAGATTGCAAGCAGAAAGATCGTACAGTGATGCAAGCAAAAAGTCATCAGTCAACACACATTTCCAAATTTGAAAACTACGCCCAGGCTTCGCCGGTAACAGTCGTCAGTCACTGAAGAAAAGAAAAAGTTCCGATTGCATTTAGTAAGTTTCTTCCACACTGTCAAAAAAGAAACAGGGCGATTTCTGTGAAGTAGACAACAGAAAATGTTCGCTGTATGACTCATACTTTTCTGATTTATAACTAAGTCAGGTTTCAAACTTTTGAAGAAAGAGAATTATGATAAATTAATACAAATGTCTTCGTTTGGAGTGTCAAAGGCCGTTGCTGGAGTTATCAATAAGTTTGCAGAGAACTATCTTGAATCAGTTGATGGATCTCAGCTACAGTTGGATCTTTTCAAGCAAAAAGGTTTGCAAAATTTTAAGTTGTTTTAGATGTGAATAATGAGTAAAACGTATGTTAAGTTGAGCTTGAATGCCTCAGTTACTAAACCCTTTTTCAGGAGAGGCCGCCTAACCTCAGTTCTCAAAGATCTCGGTTCTCAAAGATCACAGGGCTGCCCTAACCAGCTAACCAAACTGAACCAAACTAAAACGTTAACATTCGTACAGACATTTATAATTTTTTTATCTTTTTTTTTTCTTATAGTACAATACGGATGCGTCAGCTGAATTTTATTAGAGCTAGGCTAAATTTTGGCTCCCTTTGCTAAGAAGGGCTGAAATAGAGCTCCAATAAAACCCAGCTGACGCATCCGTTTGTATGCGTTTTGTACTATCAAATATGATCCGCAGTCAGCTTTGGCTGAAGGAATGTTTAACTTTTTTGATCCTTTCTAAAACAGGGTTGTCCTTATCGTTTCCTGATTTTGGTCTGATGAAACCTGCAGCCACAGCAGAATATTGAATTTTTTTTGTACAGGAGGGGTATCCAACCTCAGACAAGATTTCAAGTTTCCAGAGAAGTCTTAGCTTCAGAATAATCTATTTGGCTTAAAAAGGAACCAATAAATATGATAAACATGCTAGATTGAAGCGAATTGAATGGTTTACATATTGGATACATAAATATTGCTTCAACATTTCTAGTTAAACATATTTTTTTTCAAACAAGATCACTTCATTCTAACCTTACCTCAATTGACTTGCAAAATGATGAGAAAGGTAGAGTTCTTAAAGTCAATAGCCAGAAAATCCCGTTCAAAGCAGCTTTAAAACAAAGAAAAGGCACTGAATTTGAATATTTTTGGACACATGACTGTTGAAAAAAAAATCGTATTTTGCCTCTTGACTGTCTGGACAGCATGTACATTTCATATTGACATTTTAACAACAACAGTTGAGGTAGTGTAAAAACGAGGTCAGGTAACCCCTCCTGTACCTCCTGGGATTTTTTGCGCTACAAGAAGAAAACCTATCTGTTGCAGACTGCCTCAAACCCCTGATTTTTGGATACCCTATGCCAAATGCTGAGTATGTCTAGCTCTTGGCATACTACTAGCCTATGCCAAATATTCTAACCCAATAAATTATTGATTATTTGACTGAAGCTCAGAAATCAACCAATCAGAATGCATCTGTAGTGGAATAGGTCGGGGTTAGGGTACCAACAGGTATCCATTTGGCACAGGGCATCCATCGTTAGGCATAGGTTTACTGATACGGTAGGCCTATGTCAGATACTGGGTATACCCAGCATTTGGCATTGCTTGGCATGATTATCCAAAAATCAGGGGTTTGCGGTTGACTGAACTGGTGTGAAAGGGAACCCCTCTGCTGTCATATCCAAATGTGGAATAACCATCTTGGACAGTGATTGGACATTCCCCAATGGTTGAACATTGTAGTAGAGCGTCTGTTTGTTATGCTTTTAATTGTGAACAGATGCACAACGTTTGTGCAAATAGGTTTATGTTATCCAACACTGATGAATATACGATGTTCAAGTATACTTCAGAATCAATTGAACATTTATTAAATCTTAGCCTTCTTCAACAGAATCATTGGCCTTTTCTTTGGGAGTTTTTTGCTTTACTCAATACACAATAACAAAACCATCTTTAAACAATTAAAAAGCTAAATCTGGCCAACCGCTGATTAGAATTTTCTCTTATGAAAACATTGTAACATTGTCAGTAGACAGCAACAGTAAAGTTCCGTGCTCTTGCAAATTTTCGCCATTCTGTTTTATTCCCAAGTGGTTACATTTTGTCATTAGAAATAAAAGAAAACCTCCAATTTTAGTTGTTAAGGCAGCATGTCCCAATTCCAGTGTTTTCCAATTTTATGTTTTACCTTAGGTCCGAACAGGGTCCCAAACTCCCAACTGGCCCCAGCTGCTAAGAAGCAAAATCTTAATGACCTAGGACCTAGTTAGAATTGCATAAAACATTTCTTTAAGTATCTTGAAGGCCAATTTTGAGGCTATGTAACTCAATTCAATTTTCAATTCAATTCACTTTATTCGAAAAACATGCGACGGACAGAGCCGATTATTAGTTTTTGTTGTCAACATGTATGTCAATCGATGAGCCAAAAATAACATGCACAAAAATACAATATATACAATTGATAACTATTTTACAGACTAAAAAATCGACCCGGCATTGAACAACTTAACAAACGAGGGCACAAAACTAAGCTCATAACGAGCATGTGAAGCAGTCACAGGTTGAAGTTTCGGTACAGGCTCTGCAATGGACCTGCTTGGCCTTAACCGAGCCGGTTCATGTTGGGGCAGGAGGATATTTCGGTGAATGGGGCTCGACAGGATTTTATGTCCAAAAGATAGGGAGAGTTTTAAACGACGGGAGTGAAGGGTTTGAAGTTGAAACTGATTAAGGAGGGATATGTATGGTACTTTCGGGGCTTTTGAAATTACTAGGAGGGCACGGTATTGCACCCTCTCAACCCGGTCAGACTGTTCCTTCGTCAGTCCAAAATGCCATACAGGGCAGCAGTACTCGGGTGTCGAACGAATAAAAGAAAAATAAATGCGTAGGAGGTGTGGGGCAGGGATTCCATGGCGAGCCAGCAACTTTAGAGATCTGATGGCCAAATTGGTTTTCTTTAACATGCCATCGACGTGCTTGTTCCACTTCAGATCTGAAGTTATATGGACACCAAGTAGTTTGATTTCGGTCACGTGACTAGCGCTGGGAATAATTGGGTTAAAAACTGGCGTGGATTTAAAAAAAGAAATGGTTAAAATTACAGATTTGTCACAGTTGACAGTCATTCTGTCCACCTTTGCCTCTTGACATATATCATTCATTAGTGAACCTGCACTGCTTGGGAGGTTTTTCCGACAGCATTCAATGAGTGACAAGTCATCGACATACTTCCAACGGTTGTCCAGTGTTGTTGCCAAATCATTTATCATGACAAGGAACAAAAGTGGTCCCAAAAGGGTACCTTGAGGAACACCACAAAAGATGGGCAGTGGATCAGAGTAGGTGGACTTATATTTTGTCCGTTGACATCTGCCTGAAAGAAAACTAGCGATTAAACGAACAAGGAATGAGTATACACCTAGGCCAAGAAGTTTTTTTATAAGAATATTATGGCAAATTAAATCAAAAGCTTTTCTTAGATCTATTGCAATAAGATTAATCCAAGAATCTGGTTCATCAAGGTTTTGTAAGATTTTGTCAATTATACTTACTAGGTAATGAGATGTAGACGTGTTCGGCATATTTCCAAACTGCCTCGGATCAATTTTCTCCAAAATACGGTCTTTCAGCCATGCTGCGACAAAACTCTCATACACTTTGCTAAAAATGGGTGTCATGGTGATCGGTCGGATGCCCGAAAAATCATTAGGCGCATCTTTTTTTGGTATTGGTGTAATGAAACCATTTTTCCAGATTGATGGATACTCACCTGTTTTTGTGACCTGATTAAAAAGGAGTGTTAGTGTGCCACTGAGATAATCGGGAAATGCTTTAATAAGATCAACGGGAATATCTACAGGGGTAATGCTTGTTCTTTTAAGTCTTTTTAATTTAAAAAACACCTGGGACTCTGATATTAGAGGGAAATCAATAAACTCAGGGGGTGGGGTGGGCACTTCTTCGCCCAGCAAAGGCGGGAGGGACTGCACAATGTTAGCCAAATGTTTATTAAGGGAGTTGGCAGTAACGTCGTCTTCTTCGTCAAGACCAAAATCAACTCCTTTTTCCACCTTGCCTGTCATTCTTTTGATTCGGTTGTACCACTGGCTTGGTTTGGACTCATACAGATGATTAACTTCACGTTCCAAGTATTTTTTTGCATGTTTTCGAGTGACTTTTCTGAGCTTGTTTTTCAATCTGTTGGCTTGTTTGGTATTACCCTGACGGAAAAGCCATCGTTTTTCCATTACCATTTTCTTAACTTCTTGCGAAATATATGGTCGATCTGATGAGAAACGTTTTGTTGACTTCTCGGGAAAACAAGCCTTGTAATTTTGAAGCAAAGTTTCTTGGAAAATAGTAGCTTTCTCATTACTACTTTTAGCATCTTTGAATTTTTCCCATTTCTCGCAACTCAACCATTGACCAAAAGTTAGTAGTCCCTCATCTGTGATCGGTCGACTGGTATTTACAGTTGTAGTGTAGTCAATCTTAATGGAATTGGTGGGGTTAAGTTCAAGAGAAAAATGGTAACTTCCTCCAATCGGAGCACCGGCCGTAGGCATGTTGTAAAATTCATACATATTTGTGGAAATTCGGTCAAGAGAGGTACCGCCCTTAGTCGTGGGAAAATTGACGAGTTGCTTCAGGCCAATTCCAGTGTCAAGATAATTGAGCTTTAATTCATTAGCAATGAATGTTGGTGACCTGTGAGATGTGAGAATGTTGGTGACCTGTCCTGTAGCCTACTTGACTTACACACCAGGTGACTTCAGATAAGGATGCATTGAAATTCACCAGCCCTGCCTGAGACACTTACTAAGTTTTACACAGGATAAAGAAGATAGATTATTATTATTTTTAATTTTATTAGGCCTACCCATCATAATATACAAGTACAAAAAGCCTTCTAACAATAGTTACTATTAGTTACTATTTCCGTTTCATCCTCACGAAAAGTTACTACGTTGACTGTTCCAACCTTGTCGTAATAGTAACTAATGTTAACTATTTGTTTACCATGCTTGGGAGCATAGCAAGCGTAGTAACTACGCATCTCTGTAACGTGATTGGTCGGACTCCCCCCTGGGCTGAGATCCTGCTGGAAAATAGAATAATTGTTCCACCTGTGACGGCAAAAAGCCAGAATTTGTGACGGCATGCGTAGTAACTACGGGAAGTAGGATGGAACACACTCTTTGTGGCAACAAAAGAAATTGCCTTATTCTTACCAACACTAAATCTTAGTGGGGGCACAGCAGGGCGCAGAACATCCTGTGAAAGCCCTTATTTTTTATGTCAACCTTTCCCAGTAACGTGTTGAATGAATGGTGCTACAGTATTTCATGTTATGCTTTTATTTTACTTAAATTGACCTTAGGTTTGTAATAAATGAAAGTTAAAAAAAAATGCCTCTGCGTTCCAGGTACCCTTAAGCATATCCCAGAGTACCCGGGGATCAGGGTAACAATAGTTGCGTTCTTGATCCGAATTCTGCTCGTGATTCTCTTCTGAATTCTCCTATTTCGCGTTTTGGACTATTCAACTGAAGTGAATTCTCCTTTTCTTGCGTTTATGCCAGAACCGAGAACGGGGAAAGCCTCGCGTGCCGAATCGAGAAGTTGCTCTGATGGTGAATACTCTATATGACTAAGCCGAAAATACGCCAGTGATCCTCAGGAAGAAGGAGTAAGTGTGTCCATACAACTCAAACTCAACCTGTCGAGTCCTGTGTCAATCAATCATCGCGATCTTTGAGAGCAGCTGTGATACCACTTCTGCCTTTCTTCCGCTAGCTACCGGGAGAGGCCGGATATTTTGCGTCGGCAAGGAGAGATAGTCATCAGGAGTATTCTCGATTCTGCTCTCTGCGTTCTCCTCTCTGATTGGTCAACAGAGTGTGGGTGTTCAATATGCAAAACACGTATACCGGGTTGCGGCCGAGCTGCAGAATTAGTTTTTTTTTTCAAAAGCGGGATGGAGAAGTCAGAGGAGCAAAAACGGTAATGTGTAAGAGAATCGAGAATTCAGAAGCGAGAATTTGGAACGGAGAATTTGGATAAAAAACGGAACTGATCACCGGTACCGAAAAGATTGGTCAAGAAAATGGTCTACAAAAAATTTGAAAGGAGCCGAAACAATTCCACTTAACTGAGTAACAAAACCAAGCGATTTGGCCAAAGCGTTCTCAGGATATCCGAAATACATTCGAACTTGTCCCGGGGTACCCAGATCTCCCCTATCCTAAACTGCCCCAACATAGTAAAAATAATTTCAGAAGTCTTAATCATCATCCAAATCATCAAGCCATTGGGAGCAACGTCAGCGTCGTTCCCTTTCGGCCTCTCTTCTTGGCTCGGTGGCCTGCGTCGTCTGCACGTTTTTTCTTCTTCGTTGGGCATATGTCTGCTTGGGTCAGACGGGATCTAGCTGGCTTCTCTCTCCTGTAGGATCTTGATCATCTGGTGGAAAAGTTCTTTCTCCTCCATCTTCCGAAGTGGTGCTAGGTTGATAGCGCTTAAAGACGGTTGTATCCTTAGTCTCCGGCACGTGGCCCTCAATTTGGCTGTTTGGTTGTCTCCTTTGCAGTCGAATAGAACATGTTGCACATCTTCTTCCACCTGATGGCATGTTCTGCAGTGTGGAGTGTTGTGGAGTCCCCATTCAAACAGCGTTTTGTTTAGAAGGAGAGTCTCAGTCTTAAGCCTGTAGTAAGTGACGCACTGATGACGTGTTTTAAAGGGTGACGGGTGTAACTGCATTTTCTTCGTGGAGATACGGTTCGCATGATGTCTCTCATCGTTTGCAGTTGGGATTGAGCTGGGTTGTCCGCTGCTTTACTAGCCAAGGCGTCCGCTTCTTCATTGTGATGGATTCCCTTGTGGCTCGGGATATGTTGAAACTTGCAGCTGATGTTTTGATCTTCGAGAAGTTGAAGGAGATTTCTGATGTTCTTGAGGTCTGTGTCTTCACTTGCCGAAACAAATCTTCAGTATTTATTTGGTAAAAATGCCCAGCATTTGGTGTAGGTTAACCAGTGGATGGCAAAAGTTGAACTTCAGCATTTTCAGCATATAGCCTTTTCAAAAGTGAGAGATTTCTGGTACCATAAATAATATGTGTATCCTAGTGTTTATAAGTCACCCGTAATATTACGGAGAAGAATTGGTAGAATATAATAATTCCGGTGTACAGCAAAGAACCAAGGAACTGATCTGAAACTATGGCGATACATGGTCGCTACATAAAAAATTATTCAAAACAGAAAAAAACAGCTAGGATATTCTTCAGCATGTTTTGAGACTTCTTGGCAAGGTTCCTCTTCAGGCTGTAGATGGAAGAAACAAACTTACAACAGGTTCAGTTTCTGAACCTACTATTGCAGACACTACAAAGTCTGGGTATCCCCAACGTTTGGCACAGCCTATCCAAAATAAGGGCTTTTAGGAGATGGCTTGAAGTTACATTATGCATGACTACCTTATTATTAGGAGTAGCCTACATTAGGAGAAATACTACTCGCCTGCAGTGTCAAATTTGCAAGTAAATTTGCAGGCATTCAACTTGTTTAATTTTTTTATTATTGTTTTTGATTTTGTCCAGTTGGAATAATTTTTAATTTATGATTCCCAATCATGCTACCCTGCTACTTATGGCGTTTTTGTTGCTCGAAAGTAAGTAAGTATGTCCGCGACCAACAAGGTTTTTGTGGCTCGAATTCGACATACAACTTTGGCGGTGGTTTTCTGTTGTTTGGCTTGATTTTTTCGGAGAAGTCAAATTTTGCTGCAAATTGTCCAGAATAAAATTAACTTTTTTTTGTTTTATCAAGTAGATATACATATAAGTAAGGATCCTTCTAGTACAAAATGGCAAGGAAGTAAGCCTGGAATTCTGTATGTAAATATTTGTCGGGATTTTATTTTTAGACCTTTGAAGTTGCAGCAAAAAAAAACCTGACAAAACGACGTTTCAACTTGAGGTTCGATCTGAGGCACACAATTGTGTTTCCACGAAAAACACACAAGTGCACACAAATCTGCTGCCAAAAAACGTCTTTAGCGTAATCACTAGGGAATTCAAATCTGGATGGTTATGCAAGATGCATTTCCTGTTAGACCTAAGGTGAACACCTTACACGTAAGAGTCTAGTTGAGCAAAACATAGAAAAAATTGAAATGCTTGATGGTTTTGTCAGGCGTCGGTATTCTCGTCGGCACATCAGGTTCATTTTCCACATAAAAAATCAAATTCTGTAAATTTTTATCGGGTGCATGTCGAAAGACCAAAAGACCACTTATCACACATTGTCAATGGCTGCATCTTTGACACAACACAACTCTTCATTCATGCACAAAAATGATTATATACAAATAATACCTTTCTGTATGAGCCATCTTCACTCAGGACTATTCAGCATGCCACCAGGTACCTAAGCTAGGACAAAAGATCCAGGACACTCTTCCATTACAGAGAAATAATATTCCCTAGTTCAGCACAATAGCTAGGGTATTTTATCCCCGTGGGTATTTCTCGAACTAGCTGACACTCGGTCAAGAGCGCATCAAAAATCTCTTAATGACTGGCCCCCTGTAAGGAAACATTACAGGAAATATATGGGTCCCTGGTAATACAAACAAAACGCTGAAGTAGCCGAATCTCCCAGCTCAGGGGCGGCATGTGGGTGACTAGCTTGAAGGCCTAGAAAGCATTCGACTGGCAGATGTCCGGCAATGATCATGAGTCATACCGGTTAGAAACAGTTAGCCAAGAAACCCAGCACCATATACGGAAAATTGTCTGAGTTTATACAAACAGTAAAGCCAGTTTTTATAAGGTTGAGGGAAACGTCATTCGTAATAACAGGATAACAGGAATCCGCTTGACATCTAAGCTCGGCCCGCATCAGCTTCTTTTAAAGAGTGTATACCAGACATAATTTTGTACATACGGTACTAACTTTATTTCTAGCAAAACACCCACACAAAATTAGCTTTTAATTTGGCTCAGACCCTGACATTCCAAGCCTAAAACCCCAACCAAATGATGCTCCTTCCAGTAAATAGAGCTAAAGCACATGACATTGTTTGATTTCATTATGATAAGAACGTCTTTCTGAATCCCAAATGAAAATAAGCTCGGAAGCTTAAAACACAAGACTGTCGCTTTGACAAACTGAAAAAATGCGACTAAAACATCTATTCGTAAGGACAGGCCACCCCTTTATATCATTCTGGCAAGCTCGAAACCTAGGACTGAGAATACGATTCTCTCAGTTCTCACACGCTTGAGGCAAACAGCTGTAATTCTGAAAGAACTTAAATCATAGGAAAGTTCAGAATGTACGACTCAGAAAAGATTATCCGGATATTTTCCAGCTCAAACCGTAAGATGTATATTGGTGCGTGTCCCTCCCCCCCTTTATATCAGCCGTTGTTGGATGTCAACTTGAGTTTCTTGGTGAGCCGGAATTGCGGGGCGGGAGCGGGCAGACTGCCCAATTTAGCTCAGTTTTAGTGATCGGGCACTCTAGGAGTCTCAACTTAGTGTATTTATTTCGACAGTGGGCACTCAGTTAGCTTCTTTATTTTGACTCGTCGCTCTGCCAGCGCCACTTTGTTTTTTTCTTCTTCGAGATGGGCTGGATCTGCCCCCCCCCCCTAGGGTCGCCCATGCACCTAGGAGGTATAATGTAAAAACGTTGTGTCTGGTTGGCTGTTGGGCTGTTGTTTGAAGGAATTCTGGACAGCATTCGGGTAAGGCGACAGCTTTGGAGAAACTTCATCCGGGAAATGCCTGGTACCCGAGTGTGTGCAAGTGTGTCTGAGTGTTGCAGCACACCCCGCTTTTCCAGAAACTAAGGATAAAACAGCTTGTTTTTCTTGCAGGTTTAATATGTAGGCCCATCCCCATCTGATAAGCTGGCTTGCTTCATTTCAGAGAAACAAAACCAGTTGTTGTTGCATTTCTGTCAGATTTGACATAAGCATATTTTCTCTTATACGAGTTATTTTTCAGGTCACATTCAGAATGTTTTCTTCAAACCAACTGCATTGGATGGGCTGAATCTGCCAATTAAGCTAAACACAGGCCATGTTGGTAAGATTCCTAATTTGCTAATTTCATGTCGTAACGGAATACTTGTGAGGCTAGTAGTGTCTGCTGCACATAGTAGCATATATGGTTGGCGGGGGGGGGGGGGGGGGGATTCTCCTCCTCTGAATTCTTGTTATTAGAGGTCCAAGTAAAAAATTTAGATGAGACAAAAATGCTAAAAGAGTTTGCATTTCGTTAAAAAACTAGTTCCTAATATCTTTCTTTTCTCCCAAGAGGGATTTGTAATATAATATATATCAGCCTTCGCCAATTTTCTTGAACTCGATCGATCAATCAATCAATTTGTTTCCCCAAATAGCTTACAAATAGTGGAGGCAGTGAGAGAAATCTCCCTGCTGAAAACGGAATGAAATATACGATACGCTACTGGCCACAAGCTCATTTTCCAGCTTGAGCCTGAAGAGGACCCTTGTCAAGAAGGGCAGAAATAAAGCGCTAATAAAACTCAGCTGAGGTATCTGTCTTAGATTTATTCAAACAATGTTTACAACGGATACGTCAGCTATGATTCTTCATCAGCGATATTTCGGCCCTTCTTGGCAAGGGTCCTCGTCAGGCTGTCAATCCTCTGGTTCAACTTCCGGGAAGGAAACAAACCTGTAATAATAATCTTTGATTATTATTACAGATTATTATTACAGGTTTGTTTCCGTCCCCGAAGTTGAACCAGAGGATTGACAGCCTGACGAAGACCCTTGCCAACAAGGGCCGAAATATCGCTGATGAAGAATCATAGCTGACGTATCCGTTGTAAACATTGTTTGAATAAATGTTTCAAAGTCAGCTTGGGCTCAAAGAATATTTACCGTCTTAGATTGTCAAATACGATTCGCAGTCAGCTTGGGCTGAAGGAATATTTATTCACGAAGTACGGAACTATAGCCCAGCCATGCCGACAAGTATCCATCTTAGCTGGAAAGAAGGGACAGGTGAAACCAAAACCAAAATACGGGACAAATCTCTACCCTCTCAACGACCCAATGCACCAGCAAAAACAGTAGCCGTGTCCAAAATGAAATCGCAGCACCAGCTTTAACTCCAAGCAACTTTCACGAAGAAATTCACAAAATCAGATACTGTCTTGTTACCCCTCACTTATTCACTCAGAGAGGCTTGAAGACCCGATGAAAATGCGTTACTTTGTTGCTCTACTATTCACGAATAACCAATTTTCAAATAGTGGAATTTCCTTGTCAGATGTGTGGTACTACCTGTGTCGCATGCTTGACGAAAAAGATTTATGAACATTTTTTTGTTCAGGGACTAAGCAGTCTTCGCCAAGCTTATCACCGCCCACTAAAAAGCCGCGTCTGTGTGCCGATTCAAATATCCGCGTCATAGTAGAATTTACGCTGTGGGGACAGCCGTAGATACTCTGAACCTCACTACGAGAGCAGATAGTGGAAAATCAAAAAATCCCTTAGCAGAATCCAAACAACTCAGTGTATTCAACTAAATGTACAAAAATAAGTTTGCTTTTCAGTTAAACTTTAAGCTAGAATCTTTTATCACAAGTTAATTTTCCAGCTTGAGCCTGAAGAGGACCCTTGCCAAAAAGGGCCGAAATATAGCTCTACTACAATTAAGCTGTCGTATTCCTTTTCCACAATAGGGCCACTTGCTCAGCGCATGATATGATATATTTGTGAGCGCTTGTTCTGACTTCTGTATTTGTAGGTTCTCTGACGATTGATTTCCCGTTAACGAATATTTGGTCCGGAAAATGGAAGTTGGAATTAGTAGACGTTTCAATTCTTGTTCAGCCAGCGAAAGTGGAATTCGGAACGGTGGAGCAGGAGAGAGAGGATGAGTATCAGAAGAAGATCAAGGAGGTGCTGCTTCGCGAGACTATCTGTAAGTAACCTTTTAAGCAATTTGTTTCAGGGACCGTCTTGACAAGGGTTCCTGTTTTCAAGACAAAAACTGTAGCAAATCCCCGGACTGTCAACATGCCAAGGCTCTAAACAGCCAGTTCGGGAACTAGAAAAAGAAAGATCACTTCACATAACATTTCCGCCACAGACGCGACTCAATCTCGGAACAGTACCTAAACTTTCGGTCAAGAATGACCGAAAATCTCGCAATGAATCAGAAGAAGCAACTAATTCCTCCTCCAATACACTCATCCGAGCGTTAGCTAAAGTCTTTTGTACCATACTTTATTAAACAGTTTAACAGTTCCTAGATGCGGTATGCTATTTTGACTTGTTTTTGTTTATTTATGTGGTTTATTTACGAACTTGATTGTTTTATTTGAAATTTTATACGAGATCCGGTATGTAATCTTGACCTGACTTTTGTTTATTAATGTAGTTTATTTATTGTTATCAGATAATTAATATTGACCTGTCGAGTTGATTGATATTGCTTGAAGCGTCTTTATTTGGATTGACATATCCAAAGCTATTTTTATGTATTTAAAGATATTACGGATTAAACCATCATTTCATTTCATTTCATTTAAACAATACAGAACAACCCACACGACTAGACAAATGTATGTTAATACTTTTACCAAGAACAAATTATCCAAGAGAGCTTCCGTCTTTGGTTCCATGCAGTGACTAAGGATACCCCGACAAAACTGAGTGGAGCCAGAGGTACTTGCTGTGAGCTCTGAGTTGAAACCCGTTTACTTCCCTCTTCGCCGCAGTGCATACAAGATGAAAAACTTTAGGAGGCCTGTAGGTGTTGAGAGCCCACTTTGCAAAGCGTCACTGTGACGTCACAATGGCAGACATCCAACCATCTGTAAAGGACGTCTCAGACGGTGTTCATAATGAAAATTCTTCTGCGGAGCTTTACTACCTCGGAATAGTATACAAATCAAATATTCGGTCTATGAGGACAACGCTAGTTGCAAATATATGTAAAGCAATGCGCGGCGGTAACGGTCGCTCGGTAAAATGTAAGCACAGTGTCAACCGTTTCGTTCTTGCCCGTGTTTTTAATGCAGTAATTACACCTTACGTACTTTATGTTTCGCAACTTTGGGAATTTTTATGGCACCTGCCCTTCGGCCAAGTGCCATATAGCGATCATAATTTCTATCCGTCCGTCGGTCGGTCGCTCGGTCCGGGTTTGCTAGTTCGGGCACTTCCACATAAGCTAGGACGATGAATCTTGGCAGGCATATCAGGGACCCCAAATGATTAAGTTGGAAACAGTCACTTCAACCATCCAAGCATCTGGGGGGGGAGGGGAGGCAGGGAGAATCTGGAAAAATTAGGTATTTTTTTACTTACGACCTGGTGATCACATCTTAATGAAACTTGATACTCGGAAAGGTCTCAGACGTTGCATTTTCTTCCAAATCCGGAAAAGTGAGGTATTTTTAACTTATGAACGGGTGATCGGACCTTAATGAAGCGTGATAAATAGAAAGGCCTCGTTTCTCAGACGCCCCATTTTAAATATGGAGGGAATCTGGTGACATTGCGGGGAGTTTGAGGGGGAACCGGAAATCTTGGTAAATGTCTTAGAGTGGAGGGTTCGAGATGAAACTAGGCGGGAAGAACAAGCACAGGTCCTAGATACGTGAATGACATAAATGGGGCGGATCCGGTCACTGTGGCGGAGTTGGGGGGGGGGGGAGGGGTCCAGATTTCTAGTGATCCCGCGAGTTCGGTACTTCCTGATGTGCTAGGACGATGAAACTTGTCAGGGACCCGAACAGATTGACTTAATAATGTTCCCCGATCCGACCGTCGTGGGGGGAGTGGAGGGATGGGGAATCCGGAAAATTGAGTAGTGCATGTTCAGCTATCGAACGGGTAATCAGATTTAAATAATAATAATAGATTTATTTCCCATCATGATGCACAAACGTACAAAAAGACGGAGTAATTAAATGAGGAAGAAAAAAAAATCAAGAAAGAAAGAAATGAAAGAAAAGAACATTACTGTCAACAGAAATTCTAGAAAGAATACACGAAACTTAAAAAGAAAACCACACACACTGACAGAATTTACACTGAGTAAAGCATCTGCTGAGCTGCATTAAGGCTGCGCTTGAAGCGCTCCCGCCTTTCCCGAATAACAGAAAGAGGTCTTGCTACGCCCTACTTTGAAGACAACCTGCTATTGCTTGTCCAAGGTGGAACCCTCAGCAGATACTTTACATATTTGGAAAAAAGATTTGCAAATGTCTTTCATATCTGAGCATGTAAACAGCTTCCAAAAAGGAGCCAAAGCAATAACGTGCGGAACTACAAATGAATTATACATTTTAGCAAGAATAAATCTATTAAATTTCAATTTCATAGAAACAAGGATTCCGTATGCTTAACGAACTCTATCAGAAAGAAGTGTTTTTAGAAGCGAACGGGTGGCACGGATACTGGTTCCCGGAGGTAGACCCAAGTACGTCAGAGACTTCTTGGGTTGCACGGGTGGCCACCAATATCCACTTCTACCACATCAGAAAGATGGCGATTAAAAATCATAACTTCAGTCTTAGACTGGTTAAATGATAGAACTATTTTTCTGTATTCCACATCAAATATCCGAAAATTTGATTCAACTCCAATCACAGTGCGACTAATATTAAAATGTCATCTGCATAATTTGTCAATGACACATCCAGGCCTAGGAAAATACAGGTCATAATCGCTTTTAAATGAAACTTGATCTTTAGAAACACCTCGTGCCTTAGACGTCCCATTTTAAATACGGACTGGACCTGGTGATATTGGGGGGGGGGGGGGGGGGTAGTTGGATGGAGGGACCGGAAATCTTTGGAAACGCTTAGAGTGGAGGGACCGGGATGAAACTTGGTGGGAAGAACAAGCATTAGGAATTCACGGAATTCCGTTGATGTCGAGTTAGGATTAAGAGTATTTGAAAGAGATGGACCTTGAAAAGGCAGGAGGCCTTGACAGTCTGTCAGCAAAGCATCTCAAGTATGCTTCTTTTGAGAAAATAGCTATTCTGACTTCCCTTTTCAATGGTTTTGTCCGTCATGGTTTTGTTCCTGACCTTCTTACTAAGGTTGTTATTGTTCCGATACCTAAGGGGAGGGGTTGTGATATAACAAAATCCGATAACTATCGTCCAATAGCACTAGCAACCCTTATTTCGAAAATTTTTGAATATTGTCTTGCTGATGCTATCCGTGAGTCGGTAAAGACTAGTTTTTATCAGTTTGGTTTCAAGGATAAATGCAGTGTCGAATTTCCGGTATTTCTTTTGAAGTTTGTTGTAGAATACTTTTGGTTTTTTTCGACACCTGTTTTCGCTTGTTTTGTGGACTCTACGAAAGCTTTCGACAGAGTAAATCACAAAAAAATGTTACGGATTTTGTTAGATCGGGGCGTGCCACCTTCTGTTGTCCGACTGTTATGTTTTTGGTTTCGGTCCCAGCGGTTTTCTATACGGTGGGGCAACAAACTCAGCGATGAATTCGTCATGGTCAATGGTTTGAGGCAAGGTGGCCTACTTTCCCCAATTTTGTACGCGGTGTACGTGGACGGTCTAACTGAGAGGCTTCAAAAAGCATCAGTTGGGTGCATGATTGGTAACCGATCGTTCAACCACTTATTATTTGCTGATGATTTAGTGCTTTTGAGTCCGACTGTTTTCGGGCTAAACAGGTTACTGGAGTTGTGTGATGTATATGCTGAGGAGTTTGATATTATGTTCAATACTAAGAAAACTTATGCTATGGCGTTTTTGCCTCCTAAATGCAAGGCACTTAAAAAAGACATTTTCCTTTCGGGTAGGCGTATTGAGTACGTAAGAGATTTCCGGTATTTAGGTTTTGTCATCAATGAATCTTTAAATGATGATAGTCATCTGCGGCAGACGATGGCCAGTCTATGCAAGCGTGGCAATGTTCTTATATGGAAATTTGGGATAACTTGTACTAGTGTTAAACTTTGCCTTTTTCGCACTTACTGTTACCAGTTATTTGGTATTGCGTTAGTGTATAAGCACTCTGTTCGGACGGATTATGGGCTCAATGTTTGTTTCAATAGCATTTTCCGTCGTTTGCTAAAGTTGAGCCGCTTCGCAAGCATGTCACAATCTCTTGTTCTGAACAGATGCTGTACATACAAAGAGCTTAAAAGAAAAGCTACAGTGTCGCTTCTTAATAGGCTTTGGGATTCTGAGAATCCGCTAATTGTTACTGCTAGCAACCATATCCACCACAGTCTGCCATTGTGGCGACATCTTCTGTCAGTCCACACATTCCCAATGCGGTGAGATGTGGAATTTTGTTGTTTACTTGTCTTGTTTATTTTGTGTGTTTTTCTTTCTGTATGGTCTGTAGACTGAATTAAAAGATATTGATTGATTGATTGATTGAAATGTGCTAAGGGCGATACAACTTGGAAGGTATATTAGTAATGCGACCAAAGGGACTTAAGGATCCGTGACAATGCCTTAGGAAGACTTCCATTCTTGGATCATACCGTTTTTCGGGGAATTGGGGGAGGGGGATTCCGGAAATTACTGACTTCCATAGGTTGCGAACAAATGGTCCATTTCAAGTGAAACTTTATGGTTGATAAGAACTGATGACCTTGATGTGCAAGCGTGTGTCCGAACCCTATGCGGCCATGGTTGAGTGAATCGGGGGGAGGGGGGGGGGTCCGAAACGGATGGCCTAAATGGGATGTAAGGTGTACAGTACCAAGTTTATGCGTCCTAGATTTGTCATTTGGCGTCCGAACCGGATCCGATCAAAGTAGGGGGAAGGATAAAGCGGAAACCGGAAATTTGAAGGTATGCTTCGGTTCGAGTTAAACTTGATGGACGGGAAGAGGAGAAGTTAGAGATGCGAAGTTTATGTGTCCGAGTCGTTTATGTGTCCGAGTCGTATTGGGCCACAGTGGGGGAGTTGGAAGGGGAGTCCCGGAAATGTTGTTGCTCGCAATAGGTGTTAAACGAGAGGAGTGATTTGAATGAAACTTGGAAAGTAGAGATCGTACGCGTTAGGTGGTATATTTGAGGGTCCGGACAGGATCCGAGCATGGTGTGGAGGGGTACCGGAATTTCTGGAAAAATGCTCAGATTTACTTTCTTGCTACTCACACCACCTACTCGTAACAAGTGCCACATGAGCTCGGAGCTCTTGTTAAAAATAACAGACCAAAGAAAAATAAGCACCACGTACTACAAGTACGCAAAATTTTTGCTTAGCGCCCTCTCCGAAGTTCAAACACGGAGTTATCGGCAAATTACAGAATAATAATCCCAACCGAAAAAATACATAAAATTAAAACAAGTGCTCGAGCAAGAGCTTTAAATACTTTGCGCAAACCATATATTAACTCGATTCGTGGTATATATTTTAGTATTATGTTTAGTGCATGTATATATTTTCTTTGTTTCTTTTCTTCTTTTCTTTCTTATGTACTCCGCTTTTTGGGATCCCAAAACGTAAGTGGAGGACATCGTAAAAATTGTCCGTCTGTCCGTCTGTTAGCACGATAACTCTCGAAGGGAATGAGATATTTTGATGAAACTTGGCATGAGGATTGGTTGGGTCAAGGGTAAAGTCAAGTTCGTAGATGGGCTCTGTAGCCCTACATTTAGGGGTGGGGGAGGAGGTTCAAATTAAGGGGCAAACAAAATATTTTTAAACAGCTGATGTGATAGTCGATTATGGGGTAAGAAGACATGCTGACCACGAATGTGCAAACTATTTTCTCGTCCGACAAGTAGTTCGCCCGTAATCCGGCAAAAAACGGAAAGTTGGTTAAAAGTAAAATTTTCATTTGAAGTTGATTAAATGTTCAGTTTAGGGGTAAGAAGACATGCTGAACACGATGGTGAAAACCATTTTCTCGCCGGACGAGTAGTCTTTCCGGAATCCGGCTAAAACCAGAAAGGTGGTTAAAAGTAAAGTTTGATTTGAAGTTGATTAAATGTTCGACTTAGAGGTAAGCAGACATGCTGAACACTTATGTGAAAAGCATTTTCTTCCCGGACAACGAATTTGCCCGGAATCCGGCCAAAACCGGAATTTTTTTAAAGTAATAAGTTTTATTGGAAGTTGATTAGAATACAGATTTAGGGGTAAGAAGAGACGCTGAGTGTGTATATGACAATTATTTTTTAACCGGACATATAATTCATCCAGAATCTGGTTGTAACCGTTATTGTTTAGAAGCTAAAGTTTTATTTGAAATTGATTAGATGTGCTTTACTAATAAGGAGATACCGTACGCTGAATTCGATTCTGAATTTTCTTTTCTTGCTTGACAAGTAGTCGGAATTCGGCTGAAACCGGAAATTTGGCAGAAGTAAAGAAGGCAGCTTCGATCGGTATCATCAAAATAGATATGGCTTATAGAGGTATATCTGAACTTGGTTTTCTCTAATGATTAGCCTGGCGAAGACAAGACCCAGTTGTCTGATTAGATTTTTAGGATCCCATCGAAACCTTAGGTCTTGTTCCCTTTTGTAAGCGGGCAAAAATAAATAAATATATATCTATATATATATATATTATCCTAACCAAGGAGACTGCGGAATGTTGAAAACAGCCGAGAGTAATTTTAAATCTTTGAGAAATCCAGCGGAGTTCCAAAGGAAACACATAGTATATTGAAAATTGGAACAGAAACTGTCACTACTGCAACTTGCGATCTGGCGACGACTGGAAGTGTAGACCCGATTGTTTGGATGAAGCAGTCCATTAAAATTCCCCTATGGGATCCCACTGAAACCTTTGGTCTTGTTCCCTGTTTTTTGTTCTTTTTATTAGGACGCGGGTCCTAATAAATATATATTGCCAAAGAGGGACTTCGGCTATATAATCCAGGTGATCTTCGATCGAGTACGTTTGGATAAAACAGAGGTGACTTTACTTGATTGATTGCCTTTAATACTATTAAAGTAATTTCTCTGTAACTTCTGTGCAATTTCTCTTCTGCAGTAATTTGTCTAGGCGACATAATAAAGTGAGGTCAGGTCAAGTTAGGATTTTATGTCGTCGAAGGAGGAGAACACGTGGCATCAAGCTGGCGTCATGCATTATTTACTTTTCGACTAGCATCGTTTTAAGACATTTAGATATTTCAAAACTTTCAGCAAATAACCCACGGTTTTGGTTGTTTTAAGCCTTTTCCGAGACCCGTTGACTTGTAGTGAAAACAGGGAAAGCATTTACATAACCGGCTTTCCTGATGGAAAAACTTCTCGGAGACAATCGTCGACAGCGTGATACACATTGAAGGTAGCAAAACACGGCAGGTGAGAAAATTAGCCTGGTTTTGCTAGAGGGGTTAGAATATACCGTACGAAATTGGGGTCTCCGGGTTTAGAAACATATGGAGTGATTATGGAAAGAGGTTGTGTTAGTATTATAGGTAAGACAGGTCCTTGAACGCATTTGTTGTCAAAGTTCGTAGTGGCTACCCCCAGGATAGGATACCTTCTGTTGACCAATACGTTTATTTGCAGCAATACAAGATGATGGTGATTCATCATTTACGGAGCGACTGTCGGCAAAAGTTCTTGAGAACTTGGATGTAACCATTCGAAACCTTCACATACGCTATGAAGACAGCATCAGTATACGGAATGAATCGTTTGCCGTTGGGATCAAATTCAACGAGATAAAACTATGTAGCGCTCCAGTTGACGACGAAGGCCTCCATGGTCTCGAAGGACTCTGCAAAAAGGTAATTCTTTTTTTCTTATGAAGTTTAGGCCAGAGAAGCCGACTGTTCAGAGGCTAATCCAGTCATGCTAAACTCCAAAATTTTAGGGTAAAAGTATTTAAATTCGTAGTATACCTCTACGTGCAGTGCAGAGTACCGCCATGAAAACTTTTAAAGGTTCAACCGAATAGGCTTAGATTTTACATTCTAGCTACGCGTCGCTTATTCACTTAAACAGGCTTGAAGATCCTATGAATATGCTTTTCTTCATTGCTCCGCTATGCATATAATCGATTCCCACAAAATGTACTTTTTCTTTCGGATTTGTGGTACCTCTATGTGCTTCTACTCTATGCTTGAAACATTTAGGCGTTACAGCGGTAAAAGATCGCCAAAAAATAAATCTTTTTGGGGTCACACTCTATAGTGGACTTTGTTCAGAAGTGACCTTACAATCTTGAATTGAACATTACCTTAGATTCGCTTCGTTAGCCATGGAATGCACGCTTTTCTTGAAATCCAAATTCTCCCCGTCTGGGTGATCTTGGTCTTGTCGGGTCAACAGTTTGCATATTCTGAACGTCACTACTAAAGCCCAAGATGAAAAATCAGAAGCTAAACTTTAAGGGAAAACTGTGGGTTACCAGATTTCAGGCTGACCGAACGAATTAAAGGGCAAGATTTTATGACGGGTTAGATCTGCGCTAGGGTGGAAATTAAAGACAGAAAGGAATTACCTAATGGATCTGGTTAATTGATTGATTAGGGACAAATAACACGCCTACGGGACCAAGTGAATATTGAAATCTATAAGGCCCGATAGTCTGGATGAAGGAGTCCGATAAATATTCCACTTCGAAGTCTCCTCGAATCCTATAGTCTTGTTTATAGATGATTCATTTAGACATTTTGCCGTTACGAAATGGAATAATATGCTTTGAGCAAAGGAGTTAAAGGCTCTTAAATTGACACACCGAAGAAAGTGAACGTACGTGCAGTTTTTATGGCACTTGCCTTCCTGCCAAGTGCCATATACCGATCACTTTTTCGTCGGTCTGTCGGTCGGTCGGCCGGTTAGTCCGGTGTTTGCGAGTTAGGGTACTTCCAGATATGCTAGGACGATGAAACTTGGCAGGCATATTAGTGACCCGACCAAACTAAGTTGAAAATAGTCACTTGCCCGATCCGACCATCGTGGGGGGAGGGAGGGGAGCCGGAATCCGGAATTTAGTGGCATGCATAACTTTCGAACGGGTTATCGGATCTCAATGAAAGTTGATATTTGGAGAGACGTCATGTCTCAGATGTTCCATTTCAAGTCCGGACCGAATCCGATGAATGGGGGGGGGGGCGCAGGGGGGACCGGAAATCATATGACAAGCTTAAAGTGGAGGGATCGGGATGAAACTTGTTGAGAGGAACAAGCACAAGCCCTAGGAACATCATTGGCAGACGCGGATGGGATTCGTGCACTGTGGTGGGAGTTGGAGGGGGGGGGGAATTCCGGTAATACGGAGTTAAGTTACTTTTAGGTGGGCTGGGACAGTGAAACTTGGCAAGCGCACCAGGGACCCGACCAAACTAACTTGGAAATAGTCACTTCCCCGATCCGACCACCGTGGGGGAGTGTAGGGAAGGGGAATCGGGAATCTAGAGGTACGTATAACTTTGGAGCTGGTGATCAGATCTTAATGAAACTTGATATTTGGAAAGACCTCCTGTCTCGGATGTCCCATGTGAAGTCCGAACCGGATCCGATTATTGTGGGGGGGGGGAGCCGTAAATCTTGTAACACGCTAAGAGTGGAGCGATTGGGATGAAACTTGGTGGGAAGAACAAGCACAAGCCCTAGATTCATCAGTGACAGAACTGGATCGGGTTTATGAGAATATTTTTGCCTCATGGGTTTTGCTTACAACTGAATTTCTTAAAGTACAAATGATACTTTTGATTAAAATATACATTTCATTCTCCCGATGAGCTCATCATCATTTTTGCTTCAAGAGTTTTGATTACAGATGAATTTTTAGCGCCCCTAAAGTGCGCATCATCACAGCCATATGTATTACCAAACGATACGTTCTCGTGATTTCCAAGGACCCATTATCTCAAGGGTTTGCTTACAAATAATCACAACAAACCCACGAACTGAAGAATTCCTACTTTCATCCTCTGACCCAGCCTTGCAAGTGCCATATGAGCTTGCAGCTCTTGTTTCACTGCTTATAATACCTTGGTGGAAATAAAAGTTTACACGTCAAACATATAGTGAAGTTGATTTTGAGCAGAAACAGCGCATTTTTAGTCCATCTTTAAGACGTCAAAATTTCTGCCTCAAAACTATGTTTGACAGCGATTACATCTTTAGCCTACTGTAAACCCTTGGTGACTAATTCTTCGTGTCGATGAAGAACCGCCGTCTACCTAGCGAAAACCTCAGTTGCGTTTTTGATGATACCATGGTATCTGTTACCACGGTAACTGGATCTGCAATTAGTCGTTTTTGTAGGTATCGTGGTATCTGATACACGGTGCTCTGCAGAAATGACTATTGCTGAAATTGCACTTTTCGAAGCCATCCCAAAAGAAAAACAGATATCCAGTTACATCACTAAGTGCTAAGCTTCTTTCTCACCAATTTGACAACATTTCATGAAAGTGAGATGACTTTTCAGATACCACGACCAGTACCACGGTCGGACCGTAGTATCTGAATATCTGATACCACGACAACTGGCCATATACGACGATAACTGCAAACACGCCTTTTGACCGTGGTATCAGATACCACGATAACTGCAAAAACGACTTTAGACCGTGGTATCAGTTCCCATGTTATCTGCTAAAACGCAACTCTTGTTGATTGGTTGACATAGGATTTGAGTCAGATTTGAGGATTCGTATGAGTGACGTTTCTCATTGTTCCCGAGGTTCGCCGGCGGTGAATTGAACTTAGTCATATAGAGTGTGAGACAGATTATGGAAATTATCGAGCAGCTACCACGACTCCATTGTGACAAAACTTGTTTTTTTTTTTTTTTTTTTTTTTTTTTTTAGGTTGGAGGTATCGAGAAATTTTCCATATATTTGGAAACGAAGCTTGCCCCCACAAAGTTGATCTCCAATCTCATAACCAGGGAGAAGAAGCTGGCAGAGTTGAAGAAGAGAGTCGTAGTAGATGACTCCAGCTCCAGTAAGTTTCTGTCTATGATGGCCCATGGTGGGGAACGTCGCTTGGTAGGTGGGGGTCATGGAACTCATTGTGATTGCACTGTCATGGTGTCCTGGGTTTAGACAAGTCAGTATTAGTGCCGCGGCAGTACAGATCGACAACCACATGGAGGGTTCACTTTACTCAGTTGTTATGTTCCCCGTGCCACGTTCCAGAACTGTAGCTGCCATAAATAAGTATAACCAGAATTTTTTCTGGTACCACTAATATAAGATTAAATTTATTTGCCCTAAACACCAATTGTGTCTATGAAAGTTGGTTGAGTGCGGGAGCGTGTGCGGGTTGTTAGGAGAGCGTGTGCACTGTCAGAAGTTTCATAACAGACAACACAAGGATGCGGGGTTTCAACAGACAATGCGTAACAGACAAAATCATCTTGAAAACGTTATGCGTGGCATGTTGTGCATAAGCCAGGAAGTGCCGAAAAACAGCCAAAAAAGCAGCTGCTGGCTTGTCAACATGATATCGAAAATTCAGCAGATGCTCTTTCGGCAGTTTTTCGTCTCTTTCTGGCAATGCTTGTTATGCATATCATTCCATGCATAAAGTTTGTCGCGACAACAGATAACATTTCAAGCGCTTTCTCTTGCGTGTTGTCTGTTGAAACCGCACATCCTTGTGTTGTTATATAATAATAATAAAATTCTGACAGTGTGGGTGGGAGGGGGGGGGGGGGGGGGGGTCGGAGGTTCTAGGGACTGCGTTTTTAATAAGTAGCTTGAACAGTTTCAGTATTATATTGAATTCAGTAGGAATATTCGATAGTAAATGGATGTCGGCTAAAATTTTAGTACTGTGATGATTCGTCTCAAAGGGAAATCTCCGCAGAAGTTTTCACCTTCAGCAATTCCTAAATATATAAAGAAATAACCTAAAATTGTGGATTTGGTTAGAAACTTTGTTGTTTACGTTTTATCTCCAGCCTGAAGCCGTGAACCTTGGCAAGCAGGGCCGTGTTTATGGCCGAATGAAAACTTTAGCTCACAAATGCACCACAAAACACGATTTGCAATCACCTTTGGCTGTAACAGTTGTGATTATGCAATGTTCTTTTGCCCTTTATGTTCTTTAGCCGTATTAGGTGGAAATATATAATAAATAAATAAGTAATAAAAAAGTAAAATAAATTTGCCGATTTATTGTTTGCCTCACATTTAGCGAAAAGTAGACAGCAATAAAAAAAGATCTGAAATAAGCTGAATGTGACCCCACTTTATTTTCAGTTTTGGGTCCTGTCTCCTGCAGTGCTGGCGTCATTCTTTGCATGCAACCCTGGAAGAACGATTGGGAACAGCCGAAGTCGGACGTGAACTTGGTAATTACCGAACTGAATATTGGTAAGAAATTGTATCTATGAAGGGAGGGAGGCCACGGCGGGAGGGGGATAGGGGCGTCTCAGGTCCGTACCCAAAAATTATTTCGGAGGGGTTTTGCCCGCG